>HG995173.1:12672500-14008750 GCA_905333005.2 Lycaena phlaeas
TTCCTACGTAGCCATTGGACTACCCGTGGAAATGGTTGCTGTTGTAAGACTCTTCAGAAAAACAACCAGTAACAGCGAATAACACTATTTATTCCAAAATCATTTCAATCAAATAACACTATATTTTCTGAACTCTCATTCAACCAGTAACAATATTGAACAATACTTATTAAAATCACCACCACGGCTCGAGACCGATCTCCTTGTCGGCAAGACTGATCCCCTTAATAACTTCCTACCCCCACTTATTCTTTGAATTCTCAGTGTGGCCAGTGCAAGAAATCAAAAATACCAAAATTATTATAATCAAATGTGGGCAAAGTAACCGAAACCTTACACTGTAAAGTTCCGCAAAAAGAAAAGAAAAAAAAATCTTAAAAAGGGCGATAAAATTGATTTCATTAGGTACAGTGTCTCGAATACGCCTAAAAATAATATAGGAAATATTTTTCTGTGACGTATTGAATAATAATAAATTGAATAAATCAACCGTTTGCTGATCGCGGGTCTTGATATCACACACCTCGGAGGTCCACGTTTTTGCTGACCATACTCCTCTATAATATCTATAAGTTAAGGGTACACCTTAACTTATAGATATTATATTTTGCATGTGTCAACATGCTTTCAATGATTGATCTTATATTATGTAAGACATAACGATTTGATAAATGATTTAATTAATATGTTGATATTCGATTTTATTGCCGTAGGTATCAGATAATATTTTGATTATCAGCTATTTCAACCCATCGGCGTTAAATAATTAACAATATAATATATCTGACGAATACAATTCTTAAAAGTTCTAAACTTAAAAGCGACGAACGTGGACGGGAATACGATGATAACTGCCACCTGATGGCAAGTGATCGACGTCGCCCATAAACACAGACTAAACTAACCCAGCAGAACTAGCCCAGACTATTTATTAGATTTATAACTATAAGATGCTAACGCCCGATTTCCGAAAGGCTGATCAACGCAAAAATTAACGTCAAATGAGTTGATAGAAGCATGGGTAAATTACTTAATTCGATCGGCCTGTCAGGTAACATAGCCACTACAATACTACTAGAATCGTATGTTAACAGCCATTAACAGCCATATTAGTTGACATACAATTTGACCAACGTTTCAGAAACCGGGTGTTAATCTCTAAGCCAGTAATCAAACTGCCTGTCTGGCTCTTCTCTGCTAAACACAGCACAGCGCACTCCTCCCATCGTTCGAATTTTACTAGACGAGCCATCTGCTCACCTACCTATCGATTGAGCTTAAAGGCCATCAGGCCTAAAAGACCGTTCGTAAAAAAAAACTCCTTCCATCTGTAGAATACCGTCGCTGTTAATACGTTCCAAAATTGCTAATGAAATAAATAGCTTCACTGGAATTAATGCGAGTCACAAAAATGAATAAATATGATCACGATTCTCGTATATATAATAATCTGGTTGCTCTGCTTTGTTTGCGCGCGCGTGTGTTGCCTTTATTATGAGGTTTTCATTACACACAACTGTGTACTAATATAATAAAGAGCTAATGTTTGTGAGCTTCATCATCATCATCAGCCTCTATCCGTTCACTGCTGAGCATATGCCTCCCTCCATGAATGTCAAGACGACCGATCCCTCGCCATTCGCATCCAACACAGACCGGAAATAACTTATTAAAAAATCAACAGCATGTCACTACTTCATAACTGAATGACATACGTTATAAAGCAATGATCATCACTCAAATTACCTACAGTTGTAAAGGTTTGTAGCTGACACAGCAGTACGAGTAGCAGACGACGTGTCGCAGGGACACTAGGTACTTGTTTCTACGTATTTCTTTGAAACTCTCTCCGTAGTTAGCGACCTGACGCTAAGCAACAGACGAAGTGAAACAGACGAAGAAGTGCCGCTGACAAACACGTCCAACGTCTCATGGTTACCAATTGGTGACTGGTTAAGATGTGCTGTTACCGTCGAAATCATAACTGCAAGCAACTGGACGCAATGGCAGTGTTATGTAGACAGGGACGACAAGTTTTCTGCTGCTCCTGTGTGTAGTTGGCTACCAACCTGTTGCTTAAATATGAGCTAAAACGGACGAATCTGCGCTCAATAACTAGTCAAATATGAATAGAGTGCTTACTCCGCGTATATTATTAATAACGATTTCATTTCACGTCTTACGTGAGATTAGCTATTATCTCCATAATCACGTGTACTGTATATCCCAAGTATCGATGACAGATTTGGTCGCTCAAGATTAATAGACATTATGATAGTAAACTTGTGTTTATTAAAAGTTCTTTTTTTTTGGAAAGCTTTATCATCATCAGTCTTTATCATTTATTCGCCATGGAAACAATATATTATAGCTTGAGTAAAAAAAAACACGAGACCATCGCTCGTTCACCGATGAAGGAAAACATCGTGAAAAACCAGCATGCCTGATGAGATGATAAAAGCGAAAGTATTTGAAGGTGCGTAAATTTCACTAACCCGCATTAAGCAAGGGCATCGGTGAACTATGGACCCTAAACCCTTCTTGCCTCATTTCGATTAGGAGATGCGTGCCCAGCAGTGGGACATATATAGATTAATACTTTTTTACATATTTAATTAAAACATTTATATTATTGTCACTAAACAGGAACACGATTGCACGAAGAGGATGTGTCAGCGCTGCTGGCGTCGCAGGCGGCGCTGCAGCGGCTCGTGCCGGGCTTCCGCTTCAACCTCGGCTTCAGCGCCAAGTACTACCACCACGGCACGGTGCTCGAGAACCGGGGAGACGATGCGCTGTTGAAGAACAGAGAGCATTTCAACTGGTGAGTCATTTTAATACCGACTATATATACTGGATGGGGACAGCGCAGGACCGATCGTTGTGGAGATTTTTGGGGGAGGCCTATACCCAGCAGTGGGCGTCGATTGGTTGACATGATGCTGATGAAAATAGCTTTTTACGGATTTTACTGTCGTTAAAATGTTTGCATTCCTGTCGTTTCGGATATGTAGAGACATTGGTCACAAGATGACTGTGTTCCACTCTACTACGGTTGCTGCGTTAAATCAGTTAAAGTTGTTTCGTTATATACACTTAGTTAAAAATAAACACAATTTGAATAGTGAAACCACAGATACATTCGATAACAAAATCGACTTCATCTGACACTATTAGTCAAGTCAGATTTCCATGTTAGGCGATTACGTGTTACGCAAGGAATAGAAATTAAGGGAAAATTCACTTAGCTTATAAATGTTGATAATGATTAATGATAGAAGTTAAGCAGCTGAATGACTTTGTCGCATTTGAAAAATCTCCATTAGCAATTTATCAAACATCGACGCTTTAATATGCAAACTATATGTAAAATTACAGTTTGTCTGTTACTACATCTTGTCTGATTTTTTGACACTTAAGCTGCTTATGAGATTACTTTTCTTATAGCATAGGAGGGAAAGTGAGCAGTCGAAGCTTTTAGTGACTATCGACACGCTTAAATATGAACACAACTAGAGGTTATGCCGATGCGTTGTTCTCCTTTTCCCTATCACCTCAATGGGCCACCGGAAACCCATTAACCGCACGAAACGCGACAGCATAGCTGTCACTTTACGGTGATATCATGTCAGCGAGATGTACCACACGGGTCATGCCGGTTGAATTTGGCTACAAAGCAGCAAACGAGTAGCACTACCTCTGACAAACTTATATTAATAAAGATTTTAACTGGTAGATATTATATCGAGTCACGACGTTGTTTGACGATACTTTGCTTTATGACATTTGTTTCATTGTCAATTTAATTTGTAAAATTTTTGGTCGAGTTATTATGTGAGTAAAATATGCCTGAGTTAAAGGTAGTAAAGTAGTAAGGGCTAAGTACCCGGATGACCGAACTTTAAAGACCGGCCAGCAATAACTCCCTCGGCCGATCGACACACAAACCAGCGCTTGAGCGCCATCTACCGACATCGCGTCCCATCGCGTCATCTATATCGACGGTGATTGGTCGATAAGCTTGGTTCATAACATAAATACAACAGAAACATAAAAATAATTTCTAAAAATAAATCCTAGCTAGATCGGATTATCACCTCCCGTCGAAACTCCATGTATACAAAATTTTATAAAAATCAATCCTTATATGCAGGTATATATACAAGAATGGCTCGTTCAAAGGGTTAAGATAAGATAAATAGACAGCCAATACAAACTGTTTATTAGTTATTGATGATTACGGTCCATATTATTAAAACTGATCTCGTTTCATTAGTTTTTTATTTCGGTCACATTTCGGTTCAATTTTGATGCATTCACGTGTAAATTTATTTAATGTGTTTATATAACGCGAATCAACTACCATTGAATTTACGTAATTAAGTATTCCACAAATATATATAATAATTAATTAATTACATTTGGATTTTCGTTTTACTTTGACACGTTTTACTTTTGATACCTTTGTAAGTATGTAAATAAATCTATGAATATTATTATTTACCCACCCCCTTCCAGGTGCAGGCAGCTATTACCCGCTTTTATAATCTAAAAATTGAAACTTCGCACAATAGTTTTTAAGGTTAATTTAGTAGATAACATTTTTTTACTTGAAATATTATGTCAAAAAAGTAGTCAATATATAATAGTAGGTAAAAGTGAAACTCGTTTCATGTACAGGACCCGCTAAGAAAAACGAGAAAAAAGCTGATAATTTTAGATAAATGAACTTTGGTCAATATAAAACATTATATTTTATACATACAGCAAGTAAAACTTTAAGATTAATACCTAATACGTAAGTAAAAGCAAAAATTAATACCTAAGTGATATCAATTTCTCATTACCAAATGGTCGTAAATATTTTCTCCTAGGTTTTGTCACACGTGAAACCACCAGCTAAAGCGTCTACAAAAAGTGACGGATATGAAATGATTTCTATTTTTAGGGTGTAACATAATTATTCGTGTACATACTATGTTTTCCCGCAGGTTTTGTCACATGTGGAACCACCAGCAGCCACATCTGTACAACAACGTGTCCCAGCTGGAAGGCGAAATGATGCTGAACAAGCAGTTCGCGATCGAGCACGGCATCCCCTCCAACTCGTGCTACTCGGTCTCGCCGCACCACTCGGGCGTGTACCCCGTCCACGAGCCGCTGTACGAGGCCTGGAGGAAGGTGTGGGACGTGAGGGTCACCAGCACGGAGGAGTACCCTCATCTGAGACCCGCTAGGTGAGTACCTTCTTCATAAAACGCATAAAGAACAATGATTTGTGAAAGTTGAAATCTAGGGAATTGTATCATATTTTCTCCTTTCGAATGTCCTTTTAAGTACTTACGTACTTTAACACTTCATAGCCATTTTCCAGGGATATAATCTTAATTTTAGACAAGTCAACATTTTTGTTTTCTATATATAAATAGGACATGAATATCATTTTATTTGTTATTAATTTTATTTAATTTTGCTTCTAATTATTTAAATTAATGGTTTCATGAATATTCTTAACATTTTTTTTATTTGTCTCAAATTTTGACTTTTTATTTTATGTGATTTGTTATTGTAATTTATTATATATTATTACCTGCTTGTTGTCTATTTAGTTAACTGTGGCCAAATAATATTTTTGTATCTTGCATTCATTTATTGTATGCTTGCTTATTCATAATTTTCTTTTATTAATTCAAATTAATGTTGCTTTCGTGTATGTTTAATGTTTTTTATTTTTTATTTAATCATGACTTATTGTTTGAATGCAATTTAACTGTCATTTTTTTCTTTTGTTACAAGTGCATGTTGTCTGTCATCTTTAATTAAAATAACACTCAAATGACCACCCCTGCAAGCGACTCATGTATTAGTGTGTTAGTGTGTATTTTGTTGATGACTCTTTTTAAATAAATAAATAAATAAAGTCCGCATCGCACGTACCGCACCAATCGGATCATAGTATTCTTCGTATAGAAAGTCATACGAGTACGACCACGGACCCGAATCGTACGGATCGCATTCAAGTGTCACTTTCTATAAAATGTTGTTCTATAAAAATAAAATGCTTGTTATGTATGTATGTACAATGTGGACATGTGGAAGCCTGCATTTGACATTATACCCATAATTCTATTGCATTATTTTATTAAAACAAGTTTGCGTTTGCCATCTTTACATTTGAGTAGATTTTACTACAAAGGTACGCTCTTAGACATTTCCACCAAAAAGTAATTTGAAACCTTAAGAAGAGGCTACTGAAAATATTTTTCACCTCGCTCCGCTCATTTCACATAGCTTCGAGGAGATAGCAATTTACTGCAGGGCGCAAAGAAAGGAGACGAAAGACCAATGAACACAATCGCGTGAAAAATAAATCAGATTAAATAAGCTACGCTAGTTAATAACATTATTTATCCCAATTTGATAGATAAGGAGCATAATTACTGACGTTTCTGAAATTTATGAAGTACATTTGGCTCCGGAGCTTATTCCGTATTGTATTAATTTTTTGCTACCAAAAAATAAGTTACAAAGACACTTCTGTGGAATTAAAATATATCATGGAAATTTTTACTAATCGTGTATTCCAATGCCAGTTCGCTAGAATACACGATGAAAAATAACATACTAAGATTTCATTCACGTGGTTAACTTTGCTAACAATAACGTAATACACTGCCATCTGCTCATCTACTTAAGGCCTTAAGGCCACCAGCAGAAGTCTATTCGAAAAAAAAAACTGACGAAAATTCAAATGCCTTGTCTTAAATATTGTAATGAATAATGAATACGAAAACTGTATATTTTACTAACAGATAGCTCCAAGCAGTCTCGTCAGATGGTTGTACTTCGAGGTCCCTAATGTACATAAACTATCCGTCCGTATATTATTATCAAGGCAGCTCCATTCCAAGCATGATTAACATTCTAGTTGTATAATGTATTATACAATACACATTTGCTCAACTATTAACGGGAGCCAACCGAACTCGTCTCCTCGCATAGATTCTCAAAAGAATTGATTTTCAGTACTTACAATTACACAATCTGTTCTACGCCTATATTTGAATTTCGAACTTAGAAAAAAATATTGTTCTATATATTTAATTAATGTTTCGTACTTAGATCAATAATATGCCTAGATATGTCGCGCGGAAAACACGTCCAAAAAAATAGCGTCCAACCGTTGGCCTCTAAATGCTTTCTCCGAGTTTAGTATCCGGCCCGCTGTCATAGAATACGCATGAATTGTTACGCATTATTGTTTTTATTTATAATGAAGGTTTGTGTTTAAGTGTAACAAGATTAAAAAGGATGATTGTGGGAGAACCCTAGTAGCTGGTATGACTATTCACGAACACATCTATGAAAATGTTGGCCAGTTTTTTTTGTTTTGATTGTAAGGTGACACTCCATCTAGACATATTAATGATCTAAGGTTTCGTACAGGATGATTGCTTTAAGTTTATGCTTCTGCTAATTATTGTCTTAAAATAAAAAACACTAAAAAAAAAAAATTAAATTTGAAATGTGTTACTGAAACTTTGGGTCGATTGAATTTATCCATTTGTATGTCATGGCGGCTCGAAGCGATTGTTTATAAAAAAAAAAAATAATAATAATAATATCTATGGACGCTTTTACACCACGTCCATCTGGTACCGTGCTAAGTACTCGAAGAGACTTGTGTTACGGGTACCAGACAACGGAAATACATATATTTAATACTTTTTATATCAATACTTATATTTAAGATTTTTATTATATAATACACATATTTAATACACATCCATGACCCAGGAACAAATAAACTTTTTTTTTTTTTGTTCCCTGGCGAGATTCGAACCCGCTACCTCCGGCTTGTGCGCCACCGCGCTAACCACTGCGCCACGGAGGTCGTCGTCGTTTATACTTTATAGCACCTTCATATAGTTTTAAATAAAATTAGAAAATATTCTTTAATTTGAAAAATGTGATTACTAAGCAACAATTTATACTCACCAATGGTATCCCCAATATACTACAAAAACGATACGTCCAAATAGTATTTTGTCTGCTGATCTTTAAATAAAGGTGTTAATTCTAACATAGGAATCGCCTGTGGTACAAAGAGTTTGTCTGAAATAACAATAATATGGCCTATATAAAGTTGATAATTACTTTGTTACGGCCAATATCAGGTGGTTATTGTTTATAATAAACTACGGCGTGAATACTTGAAGATTGGAACTATATTAATTGCTGGAGCCGATATTAAATTTAATTTACACAGTTAACCCAATGGCTTGTTTATGACTTCCTATATAGCTTGGTAGTTTCATCGGTAGTCAATTTTAGTTATGTATTCAAAGTAAAGCTGTTGAATTTACGAGCTGTAATAACGATCAGCGACCGAGTGCCTTGAGTGGCTATGCATCTGAATCTGGTTGGGAATATTTGTAGCTTATTAGGTTTTGTGTATTCAAGGGCTTGTAAGTCTTCTGTATATATTTACGACCAATTTAAAAAAATGAGGGTCAAAGTATTAGTCATGTATGTATGTATTTATGTATGTTCCATTAAGATGGAAGCACTAAGGTGCTAAAGCTACTTTCCCTTTTTAATGATCATTAACATAATTAAATTTAAATCTTGGTTAAAAAGTCTACATTTGAACCAACGTAAATAATGCTTAAACTTTTACTGTATTGAGAATTACTACTGTAACTCTCAATACAGAAAAAGTAGCAATCTCAAAGCAAGCAATCTCCGGGCTAGTACGTGTATCAATCATCTTTAGACCATCTGTCAAACGAGATCGCCATCATTTCAACATCTCCTCCCTTGACAAATGATCACATACAAATGATGATCTGGTAAAAGCAATCAGATAAAACAGCAATAGTACCTAGTAGCTACTATAAAAACCTACCCACCTACTTAAAAACGTAGTATTAAAAATGAAAAAATACGCTTTAAAGATAACTTCAGAAACGACACCGGAGGAGAAGAAAGAAAAAGCAACACGCTTTATGCTTAAGAAATAGAAAAGTCATTAAAATTTAATGTCCTTAATATTTAAATATATGATCATGATTAAATAAACAGAAATAGATTTTATTGAAATATTATATATCTAGATTTCTATGTTTTGGATCTGGAACGTGAATATTGTAATTGATCCTACCAGCGCCGAATTCAACTAACAGGAACCCTTTGTTTGTAAACCGATTATAAGAACTTTTGTTCTATATTCAGTGCTTGTAACACTATTTTCCTGCACTGGTTTAATTCCCTCGACGAAAATGACGATGTTTTTGGAATCCACGTACGTATTTGCAACACGTACTGCCTTTCATTATCATGATCATAATCGTTATATGTTCCACAACTCTCAGCACCGGAACTTCCTCGAAATCAGACGAGACGAAACATATCTCGCGACCAGATTAACGTGGTGTAAAAGCGTACGTATTATTACTAAAATGTAATATTGGTATAACTATGGTAAAACTAGTCAACCGGTAGTAGTAGACAAGTAAGTAGCAAAATAGTTTTAATATTTGACGTGACAACGTCTTATAATTCGATGGAGCCGGCTGCACGCACGAAAAAACATGACTCATGCGGCGTTACCTCGCTCTGAGGGGTTCCATTTAAGGCTTGAAGTGCAAGCGAGAGCGCGGAACTAGCGACAAAGGCACAATCGGCCCAACTTTCGTCAGGAAACGTTCAACTATCGTCAGGAAACCGACTTTACAGACAACCGACTTTTTTGATAAATGATGTCATACGCGAATATTGTCTAATACAAATGACGCACTCATGTACTTACTCATCCCGAGGCAAATGCTATGTCACGGTGTCAGAGATCACTGTCTGTTCTACCCGTCTTACTAAAGCACAGCAAGCAGAAGAATTTAATAGGAAGGCCGCAAAAGTTGTATTGCGCCAAACTCGTCCATGCGATGTCTAGCCTAGTGACAGTAACACTCTTCAGTTTTTACCTGTACATACATTTAATATATTTTGTTTAATTTACTTACAAACGCAAACGGGCGTACGTCGCCCAGGAACATAAACGAACTCTACTCTACCCCCCACCATAAGGTGTCAAGTCTCTGTATAAGTAATTACACTGACGCTTGGTTTCTGAAACGTTGGACAAGTGTATGTCAACTAACATGGCTGTTAATGGCGGTTAACATACGATTCAAGACAGATTTTCATTGTAGTTGCTATGTCAACTGACAGGTTGATTAAATTAAGTAATTTAAACATGCTCATAGCAACTCATTGATTTGTTAATTTTTGCGTTGATTAGACTTTCGAAAAGCGGACGTAATTGTCAGAAACGAGTCGTATTGTGGAATACGTTCAGACTGGAGCACGACGCGAGAGCATCTCTCCCCCCGACATCCTCCTATCCATCCTCATATTAAATGACTATATTAATTAGCATGCCTAGGCTTATATTAAAACAAAATATATGTAAAACCGGTGAAGGAAAACATCGTGAGGAAACCTGCATGCCTGATGACCATGAAAGTCTTTGAAGGTATGTGAAGTTCACCAACCCGCACTGCACCAGCGTGTAGAACTATGGCACATTACCCTCCTCGCCTGATTTCGAGGAGACCCGTGCCCAATAGTGGGAGATAAAGGGTTGATACTTTACTTATGTGAAAAATTTAAAATGTGATTTATATCTATTCATCCGATGATACAAAACCGCTGAGCAAAAACAGGCAATTAATCATTTCGATGTGCAAATATGTTTTTAAAACAATAATTCAAAGAATCAACAGTTGCCAAATATGTATCGGGCATCGACAAATATTGACTAAAGCCTTTCACGTGAATTCGGAGCGACGAGCGAATTTCATTATCTGTTATGTAGGTATGTCATTAATGAAAAACTCATCAATTTTAAACTTATTTAAATTAATGTTGTATAAATGTTTTTTTTTTGTGAAATAATGATGTTTTTCTAGTGACGTAAACGAGCGTGATTGTCCTATAGACAAAGTGATACGATATATTCGATATATATATATACGATTCATACAAAAACAAGAAATCTACTATAGCAATTATGTGCACAGTGTCGCATGTAAAACGGTCAGGTGTCCAAATTAAAAACTGGCGCCCCTAAAATATAGACCGTAGCCTTTACTGAAAAATTCTGTTACTTTTAATTTTATGAAATTTGAGTCGGCTATTTTTATGACCGATAAAATCGTATTTTAAGAGCAGTCTTGCATTGCAGTTGTAAATAACTGTTATGTAATATGTTGGAGGCCATATCTCTGGCAACACGTGCCATTACTCCACCGACGTATCTAATGTTACTGTAATAAAGGTCGTTGTTTTCTTACCATTGTAAAGTATTAAATTCGAGTACAAAATTTTTACGTCCAGTAATAGTTATTGTAAATCAAAAGTGTAATAACCGCATGGTGACCTAACGACTTGTGTCTCGTTAGGAACGCCTGCAACTTTTTTTAGTAAATGCTTATTGCTCATACAGCCAGGCTTTCAGTGGAAACTTCACTCAGTTATATGACACTAAGCTTCGCCCAGCGTTCTCGTAGTTAATAACCTCTACTCACTAACGAGTTCTCGAATGCTATCGGCTATAATAAAAGTGTATATAATTAAAGTGCTTTGGATTGGTGGTTAATGGGCTCGGCCTCTCAAGCGAAACGATCCAGGTTCGATCCTGATCCTTCTGTGGTGACATAAAATGGGTTTTTCTAAATTTATAAGTGAACACTCAATACGAGACCATCGATCGCTCACCGGTGACGGGAAACCTGCACACCTGATAAGGTTGAAAGTAGTTGAAGGTGTGTGAAGTTCACCAACCCGTACTGGGCCAGCGCATCAGTGAACTCCATAGTTCACCGATGCGCTGGCCCAATACTCTCCTCGCATGATTTCGAGACTAGGAGACCCGAGCCTCAGCAGTGGGATATATTATATGGGTTGATACTTTACTTTTTTACTTTTTAGATTGGTGTTAGTGATAATTAGCAACATGGCCAAAGCTAAAGGTAGTCCCCGGTCGACTCTAGTACTGATATGTACTTTCTACAGCTTTCTCTGCCTCTCTCTCTCTCTATCAACTTTTACTTTCAAAGAGCTGCTTATTCACTAACAATAAGCTTATTTCTTTTACCTTATACCTTTGGCGCAAAAAGATGACGTCGGTGTATATTTGTCCATGGAGAAACAGATATAGGGTACGGTTCTTTATACATTTAAAAAAAATTAAGCAGTAATTTCACCGTTTTTTTTAAAATTAAGTTATGCTTAAATAGTTAAGTGAAGTTTTATGTTTCAAGGTCATCGGCTCCTTTATATTTTTTTTGTATAATATGCTAGTTTGTTAGTGTTATATAAACTGTTATTCTACCTTCTATTGTAGGAATATGACACATTGAGTAATATTAATGATGTATTAATACAACTTGAGTACAGAGTATTGATTGGTTATTACGTAAACCGCATGCGGTCAGGACGTTACCGTTTCACCTGTAGTAATGTGTTGCGGTGGGCGGTTATCGTGAACATCATGAGATAATATATCGCATGATATATGATAGGGTAGTAGGGTCATCAGCAAATGATGCGTAGAACAAATAATGGAGGATGATGAATCTGTATATCAAGATCTATTATTAATGAGACCAATGAATTAAAGGAGAATTAAATTCCAGGTGCTGTCTCATTTTTCCAGTTTCACGTGCACTAGTGCTAATTATGGTACAATCTTGCCATGCTAGAGAAATGTAATTCTAATTGGTTGACCGAGCATTTGCTCAGTTCTTTTTTGTTTTGTTTTATATACCCTTAAGGTCTGTGTTGGATGCGAGTAGCAAGGGATCGGTCGTCTTGGCGTTCATTGAGGGAGGCCTATGCTCAGCAGTGGACGGATAGAGACTAATGATGATGATGATGAATAATAATAAAAAGAAAAAAAAATATTTAAAAAAAAACTAAAAAAAAAAACAACAAAGTGATCAGACTGAAGATACGAACCATGCCCCTTTCGATTCATAACTGCCTAATTTCACCACTAAGCTATCATGACGTACTATTTGACAGCGAAATTTACGTTTGTATTCTAATCATATTTTATTGTTGCCTCAAAACACATATAAAAAAAGTTTTCTAAATGTATCCTAGCTAGATCGATTTATCGCCGTTTTTAACCCGTGTATACAAAATATCATGTTAAATAGATTCAGATTCAGATTCAAATGCGGATTAGTGAACAATACACACCTTATAAGACTATCCTCGTGACGTTTTTATTCAGTGGTAAGCGATGGCCCCATGTTCAACTGCACGTGGCAATTTCGAAAAATCCGATGGCCATAAAAACTGTCGTCGGTTAACAGTGCGATTTATTTTGATATTTACTCCTAATTGAAAGAGGCAATGATTTTTTTAAATAATGATCTATACTTACTCAATATTATAATAGGCTCTGAAACTACTTGACCGATTTGAAAAATTCTTTCACTGTTGGGAAGTTACACTATCCCCGGTGAACATAGGATATGTTAAATTAAAAAAAAAAGTTAGAAACCCGTATTAAAACTTAGCTGACGCAGGCGAAGCTGCGTGCAACAGCTAGTTATAAAATATAGCTAATACATAGAATTCCTAGAAAATGTTACTCTTGGGTCGTCCCCAACTGTGGTTTCCATAAACCTCTTGAGACATCTCGAGCTCATGTATCTTCAACATGCAACCTTCGAGCGCGTCTCATTATCATAGATGTGTATTTGTATGGAAAATAATTAGAATATAAACTCAAATGAAGGCTATCAAAAGAATATTAAGACATGACAAGTGGCGGGAAAACTAGTTGGCTTTGAAAAGCGGAACGTTGATATTTAAATTTTATTATTTGGTTACACGTGCATAAACATTATTGATTTGATTTTGCCGACTCATTATCTTTCATAAGTTTTTAAATGCAAAAGTAAAGTACTAATCCATATGTGTCCCATCGCTGGGCACAGGTCTCCGCCATAATTCACTGAGACAGCGGCCCAATGCTAGTTGGTGAACTCACTATCTTTCACCTGTTTTTTTCCACGATGTTTTTTTTTCTTCATCTTTAAATGTTATTTTTCTAAATATTTATCTTATTTGTGCCTTTTTAATATTTTAATATATTTTTTTTTACACTTTGCAAATACGTATTACTATACGCTGTCTAAACCGTATCTGCAAAATATCGTCATCGTTAGATCAAAAGCAAATTCCAGATGGCCTGCTATCGTCTATTACACTCGTTATCTGGGACATAGTTTGAACGCATAAACTAATTGAGTGTCCATATTACAAAAATGAATTTACTCGTGTCTCTTGAAGTAAAAAGTCTATTGTCCTGCTATGTACTGCACCTATATCAGTCGAACAATTTCTTGTAGATTTTTCCAACAAGCATCATTTTATATTATGTAGTTAGTAGAATTTGGTCCCTTGTCAATTATATTGAAACAACTTTTATTCATTTTGTCGCGACTTATTAAGATTATTATTTGTTTTACGTTTTGCTTTGCTTTATTGCATTGGAAGTGTATTCAAATCGCTTCCTAGAATTGTAGTATGCGTAGATAAACTATTTGAGCTACTAAAGACACAACTAACTAAATTAAGTTACTAATGAGAGGAGTACGTCACTAAGTTATTTTTTAGTACTCAAAACTCTATCAAACTTCAGTCCGGCAAAATTTAACAAAAAACTTTTTATTATATTAGCATGCATCCACAGGTTAATCCTATACGATACAAGCAAGGTTCAATAAATAATCAAAGTACCTTTTTTATATCCTTATAAATCCTGACTGGCCTGTTGGTCCAGTGGTTAGTGACCCCGACTGCTAAACCAGAAGGTCGTGGGTTTGATTCCCACCCAGGATTTGCGTGATGAGCATGATAATTTTTTCTTTGTCTAGGCGTAATTTATCTATAATATGTATATATTTAAGTAATGTGCCTATCAGTTGTCTGGTTACCATAAGAACAGGCTTTGCCTAGTTTGGAATCAGATGGCCGTTTGTTCCAACATATTATTATTATTATTAGTCTGGTGGATCTCTTATCTTAATATCATTATCGTTAAAACCAGTTTGTATCCACTAACCGTCTCTATTCTTACTGGCCTATTTCTAAATCATCCGTCCTCACACAACTGCTGTTTTTACCCGTAGTTTAACATTAGGCCCATAGATAACCTTAACCTTATAATACATATAATTATTAACAATGTTGTTAGTACATAAAACCCAGCCAGCCACCGCTGTAGCACTTTCGATCCATACGACTTAGGAACATTCAAGAGAAGAGCATTCTCATATTCGATGTGCACCTCTAGTATAGCGGGTGTCTATGTGTATCCCTGATCTCTTAATACCTGGTGAACCGACTGTTTGTTTCCTGGCCCCTTTCTATAAAAACACTATTTATTCCAGGCAAGTTTTGTCCTGAAGCCTAATGGTACTAACTCAATATAATATACGTTACCAATGTTTGAAGATGGATGTTAATAAATTCGAACATATTCAGTTTAATGTTTTGTCTGATTGAGATTTTAGGTAAATTAAAAGGTCATTACAGTTGTCAACCGCTCTTACCTCAAAACCACACACACTTGAGCTGTACGGAGAGATGTCGAGACCCTCATACCGCAATATTAATAGATGAGTTCAGTTCAACGTACCCATATTGAATTGTTTTCGATTTGCCAGTTGACTGAATTGCGCGGCCGGCGGGCCAGTCCGTACGGATTAATTTTTCCGCCCATTTTCATTACTAACAGTATAATGTATGTTTGTATAAATAATGGCAAAGTTTTGCCAGTCCATCATAAATAACCCACGATCAACAATAAGGCGAGTTAGATATACCAGAATAATTTAAATTGTTCTCGCTCACATAATACCGGCGTAAAGTGACAGTTATGCTGTCGCGTTTCATGCGGTTTGTGAATTTCCGGAGGCCCATTGGGGGCATAGGGAATAGGAGGGCAACGCTTCTGCATAACCTTTGGTTGTGTAGATATTAATGGGCGTTGATAGTCGCCAGGCTTCAGCTGTTCGTTTACCCTCCTATGCTATAAAAAAAATCGAAACATACATTGAATTGCTAAGGCGAAAGTTTTACGTTTTGAAGCTTTTATAGCTGTTTATTTATTTATATATAAATCCTATTTCATATTAAATCATAGTTTATACTTTACGTATATTCAAAACTTTTCAACGAATATTTCGCTTTAATAACCAACTTAAAATGTTACGATCTCAATTATTCTGTTATTAAAACTTGCGGTGAATGCAAACAGAATATGCGCAAAATGTTCGCAGACTTGCATTTTAGGTAAATGCGTTTTGGTCAAGACTTTGTGGCTAGTTTTACCATAGAAGTACCCTTCACAACGTGAACGTTATGTTAACTTTATTTTATCGAGGTAAAATTGTAAATGTTTATTTATAATAGCAGCGTTTTACCTCACAATAAAACGCTTATTAAACTACTTACCTTATTCAAAGCTTAATATTGAGATAGGCACATCCGTTTCCCGTCTTCTTTTAATGATTTTACCGCCTTGTGACGTCATATCCGCTTGAAATCAGGTTCTCCCTCCATCACCAGGTGCTTTTGGAGCGAAGAATTTTTGCTATCTTAAATCATTGCGTCGAAAATCACCGGGCAGCAATAAAAAGTTAAGCTTTGAATAAGGTAAGTAGTTTAATAAGCGTTTTATTGTGAGGTAAAACGCTGCTATTAAACCACATGACCGTTATTCAAAGCTTAATATTGAGACGTGTTTGTTATCGCCTGGTGATGGCATTGGTTTCCGAAAACGCCAATGTGATACGATGTCTCTAAAGTTGAATTTAAAACAAAATGTTTAAACATGGCATTAAAATCATTTATTCTAATTTCACACAATAATTAAAAAGACGTTACATTTGCATAGCAAAAGTAGGACTATAATTACATGTTAAATATGACTTAAATTAATACTAATTAACAGGTTGAAATAAAGTCGTAATGCTAGATCTAGAATCAGTGCTCTTATTATAAACTTCACGACGATAATAATTTTTAAAAGTATTAGCAGATTTCCAATTGCCTCGTGCTAATAATTCATCGAAATCAACGTTGTCGACCCAATTTCTGGACGCCACCGCTGATCTGATGCTACCCGGAGATGCTGATATGTCGGCCTCTCGAAAAATAGACTTTATCCAACCGGCTATTACTGCACGAGAAGCTGGTTTTGGTAGACCTCGTAGCGTTATAAATAAGTTAGACAAATTGCCTTCATTCCGACGACATTGAAATAAAGATATGGTTCTTTTGACACAGAAAACAGGATCTAACTTTTGACAGTTAGGATTTGGTAATAATCTCCAGCCTGACTGCCTATAAGTACTGCAATCTGTTTTTGACCCGAACTTAGGCCATAATACTATACAACTATTAACAGAAAGATAATGATTGGAATCTACACATAATAATGTGAGGTCGTGTATGCGTCTACCTGAGCACAATAATAATAATAAAGCTGTATGTCTAGCCACTTGAAAAAGATTATTGAAATCGACAGACATGTTATTTAAAAATTCTAATAACTCATTTACATCCCATACCGGAGGTTTTGCTATTTTTTGTTTTTTAAGTGAAATAGCTTTTAATATGTGCTTAATTAGGACGTGTGCACTTAACTGGCTTGAAAAACTGGCACTACTTAATGTTGCAACCACAGATTTATGTAAAAGTATAGTGTTATAAGAAAAATTGTGCTTTAGATAAAGGTCGGCCAAAAATCTTGCCAAAGTGGATGCATCACATCCTATTTCGCTAATATTGTGATTTCCACACCATTCTCTCCAACGATTCCATGCCACTTCATACGTTTTAAGAGTAGATGGACGCCAAGATGATTTTAATAAATTAAGCTGTTCTGCATTCCAACATCTTACCTCCTCAGACCACCCCCACATTTCCAAACCTCCAAGCGAATTTGGTCGACTTTTGGAGGCGGTTTTCCCGTGGAGATGTCTATTAGGCAACGATTGAGGTTCCGCAACTCGAACGGGGGTGCCAGCGCCCGATGTTTCACATCGGCTCGCCAATAAACCTTCTCCCACCTCGGAACCACCAGGAGGTAAACTCCTGACGACCGATTCAGATGAGTTAGGACCTTGGGAATTAGAAAGGGTGGTGGAAAGACCCATGCTAGGGAGAAGTGCCATGGAATGCTGAAAGAATCGTGTATCATTGCCTGGTGATCGGCTAAGTCCAATGTTGCATAATTCGACACTACGTGAGCTCGGGCTGACGCAAAGAGGTCCACTACTGGTGTCCCCCATTTTTGAAATACTTTTTCTACGCAACTGGGCCTTAGATGCCACTCGGGTGGTTGCCGATGTCGTGAAAGGTGATCGGCATGATTGTTCAGCCTGCCAGGGATGTAATGAATTCGAAAGTGAATGCCGTATCTGTCTACTATTTGTAAAACCTGAAAAGTTAAATCGTTCAGTGGGGATGACCGAGTGCCTCCTTCGTTTCGTAGATAAGCTACGACAGTTTTGTTGTCGCACTGTATCAGCATGGAGCTGTTGCGTAGTTCTGCAGCTTTGGCTTGGAGGACTCTTAGGATAGCCAGCATTTCCTTCTGATTGCAGTGAAGGTTCTGTTCGGACACTAGCCACGACCCTGTTAATGACTGGTTGTCGAGTTGGGCACCCCAAGCCATGTCTGAAGCATCGGTGGTTAGGAAGTGCTTCGCAGGGGGGGGATGCAAAATTGTACTGGCATGACAATTCTCTATCCACCAAAGAATTTCGCTCATGACATTCGCAGGTATCCAATGTCGTATTTCTGGACCTTCTGTAAGGGAGTTCAGAAAATTCAAAAGAAAACGGTGATTTAACCTTCCGCGAGGAACTGCAAAGCTGGCAAAATTTAGCAGTCCCACCATGCTTTGTACCTGCTTGAAGGTAACATACCTTTTCTCCAAGATCATAGTTAGACTCTGAATAATCTTGTTGCACTTGTCTTTTGGTAGTGCTATCCTGTTTTCCCATGGAAACCAGTGAATGCCCAAGAACACCAAGTTCTTTTGAGGAACTAGTGTGGATTTCTCGAAATTGATATGCCATCCGAGATGTGTTAAGAGAGATATCAGGATGTTTACGTGATTGCGCAGGGTGGATTGATTTTGATGCGCCAATAAATAATCGTCCAAGTAGACGACAATCCTTACACCTTGATTGCGGAGTACTTGAGCTATCCAATTGGATATTGTAGCAAACGCTTTTGGAGCTGTGCTCAGTCCAAAAGGAAGACATGTCATTTGCAATAACTCGTTTTTGTAAATGACCCGCAGAAAGCGCCTGTGACATTTCGCAACCGGAAGATGGAAGTATGCCTGTGAAATATCTATTTTGCATAGCCAATCGCACTTCTGTAGAAAGTCCGGTATTCGATGCATGTTTATTAATCGAAACTTGTCTGGCTGAATGTACTGATTGAGATTTTTCAGATTGAAAATGGGCCTCATCGTTCCATCGCTTTTTGGCACCAAAAATATCGTGGAAACGAAACTTGGTGAGATTCTTGCTGTTTCTAGAATACCTTGAGATTTCATTTTTTGTATTATACGAGTCATCTCTTCCGATTCGCTTGTGTTGGCAAATGGTTTTCGCAAGTTTGGTAGGGCAAGAGGAGGTTTCTTTACAAAGGGTACCCGATACCCCTGAATCATCTCTAAAACTACATTTGGTGCACCGATCGCTTGCCACCTGGGTAGGAATTTTTGTAGCTGACCGGCCTGAAAATGTCTCGAGTCATTGTCTCGATCTTTTAGCATTCCCTCTACTGACAGAGGGAGAATAATGCCGCTTACGACCACCTCGCTGGGCACCATGTGGTCTTGGACCGGGTCTTGCGCCTCTGCCACGAAAGGAATCGTAATGACCTTTTGTATGCTTAAGGCCATTATATTGATGTAGCTCCTGTTGATTGGGCTCTCCCGAAGAGCCAAGATTATGTGAACCACTCCCCGAGAGCGGACAACAATGATGCTTACGATCTGCAGGCATATCATACGTCCTATGGTTACCTCGAGGTTGAATCCTATAAGAACCTGGTCCCCCCGAGGGACGGTTCGATCGCTTACTAGTTCCAGGTTGTAAAGAGCGAGCAAATCCTGTATTATTATTAGGCCAGAAAATTTTGCGGACACCACCAGCTTTTTCTAAAGCACTTGTAAAAGCGTCAGCATTAAATAAATGACTACAAGAGGGTGGAATTTTATTCAATGTCGATTTCATTAACGGATCGCGAACATGAGCAAGAATGGCATCACGACGCATTTCAATACTTTCCGACCTATGACCGCATGCTAACTGTAACAGGTCACTAGACACTTTATGGAAGTCGCCTTTTACAAATAATTCCTCAAGCTTTATACTTAAAACTTCAGAATTAAAGCCGTTTGAATCAGCCCAAGTAATTAACGCACGCAAATTATTTTGTATAATCTCCCGTTGTTTTAATACACAGAAGGTTAATGCTGCGTATGACTTATCAGAATGAGACATATGACGGTTTGAATCATACGCCTTTACCTCCTCGTTTATTTCCAGTTCGCAGTAACCTGGCATGTGATTGTACAATTTTTGAGTATCCGCATAGCGGACTTCGTTCCAACTTGAACTATCGAATCTTTGTATCTCAAGTAAATATTTTAAATAACTATCCGGTGTTTTAGGAATAGAAGGTTCCTTTAATTTAGTCTCAATGTTAAAGGTGAATTCCGAAGAAGCATGTTCACCAAACGCGTCATTATAGAGATCACGGCTGACTTCAGAAGTTAAAGAAGTATTATCATAGCTACAATTATCATTCTCAATGGACTTGGTGTTATAAGATACATATTTCCGCAACTCACCAATTTCTTTTGACAATTTTTCTAGCTTTCGGTCAGTACTCCGACGGTGCTTACTCTTATTGTGACGTCCGCGGCGGCGGTGCGAACGCTTACGCTTTGCTGACGATGAGCTCGATGACGAACTCGAACTATCGTCGCTGGAACTACTTGTTTGCCTTTGAGTCTCACTGTTCTGCTTAGCGCTGTTTCTATGGTTCAAATCGTCACTAGGACCACTGAAAATTGTATTATGTAATTAAATATCACGACAAATAACATATTTGATATTTAAAGTGATATAAAAATTATTACGAACGGAAACTCCGTTAAAAATAAGATAATAAAGGGAAAAACTTACGCATCCATGATGAAATTTAATAAAATACTTATTTAAAACTTATGCTCACTATAAAACAATGAACTTATTTACAATTGTTCAGCAAAATGGCGGACAATATAACCTCTTATGGATACGTGTTCACTCGACGGGAATCGAAACGCCAATGATTTAAGATAGCAAAAATTCTTCGCTCCAAAAGCACCTGGTGATGGAGGGAGAACCTGATTTCAAGCGGATATGACGTCACAAGGCGGTAAAATCATTAAAAGAAGACGGGAAACGGATGTGCCTATCTCAATATTAAGCTTTGAATAACGGTCATGTGGTTTAATAATTAAATTACGCCTAAAAATTTACGCTCCAACTCTCGGAATAAGCAACACGTGAATG
Source organism: Lycaena phlaeas (assembly GCA_905333005.2). Taxonomy (NCBI): domain Eukaryota; kingdom Metazoa; phylum Arthropoda; class Insecta; order Lepidoptera; family Lycaenidae; genus Lycaena; species Lycaena phlaeas. Next base: position 12,694,172 of record HG995173.1, read on the forward strand.
AGTTGTTTTGACTAGTTTCAGGTTTGCTTGTTTATGCTCATAGACGACGCTGATTACTTATTATTATATGACTTGTCTGTCCGTTTGCTAAAAAAAATGTGTCAATGAGTCGTAAAGCCATGAACGGCGACGCACCAGCATAACCTCTAGTTGTGCAGATGGATAAGGATGTCGGTAGTCACTATAAGGCTTCGTCCGCTCGATTTTCACGGATACTTCACGGAGTTTGTTTGTTACAGGTTACGTCGCGGGTTCCGACATCGAGGAGTGATGGTGCTGCCGCGACAGACCTGCGGCCTGTTCACCCACACCCTGCTGCTTGAGAGGTATCCTGGGGGAAGACAGCGCCTCGACCGGAGCATCCAGGGTGGGGAGCTTTTCCAGACTGTCATCAATAATCCTGTAAGTTACGTAATTTGTTATAATATTTATCGTAAAACCTGCTTAAGACCAATTCACAAGAACCAAACAAAAAATGTGTCATCATCGTATTTTTCGGAATATGGAAAAAAAACTTTAATATTTAGTTATTCCGTAATAGCTATGAATTATACATTTAAAGAATAATTAGGAAATGAAAATAGGTATTTCATGCAGTCATTGCTACTGCATGAAAAAAAAAACAAGATATTAAATATAATTTAAAATTTGCAGTACTTTGTCGATTTCAAATAACTCTTCGCCATACCTATCAATTGCAATCTTAGCTTTTCCGACATATTCTTTTTGTCATAATTCTTTATATTCTTTAAATATGGGACCATCTTGCATAGCTCCCTTTCAGTACAGTTACGATATACACCAGCCTCGCTGTTACAAGTATCTTGAACGAGAAAAACAATTATAAATTACTAGTAACGCCCTGCGGTTTCACCCGCATACTTCCCATTCCCGTGGGAGTACAATGATAAATTGTAGCTATGTGTTAATCTGATGTATAAGCTATATTATTATGAAGTTTCATCAAAATCCATTCAGTAGTTTTTGTGTGAAAGAGTAACAAACATCCTCACAAACTTTCGCATTTGTAATATTAGTAGGATTATCGTTTGCTATATTTGCCAAAACGGGACAATATTGGCCTAAACGCATGAGGAATGGCCGCCTTAAGAATACACAGATAAGAATTAATCTTAGTTAGATTAAATGTTTAGATTAAATATTAGGGTATAAGTTCATCAAGATAAATATATTTGTTTATTCTAAATAGATGTATAGCTTCAGTACCTATTGTTACATTAGTTTGTTGCAGTCGTCCCAAATGGCTTTCCAGGAGACAAAGTTTGGAAACGCAATGACCTGGAAATGGGGAATTCGCTTTAGACCACGGATCAGGACTGCCTTCTGTTTATTTGTGCTTTTAATTTATATTTAGAGAGGCACCTTTATTGGACAGTCGAGCCTCTGAGTGAAGTAATAATCTCTTTGCAGTATATTTTGACGTGATATGTTTGGGTTTTTCGGGTAGAATAGGTCCTATATATGCTTTTTGAAATTACAGAAAGAAATCTTCTTGAATTACGTTAAAGATGAATATAGACATAGGGCTCCAAAATATGACACATGTATTTCTAAAAATCATATTTTTTACACTTATTTAGTTTTTATTTATTTGTTATTGTTAAGTGTTATTGTTTCTTTATTGTTGTATGTTTCTTTACAGTTTATGTTATGTGTCTTAAATATTAGCCTTCAGCTGTAGCGCTCATAAATATGTATTAATAAAATGATATGAGAGTGTGTATCCTTGTTGGTGGTATTTAAATAAATAAATAAAATATGCATAATCAACATCCATCGTGGAGAAACCTGCATGCCTGATGAGATCGAAAGTATATGAAGGTATGTGAAGTTCACCAACCCGCACTAGGCCAGGACTATGGCCCATTACCCTCCTCGCCTGATTTTGAGGAGGAGCCCCAGTGCCCAGCTGTGGGACATAATATGAGGGTTGATACTTTATTTTACTTTTATGCATAACGAAGTGCGTGTCGCATTTCAAATATGTTTCTTATATTATTGAGGGTGAAATTGTTCCTTGATAATGTTATCATGGATTTTAATCGTTCATGTAGATAAAGATATTCCAATTATATACCGACTTATTTCTAGTGGTTGGAAAAGTGTAGCGCGTCACGATAAAGAATAATTTGGTTCACGGCGAACCACTTACAAACAGGTGCCTCGTTTGCCGTTTTGGCTATTTCAAATATCACAAAAACATAAAAATCCCTCTAAAGTTGGATAAAGTATCCACTGTAAAACGACACAAACCAATGAAACGTATTCAAAAAGGTATATTTCGAACCCAAAGCACCCAACTAACGGTACAAAGCGACCTATATAATAAACAATGTCCTCTTAAATTGGTTGGAAAATTGAATTTTATTGTCCAATTCGGTACGTGTGGTCAGTCAACACTCGTTACCGGATAACGAAGGCCCGCGGTCGGTCAAGTGTCCTAAACGATCATCAATAACCCGCGCACATTTACACACCCTGTATATACAATTTTGAGCTTAACGTACTTGATTGTGATTAACATTGACAGCTTAATGAATGCTTTAGTGTTTTGGTATTGTCAAATTAAGTTCGGGCTATCATAATCATGAAAAAACATTCTACGGCCTTTATCGCGGTCCCTTTAGGTTTTTAAACTTTTTTTACGTTTCGTCCTTTACAGTAACGGCGCTCGGGAGGACCATATTTAATGTTTTTTTTTAATTTTTTTTTTTCAAAAGTTCTAGACTTTTAGGCCTGATGGCCTTTAAGCTTGATCGATAGATAGGGCAGATGACTCACCTAGAAATTTCCCCCCTCCGCGTCCCGCAGGTGGTGTATGTTTGATGTATATATTCGAAATGTCGAGAATTACTCTTAATACAATATGGCTTGCTATTTTGAACTAGTATGAGCGCAGGCGGTCCTTGTTTAATGCAAGTGGCAAGGGATCGGTTGTCTTGGCGCTCGTTGAGGGATGCCAATGTTCAGCAATGGACGGATAATATCTAATGAATCTAAAGAATCTGACCTCGCCGGGGCCAGTCTGACGCTGAGGTGATCTTGTTGCCTGCAGATCCGGGACCCTCACAAAGCGGCTGAAGGCGCTCGCAGTGGCTTTAGTGGGGTAGTATAATGCGAGTTCCCACACACATCAGTGTGCCTACCTGAGGCCCTGAAATGGTGCGACATCAAAAAAAAGGCTCATGATAAGGATGAAGATACCTAGACTACCTAGTGTCCTAAATAAAACGCTGCGATATGCGGGCGAATAATTTATAAGGCTTCCGTTTTGCCACGTATTTCATAATGACCGCGGAACTCCAAAGAGTTTGTGAAAATAATCCATCATGGATGTCGTGCGACTTGATTAATAACTTTTAAATATTCTCTTTTATTTTCAATTCATTTCCTAAATGCTTTGTTGATGGAACTCTTAACTTTATAATAGTTTTGGACGTGCCGCTATTTATTGTTTGGTATTAACAGTTTTTTTTTCATTATTCATAAAAGCAGACAATAGGCGTTCATATGAAAAAAGTTGGAATTATTACTAGAAAATATATCTTTCAACGTTACATACATAATATATAACAAAGATTCATTTATCATTGGAATAAAAATACTTTTTTTCGGTTTTTATCGCGGTCTTTTAAGATTTTTACATTTTCGACCTTGTTTAAGGCCAGAATTGCCAAGAAATAACCGACTATACATACCTACTATGTGATTTCGAGGTCCTAAAAGACATGACAATGCAAGTCACCGTTTAAAATATTGTTAAGTACCATGAAGCCTGTCTTACTATCCATGGTATTTCCAAACCTTTAAGAAAAAAGCATACCTACTCATATATTTTGAAAGCCCGGAACGCACTTGCTAATCCTCTGTAGTGGGTTTCTATGGATGTTGATTATGACTTACCACCAGGGAAGAGACTGCCCCAATTCTATAAACAAAACATATATTTGCCAGGCCCATCTGGCTCTTCTCAACACGCTTCGCATTCAATGGTGTACTTATCGATGAAATCTCCCCAACAGATAAACATCTTCATGACGCACATGTCGAACTACGGCAACGATCGGCTGGCGCTGTACACCTTCGAGTCGGTGGTGAAGTTCCTCCGGTGCTGGACCAACGTGCGGCTGGCCTCGGCGCCTCCGCTCGCGCTCGCTGAAAAGTACTTCCAACTGCGGCCCGACGAACTCAGTCCGCTATGGGGTGTAAGTATATTCTTGCTAATAAGGCGTGAGGTTTATGCATCCAAAGGACAAGACCTACCGAATTTTTTTTGACGCTTCGTTTCGATAGATTCGAAGGGATAGATATTTTATGTTTGTTAGTAACAAACGTGCCACCTGAAATCGTCAAACGTCACCCATGGGCAAGTTCACCTGGGACCCCGGGTAAGTTACTCTTATGTCTTTTCTCAATTCTGAGGCGTATGAGGATAAATCTCAGTGCCAACAATACTGATTTTCCTGCCCTTCTCATTGACATAAAAAAGCTGTTTGACGAAAGAAATGAGCAGAATTATCATCTGATATTATTAACCCTACAAGCTACCTGACAAGACGCGGTGATATTGATACCTGATAGCTTTTTCAGTCTTTTGTCAGTCGGCCCGTATTGATGCGAGTGAAATACTGCTGTCTTGGCGTTCGTGGAGGGTGACCTATGTTCAGCAATGGACGGATAGAGGTACTTATGATGATGATGATTACAAAACAGCGGTGGATGATTTTAGAATGTCGGTCAACGAAGAATAAATTTTGAAAGAATGTTGGTACCCATACAGACTGGCGCCGCACTATGAGCATCCTTTTCATCACTAAAATATTCAGCTTTCACTAAAATTACTTTCAATAAAATAGTTGAGTAGTTCGTTTCATTCAGTGCATCCGAACGAAGTCGATATAATATGATATCTCGCCGAGATAAGTGATGTGAAACTGATTCATAATAGTTGTCGTTCAGAGTGAACGAGTGAGTGAGTTAATAATCACAGAACCGGTGAGATGGGACTTGATTAAGCCATTCATATTGAATACTCTTAATGATTGGAATGATATCTCATTGTTTTTAAGGCTATTATTTAACACTTTTTTATTTTAATTGGAGAGAAGAACGGCCTGATACTATATTGTTTTAACGTTTAAACGAACTCTATCACTGTGCATATTTACTTTACGTAGACGAAGATGATAAACTATAGAGAAACTGTTAAAAGGTTTTCTTACTAGAGAAGAGGGTTCATATACGATGAATATACTTAGTGATTTTCATATAACTATATTTCATATAAGTATAAATTTTACTATTTAGTAATCTAAAAAAGAATTGACAAGGTAGTAATTTATTAAACATTATGATAAGACTCACTGTTCATTTAGTCAGATGTGTCGGTGGCATTAATTACATTAAAACATGAATACGATAGAAGTAATGTTAAAAATTGAATTCGCGCGACCCGTCAAAATATATGAATCACGTTCGCCAACATTAAAACATCAGATGATTCAATTTGCAAGATTGATTCCCGGTGTGTTCCCGTATTCGCTAATGATGTGCGGCTCACGAAATATAAAGCATTTCCACTTTGATGGACATGAAAAGTTTATCTTGAAAGGACTTTTTAGATCTATAATGAAATAAATACGTTTTTTGGCGTGATAACGTCTTACAAATCGATAACCGCCAGCTGTACGCACGAAAAAATATCATTCATGCTCACGTTCTGCTTGAGACGAGAGTGCAAGCGATGGCGCAGAACAAGCAATGCCGCGATGTAGAAACGCAATCGGCCTAAGCGTTCCGCTTGTGACAAATTATGATGTTTGTGATTTGATTTGATTGTGAAGTGACAACCAATTCTGTTTTTGATTTACGCTAGTAAGACAAGGTCGGCAGTGAACGGATAAATGCTGATAATGATGATGATAAAGACTATGTCGATTTTAACTTCATCTGTCTATAGGTAAGGCCAAGCTCCAAACTTTCTGTTTTAGTAAGTTTAGAAGCCCTTTCGGGGCCCCAGATGTATAAGGCAATCTTCGAATCTTATCCAATTTACGAAATTCAATTTTGTATAATATGTACTACTTTATCATTGAGTGACGTAGGCTTTAATGATCATCAGTGGGTACGGCTGTAAATTCAGGTTAGCTGAAAGACAGTTAGAAGCTGCGGACAACAGCTAATGGCATATATAACAAGGCGACCAAGCATACAACTTTGATAATGATTACACAGGCATCCGAAACAGGGTGTGTTGCCTTTTGAAGTGCAAATGACATCTTGAAATTGTAAGAGAAAGATGCGCGATACCTCTGTCCTTTTTTTTGATTTTATACAGGACTGAAAGGACAGGTTATAAACAAAAATGTGAAAGCAACCTTAATGGACTGATGTAAAATTCTCATTACTGTTCTGTAATGATGGCGCTTATTCCATATACTGGTAGTATATGGCGCTTATTCCATATACTGGTAGTATATGGCGCTTATTCCATATACTGGTAGTATATGGCGCTTATTCCATATACTGGTAGTATATGGCGCTTATTCCATATACTGGTAGTATATGGCGCTTATTCCATATACTGGTAGTATATGGCGCTTATTCCATATACTGGTAGTATATGGCGCTTATTCCATATACTGGTAGTATATGGCGCTTATTCCATATACTGGTAGTATAATATGGCGCTTATTGCATATTATACTATAACTGGTTCAGCTTCCATTTTACTAGCTAGCTAAATACGTCTTAGCGTTCATTGATCTAGGCTCATGTCAGCAGTGAACGGATAAAGGCTGACAGTGATGATAGCTAAATACACGGCCCTTAAAATATATACTTACTAAGAGGTTGTTGCTCATTACCTAAGACTTATTTGCACATTGCAAAATATTTTATATGAAAATAAATAACATTTCCATTTCTTCGTACATTTTTTTTACTCGTGTTCGTCATTCGAATGCAAATGGATATATTTCGTTATCCCTACGAGATAAACATGTCATCGCATCATATAAGATACGCAACATTATTTTCTGGTGTCTCGAAGGGTATGCGGCAACATTAACGTCGAAAGCTCCACGGCGGCTTATTTGTAATGTTGCAGATGCAGGTAGAATAAACAGCTCCAAATTAATAAAATATATTTTTTATCCTCCCCTGAGATCCACTCCATCCGTTGGTGAAGACAGGCAGACAGACATATATGGCGTACGAACGAGCAACAACTCCATCCGTTGATGAAAACAGACAGACAGACATATATGGCGTACGAACGAGCAAGTTTAAAATATGATAGCGTCCTTAATTATTTATTGTCGTCAGCATCATCGGTCCTATTCCATGCATAGACATACCAAATTGACGGACGTGGACTGTGACTGTACGGATATGGGACTCTTTTAAGAAACGTCAAAACGACCGTTTCTCTTTATTATTGGATGTCGATATTCCATCAAATTGCAATGTGACTCATGAAATAATCGACATGTTAAGTGTTATTTAAAAACTTACGTTTTACTTACATAACGAAATTAGATTTTCTTTTATTCGTTAACAAATCTAAATACATAAATTGTGTCTCTTAAATTACCATAGAATATTATCATTCAAAACGTTTAATATGACAAGGTATTCTGTAACTTTTGGGCGAGTTACAAAACTCTCCACAAGAGAAGTTTTTATCCTTACCCTATTTTTATGTGGACCGTACTTAGCGCATTAATTTTAAGGAAAATATTATTTGTGTTAAAATTCTGAGCGTTATCGCCGACTAATCTCTTAATAAGAACACTCTGAGGCGTGTTTAGTCGCTTTATATTCTTTACCTCTAATTTTTGATGTTTATAGCTAAAGTTATGTCATTACTGCAAAGTTTGCCTTAATACCCGGCAGCTAATGTTAGGGTATAAGCAATTTATTTATGGATAATTAGAATAGTTTTTTTTTTTGTTCTATTTTTTAATACAAGTAGGGTTAATGAGTGAGTGTGATTTCCGTTTAATGATAGGTCTGTCGTATAGCTAATTAAACGTAAATTGTCATTTGAACAGGGAGATGTCTACCTGTCGAATAAAATATTCATTGATAATATTCAACATAAGTAATAACTTTTTTAGGCTTGTATGAACAGATGTATCAGATAGCTGATATAAAAAAAAACATACACTGAATAAAAAGTATTTTATACCTTACAATCACTACTTTGGAAGTAATGATTATATACATAAAAGATCTTAAAATATCATTGTTTGGAAGGATATTATATATATGGATCGTATTTTATGTAAATTGAGCCACCGGGAAACTAGACCGGTCTAGACTTTGTAATATTCTTCTTACGCTTTACGCAAATATGAGACACAGGAATGGTTTTTAAGTTTCTTAATTATCGCATGATGAATAACGCATTTGTTTTTTATCAAAATGAGTAAAAAATTACATTAGGCTCTACCTAATGTAATTTGTACTTAGGATAATTAATTCTAAAAAAAAAACATTTTTTTTTTCACTCGTGCGATTGTTTTCTCACATTTGTACGAATTTCACAAAATTTTATATGGTAATAAAATAATTTTTAACGGATTCCATCGGAATGGTTTGACCAGGCAATAAAAGTCAGCGCTTGAATTTATTTCCTTTGAACCCATTTAGTTTATTGAACCTTCAAAATGTCTTTGTTTCAACAGAACCCGTGCGATGATATACGCCACCGACGCATTTGGTCCAAAAGCAAGTGGTGCGACACCCTGCCCAAGGTCCTGGTGATTGGACCGCAGAAGACGGGCAGCACTGCTCTGTATACCTTCCTGGCCATGCACCCGTCGCTGGTGCCTAACCTGCCCAGCCCGACTACCTACGAAGAGCTGCAGTTCTTCAACAACAATAATTACATGAAAGGACTCGACTGGTGAGCTCATTTTGATTTTTTAGGTTTGATTGGGTCATGTCACAAATTGCATGACACAAATGATGACTAGATTCGACATCTTGCGTAGTAAATTTAAGAGACAAGTCGACGAAACATACATGTACATACTTCATAGCAATCACAGCCATATCCGAAACATCGGGAATACAAAAATTTTTATAAAACACTATAAAATCCGAACGAACACGAATGAAATTCACGAAAATATTAGCTTCATCTCATCCATTGAATATCATTTTTGAAGTAATCGACCGTAGTAAAGAAGAACACAATATTATTGTATGATAAAGAAACAGCGGATACAGGTCAAGCTATATAGCCTAGGAGGCTAGGAAGAGTTAGTGCCATCTTCGTTTGCAGCTAACTGTCGCCGGCACGATCGGGGATGTGCCTCTCGCTCATATAATACCGGCGTAAAGTGACAGCTAAGCTGTCGCGTTTCCTACGGCTTATGAGTTTTTGACGCCACATTGGGGGGATGGGTAAAAGGAGAGCAAAGCATCTAAATAACCTCTAGTTTTGTAGAGGTTTATAGACTTCGATAGTCGACAAAAGACTTTAACTGTTCGTTGGCCCTCTTATGCCACAAAAAATATATATGAATAGACACGTTTCGTTTCAAGATGTAGCCCGCTGCGAGACAGATACATTAAAGTTTGTTTCACTCGTATGTACTGAACTAGTTTCAGCAGCTAGGCAGAAGAAGCCAGAACGCTCCACGTATTTCAATTTACATTGTCAATGTTAGTGTCAATATAAAAATGTATGGAATTGGCAGTCACAAATCACTACATGTGCCCGGGCATGTCAATTCCATACATTTTTATGTTTTCTGCCGACATAAATTTTAGAACTGCATTTGTCTGGTATAGACATTTAGGTTATTTATTTGTATGACAGTGGCTGTGATGTATGTGATTTATTGACTTTGTATAATTTACATATATTTTTTTTTATGTGAGAGAAAATCTAATAGGCGAATACTAAATTTTTTGACGGGGCATTTTACGTGTGAATTTTATTTTCTGAGCCCATTAAAAGTCATTTAAAACAATTGTCAATAACTCCACATCCTGCAAATATTATGAACGCGAAAGCTTGTAAGAATAAATACAGCGCATTTTTATTTCTCTTACAAGCAAAAACTACTGAAATGAAGTTTATGAAACTTTACAATATTATAGCTTACGCATCGAATAGTTTATTGGCTAATTTATCTCCGAACTCCTCCGGGTACGAGGGTGAAACCGGGGGTTAAAAGGTGTGTAGTATGTATTGATTTTTAATAAAAGTAATTTGTGTCACCTTTGGGCTCTTTAGCAATAGAAAAAAAAATCGATTTTTCTATTAATGTGATCGATGTTCTTCTATAAAGTGATGTAAGAATAAACTAATAAACAATTGTACGTTTATATCATTCACATAGCGAACGACACATGAAACGTTGAATATTTTATACAAAGGAGACAATCACTTTGCCTCACAACCGGCGGTACGGGATGAAGGCATTTTTCTTCTATACGTCGGCGTGTAATCTGATAACGTCGGGCGACGGGCGAGTAATCGAAGTGCCACTCAAAAATCGATTATGAGGACGGGATAATCGTTTATTAAAATATGCTTCGGCATATTGTTTTAGCAATGAAATTATCGTATGATTATTCTATGATGTTAACGTTTTTTATTTATTTATTAGGACTGAATACAGTTTTGCATAAATAAAGACAATAAAAAAATACAGAACAATAATAACCAATTACGTTCGGTTACTTATTTATTATAACAATTTATATTAAATTATTTACAATATATTTTTTTAATATTATTAAGTATTTATAATGACATTCATTAATAAATCGACGATTAATTTAACATTCAAATTTAAGTAAAAGATTAAAAATAAAGGAGTACAATTATACAAGTTATAATATTATTAATTTTGGGCTAGCATTTAATTAATATGAATAGAATAACAATAACAAAATCATCAATAATAACAAGTCATTAATTGATAATCAAAAATAGTTAAAACCTAAACTGTAATACCGGGGTTTTAACCCTGTTTGACTATGGGAAACAGGCTCTTCGTTATATATGATAATTAGGCGACACCCTGTATAGTCCCGGATATCGGTTTGACTATGGGACCTCTATTACCTGACCTTTGGTAATTAACGATTTAATTTGCGAACCCACGTTAAGGTACTAATATTATGGGCTTATTATAAATATGATTGTATAATTCACTTTCCGGTCTAATGAATACCTCAATTTTATAATTTCAGTATAAATATATTAATAATAATATGCTGTAATATGATCACTACTTGACATCCATAAATGCATTGATTGGTGCAACGATTCCATAAATATTATGGAATCGTTTAAAACATCTTTTGATGAGTTTTTATTTTACTTTATGTTCGACAACACGGCTTTTCCGATATTAATTACGTATTTTAAGTCAAGATCAGGTAATTAATACATTGGACATCCTAGGCGGATTTTCGTTAACAAGCTCTTTCTATATACATATTTGTTATTAGTCCTAAATGCCCTGCTCTGGTGACATAATTTGAAGGTAAATTTATCAAAGGTTGATTTTAAAAAGATTTTATTATATTTACTGTTGTCCAAGACCACAGTTTTAGTTTATTTTCTTAAGTTACATAACACCTAACCTCAAATTTCAATGGCGAACCATAATGTACAATATTAATTAAATCGTACAAAACTTGGTGATTCAAGTTGGCAAGCTCTTTGAAGCCCGAGAGTATTGGGCGTCGGGGTGAAATCAAACGACAGTTGTGAAAGCTACTATTGTAGTGGAAATGGTTGACCCGGATACGTTTGCGAGGTGTTCGCGTATTGTTGTTTCAAAAAAAGCCCTTTCGAAAAATCCTTTTAGGACATTACTCAGCAGTGTTGGCTAATGTGTGCTTGGAAATAACATGAGTATGGGGAGTGTTGAATATAAGGTTACAAAGCACAACGACGGTTCAATGACCAATTCAGCTATAGTAATAAGAATGTCGCAATATATATTTGCTATTTGGCTGACTTCGAAAAGATTATGTTTTTATACTTTAGTTGGACAGACAAACGTGCAGACAAGCAACACTATAGAAATCAAGAAACAAAAAAGCCTATCGTACTAAATCAAGCTTAAGTGATGTATCGAAAATAGTGCAATTGTATACTAACGAACCAAAAGGAAGAAACAAAAGAAAGAGCTGCAAAAGACTTGACAAAAGATGAACAATCTTACTAACGATTTGACTACCATCTGGTGGAGTGGTCAGTTTCCGCAGCTTTCGTGGGTTCGAATTCACACCTGCAAATAATTTCGTATGATTAATGTCGATCCAAGATCCGGATCTTGGATCTAAATCATCACCTCTAAAAAATTAAACTAAAGTTGAAATATTTTAAAATCACATAAAACAATAACAAAAAAAGTATTTTTAATCTATTATCATATAGTTATGTACAACTAGTAACTTAATTTACTTTTATTTGTGTTATTATAATTAAAAAAATATATAGAATTGGTTAGATTAAAATATCTGAAACGTCAGAAAATCCTCAACAACCGCTACAAAACACGTAAGAAGTTGTTCATTATATCGATTGTAACTCAATTAAACATAAAAAAATAATGTTTACGTCTATACCAACAAATTTTGAACAGAAACGTAACTCGATAAAACAAAGCGCAACAAAAAAAAACATCCGTGTCTCAGTGAAGTTTACATCATCAGTGCAGTTAAGAGTGCTCAATCGTACGCAGTAAATTGCGCCCACGGATGACTGCGCTAAATTGAAAAACTGACCCCGCCATACGGCCCAATTAACTAACTCGCTTGTTTACTATTCCAAAAGGGAGAAAAAAAACGCACAAACACGTACAGCTATGTGCCAAATAGAAATGTACAATGGATACAGTATTACGGCATAAATTGTAACACATGTTTGGTTATATGTGTAATGATTATTGGATTCAAAAAAGGTAGAAGAAAAGACGTTCTATCGTCATCTGCCTAGCTTTTTCCCAACTATATTTTGGTGTCGGCTTCCAGTCTAACCGGATTCAGCTGAATATCAGTATTTTACATGGAGCGACTGCTGTCGGACCTCCACAACCCAGTAACTGGGTGATACGGTACCCCGCGGTTAGACTGGCTGTCAGATTCTCGGGCTTCTGACGACCCGTAACGACCGTCAAAGATCCACGAATGACAGCTGGGACCAACGCGCAACAGTGTTTTCCGAGGCACGGAGGAGTCTCGTTATGTAAAGATGGTCACCCATCCACGGACCAACTTTGGCAAGCGTTGCTTAACCTGGTGGATCGATCCGCGCGGCTGTTACCACTGAGCCACGAGCTTCTCACGACAAGACGTTCTATCGTCTTCACCTTAAAAACTTCTAATATATTCATATTTATCATCATGAACATCAGCATTTTATTTTATTTATTGTTGATGATCCTGTAGGTCTGGGCTCTTGACCCCACCATGGTTCAAGCCTTGTGGTGAGCCTAGGGTGAGCCCAACACCTTGGGCGAAGCTAATTGGGCCAAGGGGGCTCTTTGTACCCCTCTTATAAGAAGAGAAGAAGAGAAAAGGGGCGAGGATGGGAACCTCGCCTCATTGTACTGTCCCGACGGTGGGAGGGGTTGATCTGTGGTACGGTGCAACCCCTCTGTGGAGGTGGCGTTGGTCCCCCGAGGGACTAGCTAGCCGTCGAGGTGCCTTGTTGCTTGTAGATCCGGGGCACTTCACCAAAAGCGGCATTGGTGGCACTCGCCGGGTTTTAGTAGGTAGAGCTGCGTCCATTTACCAGCTTTCGGGCGCAGCGAGTCCCATATACCCGCCTGGGGAGACCCACTCCCCAGCGGTATGCGTCAGTGCATTTCCCGGCGTAAAAGAAAAAAAAAAGGTCTGGGCTCTTGAGCGAGAGGATTCAAGTTCGATCCTGACTGATTTTACTAAAAGGTGCAAATGAATAGAATCTCTTAATCTAAATCACAATTGTAACATGAAGTATATTTCAATCGTTATAACTAATCTCCAAAAAAGTATAAAAGTAAGTTCAGAAATCCTAAACGTAATCCCCTAAAAGCTAAACGAACTCTAATTGTTCGGCAGATTTTTTTTTTTTAATTTTTTAGCAATCCTAGGAATTTCACGTTTAAGCATAAACTTTTAGCTAACCGCGAAAATTTAATTCGCTCACACATTTGCCGCTCGGTTAGCGTTTTACAGAGCATTTTTTTATTTTCTCTCTTTCTTTTCATTGTACGGATGGTGCGGGGATTAGATGCGGGCTTTTATACTACTGTGTTTATTATTGTGTGTTATTTTAAATGATATTTTATTACTATATAGGTGAATGACTATTACAATAACCGGTGTATGTGTGCCACGGTGGCGTAAAAACGTAAATGTGACGAAATAAATATGAACCATTAATGGTGCCTTGAATGAATTCAATTTACTATTTTTAGGGTTCCGTGCCCAAAGGGTAAAAACGGGATCCTATTACTAAGACTAGGAAAGTCTTAGTAATAGAATCCCGTTTTCGTCCATCCGTCCGTCTGTTACCAGGCTGTATCTCAAGAACTGTAATATCTAGACAATTGAAATTTTCACAGATTGTGTATTTCTGTTGCCGCTGTAACAACAAGTACTAAAATCTAAATAATAATAATCAAGGGGGGCTCCCATACAAAAACGTGATATTTTAGCCCTTTTTCATGGCTACCTCTCGCCGGGCTAGATCTCAAGAACCGTAGTAGACAGTTGAAATTTGCACAGATTATGTATATTTATTGTGGCTACAACAACAAATACTAAAATCAAAATAATAATAATTATGAAGTGGGGCTTCCCATACAACAGAGTAGTTGTTGGCGTGTTTTGCTGTAATCTCTTAAACCGTAATAGCAATGAGGTTAAAAAATTTACAGATGTTGTATTTTATTGCCAAAATAATAACAAAAAACTAAAAATAAAACAAAAATAATATTTAAGGGCATACAGCAAAAGTATTTCTTTTACCGTTGTTTCTGGTACGGGAAGAACCCTTCGTGCGCGAGTACAACTCGCACTTGGCTGGTTTTTTTATAATACTAACTACTATGCTCATGCTAATAACATTTTATGTTTAAATCCAATTATTACGATCGTACGAAAATAGAAATCGCCAATAATATTCCCAACGCCAAGAAGATTATAACGCTGTAGTGGCCTATTAGAACAACCCCTCGAGACGAGTGGCTTTAGCGTTTATAGTGTAGAATATATTAGAACAGAAACATCAAAGTATTAATATTATATATTAATTCGTGCTATGCTGGGTGTTTCTTTGGCAGATAGGATTCGAAACGAAGACCTTCGCCAGAGAACTAGTTACTGATATCACGCGAAGAATAAGCACGTTGAAGTGGCAATCGGCTGGTCACGCACTCAAAAGAACAGCCGTTGGGCCATTAAGGTCCAAGAGTGGAGGCCGCGTTTAGGTAGACGAAGTGTTGGTCAGCCATTAACCAGATGGGAAGACGATCTCCGTGCAGTGGCAGGTCCGCGTTGGATACGAGTAGCATGGGATCGGTCGTCTTGGCGTTCATTGAGGGAGGCCTATGTTCAGCAGTGGACGGATAAAGGCTGATGATGATGATAATGATTCAATATTGACGTTATTACATTTGTTTGATCAAATTATACGACGATAGCGAACGTCAATCTCATACATTGATGTTTCTATTCTATTGTTTAGAAGAGCAGAAGGCTTAGACAAAGTTGCATCGTTTCGTAGAGGAAAGATACCGAAATTCATCATCGTCTCAGAGTGTTCAATAACAATTTCCTAGCCAATAAAGATCGATAACCAATAGACAGTTTGTGATTTCGTTACGAAAACGATTGATCACGTGATTTAGCGCGGCTTATGTCAATCCCATACATTTTATTCTTTTCGAACTTCGTTATCGTTTTTCTTAATGTTACTTTGTCTAAGCCCCCGGTACTGGTAGCCTGGTATATATCTAGAGAATATCTAGAGAATATTCTCTTGATATAGATATATCTAGAGAAACATCTGACTACAATGATTTGTTCTATCCTCATTTACTCTACTGTACTAAGTTCATGGTTCTAACATTGTACTGTGTCATTTTAATATACGCCTATTTTACATTTAGTTCAGGAAACTTTTGAAGCTTAACGGTTGTAGGTACTGGAAACTAGATTAAGTTGATGTATATTTCATTTCACGTAGCTAAAAAAATATAAATAGAGATAGTTAAGAAACAAGAAAAATGAATTTGAAAAAGAAAAATATTTATATTTATTTACATGAAATTTTCAGAAGGTAACATAACTTAAAAAGTAGGTAAAATTATTTCCGTAAAAACTACTTTTCTGTTAATTAAGCATAATTATCTTGACGTAAATAGGTAGAAAAAGTCACTGTTATTTAAGCTGTGCATTCCTTAATGGTTGTAGTTTATATGCGAATCGGGAATGCTGCTCTAAATTTGAAACTTAAATAACTGGCAAGCTACAATTTAAAATGTAGGTTGTGTTTAAGAAGATACCTACGTATACGTTACAAGAACTATGTGGCAAAAAGTTCGAATAAAACTAAAATAAAGAATGAAGTGTGTGAATTTTTTTTTTTCATTTTGTTTTACTTGGCATTATGGTTAATTGCCATTAACCATAATGCCTTTATAATATTTTACCAATAAATAGAGACATTAGAAATCAGATATATATAAGTTTTTGATATGGTTTTGTATGTTATTTAAACTAATCCGTTTAGTAAACTTTTACGAATTCAACGCGTTCGTCAATTTAACAGAACTTGACCAATAAAATGTATATCCAATCAGATTTTATTTTATGTTACAGAGCGCGCGTTCGTCTTAAACTTTCATGATTATAATCAATGTTTGGAGTTTTGATTCGCTGTATTTTTTACAATTCGCTGTTATTTTTCCGGCAGTTTTTATGCCAACTTTTCAAGAATTATATTTGAATTTAGTACAGATATTTTGTTTTTTCTGAGCGACGATGGTCCAGTGGTGGATGGACTCGGCCTCTTATGCGAGAGGTTCTGGGTTCGATCCTGACCCGTCCGTGTGTCTTGAGCTAGGTTTTTCCAAAATTTCTAAGTGCACCCTAAACACGAGACCATTGTTCGCTCACCGGTGAAGGAAAACATCGCGAGGAAACCTACATGCCTGATGAAATTAAAAGTCTTTGAAAGTATGTGAAGTTTACCAACCCGCATTGGGCCAGTGCATCGGTGAACTATGGCCCATTACCCTCCTCATCTGATTTCGAGGAGGAGACCCGTGCCCAGCAGTGGAACATACAAGGTTGATACTTACTTAGGAAAGTAAGTAAGTACTTTAACTTTTTTTCTTTGCTTTTCAATGCCATTTTTTTTAACTTGGCCTGTAAGTTAAAGGAATCTTTCCACATTATTTTTAACCACTGTGTTTTAGGGCACTCTTAGATATTAGTAGTGATGTTGTGTTCAAGGGAAACATCTTATACGTATTTTAATTCCCAAAATTAACGAGACATAGTTTCAGTGTGGAGCAGTTTAAATGATTCTAAGTCTAAATAAACGCCTGCGCTCTTGGAACTTGCGACCGAGCTATTAATTATGTGAAGATAACAAACTATGCCCAGTGTACTACTGCAAGCAGTTCCAGTGCTATCCGAGTAGGCGGTTGCGGGTGTAATTTGTGCCGCCGACCTTGTGACAGTACCACAGATTGCCTGCAATTGATCCACGTCAGCACGCGACAAAATGCGGGAGAATCGTCTTAATTTTAACGCAAACGGGATAAAGAGCTAAAAGGTAGAGAGTAGTTAGCGCTGGGGACATAACACACATTCAACTAGACCTGGAACTAGCTTAGGCAACTCTTGTATCTTATCATGATTTTCTGATTAAAGCTTTTCGACGGGAGATAAGCATTTATCTTCACTACCAAAGCAGACGGAACCGTGGCACTAACATATTCAACGGGAATGGAACTATAAAATGGTTTAAATTTATAGTAAACTTTTCTCGAAAGTTCTACAAATTTATTTGTGGAGGGCCTTAGGCTGTGGCTGCCAATAAATATTTGCAGGCTCAAAATCCGTGTTGCATCATCCCCGCGGTGTTTACCTTTATATACAAATAGTCGATCGATTGGCTCGGTCTAGTTAAGAGCTTGGCAGACTTGTTCACTTTTATAAGCCTTTTTTACCTTTTCTGTGATTTCTATTACAGCTTCTATAATTAAAACACTTTATTTTGTGGAAATTAGTCTTTCGATACAGCTTTTGACGGATACTTAATCTAGTTTTTATTATTAACTGAACGTATTCCTTTGCGAGATTATGGCCTTTTTAATGTAGCTAGTAGAGTATTTCTTAATTTAAACTGGTACTAACTGGATTCGTAATTAAACTTAGTACTAACCAATAATATGTTGATTACAAGCAGTCTTACTTCTTCACTATCTATATATGTATCTATCCCCCTAACCGGCCACCGGAAACCGGCTGTGCCGTCCTAAATTGGCTACGGAACAGTTCGCATCCACGGATCTACCTCTAACATGTTAGTACTAGTTGTTATAGTCGCACATTTTTTATCCCATAATCCCTTCATACGTATACCCTGGTACGTTTTGTATTGACAGTGGGGTGCGCACATCCCATTATTTCGCCTGTATGACCGTGATCGATTGATAGAGGATGGGATAGATTAATGGAATGGTGTTTGTCTTTGGGATACGACGCGTGAGATGTAGATAAGTACGTAGGGTGCACAAGCTTTTATGTACTAATATATATAACTAGCTGTTGCCCGCAGCTTCACCCGCGTTACCTAAGATTTACATCGGGATCTTAGTACGCAAAATAAGTAACTTTTCTGGTCGATTTTTTACGCCTTGTATACGAAAAACCCAAAATCTTATGGAATCCTATTTTTTCCAGAATAAAAGTTAGCCTATGTTACTCGTGGATAATGTAGCTTTCGAATGGTGAAAGGATTTTTGAAATCGGTCCAGTACTTTTTGAGCCTATTCATTACAACCAAACAAATAAACAAAGTTTTCCTCTTTATACTTTATAATATTAGTGTAGATAGGCGAATGTTATGACATACATTTACTACGACTGTAGCTTACTAGGCTGCGTTTTCACCGGAGATGAGCTAAGCTGCGTTGCGAGCAATGTATTTTATAAGAACCAATAGAGACGTTGCGCTGAACGTGGTCAGGCAAATAAAGCGTTTCTATTGGTTATTAAAAACACATTCCTCGCAACGCAGCTTAGCTCATCTCCAGTGGTAACGCAGCCTTATTCAGTAACACTTAATAGATATACCTACACACTTTATAAGGGGTAGATGCTCTTGTGCCGTGCGCCTGTCTGTATAGTTTCTACCACCCTGATAAGCTTTGATGCAGATCCGAAAGAAGGGAAGTGTAACTACTGGCTTCGTAAGCTTCGATTGAGAAGTTAATGTCGAAGTAATGTATAAGTTGCCTAGTACTGGGTGTACCTGATTATGTTCATGGGTTACGTTGAATATTTAGCATCGAGTTAGTCGTCTGCTAATATATCTGCGTCTGACAATTGCCCTATTGGCAATGGCGGTGGAATATCTGGAAAGTTCCATGACAATAAAGAGTTTATTCCAAGTAGTATTATTACGTATACGTTGTACCGTAGTCCTGGTGAAAACAATCGCGGTCCAAAAAGCGATCACGTTCGGTTGAGTGCGCGGAGTCCGCGATACACCAGCCACTGTTTATTGTGAATATACAAATACCTGCACGATAAAATACAGACTAGATTCGAAATACGAATGCATTATGCGCAATAATATCGCTGCGGTATCCACAAATACTCCAGCGCTTTGGACGCCCACTGATGATTCAAATTTTGCGAATAATATTTATATTCGCTCAATCTTATATATACTTTTATATAATCTGTTTGAAGCCACATGCTGCACAAAATATAGCGAGTTTAATGGGAAAAAATCAGGAGAATTGGCAAATATTTTTCAGGTTTCTTCAATTATTAATTACTTGTATTATCTATACATTATTACATTATAATTATAAAACTGCATACAAATTGTACATTAGTCAAGAGTAATAGTTTGCGCATCGTTTGCTGTAACATCCGTAACGTCATATATTAAAAACTTAAGGCAAGGCGTTACGAGCAAATAACGTCTAGATAACGTCTAGAAAATAATATTATTTGTTGTTTTCTTATTACGGGAATTTCACTTATTCAAATGAAACAAATTTACGGATTTTATTGCGGTTTATTAAGACTTTTACATGCCCGACGTTTCGGATACTTTACAGCAACCATGGTCACGGGAGGCTACCTCTGTCAGTCCATTTTTACATTATAATATTATTTGTATCATTTGCGGTGGGAGGGATCCACTATGCCTCCCTTCTGTCTGCATGAGTATCACCATCTTGCTTATTTCTTCTTTGAAACTTTACTGTTCAAAGAAGAGAAGACTAGGACAAATAGTGTAATTACTATCAAAATACTAAACTTACCCTAAGTCTCAGGTTAGGTAACAAATTAATGAGTTACCTGAGCTAGTTTCAGGGTAACTTGTGCTCAAGAGTAACGAAGACCATTTACCATTATGTGGTTGGTACAGTAATAAAAAATGTAAACTTTGTCACCAGGTACCTGAACTTCTTTCCTCCAAGCCAGAGCAATTCGACCCAAATCACGTTCGAAAAGTCGGCGACTTACTTCGACGGAGACCTGGTGCCGCGGCGGGCGCACGCCCTTCTACCCAACTCGAAGATCATCGCCATACTCATCTCGCCATCGAAAAGGTTCGTGCCCTCTTACACACCTGCGCAATCTTACACGGCTGCTTCCGCGGTAATGATGATTATTTAGACTGTAATTTATTTTAGGTTTTAATCATCAGACAGTAAACCTTATATCTCTGTGTAGTGTTCATTATGGAACTAGTGATTTTTTTTTGGGTGAGGGGTTTCAAAGATTACCTAGGTACCTAATTTTGTAAGAGGTAGCGTGCCGTTTTGCAGCCAAATCGTTCTGGAACGTACGGGACGGCAAGCGACAGCAACACTGCTGCGTTACGTGTGGTTTTTGAGTTTCTGGTGTCCCATTAAGAGGATTCAATGGCCTATTGAAAAGGAGGGAGCGTCTGCATAATCTCTAGTTGTGTGCTTTGTGAGTTGCTAAAAAGCTTAGACTACTCGTTTGTTAAAAAAATTATGTTTGATGTCTAGTCCCTTGGATAATAGATTAAGGAAGTAGTTTTACGACATTTCATCTTACAGTTCATTAAATTTCACACGTCTGTCATGATATACGATAAAGGTAAAAAACCATTACCATACGAATACAGGTTGTTCTCGATTGACCTCCGCATATTATTGATACAAGTAAAATAATATAGGAAGTGAAATTCCCATATATTTCAATTTCAATATTTGCAAAGAAGAGAAATATTGAAGAGCCACGTATCAAAACTGAATTCACAGAAAAGTGAATTCAAAAGATTGTTAACAGTGAATTCATATAAAATTTATAGCGGAATACGGCTTCGTATTTTTTTCGTTTCTTAATCCGAGCTCAAGTAAATAGCACATAAATATCCGAGCGAACCGCAGTGTGCTATGAAAAAACTCATTTGAGAGAACAGAAGGAAATAAGCGGGTACGGCTGGTTAATTTGGTCGTACTGTATCACTCCCTAAACAGGCAATTAATGCTACCTCACTAATTCCTCTGTCCCCATATTTCTCATGAGATCCGTTGTATATACAATTGGGAACGTAATGGAAAATATATTTATACCCATTTATTGTTTGTACCCTTACTAATACACGGCTAATTTATATTACGAATGTTTTGTTTGTGCTCGGCGTTTACAATTTGTTTATTAATAAGCATTGAAATGTGTTGGAGTTCACTAATAAGCGCTTTGAGCTAATTGTATTTTATTAGTATAATTTAAAACATTTATATTAGTTGTCAGTAAGGATTTGAAATTAAAGTCTTTTGTGATTTCATCTCTAGTTCAGATGTTGGGTTATGAAATGGAGACATATTATGTCAATAGTGTGTGATATGGCTGACCAGAGAAGCAAATATATTACAATATCAGTCGGTCAATCAAGTATAAATGGTCACAAAGATTCATCCATCAAGCTTAGTGGACTTTAAAATAACCGTCTACCATAGAGAGGTTTCTACGTTCATCTAATTCATATACAAAAGGAGAGACATTTATTTGGCCATTTTAAGCGACTAGTTTACGAGCGTATACTGACTTTCCTGATACTTGAAATGGTTGGCAATTATACGGCCGCTTGTGTTCAAGCCAAAAAACGCTTCACAAAATAAGGATTAGTAGTATAGTTAGTAAACGTAGTAACATGCTTAAATTAACATTACATAATGTCGGAATAGTGGCACTATTATTCATCTTTAACATTATCGACCTATTTCAGTCCCCTCCTGACAGGGCCTCTTATAATGAACGCCAAGATCTCTAGTTTCCAGTTTGAACTATCGGTAGATTAGATAGGGTGGATAGGTGCTGGCAATATTATAATATGTCTAATCCAGTGTATGAAAACAACATGAACAGCAAAGCTGTTTCGGAACTAACAAACAAGGATGGTGATCAGAGAACAAATAGAGAACAGTCACAGCGCATTTTTCCCACCAGTCTATTCTAAGAAATCTCTTTTACGTTGGAGTGCATCAACGATTCAATATAGCACAGTGAAAGAAACAATCATTTCCAATAGCCACCAGCTAGGGCATTTCTAGAATATTCTTTTGTTTCATATCGAAGCTCCCAATTCAAACGATCAAGCCCAATTTGTAATCCAATTTCAGAAACTCACGTTTTGATATAAAATTTCACCGATAAAAGTTGAGAATTATTCGCCGGCAGGCCAAATACAATTATTTTATTGTAGATACCGACTCGATGCGAACTTAACTGCTCAGCTTTCGCTATTGCGGGAAATACTATTTTAATTTCCGATTTCTATATAGTTTACGCCAAGTTTTAAGTGTTATGCTACACTTTCTTTGAAATTTTTATGACTATGACTCATTTAAGAGCTTTGCTTTTGTCTAATACTCACTATCGCTAATCGCTAATCATCATACCTTACCTTTCTTCTCCTGAGATTTTACGACTTGTTCTACTTGATCTGTTCCATACAAGTTCTCTCGATCTACCTCTTACTCTCTTTCCCTCTATCTTCCCTTGTATGATATTTCTTAAAAAACGCTCCATGTATTAGGTGAACAATAACACTAAATTGGTGTGTAATCATAGCTCGTATGATCTGTATAATGTCTCAATAAAAAAGGAAGTTTTTATGTATATTGGATTAAGTTACATACTTCGGTCGGGCACCGGAAAATACATGGATAAAAACACATGGTCTTTAGGACAAAGAACTTGTAACAAGCTTTAATATATAAGCAATAAAGTATAAATGAACCTAGTCTAGAACTCAATTATATTCATTGTTTTTTGTATGTCTGTCTCATGTTAAAAAATCCGTTTCTATACGAGGGTTCCGGAAAACGTTTCAAGTGAGAAATATTACAACGAATTAACGTTTTACTGATTTTTTTCTAGGGTTGTAATTTCAGGCTTATTACCAAATTTCGTGATTCTTTGTTGGTTTTGAGTATTCTGTAGGTTTGTTTTTACAGTCCGATTGATAAACAGACAGACTTTTAGGGTTCCGTTTCCTGGAACTAAATTATAAAAAAGGTTGTAAGCAAGTAACGTTTTGCTGTTAACTCGAGTTAATAAATATCCCGCCAATATTTGAAATCTATGGTTTCAATCAAACTATATATTCTAAATTATTGGAATACGTCTAGAGAGTCCCTAAACTCATTTAAGCTATTAACTAATTAACCCAATGAATCGATGTAAAGTTTCACTAATATAGACATGAGGACATTTAAATCTTAAGTGATACCTTAAGGACATGAAATCATCACTATCGCCCGCACGTCCATTCATTTCGGACACATTAATGACTATTTAAGGATCTATACCAGATTTTACATACATACGTATATAAGCCACGCTTATAACATCTCTAGTATTCCATCCTTTTTTCTATGTTTTCTTTTACTGATATGCATGCCATGTTCACAAAGTATACTTTAAAACATTTTTGTTAGTTGAATATTTCCAAATGTACGACAACTATTTTAATGTTACAAGCCATTAATAATGAAATATAATATTTTATCATTCATATATTATAGACGCTATCTGTATATATTTCAAATAATGAAAACAACATATTTCATTGGAGGCTACAAAGGAGTAACATTAACTGAAAATAGTACCAAATATTTTATATATAAAAGGCGATATTTAAGAAATGTCACGAACAAGACTAGACGAAGCTTTATACAATTCATGGAAATGATGATAAATATTAAAATATAGAGTCGTGTGAGCTATAAATATTATTTTATTGTGGAGCACGTATTTCATACACGTTTTTAAGATATTCTTATAGACCGTCACTTTTTGAATTGTTTTGTTTCATATCTTTCAATTTTTAATGGTATATATAGGAAAGACATCGAGAAAACAACCATAAGAAATAAGTAGCTATAGATATAGAGCTCAACTAAATAGGATTGAGAAGTGAAAATTAATATGTTAATTAAATCTTGTTGAGAGCATATGTTTTATTTCTAAAGATCATAAAACTATATTACAGTGTCTAAAATCCACTAACAACCTAAAGGATAAAAAAATTAGGCAGCTGCAATCCGACTGCAAATTTGCAATTTGAATGCAATAAAACTGCTAATCAACCGTACTGCCCAATCGGCGTACTAGTTCGCAGTTCCAACGAGTACATACTGACTGCAAGCTAGTAGCGCGATCGACGTGCAGTTTAAATGCAGTTGATCCAACTGCAGGCTTTAAGGTGGGTTTGTAGTTTATTGCAGTCGTTGTAACTGCGTTCAAAGTGCAAATTTGCCGTCCGGTCGCAGTGGAAATGCAGCTCGTCGTGACGACTGTCTGTGCGTCTGTCGACACGCTTAGGTTCTTCGCAAACGAGCCACCGGCCACCACCGGTTCCAGACCGTGCTATCTCCACAGTGTCAGAAGCGAGTGACAGCCACCGGTGTTCGAAAGCAGTCGTCTTGCAGTCACGAATAACTCTGACAGGAAAAGATTTCTCGCGCGATGATCAATACGCAGACGACGAAGACAAGGCCGTCGTCGCCTTTTTCCAATTTCAAATGGTCCTAGATCTAAAACACAACTTAAAGATAATATCCAAAAAAGCATGTATACGGTCGAATTGAGAGACGTGTCCTTCCTAGAAGTCGTTTAAAAAAAAGTTTTTAGACATTTGTTACTATTTTATTTTCTTATTTTTATTATTGTGCAGATTAGAATGTTAATCCCAAATAACGTGACCGGATTCGATTTCCGATATTAAAGTAACCAATATTCATTGAGGCGTCCCGTAGCGTGCATGCAGCACGCTTACGCTGCGGTGCGTAGAGCGTCTACACTCTACGTTACTGAAGTCTAAAGGTGTACATAGTTCGCTTAGGTGCACTAGGTCAGCGCATAGGCCGATTTTAGGTTTGAGGTATTTTGAAGAGGAGACTCGCTTAGCAGTGGGTCATATAAGGGTCTCTCATACGTCTTTACTCTTTAGCCTGTTCCTCGCCGATGCAATATACTAAACGTTATGAATTTTTGACAAAACTTTTGTGTATTCTAACTCACGTCTCTAACTCAAGTTTTCATCAACAGAGCGTACTCCTGGTACCAGCACATCCGGTCCCACGGCGACCCAGTAGCCAGCAATTACACGTTCCACGCTGTCATCACAGCCAACGACTCAGCTCCAAAAGCGTTGAGGGATTTGAGGTAAAGGACACAAATAAGATTAATTTGAACTTATAATTTATATATAAAACTAGTATTTGTCCGCGGCTTCGCCTATGTTAACTTAGATTTACTCCATCCAGACAAATGCGATCAATTTTATTGAAACTCCAGAACTCGAAGTATATAAGGATTAAAGATACTAATATTTCTAGGTAGAATAATAATAATTATACGTATTTCAAATGTTCAAGGTGCTACTTACGAAATAAAGATATTTGATTTGATAATATTTTCTACATTAGGTAAAAAAGATAAACGAGAACACTAAATCTAGCATATTTAAGCTCCTATGATATTATTAAAAGTTGGTGGATTTAAATAAAATGAACCAATATCAATACGCCAGTTTCTGAACATAAAATTTTATTTTACAAATTAAAAAAAAAATGTATAAAAATATTTTTATTTTGCTATAAACTTTTACCTATAATTTCATTTTTCTTTTGAAAATTTGTTAAGTGAACAACTAATTTATTTTATGACATGAAAGTATTCAATTTTGTAATTAATTAAACAAAGTATTTTACTTAGATTAATAAGGAATAAATGTAAGGAATTCCAATTTATTAGATTAGCGAGGACTCCTCCCGGTACATTAATACGGCATCGCTTTACTTTGGCTCATCTTCCCGATATTACTGCTACTGTTAATTTTATTACATTCTATCTAATTATAGAGGAATCTCTTTTGTCATTATAGTAAGTAATTATTACGTAAATTTTAGAATTTTTCAATGTAATAATACAATTTAAAATGTAATTGTTTTAGATTGAAGTAGGCTATTTTTAAAATACGTAATAATATATAAGACTAAGGGCCTGTTTCACAATCTCCAGATAAGTTCCGAAAAGGCTATCGGCAACATATTTGACAGATAGAGTATGGAGTGTCTGTCAAATATGTTGCCGATAGCCTATCCGGAATTTATCTGGAGGTTGTGAAACAGGCCCTAATAAAAACATTACACATAAACACATTGGATAAATTATAGCAAGCACACTATATTATTGTAAAGTTTCATCAAAATCCATAAAATAATTTCTGGGTGAATAACAAACGTACAGCCTTACAAACTTTATCATATATGATATTAGTAGGATAGTATTATTATATATTATACATGTATAATAGTGTGATAGGATCTACTACAATTGTGGCGAAATGAGCAGCTGAATGGCCAATGCATTCACTACTACAAGGCAACACATGCGTTGCCCAAACTAACGGAAGATGTCATCTCGAAATCAATTAAGCTGCGATACAAATAATCTTAATGGTTCTACACATACAGACGGACGCATGACAAACTCTCACAATTCTGTCACCAGGAACCGATGCCTGAACCCGGGCAAGTATAGTCACTACCTGGAGCGGTGGGTCGCTGAGTTTGGGGCCCACCAGCTGCATGTACTGGACGGGTCGCTGCTCAGGTCGGACCCGGCAGCCGTCATGAACACGCTACAGAAGACACTGAAGATATCGCCGCACATCGACTACAATAAGTTACTCAAGTGGGTATTTTAGAAGGATATTGTTTTGTAATTTTTACGAATGCTACTTCCTTGGATTCCGCTGTTTATCCATTTTTTACATTGGGGAAATCATAAAGATACCTCGAGCCCGAGGGAGTTCTGTGGTTATGTCAGACTCTTACCTTGGCTTATACCCCAGCGGGTTCCCCTCGCCGTCAGGTCGGCTCAGCACTGGTACAGCAACGTCTGTATTGAGCCTCGAACACTCCTGTCGAGGCAGGAGGGTTACATCCTCTTCTACTTCGCTTAACGTACCCTGAACACATGCCTTATAGCGAGGACCTTACGCGCGTGCACCTAATTCCCCGATCCACCTCAAGGGTCCTCTCACGGCGGCAGGACCTCCCGTCGCCGTCGACATCACTGCCGTATTCTCAGAGGATTCCCGTACTCTAAGAGTGGAAAAGGGCGTCAGTGCGCTGTCTTTCCCTCTCCGCCTCTACCCTTTGCGATATCGCAGAAGCCCTCGCAGTAGGGAGAGTCAGTTTATCCCAACCAGGTCCTCCCGTGCTCATGATAAAAATCTTGGTCTCTTTCTTTATTGACGTGACAACGTATTAAAATTTGATGGAGTCGGCTGCATGCACGAAAAAACATGACTCATGCGGCGTTACCTCGCTCGGAGGAGTTCTATTTGGCTTGAAACGCAAGCGAGAGCGCGGAACGAGCGACAAAGAGGCACAATCGGCCTATTTGTATTTTCTTATGACGTTGTCAGGTTCAACTATCGTCAGTAAACCGACTTTACAGACAACCGATTTTTTTTTTTCAAATAAAAGTTATAATATAATAAGTTCATAAAAAATATTTCAACAGCGAGCAACTTAAAATGGGCTTAATAAGTGAACATCCAATTCTCTCATAATTAGCAATTATAACAATATCCACTTTATGGATTATATCACAGATTTTAATGCATTAGACAATTAAATAATGACCGTGTTGTTTCATTAAAGTAAGTGCAATTTGTGTAAACAATACGTAAAAAAACTTAGCAGATGGTATTTAAAACATTCTAGAACCGTCTGGAAGTTGGTTAATTAGCAGTATTGGCAGTGCAATAATACTTTTAACGTCTTCTTTTAGCGCGTAGATTTTATAGTCTGTTTCTTTATGCCTCAACAAATAATTAGAATTCATATCGATTATAACTCGACTAACTCCACTCGAGAACCTTTTTGAACTCGACCAAAAAATATAGTCATGTTACCCGAACTACAATAAGGAATCGATTGACACCTCATTTGTCAAAATCGGACACCACTTATAGGATTCGATTAGGCGCTATGATGGAACATACGTAGATGCAAACGTGGACTGCTTAAACTAAACTATTTTATAACTTTTGGGTTACTTAAGCAAACGTTTATAAGCCAAGTTTTTTTTTTAACAAATATGTATATTCCAAGATCTTATTTGAATCTTAGTATAAAATATAATGCCGTCTGTCACACTACAATACACATTTCTGTAATTTTAGTGAGAAGAACATTTTGCGCCCATTTTGTACTTCCTACGTTCTAAATACCGAAATAAAAATACAAGAGTTTGATTTCCCTAGAGTGGCGGCGGTGCCCAAGAATAGCAATTATCGCTGCATTCAGCTTTCAAAAGCTATAAAATATATATCGCTTTACTATGGAACACTGAATTTAAAAGTGAAAAAAAATTAATAGTCATTATCTACATTATTTAATATCTATGCTTTGTTTATGCTAGCCTTTGCCCGCGACATTGTTGCCTTGTACTTTAGCAAGATTGAGTAAAGGCAATTTTTTTTAATTAGCTCCCGTTATAATGGTGCTACTTCTTTCTTCATTTTGCCTACGCAGATCCTTTTTATTTGTAATATGGACCAATTTTCATGAGAGAGCCATGAGAAAATACAAACATACAAACATTTCTTCTCCATTTTACCTCTTTAGTAGTGAGTTTTGTCATTTCACCTAAATAGATCACTTTTAACTGTAGTCGGGAACTTACATAGCTGTTTTCATACTTCTAAGTCAAGAAATATATAAATCCCATATAAACTTCACACCCTATTTCGTCCCCTTATATAAATAATTTATTATGAAATATGGTACATATTTAACCAACTTCCAGACGATTCTAGAATGTTTATACCTTCTGCTAAGTTTTTTTACGTATTGTTTACATGAATTGCACTTATTTTAATAAAATAAGGCGGTCATTGTTTAATTGTCTAATGCATTAAAAATCTATATAAAATATGATATAATCCATAAACTTGAGATATTGTTATAATTGCTAATTATGATAAAACTGGATGTTCACATATTAAGCCCAGATTAAGTTTCTCGCTGTCGGAATATAATTTTTACTTTTTATTTTCTTGAATAGACCAAGATTTTTATCATGAGCACGGGATGACCTAGTTGGGATAAACTGACTCTCCCTACCGTGAGGGCTTCTGCGATATCGCAGAGGGTAGAGGCAGCGCACAGGCGTCCTTTTCCGTTATAGAGAGCACGGCGGTGACGTCGACGGCGACAGGAGGTCCTACCGCGCGGTGGATCGGGAATTCAGGCGCTAGCGCGTAAGGTCCGGGCTATAAGGCATATCTTTAGGGTACTTTAAGCGGAGTAGAAGAGGATCTTACCCCCCTGCCTCGACAGGAGAGCTGGAAGGCACGCCGTCGAGGCTGTACCCGTGCTGAACAGGCTAGACGACGAGGGGTACCCCGCTGGGGCTTAAGTTAAGGTCCCCCGGGCTCGAGGTATCATTTAGATTTCCCCAATGTAAAAAATGGATAAACAGTGGAATCCGTAAAAGTGATTTCTTTATAATTAGTAGCATGAAATATGGTACATATTTCATAATAAATTATTTATATTTATAAATTATTTCTTAGTGCTCACTAACATTATAAAAGGAACATCTATACCGAATTTTAAGTTTCTAGCTACAGTAATTTTGGCTTTGCGTTTATATACAAATCATTCAGTCTTACCTTTTATTATACAGATAACAGAACTGAAGAGAATCTAAACGCTTTTCTCTTGGGTACTGTCATTCAAATTTGCAAAATTCATTCAGTATTTGATGCTCCAATTACTGGAAGTTATTAATTCAAATTTTGGTGCACACAAAGCCGCGGGAAGCAGCTAGTCTCTCGTAAAAACGGCCTTCGTGGCTGGAACGTATTCAAACAATTGATGTCAACTGAAACATGTTACGCAACTTTGAGATTAATTAAATCTTGGGTTGATTGGAATTATATTCCAGGAAAATAGTTAAACGGACGAATGATTTAAAACAAAGGGGAAAGTTTGAGTCGGGGATCAATTGTTTGGGATAAAGTGTTTTCAAAACAAAGCGTTAAAATTGTGACAATTAATCATTATAATTATATCTCCTTTTGTTCGGTTGGAATTTTAGACGACGAGGAAGAACTTCGATTCATTATATTCATTCTTATGTAAGAAGTAGATACTTCTAATTTATCTATTTACTATTTTGTAAAATATTAGATAATTAAAATATTAAATAAATCTAGGATAATAGAATTCATCTTAATATATGAATACAAATGTTTAGTACGAGAGTTGGTAAGAAATTAGAATGTTTTTTGTGTATGCGTTTCAGGTTTATTTTTTCCTCCATATGAAGTAGGTGTCTAATTTGTACCCAATTAATGGATTTTTTTTATAGCATAGGAGGGCAAACGAAGAGTCAAAGCCTTTTGGCGTCTATCGACGCCCATAAACATCCACATAACTAGAGGTAATGCAGATGCGTTGCCCTCCCTTTCCCTATCCCCCCAATGGGCCACCGGAAACTCACAAACCGCACGAAACGCGACAGCATAACTGTCACTTTACGCCGGTATTATGTGAGCGAGAGGTTCCACCCCGGTCGTGCCGGCCTAATTCGGCTGCAAAGCAGCATGGCACTACCTCTTACTTAGACAATGCAATATAACGATAAAAAGACTATTCTCTTAAACCGAGCAAAAGAAAAATATCCCTTTATAAAAAGCATTGATTGCTGTTAATGAAATTCACTCCAACTGTCACTTTACTCTTTTAAAGGTACATTTTATTCTATTAATTTTCTAACAAGGTGGAAGTAGAAAAATAAACGTACAGTTTGTGCTTTTCAGCAAGTTCTTCCGAACCCAACGATCCGTATATATGACTTTATATTATCGTTGAATACTTTAAAAGACCCTCACATTAACTTTCATTGTCGCATAAACACGCTTCATTTGTTCCAGATATGATGCCAAAAAAGGTTTTTTCTGCCAAGCGGTGAGCAACGAAAAAACAAAATGTTTGGGCAAGTCGAAGGGTCGGGTTTACCCGCCGATGGACGAGAGGTCAGCCAAGTTCCTGAAGCGATATTACACGCCCCATAACACGGCCTTATCGAAGCTGCTAGTGAGATTGGGCCGCGCCGTCCCGCAGTGGCTCAAAGACGAACTATCCTCCAATGGATAGCATATCTACCAACCGAAAAGGTTGAATCGAAAGATACGCGGATTATTCAAAGTCTGTGTTGTGTCACCCTAAGTTATCACGCGAAATATAACGTGATTTAGACATACCTTTACAGACTTAGTAATGGATAATCTGTAAGGTAAGAAAAAAAGATTTACTTTTAGAATGGATTTGTCGCCGAATATTCCAGATTATATGTCCGTATTCAAATACTCTATCTGTGTGTGTGTAAAGTGATACGAGTCCACGTTGAAAAATGGACGTAGAAATACGTAATATAATTTT
Source organism: Lycaena phlaeas (assembly GCA_905333005.2). Taxonomy (NCBI): domain Eukaryota; kingdom Metazoa; phylum Arthropoda; class Insecta; order Lepidoptera; family Lycaenidae; genus Lycaena; species Lycaena phlaeas. Next base: position 12,726,421 of record HG995173.1, read on the forward strand.
TTATTATGTGAAAATATAATTGTTGATAAATGAATCTTTGTCTATCAAATGTAGTTTTGAAGAGTGATATAATTTTAAGAATTCATCGTGTCGAAAGGAAATATTTATTGGTAGTTTCAATATTTTTATCGTATATTGTTAGTGGAATGTTCATATATTTCAAAGTACATTTGCTTGCCCGATAGGATACTTAGCCATTTGATACAGAACTGACACGCTTTTCTGACGATGTTAGGTGCTATTTTTTATTGACGATTGCTACTCATTTTGTTAATGAAATATAATAATAAAATACTAATAGAAAATGTTTTCTATTCAATTTTTGTTAACGCAACAAACTGTTATATTTTAGTTATTACATAGTCACTAAAATTGTTTGATAAACTGAAAATATGAATGTAAAAGTTTACGAGAACAGTTTACTGACAACAAAAGTCACAGATGTAAAGCGAACTGTTTTTTAGGACTCGCTTTGCATCTGCCAAGTAAGCGTTTTCAGCTAACAAAATTTGTTGAGTGTATTGCGATATTACAAATGGAAATTTCCATCGTGTTGTAAGCCAAAAGGAACAATATCTGAATAAATATAGACAATTTTGTTATGTTTGTAAGTTGAAAACGTCTTGTTTTTGGATGATTGTAATTAATTCTTAATATTTTTAAGACTACAAAAAATGTAAAATGACTTTTTTTAGGTACCCTTTTGTTTTTACCTAAGCATACTAAATCGCGTCCAGATTTATTAATCAGTGTCAATAATTTAACCTCATTTTTTCTTTCATTTTCCTTTTAGTTTTCTACGATGTAGTGATAATAATAATGAGCTTGAATTTCTTTTTACCCACAGTAGTTCATTCCAGCCGGTAAGCACGCTTAATTTAGTATTTTTAAGGTACGCGCCCGTGGGCCCGCGCCGGACGCAACGCACACATGGTACGCAACCAAAGATTTAAATCGGTAAATACGCCCTTGCTATAGTAGGACCGCTCCTTTAAACGTGGAGACCGTCAGACGTACAAAACATTGTTAACCCGCTTATATAACAGCAAATAAGTGTTTCGAAACCTTTCGGAAGTGTTATCACAACTCAAGAAACACAAATAAAGCCGAATCTTGCAAACGCCCACATTCAAAAATATGTCCACACTTTTTGACGGCGAGGGCATATCTAACGATTTAAATCTTTGTACGCAACGCGTAGAAAGTGACACTTGAGCAACCCGTACGAATCGAAGCCGTGGACGCACTTGTATGACTGTCTTTACAAAAAATACTACCATCCGATTGATGCGGTGCGTGCGGTACGTGCGATGCGTCCGACGCGGGCCAATGGACGCGTACTCTCAATGATTGTACCTGATGCAATATGTACATTTGTAGTTAATTTATGTGTACTGTCAAATCTGTAAATTTTGCCCATTCTACTATAACTTTTTTGTTAATTTTTAGTACAATTAAAGTAACAATTGCAGTCATAGGGACTGCCGAGTGAATACTTTTTTTCTTTAGAACTATGACATTACGAAATTTCAAATTATTTACAAAAAAAATCCAATTTCGTAATGACGTTATTATGTCACATAAGCATTTCGGTGACGCGAACCTATAAGATTTTCCCCTGTCAATAAGTGCTCAACGCGATTAAAAGAAAATTTCACTTCAAAATTCTCTTGGCAAAGATTGGGCAAAGGAGGCAGTACATCTAGTGTAGAACAACTCCGTGCCATCGTAAATGGTACACAATAGTCTATTTCGAAACACTTGTCTTATTTTCACGTTTTACAACGCGTCTATTTTACTAACCCAATTCTTGTTACGTCTCCCGGCGATCACATACTTATTTATAGTTTTATATGTGTTCTTATAGAACTAGTGCAATAATGATGGAAATTGTGAACTGATGAGACAGAGGATACCAGCACGGATAAAGAAAGAATTACATATAGTAAAGAAAATTCAACGGCGATCGACTGGCATCCATTTTAAAAACCTTTCTTTATTGGCGCTGGTTATCGATGGATTTTATTTAAATTGATATCATAAATACTTATTATAATGCAATTTTACGAAAGTGAAATTATACATTCGGAATGGTGGATTCAAATTCGGTATATTTTGATACGAGCGAATTTATAAGCGAGAAAATTTGGTCGGATAGTAAAGATTACTAAAGGAACTCGAATCGTAATTGATGTCGGTACTTAACTTCAGCGAGTCCGGTGCGAGTTTTACTAGTGGCGCTGTATACGTCTATTTGTTTGAATTTTCAACGCCTCTGTAGTCTATAACACATACGACAGAAGCATTAAAAGTTTATAAACAGTCGAAAACGTGTAAAACTCGCACGGTCACAATGCGAAAATTTATTTCTAACAAAATATAGTATAAATATATTACGATATACTTTAATAGAGCGTAATTTATTAATGTTTTATATATGTATTGATTGAAATATATTTTTTCGGATTACGGATACAGAATGCTTCTAGACTTAGAAATATGTCTACAATTCCGATGTTATGTAGATGGCCTTACGATTTTCTTAGAAGTTACGCTTGGCATGTTCAGTTTTTTTTTTTTTTAATAATTTGTTAACAGTAATTGTTGTATAAATTGTATGTTAATGTACTGGGACAAATTTAACGGGCCATGGAAATGGTTTTCATAAAAAAGGAAAACGCTGCTTTTTATTGCTATATTATTGGAATGTTCTGGAAACGCGTTTTAAAATGTAATTTATCTGTGGTCAGTTTTAGTTTTTATGAATACTTACTTTTGATTTTTTTTAAATTACTTTTGGCATGAACTAAAACTTCGTCAATGAAAAGGATAAATTAGATTTATACATAAATGATATTGTTTTATTGAAACAATTTCTTCTTTCATCATAGCAATCAAAGAGAAAAATCGCTGATAATTATCTAGTAGAACTTGAAAATTTATCACAAGGCGCCATAATGGCACGTTTAAATTACGTTTAACACTAAAAATTACGCGGCAATTTCGCACAGATAGAAAAATGGCGTAATAATAAGTAAAGTAAGGGGTGCGGTGTTCATTTATCAAAAATTTCCAGTTCCGCAACTTTTCCGCCGGTTCAGGCGAAACCTTCATGAGCTCGTTAAATACTCCCATTTGATTTGAAAAAGGAATCTGATCTGATAATATCCTTAATTCATTCTATTTACCCGAGCGGCGGGGAGGGGGTAATGTTTCGTGTATTCTTTTAAGTGATGCAAATGACTGCTCTTAAAATGTGTTCTTTATATGAAATTAATACATCACTTATTTTATTAAAAGATTTAAAATTGAACAACTTTTTATTTACCCTTATCAAACGATTTCTTTTTTGACAGAGAGAAATGTAAATGTAATTACCGGGACCTTAGGTAAGTACACTGGTGTGTATGGGGGCTCACAATTGAGATGCATACCCCACTAAAACCTACGAGCGTTTTCAGCCGCTTTATGAGAATCCCGGATCTGCAGCCAACAGGATCACCTCAGCGACAGGCTATCGCTTACAAAGGCCAGAATCTCCAAGTAGGAGACTACCCCACTGCTATTAAATAGTCCTCACGACGTTCACCACGACCACCCGCTACGCAGTGCGCAGCACGGCCTTAAGGCTCGCAGTGAGATAACCGGCCCAAATCGGGCACCGTACGTCGCCATACTCCGGCAGACTCCTGAGTTGCCTGCAGACGGCACTGGGTCCTCCGAGGTTTGGGTCTGCCAAGCGCACTCGCTGCATTCACGACCTTCGGTCGCAACGCTTTGATAAGATCTACCCTCCATCCCCCAGACATAAACCCCATATATTTTATGTGCGGGCTCATACAGACTCTCACCTCTCCGATCTGGTAGTCCTGGTGGCAGTCATCTCCGCCCTGTCCCGCGGAAGAGAAGGACTTAGGTGGTCTGACCCGAAGCCCTAACCTCTTTATGCGGCTGATCACGAGGTCAAATGATTATGATATGGTCTTCATTATAATATGATGTCAGTCTGTCTGTTCTATTCTTTCAATTAACGCCTTACATGTAAATATAATTGGCCATTGAATGAAAAATATATCTAGTATCTATGGTAAGTTATATCGCAAAGCTCTTGCATTTAATATGAAAAAGTTACATAATTGTATTTCATTTCTCGTAAGGACTTGTAAGGAATACTTGACCTATATTATTACCGTAGTATGCCGCAGTAAGGACTAAAGTTGGGTACAAACTACAAGTACCAGAAGTAACAACTCGTACATAGTTCTGTGCAAAATTCGAGGCATTCCTAAAAAAGTGCCTCCGTCTGCCGGGATTATTGTCTAGGTAAGTAACGAGCGGCGGTGCATTTTGAGAGAAATACTACTTCGAACGTCTTGAAAAATGTATCACTGTCGGTTCCTATTGTACGATATATTTCGCTTGGGAATTTTTTGTATAATTGTATCCATTTTTTTTTCAGAAGGTATTTGTATTTATTACTAAAAGACACGTTTATTACGGTAAATAATCAAAACGTGACATCAAAATATAAGAAATAGTAATAATATTACACGTATATGATTAACCATTTATAATTCAATATGATTTAACGGCAATCTAGCTATTATATTTATCAATATTTCTTTTATCGTGTGAAATTTTTACTAATAAATTACAACTGTATTCTTATGTTTACGAGAATTTCACTCGTGAAATAACTTTTTATCGCGGTTTATGTTTTTTTTCATTTCGTCCTACTGTGAACATGGTCGCTGTAAAGTATCTGAAACGTCGGGCTTGTAAAAAACTTAATAAACCGCGATAAAATCCTGAAAAGTTGTTTCATTATAACATCAGTAATATTCTTTGATAAAATTCGCAAAAATGGTTGTTCGTTTCATCTTTTAGAGAGTTATATATCGCTATCATGATGTTATAAAGACACACACACCATCATCATCAGCCTTTGTCCGTCCAGTGCTGAAGATGGCATTATCGTCATCATCAACCTTTATCCCTTCCTTCACTGAATTGTTGCCGAAGAAAATTATATATTATTATAATTTAAGACCTCTGTGGCTCAATGGTCAGCGTGTTGGCGCTCAAGCCGGAGGTAGCGGGTTCGACCTCGCCATGGAAGAATACTTTTCTGTGTTGCTGAGTCATGGATGTGTATTAAATATGTGTATAATATAATAAAAATCTTAAATATATGTATAGAATAAAAGTATTACCTGTAACACAAGTCTGCGAGAGCTGAAGAGAAGAACAAAGAAAAGAGTACGGGGCCAGATTGACGTGGTGTAAAAGCGTCCATAGATATTATTATTAATTTTTACAATTGCAATGTTATTGTTACAAATAATTCACATTTGTACCGAATGTTATGCGAGAACCACAAAATAAATATTAATAGAGAGGTTCCCGTGGGACGTGCACAAATTGTTTATTTCGTGTTGGGGATGAAGCTAATATTTACTACAATTTCAAACGTATTTTCCGCAACTAAACATCTATTCCAATGCGTATATTATGAAATTATCTGTCATTCTAATATTTTAATGGCCGTAATGTACATTAGCAATAACATCTGTGTAACATTAATATTAAAAATAAATGCATAAATTAATCAATACAAATCAAGGGAGGATATAAATATAAATTAAAAAAAATACTTTTTATCCACCATTTGAACTTTTACATTATGACTAACAAAAAAGTGCTTATTAATGAGTAGTATGTATAATAAGAAACTGTGATCCCACAGACAAACTGTGCAAACAGTTGTGCGGGACTTTATAACCCCATAAATTATACTGTAAGGGCCTGTTTCACAATCTCCAGTTAAGTTCGCAATAGGCTATCGGCAACATATTTGACAGATAGTTGACAGATACTCCATACTCTATCTGTCAAATATGTTGCCGATAGCCTATTGGGCACTTAACTGGAGATTGTGAAACAGGTCCTAAAACTAATTTCTAAGAAATACTCTTCGATATCAAAAAACTTTACTGCCATATCTCAAATAGCTATCATACCTATTAGGAAGAACATTGATGACATAGAAGATTAATATTTATAAGCGAACTAAATAAACAAATACTCGTGGACAAGACCGTTTCTTGTGAATGAACCATATCAATAGAGAGATGACTGCAGCCCTGCCCCATGGACAAGTGGCACAAACGATAAACGAATAGATTAAAATAGAATACTTACTCTATGGGAATGATTCTAGCTTACGACATGTAATTTGACAGGTAGTGTCATTCCTAAGCAATAAGTATTATATTCTATTCGTTTACCATTTGTGCCACTTGTCTAGGAAAGTTGGTTTTCTGCCTCATCGCAATCAAAGAGACTTTGTATTTTCGATATATCTAGTATCTTGATAATTAAATTGTATGTCGAAACGTTCTATAACGGGATAGTAAAAATAATAATCATCATCAGCCTTTATCCATCCACTGCTGAATGTTGGCCTCCCTCAATGAACTCCAAGAAAACCGATTTCTTGCCACTTATGAGATTAAAAGTCTTTGAAGGTGTGTGAACCCGCGTTAGGCCAGCGCCTCGGTGAACTATGGCCCGACATCCTCGCCTGATTTCGAGGAGAAGACCCGTGCCCAGCAGTGGCATATAGTGTTGCTGCTTTACTTTTACGCTAACTACTATATACAAAAAAAATATCATGGAAAGTCATCAAGCGAAAATTCGAAGCGAGTGTATAAAGTATCGATAATGTGCAGACTGTTCATATTATGGCTTTTATCTTAAAATAACGGACATTGATGGATGGCGGGCGCCGCGTAATTCATTTATCTCCGATTAAGGGTCGCTGCGATGTCCGCCCGATGCGCCTTCTTCGTACCCCGCTATATTGAAACCGAGAAACTCGGAAACTACTCTTTATTATTTAAAAAAACAAGTTTGGTACATCAAATACGAGTATGATTGTTATAATCTGTGGTTTAAAATTAAATCTTATTAAACAGAAAAAAGCATTATCTGTAGGTATTAGCGAGACAACCAGATAAATTTCACAGTTAATATTAACATGTAAAAAGGCTTTGAAAAAGACCTGTGCACCAATAATATAAGAAATAATAATATGCCACTCTTAATAATACATTAACCCCATTCTGTCACAGTTGGCTGGTGGTTTTATATTACAGTGTGAAAATATTTATAATAAAATGTAACCACACACACGAGCACACGCATACGTACACGCACACGCCACACACACATACACAAACACATACACATATTATTTCAAAATACACTAAGCGATCAATATATATTTAAATACGCTTTCTAAACAATGCAAACATAATATGGATCATTATGAAATTGCTGTGTTTCTATAATATGTTAGCTAAATACGCAAATATCAAACCAAATTCTCCTCTGAACACAAACACGTCTGCAATTCTCAAATTAAAGCACTTAGCGTATTTTACATAAAACGTTATTAACTCTTCCCGTCGCCATAAAAATGTCGGGACAGGTGCTCGGCCGCATTTTCATCGTCCAATTATTTCCCAAGTTATTTATCAAGATTTCATTTGGAGTGTAATATAAATTTAAAGATCTACCACAAACGAGATTCTTAACTAATTCACTGCTACGCCTGTGTAGGCGCCACCATTCTGCGTATTTCTATATCCGGACTTATTTGTTTTGAATGTATTGAAGTAGGCGGTGATATTATTGGCACAAACCTTACCGAGTCCGAGTTGTGTATAATTGAGACCAAGCTCTACTAGACTCTACGCACTAGTTCCGAGTGAGCTCATCTATGTTCATGAAAAACTGTCCACTTCATCGTCAAAACTGTCCACTTAAGCGTCAAAACTGTCCACTCCATCGTCAAAACTGTCCACTTACGGCGGCTTTCAATATCCTATCTTAAAATTTTCTTATTTATCCTGAAATTTTGACACTATTTCTTACAAAATCTGTCAACTTTTTAAGATCGATAAGAAAATTTTAAGATAGATTTCTATATTGAAAACCGCAGTTAATCGTCAAAACTGTCCACTTAAGCGTCAAAACTGTCCACTTCATCGTCAAAACTGTCCACTTACGGCGGCTTTCAATATCCTATCTTAAAATTTTCTTATTTATCCTGAAATTTTGACACTATTTCTTACAAAATCTGTCAACTTTTTAAGATCGATAAGAAAATTTTAAGATAGATTTCTATATTGAAAACCGCAGTTAATCGTCAAAACTGTCCACTTAAGCGTCAAAACTGTCCACTTCATCGTCAAAACTGTCCACTTACGGCGGCTTTCAATATCCTATCTTAAAATTTTCTTATTTATCCTGAAATTTTGACACTATTTCTTACAAAATCTGTCAACTTTTTAAGATCGATAAGAAAATTTTAAGATAGATTCCTATATTGAAAACCGCAGTTAATCGTCAAAACTGTCCACTTAGTAGTCAAAACTGTTCGCTTCATCGTCAGAACTATTTACCTCATCGTCAAAACTGCGCACTTTATCGTGCTAACTTCAGCGTATAAGAGCGCTTTATGACGGACTTTGTAATACACGGATTAGCCTATTATTTTATTACGACACACAAAGTATAGTACATTAAAAAAAAAAGAGTCTGTCACCATAAAATACAAAACCCCATAACTTTGTTAAGTTTGTTTAAAATATTAAGAGCTTGAAACGTAAAACAAAAGGATGAGTAAAATATTTACCTACCTCAAAGCTTGGAATAATGTTGTCAAAGTGTTGAAAAATTACATTAAGTTTCATTTAAAAGTTTTGTATATCAGCCAATTGATTTCTACATAGTAATTTTTTTACGATAAGTAATTATTTCTGTTGTTTACCGTTCTCGCGTTGTCAATGCCACTAACTCCAAAGAAACAACTTTTTATGGATGCTATATTATGATTAAAAATGTGGTGTCGTGACACACTACTCGCTTGTGTATGCGACTGTCGCGCCTGCGCACGTCTCATTTAACGCTTTTTATTCCACGCACTTTTTCTTACGGTCTTACTATCACATTTTTTTCAGTTCGGTCGCGCAGCAAAATTCCTATCCCCTCCAAGCCTGCCGTTAAGAACTTCGTTCTAATTAAAAGATGTTTAATTTTTATTGTATCAAGCCTTTTCTTTAACGCCGAGAAATATACTTCGGCATCCCGCGGGGGAATGGGTCTCTGCAGGCGGGTATATGGGATTTGCTGCGCCCGAAAGCTGGTAAGTGGATGCAGCTGTAAGCCCACTAAAACCCGGCGAGTTCCATCAATGCCGCCTTTGATGAGGTGCCCCGGATCTACAAGCAACAGGACACCTCGACGGCTAGTCAGTCCCTCAGGGGACCCACGCTACATCCACAGACTAGGGGTGGCCCCGCACCACAGAACAACCCCTCCCAACTTCGGGACAGTACAATGAGGCGAGATTCCCGACCTCGTCCCTTGCCCACTCTTCTTATAAGAGGGATACAAAGAGCCCCTTCGGCTCAATTCGCTTAATCGACTCCTTTTTCTTAATAATATTTCTATATTAGACATACTCTGTATTTGATGTTGTAAACATATATTTTAAGGAATTTTATAATTGTGACTTTAAATTTTTGTTTTCCTCTATTAAATTGTATAATGTGGAATTTTCAATAAAAGGTTTATGTATTTATCTATCCTAGGTTAATAGATTTCTATTAGTTTTATCTGTTGATAGTATATATAGTCACTACTAGGTCATCGGTATCTTTTAGTGACCGGACTTCTGTGGTGACATAATATATATCTAATTATTAAATACAATTACAAACACGTACATAACAAATATTTGATACTCGTTAAATAATTCCGCTTAGATATTTACAGCAAATGTATTTAGGTTCGAATCGGGATCGGTCCCGCGCCGTGATTTGCTGTAACGCGATTTTGATGAGCTCGCTCGCCCTAACTGCAACTCTCATCGCTATATATAATCGACGTAGAATTGAATTTTTTTTACAGTTCACGTAACGTTGATCTGACGTGTAATAGCTTGGTCTTATAATAGGAGGTCTGGGAACGAACCTGTAAAACCTTAAAGATTTTGATGAATTCAATTGTACGATCCTACATCTATTGCATTCTCTCTGAATCAGGATTCAGTAGATTATTTTCCTCTCCGTAGATGAGACAGCGACGCGTCTTGCCAACACCATGATATGTGACCAAAGCAGGATGGTAACTTAAATCCGTTATGCTTCTGCTGCACGGCAATTTTGGCAATTTCAGGAGTGACTAACCTGAACCAACAGGGCTATTCTGTACAAACCATTTCGATATCGAGCTTCACCTGAGTGATATAGCTCACTTTACGCTCACTTCGAAAGCGAACTTTATTGTTATAGATATTAGTCAAGTTTTAAAGAATACAAATTCGTGCAATCAACGCGGATTCCGCTTTCGAGATTCGAAAACGAACTTACAGAATAGCCCTACTAATCTTGTCTATATTATGTCCTCACCTCTAAAAGAAATGTCGACATCCTATTAAAATTTAAGGTCTAAGAGTGTAAGAAGTTCGTCGTGTCGTATTTAACCTTCGCCTTATATCAAATATATTCATGCCGATTTGAGTAGGACAGTATCGCAGGTTTTTACAATGCTAAAGTTGAAAATGCTTTTAAAGGGTATCGTTAATCGCCGTTGTTTATGGACGGCCAATCGAAATTACCTCCACCGATTATTTATCTCAATAGCATTGTGCTCAGTATTCATGACCGTTTTTGTAAGAACTTTAATCTAATGTTCGAAAAGCTTAGGCAATATGAAATGTATAGTCTAAAGACTACGTTCATTACGAATATAATGTTGGAGGTGCCTAATCTCCACCTTTTCTATCTGCATGGTACGGGAGAAATATCTTTCCTCGGTAGCTCATGAAGCCAGATAATATATAAGGGAGATAATCCAGTTCGTTTAACCATATAATATACGGAAAGTAAATGAGAGAGTGGACTGTATTTTTGCGATTGTTACAAATATATGAAAATAACTTGCATTAGCTTGTTCAATACATAGGACAGACGTAAGGTCGATAAACAGGAGGAAGGAATAAGACATGCGACTGACCTGGTATTCTTGTTCTTCTCCTAGGGATGGCTGCAGCTCTCGTAACCCCTCGTAATCTTCTAGGAGTCTGTAGGAACAACACACACGCGATCGCGTTCAAAAGCTTTGATAGGCCCATAACTTGGTTTACAGTTTAACAGTTAGCGGAAAAGCGTCTATACTGGTTGACGGCTTGCGGAAGAAAAGCAGAGTGTACGTGTATGCAAGGAGGAAAGTTGACAAGTGACAAGCATAACGCAAGTTTTATTTAACTACCCTCAATTTTGGAGAACAATTTGAAACTCAACAAATGTTTATAATTTAAATTTTATTTTTAAAATACAATAAATAAAATGGCATTTAAAATCATCAATCGGTTGTTCACAGCTTTAAAATTAATTTGCAACCCGAACATACAAATATAACAAGTAAGAATCTTATTAACTAATAAATTGATATTTTATATTATTTACATATTTCACCAAAGACAGTATTGACCATTACTATTGTATCGACAATATAGGTCCTCGATAACTCTAAGTTAAAATGAAATCTGACCGTTGGAAGTCTGTCACAAAACGTCAAAAGGAGACAAACAAACATACAAACCATATAGTCTACCTATATAAAAAGTTACATATACAGCTAATAAAAAGTGTGTAAAAATATGTCAATATATTATCTATCATTACATTCCTATACATCTATTTTCCTTGAGACAAATTCCCTAATAAATGGCGAACCCAAGTTTCTCAAGCTATTCGATTCGCATACGGAAGTTGGTCATTCCATCAGCGGTTGACCGAGCCACGTCTTCTCAAGACTGGCCTTCGTTCCGTATCGACCCATCGACACATATAAACTTTAAACCGAAATATACCAGTAGCTACACTGAATATTAAAATAAATAATTATTAAACACTTCGTGATTTACAATGTACATTTAAAATTGTATCGGGCGTCCAAGAGTAATTAAAATAAGTAAGATTGAGGATTTAATTGTACTCTTATGTATAAAACATTCTTTCGATTTATCATATTATTTCATTCACTCGATCTGTGTTGCAACAAAGCTACGATTGTAAACACAATACCTACATGAATTACTCACGAGAAAGACTTTTCAAAGATTTAAAAGTGTTATCAGAAATCTAAATAAAAATTTTAAATTAACTAATTTAACATTTCAATTTGGTACCATTATGTAAGGACGACACTATTACAACCATAAACAATACGTATAGTAAAAGGTAACCCATACTAGATAGTTAATACCCCAAACTTTCCAGCTCAGCTGGCTAAAGGAATCCAATTTGAGTATATCGAGGCCTCATAATAATGGCGGTACCTTGCGGCGAGATCTACTGATGGATGTCCAACAAACAATATCTAAGTTTGGGCCGCTTTGTCGTAATATTTCCCAAACTTCAAACCCCCCAGGGTAGAGTTTCGGTGACTTGTGAAGCTTATTACTATTTATGTTGGAGACTCATTTCCCCGCAGCCAAGTATTTGAGAATATTCACTTTGTTATACAGAAAACTTTTTGTTGCGGTTTCCCGCCCTTTCATCTGTCAGATTTTATTTTAATGATGTCTGTTTCTTAATGGGCTTAGTAGAAATGAAAGAAAATATTTTAATCAATACAAAATATTGTTTGACGTAGTAAAGTGACTAAGATTGTATTTTACATAGATACATTTTTTTACCCTATTGGGCAACTCACCTACCTATCGAATGACCTTAAAGACCGTCAGGCCTAAAAGTCTAGAATCTAGATAAATATATATAGAATCTAGATAGATAAACCTTTCGAAAAAAAAGAAAAAAACGTATTGGGCATAATATGGTAAAAAAACTTTTTTTTTTGCCTGTAATGTGTTCCAGGGATTTTATTACAGTTATTAAGAATTTTTTATGTTCATGCTAATGTTTAAACTAAAAAAAAAACGTTTCACTATAGCTTAATAAATTCTTTCTTAAAACTAGGATAAAGCCATATTTTCACTTTATTATTATTAACTAAACTAAAATATAAATAATATAGCATTTTTGCAATTTGACTATGAAACTTGGTTTCAAAACCACTTCGTCAATATTAAATTATCTGTAGGCGTATTATAGGCGAGGTAGACGAAGTAATCTCAAAGCCCGGCTCTGAAAGGTAGCTCACCATTCAAAAGCAAACCCTGTACTGGCGAGGGGCGGTCATAATTAAATTTTGTAATTCAATGCGATATAACTTAGCATTGTTGAAGAGACAAACTTTTAATACAGAAGTTTCTCGAGTTGAATTCTTATGAATTCTTTTATTCTAATTAAAATTTATAGTTATTGAACAGAATTTCATGTTTTAGCTTTTATTTGTCGTCAACTTAAATATAAAAAGCTTCTTTTATATTTACATAATGCGAATGTATTACTGTGACAGAGATAGAGTTTTATCAAATAGGATTCTTATAAATACCTTTTCTTAAACAGAAATATTTACTTTTGTTGTCGTGTTAACATTTTTATGGGGACTTTTCTTATTGGTATCTCGTGAAGCAGTCAGAGGACGGTCAGTTATAGTTTTAGTTATAGTTATTGATAAGAGTGAAAACTAATACTTTAGAATAGACACAGTATGCAATATATAGTTGAAGTGAACTGATGTCCGATGGGCCATTAAGGTTCTAATGAGGAAGCCGTGTTTAGGTAGACTAAGTGTTGGTCGGCCATCAACCAAGTGGGAAGATCTCCTAGCAGTGACCGGTCCGTGTTGGACGCGAGTGGCAAGGGATCGGTCGTCTTGGCGTTCATTGAAGGAGGCCTATGTTTAGCAGTGGACGGATAAATACTGATGATGATGATGGTACATATTATAGTCTATGGAAATCATTCAGTGACGATGACATTTTTATTTATTCATTTGTTTATTTATTTATTCAACACCAACAGCAATGAACACAAACAATCACAACTAAAGCATAAGTCTTATATCCGTGAACTTGCCAGTTACAGGCGTTGACAACATTTTCTTACATAACACAACATGTTTAAGTGGAAACAAATAATTACTATGCTATAAAATTATGTAAAATACAATAAAATTAACTTGAACTAACACTAAGGAAAAAGATGAGTTTCTTTTTTAGGCTATGGGGATTGAAGCATTCAACTTATTGTACTCAGTACATATTCTGGACAGAGATTTTAGGAGAAATCTTCTTTCTACTTGCAGGGATATTGAAGGTTTTAGTTATTGGGTGTCGAGGATATTTATAGGGTATCTTAAGATCTATTTTGCTGAGCAAGTCGCAGCAGTCTATATGACCTGCTAATATAATACTTATATATAACGTTTGATTACCGATATTAAATGATTTTTGTTCACCCCAAAAATATTTAACGCTAGGCGCCTTATATAACTTTTCTCTTCAAAATTCTTTTCTGGCAAAAACTACAACGATCAGCTTTAAAATTCTACTGTAAAATATTTCATAATCCAATTTCAACATAATTCAACTCGTTATAAAGTCCAACATATAATGTTCGTTAATATTACATGGAACTAGCATGTAAGAGCGACTGCCACTTGATCGTGCCCGCCAAGAAGTTGTAATAAAAGTTGTAACAGTAGGTATAGTTGGAAGAAGTTCGCAGTTGGAAACGTTTATTGAGCAGAAAGCGAGCGATCCGAGCGAGTTCCGTAGCTAGTCACAACTTTCTTTTTTAATAACGCAACATTCACTTGTTTAAAGTGGAATTACATTAGTCGTAGAATTGATTCCCGTTATAAATATGTTGACATAGCTTTGGAAATAATAAGACATAACAGGAGTAGTTTTAGAATTTTCGTAGGCTAAAATAGTCATATATCACAGTGCGCCCTGTAATTGTGATTAATGCTAATATCGCACTTAATCCTGACTAATATTATAAATGTGAAAGTAGGGATGTTTGTTGCGTCTTCACTCGAAAACTATTCAACCGATTATGAAACGTTGTACACATATTCTCGGAGGTACTAGAAGTAACTTAAAGTAAAGTATTAACCCATAATGTCCAACTGCTGGACACAGGTCTCCTCCTCGAAATCAGGCGTGGAGGGTACAATGCGGGTTGGTGAACTTCACTTACCTTCAAATACTTTTAATCTCATCAGACATGCAGATTTCCTCACGATGTTTTCCTTCGCCGGTGAGGGAACGATGGTGTCTAAGCACCCATATCTAATTTTTTCTAAATTAATTTCTTCTAAATTTCGAAAAACCTATTTCAAGGCACATAGTGGGGTCAGGATCGAACCGGGAACCTCTCGAATAAGAGGTCAACTCCACCCACTGAACCATCGTCGCTAATTAATACTCAGAGGGTTTTTAAACCCGAGCGAGGTATTGTTATATATTTAATTGTTGAATAGCAATTAAAATGCTAAGCTCAATATATATAATATATAATAATCCTCAGTGCTATAATATTATTAGTTATAATATTATCACATTTGCTAAGTAACCATTGCTATTATTAGTATTTATGCCTCAGTGAATGTGTGTCGGATTGAAAATTATATAATAATATCTCTTGTTGGGGTGAGGTGTATAGATTTTATTGTAGGATTTTTGCATAGCACGGGAGTACATTTGTGTGCATATGTGAGGGTGTGTGGGTGTGTATTGTGTGGATATTAAGTGCATATGTGTGGAAAACAGAACTGTTAAGCATATGCGTGTATTCACACATTGATAGCGTTGTAAGGATCTTTAAAATAATAGCGAAAAGGAAAGTCGACATTACTGGAGACCGAAGAGCTGGCAGCTACCTCGAACAAAGAATTGGTCTAGCTATTCAAAGGGGGAACGCCGCCAGTATCTTCGGAACCTTGCCTTCGTAACCTTCGAAACCTAAAGGGACTTCTTTTAAAAATATATTTTAGTTATTATATTAATATTCCGTCGTCGTGCATGCTTAAGATCGAAAATATATTCTGTTTAGTTACAACGTTAAATTAGCATTCAGCTGTCTTAATAGTAGATAAAGTAGTAATTATAAGCTATAAAAATTAGTAACTAAGGTAAATGGACAACTTCAGAAACTTGTAAAGTACAACGTTGTAAAATGTTATTTTTTAAGTTAATGATGGATGTCCAGAAATCTGAATGTATCGGTTTTTCAATTTTTATCGTTAAATTGACTCTATTAAATTGTCTTACCAGTAGTAAAATCTGAGCATACCAGTGTTTGCAAATTTTGGAATTTACAAAATTCTTGAACCCGTATTTGCTTAGTACATAAGTCGACTAATCTCCTAATCCGATTTTGTGGAGATCCGTGCTGAGTAGAGACGCGTAAGAGTCGCGTATGATTTAATGCTTAGATAGCTGGTTGAAGTGGCAATGGGCTGATCAAACCCTCAGAAGAACGGATGGCCGATGGGTCAATAAGGTTTAAGATTGGAGACCGCGTTTAGGTACAGGAAGTGTTGGTCAGCCATTAACCAGGTGGGAAGACGATCTCCGTGCAGTGGCAAGTCCGCGTCGGATGCCAGTGGCAAGGGATCGGTCGTCTTGGCGTTCATTGAGGGAGGCCTATATTTAGCAGTGGACGGATAAAGACTGATGATGATGATGATGATGACGCAAAAATCCAGTGTTCGAATCCCAAATAAATAATTGGTATGACAATTATATTTTTGTGTTTATTTTTCTCATTTTCTTTCGTAAGTCTTTCAAGTTTGGTTTATTTAAACTAATTCTAAGTCATCCCATGATCATGATTGCTGTAAAGCATCCGAAACGTCGAGTGTGTAAAAAACTTAATTAACCGCGATATAATCCGTAAAAGATGTTTTATTATAATGAGGGAAATTCACGTAAACATAAAACAGACCTGATGATAACTTTGTCGAAACCGGTCGCTTAATTTGTAATTTGAATAATATAGAAATAAATAGTGGAAAAAGTTTTCATTGTAGTGGCTAAAACATGAATTTCCTTTAAGGAGCGATGATACATTTAATTAGTTATAGAATATTTATGGTATTAAAGTGAAGTTAAAAGTGTCAAAATGTTATAAGCACGCATTCCCAGTCACCTGTACATACGTTACTTTATTACGGGCGTGTTTCAGCTGTAATCCTGCAGTCTGCTCCACTTTTTGTTGAACAAATCTAGCCCTGCAATATCGGGAGTGTCTCTGTTCATGGAATGTGCGTAGTATGAGACGTGTAGTATGGTGTTATAAATGTTTAATGATGATGTAGGTTATGTTACGGTGATTTTGTTTGTAACAAGTTGGAGATCTTAGCTGAAGGAACATACGACTTTATGTGTGACTTTATGTCGCATATATAATATTTATAAAGTAAATCATATTTTTGTAGTAAAACTTGTTTGTTTGCTACTTGGGTAACTCATTTTTTTCTTATAGATATAACGCTCAGTATTCTATATTTAAAAATAGTATATACAATGAGAAAAGTATTTTTCTCAAACGGGCGTTGAGATTTTACGCACACTTTTAATTAAATAACATCTTTTTCTTTATGAACTTGTATTACGAGTATGTAAAAGATATATAATATCTAATTTCAAAACTTAAATGACTACTCCTTTTAATAATATTATACTTTAGTTATTATATTATATTTTATAAGTAAGTTATATATAATTTATACATAATAAATTAATATGGTAATTATAAGTTATTAAGAAATAAGCTGTAACTAGCGTTGATAATTTGAAAACAATTAATACAACATTTAAAAACATACAAAAATATATGAATCAATATTTACTATTCGAACAGTCTACAGTTGCGTGATTTTAAACCATTACAACAATATATAGTAACCAAGCCCTTTTTTTTCTTTTACACCGGAAATGCACTGACGCATTCCGCAGGGGAGTGGGTCTCCCCAGGCGGGTATGTGGGACTCGCTGCGCCCGAAAGATGATAAGTGGACGCAGCTCTACCCACTAAAACCCGGCGAGTGCCACCACTGCCGCCTTTGGTGAGGTGCCTCGGATCTACAAGCAACAGGGCACCTCGACGGCTAGTCAGTCCCTCAGGGGACCGACGCCACCTCCACAGAGCGGTTATTCCGCACCACAAAACAACCACTCCCAACGTCGGGACAGTACGATGAGGTGAGGTTCCCATCCTCACCTCTTGCCCCCTGCTCTTTTGTCCCCTCTTCTTATAAGAGGGATACAAAGAGCCCCCTCGGCTCAATTCGCTTTGCCCAAGGTGTTTGGGTCACCCTAGGCTACTGAGCCCCACCGCCACGACAAGGCCTGAGCCATGGTGGGGATATAGTAAACAAGCCTGTTTTAACAGAAATCAATATAATAAATAAGCCGCCTCTTTATGAATAAAAATAAAATAAACCTTTAATTAGCAATATAATGTTTACAAATATGTACGATTGCATTTCTCTTTAACAATTATGATGCGCGAATTTTCAATTAAGAATAAAATTACTTATAATGTATTCGAGTGAAATTACCGATTCAGGTCAAGCAATTGGGAACAAGTAAAGTCCCGGTAAATAAAAGATAAATGGTATTTCATAAAGAGGCTTATTGTACCGTTGGTTTACCATTTGATGAACTTCTTTTATTGAAAATATTTTTTTTTAATATGAGCACTTTATAACTTGTATTTTATCTGTTGTGGTGTTATATTTCTACTGTCTAAATAAATAAATATTGTGTTATTTTAATAAGCTACTTTTATATCATTGCTAAAGTTTATTATATTTTCAGGCCCTAATATTTTGAGGGTTCCGTTCCTGAAAATGACAAAACGGGTCACTTTACTGTCGGTCCGTCAGTCGATCTGTCAAACTTAAACCCATAGGGCACGATCATGATGAATCAGGATATTCATGAATTTTATTGAAAAGGCTGGTATCACAGCAAAAACAACAAGTTAAGGTGACAAATTGACGAACAAAAAATCTGAAAACCGTTACTTAGTTGTCAAAATACATAAAAACACGTTTAAGAGCTAGTACATACTAGGCGCTCGGAGATGCGTCGAGCGCGCGTTAATCGCATACACACACCGCGCTTAGCACGGCGTTCGACATGCGCTAGTAGGGCGAATATACTTTTGGCTCAGATCGAAAATGGACATCTGAATCATGTCAAATGTGATGCGCCCTTATAGTGGAAAACAACTCACACACATAAAAATATACCCCTCGGCAGCGCTAGGACTGCTAGAGACAAATTTGCCAATTATTTTGTAAACGAGGGAAAGCTTCAATTGCAAGACAATATTTTTTTTTTATTTTTTTTTTTTATTTTTATTTATTCGGAAAACTTACAGCTACATACAACAATAAGATATTTAACTATATACATCGATAAAAAGCCATTTAAAAGTTTTCACAAATTGTAAACAGTTATATAAACACGTATTGAAATTTTGAGCACAAGTGAGATACACTAAAAAGTAAAAGAAAAGTTGGTTGAAAACACAAAGAAATAATGCATAATATGCCTTACTACTAATAAAAATCATCTGTTATGTAATTTCTGAATTTAAAATATAGTAATTTAAAATTATTGAGACTTTCAATATCACACATGGTCCGAGAAAGCCACAGCTCATTGCCATAGTCAGCATGCAGTTCATTCAGTTAATTTTAGATGGTATTGGGAGAAAAATATTGAATTGTCATTAGCTGTCTGAGTGCACACGGTTTCATTGAAAAAATGTCCATCTGAGACAGAATGTCGGATAATTTATTGAATTTATCACAGGATCTATTTATAAATGAATTACGGCGGTAATAAGTGTTATACGATGGGACATGCAGTGGAACAAAATTTCGAAAACTCTTAGTGGGTACACACAATTTAATTTTACAAAGTAAGTCAGGACTATCTATTTTATTATTGAATATTTTGTTTAGATAAACTATGTCTGAGATATCTCTTCGATGTTGTAGTGGTAGGAAGTGGTAATTTTTGCATCTGGAATTGTAGTTAGGAAGAAATTTACGAGATTTAAATTGTAAGTATCTTAGAAAGCGCTTTTGAATGGACTCAATTCTGTCCACATATACATTATAGTATGGATTCCATACTTCAGAGCAATACTCGAGTATACTGCGGACGAAAGAACAGTAAAGAACTTTGATGGGCTTGATTGAGTCAAATGAAGCACACGTTCTAATTAAAAACCCTAGAGCCCTCGATGCCCTTTTCACTATAAAATCTATGTGACTATCGAAAAGTAACTTTGAGTCCATAATAACACCTAGGTCTTTTATTTTATCCGTTGAAGTAAGAACTTTATTTTTTAAACAATAGTTGAATGTAAAGATATTAGTTTTACGTGTGAAGTTCATTATATAGCATTTAGATACGTTAAGGTCTAACTTGTTAGCGTGGCAGTAATGATTGAATCTATCCAAGTCACCTTGTAAAGAATGACAGTCCTCGAGTGATCGAATTTGTCTATATATTTTTATATCATCAGCATAAAGCAAAAACTGGGAAGATCGAAAACAAATTGCAATATCATTAAGAAATATAGTAAATAAAAGAGGTCCTAAAAGCGAGCCCTGAGGGACGCCTGACGGCACCTTCATCCATCTAGAGGCATAACCATTTATTGCCACGGCTTGAGAACGATTTTCAATGTAGGAAGAGAACCATCGGAGTAGATTTCCATGTATTCCCGCATAGTGGAGCTTCTGCAGTAAGATACAATGGTCTATACGATCAAAGGCTTTGGAGAAGTCAGTATAAATCATATCCACTTGAGCTCCAGAATCCATAGCCGCGGTAACATAGTCATTCGCGAGAAGAAGGTTAGAGACAGTCGACCTAGCCTTCAAGAAACCATGTTGCTCAGGGATAAACCAAGACTGTAGCGCAGCGTACACCTGCTTATGTACTATACTCTCGAAGATTTTGGCAAAGATAGAAAGTTTTGAAATAGGTCGATAATTTTTGATATTATTCTTGTCACCACCCTTATGCACTGGTGTTATGAAGGCCGACTTCCACACATCCGGTACACATCCTTCTTTCAGCGAACGTTTAAAAAGAATACAAAGAGGAATAACTAAGCTCTTTGCGCACTTTGCAATCAACACAGGAGGGATATTATCTGGGCCAGCACCCTTCGTTAAGTCAACAGACCCTAGTAGTTTGGCAATCTCCATGTGATTTATCTCAATGTGTCCAATGCTATTATGACTAAAACTTGAACCGTCGAGATTCGGTCTATTACTGGGGTCAGGTGATTGAAAATTGCCTTGAAAATAATTAGCAAAGAGACTACATACCTTTTCACCCGAAGTAGCACACTCACCTTCATAAAACATTGACGAGGGAAATGTACCTGAGAAGGTATTTTGTTTCAAGTAGGTCCAGAAAGTCTTGGGGTTGTGAGCGATCGACTTCTCAACCTTTGCAACGTATGAATCATAGTCCTGGCGCTCAAGATTTTTGCCCCTTTTTCTCAAAAGACTAAAAGTGAGGTAGTCATCCCGATTGCCATAATTTTTGTATTTTCGAAAATATTTATGTTTTTCTTTTAATATCTTAATAAGAGCAGGGCTATATGAGGATATTATATAAATAACACATTATTGCAAACAAAAATTCTAAATAAATAATTTCTTTTTTTCCAAACTATCTACAGCTTCACAAAAAATTTCTACCATCTCCTCCCAATTTTTATAATCGGGATATTCCATATCCCAAATAGCTGGTCGCTTTTGGATTTCACCTATAAAGAAATCAGTATTGAAATGTTCGATCTCCATTTTCGTAACGTGTGTCCACTCTACACAAAAGCGCGCGATTAAATGTACAACAAAATGGCGGCTCATGTATCCCCAAGCGCGCAGCTGACGCCATAACAACGCGCGTTTGAACTAAAAAATGTAAGCGCGCGTCAAACGCGCGCTTGACCAGCAGCCCGCGTTTACATGTGTACACTTTAAAAGAATTCGAGGTTCTCAACACGCGCGTTTGCAAAGCGCGCGTTTCAAAACGTCCAATGTGTACCCGCTCTAAATGTTTTTCGCAACCCCTAGCGCACACCGCACAATTAGACTAGCAATTGACAGATTTTTAGCTTTATTTAATTTTATTCTAAATTTAAAAAACCCCACCCTCCAATCGACAAGTCATGTAGATTTGTAACTCAGAATTTTCACGCTAATTCGCTCTATGTAATCCATTTTTCTTTTAAATGTGTAAGATCTATTTTTGTACTGGCACAATTGGATACATTCGAGAATTTTCCGTCGGTTTGATATTGACCTTTAAACGCTGAACTTATGTAGGAGTTGAGAGGCTTAAGAGTGGGAGCGTGCGAAGAATCGTCTGCCAAGAAGGCTAGTGGTTTTGTCAAAATAGTTCGATGTCTATCGATTGTAATACTTTTACTATTTTAGTTTCACTTTATAGTCGGTAGTTTCGTGGACTTATCAACGACGTAATATTCTTCAAAAGACATTTTGTTGCACCAAAATAAGATACAATTAAAGTCGTGGCTAGGCAATCCTATAAGAAGTAGTATGCCATACTACTTCTTATGAGGGCTATATAAGCCATACTACTTCTCATGAGGGCTATATAAGCCATACTACTTCTCATGATTTCTATATAAACCATACTACTTCTCTCCATCTCAGCCATCAAAATCACCCATCAGATGACCATGTTGCCTGCAGATGCTTAAATAGCGACTGAAGGCGCTCCCAATGCTTTTATTTTGGGGAGCCCAGGTGCCTGTCCTACATAAAGTATGGATATACTCAAAGATTCTGGCTACATCCATAATTTGTTTCCCTGCGTTATCAAGAAAAATAAAAAATAAATGGCGTTTGGAAATAACTAAGAGGTTATTACTATTAAAAAACGCAAGACTTTTAATATAAACGTCTTAACCGATTTTGATAAAATATATGCAGTGGCTGATCCGTGTAAGATGCGAGTGGCAAAGAATCGGTCGTCTTAGTGTCCAGCAGTGGACGGATAAAGGATGATGATGATGATATCTGAAAATCAGCGCTACGAAACCAGCTCTCAAAGAAAAATCGCAGCCAATTCGATTCACCTGTTTGAGCGCTTCTCGTTTTCAGCCCCGGCTTAAAAATAAAAGATGTAGGTATATGTGAATCTCCTGTACACAGGGTCAAAGTTAAGTAGCTATAAAACATTAACCAGGTGGTAAGACGATTTCTTTACCAGTCCGTGTTGGATGCGAGTAGCAATGAATCGTTCGTCTTGGCGTTCATGGAGATCTATGTTCACCAGTGGACGGATGAAAACTGATGATGATAAAACATTTAGTACATAATGGGTACCCAACATCTATTAAGTGCATATCCTTCCTGTGCTTGTTGCCTGGAACTTATATTTTTATCTTATTTTTTTTTTATTTGTTGGCTTCGGTTATAAAATATTTATAAACATTGTAGATAATTTCGCGTGACTGACCATGTAAAGATTTTCCTCTTTTCCCTAAAGTTGTCTTAGTACAACTTTAAATTATTTAAATTTGGGGGTGTTAACAACTCTATACATATATTTTGATCTGGGCGCGACCGCACTCTATCGCATTTGAACAACGATTGACAAAAGTTGAAAAAACGTCACATAGGTAGTGTGCGACAGAAATAACGCTCTACGACGCCGAATTTAGCCGATTGTCTCTTTCCAAAGGTCGATATGCAATATTTATTGCCGGGTACTGTACTTCATTTTATACAATTAAAAATATTTTCAATATTTCGTATCTGACGTTCAACAAGGGTATATTTTCTATATGTCGTAATTATAGACAAAGCATAATATTATTATAATTATAAAATCTGTAGTATTAATTTACTAATATTGTATATACACAATACATCAAGCACCTCAACCACCAGACAAAGCAGCGGATCCAACTTGTATACCAACAATAAACAAAGGTGATAATGTGGCATAATCAGAGGCATTGTGTCCAGTGTCTGGAGTAATTGAGCTCGGTTTAGCGCGCTAGATGTCCTGGATTAATGGCGCGATGTACTCATCATTATTACAATACACCGCGCACTACAGTAATTGAAATCTTGATAACAATGCTTCGACTATTATAATAATAAGCTTTATTGCACACAAACATGATTTAAACATTAAACAAGATAAAACATTTAGTACATAATAGGTACCCAACATCTATTAAGGCATATCCTTCCTGTGCTTGTTGCCTGGAAGAAATCGCTCTAAAACGATAAGGCCGCTAAGTGAAAAGGTACCTTTTCACTTCACATTTCACAAAACAACTTACATTTTTATCTTAATTTTTTTTTATTTGTTGGCTTCGGTTACAAAATATTTATAAACATTGTAGATAATTTCGTGAGACTAACCTTGTAAAGGTTTTCCTCTTTTCCCTAAAGTTGTCATAGTACAACTTTAAATTATTTAAAATCAAATCAAATAAATAACAACATACTAATATACATATAAATAATAACAACATGCTAGTTACTTAAATTAATTCACATTTGCCTAAAATAAATAAGTAAATAAATTTGGACCCCGCAATATCAAAACAAACAAGAGGATGTTAGTAAAAAGAAAACAAAAAACCAAGCGAGGTAGAAACCGCATAACTCAACCAGCCACCACAGCGGCACCTTCACATAGACCAGGACGCGTGTGCCAGCGTCAACCTCTTCCACATATTAGAGGGAAGTGGAGGACCCATCACACAACGCCACCACTGCAATGGCATAAGCGAGCATGACATGTCATACGTTTCACCTTTATACAAGTTTAATTTGATAAATTGCAGGCTCAAAATTTATATACATTCTAAATAAATACAGCTTGATAGAAGAGCAGTTCAATCCCAAGGATTTGCGTCATCGAAATATTCATTAATCATATAATATCCTTTTTTACTTAGTTTTTGTTTGATGACAATCTTAAATTTCTTGGGGCATAATTCCTGTATATTAGAAGGGACCTTGTTGTAAAAGCGTATACATTGACCCACAAAAGACTTACTTACTTTGTTAAGTCGACTACTATGGGGCACTAGCTTATTTCTATTTCTAGTATTTACATTATGAATATCACTTTTTTGTTTAAATAGATGAAGCTTGTTTTTGGTATACATTAAATTTGTGAAGATATATTGTGATGTTAATGTTAATATATCAATATTTTTTAAAAAAAATCCCTAAGAGATTCCCTGGGACCCAATTTATAAATAGCTTTAAATTTGGGGGTATTAACAACTCTATATATATATATATATATATATATATATATATATATATATATATATATATATATATATATATATATATATATATATATATATATATATATATTGATCTGAACGATTGACAAAACGTCACATAGGTAGTGTGCGACAGAAATAACGCTCTACGACGCCGAATTTAGCCGATTGTCTCTTTCCAAAGGTCGATGTGCATTATTTATCGCCGGGTACTGTATAATAAATAATGTATATTTCAAAATAAAATATTGGAACTAAAAAGTGTGATTAATTAATAATTAAATTTACATTCATATTATTCTATTATTTAAATTAAACGTTGAAAAAATAATTCTAACAGTCTGTTCTGAGGTTGGTGAAATTTACACACCATCAAATACTTTTAATCTCATCAGGTATGCAGGTTTTCCTTCAGCGATGAGTGAGCGATGGTCACGTTGAAATATACAAAATCCCATTTCAAGACACCACAATCAGGATCAAACCCGGGCCAGACTCAAGCCGAAGCCATGGCTACTAGACCATCGTAGACTAGAATACTCGACTGAGGTGGAATGATGATCATAAATTTAAGATGATGTGATGAAAGATAAGACGGCCATCTTGTTGTTTATTAAAACCTACCAACGACTGAGAGCTGATAATGATAATTATCATAATGATGCATATTGGACGAGACATAACGCAACAATGTTACCGGAACGACCAGACAACGTTTGACTAATTAGATACCTCAATAATGAACGAGTCGGTCGACTGACGCGCCGGACAATGCGCTATATTGGAAATATTTGCTTAGGGTTGGCTTTGACAATGTCAATCGACAAAATGGACTGGTGGACATGCGAATAGACAGTGATTAT
Organism: Lycaena phlaeas; assembly: GCA_905333005.2. Taxonomy (NCBI): domain Eukaryota; kingdom Metazoa; phylum Arthropoda; class Insecta; order Lepidoptera; family Lycaenidae; genus Lycaena; species Lycaena phlaeas. The sequence goes on from HG995173.1 coordinate 12,752,600, forward strand.
TCCCATTTTGTAAGGCCCCGTTCACACGAGCGCTATTTATTAAGCGTTAAAAAAGCGTTTGTATGAGACACTTACCCATGTATCTGTACACACGAAGGTTCCTCGTCTTTTTTACCGAGCGTTAAAGAAACGATTGAATGAGACAAGTGGATACTCATGTATCTGTTCACACGTGAGCGTTTTTGAAGCTCGGCGCTTTTTTATCGAGTACTGGGGGCCTAGCTAAAATGCCATTAGGAAGCGTTAGCGATGTTCGAAAATGATAAAATGTATAGGATGGACCACGTGATTAAGCGCGGCCTTATGTCAATCCCATACATTATATCATTTTCGAACTTCGCTAACGCTTTCTTAATGGCATTTTGGTAGTGTTGGATATTCGACGTTAAAAGTTTGACGTTAAATCGAATTGAGCATGCCAAACTCGCGACGCGAGTCAAAGTCGGGTTTTACCGTGACGCATTTGAAGCGCTCGTGCGAACGGGGGCTAGTTGTAGTTTTGGGAGTGGAAAACCTATTGCTGGGACCAGCGACCGGCGGTATTGATTATGAAAATATGATGGATATTACACACACACATACATACAAATAAGTTAATATTTTTTTATCTTATTATCTACTATTTATACTTCAACTCGTATTCATCGATAACAGTTGACTTCTTTCAGGGGCAAAATTTTATTATGTTAGAGGTACGCTCTATGTACAAAATGATTACAACGCGTAGTTAATTTCCAAGAAAACCAAACCTGTTCTATGCGTGCGGTGATTGCTGATAATATTTTAAAGAAGACAATTCCTAATTCAAATTAGGAAAATGTGTGATTTTCATTTGTTATTTTGTTGTCTTATTATATAAATCCCAACTGCGGCCTCAACAACATCTGAGCACAAACAATCCTTACATATGCATATAAATGTGACGGTGATAAGCCATTCATCACTGAGTAACATAGAACGTATTACAGATCTATTCGGCAATAACATTTTTCACCCAAACTAGCTACATTACCTCAGTCTCGCGATGAAACACATTCTTCTTGTCATCCCTAACACGTTATTTAAAAAATATAAGTCCTTTTTCCCTTTCCCTTTCCGGCGAAATTTATGGACACTTATGTTTTCATAGCCCTTGTATGTATTCAGGGGATTACGACACGCACAGCTTCCCGGAACAGGTCTTTACGGGAACAGTCTCGCTAAATATAAAATTGCACTATTTTTCACTTATGTACAATTTGTCGGGAATGTGGTATGTAGAACGCTATGATAAAATAGTGATCGCGTTAGTTTAAGACTATAGGTTTTAAATGACTAATATTTATTCACATTAACAATTCACATTTCACACATTCGTTTTCGCGCCATAACATTTTAAATACTAAAATTAATAAATAAATTTTCTTATTAATATTTTCTCATGTTAAAAAGTGTACAGTTCCTGGGCTACCAAAATACCAAAATATGCGATGGGACATATAAGTAGCAGGGTAAATAAACATTTAAACGTTCATTCAGAATATCAGCTGAAAATATAATTAAAGAAAGTATATTTCGAAGCAGCCGCCAAATAATAAGCACCAGCCATTTCATAATTCAACCTTTTCAAGTTAATAAAAATGATTTAAGTACGCATTAAAGAGATCTTTCTTCCCGCGGGAACATGGAATTTATAATAGTCATAATTTCGAAGATTGTCCTGTAATTGCAGACGTAGATAAAACCATAATAAAGGAATACGCAATTGTTTTCCTTTGAAATGTAAATTTTATTTACTTTTATAACCTATAGATGCGTATAATCAATCACAATAAAATACTCATATATCGTTGCCCTTAATAATAAATATATTAAATAGCTACTTACTTGGTTCCGAATCATCATCATCATTATCATCAGATCCTTTTTTCGGCCACTACTGAACATAGATCTCCTTAATGAACGCCAAGACGACCGATCACTTGCCACTCGCTTTAGTCTCACTCGCCAACATTGTTTCTGTATTTTCGATCTCTGGTTTCGTTATACAAATACAATTTTTAGAAGTTAAGTTTGGCCATTACGCGAATCAATTTCCGAAGATTGCTTGCCTTTTCTGTCGAATAAGACAGTACATTTTTTATTTTTTTGCTAAAAATGGCTGGCCTAAAAATTATAACATGTCAGACATCGTCTAATTTAAAAACTGGAAATATTTCAAAGTATGAATCACATATTGTGGGTATTGTAATATTACATGCGACCGAATGACCAATTACGAAAACCGTCTATACACCGTGTATAACCGTTTACCTCGTACCTACACCTACTTTAAATGTCAGCGTAAATGAATTGGAGGGGCGTTCATTTTGAGATTAGACGATCTCTACCTACGTTGATAAATTCGGAGATATATTAATTCTAGACACACATATTTTAACGACCTATGTGGCTCAATGGTTAGCTCGTTGGCGCTCAAGCCCGGAAGTAGCGGATTCGAATCCCGCCAGGGAACAAAAAAGTTTTCTGTGTTCTTGGGGCATGGATGTGTATTAAATATGTATATTATGTAATAAAAATCTTAAATATATGTATTAATATAAAACATTTTAAATACATGTATTTCCGTTGTCTGGAACCCGTAACACAAGTTCCTCAAGAACTTACCGGGGACCAGATGGATGTAGTGTAAAAAGCGTCCATAGATATTATTATTACATACAAATATTACAAAATTTATACATACTATACGTGTATGCATATGTCTGCTTTAGTAAGACGCTGACAGATAGCTAAGACTATTTCACGAGACAAACAGCCTGGCTCACATCTATCTCGGTAAACAAACATTGACGACTTCACTTGAGCTCAGTCGTACAGATCTTGCAGACTTGTGCATCACAAGATTTATGGGGTGTAAATGCTATTTACATATGATGCCTGCAGCTCAGGTAATATTAAAGGCAAAGAGGACGTGGCGAAATCAATCGACTATGATTAGTGATTTTGTGATTTAATAAAATATGTTTTTCTCTGTACTATAGTTACATATTAAAATACCATAGTTACATAGAAATCTTATAAGCAATATTATTTACTTTATTAAATTAACTCCTAAAATATTAAGTAGAATACTGAATCAATTATTAATATTAGGACACAACCTGAATAAAAACAAGCATTGTTCGTAAATATGAATAGTATTAGTGTGGCAGTAAAATCACAATTCTTAAATATTGTTTTCTTGTGTTGACGCGAATTTCAGGACGGGAAGAGAGGGAGGAAGAGTCCACCCGTGATCATGGTTTCTGTAAAGTATCCAAAACATCAGGCATATAAAAAACTCAATAAACCGCGATAAAATCCGTAAAAGTTTCATTATAACCAGTCTAAAAAATTTTTAATTCATTAATCCAATTTTGAAGTTTCTCAAAGAAATCCTCAGGGATCTTTATAATCTTCATGTTACAATAGAAGAAAATTTCTGACCAACCATCAGAATCGAGAGTCAGTTTCAATGGTTAATTTAACATGTGATACTTATAAATACATACAAATACTACAGTTTATATAAAGCTTTTTGCAGCAGAAGGCATTTCGATAAGGGCAGGCAGTTGGCTGTGATCAGTGACCACTGTGGTCGGTGGGCCTCAAACTGCGCCCGCATGTAACATTTTAAACAACGCTGAATTAAACATTCATAAATTAATTCGCTTGGATGCATTTTCGTGTTGATACCAAACGTATTTTAATAACTAGCTGTTGCCCGCGGCTTCACTCGCGTTAAATTTGGAGTATCGCAGTTCCCCTTTCCTGATTTAGAACAAAGAAGACAACTCGGAAAATAATATTATTTTAATAAACTATTGTAAACAATATTATATATTGTCTTTCCATTTGGGGATAGCATGTAGAGATTCTGGGCATTGGACACGCAAACATTCTACAAACAATTGACAGCATGACATGAGCATGACTGGGACACCTAGTTTTAATTTAAGCTTTTGTGAGGGTACATCTGACAGCTCAAGCGAATTAGAAACTCTACGGGATGTGATATGCTCTTTTCTGTACCATAACTGTGTCTATTGATAGATACTCTGCTGTACCTGTCCTGGTACTTTACTCTATATGTCAGGATTTACTTAGTTGATAATATCATTTTTAGGTGCTAAAATTGCTCTTTCACATAAATATTGATTTTCTTGTATATTGTTTTGTAAGTCCGGGTAAACACTTGCAACTAATTCTAAATCACTGTGTACTGATTTTAAATAGTGTTTCGGCATGGTTGCCAGCATTTGTGTCATCATATTTGTAGTCAAACTGAACTTCCTTACGGTGGCCCATATAGTGAATGACTTGAGACATGCTTTAATTTCGTCTGCAAGTGTCCCCTTCTGAATGACTGCTAACGTTTGGCGGAAATCACCAGCCAATAAAACCACCATCTCTCCCATAAATTAAAATAAAAATTAAAATAACATAGGTTCTGTTGCGCAAATCCTGAAGCGTTCAATTTAGTGCTTGTACCCTTTTTTGTGCGCCATAGTACTTTCATACCACACCAATATTTTGCACTGACGTGCAATAGCATGTCATGCGCTATTTTTACTAAAATTACAGATAGGTGAATCATCCTGCGCGAGATCAAAGAGTAGCGCTCCATTCTCAGGTTCTGTTAGCTGCAAAACTTCGTCAAATACTCGTTTTTGTTCTGGTAGTAATTTGGGTATCAATTCAGCTACTTGCTGCTGCAAAGTTGGTATGTCATAGTTTGTTTCTCGTACAATCTCATCTGATAGTTCATTTTCGTTCGTTCTCCGAGGGCTAATCATTTCAAATTCATTCAAACGCTTACCCAGTATAGCCATTACTTTGTCTTAAACTTTTCCAGGGCCTTCGTTATGCTGATGATGATAAATGTGTTCATTGTATATCATGTCCGTGCGTGTCTAATGTAGCCTACGCAAAATGTCTTCCGCCATGTACTTTTTATATTTGTTCCATAATTCATTAGGATAAGATAGCCCGCATGATGCTAATATTATGAGGGTTGCATAAAGGTCTCTGATTTTGGCTGGTGATTTGCACTGGACAGCTTACTTTATAGTTTTTTCCCAATAATTATCATTCTTTAACAGACCCAGAGTTTCACATGCTTCTCTATATGTTCCGAATCCCTGGCCGTTGAAAATTTCAAGATCACTATAGCTTGTAGGACCCTGAATTTGGTGTAGCAGCAAACGTAAACAGAAACATTCAAAATTAGTATCGTGGACGGTGTGTGTACACATGACCAAGGGCATCAGATGATTTCACTCCGGGCCAATTTTCAACAGACATTGAAAACGGCGTTCGCAGTCCTTTGTAGATGTGTTTCAGGTATAATAACGGGGGATTTCAGCACAGAAACACGTTTTGGCAAAGTCCTGAGTTTGTCTGAGTTTGTCGCCCTGACAAAGATGGAAAAAGGCTGTTAATGTTGTCTTGGCCGGTGTAGATACTTTTTCTTGGAAATTGTTCTCGGTAAAATATATGCACTCTCCATTTTCTAAGTGAGATAGGTTAGATATATATATAAGATAGGTTACTGTTGGATGTCTTTCAGGCAAGAGGAAGCTAAGGAGCCGCCACGCTACCTTATTACTGCTGACGTAACGACCACCTTCATTCCTGAGATTAAATATAGCCTGTCAATTCCTTTGTTTATATATTATGTATATTTGATTGCGCGGACAGAGCTACAGGCCTCTACATTAATATGAGCATTAAAAATTTTATATAAAATAGGCAAATACGGGACGATCAACTGTTGTCTAAGGTTTCGTTCGCTCCAGATTGAGTCTTAATTGTAACTGTTCGGCCATCGTCTTCGGGCGCTGTGCGCCTGTACAACGGGTAGCCATTGTCATTTTGCACAGTTTCTTTTATCAACTGATTAGAGAAAATCTTTGTGCATTTTCCAATGTTCATGTATTGCGAGGCTGAATTTCTAACAACACAGGGACCGTGTAATAGTGTCATACAATTCTTTATCTTGCACAGGATCAGGAATCTTGGCGCTAATTAGCCCATCTATTTGGATGGGCCGCATCTTCTTTTTTAAGCTTGATTAGAACGTGCACATGTGGCAGTCCCTTTTTTTTTAAATTCAATAACATATAATTAAATACAAATAACAATACATGGAACATTGTGTTTCGCCGAATATATTAAGAACATTAACGAAAGCAAAATTCTATGAACAAATCGAAATTGTTACAGCTGAAAAATGCCCTCACGTGTCTGCATGTTCGGGTAACAATATAGCGACATTTCCCCCACTACGTCGCACTGCGCCAACGCAGATTTTTTTTGAACTACCTTGGAAACTTTCATCTCCTATATAATTAATCATGGTTATTTAATTCTTATTAAGTGCCTAAATACAAAGTTTTAAGGCGTCATCTTCTATTATACATAATGACGAACTTCCATACAAACTTTCATCCCCTATTAAACCCCTCTAAGCTTTTTTTCGCATATGTCCTTTCCCAAGCTCTAGTTCATCTCTGTACCAAATATCATCAAAATCGGTTAAGTGGTTTAGGCGTGAAAGCGTAACAGCCAGACAGACAGACAGAGTTACTTTCGCATTTATAATATTAGTAAGGATTACTATTCCTTTCCAACGTTTTAAGGTTTTAACAAAATATAATAACAAATTCGTTAAACTTAACTAATAGGATCAGATACATGCAACGCCATCTGTTGACGAACTACATACCTACTTATAAGTCGGTAGGTACTGTAAGTCGTCAATAAGTCGGTACTATAACGGCGGCTTTAAATATCCTATCTTAAAATTTTCTTGTGTCTTAAAATTTTGGCAGATTTTTCTAAGAAAATGTGTCAAAATTTCAAGATAGATACATAAGAAAATTTTATGATAGATAGGATATTGAAAGCCGCCGTAAATCGTCAATAGATGGCGTTGATCTGATCCTATTTGTTAAGTATCTTAAAATTTAGCTACATTTCAAATACATTTATCTTTTGATAGAGTGAAGCGATTGCGATGAAACAAAAACTAAATGTTACTCTAAGTTACGCTAAATTTTTATGGATAAAATTTATTTACACTGGTTTTGTAGTTTTCACGTGATGCGTGCACAACTAAACAGACAAACAGACAAACAGACAAACAGACATACAGACAAACAGACAAACAGACAAAAATTCCAAAAATGCTGGAAATGGATTCTGTTAGTAATCCTTTAACACCCAGGCTATTCTTTTTTTAAATATTTTCAATGTACAGAAACGACTCCTCTACAAATTTATTATATGTATAGATACGACCATACGTCGTAGTTGACAATGTTATTCCAATGACTTTATGGGAGTTAGTTAGGAAAGATTTACATCTTTCCTTGTGGCTCAGGACTTTTATTTTAATATTTGTCTTTTCGCAATATTTTTATCAAAGACAGAAGTCATTTGACATTTGAAGGCTGGACTAGTGGTCAGGTCAGGAGGCAGTGCTCGTAGATTAGAACCCTATTAGATGTACTAAGTTTGTATGAAATATGTATATCTAATAGACGTGTCAATGATTTTTAGTATTATATATTCATGATTCATCAAATCCAAATGGTGATGGTTAAAATAGCTCGCTACACCAAGCCTTGTTCAATTTCTTACTCCAGAGTTCCATCGTGTCTCACACTTCAAAAGGTACGTAATTAATTTCCCCGACGTTCTCTATTAATTAGCAGGCCAACTCATAAGGTGATATAAGTAAAATTCTTCAAAGTTAATTGATGGACCACTCACGGGAGCTTAACGACATTAGGTAATTAAATTTGTTCCGGAGTAAGTGAGGCGTTGAACGGAATATGAAAAATATTACTATGGAATAAAATATGTAATCTTGTTGCTGAATTATATTTTGTTATAATTACTTGAAATGGAATTTATATTTATAATTTAGCATCTAATTAGATTGTTTTTGAGGAATTATATTTTTATCTATTTTATAGCTGCAGTTAGTGCGATTTTTCCCGCGTGAACTTATAATATGGGGAGGCGCAATATCCTTCCTTTAATCTATCTCCTTCCAATTTTTTTTTATCCAAATACTATCATAGAATATTATGACATATTCACAAAATTAATTTGGATAGTGTTTTTTGCGCTAAATAACTTTTAAGTTTATATATTATTATATACATATTTTTAATCAAAATTCCCAAGTATTGAAATCTTATAATAATACTGTGTTATCATCTTTGTTAACATTATATAAAAAAATCTCAAAGTTAAAACATTTGAAGAAATGTGAAACAAGTTTCTGCTTATATCTCATCAAATATTCACTTTAAAAAAGTTACTTAAGAACCGCTGTGGTGCCTCAGTGTTTGTGCTATATTTTTTCGCTATTTCATAAGCTCAGGAATTGCTATAATTAGCAGCGACTATAGAAGCCATCCAGCTAAAGTTGTAAGGCTCGTTTCTCTTTGATCTCTTGGTGTTTAGTAAAACCCAATAAACAGCATTGATAAAAGCTGATCCTATACAATTAAGGGAAATAAATTTGAATTGTCTGATTCTAGAAATCCGTGGCAAGAGGCTGATCTGAGACTAAGTAACCGCTTCGCTACACCAATGGATTTGCGGGGAAGCCAGCAAAATTACAGCCGATATTTTAATATTAAATTAACAAAAGGGAAATGTGAACGACATCTGGTTCCTAACGTAACCCGGAGTAGGTGTTAATGGTTAGATGAAGTCCAAAAAGGCTAACATTTTCAAGAGACCATTTAGAAAAGTCGATCAAGTGTCCGAGATATAAAAGAATGTTGTGGTGAGAACATTGAGCTAAATACAAACTCACCTAACATAGCGCGAGCTCTGTATGTGGTGTATGACGTAATGACGCTTGAAGCGTTTTAGCGGCAATTTTAAAGACTATTTTTCTTTATTTAATTTTTTGTTAAAATTGGACATATTTCTTTACAAAAGTCTTTTTTTCGTGATTATCTATAGTATATCTATCAAAAAAATCAATTAAAAAAATTTGTCAACATCCCTATTGTTTCAGAGACCCAAGAGAGTTAACCATTTATTCAATCGAGAGGATAGGATAATGCATTCGATATTTTAAACACTTTTGTTGGTCTTAAATATAAAGCTTTGCCTATAAGCTTGGCTTGAGTCCATTTTATCTGATATTTTCTACATAATAATTATGTGTAATATATAATAGTAGCCATTTTAAGTTTCAAGTGTGGAGGCTGCGTTTAGATAGGCGAAGTGTTGGTCGGCCATTAACCAGGTAAGAAGACGATCTCAGAGCAGTGGCCTGTCTGCGTTGGATGCGAGTGACCAGAGATCGGTCGTCTTGGCGTTCATTCAAGGAGGCCTATGTTCAGCAGTGGACGGATAAAGGCTTATGATAATGATGATGATATAGGTATTGTGTATAAATATTGATTTTTAAATACAATCGTACACTGAAAAGATTTCTCTCGTGAAATATGCTTTATGTCCAGTAAGCGTCCCTCAGTTTAAATAACAAAGGTTAATAGGTAGTATATTTAGTTAGATTTCAAATATATTTGTTAAATAATAAAGAAAATAAATATATATTAAGCATATATAATTGCTGTGTCACGATGTTTGTCCGGGGTGAACTCCGAAACTTCTGAACCGATTTTAATGTTTGTCTTTTCTCCAACTTAAAAGTTTAACTGTCGAATTTGAGATAAAAAAGGAAGGAACAAAAAACTGCTACATACTAAATCTATTTGACAGAACGAAGTCTATTAGGTTCGCTAGTAAATTATATATTTTTACTTCTGTTAAAGGTACGTCAAACGTTAAATAAAGTTTATAGTATTTGGGTATTTCATCAAATTTGTACGATAAATACTAACTTATAGGTTAATGTAACGTGGCGCCGCGTCAATTTTAAATCCAAAATCCCTTTGATTCCTTCATCAGACTGCGATGGAGAGCTAATTTACGCTGTGCGCCGTGTTTTAATTACGGGTCTCCCGTGCGCAGCCCCCGACGCGGACGTGCAGAGCCCCCGACGTGCAAAGCGCCCGATATTTTACTAAATAACCTCACCCGGCTACACGGCTACTAGGAATACCATTTGTGTTAAAAGTAATCAAAGTCCTAACTAATATTATAAATGTGAAAGTAGGGATGATTACGCTCTCAGGCAAAAACTACTCAACCGACCATCATGAATCTATCTTATCTAGTTCCTAATCATATTCTCGGAGGTACTAAAGGTATCGCAGGATACATTAATAAAAGGGTTTTAGACGTAAGGACGCTTACGCGTGCGAAGCCCCGGGAAGTAGCTAGTACGTTATAAATTCATAAAGAATTACACTGATGACATAAAAATATTAAATGAAAAATATAATATCAGAAAAATAGCTTGACTTTTAAAAAGCTAAAAAAAGAATACGACAAAGTATCAACGATGCTGCCACTGCCGCTATCAGTCAATAGTTGTTAAATGTTTTTCAAATGTTAACAAACATTAGTTAATATTTCATTGTTATAAAGTGTTAGAACAACAGTTAAGATGGCTAAAGGTTTAGAGATCAGATCAAAATGCTCACAGACCAAACAAATTAAAAAAGAAACTAGTACGACGAAATTACTTTTATCCTGTGAAATTTTCCTTGAGCCAAATTAATTTACAAAAAGCAATATCAGCTAAGAAAGTGAATTATTCAGAATATGGATATCTTGGAATTTCATATGGTAACACCAATAAACCGCATTCACTGTATGATGTATTCCAAAATCCTTGTATTGACTTCCAAAGTAACACGCAAGTACTCTGCATGTCTCCGACAACTTCCAGAGTTGAGCCATCAAAGTTACCGAACGAGATGTTGGAAATGACTTTCGTCTTTTCAGACTTTATCTAATGAAGGAGGGGAATTTTAACATATTCAGACTTCTCGTCAAATTTCTTTAGACGTTTATAAATTTGATTTACAATTTAACAGTATAATATTTGCATTCATATACTGTTGCTGTAGCCAACTGTTTTTTTAAAGGCATCATTAGGTATAGCATAAAAGTATCAACTGGGCACGGGTCTCCCCCTCGAAATCAAGCGAGGAGGGAAGTAGTAAGGAATAGATGTGACATACATAGGCTTAATGGGTCTGTCATTTGCGTCACATAATTCATATAAAGTCATTTTCGCATTCGCATCACATTTTCGGTAGGATTTGAGCTTGCGATCTCTGCGTAAGTCATCTCACCTCTATCTTAAATACGTCACAACTAATTTAGTTTATTTCCTAATGTATCTTATCATGTCGTAAAGACTTTGTCTCTCACAGCGCTATGTAACGGATACCAAACCTTTTTTTTTTAATATTGTAAATCGACAAAAATAAAGAACGTACAGGGCAGTTGAAAGGGAAACGATTGATTGATTATCAAAGTTAATATGCACAGTGTATGAGGCGGAATCATCGATACAAAGCCTGCCCCGCGGCTATTTCACCCAGCTTTATTTAGCGACATGGGAGTGGCGACCCACGCTAGAACACGCAGGGATTTACAAAATAATCTAGGAATCTCACACAGGATTTTGAAAATCTCTTAATAGTTGGAAAATATAGTTTACAGCCGTGGATTATCGTGGAATGGTATTTATCGGAACTATGTTATCCTATTCTAGTTCGCATATTTTAATCTAAAATCATAACGTTATTATGTCGAATACGTTCGATGTAGGTTTAATACAAAGTTAATCCCCCAACATGGTTCAGGCCTTGTCGTGGCGGTGGGGCTCAGTAGCCCAGGGTGACCCAAACACCTCGGGCGAAGCGAATTGTGCCGAGGGGGCTCTTTGTATCCCTCTTATAAGAAGAGGGGACAAAAGAGCAGGGGGCAAGGGGATCCTCAATGGGAACCTCACCTCATCGTACTGTCCCGACGCTGGGAGTGGTTGTTCTGTGGTGCGGAACAACCGCTCTGTGGAGGTGGCGTCGGTCCCCTGAAGGACTGACTAGCCGTCGAGGTGCCCTGTTGCTTGTAGATCCGAGGCACCTCACCAAAGGCGGCAGTGGTGGCACTCGCCGGGTTTTAGCGGGTAGAGCTGCGTCCACTTACCATCTTTCGGGCGCAGCGAGTCTCATATACCCGCCTGGGGAGACCCACTCCCCCGCGGAATGCGTGAGTGCATTTCCCGGTGTAAAATTACACAATAATATGCCTAATCAGTGATTCTCTTAATGAGTGATTCTTGTATTTTTTTTTTAGTTTATATTATAATTCGTTAAGTTAAATAAATAATAAGGATCAATATATTATGTACCAGGTACGATGGGGTTGGCGTATCCGTGTGGATAAAAACCCAAAAAAAAAAACGTTATTATGATTGATATGATTTGACTGAACAAGTTATAATTATGTAATAAGTTATAAAAGTAAATTTAATAGAACGGAATGTATTATATTTTATCTAAACAATTAGTTTAAAATAATATAATCTCTACCACGGTCGTGGTATTATGAAATGTGGAACATAAGGAGTTCAAGCTACCTTTCTGACTCAACACTTTATTGCAAAATCAGAGCGCATCAAAAAGTAACATCATTTCGTATGGGAAAAATACCGAAATTAGTCATCATCTCTGATTTATCAATGAGAATTTCCTAGCCAATAAGATATTGACAATAACGATCGATCGAACAATAGACAGTTTGTGATTTTGTTACGATAAAGATCGACCGCGTGATTTATCGCGACTTCAATCCCATACATTTTACTCTTTCCGAACTTCGTTATCGTTTTCTTTACTACTTACTATTCTAAGTCCCCTGACAGTTTATATGTGAGACATCTAATATTATCATCTGATCAAGCATTGAATTTACAACTAGACGAAAACTCGATACGTATCCCCTAACTTCGAACGTGATAATGTGTTTGCCAAGAATCGAAGTTCGCGATAAACTTAGTATCCACAAGTACTATTACTAAAAAGTGTTAACTTACATCAACCATTGCTAATGGCTAGCAGAATTAAAAATAATTTACACTATAAATTATAAGATTAGTATACTTTGAGAGTTGGGACTCAAGGAAGAATACTTTGCGTTTTTGAGGTGTTTGACATTGCTACAGTTTGAAGAATCAGTATATTTGCCAAAATTAGTCGTATGTGGTCTTTTTCGTTTTGATCAACAGGTCCTTCTAATATTTTTGATAATGTACAATAGTCATAGATAAAAGATACTCGATAGGCTATATTATAGCTTGAGTGTTGAAATTCATATACAGGCTGTATTATTATAAAATCAGCGTGCAAGCTACACAAGACATTATAATACTTACAAGTAAATCTTAAGCAGTATTTTCTTGTCCAGAGATTTTACTTGTTTTTATACATCTTATCATCTAAGCTCTGTGTATTTAACGAACCACTCTAGCTCCATTTCGTTATCTTGCATTAGACGCTAGAAAAGCTTTAGGATTAAACACTCTTAGATAGAAGTGCATTCTTAGAACGCTAAGTTAGTCCTACATTCAAGTACAGTAAACACAACACACTCAAGTATTTTTTATATTTTTTAAAGAAGTTCTAAATATATTTTATTACTAGTTTCTAAGTATAATGTTTCGTTTGTTTGTTAGTCGATTACGCGTAAAAGGTTGAACTATTCAAAAATATTGTTAAATTGGTAAAATGCATATGTATATACAGTTTAATATACACAAACTTCTATACGGAAGAGTTTAGGCTTAATAGTTAGTTCTTGATATACTTATAAAGTTACATCGACAATATCAACTAATCTGTTATATTCACTATGATTTTTATTGTTTTTAAATTCAGAACATAACATAGATAATAAATTATTTATTGATAATTGAGTCTATGTTTTATAGACATTTTTTTTAGTCTGTTCTATTTAGTGGAAGTCTATGGAATGTACGATGTAACGTATACTACCAAAATTTTCTGTTATTTCGTTTTTTACTTATTTAAAGAGACTTATCTACTACGCAAGTATGTGAGTCTCATTGAAGCTAAATTAAACTTCGCTTGAATCAAAACGTATAACTATTACGAGAACTCAATACTAAGCGCTCGCTATAAAAAAAAAGAAAAAGTAAAGTATCAACCCTTATATTATGTCCCACTGCTGGTCACGGTTCTCCTTCCTCGAAATCAGGCAAGGAGGGTAATGGGCCATAGTTCACCGATGCGCTGGCCCAATGCGGGTTGGTGAACTTCACATACCTTCAAAGATTTTCAATCTCATCAGGCATGCAAGTTTCCTTACGATGTTTCCTTACGATGGTCTCCTGTTTGGGGTGCAATTAGAAAGCGCCTGTCTTCATAGGTACAATCTTACCTATTTTTTTTGCCAAACAGATGAATTCTGGCAGAGGTGACAAGCATTGCAATTACTAATACAAAATTTACATTTTCTAAGACACAGAAACGAATACAAACGTAATGGCATATTATGTTGAAGAGAAATCGATATTTCTGTTCGCTGTCCAGTTGTCTTAACAAAAAAATATTAATAATTCTTAAAACAGTTTATCCGTATTGACATCTGGAATGTTCCAACAACACTGTCACATTCCAATAATCCATTTGTTATTTAACCCTACATGGAGCCACAATAAACGATAACACCCTGTATTTTTACTGCAGCATTTCTCTTACACATTCAATATGCAGTAACTTCTTATCTTAGCAGATTTCGTAGGATAAACAGGGATAGGAGATTACGCGAGTAACATCACAAATATTCATCTGTATTCTTATAATGGTAGTCTGTAAGCTTCAGATTCTTCAAATTATTCGCGTTTGAAAAGTTATGTATTCCTTTGTAGGAACACTTACAGACTGGATTTAATATTTTTATTTATGGTGTGTGAAATCAAAATATGACCGTGATCAAACATAGCCATAGGTAATACGGACCGGCCACTGCATGAAAGTCATCTACCCACCCGGTTAATGGCCGACTTACACTTCGTCTAAACACGGCCTCCACTCTTGAACCTTTATGTACCAGTGGGTGATCAGGGACCCCACCATGGCTCAGGCCTTGTCGTGGCGGTGGGGCTCAGTAGCCCAGGGTGACCCCAACACCTTGGGCGAAGCGAATTGAGCCGAGGGGCTCTTTGTATCCCTCTTATAAGACGAGGGAACAGAAGAGCAGGGGGCAAGGGGTGAGGGTGGTAACTTCACCTCATCGTACTATCCCGACGTTGGGAGTGGTTGTTCTGTGGTGCGGAACAACCGCTCTGTGGAGGTGACGTCGGTCCCCTGAGGGACTGACTAGCCGTCGAGGTGCCCTGTTGCTTGTAGATCCGGGGCACCTCACCAAAGGCGGCAGTGGTGGCACTCACCGGGTTTTAGTGGGTAGAGCTGCGTCCACTTACCATCTTTCGGGCGCAGCGAGTCCCACATACCTGCCTGCGGAGACCCACTCCCCTGCGGGATGCGTCAGTGCATTTCCCGGCGTAAAAGAAAAAAAAAGTGGGTGATCAGGGAAATGCTAGTCATCGGTTGTCTTGGCGTTCATTAATGAGCCTTTGTTTAGCAGTTGACGGGTAAAGGTGATGATGATGATTAAAACATATATTATATTGATGTGAAAATATTTTTTTAAATCTACCTGTGCACCTGATCAAGTCAAGAGATTAAAAGTCTTTGTTAATTCGTTCGCCCAGCATAAGGTCACAACCTTTATCTTAATACACAATTCATAAAATCATTAAACTAAACTTACAACTTGTACCAAAAATAGTACTTTAAAAATGTACAATGTAACATATTCTTTTCTAAGAACTGCCATCTCACAAAGAGTTCGGTTTCCATTGTCTCCACACAATAGTGACTAAATGGTGGTTTTAAAAGTGCTTTGCATTCTTTTAATGCAGTATATTCCGTAAAGTGTCTTGATGTCTTGTTAGCGTGAAGATACGTGTCAAAAGCAATCAAGGAGCCCAAAGAGGGAGGTAATTAGTTTAGTCGCCGAGGAGTGACGCCATCACCTACATTAGCCGTATTAACATATAAGTTTTATTAAATCCTCGCTCGACATCCACGTTGCAACATGTAAAAGCAACCTTTCTGGAAACTTCCATTTTATTGGAGTTGTACATGAGAGCGTCATTTGAATATGACAATGAAAGAGAATGTAACCAATTTTTCGCGTGCCTTATATAATAGAATTTTATTACCTTATCGTTTCAACATCTGTTATTATCAAAATATTTTTGATACATACATTATCTTCATCAATAAACAACATCACTATTTTATTCATAAAAGATGCTTTTTGCCTGCGATGACAACCTCGCAGTCTTAATAAAATGAACCCTAAGGTACGATATATCTCAAATATCACTTTTCGGTTACCTAATAAGCACTTTTACAAATTACCTTTAGAAATATTATACTTTATACATGTCATTTCCCATTAGATATTATAATAAATGCAACAAGAATTTAAGAATTTATTAACTGTCTAAATATAGACAGATGAAACATGCTGAATACCCGAGTGACGCTTCAAAGCGAATACAAATTCAAAAGCGCTCTCAAGTGCTTGACATAGCGTCGTACTCTGGACGTCTATTAGATTGTGTGCGCTTTTGAATTTGTATTCGCTTTGAAGCGTCACTCGGTGTTCGGCATGTTTCATCTGTCTTTAATTATAAATCTGTGGTTATTTCTTTAAATCATTAATTAACCTTCTAGTGATTTCCATAAAACATAAACCCTAAGTGAATTCTCAAATTCCTTCGTTAATTGTTACTTTTATTAATTATTAATAATTAAGTATATTTATCCATTTAATACCCTATTTTGTTTCTAGTCAGGTTTTTTGTTTCTTCAACATTCGGTTGTAAGTTGTTTTGGACTGTGACACGATACCGTTTGCCAACATAAAAATAACAAGACACTCGTCAACGCAACAGAACCGTCGTAAAACTACAAACTTTCCATCAGTAACAGAGTTATCATGATCGGGATTGTAGAGAATGCTTTGTTTGAAGAAATATAGGTCACAGGTATCTAGAGAATATTTATTAAACTGGTTTCAGCATTATGGGTGGTTAGCCACATGGGTAGATAATCAGAACAGAGACTAATGACCAAATACTCAAACGCAACTCAAATTTGAAGGCTACTTACATTTTGATAACATTTGGATTAAAGGCGTGCTTAGTAGCTTGAGGAGCCCTCAAATATTTAAGTGGCGTTTTAGGATTCGTCCGTAAGCTTTATACAAGTGCGCTGTGATAGGTACACTACTACAAGCGTTTAATGCGTGTTTCAACATAGTATATGTATAATGTATACCTGTGTCTGGGGGATGGTAGTGTTACCGTGGCACCGACGGACTATTCTAATATATCTCAGGATATGTAACGGGTGTCTTGAAATAGCCACAAGTCCGTGTATCATCACGATGGGCGACGCTGACCACTACTACGTGCTTACTATTACGCTTACTTAACTGGCCCTCTAAACAAATGGCAAACGTTAAACAATTAGAAATATAATAGAATGCTTATTTTATGGGAATAACAATAGCTCAAATTACATGTTGTAAACTAGTGTCATTCCCATACAATAAGTATTCTATTCTATTTCTATTCGTTTAGCGTTTGCCACTTGTCTAGAGGGGCTGGTCAGCCTCACTAGATAAGTGACAAACGCTCTGATTCTATTCAGTTGCGATAAACGCAAACTCCATAGGGTTGTTGCAAAAACTTTGAGGAACGTTTATTTAGACAAATAAAGTATATGATTTTGTTGGTAAAAACCTCTTAAAACGGTTGTACTTTAAAACGAGTCAAATTACATGTCGTAAGCTCGTATTTCCCTTACTATTAGTATTCTATTCTATTCTGTTCGTTTAGTGTTTGTGCCGCTTGTCTAGGGGGACGAAGTACATGTACGTTTTTAGACGTTTTTACAATCAAAACCATAATATACTTTATGTGTCTAAGGGCCTGTTTCACAATCTCCCGTTAAGTTCCCTATAGGCTATTGGCAACATATTTGACAGATAGAGTATGGAGTATCTGTCAAACATCTGTCAAATATGTTGCCAATAGCCTATAGGGAACTTAACGGGAGATTGTGAAACAGGCCCTAAATAAATAAACGTTCTTCAAAGTTTTTGCAAAAACTTTATTTATCGCAACTGAATAGAATCGCATAAATAACTTTTTTTAGTAAAAACTGAAAAAATAAATCACACTATTCTGTAATAAATTGATGCGTTTCAATTGAAACAAATGCTGTGAAGATTATGGCTAACCGGCATTACGCGATTACTTTCACACCAGGGATTTATCTAGCCTATCCACGGATTATCCAGGCTATGCGAGCTGGCAGTTACCTGTAATCACTTACGTGATAGCGATATGCTCTTTACTACTGTAACTTTATATGTCTGCCGAGGGCGCCACCCGCGTAGCGGTGTATAACCGATCACCGTGTCTTAATTAAGTCAATGCTTCTAATGTTTTTTATATAACTGTACTAGAAAGAAACTAGAAGATTTGCTTCTGAGGTTGATAATTATTAAAATTACCAAAAACAGCAGGTGGCTAATTATATGATAGTAGCTGTTGCCCGCAGCTTCGCCTGCGTTAACTAAGATTTACAACGGGATCTTAGTACGCAAAATAAGTAACTTTTCTGATTGATTTTTTACACCTTGTGTCCGTAAAACCCAAATATCTTACGAATCCCTATTTTTTTTTTTCAGAATAAAATTTAGCCTATGTTACTCGTGGATAATGTAGCTTTTGAAAGGTGAAAAATTTTTTTGAAATCGGTCCAGTACTTTTTGAGCCTGTTCATTACAACCAAAAAACAAACAAAGTTTTCCTCTTTATAATTAGTGTAAATGTAGATGTAGATGTAGATAGATGTAGATGTAGATAAACAAAAATCATTTTTGACAAACCAAAGAAATGTCACACACAATACCTACATTAGTATCAATAAATGTATGTTTCCAACATACAACATAATCCTTTTTTAGAATAACAGAATACATATAAAACCGTGCGTTGCCATTTTGTTTATTTTATAATAAAAACGAAACCATTTATGAAAAAAATCTTTTTCATTACAAATAAAATTCATCGCGAAATTTCATGAAACACTTCCCGACTCATGTACAATTTCGACTCTATTGTGAAATAACGCGGATTTGAAAAATAACATTTAAGGGATGAATAAAATTATGGCCGCTACGTGTTTCAGCGAGACGCGAATAAAACGAAAAAAAATTGTGAATATCATTTGAAAGCGACAATTTTTTTGTGAAAGATTTGATTCCGTGTTATAAGAAATCACAAACTTGTACGTGACTGGAAGGGAAATAAACGAAGGTGTGTGAAAGTCTTTCTGACTCGAGCTTGCTATGTATCATAATGTAACTAATGACAGTAATTCCATTTGGAGCTAAGGCCAAAGTAGAAGAACGACTAATGATATTAATTTGTGTGTGTCATAGAATAGTGGATTACAGTAAATCAGAGATATGATCTTATAGACCAAGATCCCAGAGCTGCCAGACGTCATACATTTTCTGACGGACGAAATGTATGTGTATATGTATATACTATAATTCTATGCTTACCTGTATGATTTATAAAAATCGTTATTATATGCAGACATTAGTTTCTTATTTTATTAGTTTAATCAGGCACACAACTTGGGCCTCGGAGTCGTAAGCGACCTCGATCTCTACACATGGTTAATACATCGATCCGGATCGATCTGGTGAGATTAGGTTCGAATCCGATACGAGTCAACACCAATCCAGACCGCGAAAACATTGTAGCGCTTCGCTATCGGTAGTACAGTACGACTTAGGGACCTTCAAGAAAAAATCATAGAGACGTTTGAAATTCCGGAAATGCGCTTGCTAATCTTCTGTATAGCGGGTATAGAATGTTGGTCGACCATTAGCCTAATGGGAAGAAGATCTCTGGACTCTGTGTAGTGGCCGGCTCGTGTCCTTGGCGTTCATTGAAGAAGGATTATATTCAGCCGTGGACTGATAAAGGCTGATGACGATGAACATTACTTCTATAAGAAAATATCTCCCTCCCTCTAATAAATAGTTTTAAAAAAGCTTGAATGTATCAAAAACATCTATAGCAATATAAATATCAAAGGGTAAGCTAAGAAGATATGTGGTGATACATGTATCGTGATCAGACAGATGTAATCCCACCGCAACGTACCATTATAAATACTACTAATACATTTCCGATTACCGCTCGAGCTCCGGGACTGCAGATTATGAGATTTCCAATATTTTGTATATACGAGTACATGACGCATCGTATTTGCGTTTAGATTTTAACGAGAAAAATCTGATATCCATATCCTTAAGTTTAAACTGAACGATAAGAAAAAACCGGCTAAGTGCGAGTCGGACTCGCTCGTGAATGGTTCCGTACCAGGGAAAAACGCCAATAACTATTCTGTTGTATGAGAGACCCCATAATAATTATTATTATTTTGCTTTTAGTTTTTGTTATTGTAGCCAGAATAAAAGTGAGTAATATGTGCAAATTTCGACTGTGTAGCTATTACGGTTCTTGAGATACAGCTTGAAGACAGACGGACGGACGGACAGCGAATTCTTAGGAATAGGGTCCCGTTTTTACTCTTTCGGTACGGAACCCTAAAAAGTAAAAAAAAACTGAAAACACTGTGACATAAACTGCGATACAATAAATCGTATCTTTTTTAAATCAATTTGTAGTCTAGTCCCGTACCACCGGAAGTCGATTGTCATTCAAAATAGAATATAGTTTAGGCGTTACGATGGATACGTACAAACATACACATACCCTTAACATACAAAACACAACCCTTCTTGAATTTGCTCTAGTCGAGTAAAAAGAACCTTTTAAAACTATTACGATTTAAATGAAATCATTTTATTTAAAGAAACTAGTCTAATTATTATAACAGTTGTGTTTTAAAGCTATTTATTTTTAATTTGGTCACGCACAATCTAATCTTTGACCTAGGTATTTTTTTTATCACCTAGTGTCTGAAAAACCTATGTACCGAACGTATAGCCTAGAAACTAACAATTAGACCATTGCCGCGTAGTTAATTAATGGGATCACGTACTTGTGTACGTATAGTTTAAATGTTTAATTATAGTGTAGCGGTGGCATGGCAGGGTCGCGGGTTGGATGCCCGCCAAGGGCAGACATTTGTGTAATGAATGTATGAAATTATAATCGTGGTTATCCTTTTTTAACAATCAAAGCGTATAATTATGTATGTATATAAAATTTTGTATATGTGTATATATTTATCATCATCATCTTCATCAGCCTTTAGCCGTCCAATGCTGAACATAGGCCTAGGAAGACGATCTCCGTGCAGTATATATTTATATTTATACTAGGAGCGCCTCGCGGTTTCACCCGCGTAATTCCCGTTCCCGTGAGAGTACGGGGATAAATTATAGCCTTTGTGTTATTCTGATATATAAGCTATATTATTGTGAAGTTTCATCGAAATCCATTCAGTAGTTTTTGTGTGAAAGAGTAACAAACATCCCCACAAATTTATATCATTTTTCTGTTACAACTATGCACTTACTCTACTCCGCCTTCGTACTTCTTTCTACGACACTCCTATGGCCAAAGGTTGTCTGGAAGAGATCGCTTTAGCGATAAGACCGCCTTTTGTACTCTCATTTCTAGTGTTAATGTTTGCTTATTATATTATGTTTTTGGTGTGCAATAAAGTTTGATTTATTATTATTATTAATAATTATATTAATTTTTAAGAATAAATTAGAATGAGTCTATAATTATAACAGGGCTTAGGCAAATTATTTTAAATTATTAGGTAAATTTATCTTTCATAAAAAAAACACAAATTACTAAACGCAGCACCCGCCGACCAAGTTTACTAGTATTACCTAAAGTACGAACCAATTATGGCAAAAAAAAATATAAGTTTTGAAGGAGCACAACTGTACAACAAGCTACCATCCGATATTAAGAATGTGAGCTCATTTAACACATACAAAACAAAATTATTAGAATATGTAAAAACACACATTTTGATTAAATAAATAAACAATATAAGTAAATCACCAAATCAATAAATAATATTGTGTTGAATGAGCATCTTTTTATCATAATATATTATTATTACTGTATGACGACCATTCAAATATTATGTATTTAGTTATGTTTAAATATTCTCATGTAAGTGACGTTGTCTTTTTGAGAATAAAGTCTTTAAACCTAAATTAGTAGGTAACATCGTTTCGTAGCGGAAAGATACCGAAATTCGTCATCGTCTCTGAACTATCAATGTTAATTTCCTAGCCAATAAGTTATTGACAATAACGATCTATAAAAAAATATGTGAGTTTGTTACAATAACGATTGACCACATGATTTAACGCGACTTATATTAATTCCAAACATTTCAATTTTATCGAACTTTGTTATCGTTTTTTAATGTTACTTTGTCTAAGGGCCTGTTTCACAATCTCCAGATAAGTTCCGAATAGGCTATTCACAACATATTTGACAGATAGAGTATGGAGTATCTGTCAAATATGTTGTGAATAGCCTATTCGGAACTTATCTGGAGATTGTGAAACAGGCCCTAAGACCCCTGGCTTGATAAGTCTAAGAAGTTAATAAATGGCTGCCGCGGTACACACGACACATGTGAAAAGTTCATGCTAATAATTACACGCATAAATAATACAAATATATAATGGACACCTGGTTAATGGCCGGCCGGTTGGTCCGTGTTGGATGCGTGTTGCAAGCGATCGTCTTGACGTTCATTGAGAGAGGCCTACGTTTAGCGGTGGACAAAATATAGGATAAAATATGCCCGCGTGACATGACAACGTCATGTCGTTTGCGTATCACGTTATTCGAATCGATTTTAGTCGGGGCGTGGCAATTTCAAGTATCACATCAAATACTCATTTTTATGTCGGTTAAAATGCAGCCTACGCTAGTACCGCTTAAACGTCTCGCGTCTTTATATATATAATCATGAAAGATTAATTTACTTGAATAGCGGACGGATAGATTAGGATGATGCTCGTTTACTATATAATATATAGTACCTGGTTGACCGAGCATTTGCTCGGTACCCTTAGTGATAAAATACGATAAAATTTTTCTTAAAAAAAAAAACGTTTAAAAAAAAAGTTTTTTAAAAATTCATCCTAGCTAGATCGATTTATCGCCGTTTTTAGCCGTGTATACAACATTTCATGAAAATCGTTGGAGCCGTTTCCGAGATTCAGATTATATATATATATATATATATATATTTACAAGAATTGCTCGTTTAAAGTTATAAGATATATAATATATAAATAAGATATAAATTTATATGATTTGAAAATATTCTCCTTCAAAGGATGTCAGTGTAGCCGCTGGCTGCAAGTACTTACGACACACGTCTCTGATTAATGTTGACTAATGACTCACATTGTTACTATAAGCCGTACAAAAAGTAGAGATATTTGTCTCTCGGGACATGTAACAAATTCCTTTCGTTCATACGAGTCCGCTAATGTACGTTTGATCTCGGGCACTGCATCATTTAGAATAAGCCGGAAAATATTCTAAAACAACAAAGGGCTAACAATCCCCAAAGCGGATAAGCCTTATCACACATATCAATGCACTCCCGATCAGACAAAGTCAAAAGGCACAAAGAAAACCGGGATATGCAGACAAACAAATACGATCCGCGGATCAGTTCATGGAATGCCAGACCGAGGCACAGCTCATGAAACGTGTGTTCAGGTATATTGTAAGCATATACGTATGGTAAGTATAATGTAACGGAGTCCGAATATCCGAATGGAAGTCGGGGTTCAAGTTTTGAAATTACAATTAGTAATGATTTTTAACTTGACTGCTCAGTAATCATATGTAATCTCACCCCCCCCCCGATACGACGACCCCATTTTCGAGCGGAGCGGTCCAGTGGTGGACGGACTCGGCCTCTTACGCGAGGGGTTCCGGGTTCGATCCTGACCCGTACGTGTGTGCCTTGAAATGGGTTTTTCTAAATTTCTAAGTGCACACGAGACCATCGTTCGCTCACCGGTGAAGGAAAACATCGTGAGAGAAACCTGCATGCCTGATGAGATTGAAAGTATTTGAAGGTATGTGAAGTTCACCAATCCGCACTGGGCCAGCGTGGTGGACTATTGGCCGAGGAAGGAGACCCGTGCCCAGCAGTGGGACATATAAGGGTTGATACTTTCTTTTTTAACTTTTAATGTTTTTTATTACGACTTTTTCTTATGACATTTATTTATAAAAGTGTATAATATGTTGTTTCCTACGAGATAAAGATAATTTAATTTCGGACACGGAAGCACATCTGCTAATCACAGATTTTCTGATTCTTGATTGATTCTTCTGACAAAAATTAATGACCTTTTGAGTAAAAAATTTACAATCAGAACAGTTAAAAAAAATAAACATTATTTTCTTATGTTTACGCGAATTTCACTCATATTAATAAACTTGTACAGTAGGTATTTAGCAGTGGCACTTGGTAGGGATGCGCTGTTCCACATTACTTTATATTTTTGACAGAACCTTAAATAGTATGTAATATGTTATCACACGCTGTAAGCTATCTGCCTGCCAAGTTTACGGCAATTACAGCGGCAATTCTCACGCCCAGCGGAACGAGTGGAGCTGTGAGATGTGACTTGAGTTGCGTAATCTTTGCTACATTTTTTTCATCTCTTATCATTTTTAAATACCAAAAAATTTTCTGCCATAGCTTCCATTACAAATGAAATATATGTTTAAAACGCTGCCTCTATTTATATATGTACTAGCTGTTGCCTGCGCCTTCGTCCGCGTAAGCAAAAAAATACCTTTTTTATGTATGTGTTGAAGTTTCATGATGATCGGTTGAGTAGTTTCCGCGTGAAAACGTAACAAACATCCCTACTTTTCCCTACTTCCTTTGGTAATAATAGTGTTATGGGATCTGCCGTCTTGGCGTTCGTTGGAATAGTTATATCTAGCAAAGACGGATATGGACGCTAATGATCTTAGTTGACATAATATTGTTTTCTTATGTTTACGGGAATTTCACTTATTATAATCAAACAACTTTTACGAATTTTATCGCGGTTTATTAAGTTTTTTACATACCCGACGTTTCGGATACTTAACAGCAAAAGTTGTTTCATTATAATGATCTTAGTTGACCCCAGAATCTTGGCTCTTTGTCGACATTTGACCCCGATTGCCCCGTGTCATGTCCCTACTCGCATATAAACAATAATATACCCAAACGTATAATAAGCTAAACACAAAGTCGAATAGCCCTCGGAAGAATATTAGGCAGGGAGTCGTTTTAAATATTTTAATGGGATCTCCTCGTTTACGATTACCTTTGTGAAGGCTCCTCCGATGAATAATCCAGCATTCGATGATTAAACAGATAAATCGCGACGAGAGCTCAAAGATATCGCTTTTTATTAGGGATGGGCTGGAATTTGTTCGTCATTCGGCTCAGCCCAAATACGGCAACTTGAGCCGAAGATTTGGCCGAAATTCCGTTTGAATTATGAATTCGTTCGGCACTAAAAATACCTACTTGCACTTTTTTGACTCATATTAAAAAAACGAGGTTCTCATAAGTTATAAACATTTAAAATAAACTTTATATTTTTACAGTTATTTATTTTAATAACAAACCTTACGCGCTAAACATATCGAAGGGCATAGCATTTTAACCTATATGCGATAGAAATTTAATTAGTTATTCTTATAATCGTCAATTGAACATTAAATAAAACATGTAGCCAAAAAGAAAGCATCTTATCATCCTTCTAACAACTATCTTATTCACAGAGGTGTTTTCATCGACCGATGTTCGAATTCGGTTTCAATCGCATTCGGTCCATCTCTAAATTTTATTGAAATTCAAGTTAATAACGTTGTATAGTGATGTTATTTCGGAGTTTCTAATATACCCACATTTTTTGTGAAGCTGTGTAAAGTGACTCTAAAAGTCGGACTTACTGGCCAACTAACTTCTACTCATCTTCTCAGAAGACATTTATGAACCAGAATGGTTCCACTGCATGAACGCTCAACCTATACACACACTTTATCAACCACAGTATCTCGTAGAAGCTCGTAGCGCGTAGACCCTAAATCCTACGACATTCTACGAAAATCTACGCACGTATCTACGATGTCATATAAGATCTTTTAATAATTAAGATTTTAATATTAAAAACTTAAAACCCGATTCTCATATTATTATGTCTATGTAGAGACATAAAAATAATTCACATTTTGAACCGTCGTCTTTCGGTTCCAAAACTATTCTGTTCTAATTAAGTTATATCTAATTTTAGTTAGGTGACGAAAAAGATTTTGCCCCCAACAAAAAGTGCTTAACGCAGCTTAAGAAGTTTTCACTTCAAAACAAATTATAAATATAAAAGTCAAATTATTTTTATAATTAATTTGAAAATGTATAATATTCGTAGGATTACGTAATTATAATGTGTTACTAATCTCGCATACAAGACATTTGTAGATAATATTGAAATAACAAAGCTCCGCGAATTAAAACAAAATGTGTCGCATATCCCATTTCAATAATTTCAGTAAATAAAATATCCGCATTAATTCTAGATCTTATAGAGAAAATATTAAATCATTGAAATTTAGTTAACTGAATTGGAACGTCACTAGTATATGAGGTACCATTTAGTGACCTACAACATTCTAAGGTCCACGAGGTGAAGATCTGTCGCAATATTGAATTGCGGCTTATATTCAGAAATCCAGTTGCAAATTCCTAATGCCATCGATCAGTTAGGTTTTGGCAACGCCACATTGTTGCCGGAGGCGCTTTGGCCGCCCTCCAGAACTGCGCATCATTGGGATATAATCTCTCATAACTCCACATGCGCTAATAAAAAATGTCTCAGCGTCAATGCAACGCGCGCGAAAAATTTGTTTGTGCAACGGAAAAATTGTTGGTAAATCTTTTTGTGATTTCAAAGTGGGTCAATTGGTTACCGTAGTTGTACCGTAGTAGGTTGATAAATTTGTCACGTCACACAAGGGCGAGGGGAGTCGCACAAATGTGACCAAGTGTGACGCGAACGGGAGAAGGGTCAAAATATCATGAAATTCATGTGACGTAATTTATGGATGGCCCATGAGACAAGAAACAAGAGTCCCAAGTAAACCACTTCATTTTCACGGGTAGCGTAGAATTATTTGCTAGAGAAAATTCTTCTAAGCGTTCTTTACTGGCAAAAAAAGCCCAGATAAATTTTGAATTATTCATTTTCCCTTCCATTTCAAAATGAGAATATCACATTATATAACACTAGCTGTTGCCTGCGGCTACACCCCCGTTAGCAATAAACTTTTTTTTTTAGTAAACAGTATCCTATGTTACCTCTAGTACCTTCTAGAATATGTGTATAAACTTTCATGATGATTCGTAGAGTAGTTTTTGCGTGATAGCGTAACAAACATCCACGCTTTTACATTTATAATATTAGTAAGGATTTTTACTAAAAATTTGGTACAATTATAATTATAAAACCACATATAAAGATATTATATAACTAGAACACATTATTGATTCTTGTTGATTAGTTTCTTACCAATATGCGTACGGACTCATATCACGGATTCATATCACGGAGCATGCAAGCGCATCTCAGAAACAGATATCTTTGACGGAAAGATTCAATGAATATATTCATATAACTTTCGTGTAGATGTTTCACTAATGAAATAAATAACTTTTTATGTCTACTATTCAATATAAACGAAAGTAATGTGGTGAATATATATCAGAAATAATTATTATTAATTTGCATATTCGAGAAATCTGCTTTAAATTAAAATAAAGAGTTTAGTAGGTTTGTGTTATTAATGATCAAGTAATTAATAGTTATGAGGATTGAAGTACATTTATTACTTTTATTTATAGTTTTTAATGTATATTATAGAATAAAAAATATATTTAGTTTTGTGCAAAAATTTACGTATTATTAAAGACACTAGCTGTTGCCCGCAGCTTCGCCTGCGTTAACTAAGATTTACAACAGGATCTTACGTACGTACGCAGTACGCAAAATAAGTAACTTTTTTGTTTGATTTTTTACACCTTGTGTCCGAAAAACCCAAATATCTTACGGAACCCTATTTTTTTTCCAGAATAAAATATAGTCTATGTGACTCGCAGATAATGTAGCTTTCGAATGGTGAAAGAATTTTTGAAATCGGTCCAGTACTTTTTGTGCTTATTCATTATAACCAAACAAAGATTTCCTCTTTATAATATCAGTGTAGATTAGACTTAACTTCTGTGGCTCAGCGACCGAAAGTGGGTCTTGGTCTCCGAAACGAGAGCAATCTGCGCTGATATCTCTATCCTGCGCAACCTAAACATAGACTTAAGGCATATTTTATTACTCAAAAAAATATATTTTATTCTACATTTTATTAATACATAGAAGCTTATTTTACAAATTTTAATTTTTTAATATTGCCTTTTATATCCCTTTTTATAACACATAATCAATTTATTACATGGAATTGGATTAATTGGAGGTCATATTACAATAAGTCAATAATTATAACAGCAATATACAACACAATAACAGTATACATAACATAAAACAAATCACAAATATTAAACACCAAATAAAATACAAGCGCAAAGAACCGTAAAACCTCAACATAAGCTAGGTATAATTGCAATAAAGTTATTTTCGCTCTCCAGTGCCATTAAAACTTGTGCCAGCAAATGCAAAAAAGAAATTAGTAATAATATAAACAATTTCTTTGAATAAAATCCAACGCTTTGCGAACGCACCGAAATACTTAACTTCGTTAATCGCCTACTTAAAAAAGTAATACAATTTACATCGACCAAGTCAAAGAATTCAGACGTATATAGAAGAACAGTTCTTATGGGCGCTTTGACGACTAACGTTTGCGACGCAAACCTCTGCTTGGCGGCGTGATGAGAAGGACTCTGCGATGTCCCCAGCATATGAGCCTACGAGAGCGAGCGAGTTCGAACTAAACCCGCTGGGGACATGAACAAAAAATCCTTAAGAACTGTTCTTCTATATACGTCTGAATTCTTTAACCAAGTTCGAAATTAAACTATACGGATTGCTTTGAAACAAGTACGAATGTACTTTTATCGACTGTTTTTTTAGAATAATATTGAACGATAATACATTCCGTTAGAAGTGAGACTGTGATGTTTTGCATAGATGTGGAATAAATAAAATCAACTCCGACTAGCCTCGGGTAGGATTTCATTACCGAAGACGCTTGTGTACGTTATTAAAGTTGGCAATAACCAATAGCGGATTCCAGGGATAACAGCAACTTCACGGATAAAATTTCTTAACTCTAATTGGAAACATCTATTCAGTAATACTTTGTATGAAAATATTTTCAAAGTAATATACGCGTACAGAGTATATTATAATATACGCTAGAGTGACGATGGTCCAGTGGTGGGTGGACTCGGCCTCTTATGCGAGAGGTTCCGGGTTCGATCCTGACCCCAGTGTGCGCCTAGGAATAAGTTTTTCTAAATTTCTAAGTCACGAAACCATCGTTCGCTCACCAGTGAAGGTAAACATCCTGAGGAAACCTGCATGCCTGATGAGATTAAAAGTCTTTGAAGGTATGTAAAGTTCATTAACCCGCACTGGGCCAGCGCATCGGTGAACTATGGCCCATTACCCTCCTCGCCTGATTTCGAGGAGGAGACCCGTGCCCAACAATGGGACATGTAAGGGTTGATACGTATACTTATAACATACGCTTAATAGGTAGGAAAAAAAGAGAAGAATCTCATAATATCCGATAAAGACGACCTCTGTGGCTCAGTGGTTAGCGCGTTGGCGCTCAAGCCGGAGGTAGCGGGTTCGAATCTCACCAGGGAACAAAAAGTTTTCTGTGTTCCTGGGTCATGGATGTGTATTAAAATTTGTGTATTATATAATAAAAATCATAAATATATTTAGTATTAATATAAAAAAGTATTAAATATGTGTATCACCGTTGTCTGGTATCCGTAACACAAGTTCTTCGGAAACTTAGCACGGGACCAGATTGACGTGGTGTAAAAAACTTCCATAGATATTATCATTATTATTAAATGTTCAAAATATATTTTACATGTATGTGCTTTTGTTGTTACATAATGTTAACTAATATCGTGGAATAACCTGTGCCCGCGACGGAGCTTATAAACTCATTCATAGTCTAGCACTATGCTCGTGCTATGTGCATGCTATTCCTGTGCTATATTCGTGCTATTCATTATTTTATTTTATTTTTTATTCGTGCCTAGTCTTGTTTCATTCGGATGCTATGCTTATGCTTTTCTTGTGCTATTCTCATGCTATCATCATGCTGTTCTCGTGGTACTATGCTGGTGCTACGCTTGTGATTTTCTCGTGTTATATAGGTACAACATACAATAAGAAAGTTTTCGTACTTTTTCAAATATGTGTGTGTTGCACAAAAAGCTTATACACACATGTAGCTGGATTCTTTATCTTATTTTAAATTTATCTGTGATTGAAATAAAAAATAATGTTAATACTAAAATACATACCTACACCGGCATTGTCGGTGGTGTAAATTCACATACACAGTTAATGGACACAAATCCTTTACTAGTTTATTGCCAAAACAGTTGTTAAGTACAGATGTTCACACAATAGTAAAACACTAGTATGTTTTACGGCTCCAACAAAGTTCGTCACTAATATGTAACCATTCGTAGCGTTTAGCGGAAAAGTGAGATTTTGATAAACATTATAGAAAAAAAATTGATGAAAATTAACGAATTTAGTTTTTTCTTACTCATTTTTTTTTTTTGTTAATATAGTTTAAGGGAGGCCTATGTTCAGCAGTGGGCCGATGGCTATGAGGCTGAATATGCTGATTATAATAATGATATTTAGCTCAATTATGACCACTTGATTCTGAAACTATTCAAAACCATCCTGTTTTATTTATATTAATCAATTTTTTCTGGTGTTTTGCGGAGCTTTTCAACATTATTAGAGTAGAGAGTTAACGAGATAAAAAAAATGTTCTAAAACCACATTTTAAACAGTTTTGGAGTTATAAATCGCTGTGGTGATATAAAAAAATGATTATTCATTTCCTCAATGGACATAATATAATGATTCAATAACCTTATCTTACCGAAACTAGCTTACGTTAAATTCTATCTTATTTTTCAATATAATGAAATATGCCATGAGTTTTCACGTGCATATGCATCAACTACCCCACAACTTTATTCAAACAAAAACTCTCAAAAGCTAATAAAAACTATTCTAAAACTTGCATTTTCGTGTACATTTTAATGCGAGCGTTATATTAACGTATAGTTTTAACAAAATTAACGTAAATCTTGCGCTTATGTAGGTTCATGCAAACCAGCGGACAAAGTCTGATCTAAGCAATCACTTTCCGTAACATAGTTTGCACGGACTTCTCCCTGTAAAATGTTAGTCGCAGTATCCTGACAAATAACTAAAAACTTCCCGTCCGAGTTCGTTAGACGTGTCCCGACTATCAAAACCTCCTATTGAAACGGAAAATTATTTTCCCGGCTTTATTAGTTAAATGCCATGAATATTTAAATCGTTCTCGATCGACTTCAAAGAAATTAATTTTAAAGTGTTAATGAAATAATTTGAGTTTTGGGAGTTTACTTTTATAATTGCTATTTTTTAATTGTTGTAAAATGGTGATGACAAACAAATTATTATTAATTTTTAAAAATAGTTTGATTAATAAAAAAAATAAGTCTTTAAAAATAGCCACTAACTTTTCGATAGGCAGTATCATAGGTGTGTTTATAAATTATAAATATTTCACAAAATATAATAATAATAATAATAATAAATCATTTATTTCAGGCACTATGGCCCATAGATATATACCTTACAGACTAACATATATATTAATATATTACATTATTGTTAGTATAAAACCTTAAAAACTATGTTGGTAATCTTCCTAGAACTACGTTTTCGTACGTTCCGGTGGTACTTGTCCGCGGAAGCGACGGAACACCACATCCTGAGGCCAGAAGTCTTCGCATAGTACCTCCGGCAGGTAACAGTTCGGTACTCGCACCACAAACGCCTTGAAGTTGACGTTACGGCGCGACTCCAGCTCCTGTACCCTCGGACGGTACCGCAACCTCCGGCACACGTATTCCGCGATGCTCTCCGCCGTCGTGGTGTAGTGAAGGCGGGAGACATACACCGGCGTGTTGGGCTTGGCGGCCCGCACGAGCACGTTTGGCTCGAGTGGGGCTTTGCCGCAACGATTCTTGACGGTTCTGGGATGGCGCCTCTTCCTCTTCACCACCTCAAAACCATCTTCATCCCCACGTGGCGCCTGCACAGCAGACGCGGACAACGGGGCGGGGCACGGAGCGCGCGCGGCACGTGGATGAGCCGCACGGAGGGGCGCCGAGGAGGGCGCGGGCGCGGGTGCGTTGCAGCTCGGTGGACGAGCCGCGGCCCTGCTAGCAGCCGCGTCAGCATAAGCGCGTCGAGGTGTCGACACACTTACGCTCGCAGCAACCGCCGGGGCATCGCACTCGGTGGCATGCGGTGACGCATCGGAGTCCGCCGATGCAAAACTGCAGACGGAGACATTTTGCGCCCCGCGACGCATGTTCACATTAGAGGTCTCTTCAGGCGACCTACTTACCGCCACAGTATTACGTAGTAATACTACTTCGGCACGCAGTTCTTGAATAACCTTGTCAGAAACCTCCAACTTGGACTGCACTTCCGTTAGGCTCGACTTCAGGTAGATGATGTCCTTCAGGAGCCTGGTGACATCGACGTGGTCAAACGTGACGGGGGGCAGTTTGTGCAGCTCCTTCGCCACGAAGCTCGGCACGTCGTCCGGGTCGGTCACCTTTAACAAGGTGATGATGTCCTGGATGCTCTTCTCAGTTCCGTCCCTCCGTCGAGACGGCATCTGGTCGAGTTTGCCCAGCACCTCGTACAGCAGACGCTTGCCACTGCCACTTCATCCATGGTGTCAATGGCATTTTGAATAAACGCCAACAGTTCATTGGCTATGAGCTGCGAACTCATAGCGACGCGAGCGGGCAGCGGCGTACAGCCGCGCTGACGTGTATTAAATACTTCTACGGTGCACTTGTATGAGGCACGACCGTATCCGATGCGCGATGCGGACCGAATGGTATATATAGGTCTCATCTGGTTATTAGATGGGTGCAGGTCGAACTCACACGGTCTCTTCTACTATAAGTTATATATGAAAAACTAGCGAACCCGAACGACGTTGTTTTTTAGATACAAAATCGATCCAGCCGCATAGTTGTAGTATAGATAAATAACCTAGATACCGACTGCAGCGCCATCTGATCTATACCATTCAAGGCAAAACCAAAACGCATATTTTTTTTATTAAAATCGGTCCATTCGCGTAGTTCAGTGACACACATAAATGAAAGAGAACGAAATGTTGTCTTATTTATCGCATGTATAATTTTATAATATATTTCAGTATTATATGAAAAATACATTATATATTCTAATTCATAAAAAAAATATTAATAAATAATATAAGAACTAATCTGAAACTAAAATCATTAAAAAAATACATATTATAATAACTAAAATATATTATTAAAAGGCGTCCCTTTAGGCAAAGTTCCGAAGATACTGGCATCGTTCCTCCTTTGAATAGCTAGACTAAAATATAAATAATTAATGTACAAAAAAAAATATAATATTATACTTACATGAAAATATCCGCACATAATACGACGTGACTGTCACACCGCCACAGCACTGTCACAGCCGTGACACAAACGCCTTTATGTCCACGTCTGATTATAATTGCAGTAGCATCGATTGTAATGGAACATTCACTGCATTGTCAGCCGTCCCATGGTACTTCGACTTGTGCGGACTTTTGCGGACCGATTCAGTTGAAAGTTCACGTTACGTGACAGGCATTAAACAATCGTAATACCGCCCCGTGAGAATGACGCCGGTTATTAAGAGTCCTTTGTTGCGGTGCTAACTGAAAGTCTTACAATGAACGATATTTCAAAATCACTAACACCTTGGGGTAGCTGTAGAAAATAATGTTTTATTTTCTTTTCCCGCGCGTGAAATATATGAGGAGAAAAAACTTTTTTATTTAAACTATTTAACGGATTATTTACTATTTTTTTTTTTGTTGGAGCTCGATATTTCGACATTGTCTACGAATGTCATGTTCACGAGACTGAAGTATGCGGGTAGATGTTGCCGGCGTTAGAGGTTGTGATAAGCAAAAAAAGTCATATCTATATAACTAACTAAATAACTTCTGAGGCTCAGCGACCCAAATAAACAAATTAAATTAGTTTCTGTTTGTAATATTTTAGTAACCGCTTTTTTACTAAATGCATATTTACACGGTACATACACAAAAATAACATTGTTTTTACCTTAGTTTTTATAATTTTTGTCTGTCTGTCTGTTTAGCTAATTTCTTAAACAGCTAGACCGATGACGGTTTCACTGGTAACTGAGGCTATAAAATGGTCATCATCATTCCTAATACGTCCGTAAATCTAAGATAACGCGGGCTTGGATCAATAATATGTCTAATAGAGTGTCGCGCGGAAAACACGTCCAAAAAATAGCTTCCAACTGTTGGCCTCTAAAATGCTTTCTCCGTGTTTAGTATCCGTCCCACTAATATAGAATACGCATGAATTGTTACGCATTATTGTTTTTATTTATAATGAAGGTTTGTGTTGAAGTGCAACGAGGTTTAAAAGGATTTTTATGGGAGAGCTGTAGTAGCTAGTATCACTATTCACGAACACATCTTTGAAAATGTTGGCCAGTTTTTTTTTTTGTTTTGATTGTAGGGCGACACTCTATCTAGATATATTAATGATCTAAGAACGCGGGCTTCTACAAACAAATACCTATCTGTCAGAAAGATAGCGCTGCACCCACTAGCAAAGTTATCTAATTACCGCAAACGACCGCGTACGATCAAGTTTCGTAACGTGATTTGAACCTTATTATGTTGTATCCACTATTTCATTATTACGTGTATTATACGGATACAACAAGATTAATTATGAAGTCAAAGAGATTAGGCCACGTATATGGTATACTAGGAGCGTCCTGCGTTTCCACCCGCGTAATTCGCATTCCCGTGGAAGTACGGTGATAAGTTATAGCCAATATGTTATTCTGATGTATAAGCTATATTATTGAACTTAGAGTTTTATTAAAATCCATTCAGTAGTTTTTACGTGAAAGAGTAACAAACATCCATCTATACTTACAAACGTTCGCATTTATAATATTAGTAGAATAGTAGGATATGTGGAAAAACGATATTTGTGCAGTGGCCGGTCTGTGTTGGATACGACTGGCAAGGTATCGGTTCTCTTGACGTTCATTGAGTGACTACATATTAAAAATTAATCGATAGAATTTTAAAGGTGCATAAGCTACTTACAGCTCTCAAATAATACATATTACCAGAAACAATAGAGCAAAACAATTCCCAGTTTCCATAGTTAATCCCATTCCGTGAATAGTAATCGATATATGAAATTCTACTTCAAATGGTATTTTCATATAATGGCGTTAAATCATATTAATATGAATTGAACGATTTTAATGCATTCGTTATTGAGTGAGCTGTATTGGTAATCGAAGCACTACACCTACGTGCATATATCTATTATCTATACATATGCAGGGATATATTTTTAAGGGTGCCATGCCGGTTAACGACAGATATCAATGATGACGATACATATTATATTTGTACAAGCATATCATTTAATACATATTGATAATGATTAGCAGCAGACTGGATTATTAGTAAGAGAGACACGTGAAAGAACGTCCTTCGCCGATCCGATAACCAGTGATACATATTTTTTATCAAATATTTTGTATAAACAAATATGCCTATAATTATTTGCCTAACCAAAAGTGCTCATGGCTATTTTCAATTAAATTAACTTTAATAAATATTTTTTCATCACTTTCATACTTTTAATGACCACATGAAATTGATTTCACTGATAGTAACACACAGAATTTGCCTAGATAGGATTGCCTACTCATTTCTGTGTATGGCTACCTGGCAAGCGATGTAAAAAGGTAGGTCAATACTGGTGAATCCATCGATTTGCTAACTTATCGAAAGTTATATCAAATTGTAGATTATTTTATTACAAAATCAGTCATACAAACTTGCCTGCAAAAAATCTTACTTAACGCACTTTAATTTAATTAAAAATAGCCATGAGCACTTTTGGGTAGACAAGTAATTATGGGCACATTTGTTTATACAAAATATTTGATAAAAAATACGTCTCATCTGGTTATCAGATCGGTGAAGGACGATCTTCCACGGCTCCTAGTTTTTAGAGATTAAGACTTTTACAGGGAGGAGTTCTCCCGTGATTATGTTGCTGTACCTAATATATCCGATCTGCTGGGCATGTAAAAATCTTAGTGGGCCGAGCGAGATCAATCCTAAAAAGTTATTTCAATATCGATATACATATAATATCGTCAAAAGTAATTCTCGTTGGTGTAGGCACAAATATATCTCCACTATCACTTCATACTTTCGCATCGTACATCGATGGCACTTCACTATATTTAATATAAAACCTCATTTTTAGTAACCTAACTGAATCGAGTACAGATTCGTAGCTCCTAACTCATCACCGGGTTTTTTTTTTCAATTTTCACGTGCATTCAATGCGGTGAAGGAGATCGCGAGAAAACCTACGTTTCGATTCAATTTGAATATTTTACATTTTCACTAGCCAGCATTTGGTTCGCATCAGTGAACTAATTAATCATATTATTCACATTTATCATTAACCTAAACACATAATTAACACAATAGTAGTATTATAACACTTTAATTATCGCAGCAAACAAATATGATTCAGAGCAAACAATGTGGTTTTCAAAATAAATAAACTACATGTTTCTTTTTAGTATTAAAACTTTTAATTAAAATTCTGATATGTAGTTTATGATGTGCCCTGATAATGTGGAAGTAGATCTCCGTTGAGGTCCACTTGCTATTATATCAGGTTGTACCTATATTATATTATAGCGGACGAACTCGCTAGTTCCGATAGCGCGATTTAGGACTAGGTATGGCGCTGGCGCTACAATGAATTGCTACACATATCCGTAATACATTCACGTGAGACTAAGTTAACGTAGTGCGATTGTTAAATTTCCGCGACATTCAGTTGCCATTGTACTTTAATATCATTAAAACAAAGTACTCAATCTATCGTGTCGTCTCATTCTTTCCCGTTGCGAAATATATCCATTTCTTTTTAACGTTCCGTGATTGGTAATGTATGACATTGAATTAGCTAATCACAGCATTGCAACCCCTTTCGTCTCACCTCAGCTAGTGGCCAGAATGCATTTAATACGGAAAATTAAACATTAGGAGTCTATGGGTTATGTGTTCGATGTACTTTAAGTACAACTAACAGTTTTTGCAACTTGAACGGGCTAGTTTTCAAATTAAAGCGAGGAGTTTTTGGAGCAATGTCCCATACATTGCTGCCGGGACTCTCCCGGAACAGAATTCATTACTACGTAGACAATAGACAAAATAAACCGGACGATATAATAACCGTCTGTTTCGCCTAACAATAAGACCAGGTTCCTTGTTGTCTTGAAAAAGCTCGAAGTGAAGTATAAACTATCGTAGAAATAGCAGTTTGCATTCAATTTGTTAAAAGCCATGTTTGACCCGATTTCGTGAAACCATCTCTGCGATATTTTTATATTTATTTCGTTTCATTATTATAAAACGCGTCTTTGTTAAATTTATATTTAATATTCTTTTCTATATCATTATTTCTGTGCACAATGTTAGACTGAAGAATTTTTTAACGGTTTTTGAAAAGGAAATATAATTTCATCTGACTTCCAACAACTGGAATACCGTAATTCGATTTTTAAATTTCGTGATAACTTTTTATAACAGAAAATTTCGATGATTCTTAAAAATACGTTTGACCTTTTGATAAATCGCAGTGATATTTATGTACTAATTTTTCGAACATTTTTTTCTCGGAAAGTGTAATCCTACTACTATAAGTATTTTTATTTAATAACATGAGAAAGTTTGTAAGAATGTATGGATATATGTTTGTTAAACTTTCTCGCGAAAACTACGGACTAGATTTTGATGAACGTTTATGTACATTCCAGAATAGCATGACACACAGAAAAACCAGGAATGGGAAATATGCGGGCGCAGCTATTGTTAAATCATTTTTAGAAAAATCAACGAATTGACACACACATACACACCTACAACAGTTCATACAGTATGAACTGTGAAAAACATACACATAACCCTTTACAAATCCAAATAATTTATAGGCATCACAAAATGAAATATAACGAAAATTTAGCGTCTCTGGTCAAAAATATTACCATAAAAAGGCGAGCGAAAATTCGCGTGTATAGAATCTGAAATTTTTTCGCGTTAATGGGTTAGATCAAATCAAAAATTGATAAATGAAGTGTTGGATACATAGGCGCCGGCCCCATACTCATATGGTTCGAATGTTTCAGCCATTTGCCATAAATCACAAATGCCAGCACGCGAGCAAATCGAAAAATATACTCAATAGAGATATCTAAGTGTTACAATGTTGGACGCTTAGTATTACTTTGTTTCGTATTTTCAATTTATCGTCATCAATTCTTGTCTAGTAAATGTTTTTCGACTAAGTAGAATATTCTGTCTATATTATGGAATCTCTTTGGAATATATTATGTTGAAATCGGTGCCTGTGTAATAGGCCTGGAAGGTAATTGAGATAATATAGAATTCTATTTTATACACAATATATAGTCTAAGAGCCCGTAAGAGCTTGACCTTCAATCATCTGATAGCCTGATGAGACGTATATTTTTGATTTATAAAAACTACGATAGCTTGCCTATAAGTAAAGTGTTCATGGCTATATAAATCAAATTATTTTATAAAATATAGGTGTCATCTGGTTATCAGATAGGTGGAGTTCGACCACTCACGGTCTCCCCTACCTATCAGAAAAAATGTTTTTTATAACTTTACTATATTATGTGCTTTATGTTTAGTATCAATTTACATCCCATTATAGTAAAAAAATTGAAATTGTATACTTTATTGAAATCAAAAGCATTTTAACCAATCCTGAAAATCATAACAGAAATTCAATAATTCATTCATCAGTCAAAACATATCCAGTACTGGACATATGCCTCCACCATGGAACACCACTACAAGCGTTCCAGCCAACAATAGTCAGCAAAAAACCAACAAAAGACATAAATAAAACAATAAATAAAATAAATAAAAATATTCCAAATTTGAAATTGGCGAGGTATTCTAGTCGTATGAATTACTACACACTACTTTTTTAAACAATGGACTAAAACCGTTCAGAAACGTCAACAACACGTCCAAAGACATAAAACTGATTTATAAACGAACAAGTCGAAAAACCAAATAACATATCGATATTCAAATCACGACGGATGTTCGGAAAAAAACGCTCAACTGTCATCGGTACACCGGGATACGGTGTCACGACAGAAAAAGCCCTCCATCAATCTACGGCGAACCTATTTCCTCACACATTCCCGGCCTCATCCTTTCATATCACACGCTGGCTTGGCATTTTAGATATTGCCGAACGCATAACGACTTCATATTCACATTTCCCGAAGAAATATGTCCCCCAGAATGAGCCTTTGTTGAAACAAAGTACGTACGTAAAAGATATTTCTTTATATCCAAGTTCTTAGCCTGGATTTTATCCACATTTGAAATAATTATATTTCTTTCGGGGCCGAACATTTACTGAATACAGTTGGGACCTTTTTCCGAATTTGATATCCGAAAACTTCCATTATAAGTTTATAGACCTCCGTCTCATTTGTCCCAAATTGTGAGTAACGTGTACTCTTGCTATTGTTCCACGGAAACAACTGGAAACTTTTGCAATTTTTTCGCACAAAACATCATATAATAGATATATCTTGATGGTAGGGATATATCTTATGTTTCATCATCATCATGAGGCCGCTGTTCAGCACATGCCTCTATGTGAATGCCAAGACGGCTGATCTTTTGTTACTCGCATTCAACATGGACCGGCTACCTGCAGGGTGAACTTATTCCCACCTGGTTATTGACCGACCAACATTTCGTCTACCTAAACGCGACCTTCTATGGATCGGTCATGGTTCATTGAGGCCTATGTACAGCAGTGGACGGATAAAGGCTGATGAGGATGATGATGATGATACGCAATCTTCAATTTTTTTAATGGCCATCCGTTCTCCTGAGTGTGTGACCAGCCCACTGCCACTCCAACGAGCTTATTCTTCACTTGATATCAGTAACTTTAGTTATCTGGCTCTTCGTGCTCGATTCTATCTGTTAAGAAAACATCCAACATAGCACGCTCCATAGCGCGTTGAGCTACAGCATACTTTCGGTCCAGTCGTAAATAATAAATAGGCCACTTTTCGGCCCCGCAGGTCTTCACGGGGGGACGTATCGAAGCCGCTTGAATGCTGTCTATTCGTCTTCCCACTAAGTTATGTCGACCTGGCTATAAAGTAGTTAACTATCTATGTCAATATATAAAAACGTGACGTACATATACGTACGTACGACGTAGTTGCCCATTTTTTTAAGTATGAAATGGATATAGTATAATATTCCTAAGAGATAGACATATATCATCGCGGACTTTTTTGTAGGCCTATTTAAGATATACAATTCCACCATACATTATTTTGTTATATCTCAAAGGGTTTAGGCAGCGTTTTCGTTGAAAATTCCCAGACGGCCTATTTTTCCGACACCTCCAACAATATAATTGTTATAACTTAGATAATGTATATGTCGCAGTCATCCGGTTGAATCAGTCATTTGATTGTATCACTAGCGCGTTAATTAAATGACGACATTTAATTAAATGACTAGGCCGAACGTTGATTGAACAAGCGTCGCTCATCGTCCAACTAGATAGAGGATTGTAACATAGCCTTTTGAACAGAGCGGACGTAAAATCAGTCAGGTGATTGTAATTTAGTTCATTTTTCCCACCGCGGCGTTAGTAGTCACTAAAACAAACATGGCGTTTTAGCCTATCATAAGACTTAAAATACAATATAAAATCATAATGTTCATTGCTCATTTTTGTTATGTAAAGGAAGCTACCTTTTGAGTTGCGAACTTATGGTCACTCTAAAAACATTACAAAGTCGGCTATATCCCATTCAACGACAATGCTAAATGACGTTCAGTCAAGACGTTGAACGTTACATTCAACAACTTGACGAGTTGTCCTTTAGTCATTCAATTAAATGTCGTCATTTGATACGACGTACGTACGAAAAAAGCTGAGAAATCCACCGTGAATGTAATAAATATAAAAGATATAGCCTCAAAAGTGAGCCATTGCCATTAAAATGTACATGATATCGAGCCGAAGTATTAATATGAATTTCAGTCTTACTCCGTACGGCTTATAATACACGTAAGAATATTATGTATTTGAATTTCTCTTTCGTATTTCTAAAATCTACCCGTGTAAACCAATATTTGCTTTTGTAACCAAGAAGTAAGTAATTTCGTTCGTTTTGAATACTTTATTAAATATTCCTGCTTTGCGTTATATTGGATTGGCGCTGGAAATATTATGAGCTGTTTGAAAACGCGAAAGCTCGTTGGCGGGTCATTATAGTGAGTATAATTTGGTATATTAAAATACCAATATATGTTTTCATATTCCATTCATGGAACCCGCTTCTACCCGTGTTTCCGTCCGTGGATAAGAGTATTCATCATTTTGTCGGCGATTGATTTCCCTCGCGACTTAATATTATGTGAATTACACTATCGTAGGAAAAAAAAATATGATGATTTTTTGACGCATTATATTATATTTTTATCCAGACCCACTACTCTACTGAGATAACTAATAATGTCAAGTAACATGTTTTTGGAATATAAATTTATTATATTTGGTAAGACACTTACTTACAAATTAACTGAAGATTAGAATAACTTATAATGAAATACCTATTACGTTTTTTTACATACCCAACGTTTGGGATACTTATAGCAACCATGGTCACGGGAGAAGGGGTGGTCCTTCCGTTATCATCACGGTATATTATTATGTAATATATTAGTACCTGGTTGACCGAGCATTTGCTCGGTACCCTTAGTGATAAAATACGATAAAAAAAAAAATTCAAAAAAAAATGTCTTAAAAAAAAGAAAAAAAATAATTCAGACTGGAGATTCGAATCACGCTCGTTCGGATTTAACTGACTAATTTCACCACTAAGCTACCATGACATATTATTTGACAGCGAAATTTACGTTCGTATTCTAATCATATTTTTTGATGCCTCAAAACAT
The DNA here is from genome assembly GCA_905333005.2 of Lycaena phlaeas. NCBI lineage: Eukaryota > Metazoa > Arthropoda > Insecta > Lepidoptera > Lycaenidae > Lycaena > Lycaena phlaeas. Next base: position 12,795,201 of record HG995173.1, read on the forward strand.
GGATAAAAAAAAGTTTTCTAAAAACTTATCCTAGCTAGATCGATTTATCACCGTTTCTAACCCTAGTTACACTACTTAATAAATGTATGCAAGTTTAAAAAGAAATATACATTCAAACCTAACAGAAACTAACATGGACTTCAAAGTACGCTCTGAAAACCCTGTATTGAGATTAAAAACGATTTCTGGTGAATTTCGGCAATAGGCCATTACATTTAGGGCCATAAACATCAAAAGGTTGACAAACACAAAGCAAGATAACAATTAGAACCTGTGAAATACGCATGAGAGTACGGCAGTGGTTTCAAAGCCTGGGCCTGTCTTTTGTAAAGGTAGAAGGTGCCTAATTACAAGACCGGACTATTCAAATATTCTCTCAGTTTTGCTCTGAAGTTAGAGTAGGTATAGTTCATGTACCTAATTTCAACATATCTGAGGTCGAGTTCAGGAAGGCGTATGCCTTTGACCAGATAGCCAAAGTTCGTACTAGGTATTATTTGAGTCTCTATAGAGGATTTAGTCTCTATAATTATTCTCTAGATTTGAGTCTCTGTAGAGGAGTTTCAATCATCATCATCATTATCATCATCATCCTCATCAGCATTTATCTATCCAGTGCAGAACATAGGTATCCTTCAATAAACGCCAAGACGACCGATCCCTTGTAGTCTAGACTAGTCCTAGGTAAACCAATTTATGTTTATATCCGACATCGTCTACCAGTTTCCTATATCCCTATCCAACTAACACAAAAACCATTGTTTGTCTTAATGTAACATTTCGTCACAACTTATTTCATTAATGATCACAGGTTTAACAAACAACTGTTTTTATCTGTTCTTCTCACTGAGTTGGTACGGTGGTTCAAATTATTCAACAAGATGCTTTATGCGTACTATGTTTAATATTTGATTTGTATTGAATGTTGTAACGTTACCTCTGGGCTCTGTAAATGAATCTTATTCACACATTTCATCATGTCCGCCCATATGGCACAGCTGCTATGCGAGTGCTTGTCTCAAATTAGATTTGTGTGAATTATAAACGCTTATTCATACAATATATTGTATTATACACGTTATATTTGTGTACTATTAATATAATAATTAGGATTGTGTAAACTAAGAGAAATGACGGAACTCTTTAATCACTCATCGTATTCTCATCTACAAATTCAAGAGTGCATTAAAAATGTTCTCTTGAATTGGTAGAAACTGGGTAATAAATAAACTAGGTACGATAGCAACATAAATAAAGTGAATTACGCAGAACCATTTTGAATTTAATTTTGTTTTATAATATTTCCGTGAAGTTTTCTCATTATAATGAAGAAGACCAGCTACGCTTATCAAGAAAAGAGCATTTTCAAATTTGAAAGGCCGGCAACGAATCTGCATATCATACCCTCCGATATCAAATTCAAATTATTTCAGACATGAGGTCCATAGTGTGTTAGTATTATAAATGTTTCTTTTTAGCTAATCTTAGTAATTACATGACAAAACTACAGTGACTCCAGACTCCAGTCTACTGCTAAGCACCATCTATTGATGCTACTATTGGCGCTGTCCAGCACATCTCTCACTTTCACTCACGTCTCTGTCTCGTCGGAGATCAGAGCCGAAGAATGGCAACTCCTATTTAAACGAAACTCCATGTTTCAAATCAAAAACAAATTTTGCTTCTGGCATACACGTATATGAAATTATATAAAATAAAGAAATAGAAAACAAGTTCAAAGTACATTAAAGTCGAGATTAAAGCGTTTTAATTTGTTCTTTATTTTCTTTGTATAGTCATGTAATATTATCATCGGACAGCGGACTAGAAGTGAACAAATTAAATCTAAAATTGTGGCAAGACAATCTCTTGCAAATATTAAGTTTACTCATGTTTAAATTGCTTTTAAAATTTTAATATGTAATTTATATTTTGAAAGCTTAATTTAAAAAAGTTTGGACTGTATCTTGGTATTCATTTTACTAGATTTTTATAAACTCGCAATCGTACCAACCTACGAGTGTACTTATGCGAATTTTAATTATGAAAATTAATTAAAACGTTTTTTTGGGAACATAATTCATTATATTCTTAAGTTTTATCTATCGCCTCTTGTCTGTTAGATGTTGATTTACCAGAAATTGCTAAGCAATCGGACTGTACTGACAGACGGAATCGGAAAAATCTACAGAAGACTGCACTATGGTCTTCTCTAGATTTGAATGTCGTATGTAATTAAAATGTAACCCACAGTAATTTAATACGGTGAATGACTGGCTGACAAACTAAACGATAACAAATAACATCTTAATGCAGATTATAGTTTGAGGGTCTGTTTCACAATGTCCTAATAAAGTTCCATTTAAGCTATTTGCAACATATTTACCACATAACTACAACGTTTTTGTTTCACAATTGACAAATAGCAATATTTGGCTAATAAAGTTCCCTGTAAACTATAGGTCGGATCAACTGGCCATTAGCAAATTCATCTGTCAGATAAATTAGTTGACAGATATATACGCGGTTGACAGCTTCACGACATTTGAAAATTTGACGTTCCGGTAACAGTAATATACAAAATAATTTAAATTGTGTTTTGATCGTTTAATAATTAAGGGATAACATTATATACAAGGTCTATGTAAATAAGATGTATAAAGATGGTATGATACATACATTTAAATTATAAAAACATATTTTCATGTATATTTACAACATGGAATGTTTTTCTAAAACATATTTATCGTAAAATGGAACTATAAAATGCGAGGTTGCCAAGCCTACTAACCAGTAAGTGCCAAATAGGGATCTGCCAAATAAATTTACAGGGAAGATGATGGTGAAACCCAATCAAGACTAAGGGCCTGTTTCACAATCTCCCTTTAAGTTCCCTATAGGCTATTGGCAACATATTTGACAGATGTTTGACAGATAGAGTATGGAGTATCTGTCAAACATCTGTCAAATATGTTGCCAATAGCCTATAGGGAACTTAAAGGGAGATTGTGAAACAGGCCCTAACTAGAAGATTTATGTGTCAATTAATTTATGTGTCATATAGCTATAGGGTACTTTACTGGTACATTGTGAAACAGACCCTGAGAATCTTAAAAAACCCTTTTTTAAATATTTTAAATGCGAAAAATTTTATGAATGTTTTTGATCCATTTACTCAAAAAATATTCAACGAATTGTAATAAAATATAAAACAATATAGCTTATAAAATATCAAAACAATAGGCTATAATTTATAGCTGTTATATTTAGAAAAATGGAAAGTCCGCGGGTAAAACCGCGAGATGCTGCTAGTAATAATATATAACAGTTTATCCAGGTTAAGCTCGTCACAGATATCCGTCAAGCAAGCCACCAATGTTGATATTTGAACAGGAGGCTTCGTTGCTTACTACTTGGTAATCAATTGTGACCGAGAAGCCAATTAATAAATGTGAATAAATGTGACCTGCAGAAAAAATGCCTCGCTTTTTACCTCATTATAATAAATTAGTTGAAAAACGCCTCAATAATTGCAGTCACTCAGCGTCGCTTCATTGACACGCACGCACCCATTGTGGCCTGTGGGTCGCTAAGGAAAATGATTTGACGCCGCGAGCACTTTTCCACAATTATGAGTCACTTGACGGCCCCCAGCTCTCGTCCAAATTACCGACCCATTGTTGTCGAGATATTGTTTCTCTTGAATATGTGCGAAAGGAAAACTGCAGTCTCCGTTCCCGCTAATGTGACTATTGCGCCAGATATTTGTAGATGTTCTATATCGCATCGGAATTTTCAAATTTAATGTCACGAAAATATTTTTTGCAAAAATGGCTGAAATGCGTAGAAAGTATTTTGTAAGATTGGTTAATGTATTGTTGCGTTGACGTAATAGAACATTGTTGTTATTTTTAAATGTAGATGAGACAATATTTAAATGAGACATAATAGGTCCCTTATTAATAGTAAGCAAGCAAAATTTTACTTTTAACGGTTTTAATGGAACTTATTACAAATCCTTAACAGATTTGTAATATAAGTTCCATATTCGGGTGTCATCGTCTTTATCATCATCATCAGCCTTTAGGCCTCAATTAACAACAAGACGATCCCTTGCCACTCGCATCCGACACGGACCGGCCTCTGCACGAAGATTGTCTTCCCATCTGATTAATGGTAGGCCGACACTTTGTCTATCTAAATGCGGCTTCCACAAATTCATGAAAAATGTCTTCAGTTTCTTTTGTAATACTCGAAATTATGAAAAAACTGATAGAAACTACATGTGAACGGTTGTAAATATGAATCACGGTCAACACACAACTCACTACATTCATCATATTATTTACACATAAACAAGCATACGTATAACGTAAATAGTAACGTATCAAAGATCAGGAAGAATTATAACAAAACATTTAACTTTCTTTTCATATCTCATCTGTTCGGTAATCGCCGATCGCGGCATTATTAAAGCCTGCAAGTCCAAATAATTGAATTGTCTCTTAAGTCCCGCTGCAGTAACAGCACAGCTTTAATTCTTCACCAATGATTTTTCAATTCTCCCGTCGCCTTTCATTCGATGAAAGAAATACATTTTCAATTTCCTAAGGAATATCGTTCTAAGAAAAGTCGTGTGCCACTATCTCCAAGTCAAACTTCGTTATTAAGTTAACAACAAGTAATGTTGCCTTCATTGTTAGTTCACTTTTGGTTCTTTATAATATAATTAAATAAAAAGCTTTCCATATTTATCCATATTAAAAAAAGAGAGGATCAGGTCATTGAGGAAAGATCCTGAAACGAAATGGTCAGGCCATTTCGTTTCAGGATCTTTCCTAACCATGTCGGAACTAATATTATGTAATATGTAATCTCTAACTTAGACTTTAGGGTAACATAAACCACCAGATGACGACCTCTGTGACTCAATGGTTAGCGCGTTAGCGCTCCGGAGTTAGCGGATTCGAATCCCGCCAGAGAACAAATAGGTTCTGTGTTCCTGGGCCATGCCTGTGTATTAAATGTGTGTATTATATAATTAAAATCTTAAATATATGTATTGATATAAAAGTATTAAATATATGTATTTCCGTTGTCTGGTACCCGTAACACAAGTTCTTCGAGAGCATACCACGTTTGACGTAGTGTACAAGCGTCCATAGATATTATTACTAACCACCAGATGATACGTCAGCCATTTTGTCTATAAAGTAACTTAAAACGCGTGTAACTATGTATCAATTAATAAAATAACGTTACTGCTGTCATCATTTGTGCAAAAAAATTTCAACAAAATTGGTCCAAACTTGAACCACCCTTATCATTTCGAGACCCCACATATCCCCAGAAACAGTTTTTGCTCACATGTTACGGACAGTGTTCACGCTCTTGGCCGGATTTATTAATCATTCCCATAACGTTAAAAGATATTTTTTTTACCAACTTGCGTATTTTTTCTTTCTTTTTTCATCTGCGTATATGATGTATTTTTCTTAGTTAAAATTATACTTACCCTTAAGATTTTGTAGTTTATTTTTAAACGTGTATTACTAACCCATGGACCAGTGTAGTCCGAAATAAAAAAAATTGAATTTGTATATCAACATGCCAAAGTTTTATACAAAAAGTGTTTCTGAATAAGATATATGTGCACTTGATAACTTATAGACATATTTTAGCAGAAGTTATACACGAGATATTATGCGTATTTTTACAACATTATGAACACATCTGCGGACTAGCATGCATACAAACAGGATATCTCTTAACGAGAGAGAGATAATGCATAGATTATTTTCTTGTTCATCCTAACATACGCACTCCGAAAGACAACTAAAATAATAATATCCTTTTCTTATGTTTACGCGAATTTCACTCATTATAATGAAACAACTTTTACGGTTTTATCGCGGTTTATTTAGTTTTTTATGAGTCCGACGTTACGGATACTTCACAGCAAGCATTGTTATGGGAGGACCAAAGTATCCGAAACGTCGGGCTCCTAAAAAACTAAATAAACCGCGATAAAACCGTAAAAGTTGTTTAATTATAATGATTATATCCTGTTATCTCTTCTATTGAAGGAACGAGAAGAATATCGCGTGCATGCATATTAGCTACACCTTTTTTTTCGTGGAGTGCACGCTAAACCGTCTGGGTAGTGGATACACTATGTAATTGTGGCATCGGAACATACCATGGGGCCTAGCCAAAATGCCATTACGAAAACGTCGATCGCTCGATCGTTCAATCGACGACGTGATTTAGCCAATCACAACTTCGAACGGACGAACGATCGTCGCTGTCGTTTTCGTAATGGCATTTTGGCTAGGCCCCCATATTACATTTCTGTGTGTCTGACATTGACTATCCATCAAGCCATGTCAGGGACATAAACATAAAAATTAAGTCGGATACTATGTTACTTTTTGTTTAGGTACTCATTTCAAATGTGATGGACTGGATAACCCTTCACATTTAGGCATATGAAACATAGATATTGACCGATTCTCAGATCTACCCGATATGCACACAAAATTTCATGAGAATCGGTCCATCCTTCTCAGAGGAGTTTGGCAACAAAAACCGCGACATGAGCATTTTATATATACGATTTAAATATACTTTATAGTGATGCTCATAAATATAGATAGGTGCTATCGCAAACTCTCTTGAGACACGCGCAGCTGAAGTGTGAGATAATATGATCAATCATCTTTTACTTACTGAAAAGTAATATGGATACTTTATTTAAGGCGTAGAGACGTAGACGAGGTCGTAGCGCTTTATCAGCGCGTAGCCGTATTAATGATATGGGGGCACCGGGCTACAAGGGCCCAAATTATGCCTAAAGCAAAAATACACCAGTTAGTGAACTTTACATACCTTCAAAGAATTTCAATCTTTCCTTTCAGCACCCCTAGACAAGTGGCATACACGCCGATTCTATTCCTTTGCGTTTTCTCGCTAACTCATAGGGTTGCTGCAATTTTTTTAAGAACGTTTATTAAGACACACAAAGTAATAATAATAATAATAATATTTTTGAAATCGGTCCAGCACTTTTTGAGCCTATTCATTACAACCAAACAAACAAACAAAGTTTTCCTATGTTTACGCGAATTTCACTCATTATAATGAAACAACTTTTACGGATTTTATCGCGGTATATTAAGTTTTTTACAATTGATACAAGGGATTGTAAAAAACTAAATAAACTGCGATAAAATCCGTAAAAGTTGTTTCATTATAATAAAGTTTTCCTCTTTATTTTATTGGTGTAGATGTAGATGTAGATTAATGTGACGCGACGCTACGGAGAAAATCTAGTTTCTTTCTACAAACTGCTCAACATTATTGAAAATATATTATATTGAATAAATTGAAAATATTCATATACAAGGAATCATACCCGAGGCATCATTACAGGCTCGAGTTACTTCTATATATGGACCGAAATAACGAGACGAAACGTTGCGCGTTTTAGATCACGTAAAACAGATATGAAGGTAATAATTGCAAAGCCTTGCAAATTATGCTCGCTTTTGTAGAATTTTTTGTTAATATTATTTGTGGGTTTAGATGTGAAAGATTCGTATTTTGATAATTTTCGATACTCGATTCGAAATCTATTGTGTAACATAATAATTGTTTGAAGAATTTCCTTTGTAAAACTCCGTTTGCCTCCATTTTTTTTCATATTTTACCTAATGGCTATTTAAAAGCTCCAAATATATGTATTGATTTATGTATTTCAGATACATGTATTACATGTAATATTATAACTCAGAAGTGCGCATTTCTTATTGCTTAGATTCGTTTAAACATGGCTGAAAGGAACAAGTAACATGGAAGTAAGCATAGAAGCATAGTTAACCTCCTTGTTACAAAATTAATTTAGAGGCCTATATACTATTAATGCACAATGCACATAAAAGCACTGGCCGATTATAATGATGATCATATCGATTTAAAATCGTTATTTTCTAAAATCGATAACTTTTAAAATTGTTATGTTGGTACAAAAACGTTTGGAGCTAAAATGTTGGCAGGTGGTAGCAGATGGCGGGAGAAGCCGATAATTACACAATAGTTGAAGCGCGGCTTGTTTAAAGGTTCTATTTTTAAATTGAAGCTCAACAGCACTGTTAACTTTTTAAAGTTGGACTCTCCAGCGACTTTCCTTATTCCCAACTTGTTGTAGTTTCCTTATTGAGCTCAGGGCGTATTCTTCCATAATGTAGATATTAATGAAATGATGTATTTACTTTCAACTCGATGAGCGGGCAACTTATAATTGTTTTGTTTTTGTGACTATTGTTCAAGTGGAAACATAAATTGTTTTTCGAACAATGAGTTCAAATTTTAATACAATTCAGAACGGCATTATTAAATGTGCTTATACGTAATAACAAAATAAAATATTTCCGTTTTCGAATAATATTTCTAAAGAAAAATCTTTCTCTACGCTATAGGTATTTCATCATACTTATATCAAACTTAATATCCTATAACAAAACAAACATAAAAATTTAATTCTTATTCCGCAATATTAAGTTTCGTAGAACGGTGATGGTTTGACCACCAACTAAAAAAAAATGAATCTCAATGCAAACTCCAATAGCCGGTGCAAGTCTGCAAGCAGCAGAGGTACTTCATTGAAAGACTCCTGGTATAATACATGAACGCTAAAGATGTTTGATGATGCTTCGATATTCACTTATTTTTCCATTTCGTATTCCTTTGCAATATGGCGGCTTTCTAGATTCGTCTTTATTTGTTGCTCTATAAGATAATGTTGCCTTATTTTCGTCTTAGATTAATTGCAAATTTTGAAGCTACCGTTGAAAATTTTTGGGAACGCTAAAATAATAAAAAAACAAAGTACATCGTTACTTTTTATTTGAAACTTTCACGTATGTTTTTGCCCTGTAAAAGGTTAGACTTTCATATCGGCGTGTAATTGTATTTTCTTAATACAATCCATGCATTCGCTTCGCAGATGTTGGAAACGTGAGCCTCACACCGTTCCACTACACTTCTCTGTCTTATTGAACTAATATTCGATGTACAGGACTATTTTCGTCCGGGTACTTTTGTCGCAAAAGTGTTTTCATTTTTTGGTATTAATTTCTGGGAAGTAGCTAGATTATAAGGGGTTTTAAAGTATTATATATCTAATAAATTCACAGATGGTAGTAATTATGTGCGTTAAATACTTCAAATCCTTAAAAATAGTAAAAGTTCGGCGATGTTTAAATCGCATATTATCACGTTACTGTATAGAAATAAATGAAAGGATACAGAAATTATGTATTCATATCGACTATAATATTATAATGACAAAACATTTCAACGTCAGCATATTATATGAAAAAGGATAGTGTGGTTTTATGAAACCACGGTAAAAGTGAATCTTTTTTTCTCATTATTGATTTTTAACTAAAAAACAAACAAAATAGCGTGGAGCACTGGTACAAATGAGTAGTAGTCTATACTCTATACACTACACGGTCAGCTTATGCGAACTATTGGCTTCGCCATATTGGCCTCCGACCGTCACGCGACATGCAACACACAGACGAAAAAATTTGAGACGATGTAATAAAAGTTTCACTTTAAAAATATTATTTTAAAAGAGGGATAGTGTAAACAAAAAAAAAATTCTCAAACACATCAGAAAGAGTATGTCAAACCGAAACAAAGATTTGACCAAAACCTGGCGAGGTTAAAGATCAGCAAATATAATTCAATATAATTGGAAAGAAACCAAGAATAATAGAATTTTATTTAAATCATTTATTATTTGGAAAAGAAAACTTCTCTTTTGATTATCTACCACTTAAGAATGCTCTGTTCGTGTTTGAGAACTGCTACTATGAAATAGAAATGAGTTTTAAATGACTTTCTGAGATTATTAAAATCTCGTCTAACAGCACTTGTGCGATAACAGACTTCAATTATAATATGTACCTAGAGGTACTACAGGCACTAGAGAAAAGACATTTTTATTACAATCATTTATCATCAGTATGATGACGAAATTATCTTGGAAAAGATGAGTACAAGGCTCTAGTCACAACTGAAAGACCGAGTCGAGGAAAAAGCATATTATATTGTCTAAGAAATGTCAATTGAGCTACTCTTGTAATTTAAATGTTTTCATAATAATCGTCATCATCATCAGCCCTCTTTTAATGAACGCTAAGTCGGCCATTCCCATGTCATTAACAACCCGCATCCGCAACCAAACTTAATCAAAACTAAAATTATAATCAATTAAATGTTTATTAATAAAATTAAATTATTCAATTAAATAATTAATGTAATAATTAAATTAATTTGTTTTTTAATAAAATTAATTTATTAATTTAATTAAATAAAACAACCTTTACCAATTTTATAGTGAGGATTAATAGTCTTGGCGTTGAGGGGAGGTTTATATATATACAACAATGAACGGATAGTCTGATGATGATTTTAATTCAATAAATGATAGTCATTTATAAATATAAATAACACAACGTAATAAACTAATTTATACACCTCATTTTACAGAATATATCAAGTTTGGGCTAATTAATTATTGTGTGCTTAATGCTTCAATTTATTACACATCCAATAATGTGCAAGTTTTCAATGTGTCATTTGTAAAGTCGATATTACAAACTGCCACTAAACAAAGCCGCGGGGAATGGGTACTAATTCAAAATTTGTCATAATAAGCTATAAGTTAGTATTAGGTAACGCCATTGACACGGCATTAAGCGTTATTATAGTAAATTAGAATAGCCTCCAAACTATTATTGTAATTTACACTATGTCTATATTTTGTATGTCTATATTTGTTTGCTTAATACTTATTGCTTGTTGATTAATGTAAGTTTATTGCTTTGAATTTCTTATCAAACATACCATTCACTAAAAATGTAATTTGCTTTCAGGCTTAAGTTACAATGCATTCAAAATTTGTTTTTTGGGAGTTTTTCCATATACTTTTTTAAGAAACAATCAGTAAGTCCTCGGACCATGGTTGCTGTAAAGTAACCAAAACGTCGGGCATATAAAAACTTAATAAGTCGCGATAAAATGTGTAAAAGTTGTTTCAATGAGATAAGTGAATTTGCGTAAATAAAAAACAATAAGTTTCTTATACTAGATATTAGACATACCGTGTAAATATATTTGACAATAATTATAATCAACAGTAAGTCAATATAGTCCTCGCCACTTTAGAAGTCCGATAGACGCGGCGCTGCGGTCTCATAACTCAATGTTGCCAATTTATAGTGTAATGATTTTCCACCAAGTCTAGTACAATAAAAATTTAAATAATTATATGGCCTATGGTCAGTAGTGGATTGATAAAGACTGATGATGATAATAATGACAAAAATAATTATAGCAGCATAATAAAAATCTCCCTGCCAGGTTTTAGTAAAATAAAACATTTTTTTGTAAATATTTCGTTCGTATTTTTTACGTATAACCGATTAGTAGAATTCATCTAAAACAAGCTTCTTCGGATGTGTTCGGCTTTTAACAGGGGTGACGATTTTCTCAGAAGTAATTGCTGCCATGGCTTCTTTTGTTATTCGACATTTTTTACAGAAACACCTGAAAATATAATTCCTCTGAGCAAGAATTTAATTCTTTTACCTTGTATTTATATTCATATAAAATATCATAAGATAAATGCAGGTATAGAGTTAACGATAATATTTTAACCATAAATTAGGCAAAAATAAGTGACTCTGGCATCTCTAAAATTTACCTCTCATGTCAGTGACATTTATAAACATATTATTCAACGGGGTTAATTGTTGTTATTTTTACTTTCTAATTCACAAAATTATTTCAGTTTAATGATCATTATACGGCCTTCACTTTTTACACCTCACTTTATATTATATGCTCCATATTTCACGTAAAACAATTTAAAATATCACAACTTCTTACTCCAGACAGACGTCAAGATGTCAATGTTGTCAAATTTAGTTCGGGCATTAGTCGCAGGACTTCAAAAGTGGCGATGACTCTAATTGTTATGGAGATTACATGTTCCTTATACAAATATCTGCCTATTCTGGGTTCGAACCCGCAACTTATCCTTACTTAAGTTACGTATCACTTACTATACACGTTATTTTATACAATACTAGCCAAACTCCTACTCTCCAAAGTAGCGCGCGATACACCACTTCTTCCTTTCGAATAGTTTCTACATGTCTAGATCAATCTGCTCACCTACCTACCGATTGAGCTTAAAGGCCATCAGACCTAAAATTCTAAACGTTTCAAAAGAAAAAAAAAATAATCGTATATTAAAGCTCATTCATATGTTTAATAAATAAAACATTTGAACAGATTTAAATGACAAATCTTGCTAAATATTTACCGAACGTAAAAATTTCAGTGGATTCTTGAAAGTAAAAATACCGGATGGAAGTTAGCGTAGAAGTTTTTTTTTTTACTAAATTTTTTAATTAAGCGATATGCCAAAAAATTACTCCCTAAATGCTCCACTAGAATCCGTAATTGCTCCACTTTTATTACTATTCATTAATTTTTAATTAATTTAAAAAAAAACGAAAATTTAATTTGGCTATAAAACATAAATTACCCACTTTTTTGAATTCTTTTTTGCTCAAAAAATTGCTCCTCAAGCTCCCTTTTTCGTTTAACGCTTCGTGTAACATCGTAGTTTGACTTTACTCCCATAGATTTTCATACCCCGGTCTTATATGTGAAAATCGATTCTTGAAAATTTTGAGTTTCGATTCAAAGTAAGGGGAACCCACAAAATTTATTATTCATTCTATTTAATGTGAAAATCCTAATGCGCTTCACAGAATACATCTATTTGCCAAGTTCCAACAGTATAGTTCTTATTATTTCGGAAAAAAGTAGCTGTGACATACGGATGAACAGAGATATAGACATGACGAATCCATAAGGCTTCCGCTTTTCGCCATTTGGCAACGGAACCCTAGAAACGATCGAGGAAAAATTAAAATATCAACAGCTAATTAGGGACTTATAACTTATAACTTATTAACGAATTGAGCGCTAATATTATAAGGTATTATTTTGCGAGTTTCTTCAAACCTCGATGTTGGCATCAGTGCCCTTTAAACTATTATTAGCCATTAGGGAGTTCTGACATCCCTTTTATGTTAATAAAAGAATGGACTGCAATAATCACTGGTCTATTATATTTAAAATGGTTACAATAGTAAGCCCGGCAACCGGGTGTCACGGGTGACGTTGATATCTTTGTAATGACGAAGCGGTTGTTGTCAGCTGTCAGTCGTTTCGTCCCCTCTCGCACTCCGCCGCACGCCCTTGGCGCCATTATCTTCACCACCCGCTAGATGTCGTTGTAGCTAATCTGAATCGCGCTATCGACTTACCATCAACGTAATAGTATTGTCGGAACATTCGCCGATATCTCTTTATCTTTCTTCGTGTTGCATATGCATTAAATAATTTTTTGAGCGCGAAAATCCTTCCTGATTTTCGGCGTGATATGGCGGACGCCCAACAGGCGACGGCCAGATTTATTTTGTCTAAAGGTCTACAATTTTAGGCATAGTGGCCTATCAGCTCAATCGGTAGGTCCAACCTGTCGTACGGAATCAGACAAACCGAAAATTATGCGGTCAGTGATGGCATTCCGGGTAGTTATTATAATTTTTTCAAATAAAGAAATTAAATTGAACTCTATTTACACAAATTTTCATAAACAAAATGAAATATCTTTTAACTGGCGACCAAACGACTGGAGCTCTAAATTATAAGATACTAGCTGTTGCCCGCAGCTTCGCCTACGTTAACTAAGATTTACAACGGGATCTTAGTACGCAAAATAAGTAACTATCCTGGTTGATTTTTTTACACCTTGTGTCTGAAAAACCCAAATATCTTACGGAAACCTTTTTTTTATTCGAACAAATTTAGCCTATGTTACTCGCGGATAATGTAGCTTTCGAATGGTGAAAGAATTTTTGAAATTGGTACAGTACTTGTACAAACAAACAAAGTTTTCCTCTTTATAATATTAGTGTAGAAGTGTAGATGTAGACTAGCAGCTATCCGTGATTTCCCCTGCCAAGAAATAAAAAAAGAAATTTAAAATCCTTTATCGACCCTTAAAAAAATTAAATTTTCCCGGTCTTTTTAGAAATAAGCACATCCAAACAAAGGAGGAGGAGCTCGGATCGATCCACCAGGTTAAGCAACGATTGCCGGTGTTGGTCCGTGGGTGGGTGACCATCGAGACTCCTCCGTGCTTTGTCACTACTCGCGGCATTCATTGATTTTTGACAGTCGTTACGGATCGTCAGAAACCCGGGAGTCCGACATCTCCTGTCTTACCACGGGGTACCGTATCACCCAGTCACAGTGTTGATTCGATTTCCATCGAGAACGGTCGCGTGCGTCGCTCATACTCTTGTTAGACTCGGGTAATGCTCAGCGCATTACACTGAATCATCCGTGACCGCCGCGGTGACCTAGATACGCTATGTGACACACAGCTGTTATTGTAAACATTGTTAAGGGGCAGTCGTAATTTAATAATAATTATGACTTCGACTAGCACCGTTAAAATCAAAACGGAAACGGAACAATTATTGTACCGGTACTATACCGAAGAAAAATCAGAACGCGTTAAATTGGAAAATTTGGTTTATCAACTAAAAACCCAAAGAGACCAAACCAACTACAGCTCCGACTGTAGGAAGTCCAGGAGAAACATAATCCTACAAACAAACCTCCGACGGATAAAAAACCCTCTGAAGAACCCGTGTACGAAACGGACGAAGAGGAGCTCGCAAAAGAAACTGAGTGGATACGACTGAAATCCCAAAAGAAAAGGAAATTGAACACGACTCTCTCCCCACCTGCTCAACAAGGATTAGCTTCAAGTGAAAATCAGCAAAAAAAGGAACCGAAACCCAAGAAAATTCCACCACCACCGCCTGTTGTTGTGGAAAATGTGAAAGATTATCAGAAGTTTTACGACCTTCTGCTATCCACTGTAAATGGAGACTCGTGCCTTGCTAAAATGATGAACGACGAGAAAGTCAAAATCAATGCTAACAGCGATGAATCATACAGAGCCATTACAAAGTTATTGTTACAAAACAACTGTCATTGGTATTCGTATGAGAACAAACAAGACCGACCGATAAGAGTGTTGGCAAAAAATTTGCATTTCTCGTGTCAACCCGTCAGGATAGTCGAACACCTGACTCTTAAAGATTACAAAATCCAGGATGCTGTAAATAAATTAAGCTAGAGGAAAAAAGAACCTCTAAATATGTTTATGCTTTCATTTGAAAAGGATGAAGATATAAACAAGATATATGGCATAAAGTCTATTCTCGGATGCTAAGTAGATATACAGCCTTTAAAAACCTCAAAAATAATTCCACAGTGTAAAAGATGTCAAGCTTATGGGCATACTCAAAAGTACTGTGCGAAAGAACCTAGGTGTGTAAAATGCACGGTATGGTATACAGCTCTGGGGCTGTACCAAACATAGCAACATACAAGTGATACAGCGATTCCAAAATAAAGTACTCAGAGGAATAGTCGCCCTGGTACATAAGAAACGACGACCTCCATCGGGACCTCAAAGTGGATACTGTCGCCAAAGTAATAAAACAATACGCCGAAGCTCATGAGCATAGACTTCATCGCCATGTAAATGTTGAGGCCATCCAGCTCCTTGACAACACGGAGTGACAGTGTTGCATAGTGTAGTGTAGTAAATACTACAAAAAGAAACAATAACAGAGTGTCTTCCCCTTAAACAGAGACAATAAGATAAGTGCCAGAGGACACATTCTTAGTATTACTCTAATATTAGCATTTTAGGTTAAATTAAAATTACTTATTAGCTAAGTATCTAGACTAGATTGTAATGTTATGAAATGCCGTTGTAATAGGTATCTCATAGAACAAAAAAAAAACTAGGTTGTGGAAGTTAGATAGGCAGTTGCTCCATTTAAGTTATTAGTATTCAGCTGCATCCGGTTAGGCTCGAACCCGACCCCAAAATATCGGAAAAGGCTAGGCAGGGCATGAAGCACATCCAAACAAACAAACAAACTCTTCTCCTTTATTGTATTGGTTTTCTCTATTATATTACGACCTATCAAACCTTTTAAAGGTTTTATAGGAAAATCTTGATAGCCGGGAAACTATTAAGTTGCATTAGCCTTTACTTTGCCTTCCGGGAAGTTACGAAACAGCGAGTGAATAGCTCTCGACTCGACTGCCCCTATCCGAGTGCCTCTTGAATTTATACTTCATTAGGTCACCCGCCCACATGTTTGGGTACCTGGCATTTGAATAAGACTTCTGTTTAAATTCAATTACTGAATACGGAGCATGCATTGAATTTATGCAGTACTTTGCTTAATTTTCAACTGCATTTTGGATCCTGTTACATTTATACGGTTGATTCTATTACCATAACGTAAAAAAGATATTTATAGATAGTGAAATGAGTAACGACAGTAGAATTGGCTATGTCTGCCAATCTACTTAGCCAATATTTTCAGTCTGAAAAAATGTAGCCTAGTTACTCACTCAGCGATTTAAAGGGGAGTTTCACCAGCTATCGTTAACGTTAAATATCTGGCATTAATGTATTATATTTCGTAATAGTTAAGACAAAAATGCCTTAAACCATATTAAAATTGTTAAATTAACGTTAACTATAACCAGCAACTTCTGGCCAATTAAAACACACAAAATAAATGTGCAAAACTTGACGTAGTTTAGTATAACTAGTCCAGTGTCGATAATTTTTGAAACAAAATAAAATCACAGTAAGATGAAACTCATTAGAAAATGACGGGAATATGATAAAAATGAAAGGAAAAATAAATTACGGGCGATCCGAGTTCGGGAAAAGGGAGGGGGTGGATTTTAAGGGGGGGGGGGGGGAATGGTTTATCTCGATTTCCGGCAAAACTACAAGTCCTATGGAAAAGAGTTACATGGCAAAGTTGTAGGTAATAAAAAGATCTACAACTTTTGTTTAAACAATTTTTTTACATAACCTCAAAATTGATGTGTAAAATTCAAATAACCAAGTTTTTGGTTTTTTATTTTTATCATTTTCAAAATAAAATATTTTTATAGGAAATTTGGTAAAAACTTTCCTTATCATGTTCTAAATACACTGTAATTTATTAGATTTAAAAGATTTATTTTTTCACCTTATTTACCAAATTTCCTAAAAAAAATCCGGTCAGTATCGAACCCGGACCTCTCGCATAAGAGGCCGAGTTCATCCACCACTGGACCATCGTCGCTCCTTACACTCCTCGCCTAATTTCGAGCAGGAGACCCGTGCCCAGCAGTGGGACATAAAGGGATGATTCTTTTTTTACTTTTTTTATGGTAAATATCCCGTTTTAAATAGTTTAACTGTGTTCTCCTTGTATTGTTTTAATTACATAATAATATGCTTGTTTTGGATTTACTGTTCGTGGAAATTAAGCGAGGTCTGGTTAAACCGAAGAACTAAATGCATGACTATTATCACGCCATCTTGCGAATTGTATTAGAACTGAAGCAACGAACTTGAAAATTAATTGTAATTTTCTTGCAATTGAGATTTTAACACATAGCCTCTGCGCATGCGCCACGGTGGAACTATGTCTTAGTAGTCGTACAAAATCAGCGTTGTTATAAAGCAGTGCATACTATCAAATAAATAATGATTGTAAGGTAAATTGGAACTTATCTGGGATAAAAGCATTCGTTTATCTGTTTTTAATCTATATCTAGATTACATGACACGAAAGTTACTCTTAACTTACTTAACTCATATGCATATTCTTTTGAAAGAAAGAAAGAAAAACATTTTTATTATTCACAACAACAATTATTATTATTATTATTTATGTTTTTACTATTATTTAACTATTTTACGGTCCGTTACTGTCCGTTTACCCTTTTAATATATACATGAAAATAATCGCTTGCAACTTACATAATAAATCTACATTATAAATGTGAGCTTGTTAGTGGTATTGTGTATGTAGTACAAAAATACACTGTCAAAAATATTATCGCTGTAACTGTTATTTGTTACAATGCGTAACTTTAATAGAACAACTACAGGGAACATTAAACGTAAGACAGGACGTGCTCCGGCATTTTCATGAGAATATAATGAGACAGGTTTTTATTCGAAGGGAGACATTTTTAGAGTTTTGAAAATAAAGAAATCTTAAGGGAACGAGACTTTTTGTAACTTGTACGTTAGATTATTTCAAGATTTAGGAATTTTACATAAAAGTTTTTGTTTTTTTTTTTTTATTTCAATAGGATAAAAGTCTGAGTGTTTGTCTATATGCACATGAGCCTCTTGACGCGGCTACCCTGCTAAGAGACTCGAGCCCAAAAAACCATCTTGTAAGAGTAAAAAATGTAAAGTATCAACTCTTTATGTCCCACTGCTGGGCACGGGTCTCGTCCTCAAAATCAGGCGAGGAGGGTAATGGGCCAATAGTTCAACGCGCTGGCCCAGTGCGGGTTGGTGAACTTCACATACCTTCAAAGACTTTTAATCTCATTAGGCATGTAGGTTTCCTCACGATGTTTTCCTTCACCGGTGAGCGAGCGATGGTCTCGTGTGAGTCCATTCACCACTGGACCATCGTCGCTCGCATCCGCTGCTGGACACGGGTCTCCTCCTCTAAATCAGGCGAGGAGAGTATTGTGTTATAGTTCACCCGTATCCACTAGTGGGAGATACATGGGTCGATCTTTTTTTTTAAATTAAATTATTATTCCAACAACTTAAAATAAACTTCATATTATTCTTGGGCCTGTTTCACAATCTCCAGTTAAGTTCCTAATAGGCTATCGGCAACATATTTGACAGATAGAGTATGGAGTATCTGTCAAATATGTTGCCGATAGCCTATTGGACACTTAACTGGAGATTGTGAAACAGGCCCTTATAAAAAAAATAAACCAGTAACTAATTAAAGCTCTTCGAAACTAAATAAAAGATTGAGATTGATAAAAAATCTACCATGAATATAAATTCCTGATAGATTTCTATTAATAAATAAAAACACCAAGAATTTACTTACACAACTTCTATCTTAGCGAGCTTGCTAAGATGAAAGTTGTAGAATATCTTTTTGCTCTCTGATTTATCTTTTAAAGAGCTGTTTAATCTAGAACGGAAATTTGTTTTTCAAGATTTCAAGTTTTTTTTTCACATAAACGTTATCCTATTATATGAGATCCTTTAGAACCTTTATTAAGGTGAAGCTTTTATTAATGTAAATTGTAAAGTATAGTTAGATATATTTAAGACTGGTGCCTGGGTACCTGGGTACTGGGTACCTTAGAAAGATATTACAAGCAATAAATCGCTTCGGTAGCTAATTTACTAGTTGTTTGCTTTTTGTGTAATTTGACTTCCATTTTATTTATCTTACTTTTTCGTATAGGATCGGGAGTGTTCGGTATTTGCCGGACTCCACAGTCAACGATTTGCGGTGCCATCTTCAAGCTTAATCTTCCGAGGTCTATTAAAAATAAATTGTCACCATATTTCTATAATGTGTTTATAGAGAAAGAGCTACGGGCTCTAAGAGAGAGAGACTCGACCGGACATTAATGTGTTGTCAATCTGGACACGTGAGATGGTATGCGGTGCCAGACAATCACATTGGCTTTGCTACCTTTCTTTCATACAGCAACACGGTTTTGACTGAAGAAATAATCGTGGCTGCCTATGCAGACGGGAGTGTGGAACAGGGCATCTCTCATACTGGTTGACAGACTTCTTTAAGTCATCCCGAGGATACATAGCAATAGTTTTTTCTCATCTTTAACATCTGTTAGCAGTGGCTAAAACGCATTATAATGTAAAGAAAGTAGATAGCTAAGCTAAGTAAAAAATTCCTAAACTTGTGATGTAAATTGTCGATAGCGTTCTTTATGATTCCATATATTGCAATTTTACAAATGTGATCAACGAATATTCAAAATGAAGTTTTTACTGACCGCTTCCCTACAATATTATTTATTATATTTTTGGCAAAATTCACACTTCCCAAATATAATGTTTAATGATAATAGAATTATTTTAAGCAAAAAAGGAAATTCAACATTAAAATTAGAAAATCGCAATTGTAACATGAAATATTAATTAATGTTATGAGGAGAAATGATTTTTCTTCTTGGTTTGTTATAGATTAACTCCTAGAAAACTCATTTCATCTACTATCACCATATTAGAGAGCATAATCCACAAACAACGGGCTTAATTTAATTACTACACATGCAAAAAAGTATCAACCCTTACATGTCCCACTGCTGGGCACGGGTCTCCTCCTCGAAATCAGGCGAGGAGGGTAATGGGCCAATAGTCCACCGCGCTGGCCCAGTGCGGATTGGTGAACTTCACATACCTTCAAAGACTTTCAATCTCATCAGGCATGCAGGTTTCCTCACGATGTTTTCCTTCACCGGTGAGCGAACGATGGTCTCGTGTGCACTTAGAAATTTAAAAAAACCCATTTCAAGGCACACACGGACGGGTCAGGATCGAACCCGGAACCCCTCGCGTAAGAGGCCGAGTCCGTCCACCACTGGACCACCGTCGCTCACACATGCAAAGACGATATTAATTATTTTTAAAATTATAAACTAGATATCCACATAAAATTCCGTCTTCACGTGGGATACGGTTTAAGATGATGCCCGATCAAGTCATAATTTAAATCATAAACTCAACTGAAAGCTAATACGAACACGAAGGTTATAATATAATATAAATATAATAATATAGTTACAACAGACTATACGCTTCGCGAGTATTCATAATTTATTCCCCAGACCTAGAGTTATGCAATTACGCGCAGTTCTTATCAGCTATGATCAATTTGAAATAACTCAGTTAACGTTCGCGCATAATTTAAATAATTTTTAATTAAGGGTAATCCAAAAGTTATTTAATTCGTAATGATTGCATCTGATGACCTCATGTCAATAATTACATTCCCATACATTGAAATTGTATTTAATGGTGAAAGGCGAGCCTTAATGTGCTGACTGATTGTATAAAAATATTATTGAATTGATAATAAATGGCTGATTTTGAAAAATATTTCTTGTAGTTCATCAAAGAAGTTCTATGCTGTTATTCGTCGACTTTACTGGGGCGTGTATTTGTTTTAATGATTAGCCTATGATGTTGATAACACTGCTGGGCAAAGGCGTCCCCCAAGTGGCCCCAAGTTCTTCCACATATCGCGGTCCTACGCATACTATGTACATACATTTTTTGTTTTTATTGTATTATATCCATAAATATTTATGCATTAATACATCGATAATTATATTAACTCAATTCATATTCAAATTCATTAGAATGACAGTAGCGCTAATTCCCATAAAAACTTGTAATTTTTCAGAATACACTATAACCTCTGTGGATATGTAAGCTACAATAGTGACAAGTATCATTAAAATCCGTTCAGCAGTTTTATCGCGATTGAGAAACAAACATTCAGACATCTAAACGTTCACATTTTATTATAAGTAAGATGTAGAGCGTCCTTCATGCAACTACAAATAGAGAAGTGAAGAATCTGTTAACTAATGAGAACATATGAGTTTAATAAATTAAAGAAAATTAAAAAAAAAACAGTTAGGCAATGGTTATGCTGATTTAATTATAATATGTAGTATACATAAAGAGAAACATTAACCTTACAAACGTGTATCTCAAAGGAAATTCGTGTAATAAAGAAAACCAATAGCTCGTCCACAAATGTGGTGTTTAAAGGCTAAACGACACCTCGAATGGTTGAAATATTGCCTTTCTCGTCTATTTACCTTGCACCGAGCGCTGTTTAATTTATGAGCTAACTTCTTACATAAAAAGGCGTCTATAGCGTGAATGTGTAAACTAGCTTTTCACTGCAGTTTCATTTGTTCCAAAATTAAAATAAATATTGGAATAACCAATTCCGACTTTTTAATCAGACTAATTTATTATTATTAAATTATTGTTCTAATGATAGCGCGATATATCGAATCGAGGCCCTTCAGCAGGATATACAAACCAGCTTGCCTTTTCTTCGCCGTGCTTACACTGGCCAGAGATTATCCCCAATTGGGGGTGAATAGTGTACTACGAAGATTGTGTTCTTTAATCTGTCTAGTAAGTCCGAAGATAATTGCATTTAGACAAAAAAAAACTTTCCAGCTTTATTATCTATGAAACAGCTGGGATGCTTTTTACGAGCATTTTACTGGCAGGTTGCTGATATTATAAGAAGTAACTTAGGCTTTAAAAAAATGATCAGCAATCCGGATACAGCTGTAAATCTAAATTAACGCGAGCGAATCTGCGGTCTGCTAGTTTGAGTATAAATACGATTAAGTTCACAAAATATTTTCACTGCTACCACCTCATATAATTCTGAGTGGAGGACGTGTGCCTCATAATTATACGGACTCATAGTATAACTTCACCCCTTAATGACTCATCGAACGTATCGGATTTGACTAGCCTAACTCCTACTCTCCTGAATAGCGCGCTATACACCGCTCCCCGCGTGGCGCAGAGGGTAGCGCCCCCTTTCTAATAATTTCTAGGTGAGCCATCTGCTCTACCCACGGATTGAGCTTAAAGGCCACTAGGCCTAAAAGTCTAGGACCTTAGAAAAAAAAACATAATTATGATTATATTTCCATTTAACTACGCGCCTCGTCTCGTTAACTTCGTGAGAATGTTTTACATTTATAAATTGAGAATATGTTGTTAGATGTAAAGATTTTAGCAGTTTTTATTTTAATGTAAAGCACAGCTTGTTAGTGTGCTTTGCTCATTTCATCTGATCCACAAGCAAGCATCGGTATTCGGTAACAATGTTATCCTTCATATTCTATCATATTTATAGCTCGCCTCCGTCTATCTGTCTGTTTGAATTACTTCATAAAATAACTTTTATCTGACCACAAGCTACGTTTCAGAACGTTATTTATTAAACGAATTTAACCCCGGTGTATGTTTAACCACAGATTATTCTGAAATAATTGACTATATTTAAATATCAATGTAATTTATCCTACCACCTATAATATAAATGTATTTAAAGACAGAATATTTCTTTTTATAAAGAGGTAGTGTCATGCTGCTTTGCAGTCGAATTGGGGCAGCACTACCGGGGGGTGTACCTCTTGCTCACATAATACCGGCGTAAAGTAATAGTTATGCTGTCGCGTTTCGTGCGGTTTGTGAGTTGCCGGTAGGCGGTAGCCGATTGGGGGGATAGGGAAAAGGCAACGCAAAAAGTGCACCCCAAACACGAGACCATCGCTCGCTCACCGATGAAGGAAAACATCGTAAACCTGATGAGATTGAAAGTCTTTGTAGGTGTGTGAAGTTCGCCAACCCGCACTGGGCCAGTGCGTCTGTGAACTATGGCCCATTAACACTCCTCGCCTGATATTTGAGGAGGAGAGCCGTGCCCAGCAGTGGAACATGTATGGGTTGATACTTATACTTATTTATACTTATAACTTATACTTATTTATACTTATAAAAGACAATCCATTTATAGTTTGGTTAACTTATCGTTACGCTTATTTAATATTACGCTACATGTAGTGGAGTCAGCAAACTTTGCGGACGAATATCCTTGCAAACGCTCCTTGTGACCAATAAAGTCTAAAACTTTAGTCTCGTCCTGTCCAAAGTTTTGATACTGCGTTGGTCTATAAGTTTCCTACTGTGTATTATTTCAATAGGGACAGCTTAGTGTACTTGAGTAAGTTTTATAATTAGTTTAAAAGCATAGGCAGGACTTTTTTGATAATATTTTTATAGAGTAGGTACCTAGATTGGATTGAAATGTTTATTTTAGGAAAATACTAGCGGCTGTATAATTTTACATGTGTTTACGTGTGAAACAAGTGTTTGATAGGTATTTACGTATTTACTAAAAAAATTACCGCCTGCTTGTACTAAACCAATAAAAAATTAATCATTATAATTCCTATTCCTATTTAATCATTACAACCTATACTTTGGGGCTTACTAATCACTTTAAACTAAAAGTTATCTAAACAATACATAAGTTACGCGGCTAAACAAAACGCTATTTCAGTCTTATGCATGTAAGTCTAAAAAATGGCGGGATCAGCCCCGAGTCTTTTGTTTGAAATGATCTTGCGGGTATACAAATATTTGTAAATAAATATGGCTTTGTCTCGTAGCCGCCCCTCCCCACCAGTGCTCTGAGGAAACGACACTGAAAGCGGCAAGACTTGATTTATACGGAACCATTACTTTTGTTAAACGACTCGAACACATGACAGTCGTATTACGCATTTGTTTGTTATATTCTCAGATTTTTTTTAATATAACATATTATATTGGTTGTAATTGAATATTTTTTGTTGATTTGTTCTCTTAGTTGTTGATCATCGTCATCATCATCAGCCTTTATCAGTCCACTGCTGAAAATAGGCCTCCCTCTGCCTACGTAATATCGATAACAATAGCAGAGCCGTAAATAGAGCGGTGCCACCGGTGCCCAGGCATAGGGAGTAGACTTTGGGGGGCGCAAGAATGGCCAGACCAGGCAGGACTATTATTTTTTTTGGTTTGCAAAGGATGCTGAACAATAGAAGTTTAGTTGTTTGTACAATCCTACTAATATTATAAACGCGAAGGTTTGTAAGTATGGATGTTTGTTACTCTTTCACGTAAACACTACCGAATGGATCTTAATGAAACTTTACAATAATATAGCTTATATATCAGAAAAACATAGGCTGTAATTTATCACCGTACCTACTCCTACGGGAACGAGAAGTACGCGAAAGATACCTTTGTGACGGCGGCCATCTTGGGCCGATTTTCATAAACCATAGCTAAGAAGACTCTCGACAATCTACCAAAAACAATATCAAAATGGATTCATCCATAGACTCGTCTAACTTTTAACCCCGTCATTTAAAAACAAACAAAATAAAGCCACTTATCTTAGATATGAATATATTCTATATGAATATTCTAAATACATCAGGCTGAATAAGCTGTAACTAAGTAAGAGGTAATATCCATACGTCGACGACGATGCTCGTGGGTCGACCAAGTTTCCTTTCGAGGAAAAGCACTAAGGTAAACTTTACCCTAACTAATAAGACCGAGCAGGCATTTTTAAATTTACTCATACAGAATCTAGAAACTTGATTAAATTATAAGTATTTAGCAAAGTCTGGGAATTTTGTTGCATTTTGTTAGTTGTAGGTAAACGCTTTTGTAAGAATTTATTATTAATATAAATTATTTTTCTTCTGCTTAAAAATGTAAATGCAGTGCCATCTGCATGACAGCACTTGTAGAAATTATAATTAAGCTCTGCTCTGAAAACTTTTTTTTAAACAAAGCGTACAAACTATATAGTGACCATATTTACTGCAAACTATCTGAAAGGTCGGGCATGTAAAAAACCTAATAAACCGCGACAAAATCCGTAAAAGTTGTTTTATTATAATTAGTGAAAATCGCATAAACATAAGAAAATAACATATAAAAAATATAAATGATTTGAATATGGGCTATATAATTCGAGTCAATCTAATGGATGGCTAGAGGCCAATACACAATAAATATAAAAAAGCTATAATATACATTAAAAGTAAACCCCAACGATATAACAAAAGCTGAAGAAAGAAAAAAATATTACTTCATATAATAATTTAAAAAATATTTTATATAATAAATTCAAACCGGTAAAATCGGTTAAAACCATTCAATAGCCATATTTCATTCAATTTTATTAAAACAGGATCAATAATATTTCTTTTTAAGCTTTTATTTTAATAAAAACGACGTAGGTAAATACGAATGTCAGACTAGTCAATAGCATTCTAGGGCAATAGGTCCGGCCGCTTTCGGAGAGTCGACCTTCAACTAGAATCTAGATGGAATGTCCACATTCTAGGCCACGTTTGAGACGACGAAGGGGTCGACTACCTACCTGACGGGATAGTTTGCCATGTAAATCAGCCCAAGATAGATGCGAGTGGCGGCTTTATTGATATTCGAACTTGTAGTCAGTATTGATGACGGTAACTGATTTGACTGATTTCTCTAGCTTGTACTAGCCATTGCTCGCTCGTATTTCAACCATAAACCAATGCGGACCTCCTTCCTCTTACGATGTCATAGAAGACCGTGTTGCTCTAAGATTTCGACTGATCCCCATACCCTTGCTCTCATAAACTATCTCTTAAATTTTATCAAAATTTGTCCGTTGCATTCGCATCCATCTACATCTACATCTACACTTCTACATCTACATCTACACTAATATTATAAAGAGGAAAACTTTGTTTGTTTGTTTGGTTGTAACGAATAGGCTCAAAAAGTACTGGACCGATTTCAAAAATTCTTTCACCATTCGAAAGCTACATTATCCACGAGTAACATAGGCTACATTTTATTTTGAAAAAAATAGGGTTCCGTAAGATATTTGGGTTTTATGGACACAAGGTGTAAAAAATCAACCAGAAAAGTTACTTATTTTGCGTACGCTGCCTAAACTATAAAAGATAGAACCATAGAATGTTCTAATTAAGTGTAGATCTTATAATTATCTACAAAAAAGTCCGCGATACGTTATGCCTATCTATGTCGAGTGAGGCACAATAACCATTTTTTTATTTAGATATTTTGAATTTTTTTTTGGACTACATTTAAACGCGTTTATTTTACTCATGCTTTGGATCCTTATCAAAATAAATTATTTCATCACTAAGTACAGCTTATGTAGATAATATTTTGACTTTGAATGATTAAAATTGGACGATCGGTTTTGAAGTTATGGCGAAATCTATCTATACTATACATCTACACTATATCTACCCTAATATTATAAAGAGGAAAACTTTGTTTGTTTGTTTGGTTGTAATGAATAGCCTCAAAAAGTACTGAACCGATTTCAAAAATTCTTTCACCATTCGAAAGCTACATTATCTACGAGTAACATAGGCTAAATTTTATTCTGGAAAATTTTTTTTGGGTTTTTCGGACACAAGGTGTAAAAAATCAACCAGAAAAGTTGCTTATTTTGCGTACTAAGATCCCCTTGTAAATCTTAGTTAACGCAGGCTAGTATTATTATGTAAATGTAGACTCATCATAACGAAACATCTTTTACAATTTACGGATTTTATCGCTATATATGATTTTTACATGACCGACGTTTCGCGTACTTTACAGCAACCATGGTCACGGGAACACTGGTGTACTCCCGAATAATCCGCGAAACAATGTACAGTTTTCATTTAATTATATTATAGTGATATTCGCGTGAATATTAGAAAACAACAACAATAACCTGGCATTTGTAGGATCAAAAATTCAGGTAACGCATTGTCGATGGGCCAGTAGGTAAGGTTGGTTAAAGAGGTTGTATTTATTAGACAAAGTGTTGGTCGGCCATTTTCCCGGTGGTAAGATGATCCCCGTGGACGGGTCGGTCCGTTTTGGATGCTATTCACAAGGGATCAGCCGTTTTGGTGTTAATTCATCGAGGCAAATCCATTTCACGAAAACGAATAATGACGGTAATGATTCCTGATTACTATAAATATAGTTAGAAGCGAGTTAATCGGCTCTATTGGCGTTCATTAAAAAGGGCTAATCTAATTCCAAAACTAATCTAATATAATATAATAAAATAAAAAACAGAATAACAAATTTGTAAAAGTAGACTATCAACATGTCACATTGTAGTAATATTTATTATCTGTGTCACTGACAAAACGTAAACAGAAACGTATCTGAAAGAGAAAATATCTTGGCTAAACTTAAGAGGGCAAACGGAGCTGATTGAAGATTGAGCCATAAGCTGAGCTGGCGCACTTCCAGGACAAAGCTTAGTGAAATACAAGGTGAACCCCGGGCAGATGACGTCACCCTAACAACTAATAGTTTCCTCGAATTATATTATTATCCTTAAAGAAGTTCCAGAGCTCGGTTAAACTAGCTATTACCAAGCTGATATCGGAACTAATGTAAAAACTTTGAGATTCGATATATTTTTGTAATAGAATTTAAAAAATTGCTGTGTTGCTAATTTGTGGTTATCATTTGTTTGTGGTGGCAAATTGAATTTTCGAATTTTAAATTTATTGAGTGATAAGATAATAATGATTATTATTAATGATCCATGCCTTATTGTTTCAAGACAACTTAGAAACGAGGAACATTTATGAGGTTGAGAAGTTTGGTGCTTCTTACTGGGTAGAGGCTTATACCGAGACTCATATAACTGCCCACCGCCACCAGGGCTGACGACGACATCGTCATCACCATCATCATCATCATCATCATCGTCAACAACAACAACAGCATCATAATCATCATCATCTTTTTCTTCTTCATCATCATCATTATATCTTACCCTTTATCTGTCCACTGCTAAACGTAATGCAAATCTCTCTCAATAAACGCCAAGACGACTGACCCTTTACCACTCTCATCCAACAACGACATTTCGCCTGCCTAAACTTAGCCGTATTGGCCTATCGGGTTGGCCGATGGGCCAATAAGGGTTATGGTATTAGGATGATATACGTAAATTTAAAACAACAAAAAAGGACTTGTCAATTAGTCGCCTATTGTGAAACGCAAGATGACTAGCCCTCTAGACAAGTAGCACAAATGCTAAATAAATAGAATAGAATACTTGTTGTATGGGCTGTCAAATTACATGTCGTAAGCTAGTGTCATTCCCATACAATAAGACGTATTCTATTCTATTCGTTTAGCGTTTGAATCACTTGTCTAGGGGGCTAATTCATTATTCTATCGCTTGTCGTGCTTCCCTTTGAATTGATCATAGACAAAAAACTAATAATGACCCCAAATGCTTATTCTGAACAATACTAACAAAATAAAAATAAATATTATTCAGGACTATAGTCTGTAATAATTTAATTAAATACTCCAAATCCATTCTATAGTAAGCTCTTGAGTCATTTCCTCCGCTAAAGAAAAACATCTATTTTTACGTCGACGACAGGAGTGCCTGTAAACTCGTTAAATTATCACGTCTATTAGGTTGAGTCGGTGGTGCAATTTCATGGTACAATGCGTTTCCTAAAGCCATTCGCTTACATAGCCAAGAGAATTCCACAGATAATAACACTATACAGACCTTATATTATGTGTCCGGCTCTGGAGCTCTCGTTTATTGTTTTATATTTGTTTTGGCTAGGGTAGTAAATTTAATAATGAATTCGTTTGATTGTATTTATTATATTTACATGCATATGCTAAGAGGAATAAGAGAAGAAAAACTTAGATTGAAAATATATATTTAATATAGGACTGTAAAAATGTGATGTCGATCAAAATCTCTTTCAATATAATAGGTAAGAAAGCGAAAGGCAGTATAGCATCGATGCCTGTTTCAAACTTCTTTGCAACATGCCAAAACACTTAGTACCTACATGCAGATTTCATGATGATTTTCATCCTTTAAACTTATTTATTTCTTTGATTCAAAAATATATTAATACTCAATAGGAAATAACAATCAATAAACTGGTGGACACATAAACTGCATCAACTACAAGAACAACATTCAATTGAATTTTACTACGAAATATGCAAACTTTTTACATTTATTTGTATTAGCCAATAAAGGCTGGTTTATGAACACAAAAACAAAATCAAATTTAAATATGAAACTGTCACAAAATAAAGAAAATTTTCCCTATTATGGAAATATTGTCAATTTGGTAAAGATTAACTCGTTGTTACGTTTATGTTGTGATTGATGGTTGTTTATTTTTTGTTTTGTTCATGATGAATTATCGATATTAATTGTTTAACTGCTAGTCTCTTCTTATTTTAAACAAGATTTTCTCTGACGAATATGGATGTATCGTCCGAAAAAGCCGCACAAAGTGTTGCTCTAGTGCAGCAAGGCCTAACCCAACGAATAATTGCTGCAGATTTAAATATAAAGCAGTCTACGGTTTCTCGAGTTTACAGAAGGTTTATGGAGACAGGTTCATTCCATAGGAGACGTGGAACCGGCAGAACTCGTGTGACAACGACTCGTGACGACAGGTTTATTGTGACGACTTCCTTACGAAATCGGTCTTTAACGTCCATAAGCATTAAAAATCAGCTCCACCGGGTACGTGACGTAGCAGTTAGTGCACGAACCATAAGAAGAAGGTTAGAAGAGCGTGGTCTCACACCTTTTAGAACCGCAAATGGACCAAAATTATCTGCAGCTCACAGGCAAGCTCGACTAAGATTTGCTCGTGAACATTTAAATTGGACTGAAGAGCAATGGGCTTCCGTGTTATTCACTGATGGGTGTAGGACTTGTTTGTATGGTGCTGATGGTCGCAGACTAGTCTACCGTAGACGAGGAGAGCGATTTGCTCAAAATTACATTGAGGAGAGGGTTCCATTTGGAGGCGGATCTTGTATGGTTTGGGGCGGCATATCGGTAGATGCTCGAACCGAACTTGTATTTATTGACCCAAACACACATGGCCGTAATAACAGTGGTTTAACATAACATCGCTATATAACGGAGATATTGGACCCTCATGAAACTTCGTTCTGATGCAGAAAAATGCTCGTCCGCACGCAGCGAGACAAGTTCAGCAATACTTAACTGAGGTTGAAATTTGTTCCATGGATTGAGCACGTAGCTCGGATCTCAATCCGATAGAACATGTGTGGGACAACCTAAAAAGAGCTGTATTTAAAATAAATTCGTTCCCAACAACGGTCGTGGAGCCCAGAGTTGCAATGTCACAAGAATGGGACAATACTCAGCAAGATCGTTAAAAAACACTGATTAGGTCGATGCGAAACCGACTTGAATCAGTTATTAGGACAAGAGCAAGTAATACGTAAAAAAAAACCTTATTAAAAACAAAAAAAAAACCTTTTCTTTTCTTACTATTGTAAATCTTTCATAATAAAACGTTTTTTTGTTCTATTCACGGTTTCATTCCAAAATGCTGCAAAAGGAGTAAATTTTATTTTTTTACTGAGAAAAGTTAGCCTATACACACAAGAATTGATTTTTTTTTAGATTAAGAACCAATCTTAACACTATTGTTAACATAAATCAAAATAGTTTGCATTTTCACTAATTATATTTCATTGAAAGTTAACATGCACTATGATGCAGTTTTTGTGTCCACCAGTGTATAATATAATATACCTACTAGCGGCAGGCTTTTTGACAGAAGGAACCCGACAGACTTCCTTCTGTCAAAAAGATTTGGTATATAGCAGTTTTTTGTTCCTACCTATTTTATCTCAAATTTGCGAAATAAACTATCCTATCTTTTAAGTTGGAGAAAAACACACATTTTAAAACCATTGAAATCGGTTCAGTAGTTTCGGAGTTCATCCCGGACAAACATCGTGACACTGGAATTATATATGTCGGCGCACATTAAAATGTCAGTGTCAAGACTCAAGAGTGACAAGATGTCACTCTAGCGGAGCGTCGAGTCGATGGTAGCGAGGCGGTCATCTTAGAATTGACTTCTTGGAGAACGGTCGCAAGCGCGCCACGTTGTCGACGAATCGCTATCCATAGTTATATAGTTATAATCATACTACATTTTAAAGTGATTAGTATTGATCAGAACATTAGTGTCCCCGATTTGTCTGCCCACATGCCCACATTGCAAGATGAATTCTGATGAAGGCCATCCTGAGCTTTCATCAGAAGTGGGATCGAATGGGGTTCATGGTGAAGCAGGGCAATCGGGATTTAAAACTGCTAAGAGGTTATTGAGCAGCATGGAAGCGCTGCTGTCTCGAGTTTTATTGGCCCAACAAACACCGCTTGTGAGTACTAATCATACAATTCTTTTGAAGTTTGACCCGGACGAGCCTGACTCGGACATTGATGGATGGTGTAAGGTGACAGATTTTATTGTACAGGGTAAAAATCTGGAAGGTGTTAGTTTGCTGATGGCGCTGACGGAGGCGTTGAAGGGTCGTGCAGTAATGTGTTTAACGAAGCTTAATTTAGACACCCTTGCATGGGATTCAATTGGGGAGGTTCTAATTGCAGGATTTTCAAAGCCTAAGCTTCTACAAGACTATTTTGATGATGTGCTGCGCTTCCGGATGGGTGCTGAGGAGACTGCGTCCGAATCTGCTCTCCGGTTATGGAGTTGTGGATCACGTCGGGGTCACCAATTGTGGATCACTGGGATGTTTCCACAGTCATTGAAGCGAGTATTATCGGTGTATGGGTTTGTATTATGAATGAGGGGACTTACAATTAATAAAACTAAAATTCTCTCTACAATTAAACCATCTTAATCATAAGTTCTCTTTTATAATAATGACGTTGTCAAATTTTATATTTTTATTCCACTCATTTCGCACCTCCTTTCTATGAAAGTAGGTGCGCTATCAAATTTTTCCGCCACAGAATCTCATCGAAAAAATACCTGAGAGCATGATGCCAGAAAATGTAATTACTGGATTTGCGATATCCGTGTTGTGTCAGAAGGACAGCCTGATACGTCGTGAGTTAAACGGACAAAACTTAACGACTCGAGCCCAGTTATTTCGAATACTTGGGGGAGTATCACTTAAGCGGCACACGGACACCGATGTCCAAGAACCAGAAGCAAAACGTTCTCGTATAATGGAGAAATTCGTCGGTAAATGTCACCACTGTGGACTAGTTGGACATCGAATCGCCGACTGTAGGAAACGCCGAGATGAAGTTGGAACGAAGTCGCAAGACACTTCAAGTTCATCACGAGCCGTGTAGAAAAGGTCGAACCTGACCTGCTATACATGTGGTCAGCCTGGGCACGTCGCGACTGTATGTCCAGACAAGAAAAACGGCAGTGGAGCTGCAGTCAAGGAGGTCAATCAGTGTGAGCACCGCCCTTCCAGGAGCTTCTTGAAGACATCTTCTGGTGAGCGAGTACCTTTTTTTATTTTTATAGTGGCTTATCGTGTTCGCTGTTAAAAGAAAGCTTTTCTGCTAGTTTCTGAGAAGTAGTAACAAAATTTTTCTTAAATTTTCCTTGCTAAATGTTACAAGCCAATGTACTCTTAGACTATAATAACTTGGAACTGGTAGACTCTACAGAATTCTAGGCATGACTTTGGGTCGTAGGCAGCAGTGGCGACCCTACTAAATTGACGAATAAACTCAGTTAAGGTGCATATGCAATGAGAAAAAAAAATGACAAGTTAACTGATAAAGAAACAGCGCGAATTTAGTTATTTTCATAGCTATGTGGGGAAATGCTGCCGATGTAGACAATATTTTTGTGCTACAAAAGCGGGCTATTCATGCAATTTAAAAATTTCGTTAAAAAAAAAGGAAATAGGTATTCTGACCGTTGCTTCTCAATACATCTTGGATAACTTATTGAATGTCCGGAAAAATATAAACGATTCCAGTAAAAAAAGTGACATTCATAGTAGGGTTAAACGTAATAGACACAGGCCAGTGATTAGACTTACAAAAGTTATAAGCAACTCTTTTAAAGGCAACTGTACCTATGCGCTTTTACAGTAGGAGGCCGGAGAGTGTTCGGAGTCTATCCATTAATAAAAAAAAAAGTTATTAAGGAATGTTTGTGTGGTAAAGGATCTTGCAATGTAAAAGACTTCATGTAAGATACCACATCTTGGGAATAGAGAGCCCAAGGCATTTCAGTATAGCATGTAAATTTATAATAGAATATTTGGAAAGATTAGTTCCACTGAGCTTTCGCCGGTTTTTCTCGGTAGGTGCTTTGGAGCCGGTGGTAGATTAAATTGACGTTCAAATAGATACTTTGGTGGTACTATTTTTAATAATAATAAAAAAAAGTTAATTCAGGTAATTTTCATCGAATTTAGTAGTATGCCCACGAGAATTCACGTTTCAAACCTTTTGAATTATGATGAGGCCGAGTCGGCGCCAGAGTATGTAGATTATGTCCGCTGGCTCTTCTACTTTTACCGGTAATTCAAATACTGTTAGTCCACACTTTGATCCTGAGACATGGGATATACATAACGAAACTGAAATATGGGATGAACAGGATATTCCGCAATCATATTACATAGTCTTGCACGAGTTTGTTTTATATTGTAAGTAATGTGCAATCCTGAACTGTTTGGAGAGTGTCGTCCGGGCCATACCCAGTGGGGTTGGTTGAAGG
Source organism: Lycaena phlaeas (assembly GCA_905333005.2). Lineage (NCBI taxonomy): Eukaryota > Metazoa > Arthropoda > Insecta > Lepidoptera > Lycaenidae > Lycaena > Lycaena phlaeas. The sequence continues at coordinate 12,829,449 of HG995173.1, forward strand.
GATGCACTCGTCCGGTCCAGACACCTTATAGTCTAGCCTGGTCGGAGGGACAGTGTCGTCCGGGCCATACCCAGTGGGGTTGGTTGAAGGGATGCACTCGTCCGGTCCAGATGTCCTTATAGTCTAGCCTGGTCGGAGAGACAGTGTCGTCCGGGCCATACCCAGTGGGGTTGGTTGAAGGGATGCACTCGTCCGGTCCAGATGTGTTATTGTTGGTTGACAAGTTGATGGGAGCAGTGTCGTCCGGGCCAGATACGGTCTGGTTGGAGGGATGCACTTGCTCATTTCTATGACTTAATATGACTGATTCTATGTTTGAAGCTAGAACTAATTACGAATACAATTACAATTAAAAATCGATGTACAGTCTTGAATGTAGCAGGATGGACGAGCGGATGTCTTGGAGATTAGATGTTGTTTGTTCCAGGAATACTATAACGCCCGAGGACGGTCGTATGTCAGTCTGGCCGTGTCGGCGCACATTAAAATGTCAGTGTCAAGACTCAAGAGTGACAAGATGTCACTCTAGCGGAGCGTCGAGTCGATGGTAGCGAGGCGGTCATCTTAGAATTGACTTCTTGGAGAACGGTCGCAAGCGCGCCACGTTGTCGACGAATCGCTATCCATAGTTATATAGTTATAATCATACTACATTTTAAAGTGATTAGTATTGATCAGAACATTAGTGTCCCCGATTTGTCTGCCCACATGCCCACATTGCAAGATGAATTCTGATGAAGGCCATCCTGAGCTTTCATATATAATAGATTGTATAAAAGGTAAGAAACAAAAGCCGTTTTTAACTTTACTTTTTATTAAATACTTCCTGGTGTCCTCAGCTTCGCCCGTATGCAGTTTGAAAAATTAGTTTATGGATTTCTTTGCTAGAATCAGATTTAAAAAAAAACAAACAAAATTTAGTCCGACACTGTATGTACTAATAAGCATATTAAAATGTTTTATTTACAAATTCAAATTAAACATGGAACGTATTTAGCAAACGTAGAAGCACTAATATATTCGGATCCCCAATAATGCATGCTGGAATCCTAAAACCATCCCAAGTTTATCTTGAATTATCATATTATACCGGCTACGAAAATCCCGAACAAAAATCTTTAATCTGCATTCTGTATCCCGCAGTACAGTGAGACGAATAATAAATATTCTCTTCGAGACAAAACATTTCATTTATTTTGTCCTTTAAAACTGGCTGAACTCTGTTTCAGCAAGCTTTCTTCGTTTTGCCGTTGCTTTTAAAAGTTTACAATTTCAGAGGCTATAAGGTCGCTTTAAAGCTAATTTATTCAAATGTGCCATTCTGGGAAGATACCTATTACGGATGTTTTTCACCATTCAATTAAAACTTTTGGAAATATACTTGGGATTGAGATGAAGTAAATGTTGCTTATTAAGTCAATGTTTTGAACCTTTAGCACGATCGCTTTTTTTACCGGACGTTAAAAAATCATTGAAACGAGACAAATTGATACCTATGTATGTTCACACGATTTCGTTTTTATAGCGCAACGCCTTTTTATCAAGCACTGTATATATGTACTGTATATATATATATATATATATATATATATATATATATATATATATATATATATATATATATATAGAATCGGGATCTCCGAAACGGAAATTTCGCTGCCAAATATTATGTCATGGTAACTTAGTGGTGAAATTAGGCATATAAATCCGAGCGAGCCTGGTTCGAATCTCCAGTCCGATTTTTTTTTCCTTTTTTTAAGATCATTTTTATTTAGAAGAAAAATTTTATCGTATCTTATCACTAAGGGTACCGAGCAAATGCTCGGTCAACCAGGTACTGTATTTATAACAACATAAAATATCATTCCTTCTTATAACTTAGGATAATATATTTGTAGCCTGAGGTCTGACTTGGCTAGTTTTCATATACGAATTATATTAAAGGCTTCGTAAGTTCTAAGCCTGTTTACTTGTCGGTTCTTATTTTATTATTTTGAAAATTTGGCTTATTGGTAGAAACTAGCCATCGAACGCTATAATTCGTGTATGAGAACTAGCCAAGTCAAATCTAAGGGTATTTTTATGACTACATTTCAGGACTGACCATTGAACTTGGCACCCATTTAAATCTCACTTCTTTTGTCGTTAGAGTCAACAACCATAGCATCCTACTATCCTACTTACATTATAAACACGAAAATTTGTAAGTGTGGATGGATGGATGTTTGTTACTCTTTCACGTAAAAAGTACTGACTGTCATGTGACTACAATAACATAGCTTATACATTAGAATAGCACATAGGCTATAATTTATACCCGTAAACCAACGTGAATGGAAAGTATGCGAGTGAAACCACGGGGTGCTGCTAGTACTCGTGTATCATATAATATATGATACAGGAGTACTAATATGTAATTTTGAACTTCGCTTCATTACACATTTGTGTTTTTCCATCTAATTCACAGTTTTACATAACATTCAACTATTATTTTCTGTCGCCTCAATTAACGATTTTTTTATATGCCTCTACCCACAGATTTATAAATTTACACCTATAGGCCTACCTATCATATTGTTGATTTCCTTGTAAGTATTTATCTTGAATTGTCATACATCCCAGATAATTGGGAATATATTTCTATTTGTAAAATATAATACTTTGACAAATGGAAAAGTTATTTTAATGAGGCATCTAAAGAAATGAGGTTGTGACTTGTGACATAAAGTACTACAGAATAAGCTTTCCGCACTCCCTGGTTTGACGAGGGCAACTTATATTGCAGGATTTATGTATATATTTATTTATAATTTATTTATATATATGTATAATATATTATAATTATATAAATTAGCGAAGACTGCGATTGGAACACTATCCATCATCGAGTTTTGCTTTTCATAAGAAAAAGGCTGTTTCAATCAAAAAGCAAATTTAAATTTGCTTCAATTCGAATGCCTTTGATGGAGGCTTAATTCAAAGTATTTCTAAGCCCAACCAAAAACTGAAGCAGCAACAAGATGAGTAGTTTGATATATAATATTATACTTATTAAGTTATTCTCTCGGTAAAAGTCGTTTATATTTTTGTTTTTATATCTATGGACGCTCTTTACACCACGTCAATCTGGTCCCGCGGTAAGCTCTCGAAGAAACTTGTGTTACAGATACCAGACAACGGAAAATACATAATATATATTTTAATACTTTTATATTAATATGTAGGTACATATATTTAAGATTTTTAATATATAGTACATAATATATTTAATACACATACATGACCCAGGAACACGTAAACTTTTTGTTTCCTGGCGAGATTCGAACCCGCTACCTCCGGGCTAGAGCGCCAACGCGCTAACCACTGAGTCACAGAGGTCGTCAATAGGCATGATGACAGTAGTTTAAAATCGCTAAAATACAATATTTACTGAATTAAACTTGAAGCTTGGAATATAAAACGCGCATTTTTTTCTTTATTAAGAGTGTGATTAATATTTATTTTTATAAAATAAAACTACAAAATAAGGCAATCCGCCATGATGTCTTGAACACCAATCAGAGCGCATGACGTCATTTCTGAGTCCAAACATAAACAACACGCACGAACGTTACAGATCGTATTGTTAACTGATAGTCGTCTATCTGTGTTTTCATTATATTGAGTATTATTTGAGTGTTAAAGTTATTAAAATCTAATATAAAATAACACGAGTCATGGAGCAAGGATTTACTAAGGCAAACAGCGCTAATTTGCCTAGAATTGACATGATAATAGTGGGAGAGTTTTTGACATCAAATAAAGATTTTTGTTCAGCAGAATTTAGAAATGTTAAAACTTCCATGTAAGTTTATTAATATAATCAAAAACTTTATAATTTTAGTGATAAAATAATTTTCTAAAATATACTTTTGACAATATATTTCTTATCAGGTTATTTTTATAAAGGCTTATTATTAGGGTTATGTTAATGAAATTCATTTTTACCGTGCTTCAAATGATATTCCATATAATTATTCATATCATTTGGCAACTGAAATTTGAATAAAATATGAAATCAGCAATGATACCTAACAATAAAAACCTAACCTAACCTTGAAATAATGTTTACATTTTTACATTCATCCTCGTACAAAATATTATTACCAAATACGAGTGTTATATACTATCCTAGAATCTAGAAAACAATGTAAAAACTTACATCAAAGTGATGTTCACAAAAATAAAGGCGAGTACTGGGCAATATTGTTTTTGAATCTCGCCTTGCAAGTTTAAGCCACTTGTTTAGTATTGTTTTATTGTGAGGAACGTACACAAATAACTTATAAAGAGTTTTTAAGGATGTGTTCACACACTGGGGAACCCCACACCACTTATACACTTTCGAATTCATATTTAATAATACAAAATAACTTAATTATTTAATGAGCGCAGCGTACTTGAGTCTTATTTACTTAGACGTGACGTCACAAGCGACGCCATGACACTCACAAGCGTTTTCGCGCCGGGTTAAAAATGTACAGAGAAAAATGCAAATACTTGATAAAAAAACTTCGCATTTTCGTAAAATTTATAATTTTTCCTACTAAATAGACGTATACCTACATCATACAAAGGAATTTCAAAATTTGTCATCATGCCTATTCGGTGGTCGGTTTTAAATATTAATATAATGAACAATGTCACAAACAACAATATAAGTAATACAAGGTACGATCGGGGTGGCGTATCCGTGTGGATAAAAACCCCTTTAAAAATATTCAATAAAAAAAAATATTCCTTAAATAATTATACGTCATAGTATACAAACATGTCCATTCTGAGAAAGAAAATGAAAATTTAGGAATAAGTTAGAATATCTCTTCAAGATTCAAGACACAAGGGTTATGAGAAAAGGTTTAGCAGGGTTCATAGGGAACCCTTCTAAATCCATCATGTCTGTCCGTCCATCCCAGTCACATTAGATGGACACTTAAGCAACCTAAAGGGACTCGCTTATGTTGCGTAATCTTACTAATATTATAAACATGAAAGTTTGTAAGTGTGGATGTTTGTTACTCTTTCACGTAAAAACTACTGAATGGATTTTAATAAAACTTTACAATTATATAGCTTTAAATACATCAGAATAACACATAGGCTATAATTTATCCCTGTGCTCCCACGGGAACAGGTAGTACGCGGATGAAACTGCGGGGAGCTACTAGTTTAAAACTAACTATTTAAAGAAGTTATTTTTCGTGAAATTATAGTAGGTATAATATGTTTTCATTTTTCAAACATTCTTTAATGTTTTGAACTCGAAAATAGAAAAGTTAAATAAATATTACAATCGTTTCGGATTCCCAAAAGTACTCGCCTAATGATACAAGACAAGATTACCTACTGTAAATCAAAAAATAACTTCAAACCAAGTAATCTGCAAATGGGTTTCGACCTTTCTGGAATCCCAGCGTTATATTATTATGGGACGTAATTCTGGAGAGGCCATCAGAAAGACATAATACTATTTCTGTGCCCTTGATGTATTTTTAAGTGCGGTCCCACTTAGCCTTAACGTCCGGCAGACCCAACTATAGGCCTGCTTACGACTTGAAAAATTACAAATGGAATTCGCAAGCAGTCCAATGAAAATGGAATTATGCGTTCTTTTTTATGAGAGGTCTTTGGAAATGCCAACTCAGAATCCGGTTTATTATATTTATTTATAGTTCAATATATAAATAATCGCAACTTACAATGAGAAATTATTTAGAACTAGCTGTTGCCCGCAGCTTCGCCTGCGTTAACTAAGATTTACAACGGGATCTTAGTGGAATGATATATCTTTACCGATAAATGGGCTATCGAACACTGAAATGTTTCATTAAAATCCGACCGATAGTTCCTCAGATTAGCGCGTTCAAATAAACAAACTCTTTAGCTTCATATCTTAAGGATTAACAGCATGAGTAAAATAAACTCGTTTAAATATAGTCCAAAAAAATAAAAATTTATGAATAAAATATGGTTGTTGCGCCTCACTCGACATAGATAGGTATAGTGTGTCGCGGACTTTTTTGTAGATAATTATAAGATCTATAATTAATTAGAACATTCTATGGTTCTATATTTTATAGTTTAGGCAGCGTACGCAAAATAAGTAACTTTTCTGGTTGATTTTTTACACCTTGTGTCCGAAAAACCCAAATATCTTACGGAACACTATTTTTTTCAGAATAAAATGTAGCCTATGTTACCCGTGGATAATGTAGCTTTCGAATGGTGAAAGAATTTTTGAAATCGGTCCATTACTTTTTGAGCCTATTCGTTACAACCAAACAAACAAACAAAGTTTTCCTCTTTATAATATTAGTGTAGATGTAGAAGTGTAGATAATATTAGTGTAGATTGGTACGAGTAATGTAATTCTATCATCACTATATATATAAGCTATTTACTGCTAGAGATTTCCGTTGAAGTCTGGAGAAACGAGAACGAAACCTTTGACCATATTATGATTATATCAATTTGCCTGTCAAAACTAATAAAAAAAGCATAGTAAGTTGTGACTTTGGTCTTTGAGCACTAAGATCAAAACTTGTTATAAATAAACTGAATAAACAGCTGAAGTCAGAATAAGTTGGACTCCGACTAAGTGAATAGTACGAGTGAATAGAACACGATCCAGTTGCAAAGCGACAAGCAGTAATTAGAGGACCTAAGCATTAGTTAAGAAACTCGTGTAAACTAGCCTAAAAATAATACTTTAAGATTACTACGCTCCACTTGTAATAAAACTTAAAAGCCTTATACAATTAAGATCGATAAGAAATTCTGAACTGGCTTTATTATCCACAAATCACATCCTAGTAGCACCACTAAAGCTACTTAGCATTATTAATTCCTTTTTATCATTGTACTAGCTGTTACACGCAACTTCGCCTGCATTACCTAAGATTTAGAAGAGGATCTAAGCGAGATGATATACATGTTATCGGTGTTGCTCTACTGTATTATGCATGTATTATTATACTTAGTACCTGGTTGACCGAGCATTTGCTCGGTACCCTAGGTGGTAAAATACGATAAAAATTTTCTTCCAAAAAAAATGATCTTAAAAAAAAGGAAAAAAAATTAGGACTGGAGATTCGAACCAGGCTCGTTCGAACTTAACTGCCTAATTTCACCACTAAGCTACCATGGGATATTATTTGTTGCGAAATTTACGTTCGTATTCTAATCATATTTTATTGATGCCTAGCTAAATCGATTTATCGCCGTTTTTAACACATGTATACAAAATTTCATGAAAATCGTTGGAGCCGTTTCCGAGATCCCGATTCTATATATATATATATATATATATATATATATATATATACAAAAATTGCTCGTTTAAAGGTATAAGAATATAAATCTTCCTCTTGAATTGTTCTATCTATTAAAATAAGAAAGACTTGTTGCACTCTGGGAGTGCCGGCAGAAGTAAAACGTAGTGCATTTTTGATTTTTTGTAATAGTTAGGGAATAATTTTGAAAATTTTTTTTAACTATTTTTTATGATATTAGATTTAAATAAATCTATTTTTTTTTTATTGATCGACCCTTCCAATCGATTAAAAGCCCACGTGTCCTGACGCGAGTTTCACAGTTTTAACCCATCCCATCCCAAAGTGCTCAACGCCGCTAAAGAAGTTTTCACTTCAAAAACCGTATCAAAATCCGTTGCGTACTTTTAAAGACCTAAGCGTACATACAGCGGGAAGCGACTTTGTTTTATACTATGTAAAGAAGATAAAGATAATAAGATTACTAATTATTATTATTTCATCAATCAATAATAGAATTTTAATCTCTCGACAACAGTAGGTAGGTACATCATCATCGTCGTCACTGCGCGTAGACGAACCTTCTCGGATGCTTGCATACGACCGGTAGCAGGAGTTGCCCAGGTGGTGTCTAGGATTTGAAGACTCGGACTCGAAGTGTCCCTGGAGAAGAGTGACGCTATATGCTTACACGGACCACGGCGAGGTTCTAACCAGGTCCAGCCTAATGGTAGGACTCTCTCGGCATAAACATGACGTACTTGAACATTATCGTTGACAACAGGTGCCTCGCGGGTGCTAAGTAACCTCCTCCCCAATGATGGTCAACCGAGCGCTGACTACCGTCGCCTATATGAGAGCGTCTTCGGTCTTGCAATCGATAAGGCTGTACGACGCACCGATACGGGCAGCCACTATAAAAGGAGAGTATGTTGCTGCTGCACTACATCACAATAATATGACACTGCGTGCATAGCACGTGCATGCTCAGACTCTGCGACACACGTGGTTGCAGGTGCCCGAAGCGTTCCTGGCGGAGGAGGAAGGGTGTTGGTAAAGACAACGAAAGAAGTCTAGGACGGGAAGACGTTCAATCTTGAAGCAGTGGATTGACCGGTAGCACGGAGATGAGCAGATTCTGACAAGGGTGCTCCGGGATTTTTCTGTTCTGGTTGGTGCTGATCTGTCGCTCCCTGCGGTCGTCCGTGCTATGGCCGTCAGTGCGAGCGCATAGGAAGAGGGCGTAATTTTGCAGAAGGAGGAGGTGGAACTGGAAAGGGAGCGCACTAGCGCCCCGCCCGAAGGAAAACGAAAAGGTGGGTTTCCTTGTTACGGATGTTCATAAACAAGAGTCTCGGTGGTGGTCACTGATCACAACCCTCTCAAGCCTTGACTGTAGAATTGTACACTGGTTTACCCATTTCCAGTTACCCAAAAAAAACATTGTTTCCTAATGCCTACTTACCTAGTGGCTAGTACTTATTACTCTAGGTTACATATTATATTTTAAAATGGAATATCTAACACGGCGTCAAAATTGTGGGATAAATATTATAGACTTTTAGTACATAATATTTCATCGCAATTATATACGTTAAGTCACCGGTGTTGCCCCTACGAAAAATATTGAAGCGTCGATTTGAATTGACAATTCGCGGCGTCCTAACAGCTGTTCGAACTGCGACCATTACCTCGACAAAAGCACGATTTCTTATCGGATATTTGAATTTGCACGTGTCTTAATAACCACACAAAGTAGCAGCATTAATAATATTAATCATGGAAGAAGACACAGGGGTTAAAGGTATGTAATTATTAATATTGCTACATACTTATTCCACAATGAATATGAAAGCATGCATCATGGATAATGCGCGTTACTATATATTTCGTACATTTTAATTCTATGAGGCATCTTCTAGTTTATTATTACTATATGGCGACCAATTAAAACAATATTTAAAGTATATCTAGTCCATTAAATTTCCAATAATTGTATTATTCCATAAGCGTGCACGCTATTTTCAAAAGTGATTCACTAAACCATATATATTTCCAATAAACAATATGAATTTTATTCATAAAATCGGAATATTAAAGATACTTAATGAATTGCAATGCTAATTAACCCCATGCTAGTAAATAATTCTTCACGTATAATTTAAAGACAAAAATTTAACTAAATTAAAATAAATTAAGCACTTCGTCTTATCTTATCACTTTAGTTCCAAAACTCCCGTATTGATTCCATTCATAATTTGTTAAAATATCCCATGGCAAGTAATTGCTGTTTTTCAAATATATAAACTTATTACCCAGCAGATTTTTTTTTCATTTGCTTTACACTACTTTGTGTACATAAAATAATAAATATATATATACATGTCTATTTTTTATATTAATAAATTAGCTCCAGTGACCCGTCTAAGAAGAAGATTATCTGTTGAGCAACCTGAAGAAAGTAAGTCACCAGCACCAAACACACCCACAAAGAGGAGAGCAACTAGAAGAACAGCTAAACCCGAACTGGAATTAATTGAAGAAAATGGTGAGCTTAAGAGTGCCTTTATTCATTTTATTATTAAGTTTTTAATTAATCATTATATTAAGATATTGTTAAGTATAACCTTAAGTTATGAAAATACAAATAGTAATAGAAAATTTAAAAATGAATGTTCACTCTCATGAATTTTATATGAATTTATAATATTAGGGATATATAATTTGTATCTATATCCTACACTAATTTTAATTCAATTTCTGAATAGTAATAATTAAGAACAAGGCTACTTCTTAGATACAAATGATCAAAACATATCAATCAACTAATATTATAAATTTGAAAGTAGGAATGTTTGATGCTTAGGAAACTTTTGTACCCATATTTTAAAAAAAGGGAAAGTTCTTAGAATTTATTCAATTTCAGTTGGACCACTAAAATTTAACACAATAAATCACAAAAATTGACCAAGACATCTTATAAGATAAAATGGCCATTCTTAATAAGTGCTTCAAATATTTTTTATAATTTTAGCTACATCTAAAACTCCTCCAAAAGATAAGACAAAGAAAACAGTCACAAAAGATCTAATAGATACTATTGAAGAAAAACCTATTACACCATCAAGGCGTAGTGCAAGAATTAGGTCCAATACTAGCCTTGTGTCTGAGACCTCCGTGACTGTAGACTCTCCAAGAGCTAAAAGAGCAGCCAGGAGATTATCACAAGTTGGTAAGTGTTATTGTTTGAGCATAATTTTCAAACCCCAGTACCAAACAAAGAGTGTTTGACTTTGACTTTTGTGGTATGGATGCTACACAGAGTAGGTCTTAAATGGGTGAACCATATGGATGCAATTTTCAGCAAGTTTTCCAGTGGTACTTCTGCCGATCCGATCGAGACGTACGCGTGGAGGGAACGACAGTCCACGCGGACTTAATGCGTAGAAATGGACTCCAGAGCGACGATGGTCCAGTGGTGGATGGACTCGGCCTCTTATGCGAGAGGTCTGGGTTCGATCCTGTATGCCTCCCTCTATCTACCTATATCGGCCTATATCCCCCCTCCGTGTATGCCTTGAAATGGGTTTTTCTAATTTCTAAGTGCACTCCAAACACGAGACCATCGCTTGCTCACCGGTGAAGGAAAACATCGTGAGGAAACCTGCATGCCTGATGAGATTGAAAGTCTTTGAAGGTATGTGAAGTTCACCAACTTGCACTGGGCCAGCGCGGTGAACTATTGGCCTATTACCCTCCTCGCCTGATTTCGAGGAGGAGACCCATGCCCAGCAGTGGGACAAAAAGGGTTGATACTTTACTTTTTTTTTCTAGTGGTGTTTTATCAAAATTGTATCAGCTGTTTTAAGTCAATAGCACTTTTGTTATGTTGGCTTTTTATTTTCTAGTATAAGATTTAAACAAATCTAATCTAAATAATTATAAATAATGCTATTGAGTGGGTAGTTATATGAAGTCATCAATGACTAAAAAATATTTTTTTAATGATAGATCTGGCAAATAGCTGATGGTAGATGAAGAAGTGACTTAGGCTATGAATAATATCTTTTATCAGTATGTGGCAGTCAATGTAAGTTAACCCCAGCATTGCTGCTAACAACAGCTATGAGTAGTCTATATTAAGATTTACAATAGCTAATTTTGGATAAATTAATTATTATAGGAAGTGACAGTGAAGCACCAAGTACACCAGTTAGACAAACGAGAAGGACCAGAAAAGATTCTACTTCAAGTATTGATAAAAGTGAGTTATATTTGCACATCATCACCATCATCTTTCTTTACACATTTCTTGCAATCCCACGTCACAGAATAGAGAAATGGAGCAACTTTTTAGGGTTCCATAGCCAACTTTTAGCTTGACCATTTTCACAACTTGTGCCTACAAGCTACATTTTCACAACTTGTACCTACTGTGAAAATGTAGCGGATCAAATCCATTCCATTAACATAATTATTTTACCTACACCTATGCTAACTTGGGGGAGTTTGTTCATTTGGACTTTGGAGGATGTAATTATATTAAAATATTATTAAACAAAATGACATACAGAGATGTAACACATTGTTTAAGATGCCTGATGAACGTTCAATAAAAGGACCGAAACGTCGCGAATTTAACGAAGTGTTTAAATTGACATCCTACTGTCCACTTTCCTGCGAATTCAGATAATCTATACATATATATACATGTGCAACTCCAACTCGCACTGGGCCTTTTTATTTATTCCTTTTATTTCTTATTAAGTATAGTTTAAAGTAGTTACTTATTAAGTTTATTCAATAAGTAGTGTATACCCCTCGATTATAACTGTCAAATTTATCGGCGTCGCTATCAGTAATCCTCTACTCTCTCAAGTCAGTCATAAACTAATCTCGACAAATCAAACAAATAAAACACTGGCGTGAATATTTATCATCGAAAGTATCGATAGCATAATTCGACGGGCACCGCACTATTATACACACTATGAAGCTATTTTCTAATGCGCACTTTTCAGCTATTTTAGCTAATGCAGTAATTAATCACCGTTTTATTAAGCAGCTTAGCTTTATAAGTTTAGTGCCATTTTATTTACCTATTAGGCTCCAGGAGCTAAGAATATCCCACACATATTATAATATTAGTCAGATTCCTATTCCCTTTGTGCCCACACCATGGTCTCAATCTCGGGATAGAATTGATATCCCTTTGTGTAGTCTAACATCTGGACAGTTTATGAATATGAAGGCTGTATAAAAGTATAGGTTATTTTATCTAGTATCTATATGAAAATATGTATTTATGATAATAACATTATTTTTCAGTTGAAAATCCAGCTTCAATTATACAATCTAACACAATACCAGAACCTATTGTTGAAGAAAGTGAGTCAAATAATAGAAAATCAATAACAGACCAAAAAGATGAAAAAAACACAAGTATCACAAGCCGTAAAAGTCCAAGGCTAATGGGAAAAAGAGAAAGAAAAAGTACATCTTTAATTGAAACTGAAAATAACGTAAACACTAATGGTGAAGATACACCTTGCTCTACAGAAAAAATTGAAACAGCAGACGAAAAAATTGCATTGGTACCTTCACCAACTAACAATGAAGATTATGATCATACGGATAATAAAAACAAAACTAAAGTTAACAAAAATGAGAGACTGTCAACAAACAGCTCTGACTTATTAGAAAATGTAAATAATAATCCCAATAAAATTATTCGTAGTTTAAATAAAAGCACATCAGCATTGGAAAATTTAATTTCTAAAAATAAAAGATTCAGAACTAAATCTTATACAAGTGGAACAATTATTACATCCAATGATCCATCCACAATATTCTATAGTGATAATGAAAGCTCTAAGAAAAATGCCTCAAATCGGTCACCTTTTAAACTATTAAATAAATCAGAATCAAAAGATAGCCCATTAAATAAAAGCACAAAAAAAGATAAATCTTTTACAAAGAACAATACAACTATTTCAGAAAGACTTTCAGTATACAATGAAAAAAATAATAGTAAACTAGAAATCGCTACTGACGAAATAAACTCTAAAGCTAATTTTGACAATAATGAAAACATTTTTGACAAAAATCCTAGCTCAGATTTACAAGTCACTCTAGTCATGGAAAATTATGATTCTAACTCTGTAAAATTAAACAGAAATGAAGAAGATCAATGTGTTCCAGAAGTAAGCCACATTGTGGAATCTTCATCTAAGCGTGACACATTAAATGCTTCAAAACAAAACAAAAATACTAGTATAGAAAATATGCCAGACAAAAATCTAATGAATGATACTTGTGAGCCTATGGATGTTGATGAAACCATACCAGATAGTTTGCTTATAGAAGATACAGATAAGCGAGAAGAAAATACGTCTAATCAAAGTATTCACAAATCTAAAAGGAAATCGTCAATAATGCTAAGTATGAATGAAAGTGGAAGTCAAAGTAAAAGTACTCTTATACTATCTCATCTTAAAGATACATCTACGTCAGAAAAAAATAAATCTCCACTCAAACTTGATGAAAAATGCTTATCAAATACAACTACTGCATTAAATACAACTGAAGAAAATATCATGCATAAGAAAATCAAATCTCAAAATTATTCCACAAGCACACCACTACAACAGAAAAAAAACGAAAAGGGACTAAGTTTGAATAACTCCAATATCAAATCAAATACTAACAATAATTCGAAAATGACTGAGGGTAATTTAAAAGATTCCGAATCTGAGAGTGATCTCTCAGATTCGGAAAATATAAAAAGGACACCTAAAAAAGAAAAATCTTTAACCAAAAAAAAAGAATCTTTATCAAATAATTCTGAAGACTCAGATAGTGAATTGTCTGAAAAAAGTAGTAATTTCATGGATGATGAAGCTAAAGATGCAGGTGACGACTATATGTCGGGTGACAGTCAAGATGAAGAGAAAAGACAAGAGGCAATAGAAAATGAAATACGAGAAAAGGGCGAAACATTATCTAGTGAAGATGATATTTCAAATGATTCAGATTATGAGAAGGATTCATTTATTGTAAGCTCAGCTGAAGAAGATAATGAGCTTTTAGAAGGAACAGAAGATGATCTTTCAATGAGTGATAATGAACTTACTATGTCTGCAAAATCTAAAAACAAGTACAATGAAAGGAAAATGAAAGAGCAAAAAAGGGCATCCAGGGAAATGTTTGAATCACGTCATCAATCGAATGTTTCTAATAATAGTTCTGTTTCGGATACAAAAAAGAAATCAAAAAAAAATCGTCAAATATCAAGTTCCTCTGAGTCCGAAATTGAAATAAAAAAATCTTCTAAAGTAAAAAATAAACAAAGATTAGATTCAAGTCATGATATAACAAAGACGGAAGATCAAAATTTAAAAACATCTAGAAGAAGTAAAACTCCTTCACAATCTATTTGCAATGATAGTCTCGCTATGGACGATGAAAAAGAGATAACAACTTTAAACCAAGCATCAACTGAGTGTGACCCCTTATTTCAACACATTAAAGAAGAACCAAGGACTCCTCATAATTCGAACACGTCTATGGCATTTATTGATGCACATAACGAGAGTTCAGAGTCGTCCAGCAAAGAATGTCAAAACTTAGACCCGCTAGCCACAACAATAGCTGACAATGACTCTTCAATGAGCAGTGATAACGAAAGAATTGTCCAGGAATACGATTCTATCCTGGAAGGGCTCAATAAAACAAATAATAAATTAAAAAATAAAACTGGCGATATTTCTCTAAATCTAGAAAATAAAAATACTAAAAAGGAAAAGAACCCCATTGTTGACGAACTTAATCTTACTCAAGTAAAATCTAAAAAGAACAAAGCAGAAAAACAAAATAAGAAGAATGAAGAAAAGATTGCAACTAATTCCTTGCATATTAATAATGATGATAGTTCATTGTCAACTGAATCAGAATCAGCACTTCTGCATTTATTGTTTTCGGAGGAAAGTAATAACTGTGAAGAATCTAGCAATAAAACTAAAGATAAAAGTGAAAATGTTGAAAATAAAACTGGTAAGAACTTGTATTTACTAAATCTCTATTTGTTATTTAGCTCTATGCCTTAACTAAATAACACAGAGTAGAACATTGTGACAATGTATTTATCTCGCGTCTCTCGAATCATTATGAGCAATTTGTTCAGACCTGCCTGTCTCCAATGCCGGTAGCAGAATTTTAGCACCAGATATCGCGTCAAAATTCTAGCCTGACTACATCAATATCCAACCATGCGATTTTTCACCTCCTGACTTGCATTGGTTTCATATTGTTTTAATTATATGAAACCAGCTGCTACCTCTACGGTTTTTTTTATTCAAACTTATGAAAATTAGTAAGGTCATTCTTTACAAAGAGAGCATATTCAAATTTTATCGGCTGGCAACGCATCTGTAATTCCTTCAGTGTAGCGGGTGCATTGTTCATATAACATTAGGTGAACTGGTTGTCTTTTTGTCCCCTCTACTATATAAATAAGTTAAGTTCATAAGAGTTCATTATATTAGGAATATAATGAACTCTTATATAGTATAAAACTAATGCTATACATACTCGTATAGTGTTATATTGCTATTATTTTATTTTTACTTAAAACGAAAAGCTGAATTTTTAGGTTCTGTAGCTCAAAAGGTAAAAAAGGAACCCCTATAAGATCCTAAGACATAGAATGTTAAGACTTGGTGTCAGTAATAACACAGCCTGACCTGCCCTTCTTTCGGAAACACAGCAACTACAGGAGAAACAAGCAAACAAAATAGTAATAACCACACAGCGTCACAGCACCTAAAGCCAGAATGTGTCGTCCGAGGATTAACTAGGTTTCTTTGTATACTATGAATTGACTAGCTCTTTTATTTTTTTCATTTAAGACAAAGGCTCATCAATTAATCAAACACTTCCAAAAACTCCTGGCAGTGATAAAAAGAAGAAAAGGCAATCAGAGTCTAGTCAGTGTGAAGAATCAAGTAAGTTAATACTTAGATAATTTTGTTGAGATAATATAATGGCGTTAATTAAGGGAGACCTATGTTCAGCAGTGGACGGATAAAGGCTGATGATGATGATGGTAAATATAATGACTTTCAAATCCATTGATATAATTATAAGAAAATTGTACAAATGTAGTATTTGTAGGCATTTTCTCCTAGAGTCTAGAAGTAGTGTTAATAATATGGTCTAGAACCCAAAGAGACGAAAATCAAAAAGTTTGTCAATTTATGGTAACTGCTACTAAATATCAATTTATTTCAAATCTATTTATTGTATGTAATTTTTTTCTTACAGACAATAATGATTTCAACAATCAGTCAAGCAAAACTCCGTCTAGTGGAAAGAAAAACAAAAAAGAACAACATTCAGAGACCAGTATTCGTGAGAAATTAGGTAGGATTTTAATATTCAAAACTGTTATTTTAATAATATTCATTATTTTAATAAAACTGAAGACAATTCAGTCTAATCTCCATGTAAATATTTAGTACATTAGTATAAGAAAAAAATTTCTTAATAGAATTTATTGTAATATAAGATAAATAAGGAGAAACAATTGGAAATTTCGCCTGATTTCGTGGAGGAGACCCGTGCCCAGCAGTGGGAC
This sequence comes from Lycaena phlaeas, assembly GCA_905333005.2. Taxonomy (NCBI): domain Eukaryota; kingdom Metazoa; phylum Arthropoda; class Insecta; order Lepidoptera; family Lycaenidae; genus Lycaena; species Lycaena phlaeas. Next base: position 12,846,393 of record HG995173.1, read on the forward strand.
TTAAAGGGTTGATACTTTACTTTTTTTAAAATTGGAAATTGTTGCTCCTTGATATAGACTACAATTCCTGTTACATTTTTGTATGATTTGTAGACACAAGCTATGCTGTTTTGAATGAATCTTCTAAAACTCCTACAAGCAGCAAAAAGAAGAAGCAGAGGAAATCTGAGTCCGAGACAACAAGTGAGTAATAATAATTATTACATCATTTGATATTGAAATTTTCCTCTCCAAAGTTGTATCCTTAATAATAATAGAGCTATCAAAAGCACAAAGATATAAGACCTTTTCATATAAGACTGTTTTTACTGGAGAATAGCATGTTCAAACCAATAATCTTTTATAACTTTATAATATTTTAAATTAACGTTTCTTACTTTTGTTTTGTTAAGCTCAATATTATACTATATTATCTATCGATGTCTTATTGACTCTGTAAATCTCTTAAAAGCACTTCGGCTTTATTATAAAAAAGATAACATAATGTTACAACCATAGAAATCTAAATAATGAGGTAATAGAAGTGCTAAGTGCGCGTGATCTTGTCGCCACACAGGTGTCGCAGATGGCACCAACGCGCGTACTTACGATTAGACGCTAACAAATATTTGTCATAGCAAGTGTGGTTAAAAATAGAGTTTTGCAACAACAAAAATAGAGTTTTTGTACAACGTGTATATACACTAATAAAATAATAACATTTCATTGATAGTAGTTTTTTGTAGTGATATTGATGTTTTACTAATATACATAATATGAAACCGTTATTACCTTACTCTTAAATTGAATGAATAGCTCAACTTTCGACTTTATTCATCATACTTAATACATTGCCTCTTATGTTTGTTGCTAAGTTGCAAAAGAAATGTATTACGCAATAAATTATATTTTATTCCTTGGTGTAGCCCGCCGCGTCCACTGGCGACACGCGTTTCGATAGGTCACCGCGAATATACCATTTTTATTACCTTATTATTTAAATTTCTATGGTTACAACAAAAAGTCAGTTACTTGTTGTTATATTAATGATTATAACATTATTTTTAAAAAAGTTAATTTTGTTTAAATCTATCTTATCTAATCTACAGGCTCTGTAGACGCAGAATTAAAATTCTTCATTGACACAGAAGGTACCAGAACACAAGATGACAAATCTCCCGATTCAAGAGAAATGGCTGCCCCTGACAATGGTAAGTAAATAAACACTTTCTTTAGTATGAATTCAAAAAAAATTCATTAATTAAAAAATATAAAATTAATACCTATTATATACATGGTGTTTATGATGGAATTGATTTCCCTTTAAACTGTGTCAGTGATATTGTTACTAGAATAAACAAAATAAGAATTAAAATTATTGAAGGCAAAAATGTTTTTTTATTCCAATAAAATTAAGAGCAAAAATATAATCGGTAAAAAATGTAACATCATTTATGGTTTATGACTTATCATAAACTTATTACTAAACTGATGAATGTCATTACGCCCGAAATCCTAGTATGCGCTATAGAATTTTGTTTTACTATAAGATTCTTCAAAGCACTTTGATAGTTTGAATATGCCATTTTTGGGGGAAACTAAACTAATTCGAAAGGTTTGCACTAGTTTAGCCGATGAACTGCACGGACGCGTGGTGGTAGGTACCACTTATCCAAAAAAAAATAGAATAAAATGGATGGACTCGACTTAATTACTTACTAACCTACTCAACAAATTAGTATTTCAGACACGTTTAACTAATAAGCTACTCACTAATAGGCCAGACTTAAGCCACAGTTTTTATATTTGTAACAAAAACGTGTGGTGCTATTTAACTTATGAAAATGCTTAAAGTATTAAAGTTATTCTTTTTTTGTACATTCTAGTAACACTATCCCTAATACTATGTATAAAAATAAATGATTCCCTTATAAACTTATATATACCAATACTAAAACAACTTTTAAAGACTTTGTTGCAGTTTACATTGTATGGTCCCCTTCTAAAAGTTGATTCATTGTAATTATTGAAATTTGTTTAATTACGGCGGTTTTCAATATCATATCTATCTTAAAATGTTCTTATCTATCGTTAAATTTTGACACATTTTCTTACAAAATCTGTCATAATTGTAAGATGGATAAGAAAATTTTAAGATAGATAGGATATTGGAAACCGCCGTTAGAAAACAACAGTAACCTATTTTTACCATTTAAATTACATCTCTAATGTGATTTAATATAATTTCAGCAAATGATTCAGATTTGGACGCTCCGCTGGAGATATCATTTAGAAAAGAGAAGAATACTAGCTCCAAGACTGAAGATGAAGCGGTACAAGATGCAGGTAACTACACCAACCTATTATTTTAATATTGTAACCATGTTGCTTCTGATTTGTAGTAATATATGGGTTTTGATTTTTATACAAAAATTAAATAAATAAACCCAATGCATGTTAGTCTTTTTGTATTGTATTACTGATTTTGTATTACTACAAAACATGCACGACATTGGGCGTATATATTACAGTGATTGCTTTGTACTTACATAATAGAATACTATCTATATTTGAAATAAATTATATGATATAATGTGATACTGTAAAGTGTGACTACTAAGCTAAACTGTGACTAAGGCTCACAGCACGCAAAATAAGTGCATAAGCGTCGAATTGCGGATACCAGCCTGGCCTTTTTTTTTTTATAAGTCACAAATACACAATAATAATATACAAATAGTCTTTAACAACATAATTAGAGTTAAAAGTTTTTGTAGTAAGAATGTAATTAATAAATAATGTTTTTTTAGAAATGGCTGGTGAAAAATCATTCAATGAATCCATGAATAAGACACCTGGCAGTGGCAAAAAGAAGAAGAAGAAAAACAAGAAAAAGAATTCACAGCCACAAACTCCAACTAATGGTATGTTTCATATAAAGTATAAAGTATCAACCCATGAGATATAGAAAATACGTTTTATACATTTTTGTTACTTTTAAAGCCTGTGTAGACTCATTTCTGCACTTAATTTGAAAACTAATCTGGGCTATTTTTTTTCAGTAAGCACTACTGATCAAAGTCCTGAAACAAACATTCAAAGTGCAAAGAAGAAAAGTATAGACGCAAACAATGTGTCCATTAGCACTGGAAATGGTAACTATGATATATTTTGTACTATAATTTGATAATAAGAATATAGATTGACGACCTCTGTGGCTAAGTGGTTAGCGCGTTGGCGCTCCGCCGGAGGTAGCCGGTTCGAATCTCGTCAGGGAACAAAAAGTCTGGTACCCTTAACACAAGTACTTCGGAAACTTACCACGTGACCAGATTGACGTGGTGTAAAAGCGTCCATAGATATTATTATTTATACATCCTTAAACCTTAGTAGTTTACTTTACTACTATTATACCGGTGGAACGGATGCGCAATGCGGTACCACAATCTTGCATGTTTCTCTCCTGAAACAGCTTTGCTGTATATCGGAGAGAAGGGCAAAACAGGCAGTGTAAGACGCCTTTAAGCCTCATCAGGTATGCAGGTTTCTTCACGATGTTTCCTACACCGGTGAGCGAGCGATGCTCTCGTGCTGGGCGTGCTCTTAGGTATTTTAGCAAGCACTCATATCAAGGTATCACAAGGGGTCATGATCGAACCCGGACCCTCGCTCAAAAGCCTCGAGCCCATACCCCCCTGGACTCGCTCAGGAAACAATATGACAGGCTTTTTATTTTTCTGGGTAGGGAAAACATAGTCCTGACAAAAATGTTGGCTCTAAGTAATCTCATGATTTTCAATTGCAATGTAAGTAGCTAATTTTTATAGCAATAAATATGTTAATTGCAGACAATATGTTAGTCAACAAATCCATACAAAAGACACCTCAGAGTGGAAAGAAAAACAAAAACAAGTCACAATTAGAAGTTGAACCCAGTTATGAGATGAGTAAGTATTATAATATTAACTTATATTACATATTTACATCATTACATCTCCGCCCGCATCACTTTACATTTACAGCGGTATTGGGAGGGATGATTATATTTTTTATAGCCTATGTCTCTCGGTGATAAGTAAAGTAAAAAACCCATATATCTCCCACTGCTGGGAACGGTCTCCTCGAAATCGGGTGAGGAGGGTATTGGGCCATAGTACACCGATGCGCTGGGCCAGTCGGGTTGGTGAACTTTACACACCTTCAAAAGACTTTCAATCTCTTCAGGTATGCAGGTTTCCCCACGATGTTTTCCTTTACGATGTTCTCTCAGTGATAACGAAGCACTATTTCAATCGAATGAGTGCCTAGTTTCGAGACTATCTCACATATCCAAACTTACTAACATTACGATATTTCGGTAATATATTATAAGTGCTCGTTCTCTGCACATCCATACCAAATATAATTTCTATTAGTGGTTAGGCTAAACGTTATAACTGCTGAACGAAAAGTGCGATCGGAATAATAGGGATGTTGACTATTTTTTTAAATTGATTTTATTTGATAGATATACTATAGATAAACACGAAAAAAAGATTTTTGTAAAGAAATATGTCCAATTTTAACAAAAAATTAAATAAAGAAAAATAGTCTTTAAAATTGCCGTTAAAACGCTCCAAGCGTCATTACGTCACACACCGCATTCAGAGCTCGCGCTATGTTAGGTGAGTTTGTAATTAGCTCAATGTTCAGTGACGTCATCGCACTATTGGCGTTTGCAGTCACGTGATAATGCATGATAAATAACGCATTTTAAATGAATTTTCTAAATTTTAAGACAAATAAGTAGACTTTTAAAATGTTATTTTAGGTTTTCAAATACTGTATTTAATATGTAAAACATATCTTTACATGAATTTGTAACATGTGTCAACATCCCTATTCAAAGTGGGAATTATACATAATCAACATTATCCATCAAATCAATTTCACCACTAATTATATTCCCATATTTGAACTGTTGTTTTTTATCAATAGCTCATTGTGTCTTAACTATAATAGTAAGATATACTCTTACATGCATACCATCACGTACTTTTTGTGACTAATCGTGAGTACTATTAAGATTTCACAGCACACACTAACGTACGATAGTGACTGATTAGCTTAATTTTGATATCGGGTTACATTGTTCAAAAGGTTCTTTAAGTTGCTTGAAAATATATTATAGCCCATGTCACACGGAGATGATTAATAAGTTTTTAAATTCATTACATTACGAAACAGGAATTAGGCTTAGAACACGTTCATTAATACTCTTATTGTTCCATTGTAGATGCCGCATCTGAGGTAAACACATCAGTTAAATCCTCTGGAAGTAAGAAGAAACAAAAAAGGCTGTCGGAGGCATTAGAAAATGGTAACATTATATTTTTGTATAATTAAATAAAACGAATTTAAAACATTAAGTAAATCATGTCATCATAGTGTTTTTGTCGACGAGAAGATTAATTAGACACGCGTAAGTCGTAACACTTCTGGCAACATCTGTCATCCTTTTTTTCTAGCATAAAAGACCATACGAGAGTTATACTGAGTCGTTGTGACCTCCTTTTCCGTATTCCCCCCAATGGGCCACCTAAAACTCACAAACTGCACGAAACACGACACGACACGGCATAGCTATCACTTTACATTGGTATCATGTGAGCGAGAGGTACTACCTACCCTACCAATTTGACAGCAAAGCAGCATTTACCTATTGCAAATTCTTTCTTATTGGATTGTATGTTAGGTCAGTCTTGTAAAAAGCCAACAGATCTTAAATTTGATCATGTTTTGTTTTGTTACAGAAAACAACATATCTGATGATAAACCAGTGATGACCTCTGGATGTGCTGAGAAAAATGCTAATGATCCAGATGAAGTGCAGGATATACAAAATAAATGTAAAGGAAACATCTTACACTTTTTTAAAGACTGGTCTATTTACAATTAAATGATAAACAAATTACTTAATTTTTTTATAGAAATATTGTGGAAACTTCTAAAATTAAAAATATTGACTAACATTTGTGTAATAGGGATGTTGACACATGTTACAAATTCATGTAAAGTTATGTTTTACATATTAAATACAGTATTTGAAAACCTAAAATAATATTTAAAAAGTCTACTTATCTGTCTTAAAATTTAGAAAATTAATTTTAAAATGCGTTATTTATCATGCATTATCACGTGACTGTAAACGCTAATAAGGCGATGACGTCACTGAACATTGAGCTAAGTACAAACTCACCTAACATAGCGCGAGCTCTGAATGCGGTGTGTGACGTAATGACGCTTGAAGCGTTTTAACGGCAATTTTAAAAACTATTTGTTCATTTAATTTTTTGTTAAAATTGGACATATTTTTTTACAAAAATCTTTTTTTCGTGTTTATCTATAGTATATCTATCAAATAAAATCAATTAAAAAAAATAGTCAAGATCCCTATACATGTAATTTATTTCACAGGTAAAACAAACACTCAACAACATAAGAATAAAAAACGTAAAAGAAATATGTCCACCAATATCTCCGAGGAAGGCAAGGGTGAATATTAATACTCATACTGTAAAATTATATTCTTTATTAAAGTCGGCTTAAACATACATTTCCATATTGCAACGAATAGTTTGACTGGAATATAATATTGACATAAGAGACCTAGGCTATTTCTTCCCCAACTCAACCCACACCAAAATTTAAAAATAAACTTTTTTTAAATAGCTCAAAATCTTATTTAATGGTAATGAAATGCAAAAATATTTAGAATCAAAGGTCATAAATAGATTATTACTTATAAAGGGTATCCATAAGTAGTAAAATTGTATTGTTCAGTAGGAATACAATTTTTGTACTAACAAGAATATTATTTCAGATTCCCATGAAACAGAAGAAATAAATACTTCAATTTTAAACAAAAAGAAGAAAGTTAAACTTACACATGAAGGAAATGAAACAGGTAAGACTAAGATATTTTAAAATATATAAAAGTATATGTATCGACGGTGTTCCAGTGGGTATGGACTTAGCCTCTTGTGCGAGAGGTTCCGAGTTCGATACTGACCCCCACACCTGAGGGCCTAGCCAAAATGCCATTAAGTAAGCGTTAGCGGTTCGAAATGATAAAATGTATAGGATGAACCACGTTATTAAGCGCGCCCTTATGTCAATCGCAAGCATTTTATCATTTTCGAACTTTGCTAACACTTTCTTAATGGCATTTTGGCTAGGCTTCCTGTGTGCCTTAAAAGGAGTTTTTTCTGAATTTCTAAGTGCCCCTAAACAAGAGACCATTGCTTGCTCACCGAAGAAGAAAAAATTGTGAGATACCTGCATGCCTGATGTGATTGAAAGTCTTGTATGTATGTGAAGTTCAGCAACTCGCATTGGGCCAGGTCATTGGTGAATGATGGCTGTCTTCCCGGCCCTCCTTGCCTGACTTGGAGATGGAGACCCATACCCAGCGAGTCAAAGCTTTGTCTACCTAGTCAAATTACATAGAATAAAAAAATATACTAGTTTGGTCATATTAAATATATTTAATATTAATTGCAGTTTTGTTTTCAGAATCACTAAAGAAAAATAGAAACAAAAAGCGAAAAGTAAGAGAAGATGATAATGATGAAACATCAACCAAGGTAATATCATATACTGACTAGCCTGTTGGTCTAGTGGTTAGTGACTCTGACTGCTAAACCAGGCTGTGGGTTCAATTCCCATCCAGGACAAAATGTTTCTGTGATGAGCATGATCATTTGTTCTGTGTCCGGTGGTTATTCGTCAATATTATGTATGTATTTAGAAATATGCATGTATCATTTATCTGGTTCCCATAATACAGGACCTGCCTAGATTAGGATCTGATGGTCATGTGTGACTTGGCCCACCAAATTATTTATTCTTATTATACTTTAAGCTCAGCTCAAATGAACCCCCAACTACAGCCACTGATAACTATACTTAACACATGTATTCTATTATAATTAGTCCTGCATAATCCTGAAACAAAAAAATGGTTCATGGCTAGTTTCTGCAGCTCCTTAATGATAAGTTTAAGACATTTACTAACAATACCCTTCATTTTAGCCCTTCAAAGAAAATTCACTTAAGAAATTCAAAGTATCGCGTCTACCAACTAGTCTGCTCGAACAACTAGATGAGAAACCAAGAAAGCAAGTGGAGTCACCAAAGAAAAAGACAAAACTTATATCAACTTCTAACTTTACTGTAGAAGAAATTAAAAAAAGAAAAAATAAACCATCAATGTTTTTAGAGGACAGTATTTATCTGAACGAGGAAGATAATGAATCTAAGAAGAATAGAGCCAAGCATATTAAACCCAAAGTGTTGCCCTTTGTTCCAACAGCTTCTACATCTATCAGTGGATATACATCAAATTTCAAAGTGAATGTTCTACCAAAAGATACCAAGTTTGTTGCTCAGTCGAGCAGTGTACAAAACTTTAAAACAGACTATTTATATAACAAAAAAATTAGACGTATAGGCACTTATGAGTTGTATAAGAAAAGCAGAAATATTAAATTGGCAAAATTTTGAATTAACCCTGACTCAAATTTTTACTACTTGAGAATGTTTAACATTAATATTGACTTTATAAGAACATTTTATACACAAAGGAACAGTGCCTTGTGAATATTAAGTTGCTTTGTTTTATTATAAAAAGACAAACGCCTATGTACTAATGTTAAGAAAGGGCAGTGCCTTTTAATAGTTAATTATAAAGTATTTCCTTTTGATATAATAATACTATGTATTTACTTTGTGCCTAAAATTTAAGTGTTACAAATCGCAATTAGATGATGAAAGTACTAATTCATTTCTGAAGATTAATTAACTACGCTTACTTCTAGAGCATTACTTAGGAATCCCATTATTCTTCCATGCAGATCATGTTAAAATACTGTTAATATTACAAAAAAAGCCTCAAATGTCAGTATAAATATAAGATTTTTTTTAAATTAGGTGATAATAATAATATATAGATAATGTACTTAATTATCCATCCCAACTCTTATTTTTCAATTTGTAAAGAATTAGTGCTTCTTTCACCTACTAAACTACCGAACACTGTATATAAAATTAAATATTAATGATTTTTTTTGAATTCCAGTAATTATAATTTTTTATTTATCAAAAACAGTGTTATTCTTATGTCAATTTTTCATTTGTTAAGTTATTATTAGTTATTGAATTTCACTTGTTATAATAAGAGTAATGTTGAATTTGCCGCCATGAAACAACTTATTTTTAGGTGGCGCTAGGTATTTCTTCATCGTACAATCCATGTGCCGTGTTTTTTGTTAAATCTTGTGTTAAACTAAATATTGTTATTATGTTATTCTAAAAGTTGTACTTTAGTTTCGAAAAAATTTGTAAAATGTCAATAATAAACAAATAATAAACATAAATTCTAAAACTCCTTCCCGCCTTATTATGCCGGTGTAAACAAACCGCCATGTTGTTGAAACTCGACGAGTCACGGTAAATGGTAAGTTTCAATAAGAGAATTTTAATGCATAAATCAATGATAGTAAATTTAATCATATTTTTTTATATATATTAAGCTCGTGTTATATTCCTAAACTTATAAAATTTATATTAAAACTATTAAAAGAATTTCTTTTGACACATGACGTCATAAATGAATACGTTTTAGACCAATGACAGCGCTTAACTCTTGGTCACGTGGCTTCGAACGACCAATAGTAAAAGGTACAATTCTTTGTGTACCTTTTCATGATAATAGCAAAACAGTGTATGTCTATGGAGTGAGTGGTGTTAAAATTGTCAATTTCATGACGTTAAAAACGTAAATGTGTGAAATTAAGGATTATTCTATTCAGCATAAGGATATTTATACGAATAAATATTCGGTAAGTGATGATTTATTAGTTTACACAAGTGTTTTGATCCATAACTTGATTAGTAGGCATGAGAAAGTACCTACACGGATTGTGTCCCGCTCTTTTTAATGTCATTTACTAAATACATTTGATGTTGATTATGCATAGAACTATGTATCGTAAATAAATTTCGTTTTATCTACAACCTACTAAAAAGATAACATCTAGATCAAAGTGGCGGGAAATCGCGTATAATAATTTATGTTATGTGTTCGGACTTAATGGAGAGAAAAAATTATACAATTCTGGAAATGTTTTTGTTGATTATTTTATATTTAATGTCCTCAGCTATCTAAGTTATAAAACAATTGATTTTAAGTTCCATGTGGTAATATAATATACACTAACGGAAAAATAGTATATTTTGCATCCCTTTCTTTTATCGCAATATAAGCCGAGCGAAAGAGACAGCGTGAATATTATTATTAATTTATCGAAGACTACAAACATTTAAATTATAATGTTTTCTATAGTATCTACCTACTTAACAACGATATCAATATTTAATTGATTACATTTTATCAATACTCTACCTACAATGTATTAATTACGATATTGTAATGTTAATATAAAACGGCGCCAATTTGCCGTCAATGAACTTGCCGTATGAGTTGTAAGTTATAACTATAAATATACATAGGTAACTGTAGCCGGTAATCTACGTGTATAGATAAGTAATGTAACGAACGGAAGTGCTTCAAAACAATTTTGCTTTGATACAAAATAAATATCGATGCATACGTTTTGTAATTTGGGTAATATTTACAATAATACATTGGACAAAATATGAGTCGTATTCCTAACTAACACTAAAATCTAATAATGTTAGATATGATTTTATTACTCAGCTTGTAGAATAAGAGGTAATGCGGTTCCCACGGCCGGTTTCAAGCGAGAATTTCAAAACGCTTAACAATGAGTGCATTCTATCTATGTAGTTGTATGATACGCTATTCTATAGTAGTGTGCGAGAATGCCACAGTATAGAGTTATGAAATTACCAGTACGCTCATGAGCCAGTTAAGCTATTTTTTATACTTAAATGTATTTAAGTAGTATAATGAATAGAAGAAAATTTCATCCTTGTAATACCTATACCCAACCTAGTATAAAAAATCTACAATTATACGTAAATAGTTTCACCAATGGCACACTCGTTCACGTAAAATTTTCATCAATAATAAAAATTTGGTTACTGATTATTTTAGTCTGTGGTAAATGCATTCATTGGAAAAGGGTCTGGTCATGGTGGGCTGGTGCCTGCACTCGGTGTGTGTATGTGTGCGCGCTTTTGAATGTAGTGGTAGTTTTTGTAAACGAAATACGAATACCCGGCCGACACACACCTGTGGTGTATTCTGTCAGCCGTTACACTCCCTAACTGAACGAACATCGCTCCTCGTTTGTGGAGGAAAGTTCTTACGCTATTAAATTACGTCTGACCACTTAGACCAATTGCTGAAATGGACCCAATTTATACGTCATAATATACAATATCTAGAGTATAAATCGGCGGTCGACTAGGTGTAGACAGGATATTTCTATAGTCTTCAAGGGGTGAATATCTTCCTCTTAAAGTTCTAAGACCCTTCAGGTTGATTGCGAATTTTAAAGACTAGGTAGTAGGAATACATCAGTGAATTTAGTGCTGTTAGATGGATAGTGTGTATAAAGTATATACTAGGAGGAAGTAGATATTGTCTTAGGAGTAGATTTTAATGGATGACCATTAGAAAAAACATCGATAATAAATAGCAAATAGTAGAACACTTTATACTGACTAATCTTGACGTTGTTGATGTTTTATTAAAAGGGCACACCGTTTTTTACACAATTAAAGGGATCAATGAGATGTCTTTGATAAGTTTTTTTGATTCCGAATAAAAATTTACCTATACGAGAAAACGAATGGCCTTAAAATATCGGAACCAGAAATCCATCGCTTTTACTTATATGGATCAAGGTCTCCAGGAGTAATTTATTTAACCTTTAAATGCACTTTTTCAGTGCGTACTTTTCAGTTCGTAGATATTAGGGCTATCATGTCTTAATACAGATCGTAGATCACATTTCAAGCTACTGTAGAATTTACAATAATTTTGCTTTTCATTTAAAATGAGCTCATTTTAGACTTTAAATATTATCTTACGGGCAGTCGCATAGTAAAAAAAATACTGCGTAGACAAAATCTTTTAAAGTAGGTATTTTTAGCAATTGTCTTAGATATATATCTAGCCTAATAGAAACCGCCTTATAAAACTAAAGCCTTATAAAATTAATCCTATGATCATCTCGTGATAGAAATACCCTATAATATTAAAATTGGAGCATTTAAAAAGCTTTTACCAATATTCTATGTTCCGATTTATATTTAGCACATATAAAAATGTCTGATACCAGACAGTCATGACCCAAATTTAGTAATAGGTCTGTATGTTTGTGGGTTGGATTTATAGCGGTGTAGCTAGACGTATATTAGCTGACTTGAGTGACGAGGACGATCGGAGGATTCAAGACTGTTACCGTCTGCCGTGTAATTAATTCTTTAGGAGGCATTATAATAACCAAATACTAACGTGTACTATAAAAAAACGTTGAACTCTTATTGAGACAGCGAGCGACGATGGTCCAGTGGTGGATGGATTCGGTCTCTTATGCGAGAGGTTCCGGGTTCGATCCTGACCCGTGTGTGCCTTGAAATGGGTTTTTCTAAAATTTCTTAAGTGCACCACACGAAACCATCGCTCGCTCACCGGTGAAGGAAAACATCGTGAGGAAACCTGCATGCCTGATGAGATTGAAAGTCTTTGAAGGTATGTGAAATTCACCAACCCGCACTGGGCCAGCGCGGTGAACTATTGGCCTATTACCCTGCTCGCCTGATTTCGAGGAGGAGACCCGTGTCCAGCAGTGGGACATAAAAGGTTGATACTTTTTTCTTATTGACACTATTTCTTGTATAATATTAGCTGCTGCCCGCTGCTTCGCCCGTGTGGAGTTTGAAAAAGTTACTATGTATTTCCATGCTATAATGAGATGAAAAAAAAAAACCTAATTAGTGTGTATCTTGACTTGTTGCCTTCGGCCAGTACATAATAATAATATTATACAGTAAAATTTTTTGCGCTTAATGATAAGGTCGTTTTAACATTACAATTGATTTATTATTTGCTACTAATAATTATATTATGTTTATAATACATATTTAATTTCCGTAGCTATGTATAATCCAAGTTATGCCTTGATTTACCTATATTCCATCACCATTTCTACTTTTAACCAAATCGTTTCAGCCGCTTTGCCGTGAAATAAGCAACAAACACCGAAACTTACAAATGTTTGCTTTTGAAATGATTATTTCTTTATAATTATTAAAAAAAATGTTGATGTGTATAAAAATTAAAAACTTAAACTAAAAAATATCCAAGCCAAATTTTTCGTACACAACTTATAAGAACGGAAAAAACATCCAAATATTACGGAATTTCACATCGAGTGAACTGTGAACTACTCCAAGGGTAATTTTGTCGGTTTTTAGAGTTCTGTATTAAATGAATGGTGTGCTAATACATCATATTAATAATAACTAAGCAATTAAATATTATTAATATATTTTGTATGTATAGGTATATTTTTTTAATACTACGAGTATTAGACTACACGAGCTTTTTCAATATCTACTCTATTAGCAAAAACTATACAAATCACAAAGTACAAAGCTTTTTTGTTCCAGTATTTTCAGGTGTTATTTTCTATTACACTAATTACATACTTCTATTACACTCCTACTGTACTACTCAAGTGTACTCAAACTGTTAAATAAATAAATACAAGTATAAAAAGTTACAAACACATTTCAATAAAACTAACATTGAAATGACTTGAAAAGTTGTAAGAGCGAATCGATGGGAGGTATTAGGTACTGAACTTTAAAACTGAAAAAGCTGAAAAAAACGTTTATAAATGAAAAAAATATATAATCATGCATGATGATAATGCAGAACCCCACGTTGCGCAAATAATTTCGGACATAGTGATTTTTAATGTTAATTTTGTCTCTACTCAACAGAGTTGATATTTCTAAAGAATAGAGGACATTGAACTTGTTGAGCTGCGATTACAAATGGCGTGAGGAAATCGACGAAAAATTTACCTTGACTAATATCAAGTCGAATATCAAATAGGTGCTATTACTATTTACATTATGTAACTCGTATTTATAATACGAGTATATGACGTAAAGGTGTATAATTTATGATGACTAATTAAAAAGTTCGTGGGAAAACTTGTATGTAAATATGCTGGCTATCGACATTTGGAGTTATTTATAATTATATCATCTAACAACTGCTGATGTACAATTATTATTTTAGTTTACATTACTTAAAAAGTTGATAGTGTCTAAGACTAGTAGAAGAGATTACAAAACTTCATGCGTAATATTTTAGTTTCCCTCCTAGCGATGAGAAAAGTAGACGAAGGGAGTGCGCCGAGCCAATCGATACAGACCCCTCCCGATAGCTGCGCGCGCACCAACTTAAACTTGTCGGTTTTCGCGCCAACCAACTTATTTATATTACACCGGCCATGCCAATATTCTGCTTCTATGGTATACCAGACAGAAGTTCTGATTTGTAATAGAACACACTAGATGACACGGTAATGATACTATTATATGTATACAAAAAATATAGGTGTATATTTATGGCACGTTTATGTTTATGTATAGAATATTGATTTCCCCAAATAAAAAGATTTGAATTGGGTACCCATGGAAATTGTTCCAAACGTATACCCAGTTGGCAAGAATTTTTTTTTTTATTTTCCAGATACGCAATCACTTTTAACTAAAGCTCCATATACCATATAATTATTTAAAAAATTTACGGATAAACCATACAAATGTATTAAGTAGATCTAAAGGGCCTATGGTATGTTTCTAAACGACCCAAATATTAGCACCCAGTAGTTAGTTTTCCCATCGGACAATCTTCTAAATACATATAGGATACCTATAGGTAGCTAGATTTAATTAAATGGTCGTTAGTTGTGTGTAATTAATTAATCTTAATCAATTTACCCAAATATAACTTGGATCCGATTATTTAGTTGTAGAAATTAATATCCTACCTTATAAATAAATAACGACATAGAGTAGATAATACTTTAAAGATTTCCTTAGTATTCGATGTATTTTCTATGATTTTTCACGGTACGTATTCAGGCGTACGCAAGTAGACAAGATAGGTAATTTGTTGAAAGCCGACGAGTTCAAGGCGATCGCGAGCGGTCAGGTTCGAGGACACGTCACGTGGCCCCCCTTGCGGCGCCTCCACGATCTGTACCACTGATCTGGTACCAATACTGGATTTTTTTTTGCCCCCTTTACCATCAACCATTTGATCATCAAAAAATGTCACTAAATTATATTGCCTTGTCGTTTTTATCTTGTACTTATATTCATCCTGTTTACATGATTACTACTATATGATTAATATTACTATTAAATTACTCGTAAACATGCCATTTGATTTTATAAAATACCTATTCGTATATTGTATTTAAAAAGCCGGTATCTCTGCCAAAACCTGCATAAGTACTTTTTTTTATTAATTATTATTTACCAGGATGTTACAATCTAAAGATTGTTATTTTATACCTATTTATTTTTTGCAAGCTTTCGTTTCTATTCTGTTAAAATATGTATTTAAAATAACTTTCACACCTAGGCTTCGGGTAGTGTCGATGGCCTCGTGGCCTCATCTTTAGACAAATTAGAACAAACCTAAGTTTACTAGCTGAGAGCATTTTTAATAAATTTTCGGTTGCGCAGGCGCAAGTTTAGTTAGAGAACTTAGTATCAAGATAGACACGAATGATCTTCTACCGTGAAGTTTCCATTAATTCCGTTATCTAGTATAGCGTGAAGATCAATGTCATTATCACTGATTATTTTTTATCATTAAAAATATACTTCAAAGAATTACCATTATTATAATAAGGCATAAAAACGGTAATTGGTATACCAGTTCATGCAAAATCTATGCCATGTTCATGCGTTCATGGATGTATTGCTAAAATAGAACATACATTTATTGAGACTTAATTTATAATAAGGAACGATTCAATATTGCCATTGCCATGCCAGTATCGATGTCCGCAATATCTATATGAAATGTACTTATAATAAATACAATAAGCAAAAAACATTTTTATTATCTGCATAGTTCCTCGTTCATAATTCATATAGCACATAAGTCAAATGAACTCTAAATAATAAAGAGTGAGTTCACGGCCCTCTCGAGCACGGCATTATGCCGCGCGACGGATCAACAGAAGTTTTTGGCTCGGCTACGTTCATAAAATGAATGAAAATTCACGACACATTTTTGCTAATATCAAACTAAAATTATAAAACCGTTTGCAAATTTTATTACAGATAAACATTAAAATGTTAATAAATATATTAAAAGCAGTCGGAATTAATTTTTAATAAATTAATTTTATGATAATTATTAATTATCTGTTAGTATGGGCATTGAAATGCTGTGTAAAAAATCTTCTCGTCTATATGTACCTATCTCAAAAGGGCGCGGCGTGCCGGCTGCAATGTCATTAGGGGTCGATTCACCCTCTTTCGATCTCGTATATATCCATCTCACTTTGCCACCCCATTGCTCGCATCTCTCTTTCTTTCAAAAGCCAAAACATTATTTTAACGTGTTGGGTAACGTTTTCCCATAGTCCGTTGTGCCGTTTTAAGTTTGCAGGTATCATTCTTATCATGAGAAAATTTCGACTATTAGCAGAGATAAATAAAAAATACTTCTCAACGTTCGAAGACAAAATTGACTTAGCGTTTCTTATCTGCCACTGCACTCGTTTCGGTTGTTTATATTTATTTACGTATCAAAATATTGATAAGTATTTATTACATAGATAAAAGAGCGTTGACGATAATAATATTTAATGTCATTCACAACAAGCAGGCGAATAAGTAGATATGACGTGTCGTCTTTCCCAGCTGTACCTAATATCTATGACTATTTTTTATAGAAGAGGTCAAAATTTAATATTTTTTTATAAAAGAAAACATACATCGATTAATCTGGTAGTAAGTTATAGCTACATACATAGACACCCGCTACACTAAAGTCTAGACTCTAGAGTCTAAGGGATAGCAAGTGCGTTGCCGGCCATTTAAATATGAGTAAGTATGCTCTATTTTTGAAGATACCTAAGTCGTTTCAGATATACCACAGGTGGTACCATATATACGAAGCATGAAACGCTGTACGTAATTGAGTTGTAGATTTGCAGACATCGAGATGTTAGCGAAATTTGGAATTTTAACGATGGTTAGAAGTGGAAATTGCTGCAGGTTTTCCCTCAGTGCAAGGAAGTTATAGCTATTGGTAGGTTGACGGGTCGGGCTAGTCCGCTTTCTTAGGGATCGGGTAGACTAAAGCCGTCTCTCACGATCGTGGGACGACGACGAATTAATGGGAGTACCGGAAAAGACGTATAACGACGGGTGACAACTCAAGAGCAGAAGGCCGTAGCACTAGATGGGGTTCTTCTCACTTCTGTGGGTTGCCATAGAATCTCCTCGACTTATAGACGTCCAACGAAAAGAGGGCTTGGCTCACGGAGTACGCGGATAGGATTTTCGGCATTAAAGTATCAGAACGAGCGGTCGTCCTTGATATTTTTCCTCCGTCATCAAAAGTTGAATTGGAAGCAAAAAGAGAGACTAAAAGATGGTCTTTCTCATTTGCCGTGTCCAACGACTCATCCCTCATGTGCGGTGATGGCTTATAAAAATGTACTTAGATATCCTTATCGAGCTACCAGAGTTTCCGAATCAATTCCTCTCCGCTGATGCGTTCTTGAAGGGCCTGGATTCAAAGCTATACCCCGTTTTAATACACAGGTCTTTTACTTATTGGGACATCGATGCATTGGCACAAGCTCCGGTAGCTTTCCCACTTATAGCGGGATCCTACAGGATCGACCAAAACCAGGGCTGGAATTTGTCACCTACAAGAACTGCAGAGCATGGATTATAAATTCCATGGCTAGTGGGTATTTATATCGAAATTCGCTTAAAGAACGGATTAAGGATTAATAAGCCTGATTAAATAAACAAGAAAATTTTAAACTGCGTGTAAAATGTTAAAGAATATGATATTGAGTCAAGATCAATATGCAAACAATAAGTGTTTGCCACACCGTCCACAGCCTACAAAATGATCCGAAAACGCGACCTCGCAACCGACAGGTGCCCGCTAAAGTTGTTTTTAACGTCGTACTGATAAAATATTAATACTATAAAGCCCACATCTGCCGTGGTTGGTGAAAAGTAAATACTAAATATTTGTATTACTATCAGGTTCACGGCAAATATGATATTGATCATTAGCTTCCTTCAGTTTTTCAACAATGTTATCCCTGTAATCTTAAACCTACGTGGCCTCGAATTAATGAATTCTTTCCGTATGCGCCTGTTGAACATTTCCATAGCACCAGTCTCATATTTTAAAATCAATCGTTATACTATACCTACTTCATCATCATCATCATCAGCCTTTATCCGTCCACTGCTGAACATAGGCCTCCCTCAATGAACGCCAAGACGACCGATCCCTTGCCACTCGCATTCAACGCGGACCTGCCACTGCACGGAGATCGTCTACCTAGCGCTACCAGCACATTGCCGCTTCCTATAGTAAATAAATAAAAATAAATAAATAAATATACCTACTTAAAGAAATAAAATTTACATGGATTTATTTGTTATTTCTATATTTATTTGCTAAGAATTTATCAAACTTATCGATTTTCTAACGTCACATAAAGAAACCCAATGAGATCGTCAATATTAAAAAAAATGAATGTCTTTAACTGACTTGTAAAACTTAACCCGCCTAATGGCCAGCTTCCTACGTTACTATATTTTAGCCCCTTCACAAGCTCCGTTTTTCTAGACACCTGTTTTAGTAAACTTATTTTCTTACCCACCTATATTGTAAATGTTATTTTGTAAGTAAATAGGTATATTCTCATTTCTCAGTGTTAAAAGCCCACTGCCACTTCAACGAGGTTATTCTTTTCTTCTTGTGCAAGTCGGCCAAGTGGGAAGACGATCTCCGTGCAGTGTCCGCTTCTTGATGGATGCGAGGGGCAAGGGATCGGTCGTTTTGGTGTTCATTGAGGAAGGCCTATTTTCAGCAGTGGACGGATAATGGTTGATGATGATAAAGTAAATGTTTTAAGTTTAAGTACCTCATTGTGACGCAAAAACAACATCGGACCGTCGCGTTGTTCATGTTATAAAGGCGAGCCTAGGAAATATTTTAAAGTAAGTTTTTATGGCTTCGTGCCGGAAATAGGTACCCCCGGCACCAAAGATACTTGAAGGATAAAGATAATTTAAATTTTTGTATGAATCATAAACTGTACATTGTTTTTAGAAATGGCTTTATTAAAATTTAACGGTAATAAAGAATATTTATTTTAAAACATATAATTCCTGAAATCTAAATTCATATGTTATGAAATTTAACGTAGATACTTATATTTAACAGAATGGTTGCAAGCGTCACAAATGTTTTTGTCCAACTCTAGGCAGGTAGACGTCGAACCTTCCTTTCTTTGAATCATTTTTTTTTATCACTTTGTTGCCGTAGGTTGTATAAAAAAACTAAAAATTGCGACATAAAAGAATTATTATTACACAAAACCGTATATTTTCGGGGGATGACATGATAAACAAAATAAGTTTATTTCGTAAGCTCTTTCAATGAAAGGAAAGAGATGGCATACAATTTCACTATTTCTCTGTGTACGCATACCACGATACAGAACAGGTTTCATTACTATGTGGTTACTGGCTGTAGTGGAATTCATTCCCTCTCCCGTCATGATCTCGTCACTATGATAAATGTTCGTTTAAAATACGAAAATAAATATACATTTTCATTATAATAAGCTTTTATTTATTTTCTTACACAAATACGTTTTCATATAATACTTATTAACCTTAGTCACTCGTGGTATTTTATTTATAAGTCCTTAAAAAAATTTACAAAATCGAAAATTAACTAATTCTAAGTCTTTATTACAACGTAAAATACGGCGTAGTATATTTGTCTTGGCGTTCATTGAGGGAGGCCTATGTTCAGCAGTGGACGGATAAAGGCTGATGATAATGATAAACATAGTAAGTACACGAAACTGAACGACTGGACGTCTGCTGTATGATGATGATGGAGACAAAACATTTTATTTCCATTGTAAAATAACCATTCTCAGAATGAAGTAAAAGACAATTATCCAGAATAACCAGATCCAGTGTACCTGGAATTGTGATGAATGAAACATTTTTTATTTACGCTCGTGAACACTAGATACATAGAATCACATTAAAGTTAAGTCACATTTACCATGTGGGTATTTAAGAGCCATATCCGCTGTCAGTTTTTTTGCGATTGAGTAACAGACAACCTCACATCCTTTCAAATTTTTGCATTATTTTATCATATGAGTACTGTTTTTTGGTTCTGATTGGATTCGGCCGTCTTGTGTTAAGTGATTGTTTTATGAGAACAATAAATTTTGAAATATAAACTGATTTAAATTAATTTTGAAACGGATCTAAAGACCTTAACCTAAATTTTAACCAGACGAAAAGACATGGACCCGAATCCTTTAACAGTCTCTTTTTTTTTCTCAAACTCGAAGGCCAGATTCACCACACTCGAAAAATGAATAATAAGACCTTAGCCGAGCCTCGAACGAATTCTTAAATAGATCTCGCGCTCGGTTTTGTTTTGAATCTTTTCCCGCCATGTTCGTAATGAAATTAGGAAACTTAAAAGAAAGAAGCACTATTATTATATCTTTTAACGATTATATTATAATATGTTGGGACAAACTTCCAACGTTCTTCACATCATTTGATCTCAAACTAGGCAGATCCTGTATTATGGCAACCAGACAACTGATATATGTATTTCTCAATATATACATACATATTATTATTTACTATACTTACATAAATGATGGCCAGGCAACAATAATGATCAGGCTCATCACACAAACTTTTGCCCTGTATGGGAATCGAACTCACGACCTTAAGGTTTAACAGTCATGGTCACTAACCAATAGACCAACAGGCCATTTCTTTTAGTGACCTTTTGCTTTATGCAAGCTCAATAATTAAAAATATTTTTATCTCAATAAATGTATAAAAAATGAAACTGAAAAACAGTAGATGCACATACTTGAAGCCCATTCCACGGTCACTTTTTGTTTTATATAATATATTCTTGTGATATTCTATCGATGAGTCAGAAGATTAATATTAAGGAGCCAATGGCTTACATTTTAATATATTCTAGCAGTCTGGTAACCGAACTATTATATTACTATAAATCACTAAATAAACCGTCCAAATTCCTGGCAAACTTCCATGTGTCAATCGTATTGGCCTTTATTGAGATATAGCGATGAGTATGATAAAATGTGTGTTAAATACTTTCCAGTATAGCCGTAATATATATCTTAATGAAAGAGATAAAGAACTTTTGCTTATAAGAAAGAGTGGAAAGCAGAAACTTCTTAGTACTAAATACCATCTTCGGGATCTCAACGGGATCTTTAACAGCGTTTTGTTGCGTTTGTTTTAGCTTCCTCGATATTTCTAATATCTTTTTAATTGTTTCCATCTGAGATAAACATGCACCGATAGAGATAGAATATTAACTCATCGGATTAAAAAAAACACCACTATAATAGCCTATATAACAAATAAAAAATAGCAACCCTATAACTAGATCATTATCTTTTTTGCTAGTCACCTAGTGATGACAAGCAATAAAAATAATGATCATTAACCAGCGGATATGTGCAACAGCTAGTTGGCTAAATTAAACCTAAGTCAACACGAGCAAAGATGCAGGAATAGTCAGTTGAATGTGAAGAATAAATTCGGATGTTATTGTTTCCAGTTGTGCTCCGACATGGATCTATACATCACCGACTCACTGCAGGACATGCTGGACATGGACATCAAGAGCGAGATAGCAACGGATTTGAGCAGTATATCCGATTTCCCTGTAAGTATTTTTAGACTACCGTATTTTTTTTCAACTGTCGTAAGACTTAAAAGGCAATTTTAAAAAACGAAAAGAGCAATGTATAGTCTCCTCTTTCTAATTTCTATGTTGATTCCAAATGAATAATGATAGTAAGTGACCAACGTCGCCCAAGAATATAATCGAGTTCAACCGGGAATAGCCCGGACAAATCATGCCTGCATCACCATTACCATTCTCGAAACGTATGGTAGTCCTAAAGCCAGTATAAGCAAACCTCGCAGTGGCAACTATGCAAAAAAAAAACAATGTGCAGTATATTACATCGGTTTTGTATATGTATTGAGTTTTCCTTAAAATATTTTTCCTTTATTTCCAGGATTCCTTAGGTTTAAATTTCTCCGAAATGCCACCGTTGCTCGACATGGACACTGACAATTCAGTGATGTGGCTAAACAATTCATCATCGAGTTTCGTTCACAACCTAGACTTATATGGCTCAGAAGCGAACGCCGTGATGGTCAATCCCAATTCCGTGATGCCGTCGACATTCGCGGAAACCCCAGTCAAGAGTATCATCAAAGAAGAGGCGTCGAACATTCTACTAACATCGGCCGCCAACAATAGCACCGTTAGCAACAGTTCGCTATTAAGCCCGAAACAGGAAAAAAGTCATCTAACCTTCTCACCGAACGCAATCAAAGTATCCAAAGTACAAGAACCGGAGGAGCCGCCGCCGAAAAAAATGGAGGAAGCCACGCAAATGGTCATATATTTAAGGAAACAAGACAAAAACGTAGTTAAGGATCTATTAAAAGACTTGGACACTAGCAAAACTAAAATGAGCACGACGCAATCGACGCCGACTGTACGAATAAAAACAACCCAAGCGGAAATGTTGAAAGTCAACAAAAACTGTTCCATTCTTAACACAAGCCAGAAGATATCCCATCCGCTGGGAACTAAGACGATCATTTCAGGGAATATACACATTTTGGACGCGCAGCAGTCTAGGACAATTTTAGCTAATAATAAGAATCAAGCGACGATATTGATCGACAACTCATTAGGGGGCAATAGGCAAATAATAAAGACCTCGGTGAATGGGGGTTTCACAGTGGACACGAGTCAAGCTAAGTACATCAACAAGGCGACCACGGGGGAGTTTCCCAAGCCGGCCTACTCGTACTCCTGCTTAATAGCCATGGCCTTGAAGAACTCCAGAACTGGTAGTCTCCCAGTGTCAGAGATTTATAATTTCATGTGGTGAGTCGTTCTTACTATCTATTAGACTATTAATGTTATCCTTGGCTTAAACCGTTTCAGGTAGCAAAAAAATGTTAGCCTATTTGAGAGCCCAACTGTAACCAAATTATATGGACAGTCAAGTGAATAAACTTAAAACATGTTACTTTGCTTATATCTTACTTTGATATAATCTGTGTTGAACTTCTAACTTATTTTATTATTAACTAGTAGCGCCCCGCGTTACACCCGCGTACTCCCCATTACGGTGAAAGTACGGCTTAAATTATAAGTTATGTGTTAGTCTGATGAGACAGCTATGTTACTGTAAAGTTTTATCAAAATCCATTCAAAAGTTTTTGCGTGAAAGAGTAACAAACATACGTCCATAAATTCCCAAAACTTTCGCGCTTACAATATTACAAGTAGGATTTTTAAATGAATATTATTTTTAACTTTAAAAACTAACATTTATTAACAATTTATGTATTTTCAGTCAACATTTCCCTTACTTCAAGACGGCACCAAATGGCTGGAAAAATTCAGTTCGCCACAATCTTAGCTTAAATAAGTGTTTCGAGAAAATAGAGAAGCCTTCGACGAACGGGAGTCAAAGAAAAGGTACAATTTTTTATGGTTATACTATCATATAAAAACCCAAAAATACCCGAATGTAAATTAATAAAATTATTTTTAGTTTAAATAACATGTTTTGTCGTAAGTGGAATCTTCAATTCGTTTGTTAGTGATCACACCACATATTTGCCGTTTCAAAATAAGAGCATGAGAACAGTTTCTTTTTATGAGTCGTACAATTAAGGAAAAGATAGAAAGATAAGAAAATGTCACCTCACGATAAATGAATGTACATTCTTAAGACGCAAATTAATTTTAACATTAAGATGAGGCATCCGAAAATAATTTCCACGCTCGCTTCACCCATAGATATAAACAAAAGCGACGAAAGACTAATTAACGCGTATGCGGCATATGCGGCCAAAAGTACTTATTATTTTTACTATTTTATTTAGGTTGTCTATGGGCAATGAATCCATCTAAAGTAGGAAAAATGGACGAAGAAGTGCAGAAGTGGTCACGAAAAGATCCTCAGGCTATCAAGAAAGCGATGGTGTATCCAGGTAAAAATAATTACATTCATACTTTAATTTAATCTTTACTAATATGAATGACAAAATAGTTTGAATTACGCCCCTTTCATCTTGGTTTTCACTTTATCAGTTTATTTTACTATTGTTTGTGTTTCGCAGAGAGCCTAGAGGCGTTAGAGCGAGGCGAGATGAAGTACAGTGGGTTCGGCAGCGACAACGACGCCGAGGACGACGCGGACGGAGACGGGGAGAACGACCTCGACCCCGACCTCGAGCTCGACCCCGACCGCGACCTCGACCCCGACCGGGACGAGCCCGACGACGACAACGCCGTCGAACAGGTAAACTCCATCTTTTAAGTGAAACTTCATTAGAGTCGTTGTGTTTTCAAACCGGATGCAACGGAAAAAACGACAGGTAAGAGACACAAACACAAAAGAGCGAGAGAGCAAATGTCGGTGAGTATTTATATTGCAGACTGTTTAATACTTGCTTGTGTAACGGACCTGTCAGCGCTACAAATCCTGAATCGCGTAATCGGTATTCTACAGACCGATCGCTATATATACAACATCTGACACGCTAGCTAGTGGGCTTCGGCCTGGCCGAGCATTGCACCTTGCTCGGTCGGAGATCTCCCTTTGAGGCCAACCACCATAATTCCCACACTTGTATTTGAGCATTTAACGTGTGTTTCACTTCTATCGTGTGTGAATCGCACACACAACTTTTTTTAATTCTAAATTTTGATAAGACCTTTGCATAGTCAATAACTGTGCTCGCTTCGTAGACACCTAAAATGTAACGCTCAGTAATACTTAAACTAAAAATATCAGAAACTTGTAGTAATATTTGTTATATATTATGTATTACATATAGATATGTTGTTATGCGTACCTATAAAATTTTATAGCCAAATTTAATGCGCCCATATAACCCATATTAAATCCTTCAAGAGAGAGTGGATCTCTTAAACAAATAAGTCATGCTACAGAGAAGAGAAGGCTCAATAGTAAATACCCATTCATATAAATAAAGTCGTACATGTCATGTGGTGGTTCATGAATTTTAAATAAATTGTCATGCCACAAACAACATCGCTTCCTATCGAATCTTAAGTTGGAGCGCACTAAATACAGTAAGCCCAATTTCATTTCAATCGTTTGGCTGGGTAGTGGGTAGTATCTGAGCACTAAAAAAATATGATATCAAGGGTGAACATATAGGAAGTTATCTTTATATTGAATGTGACCAACTTATTGACGCGCTTCGAATGTCCTTATTTTGTCGCATCGGTCTCAAACTTTTTGCATCTTGTTGACATTGAACGAAACATCGCTCGGACATCCTCCGAACGACCTCCAGCGAATGTTAATGCACACGGCACGAGACACGCGACACACGCGTAATGGAGTCTTACTGGTTCTGTAAAAGATTTATTGTTTCATTTGTTTCAACGATAGGGTATTTGTAAGTTCGTATATAGAAACTTATGGAAACATAGTCAGCGTCAAAAAATCCCTGCTTATAAGTTATAAGGTGCCTTAAATTAACATGATTGATTGCCTTCATTAGTTTTATCGAGAAATAAATAACAAAGCCAAAAATGGCTTGAGAATATAATAATGATATTGTAGATTATTACGGTGTTCTGTACGCCAACTTTAATTCAACATTATGTAGGTTGCGTATTTACCACCTTCCCATATGAAGTAAAATGATATAAAAACATATTAATAAAAAAATGCCTTTTAAATTATTCCCACAAAGTATAGATAGATATAAGGAGTCTGAACGTAATGTTGAACGAGTGGTCTCAATTTAGAGGACAGAACTTGTTTTAATCCTTACGCGGGAAGTATTATGGCGCTAATTGGTCCGCTACAATAGCATCGGTACATCCTAAATTCTAGCGCCGCCAGTGGTAGAAAAGAGAACTAAGATCTGGGTTTATTATTGTGTACATGAATACTATAGAAATACCTATATCGTTCGGACTCCTTGTATCTATACTTCGTGCCTATTTCCTTGGAAACTCGTGAGGATTACATCTAGTCTATAGGATTGTGTTTACTCAAGTCTGTCTCGTTGTTCAGGAGGTGTCGGACCAGGAGCTGGAGGTAGAGGAGGTGGGGCAGCTGGTGGAGGGAACGGGCATGGTGGGCGGCTCCTACCGCCTCCTGGCCCCGCCCTACACCGACGACGAGCTCAGCGACGTCGAGGTACGGCATAGCTTCCACATCTACCCTTATCCCGCTGCATAGCACGGGTTTACTCGAAATCAGGCGAGGAGTATGTTGGGCAATAGTTGCTTTGACCTATGCGCTAGTCATAACCATAGACTCTTAATAACCGGGGAACGGGTTCTGGCAACACGTCTGACTTATAGTTCCGATGTAAGCCGTAAACAACTCAAACTATCGTGTCGTCTCATTCTTTCCCGTTGCGAAATATATCCATTTCTTTTTAACGTTCCGTGATTGGTAATGAATGACATTGAATTAGCTAATCACAGCATTGCAACCCCTTTCGTCTCACCTCAGCTAGTTGCTCTGGCAACTGCATCTGGTAAATGCATTTAATACGAAAAATCAAATATTAGGAGTCTATAGGTTGTGTGGTCGATGCGCTAGCCTGATGTGGGGTGTGAACTTCACACCATTTTAATTAATCACCCTAATTCTGGAAAAGCTATATTACTATTCCTTGTACCTCGAAGATTTATAAATGAATATAACTAACGTGCTCTAACCCTGTCATTTTGTTTGCAGATACTCGATCACTCGTACGAGGAATTCGATATCGACGTAACGAAACCCGTCAAGTTGGACTTATCTCTCGGAGAAAATTATACAAGTAAGTGAGATTTTGATGCTTTCAAACTCTTTCTTGGTATTATTATTTAAGGCATCCCTATAACGATAAAAGGAGGTAGTGTGTGATCTGGCATTAAATTAAATATTTCTTCTGCAGTACACCAAAGTAAGCGCGCGAAGACGAGCATCCTGTACCAGCCGGTGAGCGCGCAGACGTACGCCAGCCGCCGCAAAACGCCGCTCGTCAACAGAGTCGCGCTCGTCTAACGTGCACAAGCAGCGTCTGCAGGCACGCACGCTGATCTGACTGCTGCACTGGAAGAATATAAAACGAGCAAGTTAACATCTCCTTGAAGTGACCTCATAGATAGCGTTGTTCTTGTGATATGTGAATCAATTCAACATAAGTCTTAGTTAGAGATAGAGACTTTAAATAAGACGGTGTCACCCCAATGAGAATTCTAGTTAGGTAGTACGCAACACGGTAATTGGAAGTTATAATAAGGTTAAAATGCATTTAAATTGAATCTTTGCCTCATTGAGGTGATAGTCGCTGCCTTTTAAGGACACGTTGAGTTGAAAACATCCAGTATAATATTCAGATCGGCGACCGAAGTAGTAGTATTTCCATGTGTAAATTGCGAAGTGATAGTCTGTACCAGATAAGTGTATTTACTTTAAACTACTACACTTGTTACATATCTTACACTGTAAAATATTGTTTAAGCCAATTGGTAGCGGTCCGTTTGCGGGCGTCTCAAATTAGTCATAAGCGTCTACTTAACGTAGAGTAAGGTCGGTGTCCCGACATCGTCAGTACAAAATATTTGCTACTATAGTTATATGTCTGGAGAATACTTTTGATAAGCAAAAGTTTCAGTAGGATCGTAGCGGGTATATAAATAATGTTCCCACCGCTGTACATATATATGTCGTGTGCAATTGAGTTGACTGTTCAACGGCTCGTTTGCGAGCCAATATGTACTACACTTGACTGTGTGTACGTAAATTTTTGCTACGTACACAGATTTGACTGTAAACGCCTTGTTGGCTCACACTCGACTCGTTAAATATTCATTTGTTAATATTTCAAGCGTATATTTCATGACACTCGAATCAATTTATTCAAACAAATAAACATTTGTCAGACTAATATAGTTTAGGTACTTTTTGATGTAGTGAGTTTAAGTTTAGGGTCTATGTATAGTTAACTGTACGCGTTATAGAATAAGTTAACTAAATCAAACAGTCAAACATAGGTTTCTTAATGTAAGAAAGTCTAAGCTAGCCCTTACATATAATATAGACTGGTCAAAAATATAAAAGTAAGATCAATATTAAAAAATGCCACAGGATAAAATATAATGCTTCAATAGAATTGATATTTTTTTCTAGTTACAATTATAGCTACCATGCCAACAGCATTGAGAAAAGTAGAAAGAAAACTACAAGTAATGTTTTTTTTTGCTATATTGTGTCTCAACGCTTGGCTGAATTGATGGTAATAATTTTGGATTTTGGATGAGTTTCTTAATTTAACACCATAGTACTTTAATTGTGATCCTGTTAATCAAACACTCGAAGAATATTTAATATTTGAAATTATTTTATGGTTGATTATACAACAAAATCAAATATTCTGATAGATAAGAAAATTATAATTCTAAGAATCTTGGGCTTACTCTCTATAGTAAGAGACTGGCATTTTGGAAGATCTCTGGTTTATTATATTAATATTACTTCTGTAACTGTATGAACCTACATATTATACATTAAGACATCAGTGTAAAAGAAATTGTGTAATTAATTTGTTATAGAAGCATTTTGTATTTTTTTTTCTTAGATTTAACATCCAATAAAAAAGAATAGTTAGGTGCATCATTAGGTTTAGATCTTTAAGAAAATATGTTGTGTTTATATTTCTAAATCTACGTCCTTTTTTATTTGAATCGATCTTTGATTCACAAAATCTTAAATGTTGTAATGAATTTACATAATTGTGTAATTATTTAGTGTATTGTATAGAAACAAAATTGTTATGGGCCGTAATCAAGTTTGTTCAATATTAGATATTAGGTTGTGAGTATTGCACCGGTAGGATTATAATGTGACTTATGTGAGGATACTATGTGTAGAAATTATTAGGTGTATAAAGTAATAGCACATAAACAATCACAAATACATTGGTTTTGTACTATTGATTAGTCCAAATTAGTTCTATAGGGTAATGACGATTCCTAAACATCATTAATGCCTCTCGTTATATCGGTAGAAATTAATAATCGCATTCTTAAAATAATCGATTAGCGTAAATAAAACTGTGATACGAAGTATAAATTCGATGTCACATTAAGTTAGATGAACTATATTAATGTTGTAAAATGTGTATTTGGATGCTACACCGCAGGTGTGAGGTGTATAATCTAAATTTACATTTTCTACTTAATAACATTACGGAGTGTGTGTTGTGAAAATTTATATGAAAGAAACTGAAAATCTAGAAAACAAAATCGGTTACATGTATATTAAATGAAATGTGAATATTCAGTCAGAAATATGTATTAGATGAGGATTCTCGATTATTATGTTACATGAGGTCTGCGCGACTTGCTCGCGAAGTTAGTTTGAATTATGTGATGTAGTTCACAGTATTGAAATAGGGTCCTAATTTAGTATAGAAAGTCCACTTTTAGTATATCGGGTAATTTAAGTAAAATAATTATTGAACAGGTGATGCAAAATTTCTTTGATATTTGTGCAATTATTAAGTACCTATTCTTTTTGTCAAGATTTGAGTTACTAATGCTTTAATTTTAATATTTTGTTAACAGTAGAAGTAACAAGTGTACACTATTGTTTGCCCAGTAGATTATAATGTAACTGCAAAGTACTGGATATAGGCAAAGTAGTGGTAAACAATAATGTTTAATACAATAAGTAATGTATTTTTCCACTGCCAGTATTTCAGCATCCATGTTATGTAAGGGTAGAATAAGAGTAGCAGATAGTGTAGCGGTAGTTCTAGACTTAAGAAAGATAAGTTGAATGATTTTTAATAATTTTTCAGTAATAAAATTGAAATGAAATATCCAATGAAGTTTTATTGATGTTTCCCTACATTTAATATGTTACTACTTACTACATTAAAAAAAATACTATCATAATACGTATAATAGCTTAATGTTAAGATTTAAATATAGTAACGTCAAAAGTCACATACATTGTGTATCGTCAGTAGTGAAAACCAATATGACATGACCCTGTGAAATATCTTGGGCCCATACGCGGCAGAAAAACCCACTTATTTGCCTCCTGACACAGGTGTTCACCGGACATGGCTGTTTCGGTGCGTACCTGTATTGGGTCGGGGCTGTCATGAATGCGGCGCTGTTGAGAACTCTGCTCAGGGGCAGGACACCCTAGACCTTTGGGCCGCACAGCGTGACGATCTCTCTACAATCCTTAAAGGGGATCTCTCGCTCTCGAGTGTGATGCGATCGAGAGCGATTAGGTCTAGCAGGAGGGAGTCATTTCGCAAAATGATCGATGATGAGACGATCGTGGCGTCAACTTCTCTGTGACATCCACAGAGAAGTTGACGCCACGATCGTCTCACTCAATGGACGTAGGACGGGAGTGCAAAGGAGGCGTTAAACACACATTCTAGTTGGTCTAGCCGCTAGCGGGACTCAGAGGTAAGTTGGATA
Source organism: Lycaena phlaeas (assembly GCA_905333005.2). Classification (NCBI taxonomy): domain Eukaryota; kingdom Metazoa; phylum Arthropoda; class Insecta; order Lepidoptera; family Lycaenidae; genus Lycaena; species Lycaena phlaeas. The sequence goes on from HG995173.1 coordinate 12,877,258, forward strand.
TCTGCCCCGGTAGGAAAGAACGAGAAGCCCGGTTAGTCCTTTTGAAGTAACCAGCCGGAGAGTCAGAGAACTGGTCGCGTGGGGGAACGTAGTGTTGAACGAATGTTCGCAATTTAGGGGACGGAATTTTTGACAATAGAGCGCGCCTTCTTTAGAAGTACTTGTTTAAGTACTAACGCGGGAAGTAGTAATGTATGTGTGGCGCTGATTGGCCCGCTACAATAACATCGGTACGTATTCGATTCTAGCGCAGAGAGTGGCAAAAACGAGAACTAAGATCTGAGTTTATTATTGTGTGCCTACATATATGAATACTACGGAAAACCCTATATCGTTTTTTAAACTTCGTGAGCTCCGTACTTAATACGAAAATATTAATGTTTGTTCCAGCCCACAAAAATCAAGATTAAAATCACAAAAATTGTTGAAACCTCAAAAAACCTTGATATTGGCAGAATGTTTTTTTCATTACTAAACAATACAAAAGTACTCTGTGTTACTAAAGTAGAAGAAGGACTATCTGATGTAGCGATTTGTTTACAAATTACAAATAGTACCTATAAAAATAGTTCTTTGTTGCACTACAAATATTTTTTTTAAACCAAGTGACTTATAAGAAATATCAGAAGGAGATAAATTAATGAAGTACTTTCTACCTGTATTAAGAAAATGACCACACGAGAAATTCTAACTTTGCAATTCGGACACTATTCGAATTATGTCGGAGCACATTTTTGGAATATCCAGGAACTAAGTTTTGACTACAGCGGTCTAGTCAAATATGAAACCAACCCAGATATATTGTATCGAGAGGGCAAAACAGCCACAAGTCAAATAACTTATACTCCTCGTTTGTTGTTGGCAGATTTAAAAGGCTCTCTTAAAACCTTACCTAGCACTGGAGGGTTAGAAGAAACACATGTAGATAATTTAGAGTGGGAGTCAATCGAAAAAATTGAGGAACCTGAGCCTGCTAAAAATGATTTCATAAAGGATATAAATTCAGACACTCCTGTTAATATAGAAGAAAAAGAATACAGCTTAGACAAAGAAATCAACACATGGACTGATTACTTATTTCCCAGGTTCCACCCACGAACTGTAAATATTGTTAAAGATTACTGCCACGGAAATGATAGTGTATGTATTATAACATAATCAACAAATTATAAAGATCTCAAATATATAATTATTATAAAAATGCAGGCAATACAAGTATTTTTTTGCTTAATATCTCTTTAATGTTTATTCTTTACTAAATTATTCTCTTTTTATTATATGGGTATAACATTTATTATTAAACTAGAAAAAATTGATAATACTTAAATTAAGTTCTTGGTAATAAAAAGATCGGAATAATTAGATATATAATTTATTTTTCAGGAAGGATTTGATTTAGGTGTCAATGGACATTCATTGTGGAAGACAGAATATGGTGATCATTTCAGTGACAATATTAGAAAGTATGTAGAAGAATGTGACAGCATGCAAGGTTTTCACATTAACTTTGACTGCACAGATGGCTTTTCTGGATTAGCCCTTAGCTGTATAGAACACATAACCGATGAGTATAACAAGACAATAGTAGCTTATCCTATGATTGCATCATACTTTCAAGATAATAATCCGTCCACACCAGAAGAACGTGAAAAATCAAATCTTAGAGATACAATAAGATTAGTGAACATAGCACTTTCCATGGAACAGTTGTCAGAACATGTCACAATGTTTGTGCCCTTATGTACTGGAGAAAAAGGATGGCGCAAACCTGGTAACCCCAAATCCTGGGACTACATAACCTATGACCCGCAAAATTATTATCATTCCTCAGCATTACTTGCATCGGCCCTAGATACATTAAGCCAAAAATATAGACAAAGGGACAACCTCTTTACCTTGTCAGATATTTGTGCAGACATGACAGGTTATGGCAGGAAAATGGCAGCAGCATCTCTGGGTATGCCTCTTGCACTGAATGAATCAGAATATTTAATAGACTTCTTGAATAACACCACAAAACCAATATATCAATCAATAACTCCTTGTTGCAAGATAGCTACAGATAAAATATTCCAACTTGTAACTGTCAGAGGAATTCCAGAATCATATTTAAAAGCACCAATGAAAGAAGCTAAAGAACAAATGAACTTGCCAGCTTATAGGTGTAGTAATGTGAAAGAAATGTTTGAACTCTATTTTCAATCTAGCAATTTTCTGTCTGCTACCAATGTTACCGTATGTGAGAAACCTATGGATATAAAAACACCATTCCCTTCTATATTTTCAAAGAACTTAAATAAATATGGTTTTATAAAAAATGATGATAAAGTAGAAAAAGTACAAAGCTGTCCAATTGTAACAGGTCACCATAATGGAAACTTTATGGCAGATATGATCGAAAAACTGCACAGAGAAGTAAGCAGGATAAAATTCACAAAATTACACAAATTTAAGGAAGGAGGTCTAGAAGCCGCAGACTATCAAGAAAGCTTGGATAGGTTGGCCGAGTTTAAAGATAACTATGAAGATGATTTTGAGCTTTAACACTAAGTATTAATGAGACTAAAATTATTGTTAAGCATTTATAAATAAAAAAGAGCTTTAATATTTGCTTGTTTTTTAACTTCAGACTCTCTACTATCGCGGATTATAATGAAACAACTTTTACGGATTTTATCGCGGTTTATTTGGTTTTTTACACGCCCGACTTTACGACGAGAGCGTCCCGATAGCCCGACGAGATTTACCCACGGTAGCTAACTGTGTTGGATGGTGGTGTGATTCGCCGTTTAAGTACCTATCAGTATGGGTATGCTTCTTATACACTGTGTGGCTTAAGGTATTATTGGGATTACGGATAACCAATACATCTAAGAAAGCCAGAGTATTATTGGCCTCTAATTCCATTGTGAATTGAATTTTATTATTGATGGAATTAAGATGGTCTAGGAATATGGTTACTTTGTCAGATGGTAATATTGTGAAAGTATCATCTACGTACCGCTTGTAGAACCTGGGTGTAATGGGTGAAGTGTGCAGAGCAGTCTCCTCAAAGTCCTCCATAAATGTCGGCAACAACAGGGGATACTGGTGAGCCCATCGCTACCCCATCTACTTGCTTGTAGAACTGACTATCCACTACCATCTGCTTGGGATCCCATAATAAAAATAATAAAATCTAAATCCAAGCATAATAATATGTCACAGACTAAAGACTCAGCACCTTTTGCATAGATAGGACTAAATAAAAATATTATTGTATCATAGGGTAGTTTCGAATAACTTTTGTAACAGAAGGACATCTGACACCTCAGTCCTCCCGTGACCATGGTTGCTGTAAAGTATCCGAAACGTCGGGCTTGTAAAAAACTAAATAAACCGCGATAAAATCCATAAAAGTTGTTTCATTATAATGAGTGAAATTCGCGTAAACATAAGAAAACAATATACTATCACGAAGTTATACATTTTAATATTCTGATAATAGGGGGGATTATGACCAGGGCCTTGTTTATAGCACAAGTTTTTCATGATGTTGGGTTAAGATTGAAAAAAAACAGTCGTTCATTATTTATTTCTTAAAATAAAAAGACAAGGATAAACAACATAATAAAATTATATATAACTTTATTTAAAATGATTTAGATAAAATAAATCATATCTCATCCACACAATTGTACACAGTCACTAATGTTCAGACCCTAGCTCACGAAGACCTCTCCAGCGCTCTCTCTTTCATCCGTGTTATAAATGCTGCCCCCTTGTTCTTTCTAAAGTTCTCGTAAGGATCATTCAAATTTACTCCAACACCTGTAAACACAATACAAACCTTGTTACTCACTAAATCACAATATTCGGAGAATTTCAAGACGTAAATATTTCGCTGCTTATTTTTTAGAAATTATTTCCTTTACTATCAGAAACCATGTGAGCCCTGAGATAAATGGTTATAATATGTATTATTTAGTATACTAGCGGACCTGACAGACTTTATTCTGTCAAAAAGATTTGGTATGTAGCAGTTTTTTGTTCCTAACTATTTTATCTCAAATTCGAGAAATAAATTATCCTATCTTTTAAGTTGGAGAAAAGCACATATTTAAAAAGAAAAAACATTAAAATCGATTCCGTAGTTTTGGAGTTCATCCCAGACAAACACAGTAACACTGGAATTATTTATGATAGATTAGATAGATTAAGCATAAATCTTTGCAAGCATGCCTAATACACTCTGTATAGTATTGTAAGTTTTACAAAATTTGCAGAAAATGGATACTGGTGATTATTTATAAACTTATAAATAGAACACGGATGACTTCTTTTATAGTCAGATAAATATAATGGAAAAAGATATATTATGTTAATATTCTATACATTTTTGTTGTACCTTTATATTGATCCTGTTTATCCCGTATGGGCCCGCCGCTGATGGGTTCGGCGATGCCTTGTCCCGAGGCGCCCAAGCCGCCCGCGCTCCAGCCCATCTTCTGTAGCAGCTGGTGGCCCTTGTTGCTGGGGTCAAGGCCGCCGGACGAGCTCGGAAATGTAGCACCACCACTAGAGAAATAACCCAACATAAACAAAATACATACGAAATAGCATGGCTTCAGTGAATCTCTAGCCAAACGAGCTTCCTTGAAACCACACAAGAATACTATGATTTTATCACTGAAATCATAAGTTTTCATTTATACTGTAAAAACATTCTGTGAGAAAACCTGTAAATCTGTAAAATATCTTCATATGTTGCAAATTTTCTGGTTTAAAGACTGGTGGTCAATTGAAAGGTGTCTTTAAAAAAAAACCAATATTCAGCATTGCTGTGGTACACACTCCTGCATTTTTCATAATCCTTTACTATTTAGGCCATCGTCTCTGGCATATAGTGGTATACTCACAGGAAACTGGGCGGCGTGGGCGAGCGCGCGGGCGAGCGCTCGACGCGGCGCACGCGCGGCGACTCGCGGGGCCGGTCCCGCTCGCGCGAGCGGCTGCGCGACCGCGACCGCGAGCGCGACCGAGACCTCCTCCAGTCTGGAATAACGTGGCTTATGTTTAAAACTATTCAAAATACTTATGGCGAAACATCGATCTCCTCTAAAAAAAGCCATGGAAATATAATAATAAAAGTTTCAAATGTTAAGGTAACGCATCATTATCATCATCAACCTTTATCCGGCCTGGTGAGCATAGGCCTCATTTAATGAACCCTTGCCACTCGCATCCAACACGGATCGGCCACTGCGCGGAGGTCGTCTTTCCACTTGGTTAATAAGCTAACCTATACTGCGTCTACCTAAACGCGGCCTCTTCTCTCTTCTCCCGAATGTGCCAATTCAACGAGATTATTCTTCGCGATCACACTAATAAGCTAGAGCTTACCTAGATTTCATTCAGTTGTAAATAAAAAGAACTTACTATCTCTATCCCGTTCTTTCCTCCAGTTGTTTGGTTTCCGTTTCGGCGAGGGAGATCTGGACTTGGGCGGCGACGTCCGTTCCGGCGTCCTACTTAACGACCTGCGGTTAACAAGCGTCATTAGAAACATGAAAATCAGTCTTTCTTATTTACAAAAATATGCTTTCAAGAGACGCTATTATGTCAACAGAAATCTATAAATATATATATATTATACTAGCAGCGTGTCCTTCACATTCCTGGGGAGTAAAGTACGTACGGGCATAAATGATAACCTGTAACTAACATATAAAAAAACTGGGACTGTTATAACACATGTAATTAAAAATTATATAATGTGCGTTTATGAAAAATATAGTAATCATGTTTAGGTTTTGACACATCTATAATAGTTAATCACTCGTTAAATAAGATTACATTTTTATTTGGTTGAACTAAAAAGGTGTGTGATAAACTGTATAGGTAAATAACATAGGTATATGAATAAGGTTTCATACTGTTTCCGTCTGTTTTAACCTTAAACACGCGACTATCTCTTAGAAGACAAAATGCGGACAAAAGACAAAGTATAAGCTATCCTTAAAGCCTTTTCTTCATAAAGTATTTTCTTTACTTTCTTTATTAGAATCGTTCTTTACCGTTATAATTTTATTGTTATTTTAATACTAAATAAATTTTAAGCAGCCATTTCAATGAAAGCTCTCAAGTGGTTTGAATTTTTCTGTCTTTTACAACAATTATACATAACTTCTAAAATAATTTATGCAATACCTCAACAAATTATATCGACTCACCTATACCGCCTCCCCGGCGGCGTGGGTTGTTTCTGTAAGTCTTTGGGTATGGGACTCGGCGACTTGGACTTCTGTCTTAGACCCTGCGCTATCGCTTCCTCTTTGTTCTTTCTCGCCGCATTCTTGGCCTTATAATATTCATACAAACCTAATTTCTCCCAGCCCTCACTAAAATGTAATGTAAATATTAGTTTATTTATTTTAAATAACATTTGTAAAAAAAAAACTAAAAGTTAATAAATTTGTTATAATGAAACAACTTTTACAGATTTTATCGCGGTAAAATCTGAAAAATTTGTTTCATTATAATAAGTGAAATTCGCGTAAACATCGATAAAGTTGTTTCATCCCAGAAATAATGTCGTTATATAAAACAATTACGATGTAAATATAGTTTTATAAAAACTGGTTCTGGTCAGTTTTTACAAAATTCTATATGAAAATTCTAAATGATGTATATATTTAGAATTATACGGGTAATATATCAGCTGTCTGGTTACCATAAGAACAGGCTTTGTCTAGTTTGGGATCAGATGGCCGTGCGTGAGTTGTCCCAACATATTATATTATAACAGAACTTAGGAAGATTATATTATACTAATTTAGCAATGGTACTTTCTACAACAACAAAAAAAAACTCTTCTTAATACATAATAATATATCGTTTACAACTAACTTATCTCTGGGCCGCTCGTGGTTGGGCGAGGCGTAGAAGGCGTCCACAGCGGCGAGGAGGCGGTCGTTGGGCGGGGCCGGAGGCGGGAGGCGGATCTTCTCCGGGTCCAAAGGTTTGTATTTGTCATCTTCCAACTACGAAATATAAACTATGTGATAATACAAATAATTATTTTCGATACTATCACGGAATTTATTAAATCGTGGGGTAGGGAAAGTGAATTATATATTCAAAAGACTTACCATAATGAGTGGCACCATCAGTCCAGCGGGCAACTCAAAGTAAGGAACTGAGGGCATTAGGTCATCACTAGAAATTTCAGGGAACGGAGGGAAACCAGGAGGGGGTTTACTGAGGTCTGGCAGACCATTCTGGAATGCTAGGAAAGGGGCGTTGTCTTGAGGCGCGAAACCTGGTGGAGGTTGGGAGAAATTTATGTTTGGAAGAACTGGCGGCTCAGGCTCTTCTTTGCATTCAGTATTCTTCTCTCTTGACATTTGTTCGAACATTTGACTATCATAGCTGTTCTCGTTCCCACTCATACTGTTATTTGACTGATAGTTGTCTCCACTCTCGCTACCGTACTGGTGGCCAGAATTAAAGTTCTGTTGAGGCGTGAACGGGTGCTCCATTTTCGAAAAACTTTGGTCACTGAAGTTGTTACTTTGAAATGGATTTTGCATATTATTCTGTTGGTTATCATTGAGGTCTTGACTGTTCTGTAGCTCTAATGCACGTTTTTGCATCTCCATTTGTTGTATCTGCTGCAATGTGTGAGAAACGAACGCTTGATGTTGGACCTTGTAGCTGAAACAGTATTCGGTAAGTTTAGTATGAGTAAATGAAAATGAAATTTAATAAATTAACTAGAACATACTTCTCGAATGTGTTTTTCGTTTGCTGAGTCAAATGTGCTATAGCATTGGAGTGTTGTGCGATCAAGTTGTTTTGATACTCTTGATACGAGCTTGTCGGACTCTTCATCTTTTCAATGACAGAAGGGTCGAAATAGTTCGACTTGGACTCCCAAAGGCGAAGCAGCTTATTTAACTTAGCCTCCTGTTCCTCGGTAACGGCTGAAACAGCAAAATGATTAAAAAGTTGTCGTAAAAGCAAAGATTATTCAAGCAAGTTACCTGAGTGGTAAGATCACGGTGGCAGATGTTCTAAATACTTTGAATGGAGATGACAATGCACAATCAGACAAAAGACCTAAATCTTGAGGACATTATTATAAATATGTTACCTATACTGGCATTGCAAAACATTGGAACCACGACATTTTCCAAATTTTTCTTGAGATCTTCGGCATTTTTGCGTGCACTGTAATTAGGAATAATAGTATCATAGACACCGAAATAAAGTTTTTAATCGGGACATAAAAATAGCAAGACAAAAATAACAATTGATTAAAGACATTGCAATCTTTTATTAAAATTATACACTATAAAATCATATTTTTATTTAGTATAAAAAATTGCAACATCTTCTAACAAAGATTTCAGAAATCAAAATATTTAATGTTTAAATCTCTTTTGAAATAGGATGTTGTTTCGTTACAAAAAAAATATATTTTTTTAAAAAGTAGAAAGATATACAATATTGCTGATAAACAATAAAAATATATTTTTTTAATTGTACCATAATATACATTTATTTTTACTTTACACATTCTTTAAGTTAGCAGCAGTTTGCTCAATTTTACGTAACTATACTCTTTCTACATTTTACTAGTCATAATAATTATACAATGACTGATATGCTTTAAATATGAGTTTATAATTAAAGTTGAATGAAGTTTATAAAAAATATTTATCTTTTTTATAAATATTTTATTCAAAAACCCTAACAGTGTAAGCATACTTAATTTTATTAAAATGAAGCTACAGGACTTACAAACTAGTACTACTCAACTAAAACAAAAAAAACCTAATTATTTTGGTCTAGTAATTCTAATCATTTCACTTTAGGCTGTTTCACACAATATTTACAGTAGTACATATTGTCTATAATTTTTTAAGATATTCTCAACTTTCACGATCACATTGACTATGTTTGTAATTTAGATACTGTTATAAGTTAACCTTACAGTCAAATAGTGACAATTGAAATTTAATTTATAAATCTACCATCAAGCAACCTCTATGCGCGATTATCTTATCTATACTCCATTTTTTTTTTCTCTATAAATTCAGATAATAAATAATATAAGTTGATTGGTTTGCATTTTTAGTCAATTTAATAGTAAAAAAAAAAATTTGCTGTAAGGTTTACTTAATATTATTTGTTTAATTATATTTTAGGCCAGATTAAGTCACGAGATTCCTAAACATTATATGATTAAGAAAAAAGGATTTTTATAACATTGTATCTTACTTATCCTATTAAATTAAATAAATAAAAAAAGGTAAGTAAAATTTGACATGATTAATATAATTTTGACTGTCATATTTATGTTTGTCCGTCTACTAACCAGTGATGAAGCACATCATTGACAAGGTAAATGATGTGAAGTTTTTGTGTGAACTGTGCGCCCGGCTGTGTCACTTTTCTGAGGAGATGTTGAGATATGACCTTGCCAGCATTGTACGAAGTTGCATGTTGCAGTATCCAACCCTTGCCTAAGAAAATGTTATAGATTTAAACTCAAGTTTCAACTGATAGTGATGAGAATATTATTTATTTTAAAACATTCAACTTTTATTTGTTTAAAAAATAACTAGTTTATAGTTATTATGTACCTTATTATGGCTCAAGCACAATTAGCAGTTAAAAAAAATTAAGTAGTAAGTACAAAGAATATATAAGTCCAAATATATTAAATTAATGTTTAATTACTCATTCACTAGTTAATAAATATCAACATTTTAGTTGAATTTATCTCAATAAACCTGATAACCTAGTATTTTTTTATACTAAGCATATAAGATAGGAAAATATAATAGAATTTACATGAATATTAATGAGCTGCTCTAAATACATATACTAAGTCAATGGTTAATATGGAGATGTTTTGCTTTTAAAAATCACTAACCTGTTGAAATACTATCTTTAGTACAAGTATCAATGATTGGTTGAAGGATGCTATCGAGCTCCGAGAGGCTAATGTTGTGTTCTTCAGCCATCATTTGCATGGTCTCCATCTGAGCTTTGCTGACCAGCTCATTGATTTTAACTTGTTGTTGCTGTATCAGTACCTACAAATAGTATGTATAATGTACAAATCCTATAATCCACTTTTTAGAACATAGGTTCTTAAAGTCTGATATTCTGACCCACACATTTTGACATGTATACTTGTTATAGAAATAAGCATGCAGCTTTCTAATATTTATTTAATTGCAGAGCTAAGAACATAAATAAAGGCAAGTAAAAACATTAAAGCATCTATGCACATATCCATTGGAAATTTTCATGCTATGCACAATATTATGTCTCCTCACATTCATACATTGACAAAAAGTAGTAAGCTCTACTTATTTCTTTACTAACTGTTGCCCACAGCTTCACCTGCGTTAGCTAAGATTTACAACGGCATATTAGAGAGATGATATATAGACTATAGCCTTCCTTGATAATTTGGCTATCTAAAACTTAGTAATTTGCCAAATTAGCATGTACAAATAAACAAACTCTTCAGCCAAAGCTCTCAAAAAAAAAATCAGGATTTCCAGTCTTATGATGACATGCACATGATTATTCCATAATCATGTTCTAAAAATCCCACCATCAAATAATGTATTATAATTAAGTAATGGGTATAGTGAGAAAGGTGTAATTATGTAAAACTAAAACTTTGTTTTGAAATAAATCAATCTTTGCAATTCAATTTAAGCAAATTCCTTTTATCAAAATTTATGTAGTTTCATTATAAATACTTCAATAGATATTAGTTTGCTGAAATAGATAGGTAATAATTACTTTGATTTTATACAATCTTACTAAAATAAAAGGTAATAGCAAAACAATTGAAATGTTTAAGCACCATTTCATATCTGAATTTTTGCATGCAAGTTAAATAATATATTTTTCTATATTCATGGTTATTTTGTAAGTGATATAACTGTATAATACTATACATTCAGCGCAAGATAATTCATACCACATAGCTAGTAACATAAAATTGAAGAAAATAATTATTTACTTTAAAACTATTTACTTATAATATAACATGGTTATTAAGTTAAAATCACTTAAACAATATAACAAAACAAGACTTAAAACACACTTACATTGTGCTGAGCATTAAGATTATTTTCTGACTGAGTGATCTGTTCCTTTAACATGTTGATCTGAGTATTGACTTGCTCGATGTCATGCGAATGCTGCGTAGCCGGAGGCGCGGAGTTAGCTGCCAGCCACTGTTGCAGAGCTGGTGCTGCCGCGATCGACGCAGCGAGACCTAGTTGCGCGGGCGTGGCGCCGGCCTGTTGGGGCATTACATATTGCCTGTTCTGTGCCATATAAGCCCCGGCGGGAGCGGATGCCACCTGGCCACCGGCCGATTGCTTTAGAACTATAAACAGCGGAGGGTCACTTGAAACGGTTATAACAACACGCAAGCAGCGATCAGGGGCGACCGCGATTAGATATATCCATCATCATCAATATGCTTACTTGCTTGCTCGGTCGTCACTTTATACTGGTAGTAGTTGAAGTAATCGCCTCCATAAAGAAAGCTGAACTTGGGGTTGTTCTTCTGTTTGGTCTTGGTCATCTTCTCAAATTCGGGTCCATTTCTTGCGACAAACTGCGCTAGTTTGTCAATAATGTTGCGCAGATCTTGATCTAAAGAAGAGTAATAATTAACATAGTTAGTCCTACCGTAGAGAATTAATATTTTAATATAAACATTAAACGTAACATGTAACAAACCTTGCGGTGGCTGTGGAAGGTCCATTTTAGATCTAGTTTTGAGGTTACTGATAATTCACACATACATTCACTTTGATTGAATGTTTCTTACTTCCATCGTCAAAATTATGTATGGCACGTTTTAATAAGGGTTCATCAATCACAGAATACTTAATTTAGCTTAGTTTTTACAACATACACTATACGCTACTTTTTAACACTTTTCGGCCATTTGTAAGTTTATAACACAAATGACAAATGACAACTTCACATTCACAAATCACCACAGATTAAACTTTGTACACACACAATAATAAACCCAGAGTTCTTTTTTCTGCCGCTGTCTGCGTTTGAGTTTACTTCTTACGAAGGATTATAAAATAAATGGATTAGTAAATACGAATAAATAAATGCATTTTTATGATACTTAGAGCATGCGTGATACACTTTTTTTAATAAATATCCGTTAAAATACATAACAAAACCATACAAACATAAACAACAATAATTTAATGCAAAGCGCTTCGTCTGACATCGTAGTTTGATTTTACTCCCTTGACCTTTATACCGGATCCACACGTTTGTGGCTTGTCGAAAACTCCAAACCTTACAAGTCACAAACATGGGGACGCATCGCAAGCGTTTGCGGCAATTTCTCTTATGCCCGATACCGTTTGTCATGTCATGTCATTTTTCATGTTTGTACATCATACCTTGTAGAGGTTTGAAGTTTGCAGCAAGCCACAAACGTGTGAATCCGATATTAAGGAGTAAGTTCCAAAAAACTCCAATAGAATACATAAAAATAATCATGTAGCGGAGCAGAGAATTATTATAGAATAAGTTATGAAGTCCAGATAATTTGATCGCATTAGGCCAATCCCGTCAATTACGCATTGCTAGGAAGGTTTTTATTTTGACTTTTGACGCATCTGATATTGACAAATCCTTATACAAGTACTTGGGAGAGCGGCAGGAAGTGCTGGAGAGCGCGGTTGTGTTTTTTCATTTTGTATTTTATTTATTCAGAGTGGTTTTCTATAGTAACGTGTTTGTTAAAAAACTTAATCTTAAATCTGTATAATATATATTGGAATTGGTTGGCCAATACTGTGGAGAACTGTTGTAGAGCTGCTTTCTTTAGAGGCTATAGCGGTTTTTTTTTTAAAACCTAATCCATATTAATATGATATAATTTGTTTGGTTGCTAAGTTGAAAGTGATAGTTAATTCATAGGAATGTAAAGGGTAAAACCGCGCTCCTTGGCGTCCCGCCGTTTCTCCCAATTACAGACTAAGGATAGATTCTTCTTCATCTTTAAAGATTTTGTTACCTTGAATATTATAACTGGATCCTGGCTAATAGTTTGTAACTAATGCCTTAAATAAAAAAAATAAAAAAAGCTTTTGACATTTGACAATTCTGAATTGACATTTGACAAGAATCGACTTGGATTTTGCTGTTTGCAGACGATTAATCGATTAAGGCCAAATATGTTTTGAAAATATTAACACAGTTATATAGGATACTGAAAATATCTATTGAATTAAATCAATAAAAACACCGGTAAGCAACATTAGGAATAAAATGTTTAAATACATAACCATTTTATCGTCGCTAAATCGATGGCTTTGTGTAAATTCTTAAATATAATTTTGCAGGTATGGGCCGCCGTAAATCAAAACGTAAACCTCCGCCAAAACGAAAGGCTATTGAACCTCTTGACCAACAGTTTAACTGTCCGTTTTGCAATCATGAAAAGTCGTGCGAAGTAAAAATGTAAGTTCAGTGGCATGAAGAAAATAAAAAATTGTTGTGATGAATATTTAATGAAACGAGTCTTTATTTTATAGGGATAGAGCGAGAAATACAGCCAGAATTCAGTGTCGAGTGTGCTTAGAAGATTTTCAAACAACAACAAATGTGTTATCTGAACCAATTGATGTATACAATGACTGGGTAGATGCTTGTGAAACAGCAAATTAGTTTTAAGTTAATTATACTTTTTACTATTATGATTTAGCTCTTTGATTTCTTTGGTCCTTTTATATTCTTCTCTAAAATTTTCATAACTTACCCAGTCTTGGTTAAATTATTTAACACTCGATACTTTCCCTCATACATAACCATTTTTGTGACCCAGATACTTGTCGAGTTCAGTCCTTATGTGACACTATTTTAGAATATTGAACAATTTGACAGAAAAAGATGTAAGTTTCAGCTTTATATTTTATTTATTATTTTATGTTGGTGTATAAAGGTGGAATAGATATACACTATGAAAGACTGAAAAACAAGTCAAACAATTTACTTTTTCTGATTAGAAGACCATTTAGTTCCATTAGGAGGACAATGGTGAATACTTTAAACTGACCCAATGAAAGAAGTTGTCCTTATTTGTATAGCTATTTTATAAGTTGATAAATGTTGAATATTTGAAAAATAATACGACAGTAAAATTGTTATTTTTTTATTTTTTAACATTTGAAATGTGATCATTCAACATTGATTACAGTTTGTTATAAATTATCTTGTCTAGTACTAAACAATCTTATCAATTCCAGTATTTTTTTTTTGTGAAAATAATAAATTAAATTTATATTTTCTGTTGTTTTTAAAGATCTACATATTTTAGTATATTGCAAAGATTTACTTATAATACTATGCAACATCATCACAAGCTATAATGTCATCTAGAAGCAAATTCTCTTCATATTATTTATTATATCATATATCTGTATTTCAAACATGGATTGAATAATACAGTGCATGAATAATGTAGTGAGAGAAAATGGAATGTACAGTTTATAATGAATATAGGTAATAGACATTTTTAACTCTTTGTCAATACACAAACATTTCATCTACATAAATATATATCGATTTTTTCCAATGTTTAACAGTTTTTTTAATAATATCCATAATTGTTTTATTATTTTCAAATTAATAATATTTTTAACAGTGCTCCTTATATTAATAATTGGAATTAAGTTGCTATTGATAATTTTATAAACATTGTATATATTTTTTATACTAAAGTGCAGATCATAGACATTTAAACGTCTGACATGATTTTCATCAATTACTTATTTTTATTTATAGTACAAATAGAAAAATTAGTTATAAATTTTTTGGTGGTAAAAAAATAATTTTTTTTCTGTATCTATATCCTGAAGGGATATTATATACAAATTAAGTTGTAATAAAGCCAATGTATTTTGAATATCAATTTTGATAAAGTCAGACTAATGCTATTAATATTATAAAGAATCTCAGATAATATGCCTGGACTGTAAAGACAAATAATTTTTGCTTTTAGTACACAGTAACTTTACACACAACACAGTATAATATACTATAATATACTGTGTTATGTGTAAAGTTTCGAACCCAAAGGATGTACTGAGTATTATATCCTTCAGGTTCTAATCATGCAATATGTCCCATTTGCTAAATACAACATTATGTAAGTACAACATCTAAAGCTTATTTTAAAAATACTTTTTACTTTCTGCTAATTCAATGTTAAACTTTATATCTCAACTTTTCTACAGCAACAACACCAGATAGATTCTCCACATTATAATAAACAATAAATATTTAATATTGATATTATTCTTATAATACAGCTACTTATCAATTATTACTCAACATTCGAAATGCCTACTTGAGAAACTAATAAACAGCCCAAGCTGCATATTTATTAACAAACATAAAAAGTATTGCTCGTAAAATAAAAGTTATTATACAAAACAAATTGATTTATTGAATTTGAGCTATTGTCTAGACATACAACCCTGGAATTTGTGTAACCACGTCACCATTGAAGAGCAATAGGTAGACAATATCTACAAAGAAAAATATTTACATAAGACACGGAATATCTTTACACGAGTAACAAGACTCCGCTGTAAAGCTGACATGGTTACTAGAGCCGCATACCACTTAGCCCTCTGAGCACAAGCTATAAAGGTTGGTAAGTATAAAATAGCTCGGGTAACTATTCACACTAAAAAATCTAAAAATAGACATTCCTCCCGTCACCAGTGGAATGGATTGTTACGTTGGAATCAAAACTCAACACTACATTGCCAACAAAACTAATAATAAAAGTTTGGTATACAAATCATTAGACATTTGTTAAAATTTACCCATGTCGACAAAAGAATCATACTGCAAATCGTAGCTGTCACATATGATTTGCTCTTCTTGATCCGTATCCGTTTGAGTAAAGAACCTAACCTCGGGCGTAGACCCATCACACATGGCTGTGTCCTCGGAGCTATCGCTGTTGCTGTCGATATATTCATACAGTTTATTCTTATCCATACCAGAAACACTATCAAAATCACACGTTTTAGCATTGGATATTTCGTCGATGTTAACTGCGTCGAATGAATGAGAGAGCGCGGCGTCGTCGTATGATTTGGGCATTTCCACATGAGATGTTGAGGCTTCCTCCGTGAATCTGCCGGAATCACCGAATTCCGACAGATTCAACGATGCGCTGTCCTCATTCGATACCAACGATTCGAATTGTACGCGACATTCGTCGGAAACTATTATAATCGGTTGCGTTGGTTGTTTCAAATCACTTACCGGTATTTCATCTGATAACTCCGCCTCGGCGTTCAGTGTTACAGAATCGTCATTTTCTCTGTCTTGTAAGTGTTCCAAGTCGTCGATACATTTGGTCGAATCGTCGCTATCTGAGAGGAGTAGCTCCATACTGCGGTCCAGCATTCCGGTGTCCGTACACGTGGACATTTCGTCTTCGAACACAATTTCCACGCTCCTTATTCTCATGAGGGGCATCTTAGCCGGCGACATCTCGTTGCCTTTGGCCGTCATACCTTTGATGTTGTGACTAGAATCGTGCAACTCGGCACACTCGCTTACGTCGTCATAGTCGATTTCGTAACTTCTGAGATCAAATGAACACGGGGAGCTCTCGGAGGCTCTGAGGGTTTTGGATGGGGAGATATGCGCGGAGGAATGGTCCGGTGAGGGCGTGAGTGTGGCATGCGAATGTAATTCCTAAGGTTGCAATCGATCTTATTGTATGGTCGTCCCGAGGTCCAGACCTCCCTCCTCCTGCATCTTGGTGATGAATTTGAACACCCTCGACTCTTCGTCCGTCTGCTTCACCATGTCCACCAGGGCCAGTAGTTTTTTGATGCCGATGAATATCCTGTTAAAGACACATTGTTTTGAAATATATTTCGCCTGCAATATCATTAATTATTAAGGTAAGGCGAAGAAGAGATATTTAATTGGCAATAACGTTGCTGTTTTACGAATTTTGTCGAGCAATGTGATGGTCGAGTTTTATGATTACATTACTTTACTGAACGAATCATGACAGATGGAAAACTACAATTTGATTTTGAGATGTAGATATCGAATTTGCCGCTCTGTTCTTTTATCTCTTCCCGAACTGAATTAATAAAATAAAAATAATATGGAAATGGTAACAAAAACAAAAAGCGACTTTAATATCCGACAAGAGCACCGACCTGGGTGGAACCTTGGGGCATCCCCTTAACCGATTCCAACGTCAAATAACTGCGCCGACGAGTGGTCTAGAATGAGAAAGGATCGATTGCTGGAGTGGTCAGGGCACACATGCCAGAGATCCAAAAGAACTAAGGAAAATGGCATGAAAACAATAATATGGGCGTAATTTGGCATGTAACATGCTATTTATTTATGTCACGAAAATTATATAAATTTAACATTGGACTAAACAACACAGTTCAAAATATTTTCAAGATTCGTGTAGTTTCAGAGTTTGTAGTGGCATTGAGATATGAAATTAATTACGGCCGTTCAACCGGCCTCTGCCAGACCAGTTGCTGACGAATTCGATGCTCCGTTCTATGTACAGTAAGAGACAAGAGTACTTACACCGTACATGCGATTTTATCGCGGTTGGAAGTAAGCTATAGTGCGATACAAATGTCGCTTGAATGCTTGCTACATACAAAACATACATGCTCTTTGTAAAACTTACTTCAGTCAAGTACTGAAAATGTTAGTATAATATTTTTTTTAATTTCTATAAAAGCCTAGGTAAAAAGACTGTCATCTGGTGGTGAGTTATCAGTGACTTTCATAGAGATAGGAAGAGAGAGAGGAGAAAGTTAGTCTGTATAATTGTCAGCATATAGCCTATAAAATATAAGTATGCTCTTTTCTTGAAGATCTCCAAGTCGTAACTATGTAATATCGAGTACATACTTGGCTCCGCGCAGGTTCTGCTGTATCTTCTGCAGGTCCTTCTTGGTGAAGGCGTCGCTGTTCTCGAGCACGGCCATCACGTGCTCGGGCTGTGACAGGTTGGGCACGTGAAGCACGCCGGTGAACGCCGACAGCATCTCCATGTCCTCCAGCACTTGTCTGCGCGAATGTACCCCATATTTAGTATAGCGACATATAATAACTCATGTCCGCGCGACGGTACCGTAACAGTGTTGAGTATATATTTTGGTGAGTATGAGATATGTTTTCATAAGAATTGATATTTTAATGGCCTTGGGTGTAAATGGGTAAACTATCGTATAAGTAAAGGACGGATTTTTTAACTTGATTTTTTAGCACTTCAAAACGTCTGAATAATTTGTGATTTTGCACAAAAATCGAGGACAGATGATAATGCAATACTTAAAATTTTGTATGTTTTAGGGGGTTCCGTGACTGAATATAGGTAGGTAAGGTAGGTAGGTAAGTAGGCTTTTTTTTTGTATTTGCAATATAATCAAAATAATCCAAACAAAAATATCCCGTTCAAATTTTCAAACTTAAATTAATATAGTGTTATCAATAATTATTGTTATAACCAATAGTTGGTAAATGTAATAAACAACTGAAAAAAAACTGTCTGAATACGAGCTGTGGAAACAGTGGCTGGGAACATACCTCCGGCTGCTGGTGCACAATATGAGCAGCTTGCGGCCCTTGGGCGGCTGCTTCTTGAGCAGGACCAGCAGCGCCTGCAGCGTGAGGTTGGAGTAGCGCGGGCCGATGGGTCCGTAGTCCAGCAGCCGCTCGATGTTGTCCACCAGGATGCACGACAGGGTCGAGCGGTACGCGTCGTCGAAATACTGCCACACAAGTAAATACATTTAAGTTTACACTATGGAGGTAGGAGGGTAGAGGTAAGGAGTGTCATCTCTGTGTATGAAAATTGTCCGTTGAAAAGCGTTAAATAAGGCTGGCGCTACAATTGAAAAAGGTTAACTTTTAAACGTGTGTGCGCCAAGAAATCACGCATACAAATATAAATATGTATACCAATACCATACCCTTTTCCTACACCAGTGCCATTGCGGACGGTTTTTGAACTGTTATTTATAGCATACAGCTGGACACTTTTTATACTATTTCCCCATATGAGATGGTACTCCTTATCTCTACCCTCCATAGTTTACACACACGATTCATGCGTGTTTTTTTTTCTACTACACTTTATATGGGTTTAGTTTTTAAAACAAACATTATGGCAAACCACACCGAATAAATAAAATACAAAATTATAATTATTGGAAAACAGAAAAACACAACTGTGCGCTCCAGTGTTCCTCACCGCTCCTCTTAAAATAACTTTATTAGATTACATTATATTATTACATAGATTTTTCATGAAATAACATAGCCACGCCCACTTAGGGGTGTACAGGGTAACGCCCCTTTTTCGATCTTTTACTTATATTTGTACTTATTTATTTTCTTCAAAAGACCTGGCTCTGTGAGGTGGGCCATCAACTCCTTCAAACCATATAAAAGCGCAGGATTAGACGAAGTTAGCCCAGTGTTGTTACAACAAGGTGCGAACGTCCTAATTCCCTATCTGGTCAAACTGTTCAGAGCCAGTTATACCTGGGCATATATACCAGAACTATGGAACAAAGTTAAAGTTCTATTTATACCTAAGACTGGTAAAGAGGACTATGCACTCGCTAAGTCCTTTAGACCCATTAGCCTTACGTCATTCCTCCTAAAAGCGAAGGAGAAGATTATTGATAAATATATTAGGGATGTCTGCTTGAGGAACAAGCCCATACACGACTGTCAACACGCCTATCGATGTGGCAGATCTACGGAGACTGCCCTTCTAGACTTAGTAGATAGGATCGAAAGGGCGCTAGAAGATAAAGAAATAGCCCTCTCAGCATTCCTAGACATCGAGGGAGCCCCACAAGCACCTTGATTGGAGGTCTGGTCGAGAAAGACGTAGATTCCACCTGTGCGTTGGGTGCAGAGGATGCTTGAAAACAAGAGTAGTCAAACTGCAACTACTTAATACTACTCTGGAAATAAAAACTACTAGAGGTTGCCCGCAGGGAGGGGTATTATCCCCACTACTCTGGACTCTCGCAGTTGATGGCCTTCTGCACAAGATGGAAGAACTTCGCATCGACACACAGGGATATGCTAATGACCTTGTGATCAAGGTGCGAGGCAACTGCCAGAGTACGCTCTCGTACCTAATGCAGAAAGCGCTAAATACAATAAACTTATGGTGTAGGAACAATCTCTCCATAAATGCACTGCATGACAAAACTGTCATTGTCCCATTCACTAGGAAAAGGAAACTTGATAAGCTTAAGCATCTTACTATGAATGGTAAAATACTACAGTTCTCCAAGGTCAAGTATCTGGGAATCACAATAGACCAGAAACTAACTTGAAATGAGCACGTAGACACTGTAGTACAAAAAGCAAAAGCTGCTCTGGCAATCTGTAGTCGGCTAGCGAGTGGCAGATGGGGACTTAAACCCAAAATAGCCCTCTGGCTCTACAAATCTATAGTGAGGCCAATGGTGTCGTACGCCTCAGTAGTATGGTGCAGAAAAGCGACACAGAAAACTACTACCACAAAACTAGGCAGCCTGCAAAGATCTGCCTGTATTGTCGTTACTGGAGCTATGTCGACCTCTCCGACAGCCGCCCTGGAGCACTACTCAACCTGCCACCACTACATCTACATCTTAAAATGGAAGCTATGGCAGGGATACATAGAATCTCAGGAGCGAAAAGAGGAAACTGGCTCTCAAAAGCCCTAAATCAACTCAGACTCTGTTAACAATATTCCAGTAATGGAAATGCCATCCGACACCATGCCTCCCAAACTTGTCCAGAGTAAACTGTATTCTGTTGAAATCCCATCCAGGGATGACTGGTTAAACAGTCGTATTATATGGAAACCAGGAAGCCTGAAGTGGTACACCGATGGCTCCAAATCCAAGCAAGTAATCCAAGATTTGGAGCCAAGTCCTAGAGTTCTTAGAAACAACAGGACTTGGACCGGAGCTGTAAATAGTAGCGATCACAATAGATCAACCCTGGTCGCAGTGATACGAAGGCAGGCCTTGCCTGGAATAGCCGCTCTTTGAATAATAATAAATATTTATTTTCTTTGCTGTACGCTGACTGGAAACAGAAGTTAAAAAAACTCACCTTCCTGATCGTCAAGCACTTGGCCGACTCGGTGTAGCCCACCATGTCCTCGGGCGAGCAGACCTTGACGAAGGGGAAGTCCGACAGCTTCGCCAGCTCGGCCGCCATTGCGGTCTTGCCGCTGTTGGGCGGGCCTTCGAGGAGAACTGACACCAGTCCTGCGCCATTTACACATTACATGACATTTTCATAAAAATACATTTAAAAAATTCCACATATTGTTGTGGAAATTTAGTCTTCTATTAACCCTTTAATCGCTTACGTCAGATTTGTCCGACAAATATTTTCGGGTCCCCGGCCAGCGCCTCGGTGAACTATGCCTCGCCTGATTTCGAGGACCCGTGCCGGTCCTTTTTATCATGTAAACAGCACTTTTGATGTGAGATTTTGCTTCTTATTCCTGATTCCGATCGTGGATACATGCGCAGACTGAGCAAAGTGATGAGGATTATGTTTTGATCAAGTGAAACCCTCAAGGATATATTTATACGATAATAACACATGGTAAATATATGTACCGCTGGCCTCCGTAGCCCTGGCCTGTTGTATGTAGAGCATGCCGTCCTCCAGCACGGAGGACACGGGCGAGCCCCAGTTGAGGATGCCGCGGGACAAGAAGTGCTCCAACGCCTCCGCCGCGGTACCGAACGCCTGGCGACACGAGACAATATATTAGTCCCGGTGACAGATTGCATATTTCTATAACACTACCTGTTGCCCGCAACTTCGCCTGCGTTAACTAAGATTTACAACGGGATCTTAGTACGCAAAATAAGTAACTTTTCTGATTGATTTTTTACACCTTGTGTCCAAAAAACCCAAATATCTTACGGAACCCTATTTTTTTCCAGAATAAAATTTAACCTATGTTACTCGTGGATAATGTAGCTTTCAAATAATGCAAAAATTACAACCAAACAAACAAACGAAGTTTTCCTCTTTATCATATTAGTGTAGAAGAATGGATAGAATGGTCAGCGTCGTCTATGACCATGAGGCACAGCTATCCATCATCATCAGCCATCGATGACTGTGGTCGGTGGTCCGTTTACATCGAGCTCAAGCTCATCCCTCTTACTTAATTTAAATTTAGAAGAAAAAAGAAAGGGTCAAAAATGTCTAGACTCGAGTCATTTTTTTTATTGTACGACTTGTGATGCATTAAAAGGGAAATACGCACCGGTTTGATATCATTCTCAAGCGCGTGCAGGAAGTCCCCACGCTCCACCATGAGTTTCTCCATGGCCTCGGGGTCCACCTCCACCTTGCTGGAGGCCTTGATGAGCCGGTTCATGGCCGTGGACTGAGCCGCTCGCACCAGACCCTCCAGTTCTGCGCCGGAGAAGTTCTTCGTAAGCGCTGCTAGCTCCTGTGAGTTTATTAGTTTTCTAATAAAATAATATGTACTTAATTATTTAAATTATACTTATTTGTCACTCTTTGACTGAGATCAAGGACTTATTAAATATCTGTTAATTTTGGTATGCAGGTATAAGGTAATTCGAACATATAACATCTTCTGGTTATTACAATAATCGAATTGAGAGAGTAAAAAGTAACTAGGTTACAAGTTCAGTACTTAGGAAAGAGACTCTAAATGTGAATCTGGAATGTAACATTATTAATAAATTAATGCTTTGAATCTATTAAGAGTGATTTAGGCGCGAATATTCGATGTGAAATTATTTTGGTCCTTCGACCCGGATAACCTGGTACAGTATATAGAGATCAACACTAACAACTTATTCTGTAGTCTAATAATAACATGACATTATATAATACTCGAAAGCGTGTAAGTTATGTAAAATGTATACATTAGACATGTATTTGGTATATCGGCGTTGCATCCATTGCGGTTTTCAAATTCTATTCTGTTCTCCTATTTTATTTTTATGCTTGAATTGTGTAGCAAAGCATGAGAATCACAATGTGCTGTAACAACTCACCACCATATTTGTGTATCTAATCGGTCCCAGCCACCGGAAGTCTCATTCGTAGTCGCTGTATCCGGTGCGTGTACACATACCTTGCTGTCGACATCCTCCGCGATCTTCTTGTACTCGCGCATGCGCTTGGTGTGTATGTTGAGGATCTGCACGCGGCCCGTCTCGTCCGGCAGGCCGATCTCCATCTGCACCTCAAGCCGGCCGGGCCTCATCAGCGCCTCGTCTATCATGTCCCGTCTGTTTGTCATGCCGATGACCAGGATGTTGTTCAGCTGGTCCACACCTGCAGCGAGTCGCAGACTTTATATGTCTTACATTACAGTCAAGATTTTCATGTATAAACTGACACATCCCTGGTACCATAAGACCTTGAGGCTTGAACAACCCATTAACTGAGTTAATACGGTACCTCGTACCGACTCTTTGGCGGCTTTTGGGCCTATCACGACCGGTAGAGACTGTCAAAAATTCACAAATGACAGCCGAGGCACGGAGGAGTCTCAGTATGTATAGATGGTATACTATCCGCGGACCAACCCCGGCAAAGATTTGATCTGATGGATCCACCCACGCGGCTGTTTTTTTCCGGTTAGAGTTATGCAAATGGTCCTAATGCTTCATCAGGAAAGAGTAGAGCCGATTAGCTTCACCCTGTGATAGAGTAAGACGGGGGTTGTCCCCTGAAGCCCTAGAGTGTGACTTCCACGGCTCAAAGTCGTCGGATTAGTATTACTGTCATCGGTATATGTTCAAGATTTGATTATGGATACAGTAGAACGCCGATAATTTAAAAACCTCTATAACTTCAAAAAATAATATGTCCCCTTCCCTTAACCGATCACTAATATGACTATTGATAACTTAAAACTTCTATAGCTTAAAATATTTTGAGTTTCCCATGGACTTTAACATATCGAGGTTCTACTGTATTTATCTTAATATATATAAATCTCGTGTCACAATGTTTGTCCTCAATGGACTCCTAAACCACTTAACCGATTTTAATGTTTTTTCTTTTAAAATGTGTGCTTTTCTCCAACTTAAAAGATAGGATAGTTTATTTTTCAAATTTGAGATTGCAATTTTATTTATTGCAAATTAATTGTTTTGACAGAACGAAGTCTGTCGAGTCCGCTAGTTATAATATATATTTACGGTACCGTCGATCTTGGACAGCAGCTGGTTGACGACGGTGTCGTGCACGCCCGTGTTCCCGCCCACCGAGCCGCGCGCCTTGCAGATGGCGTCGATCTCGTCAAAGATTATGATGTGGAGGCCGCTGTTTGGACCGCACTACCAAATAGAACAAAGCCGTTGGACGCATGGAAACATTTTTATCGCGAAAAGAACACCTTAATATCTATAACAGCGATAAATAATATAAAGACACATTGTCCAATATATCCTAACAAAGAAACGATTTTTTTTTAAGTTTAATTATATTTAATTAATCTTGTGAAGTGACAGGGTCGCCATGTGAGGACGGGACATTGAATAGAATGCAATCCCGATTAACGTTACCTTTATTACTCCTTACTTAAAACTAAAACATACATTATTATACCGACTTACACATTTTTTTTCGAAAGGACCTATGCTGTTGGCCTTAAGACTTTAAAGCTAGACTTACACACTCCGCTACAATCTACTCATGTGATTTCAAAAGTTCTTTTAACTGTAACAGTTGCCGTTTGCCATAAATATGATTACTATCAGTCTGTTCACGACTGCAAATCTGAATTATCACGAGCTATGCAGAAACAGGTGATCACGAGCAACAACCTACCCGTTTCTCCTCCTCCTCAGCATCAGCGAACAGCCGCCTGATGTTGGCCTCGCTCTCGCCCACGTACTTGTCGAGTATCTGCGGCCCGTTGACGATCTTGGGCTCGCGCGCGTTCAGCATCTTGCCGATTTGCCGCGCCATCAGCGTCTTGCCGGTACCAGGCGGGCCGTACAGCAGGATACCCTTGACGTGCTTGCAACCTGCGGTGTACATTCCGATAAATACATACTTTAAAAAGGCGGATTAGTTCCTATATTCGCCACTCACAGTATTATCCATGTTGCACTATCATCATCATCAGCCTTTATCAGTCCACTGCTGAACATAGACCTCAATCAAAGAATTCAGACGTCCATAGAAGGTCAGTTCTTATGAGCGCTTTGAGAGCAAACTCTGCGATGTAGACGTCCGCTTGGCGGCATGACGAGAAGGACACCGCGATGTCCCCAGCATATGAGCAAAGAGTATAATATATATGAGCCTACGAGAGCGAGCGTGTGCGAACTGGGGACTAGTTCCCAATAAAATCTTCACAAAAAGTCATTAAGAACTGTCCTTCTATGTACGTCTGAATTCTTTGCTCAATGAATCCGATCCCATGCCACTCGCATCCAATGCGGATCGGCCACTGCACGAAGATCGTCTTCCCACCTGGTTAATGGCCGACCAACACTTCATCTATGCCCCGACCATGCCTAGACTATGCTCGTAATCTATGGTTTGTTACTTTTTATTTTGAATTTATATACCTAATATAGAAAACATTATATCGCAAAAACATACCCAGTTGCTCTACGACCTCCGGCGGGAACACTCGGGACGCGAAGGCTCTTCTGAAGATGGCGTTGAATTCTTTGTCCAGACCACCAATGCCCATCTTACCGAAGTCCCAGTCCGGGTTGATGATCGACTGGCGAGGTTGTTTTCTACGAGAGATATATAATAATAATAATATCTATGGACGCTTTTTTACACCACGTCAATCTGATATAATTTCAAAGAAATGTTAACACTCAGAAGAAACTATGATGGCGTAATAAAATAAACAGTTGTTTTGGAACTTGATATTAAAGAGTACCTACGCCTATTTAACTTCTTATTAACAACTTTAGGGGCAGAAAGAATGATGTTATAAAGTGATCCTTGAAAAAAAAAACAGTAAGAAGAACATAGATATTTCATGCAAGCAGTAAAAGTGCATAAAGCTCTGGCAGTTTCCGGAACATACAATGTAATCTACTTACTTTTAAATATGACGGATTACTAAGTTTTTTACTTGCCCGGTCTTTTAGCTACTTTACACTTTACAGCAAGCTAGGTGACGGGAGGACTGATAATAAGCCGCGACAAAATACGTAAGAAATAGTTTCATTCGAGTAAACATAAGAATATAATATATGACAGTGTTCCTTACCCTTTAGCTTTGCCCACAAGGTTGAGTGAGGAGTTTTCAGCCTTGTCGAACTGTATGCAGGCGTCGGGCAGCAGGCGGCCCATCCTGACGCGGCGGGGGACGGCGTTCGCGCCCGCCGCTAAAGCCTTCACGTCCACCGCTAAAGGTTTAATGTGTATGTTTTAATTGATCAAAACATTTTTGAAGTGAAAACTTCTTGAGCGACGTTGTGCACTTTTTTGTGATGGGTAAAAAAATATGTTCAACTGCCGTCAGGACACGTCACGTGAACTTCGTAAGTCTGATCGAAAATTCGATTCGAAATTTATTGATTTCTCTGAGAGATAAACTTTTTAATGTAATAAAAATTGTCATGTTTGCGTACGATAGTCGATAGCGCAATAAATAAATATTGTATTCTACCACATAAATGATAGTACTTATATACTGATAATTAAAGCAATTCGTGCAAAATTATTCCCTAACCATTCCAAAACATCAAAAATGCACAACGTTAATATTCAAGTTTTCACTTCTGCCGGCACTCCTGGAGTGCAACCCGTCGTTTTTTATTTAATATTATATATATAGTCTGTATCAACAAGATAACTCGTTAAACGTAAACCGAATCTACCACCGGTTCCAAGGCGAGCTCGATGATAAGAACCGGCGAAACTAACGATCTTTCAATCTGAATTCTTTTAAAAGAGGAGTTCTCTTTTCCGAAATATGCGACATCGGCACCGTAGTTAAGCGGATGGCTCACTTAAGAAAAATAATTAGTTAAAAAAAACCACGCTTTTGCAAATTGAAAAATAGAATAATGTTATCGAATTTGTGTATTTGCATGGGTCCTCGATAGATATGCAATGTACTATTTAAATATGTAATAAATACTAATATAAAAAAGTATATGCCTAATATATCATGATGTATAAATGTACCTTCTAAGTTTTTCACAATAAGCGAAAGCACTTTCTTCTCTTGAAACGCAAACGCCAGTTGCTGTCCCACACTGAATATCTGATTGGAGAATTGAATGAGAAAATCTCGCGCCATTTGCTCGGAGTCGTAGGGCTCCATGGATGTTCTGATGAAAGGAAAATTATATGAAGTATATTCTATATACAATATAATCCTATATAGCCTAATCAGAATAATGTTTTTTTGGAACAGATTATACACCCACAGTTAACAAATCATCGAATCCGCTTGCATATTGATTTTACCAGTACATTTTTTTAGGTCGTAATAGCAGGCAGTATCTATTACACTTTATAAATGGGTGTTATTTAAACGACTAGCATAATATTCGTATTTTTGTGAGCAGAAAAATATAATCTGGTAGCAGAAATAGCTAATTGAGCGGCAATTTATGTTCAGCAAACATTTTAAAATCAAGCAGCAATTTTTGTCATTTTTTATGGCTGTAATTATTTTTGAAAGGCATATTAATTAAAAGAGGGGCAATGTGCTGCTCCTGTTTAATAAAATTTTGGTAAGCACTCGGAGGGTAAGCAAAAAAAAAATAATTTTGTGCTGCTTATATAAGTAGCATGAATATAACTTCAAGCAACTTTCTTTTTCATTAAATTCTGCATTATAGCCCAGTCCACAGGATTTGATGACGTCATGATTTGAATTAATTCTCTGGTCCTTTATTAAGAATGATAATATAATTTATTAATTCTTATTCAATTTTTATACAAAATTTTAGTTTGTAAATCGTATTTATAATTATTGTAATATCAGAAAATATTATTTAAAAATGTATAAACAAACAAAAGAAGAAATTCATAGATAATGGTATGACGAGGATTTAAACTCACGAACGACAGCGTACAGCCTGAGCGTGCGCGGACGGTGTTAACCGTAGAGCTGTACGTCTTGATACAAATAAGTTTAAAATTGTGGATCCATTCCTGCGTATTGAATGTTTTAATTTGATTTGATTTTTGTAGGTAATGATTGAATTGAATATTGCAAGTTTTTGAACTGCTTGTTTATTTTACACACCACCTACAATTTTTAATACCTGCATAATCTATCTACTATCTACATAAATCTACGAAACTGAAACAAAATAAAATCTTGAAGAAAAAAATTTCATCATCATATTATCAGCCTTTAGTGGACGGACCACTGCTGAACACAGGATTTGACGACGTCATGACCTGAATTAATTCACTAGTCTTTTATTAGGAATGATAATATAGTTTATTAATTTCTTCTTCAATTTTTATAATTTTGTTCAATAACATACTTACAACACCATCTAGCGGTAAATAGCGCTAACCTACACCGGTGTGAACACAGGACATAAAATGTAATGCAAAGAAATGTGCCGCTCAAGTAATTATTTTGCCCGATGAATATTTATTATGCGAGGTCATAATATTGTAAGCTGCTTATTTATGATTTAATTTTCGACCATTATCAAAATTATTTGCAAAACAAGAATTGCTACCAACTTTATTTTATTGCGTACAAAATCTTTGTATGCCAACCAAATTATTTAAATGCCGATTTTTTTTTGCCCCTCCAAAATTTATAATGCCGTTCATTTAATTACTTCCCTTTATAAATTACATAAGTAGCTTAAAAATTTCGAATAGGCTATTACTAAAAGCTATTGGTATGAGTAGGGTTGCCAGGTCGCCGGACAGACCAGCTTGGCCGGACATTTGGGTAGGAAGACCGGACACCCAACATTATTGGGGATTCTGTCACAGTATTTATAGATACGACAAAGAAATTGTATGTAAAATCAAGCTTTTTTTACGAGAATCATACATTTTGTTAAATTCTAGTGAACTAATAGATAATTCAGTCTTAGCCTAAGACTAATTTGGCATAGCTCGTTTGCAAAATTTAAAAAGTCTAACAAAAGCCGGACACCATATAATTTGGCCGGACAGGCGATCAAAAAGCCTACCTATGTCCGGCTTTATCCGGACGCCTGGCAACCCTAGATATGAGCATATTTAAGTTAACTGCTTCTGTTAAAAATAAAAAAAATATACCCACTACGCAATCCATCAGTAGTGGAAATCAATTACAAATTTCGGTACAAAATTACACACAGTTCCAAATAATCCTCTCGTATCTCCTCGTGTTATCATTGTTGCGCATCGACATTCACTATAAATCATAATGATGAAGTACTCGATTACAATTCAATCAGTAGAGCTATTCTGTAAGGTTGTTTTCGAATCTCGAAAGCGGAATCCGCGGTGATATAACCAATTTGACGAATTTGTATTCTTTAAAACTCGACTCTATATTTGTATCAATAAAGTCCGCTTTCGAAGTGAGCGTAAAGTGAGCTCTATCACTCAGATGAAGCTCGATATCGAAATGGTTTTTACAGAATATAGGGCTATTCTGGAGCCTATGTGAATTGTGAGTCCAGTAGTTTGATTAGGTTTACTGTCTATCTATAGTATGAATTGTATGCGATGACTAAATCACACTGATGGAAATTAGATACGCACAGATAAAGATATCGTGAAAATAGTTCTTAAAAAATCAGTCAGATGTACAGCATAGCCAAATATTTGACTACATGAACAATAAGAAATGGCCGCACAGTTTCAAATTATATCCTTAAATGAGTTTCTGTACATTTAAAATCAAAATAATTTTAACAAATTGTACTAATTATAATGTGTTTCCTCAACAAAGTGGGCGTATACTTCTACCGGACTTTAATAATTACAACAAACTATACTATATACAGAAGAATGCCGAATATATCAAGATAACAGTTTTTTTGGCATTGCCAGCTTCACAATATATTTTATATATTTTAAATGTTTATTTATTAACATCAAATAATTTATCAAATGAAGATGACATCACAACTATATCAGGATCTGACATAGCACTTATTCACAAGAGTTGTTTTCATCATTAGTCATCACAAAAAGTATTCATAGTCATTGTAATACATCCTAATATTATCAGTTTTGTACAAGATACATTAAAATCCTAACTAAGTTATGCTAACAGAGTTTTGAAATGGAAAAATATTTTTTATTCTTTACTATATTCACTTGCAGAAACTTTATATTGAGCTAGTAATACTAAATCACAAACTTACGTTTTTTTGAGCATAAAATCTGCTTCCAAAGTAACACTGCACAAGCAATCTGCATTTTGGGGTTTAAATGGTTTAACTTCAATAGTCTGAAAGAAAATGTACTTGATTACATAATTTTCTAATCTAAATCCAAACTCTGGTACAATAATCCAGCAAGTAGGCCCGCACTTTTTCCAACAATCAAGGACTCTACAAGTTGCACAAAAACGCGCTTCAAATTAGGCCTAATTATTATATGTTATGTAAATGAAAGTAACTTTTGAATTACCAACATTATCGTTAAAGAACAATGTAAAACAGAATATTCAAGTAATCCAGCACCCTATGATTTTTTTACAGATTCCTCTCTATTTAGATTTCTTCAAATATTAGGTGTCTTATTATGATAGTAGTAGCTGATTGATATTTTATCATTTAAATGTTTATTTCATAATGAGTATGCAAAAAAATAAAACTAGATATTCATATATTTTTTATTTTCATCTTTATTTACCTGTCCGATTGATAGGGTGGCCCATTTCCTTTGAGGCGATGAAAATCCCACCGTTCCCCGATCCACTCCACTGAAAAATCTTACACTGAAGATGTAATGCTGGGAAGGGCCTGTTGCCACTTCAATGTGCCTAAAATCAAATAACAATATTAAAAAGCAAGCACTTTACATCCCAAGCTAACCAAAAAAAAAAAACAATTGTATAAATGTGAGTTGTAAGTGAAAAATTATGTTGGTGTATCTGGTTTATGTAAGTAGTTATGTTATAGTTTGAAAGTATTTAATAATATATATAATATGCATGTCTTAATGATAGGTTATTAAGGTATTCTCTTCTAGAATAGATTTAGCTTCCATCTCTACATCAGATATCTTAAGTTCTTGATTTCTACTTATATCAGAATTTTAAAGTCTGTATAAAACAGATAACAGAAATTGTAATCCCTATATGTATGACCATAGACTGTTTCCAAAAATTAGTATAAAATTTGAGTGTATTGATTTCTTGGTCGAAATAAAAATAACACTTACTTAACATCACTGGGAAAATCATCTGGATTGATAAGAGCACAGTTAGTTACAGCTAGTTCATCTGATGGACATTTAGCTGCTTTCATGCGCTGAAATAAAATAATGAGATATACCGCACATTCATAACATGCAGCTGGCATTTTAAATCACTTAATAAAATTAGATACCTTTTATATAAATACGCTTAATTGAAAAAAAAAAAACAAACTAAGCGACAACTTTTATTATTTATTTAAGTATTAAATTCATAGCACACATGAACATAAATTTATGCAGATTAAATTAAATTATCTGTGAAGTAATATTTAATAATTCAATATACATTCAAAATACTTACCATCAAAGACATTTTTATTAAATTATTTTATTTTGCGATCGATGTTTTGACACTAATGATTCACGTTTATTGACGTGACATCAACACCAATCACAATTTAAGCTATTCCTTCAATTCTAAAGAGAATTAGCGAATGACTGCACAAAAGACTGCAGTGAAATATTTTTCTCTAAGTCCATTGGTTAAAAACGATCAATACATTACGAACTAGTGTTACCATTACTAGCACAAGTGGGCCATGACCCTGGAAGTATCTTTTGATAAAAGATAAAAATAATAATAAGGAAAATATAATGTAAAGTTAATAAATAATTAGAATAGGGGTGGGTTTATTCCTATGAATAAAACCTCGAAATAAAATTAAAGATCTATGGATAGTTGTTTAAAATGTCTGTAAACAATAGTCCATCTATTCAGTCATCAGTAGTGTAAAGCCGGAACCGCACGCTTGCCAAGCCTCGGCAAGCCCTTACAAATTCAAACGTATAGTCCATTTTTATAGAAGTGACCAAAAGTGTAAACAAATATGGCGTACTTCCGGCCATAGACAAATAGAGTAATAGTGTAGCTTAGTGAAGTGACACAAAGAGCAAATTAATGAATAAAAATAATAAGCCATAGACAAAAGTATAATTAATTTGATATTCTAATATTTCAATGACACTATATTGCTAAAATTATTTCAAAAACTTATAATATATTATTATTAACTCATAATATTTTTTAAGAATTAGTAGAAGTACAAAATTATATAATAATAATAGAAATAAGTTGCTCTTCGACTGGAATAAATAAATAAACTATTATAACTGATTTATTTATGAAAATATTAAAGGAAAATACTAGAATACGTGAAACGCCAATAAGGAACTTATTTATTTTATTTTTTATTAAATGCTGTTCATACTTTCTGATGAATCGGAAGAGTCTCCAGAGACGTGGATATTGAAGCCTGGGGCGTCTGATGCAGCATCTATAATTCCGTCAAGCTGCATCATTTTATCTTCTTCTTTTATTACATGTTCAATACTGTTCCTCCATGACACCGCACTTATTTGAGTTAAACTTTATATTAATTTTATGGGGTTTAATTCGCAATAGTAGGGCGGAAGACGTAAGACAATTTTATTATTTTGGGCTGCCATTTCGTCAATATTTTTTTGTCATAATCGTGCTTATTAAATTTTGTTAAGAGTTCAGCTTTTATTTCAGTTTCATGGTAACTTATATTATTTTCTAGCAACCACGCTTGTATGTTTGCTTTCCGCCAACTCATGTTAGGCACTTTGACAGAATGTCTTGAGTGGTACGGTGCATTGTCTAAAAATATTACTGACCCAGGCTCCACTTTATTTAAAACAGTATTAAACCACTTCTCAAAATAATGAGCATCCATTTCACTGTGGTAATCCCCATCATGTTTTTTGGCCTCAAAAATCCACTCTGCTCATTCTAAAAATCCATCTGCGCTGCCGATGTGCGTAATTATTAATCTTTTACCTTCTATCTATTAATAAATTGCATTTATGAAATTTTAAAATATGTGTAAAGAACACAGCCTATTTAATTGTTCATTTTGCTCATTCTCAAATACACAATCACCTATAAAAATATAATGATTAACAATAGACAAAAGAAAGAATAATGTTTTTTAGGAACACGTGCAATTTAAGCCTTTCACAATTTCTATAAGATAAGGAAACAAAAGAGACGCTATTTATTTTGGATGCTTATATGTAAAATGTCATTATGTGTTCACTATTGATATTTGAATACAATAAGGCGGCCTGGCCTAGAAAAAAAAGTCAACCCTATTATATTATTTGTATTTACTATGGTTAAAAAACCTTGCGCCAGCGGCGCTCTGTCTCCAACATCGAAACCAATTAATGTCTGCTAACATTGTTTTTCGCATCCTTAGTCTCATCCTAAAGTTACAAAAAAAATTCCTGTGAACTATCGTGAACTTTCATGCCAGTGCTATATTTTTATATTATCTGTGACATTGTTAAATGTTTAAGCTGAGATATTTAAAAATATTCATATTATAAGAATATAAAAACTAAACAATTTTATGTTTAACGTAACGTAATTCGGTCATAGTTTATTATTTAAAATTAATAAATAGTAATGTTTTTGCTGAGTGAGTAATAAGTTAGCACTATGTGATATAACTATACAAATTCTACAAGAAGTGTGTTGAATTAAATAATACCAGGATGGACGCCAGTCCCTTCAACCGCAGTGCCAGGACCCAACGTACTCCGCCTCATACGCCGGTACCCCCACCTGTAGGTCATCATGACGAAGCTCCCAAAAAAGAAGACAACATAATAGAAATAATTTCAACCCCAGAAATCCAGAACTGGTTGACCTCTATTGAGAATTGTCTCAGTGAAGTGTGCTCTATAGCAACAGAGGGCAAATTAAACTCAGACCAAAAACTCAGAATAAATGGCTTATGCCGTAAAATTGCTCATGGCAGTTCGCAGATGGCAGTCCAATACCAGTCCCTGAAACTAAGAACCGTACAAGCTCACGCTAGCATCAATACCCTCACTCAGAAACTTGATGACCAAGCTGATATGGCCCAGCAGTTACAGAACCTGAAAATAAGCCTGAACGAATCAATGAAACCAACCACTTCTACTAAGGGTATTTCCTTTGCCGACATGGTAAAAAAGAATTCCAAGGACTTCATTCAGCCGTCTAACATCAGTTCACTCGCTATATATCCCAATGACAAACTAAAGTCCAGCGAAGAGACGAAATCATTGGTCCAAAAAATTATAAGTCCTGAACACCTAAAGTTACATGTGAGAGGTCTTCGCAAGACAAGAAATGGCGGAGTTATAATTAGCACTGACACCAAAGAGGACATTGAAAAGTTAAAAAAATCGACGCAACTGTCCAATTCTGGCCTTATAATTGATGAGCCGCATAAACGGAGGCCCAGAATTGTGATTGTTGGAGTTCCTGCATCGATGGAAGAAAAAGAAGTTTTTAACTGTTTATACCATCAAAATTTATCAGACAATCCTCAAGGACCAACTATGGAATCATTCTTGTCCTCCATCAAGCTAAGCCATAGATCGGGTAAACGGGATGCTGAGACCTGCAACTTTGTAGTTGAAGTTTCTGCTACCATCAGAAAAGCCCTAATATCAAAAGAAAGACTTTTTATTAATTGGTCGTCTTGCCCCGTAAGAGACTTCACTTTGGTCACACGCTGTTACAAGTGTCAGCAGTTCGGGCATGCGGCCAAGTCATGCCGAGAGTCAACATACACCTGCGGCCATTGTGGTGATCTAGGTCACTCTATAAAGGACTGCTCTAAAAAAGAAGAAGATAGGAAATGCGCCACCTGCCATCGCTTCAAAAAGCCCAGCAATCATAATACAGGTGCTGCTGACTGCCCGGCAAAAATAATGGCCGAAAAGAGGTACATTAACTCAATTGATTATGAAGGCGCCTAAGAGCGCCGCTTATAGTTGTATATCGGACCTATTAGCTTCCATCTATATTTATTCTCTTATTTATAAGTTTTAGTTTTATAGCAATTTAATAGTTTAGTATGCTCAATAACTTAATAAATGATCTTGACATTTTCTCTGTATCGGACGCTAAGTTATGTGAAGTGGAAAATTGCAAACAATATATCTCTTCTTACAGTAACCCAATGACTATACTAACACAAAATATACGTAGCGTGTATAAAAATTTTGATAATTTTAGCGTTTTCCAACAAAGACTTAACATAAATTGCGATGTCATTGTTTTGACCGAATGCTGGCTTAACAGACAATATAATATACCACTAATAAATGGATATAAGGCTTATAGTAGTAAGAATAATTATAATCAAAATGATGGTGTGTTGGTATATGCTCGAAATGGCCTTAATGTCTCAGTCGAGGAACCAGTAATCCACGATTGTAACCGACTGTTAATCAGAATCGGATCACAAACTGCTATATTAGCGGTGTATAGGCCCCCCTCTATTAGAAATATAAAGAACTTTATTGACTCACTGAATGAGACCTTGCAGACTTTATCATCCTTTAAAAACATCATTTTGATTGGAGATATTAACATCAATATTCTCCCACAAAATACTGAGGCAGATGTTCAAGAATACCTTAACTTATGCTCTTTCCATGGCTTGTTACCTGCTCATACTTTACCTACTCACCAAAGTGGCTCATGTTTAGACCATGTCATGCTTAAATCATGCTTTCCCTCACTCACACTTGTAACTAACTCGTCAATAACTGATCATGATGCTGCTCTACTTACCTTAAATTGCAAACTAACTAAACTAACTAACGCTCGTACAGTGTCAAAATTAAACTTAAAAAACCTCGAAATATGTTTACGTAGTATTGACTTTGCTCCAGTTTACAATACTGCTGATCCGCAAATTTCGATGATGTATGTGATTGAACAACTTCAATGTGCAATTCTCAAAAATACATCTTCTACTCGTTTGACTAATAAAAATTATAACATAAAACCTTGGATTACTCCAGGTCTTTTACGATGTATAAGACATAGAGATAAACTACATAAGATCGCCAAAGCTCACCCGCATAACTTAATTTTGCAATTATCGTACAAAAGATACAGAAACTTCTGCAATGATCTCATAAAAAAAGTAAAAATCAACTACGAACAAAAGTCCCTAGAACAAGCTGGAAACGATAATAAAAAGATCTGGAAATTTATTAAAAAAGCGACATATACCGAAAAACGGGATGACCCATCCTTGAGTTTATTACAGGCTCACTCATCAGAATTGACGTCAGCTAATATCGCTAATAACTTCTTTGCCAATGTCGGTAAGTGCTTAGCAGAAAAAATGCAAACCCAGCCATGTCTTTCGAATACAAACACGCCTGTTATGAGTAATATTTCTAAGTCTTTTGTGCTTATAGATACTGATGAAGCCGAGGTTGAGAGAATTATTATGAGTCTAAAAGATCAATGTTCAGTAGGGTGGGATAACATAACTAACCAAATTATTAAACAATTTAGAAATATATTAATCCCTCCACTAACAAATATTTTTCAAAAATGTTTATCTTCAGGACATTTTCCTAAGTGTCTTAAAAAAGCAGTTGTTATCCCTGTTTATAAATCTGGAAGTAAACTAGATGTAACTAACTATAGGCCTATTTCGTTATTGTCTTCGTTTTCTAAAATATTAGAAAAAATTATAAACAAAAGACTAATAAATTACTTGGAGGAAAAGTCTATACTATCGAAATCACAATTTGGATTTAGACGTAAATTATCAACTTCTGACGCTGTACATCATCTAACTGAATATCTTGCCCAAGAACTTGATAAAGGAAACCACACAATGGGAATCTTTCTTGATCTTGCTAAGGCTTTTGACACAGTCTCCATCCCCATCTTATTGCGCAAGCTTGAAAACATAGGCATAAGAGGTAATCAGTTAAAACTTTTTACCAGCTACCTAGAAGAACGAACCCAATGCGTAAAGATAGGCAGTGTCATGAGTACCGATCAGGAAAATACTTCCTTCGGTATTCCCCAAGGAAGTATTATAGGACCAACTCTGTTTTTGATTTATATAAACGACCTCTGTAATCTAAAGCTTTATAACGGCAAAATCATATCATACGCGGACGACACTGCCATTCTTTTCTCATCGGATTCAAAAGAAGCATTATATAAGTACGCACAACAGGGATTCAATATTGTTAACATTTGGCTTCGGCATAATTTACTAACATTGAACCCGGATAAAACGACCTTTATAAAGTTTTCAATGCGTAAGCTAAATACACACGACCCAAACTTAAAAATGATTGCTCATTGTTGTAATGACCCCAATAATGACAAATGTGACTGTCCAATAATTAAAATTACAAATAAAATAACATATCTAGGTGTACTGATAGATGATAATCTTACTTTTAAACATCATATTGGGGCTTTATGTAATAGAATTAGAAAGCTGATATATGTATTTAAAAAACTGCGCTATATTGCCAACACAACACAAATAAGGCAAATATACTTTGCCCTATGTCAATCCATAATAACCTACTGTATTAGCTCATGGGGAGGTGCAGCTAAAACGCTACTATTATCGGTCGAGAGAGCGCAGAGAGCAATTCTCAAGGTGGCTACATTTCGCCCTTTCCTATTCCCTACTAACCTTCTCTATAAAACATGTAAAGTCCTATCAGTCCGACAGCTTTTCATACTAAACATAGTACTAAAACAACACGCAGCTCTGGCCTACAGCACTGAAATTACTAACAAAAGAAGAAAAGATATAGTTTGCTCCCAAAAAATTTCCATCAAACATACTTTTGTAACTAGATTTTATATATTCTTAGGTCCATATCTCTACAACAGATTAAATGCTTCATTAGATATTTACCGGTTAACATACTATAAATGTAAAAAAAAACTCCAGTTGTCTCTACAAGATATGTCGTACGAAGACACAGAGAACTTGTTAATTAGGTTAGATTAGATTTTACCAACTCACATTTTTGTATTCATAATTTATATGTAGTTTAATATAAATAATAAAATATGATTAAGGAAACGAGTACACTAGCCCTTTTAGCCTGAAACACAGGATTTCCTAGTTCAGGCAATGAGTTCACATATGGTAATACCTAAGAAAACATTGTATGTAATATTGTAACTGTAGATTTATTTGTACTTATGTAAGTTTGTGAAATAAAATATTATTATTATTATTATTATTATAGTACCTACTACCTATTAGAGTTCCTAAGTGGATTTCAATTGTTATTTTAAGCTAAAGAAAAAAATATGCATTATGAACACATTTGTAAGAATAAATTTGTAAGAATGTAAAAGATTGACCTTATTTTGTTATATTTTGTAAGCATTTTTTGCTCGCAACATTTAAAAAAAATTGAACGACTTAGTAACAAATTGCATTATAGTAACATTGTCTTAAAAACTATCAATAAATTGTAATTAATGGAATTTTAAAATATCTGTACTACAGAACACGGCCTGTTTTATTGTTCATTTTGTTCATTCACTTATACACGATCACCTCTAAAAATGAAATGACCCCATCCCTATTTCTCTTCTAAAAAAAGTAAGATGAAATGTCACATTCAAATTTATTAAATATCTGTGCACGCGATATTCGTATTTTATAAGATTTTAAGTGTTTTAATGCTAGATTGATAGTTGTTTTTAGTGAAATAAGTAGTAAATGGAGTGTTACAAATGTCCGTAAGCTAATTTGTTGTGAAAGTGAGTGATAAAAGCCGAAAAATCGTAAATTACGCATCAACAGGGTTTGTTTACTAGTTTGGTCACTTCTAAAAAAATTGACTATATATATGTGTGTTTTCCAATTACAGAGCATAATGCGACTCAGTGCCGCACAATGCCGCACAATGCTGTTGCTTAATTGGAACGCGATAGTTTTAAAATGCTCCAGCAGAGTGCGCTAAGTTCAGGGTAGAATAAAAAATAGACCACGGTATTCATAAAAGTTGGCAATAACCTTATTAATGTAAATAAAGTGGTATACATAATTATTTGTTGAAAGCTATTTACGGTTATTTTAAGTTATTTGGATTTTAATTATTTCATTAACATTTTTTGTTTTGAGTAATTTTTGCTGCTGTGCTGTAATTGGAAAACGCCCTGAATTTGCGTGTATATTTTTTATGAGTGTAGGCCACTTTGTTTCCGCCGCCCCACATACCTTTCTAAAATAATTTTCCATTTCCTTAAAGAAGACCTTAAGGTTAAATAAACGATAATAAAGAAAAAGAGTGGTTTTACTGGTTGACGATAGATAGCGCTAGTTTTATTGTGCTTTGTGTGTTTATAACAACTTATAAAAACCATGAGAAAGCCAGTGAACGCGATTGACTTATTTATCCTCTGAACTCATGTTACCTTCCTCTGAAATCTGCCGCCCCTAGGACGCTGCCGCCCCTAGGCCGCGGCCTATTTGGCTTATTTATAAATCCAGGACTGTATTGTGCACAAGTCAAAGGGAATTTTCCGCAAGCGTAGCCTTGTAGAGGTTTGGAATTTGCGGCAAGCCGCAAACGTGGGGATTCGGATTCCAGTATAAACATTAAACTGTAAACTGTCAAAAATCAAATATGAATTTGCCACTTGTCATATCGAAGAGTAGCGGCGGTGTATAAATTTTCTAAAGTTTAATTTTTTGTATATAAATGTGATGCATTTCAATTGAAAATGTCGTTCCTTTTTTATGCTTATATACCCTTTTCTTTAATTCTTTTCTCAGGAAGTAAGTAAAACTAATTCTCATTAATACTTTTAGTAAAATATAACACCCAGTGGTAACGCCCAAGTAATCCTTTTGTGTGCGTTTCAGTATCATCAATATCTGCAGAATGTACCATTCCAGTAGTATTAAGAAACACATGGTTTTCGTTTGAAAATGGAAAACAAACAATTACTGATATCAACGCGAACGAGATGACCGATAGGTTTGTATATTGTAATTACCTACATGGAATTTTCAAAGCTGTTTATATATTGTGTAAAAATGACATGTTACTTGTTATTTTCGATTTTATTACTATTATTAGAGACAATATTACCATAAAACTGAAATTTCTATCAAGAAATACCCCATTCCCTGATAATTCTAAGACTAAAATTGTAAGAAAAATAAAACTGGTGTGATTAAATCCTCTAAGTTATTTATAATTCAATATATCCACAAGTCCTACGCATATTT
Source organism: Lycaena phlaeas (assembly GCA_905333005.2). Classification (NCBI taxonomy): domain Eukaryota; kingdom Metazoa; phylum Arthropoda; class Insecta; order Lepidoptera; family Lycaenidae; genus Lycaena; species Lycaena phlaeas. The sequence goes on from HG995173.1 coordinate 12,917,802, forward strand.
GGTACAAACTATACCGTTTTTTTTTAATTCGATGTTAGTAAACATTTTGATGAAAACTTTTTAGATGTTTTATGAATTATATTATCTGTGTCATTAATTTTTATATATTTTGGGGATGTATTTTTCATTTTAATATATTTATTTACAACTGAAAAAATCTGCATTTATATAAATTTGTAATTGAATAGTACATTTATAAGCTTTTATGAAGCCGTTTATGGGTAGTGAGCTTATTCGTAATTTATGATTTTTCAGAGGGGTGTGTGTCAACATAAAAGCGGATTACCATGTTAATTACACAATGGTATTTAAATATACAAAATGTTATTACTGTGTTAAACTCATAGTACGGACAGTTAACGTCTTAGAAAAGATTGAAACTCCATGTGTTGATTTGGATCCTAATGAAGAACCCACTGTAGAAAGAGTTTGCAAGGGGCTAAATCCTGATCAATATCTTATAACACTATTTTCTGAAAATTCTGTACCAGTAAGTATAATTGTACATTACAAACCATTCCTTAATATTCTGCTATAATATATCATCATCATCTACTTCCTAGCCATTATTATTCCCATACATTTGGGGTTGGCTTTGTATGTCTTGTGCCTCCACTCTGCATGTTATGTACTACAATAATTAGAGTTATAATGATTTATTGAGTTATGTATGAAAATACAAAGAAGGCATAGTATATTATGTGTTTTTAGGAAGTGTATTAACACTTCCTAAAAACACATAATATACTAATTTTGCAAAGATAATGAATGCAAACTTTACCCATTTCACAATTATACCTGTAAAAAAGTGAATTGTAATAAATTTTTTTATGTGTTAGTTTAAAGAATATTTTTTTTTGTTATTTAGTATGTTAATTTGTTTTCTTAAAAAAGGTATATAGTATTTAGTATTAATATACTTTTCACACATTAATACCTTCTACATAGGTTAACTGTCGATCTTCACTGGAGGGCGTGTGGCGATTTGCATATCAGAATCGTTTTAGATTCACTGGAGAATGTAGTCATCCTGACGCACAAATTAGATCGTGTCAAACAGCCGGAACACAATTTCTTATAACCAACCAGAAATTTAATATAACATACAAAAAATGTCCAGGAATGACAGGAACATTTGAAGGAGTCGTGGAGTACAGTTGTTTAGGTTAGTATCAACTAAATTAAAGATTAAACAGAAACTATGCAAATTCTCTGTCTTTGCAGGATTCTCCATTATAAAGGTCTACATTTAATTCTATTATCACCTCTCATTAATTAAATATTTAGTTTTATTTTAGCTACATCATAATGAAACTTAGACATTATAGTTTTTTTATTTTCCAGGACATTGGTTTGTTGATAAGAACCATTTCTTTGCTGTTGCAAATACTAAGGAATCTCGTAAAGATGAAAGATACAGGTGCTTTTTGAAGAACAGAGATGATGATTTGTATATTGGTGCATCCATTACACCACAATGTAATACATTAAAGACAGTTGAAAAGTCACCTGAGAGATACAGAATAACTCCTGTTAAGGTAGCGTATATTACATACAATATTTCAGTTGCAATATAGATCTTGAGTTGTATTTCCAAAAACCAAGTTAATGGGACTATTGTCAAGATTACAAGACAATTAGTGTATTTTTCTTGCAAAATTAATAAAGAAAAGGTCAAGGTCAAGGTCATATAAGCAGTTATTAAAAAAAAAAAATTTTTTTTTCAGGCTGAAGTAGTGGAGCCAGGGTGTCGATTGCCACAAAATTTTTCAGGCGATTGGATCAACACAGCCAATATCGATGCAGATGTTTTCATTAATGAGACACATATAATTGAGACGTATTATCCTGACGAAGGGCGTTATAGGCGAACTATATATGTCTGCAGGTATAAATCTTATGAATTGAAATAATTTATTAACAGTATTAATTCAATACATATGAAATTGTATGAAAATTTAATACATTATTCTTCATTTTGCAGGGAACAACGTGATTCCCGAGTGATGATGGCTCGACTTACAGTCGATGGATGTCAAAAAGATTATGTCTGTTTTGATTTTGTTCCACAACATCATAATGTTATAAGGTAAAAAAAATAATAATTGAGCAGTAATTAACGAAATATTACACTATAGCGTAATAGACTACAGTGCGATTTGACGTGATTTAAACCAATAAGAGACTACAAAATCACTTGTAAAAATTGCATTACCTACAGTGCAATCGGGCATTGGTGAAGTATAGTGGATGGAGATTTGCATTGCAAGTGAATCTTCACCAATCGCATACATTCTACATGCAATAGTAATCTTAGACAGTATATGAAATATCTACGGTGTGTTTTTTTAAGAACATATATTCAAGTAGCGTATAGTGCTAATGATAATCATTCCAGAATTATATCACAATTTCAAAATTATCCTTCACAATTTAATTAAAGTAGACACAGTATTATCATATAGGTAAAATACGATGAATCAAATACGCCGACGTTCCAGCGCGAGCCATGCCTAAGGACCCGTTCGCACGAGCTCCGCACGGGTTCCGCGACGCGACGCGGTTATTTGATCGCGATTATTTTATACCTACCACTAACGTCTGTCTAAATTTAGTGCGCAAAGTGCACGTAAATATAACAGGGTGACCATACTCTAAGTCCAACAAGGCGTTACATACATTTGTCTATATTTTGTTATTTATGTGGTTTTTTTGGTGAATATAACTTTCTTTGATTGGTCCCTGATTATGTCTGTTCTTCTTAAAATCAAACTGTATAATTGTATATATAAATATAATTTACATTTCAGATATCGAAAAGGTTTAGCCATGATACAAAGTAACTTCCATACAGTTTGCTCATGGGTCCAATTCAAAAACAAAGAAAGTTGGCGCTACGATATATTCCTCAAGAAAGATCCTTCGCCGATTCGTTGTCCTGTAGCTGGTAAATTTAATTTTACACAAAAAGGAGATGTTAGATTTGAAACGAGAATATTAGGAGGAGTTACCTTAAGCCCCCGTCCAAATTTGTATTGTAAACTGAACTTAAGTGATTTCTCTGTCTGTGATATTGATCAGAAAACCATACAAATTAAAGAGAACTACTGCTTAACTGTGGATCATTTAGGTAGACCTGTTGATATATACAGTGATCCAGATTATAGAATGAAATGTATTGGTTACTGGAAGGAAAACTTGAAATCATACCTGATCACATATGATGAGTTAGATCCCTTCTCCAAATATAGATGTTGGGTGTATCAGAGAGCTGATCTTAACAGGTATGTTATACTGTATTTTACGGTAGAAAATTTATCTCATCCAGTAGTTTGTAGGGAGGGATGCACTGCGCCGTGCTTGGCTGATACTATCACCTTGCTTGTTTTTCTCGTGAGATAGAAATAGAAAATAAAAATTGTTATAAACGGGAATTACAGAAGCCATAAACTATAGTTTTTTTACTTAACGCCCTTTTTATTATAGTTATGATCTGGTAATATATTTGGCTTGTTTTTTATTTTAACCAAGTTGTGAAAACCAAATTATAAGCTTATTTATTTCAGAGTTCTGATGTCACAAGCACTTGGGCCATACTGTGATTTGAAACAAGATGTTACATCTTGGAACTACACGGAGGGTGCCGCAGTTGCCATAGAAATGGAAGAATATGAAAGAGAGAGAGATCAATGTCCGATGCATTTTGATGATGGCAGTAACCCGTGGTCCTCGGAGGAAAATCACATTAAAGTGTTCACCTTCTCCTACTCATTTTGGAGAAACAATGGAGCTTCTGTTTTCACAATTTCTAGTATTTTATTAGCTGTTATATTTGTCCAAATATTCCCATTACATTAGGAATAGGATATTGACTGATTTTCTATTTTAGCAACTTTTTAAATAAATATTTGCCTAATTAAATAAGAAATCACAGAATATACATTTAAAATATCAGCATAAGCTACAGTTTATGCTGAAACTTTTGTACAAGAAATGTATAGTTCTGACAACAGTAAACAAAACAAGTTCATTTTATTGTAAAGAAATTGCTTTACCCATTGTAGCTTAACTTTGTATATAATAAGTAAAATATTGCATATTTTTAATTTTACTGTTGCCCAAGTTAATCAAACTAAATAATGAAAATAACCATGTTAATTTAAAATTCTGTTGCATAAGTTGTTTTACATCACTATATAAGTTAGCGTCATTTTTATGTATTGTTATAACTTGGTAATATATATATTAATATCATTTTAGTATGTGACATAACTGCATACAGTTATGGCCTACCTAATTGAGCTTTAAGACCTCATGCCTAAAAGTCTAGACCTTTTGAAAAAAAGTCAGTTATGGCCATATGGATCATTTTTTCCCTGCGAATAAAATATATTATTTACAAATGATAATCAATGATAACTGTTTATTTTTTACAAATTGTGATTTGTCTTACTATAAATCTGTCCACACAACTTTTACTTTAATAATATTTGTTTATTGACTCCACTAATTGATGCATTCCATAAGCATTTTTAATTATTCCATTAAATCCGTCCAAATAGCTATAAGTGTAATATGTTTTTTTAATATTTTTTACGAGTAATATACTACCAATAAATAAATCATGAATTACCATTCATGAGAATTAATATTTATGTATGTATAATTTTTTTTAATTTTCTAGGTTTTTATATAATATGTACAAAAAGCATCCGTCCATGTACTATGGTACTAGTAGTAATAAAAATTACACAATATTTACTCAGTATTATTTATTTTTAGTCCCCAATAAAAACAACACTCAGTTTATTTTCTTACAATATTGATGTAAACTTATCAAGTAAATAAAAATTGAAACAGTCGAAAATAATTAATGTCTTTGCAGCCTCTAGTACTGCAATGGAACAGATCTGAAGATTTTACTTTGTCCAAGACACTTTAGGAATATCAAAGTGTTCAGTGAGACTGTCCAAGTGCTGGTTAAATTTCTCTACTCTCTGTTTGTGTGTCATTTCTGCCTTTTGTTGTATCCTTTGTTTTTGCTGAAATAATAACATTAGTAATTAAAGAATCAATTATATTAAATCATTTCACATCCCTTAACAAATGATGTTGGATATTATCGAGTTATAGATAGAGTTTATGTACATAATAATATATACTTATATCTGTATGCCCCTTGATGTTTGTTTTTCCGTTGCATCCGGTTTGAAATCACAACGATTCTATAGAGGTTTCACTTCAAAATCCGTAACAACCGTATCCATTACAGTGCAATAAATTTGTGGGAACAGAAAACAAAACATAAGCTAGTAATAAGGGCTCTTTCGATAAATTCTGATGCCTTGTTTTTTACATCTAGCTTGCAACTGAAATGACATTTAATGAGTTTTGCTTTCTTTTGTTCAAGAAAATAACAAATTTATTTACGAACATACTACACAATAATATTTCGATATTACTAATAATTGTAGATAGTTTGAACACATAAATTACCATTTTCTCTTGCATTTTTTGAAACGCTAGTTCTGCTTTTGTTTTTTTATCTGCATTAGCTTGCCTCAGCTGCTGCTTTACTTCATTATCAATCGCTTTCTCCGTATCCTTGTTCGATTTTTTCTTCTTTTTCTTTTTGATTCCAGAATTATCTTTAATTTTTAAATGCGCTTTATTTACACACGCATATTCGTCTTCATCCACCATTTTTACGAAGTTTTAGTGAAAATTAAGTAAATTTAATGAAGTCTGAAATCTGAAATACGAAGGAAATCGAATTGTTATTGTAGATTTATACTTAAACGTAATCAACTTATTTTTTCAACAATGGAAATTGGAATATAAATAAACTATCGAGTTGGTAAATGACACATGTGTCAACTGTCATACCAGATTTTTTTTGTTTTATTTAAGGTTTTAGTTACCAACTATCAGCCGCAAGCAGAAGCAGTTATACGGTGTTTTCCAATTACAGCACAAACGCGCTTTGTGCGGCACAATGCTCAAAGTTGGTGTTCCAATTACAGCAACGCATCGCATTTTTGAGCTCTCTCAAAAGTAGTGCTTTCGAGAAATGCGCGTAGTGCCAACTGTGACAGAAAATTAACAAGTGTTTCTTTAAGTTGTTCATTTATCGAAATGTTTTATGTAAATATTATCGTTAATAATATTATATTTTATTGTTAAAAAAAATACGCGTACGTGCACAAAAATATTAAAAAGCTTATTTCAGCGCTGACGGGTTTCATTCCAAGAATACTTGGGAGCAAAATTCGATGTTTCAAGTTCATCTACAAAAAAAGGTTTCAGTAATCTTACTAATATTAAAAACGTGACAGTTTGTAAGTATGGATGTTTGTTACTCTTTCACATAAAAACTCCGATGAATGGATGGATTCTATTGAAACTTTACAATAATATAGCTTGTATACATCAGAACGATACATAGGCTATGATTTATGCCTGTACTCCCACGGAAATGGGAAGTATGCGGGTGAAACAGCGGGGCGCTGCTAGTATATTATATAGTATAAATACTTAAAAATCCAAAATATGAATTCTTAAAATACGTACCTATCAGATGATATGCAATAGTTCATAAAGAGATGATTTAATTGAAAGGTATATAATTGTTTTAGAACTCATTTAAAAAAAATACTCAAAACAAAAATGTTAATGAAATAATCAAAATCCAAATAACTTAAAGTAACCGTAAATAGCTTTCCAGCAATTATTATGTATACCACTTTCTTTACATTAGTTAGGTTATTCCTAACTTTTATGAACATTTTTTATTCTACCCTGAACCTAGCGCACTCTGCTGGTGCATTTCAAAACTATCACGTTCCAATTAAGCAACAGCATTGTGCGGCACTGAGTCGCATTATGCTCTGTAATTGGAAAACACACATAATATTTAAAATAACAAAATCTTTAAACAAAAAGAGAAACTGTCTTAAGTCTGTAATTTCGCTTCGCACTTCGCAACGCTATCAATCAACTATCATTTCCAACTGCATCCACCCAGAAGCACAATATTTGCTAATCGCTACCAATCTCGTTATATTATACTAGTAGCGCCCGGTGGTTTCACTCGCGTATTACCGTAATAAATTATAGCCCATGTGTTATTCTGATGTATAAGCTATATTATTGTAAAGTTTTATCAAAATCCATTCAGTATTTTTTACGTGAAAGAGTAGGTAACAAACGTCCATACTTACACACGTTCGCGTTTATAATATTAGTAGGATTATGGATTTAGTTTTTAAAACAAACACATTCGCCAACCAATAACAATATAATATACAGATTTTAAAACAAACACTATAGAAAACCACTTCGAATGAATATAATATAAAACCATAATTAATTATCAGGAAACAGGAAGAGTACACCCCTTCGCTCTGACGCTTCCCGGCAATCTCTTGTCAGTTGTCATAGCTTTACTTTTTTTTGTTTTTATTTAAGGCATTCGTTTGTAAACTATCAGCCCACGGAGTATAGATATAAGGAGTACGATATGGTATATTCCATAGTATTAACGTACGCAATAATAAATTCCGATCTTAGTTCTTTTTTCTGCCGCTGTCTTCGCTAGAATCGGTTGGGCACCGATGCTATTGTAAAGGACCAATTAGCGCCACAGTACTTTCCGCAAGGGGATCAATCAGCGCCACAAGATTTTTTGCGCAAAGATTTAAACGCACAAAAAGGCATGCTCTCGCGGCAAAAGTTCGGTCATCTTGCGACCATTCTTTTAATATTACGTTCGGACTCCTATATATCTATACTCCGTGTATCAGCCACTCCAGAGTTTACTTTTTGTTTTTTTTTTGTTCCTGTTGCAACATGCTAGGGCCACAAAGTCTACACTTAAATTATAGAGCAAAAAAATAATGTTGTTTTTTTAATAATTAAAAAATATTCGTCAACTCGAAAGAGTGAGAAACAACAGTAGACCTAAGAGTAAGTTCTTATTCTTAGCACTAGAGGCAAGTTACTACGACTACTAGGCGCCACTCGTGTCGCACGAGGAGTCGTCAAAGGAAAGGTGATACGGCATAAAATAGTTTGTATATTTTTTTTGACAAAACTATTTCACTCCGTGAAAATATCTTTTAAAATTTCACGGTGTATATTCTATGCAGCGTCCCGTGGGTAAACCGCGTATTTCCAATTCTCGTCAGAGTACGCTGATCTATCTGAATTACCTATAGCCTGTTACTCTGATGTGTAAAGTAAAAGTGAAGTAGACTTATAAATTACGTCCCACTGCATGAAACGGGTCTCCTCCTCGAAATCATGCTATGGCTAGGGCCATTGTTCACCGATGCACTGTAGCCGATGTGGAGTGGTGAAAATCTTCAAAGACTTAAATCTCATTAGGCTTGCAAGTTTCCTATCGATGTTTTTCTTCACCAGTCAGCGATCGATGGTCTCGTGTTTGAGTAAGCTTAGAAATTTTGAAAAACCTGTTTCAAGGCACTATAGGGAGTCAGGATCGAATCCGGATCTCTCACTCAAGAGGCCATTTCCACTGAACCGTCGCGTCGTCGCTTATTGATGTGTAAACTATTATATTATGTAAGGTTTCATCAAAATCCATTCGGTAGTTCTTGCGTGAAAAGGCGATAGACTAACATATTTTCATACATTCTTACAAATTTTCGTGTTTATAATATTAGAAGAAATATAGAAGGATATTCAGAAATGATTGCTTGTTTAAAGGTACTTATAATATTTATGGCGGTTTATGTATAATTATTTGTATGTATTTTTATTAATTATGTTCAGCAGTGGACGGATGGAGGCTGATGTTGAAATAATTCAATTTAGATCTATTTAGAATAGGACTGTTAATATTAATACATTTCAGTAAGGCATAATACCCTCTATTATGAAAGTTAAGAAAGTATAAATAAGCCGCTAGGGTGGCAGGTTGACTTGTAGCGATGTCATAAATAAATATGTGATTGTTCTCGACAAAAGAGCGGGGATGAATGGTGTTTCTTGGCGTTATCGGGCCAGCGCACGCGCTCCACCCGCCGTTTACGCGTACGTCCCCGAGATTAGTTCGATTTGCCGCCACGTGGCGCCACGTGCGCTGTGCCTACCCGCCAAATAAGATTAACGGATTTGCACACTACAGATTGCACACGAATGGGCAGGAAGTGTAAAGTGAAACGACGGTAATGACGTTATTTTGTGGATTCGCGTATCTTGATTATACATATTTATATTCTATGAATTAAAAATGAAATTTTAGAGTCACTATCAACCTGTAAAACATATTTTAACATTTTACGGGACTTTATTACAGATACTAAATCCGTTAGAGCTGCAAGAGGTTGTCGCAAACTATATCCATCTAATAAGAATCTCAACCTGATAGTTTCTACTAAAAATTATTTATACATGGGCTTTATACATGGTCGAATTATTTATACATGGGCTTATTTATACTGGTATAGAGCGATTGTAGCTTCTGATACGCTCGGACCGAAGCCCTGCTCTTCCACGGCGGGAGAGTCGTGCTTCCACCAGAAGCCATCCTTTGGAGAGACGGACATTAGTGTGAGTCCCACGATGATATCTGGGCACTTTTTATACCAGGAGTCTCACATATCCCCGGGAAAAACCACCTCGTTGCCTTACTAATGCTGGTGACGCCAGCTACTTTCCATTATAAGGTTTACGCCTAAATCGGGGACATATCAATTCTTACGCATATGGTGCTTACTGGATGCAGGGAAATGCGTACTCCGATGAATTCCTCATATATCTAATAACTAATGGTATTTGCTTTCCGTATATTTGTAACGGGAACAATATATTTGAGTAAAAAAAAAAACAATTAATCCAATATAAATCGATAACACATGTGGCACGAGTAACAGTCACTCTTCGAGAAGGGTCGATTCGACACGTGTCACGATAAGGCATTGCCTTGGAGCCTACAAAGATCTTTCACCACATATCGCTCAACTAGTGGAACTTCACCGACTTTTTGACAAGCTTTGTGAGTTCATATGCTTAGTTACATGCTTTTATAATATAGCGACATGATGCATGGATGATTATTTCAATATCCTATGTCACTCAGTCCTACGCCCAGCTTCTGAAAGGCTGATCAACGCAAAAATTAACTAATCAGCTCAGCATGTCAGCTGACATAGTCACTACAATGAAAAGCTGTGAAATTTGACTCTGGAATCGTATGTTAATCGACATTAGCAGCCATGTTAATTGACATACACTTTGACCAATGTTTCAGAATCCGGGCAAGAATCTGAGAACAAATTCATAAAACAAAAAAAAAAATACTAAAAAAAGTACAAATGATGTATTCAACATCATAATTTATACTTTTATTTAGTAAACAAATAAAAGCTATCGCTTAAAGTATTTTCAGATAATAATTTTAGGAGTTTTAAATAGGTGCTCAAATGCAATTGAAAGTCCTATCTCTTAAGATCGTGTTCTACACAGTCTTCCCTCCATGTAGATTGGAGTTTGCATTCCAAAAGGTACATTGTAAATTGTAACTTATACAATAGTATGTTTAATACTTTTCACACTTCACAACACAAAATAGTATTAAAATTAAGCACCCACTCGACTTCTGTTTAGGCCGATCTCTCCGTTATAGCTGCCAGCTTAGTGCGTCACATTATCGAAATAAATCTGAATAAATCGTCAAGTTCGAGAACAATGTCGTATTTCTAATGGGCATTAATACGGCATTAGCCTGAAGGGCACTGGCACACGCCAGCGATGCCAGCGCCGCCTTGTTTGCTAAACTGCCCTAATCCGCTATTTGTATGTACGGGCACCATGATCTGGGATCATGCTCGGACAGATTGGTCGCTAAAAATGTAGAGAAATATATATGAATATTTCAAGATAATTTTCGGACATGTTCTATCATCATCATCAGCCGTTATCCGTTCACTCCTGAACATAGGCCATCCTCAATGAACGCCAAGACGACTGATCCCTTGCCACTCGCATACAACACTGTACGGAGGTCGTCTTTTCCACATTCAATTCGAACAATGTGGTGAATAATTTGTAATGTCAGTAATATATTTCAAGTAAATAGGTGAACTAATTTAATTAGGAATTCAAATCTCTTATCATGTCTAGAAACAGGTCTTAAGCCATTTTTACATTATATTTTAAGGTCTTTCAAACAAAAACCTAAACAATAAATGTTAAAAGTTATGGCCAACGATAAAGAAATTCGTCAAACAAATAATTATCTATCTTATATATTAGGTATGTGGACCAATTTAAATTAATATTATTTTTTTACTCGTATTTATATGTAGCATATTGAATGTACCAATTTCTTTGTATTACTAGCAGTACCCCGCGGTTTCACCCGCGTACCCATTCTCGTGGGAGTACAGGGATAAATAATAGCCTATGTGTTATTCTGATATATAAGCTATATTAATGTAAGGTTTCATTAAAATCCATTCAGTAGTTTTTAGAATTAAAGTTTTAAAGAATAACAAACATCCATACTTACAAACTTTCACGTTTATAGTATTTCTAAGAAAAGTAAGATTAGTAAAATGTACCTACCTTAAGGCAAGTTACTTTTGTGTAATTCTTTCAAAATTCAATTTGTACTATCCATTCCACTGTTACATACATATCATACAGGCTAAGCCCTGCATCGTGGTCACACTACATTGTGAATGGCGCTTTGACTTCTGAGAGGAAATCCTTTTCCCACGAGCTTTATTCAAACATATGTAAAGCGTATGATGGATGACGCGCACGGCCGCCCTTAGTTGGGGGTTAGCCGTTTAAATCACAATCATTTAGCCCCTAAACTTTTTCGCTGGTCACCGTAACACCACGTACCGATTTATGATGTAATGGATATCGTGTAAAATAAATTTCGATATTATTGCACTCATTGTTAGAAGCTGGGAATATAACACTAAAATTCGAATTGTCATTTTTTAATTATTGAAACTAATCTTGATTTTGTTTGAGAATATTCGGTTGAATTAAAGAAAAAAGACAATTAAAAATATTGATAAATTGTCTAGTAAATGTTTAATATACCAATACTAGCAGCGCCCCGCGGTTTCACCCGCGTACTTCCTATTCCCGTGAGATTACGGTAATAAATTATAGCCTATGTGTTATTCTAATGTATAAGCTATTATATTATTGTAGGATTATGTTAAAATCCATTCAGTAGTTTTTACGCGAAATAGTAACAAACACCCATACTTACAAACTTTCGCGTTTATAATATTAAGTAGGATAGGTAATAAATAGGTATAATTGTATGTTTTGCATATATCTTGCAGTAGCTTATGAGGTTAAAATAAACAACTTTTAATTGATTTATTATTAACAAATTATTGCAACGTATTCCAAAACCTTAATGTCTTGTAATTGTGCGTAACTCAAAACTTTGGCGTGAATAAATGTGGTGGAGGTGCGAAGTTTTCCCATTACCAGGCTCGCAGACATTAGCGGCCCTCAGGTTCATTAAAATTTGTCAGCCTGTCGTATAACAAACTTTCAAATGGATGTAGAAACTTAAGTGAAACTCGGTTGACGTAAAAACTTTGTCGGATTTCGAGTTTTTTTCCTCCGCCATCAATTTCTCAGGCCGTCAAGAAGATTTTTCGCACTCGTAACGCGGAGATGTAATTTAAGTTTTATAAAAGTACGGAATTATGATCGTTGTTTCAAAGTTTGATTGATTTATTAAACATCCTTTCTTTCGTGAAGTTATTACTGGTTAGAATTTATTTAAGTAGTTCCTTAACTCAAGTAATTTTATAGGTTTTTAGCATTTTACTGCACTAAAGCTTAAAATCGTATAATTAAAAGTATCAACCCATATGGCATATATTATTATGTCCTACTGCTGGGCACGGGTCTCCTACTCGAAATCACGCGAAGGTGATGGGCCTCAGTACACCAATGCGCTGGCTCAATGCCTTCTAAGACTTTTAATCTCATCAGGCATCACGATGCTTTCCTTTGGTGCTGAAAATCGTATACCATCTTAAGATAAGACGTAAGGTTAAAAATATAAGGAATGAAAAATCATTTAGGAAAATTATTCTTGCCGCGTCGTTCTACTCAAATCTGTTCCTAGCCTTACGTTGTGTGTGTCTAAGCGTTTCATTGTAGTAAGCTAGCAGTGCGTTTTGATTGTGAGCGTGACCCTTTTCAGTTTCATTCAGCGTTTCATTATTAGTAGTTCTTTAAAACGTTTTAATATTTGATCTATTTTTGAAACAATTTTTGTTATATTTAGGATAACGTCTCTTTATCATTACCGCTTTGTTTATAATAGTCTAAATAAGCGATTTATATAAGTATGTTTTCAAATTTTAAGTACGATTAGTTCATTGGTCATTAGATCATTTTAAATTAATCCGTTTAATTTTTTAAATGCGCCACACTGCATCCCTAATGTGGGGTTTTCCTAACTGGCAGCAATCACTTTTGGCGACCCCCTGCGCGGGAATGTATCATTGTTTCGTTTTATGATCGAGGGGGTTAAATGAGCCCTAGGATATTGAAGAGGGTGTCACCGAGACACCAGTAGTTTAGTTTTAAATAACAGATGTAATTGTGTTCGGATGACTTAACATGTGTGTGAAAAGTATTTAGTAAGTTTTTTTTGCGATATTTCCAGTTACAAAGTAGGTATTAAAAATGCTGATAATATTGATGATAATTTGATTATAACTTGTTTTAATTGTCCACTTATTGATATACAACAGGTGTATTGTAAAATTAAAACATTTGTTTACATTTCATTCATAGCTAATTTTAATAACTTGAACAATTATTTTTTTCCTTTAAATTTTCCTGTGATTTACGCGATCGTTTTATTCTTGTTTAAACTAGACAGCTGGCTGTGATTAAGATTTAAATGTTAGTGATATTTTAAAATTATATTTGAATAAAACATATTGAAGCGTCACCAATTTTGGTTTTCTCATTATTATCTTTTAATAATATAATTTATATTAAGTTTTTTGTTCACAGGTCATTGCTCTTGCTTGATTATTATCTAATAATTAGTGACTTAATTATCTAAAATATTATGTTTAATAAAATAATGGCTGGCCACATTAGTAGATATTCCGTTGCTCATGTGTTACAGCGCTTCAGCAAGGTTTGAAATTCAGAGGCAGTTAATTAAGGAATTAAAATTTATAACAATTTTGTACAATATCTTTGTAACTACTGTATGAGAGAGTCTATCGTAGCATTGGTACCTTTTCTTCGTACCAGATTTGTTCCGACTGAAAGAGAGGTTTACAAATATATGATACAGGAAATCTTTAAGACAGAGAATTTTTAAATGTAACATCTTTTACGGGTTTTATTGGGGTTTATTAAGATTTTTACATGCCCGACGTTTTGGCGCTTCCGTGACCATGGTTGCTGTAGAGTATGCGAAAACTCGGACATATAAAAAAATCACGTAAACAAAAAAAACCATATGAGAAATTTTATCGTTCAAAAATAATAAAATCCAAATTAAAAATCTATAACATATAGTTCACATTTTGTTTCGATATTAATGTATGTTTTTTTTCTTCTTCTAAAAACAATAATGGTTAAGTTTGTAGTCAATTAAATATTGGTGTCATTTAGTCTGATATAGGGAGAGACCAAGGGTGCCGGTAACTGGAGACGCCAGTAAATCAGTTTTATTAGTGGGGTGAGTGCTATCTATATTCAAATCAGTATTTGATGCTATGGTTTGTATGGGATTCTCGCAAACGCAACGTCAGAAAGATCAAGTAATATCAAAATGTACACAGAAATATACAAGAACAATATCTTTTTAGTTTTTAAAGTGAGAACAAAATTTTAAAACGCGACTAGATGTAGAGAATAGCTTAGTTTTTTTTTGTTAAAGTAAGGCTTAGTATTCTATATAAAAAATAGTGACTTGCATCAGTCGTGGCTCATGAGTATGTGTCATACATAATAATATTTTATGTCAGATTCAACATTCTAGAAAACAGAACTCGAAAGCTTTTACGAACAAATAGTAATACTCCGATATGCAAACTATTTCATGCCGTATCACAAAGTGCGAAAGCTTATTCTAATTTGCACAGCGGTGGCGTGTGCGATGAGAGTAGTACAGGAGCAGGACCTAATAGTTAGGTCTAGTGATACTATTGTTTCTCACATTAGTTGACGAATATTTTTCAATTAGGTATTTTAAAAGCTCATATTTAAATTACGTCTGTATTTTTTTAACTTTTATGCTATGATTCGAGTGTACTTAGTACCTACTTATTATTGCAGGTCGTTCTGCCGCGGAAGACAGCAATGCAATTGATATTTCACGGTCTACATACTTCTCACTTTTTAACATAAACGCTTTGGTATGCCATCGTGGTGAAAGGATTAGCCAATCAGGGTATATATCTCCCTGATTGCCTAGGGTGCGCCGGACGTAGGATAATGAGCTGAGTTCTGGGCGGATAAAATTTACGTAGCCACCGACACGCTAAGAAGAAGAAGAACATAAACGCTTACTATTGGCAAAGATCCTAATAAATTCAGAATATTTTTTGAAACAGATAAACTGTAAACAGCAAAGTAGAACACACTTTAAATCTTTTACAATACAAAGAAGGGGTATGGCTCTATTTCGGTTATAGCTATGCTCAATGGCTTTACCTATAAAAAACGATCCTCATCAGCATTACAGATTACTAGGTATTAGCAGCATCAGCTTCTAGCCATCAAATATATAACACAGATTATAAACATTTTATTACATTAAAGTTTATTTGTTGTCCTGCTTGTCTGTAACATAATTGTCAAACCCTTCCCTTTTTAATTAATACACATATTATGATTTATTGTTCATTATGTTTCTTTAGATCTTCTATTAATAAAATTGGAATCATGTGTACCTACTACACTAATTACATCTGTATAAATAATAAACCCTAAAATAGTATCTCTCAAAATAACCTGAGATACCTTTAATAATATTTTTAGAAATATGATGAATTGAATTATAAATATTTTAATTGGATTTTTTATGCTTTAATGAATAATACCAACGCATATATGTATATATTTCAGGCCAGAAATTATAGAGCATAATATAGGAACTCAAAATAATATGCACACAAAATTTAACCATAATACAAAACGACTTGAATGTCATGGCTGATAGACATGTAACTAAATACCATTTAAGAAATTGTAAAAAATATGTTCGCTGTTCCAAATTCAAATAAACTTAATTATAAAGTATTTGTCGCGGTTGGAGCGGCGCGCGTCGAGTGACCATAGACAATGTGCACGCGCCGCGAAACAAACCGCGCCAATTCACACTTCCTGCCTCACGGATATTAGATGTCATATAACATGTTTCTGATGCACAATGATATAAATTATTGCGATATTTTTATTTTTTATACTTCACACACAAGTCACAACCTCCTATAATATGCACTCAGTGTCAGCATAGAAGTTAAGGATTTGAGAGAAAAAAAAATGTGTGTGTGTCAGCTCCGACGCACGACTGGAGTTTACTCCTCAAGTACGAAGTATCTAACCATACGCAAAAAAAAAAATTATAACTTCACAATTACAATGTTAATTATTGATATTTATAACAAAAAAAAAATGTGTGTGTGTCAGCTCCGACGCACGACTGGAGTTTACTCCTCAAGTACGAAGTATCTAACCATACGCAAAAAAAAAAATTATAACTTCACAATTACAATGTTAATTATTGATATTTATAACAAAAAATGTGTGTGTGTCAGCTCCGACGCACGACTGGAGTTTACTCCTCAAGTACGAGTATCTAACCATACGCAAAAAAAAATATAACTTCACAATTACAATGTTAATTATTGATATTTATAACAAAAAAAAAATAGCAATATAAATACATCGACACTAATAGAAACAAACAAGCCCAATAACATATAGTATATAGGTATAGTCGCCTATACAGCATACCCTATGTACGTCTCAATACACTCACAGCTAAATTAGAAAGTTGCGCACTAAAGGTGCGCACCAAAAACGTGACACTTTTTCGTTAGTTCAGTTGGTTTTACCCCTCGGATTTTTCTTATACCGGGCGCCTTATATATGAAAATCGATTCTTAAGGAGTAAACTCCAAAAAAAAAAAATAGCAATATAAATACATCGACACTAATAGAAACAAACAAGCCCAATAACATATAGTATATAGGTATAGTCGCCTATACAGCATACCCTATGTACGTCTCAATACACTCACAGCTAAATTAGAAAGTTGCGCACTAAAGGTGCGCACCAAAAACGTGACACTTTTTCGTTAGTTCAGTTGGTTTTACCCCTCGGATTTTTCTCATACCGGGCGCCTTATATATGAAAATCGATTCTTAAGGAGTAAACTCCAATAAACTCCAATAAACTCCAATAAATATTATACAATGTTTATTTTATTTTGTAGTGTGGACTACTTTTCAATTTGAAGTTCAATTGTTGGTACGAAAAATAGTAGTTGAATAAATGAATTTCAGTATCATAAACTTTGTCGGTAAACTATCATTTATAGAAAAAAAGATTAAAATCTGTGTAGGCATACACAGATTTTAATCTTTTTTCTATAAATGGATAGATGGATAATAAAGTTTGAATTGGGGTGTTTGGTTTGTAATATTTTTTTCCATTTATTTCCGTTTTAACTATAATAATATAACAAGTTAAGCCGTGTTAATTAGGGTATGAAATATAAATTGTCTTAGAATTTTTTTTAAACGGTCGAATACATTTTAAAAATACGTCTTGATACGGGGCACAGCTATGGCAAGCTACGCCAGTTGCCACTGCACGGGAGTAGAATGAAGAATTGCTGATCAGTTTTTTTACAGCCTCCAATCGTACAGGTCATGATGATATTAAGCTAAATCTCCTTTGCGGATTGATTTATATTCAATTTGCCGGGTTATAAATCGGTTTTATAGATTGCGGATGGTTACCCAGATGTTTTGTCTATGGATACACGACTTTTAACACCCATTACATAAGGCACCACCTATTAGCGGTTTTGTTAGGGTCTCAGATATTTTAGGGTGGATTGTAATTGACATGTGTTTATATTGTACTCGCCAGTGTTGCCAGTCTATATCGTCGTTTTAATTGTATTTAGACTCGCAAAAAGTATGTTCGCTTGTTAAGTTGTTACATTTATAATTGTTTGTTATTATTGTTTTTAATTTCTTATAATCTACCATATTATAGATGATATTCTATTTGTCAAAGATCTTTGTTTCAGGTTTTTCCAAATTTGTATATTTTGAGAAAACAGAGGTTCGAGGAGCGAATTTATGCTGTCACTATTAGAAAATATTAAAAAAGAAGAAATCAAACTGAAAAAAGCTTTGGGTGAAACAATCGATAGGGGAAAGGGCATCACCGTTTGAGGTCCAAGAGGACATTGAGAAAAACTGCGGAGCTGCATGAATATTTTAATTTAGTTTACATTACAATGGTTTTTTTGATAATTAAACTTAGATAACTCACTTAATTCATACTCATCTATAAACAGATAAGGCTCTATAATAAAGCAACCCTTCATATCGAAACCCGAAATATTTTAGAATATGCGAAATAATCCCTTCAGCTTCAGTATTAATTAAAAATATTTTAAGGCGAATATAAGTTAAAGTAATTAGGCGACGCACGGGAGGGCGGAAGCGGAAGTTGGCCGGAGATGAAGGCGCGATACAATATCCGGTTAGACGCCATTTCCGCCGCGAGACGATGTGTGGATACCTCTAGCTGGATACATCAATTTTATACATTCGGGCTGAGTTTACTTCTGCATATTAGTTAAATGGTTAATAATTGATCATAATATATACTTTAAGAAAACGATCTCCTTGCTGTGGCAGGTCCGCAGGATGCGAGTGGCAAGTGATCGGTCGATTAATTGAGGGAGGCCTATGTTCAGTAGTGGACGGCTAATGATGATGATGATGATGATCTACTTTAATATACCTACTTTATAATATAACTATTAGAATTGTGTAAGTTTTGTCAATTTGCCGGCTTTTATCTTTTCATGTTTCAGATCAGAATTTTTGATCTGATTTTCATAAATGAAATCGCAATGACGAAAATGTTGTTCAATTTTTAAATGAAATGAATGATTTGACAAAAATTTTTACAAATGTGAAGTTTGTAATGATAGAAAATATCATGAAAAAAGTCTGAAAGTTTTAAATATATTTGAAGGCATGTGAACTCGTTGTGAAATTAAGATAATGTGTGCGTGGGGTGTATTTGAAGGACCATTCTTTTTAGATTTATTTTAAAATTCAACTAATACCATAGACAAAAGCAACAAATAATAGGAGATACTCGAACGTATTAAAGACATGAACTTTGAAAAAAATCGAGTACTAAATACGCATCAATAAAAAAACCCAAGCGTTAGGATAAGTTAACGCGTCCCAAGTGCCTTTTGTGGGCTGATGACGATGATAAGGCATACCGGCGTCAAGTCATCACCTCTAAAGAGGTCCGTTACCTCGGAGGTCACTCGACGCGGAGAGGGAAACAGCATTGTTCGTGAGGACTTAAGCGGTGTTTCAACTGAAAGTGGCAAGTATATACTGTTTCAAAATCCTATGTATAAACAAAATGGCGCTGCAAAATAATTATTATGTAGGTAAAGTTTATTATTTTATAATACGTGCTTTGTGAATTGAAGCTGTATTTTTTGGTTAATACGTTTGATTATCGAGGAAAAAATTATTGAGAATTCAGCATATCATATATATATATATATATATATATATATATATATATATATATATATATATATATATATATATATATATATATATTTTATGGAAATACCTATCAGTGAATCCATAGTATATGGATATAATGTCAATATAATAAATACACCAAGGTATGACACCATAAATGTCCCATAGATTTTGAAGATGATGATATGATAATAAGAAACTTGATTGCAATTTAAAACTTATCTCTCAAAATATTCAAGGCATGTCTAGTAAAATTCATGAGTTGGAACTTCTCTTGACCTATGACAAAATTGACATTCTTTGCATTACTGAACACTGGCTTAATAGCAACCAGCTCATGTTTAATTTTTACAACCACCATATTGGTAGTTCGTTTGTCAGAAAGAGTGCGATTAGGGACTCTGGAGGATCCTTAATTATTATTAACAATTCTATTAAATATAAAGAACGCACTGATATTGTAAATCTTTCAGTTGAACGAACCATAGAGATAGCTTGTATAGAATTGGAGCCGGTTATTGTAGTTAGCGTATACAGAAATCCAAATGGATCCTATGATATTTTTGAAGAAATTATGGAAACTGTTCTTCATAAATTAAATTACACAAATAAAGGCATCATTGTTTGTGGAGACTTTAATATAGATCTTTTAGTTACGTCAACATTATCAAAAAAGATTTTAACATTCTTCAAATGTTACAATTTGATTAATCTATTTCTAGAACCTACTAGAACTACAGCTAATACTAAGTCCTGTATTGATAATATATTTACAAATCTAGAATCCACAAACATGAATGTCATAAACAAATTAAGGTCTGATCATAGCGGCCTAAGGGCAGATTTTAAAATAAATTTAAACAAAACGAAAAAGAATATCGAATACATACCAGTTACTAAGGCTAGATTAAAAATGTTTAATAATAATGTAAGTTCAAAAATTACAAATCTGGAATTTTGTGAAGATCCAAATATGTTATACAATAAGGTGTTTAATGTTACTAAAGTGGAATATGATACTGTTTTTAAACCTAAAATTTTGAAAGTTAACGATTGTCTAAAGTTTAGTGATTGGGCAACAGTAGGAATTATGATTAGTAGAAATAAATTGTACAGTCTATATGATGAAAAAACAGTGAACAATAGTCCGTCATTTGTTGAGTATGTTCGTAATTATTCTAAATTGTTTAAGCGTGTATGTAATGAGGCTAAATCTAGATTCATAAAGAATAAGATTGTTAATAGTAAGAATATTGTAAAGACAACTTGGCAAGTTATAAACAGCGAGACTGGTAAAGCCAAACCACGCAATCTCGATTTTAAATTGAATATTGATGGAAATTGTATCAGTACAGATCTTGAGGTTGCCGAAGCTTTCGATAAATTCTTTACTAACATCCCAGTTTCGACTACCAAATACCTAAATTCTTCTCCCACTCTAGCTGAATCTTTGTTGAAGATGAACATGGTCGAGTCCAAGGTTGTCTTTGTATTCCATCACGTCAATGCATACTCAATTGTAAAAGCTTTTAAATCACTGACTGTTAAAAAAACCGCTGATCTGCATGGCCTTTCCGTCACAATAATCAACTCCATCATAAACTGCATAGCTCCCCATCTAGCTATGGTTTTCAATAAATGTATTGATAATGGAGTTTTTCCTGATTTAATGAAGTGCAGTAAAGTCATACCTTTATTTAAAGCTGGCAGTAAGTCTGACCCCACCAACTTTAGACCTATATCTATATTGCCAACGCTAAGTAAAATATTTGAAAAACTAATTTTAGATCAATTGCAATTTCACTTTTATTCCAATAAAGTAATGCATTTCAAGCAATTTGGATTTACCAGGGGTCGTTCAACAACCGATGCAGGTGTTGAACTAATACGATGCATATTTGATGCCTGGGAGGAGTCGCATGACGCTTTGGGTGTATTTTGCGATTTGTCCAAGGCTTTCGATTGCGTTGATCACAGTACCTTGGTCAGGAAACTTCATTATTACGGTGTGAGAGACAGTGCACTGAGCCTTTTAAAGTCTTACTTACATGGACGCGTACAGAGGGTTGATGTAAACGGAAAAGTGTCGGGTGGGTCTGCGGTTACCATGGGTGTCCCGCAGGGCTCAATTCTTGGTCCGTTTCTCTTTCTAATTTATATAAATGATCTACCAAGTCTTGTAAATAACTGTCATGATATAGTGTTGTTTGCGGATGATACTTCTTTACTTTTTAAAGTTAGACGACAACAGGATAAATATGACGACGTAAACAATGCCATTAATAAAGTTGTTGAGTGGTTTACTGCAAATAATCTTGTGCTCAATGAAAAGAAAACAAAATGTGTTAAATTTACTCTGCCCAACGTAGGACAAGTTAATACGGATATAGAGATAAAAGGAGAAAAATTGTGCCGTGTGGAAACAACCTTGTTCTTAGGTATTACTTTAGATTCTAGATTGCAATGGGGCCCTCATATTGACAAGTTAGCGGATAAGCTCAGTTCTGCAGCTTACGCGGTTAAAAAGATAAGGAACCTGACGGATATTCAAACCGCCAGGTTAGTTTACTTTAGTTATTTTCATAGTCTTATGGCCTATGGCATTTTGCTGTGGGGTCATGCCGCTGATACCGAGCGCATATTTATTCTGCAAAAGCGAGCTATTCGAGCTATTTATAAATTGGGTCCCAGGGAATCTCTTAGGGATTTTTTTAAAAATATTGATATATTAACATTAACATCACAATATATCTTCACAAATTTAATGTATACCAAAAATAACCTTCATCTATTTAAACAAAAAAGTGATATTCATAATGTAAATACTAGAAATAGAAATAAGCTAGTGCCCTATAGTAGTCGACTTAACAAAGTAAGTAAGTCTTTTGTGGGTCAATGTATACGCTTTTACAACAGGGTCCCTTCTAATATACAGGAATTATGCCCCAAGAAATTTAAGATTGTCATCAAACAAAAACTAAGTAAAAAAGGATATTATAAGATTAATGAATATTTCGATGACGCAAATCCTTGGGATTGAACTGCTCTTCTGTCAAGCTGTATTTATTTAGAATGTATATAAATTTTGAGCCTGCAGTATGATAAATTAAACTTGTATTAAGGTGAAACGTATGACATGTCATGCTCGCTTATGCCATTGCAGTGGTGGCGTTGTGTGATGGGTCCTCCACTTCCCTCTAATATGTGGAAGAGGTTGACGCTGGCACACGCGTCCTGGCCTATGTGAAGGTGCCGCTGTGGTGGCTGGTCGTGTTATGCAGTTTCTACCTCGCTTGGTTTTTTGTTTTCTTTTTATTAACATCCTCTTGTTTGTTTTGATCTGTTGCGGGGTCCAAATTTATTTACTTATTTATTTTAGGCAAATTTGAATTAATTTATGTAACTAGCATGTTGTAATTATTTATTTGTATATTAGTATGTTGTTATTTTGATGTATTTACAAAAATTGTAAAACTATATTTTAAAAAGAGCAATCCTACAGAGTTTCTTGCTAGATTCTTCTCTGAGGAAAACTGCTACTTTGCGAATATAGCATTAGCTTATAAAAAAAATTGACATGTTTCAAGTGCTATGTAATTTGCCTACGAAATAAATATTATTTGATTTGATTTGATTTGAAGCAGAAATTAAAGGGTTTTATCACCCAACCCTTTATAACTGACTAGTTGTTGCCCGCAGCTTCGCCTGCGTTAACTAAGATTTACAACGGGATCTTACTAAATTATTACTTATCTTAAAAAATAAGTAATTTTTCTGATTGATTTTTACACTTTGTGTCCGAAAAATCCAAATATCTTACGGAACTCTTTTTTTTTTTCAGAATAAAATTTAGCCTATGTTATTCGTGGATAATGTAGCTTTCGAATGGTGAAAGAATTTATGAAATCGGTCCAGTACTTTCATTACAACCAAACAAACAAACAAAGTTTTCCTCTTTATAATATTAGGGTAGATAAGTTAATATTCAATTGCAATACATAATTGCTTAAAAATAAAAACATCATGTACGCTTGCTGCAAGCTTTTAGAATACTAGCTGCTCTACTAATACTTATTTAGACTTACGGACATACCCATATATATGATGATCTACTTTTTTGTAGATCTCTAAAAGACCCCGATTTTTTATTTTACCTCTAAATGATATAAGGCAGCATTTTAAACGTAAGCTTCAAAGCGGCTTTATTGTTCCGACTCTTTTAAAAATAATTCCTGTTTCAGGAATTACTGGATCATCAGCGGCCTTACCCGGAGCCAACCTGAATATAACCTGGCTGGGACAACAGGCATACTCTTTGATATGCCTAAAATCATGCACTTGAGTCAAAGGTCTTGAAGGAACCGAAGATAATATTATTAAGTTTTGACTTCGTTAAATATTGTAATTTTTCTTATATTCTTAGTATTTACAAATCTATACCTCCGCACACAGATTTATAAATAAAGACAGATGGAGCATGCCGAACACGCGAGTGACGCCATCAAAGCGAATACAAATTCAAAAGCGAACACAATCTAATAGACGTTTAGAGTACGACGCTACGTCAAGCACTTGAGAGCTCTTTTGTATTTGTATTCGCTTTGGAGCGTCACTCTGGTGTTCATGCTCCATCTGTCTTTATTTATAAATCTGTGTCTCCGCATTGCAATTAACATTTCTAAATTAATAGCAAGTGAGAAATTCTTCTTCTTCTTTTAAGTTCTACCTTCCTATAGGATTTGCCAACATCAGAGGTTGGTGTTCAAGTGAGAAACTAAAAGAAGGATTAAATTGACATCTGTCATATTATATCATTATCTCATCAATTTTCAAACAGTTGAAGAAGAATCGTCGATGTCGTCATAATGATGATTTAAATAAACAAACATCTTACAAACAAGACAAACTGTAACCAGTTATAGTGAGAATGTAACGACAGCAATAATCAGCTCGGAAACAATATCAATTCGTGATAGTTATTGAAAGGCACTCCTCGTATTGATATTGTACATATCTAATAATTCGGCATGCTGTGATTATATAGATTGAGATAGGCGCCCACTGAGATAACCTCTTACATAGCTCACAGCACATAACGTACCACCCCAATTACAGACAGCAAAAAAATCTGTTGACATGTTCATCTAAATAACACACAATTTCACAATTTTCGCGAATATATTTTGTGAAGGATGATGTCTTTTCATGATATGCTGTGACATTTGCGATGGTAATGATTCTTCGATTATGTTCAAATTGACAGAATTTTTCCATTTTTACTTGTATGATTTTTCATTTTTGTTCCATTATTTTTTCATTATCTTTAAAGGATTTTAATCTTTGAGTGGCAAGTTTTCTTAGCTATATACGTTTTTGAAGACGTTTGTGATGGCAAACTATCAAACGAGTAAAATTTGTCTGTAAATAAGAACGGAAATATAAACATATAAAGAGATGTTGAAATGAAATAGAAACTTATAGATAAAGACTTGTTGTGTGCAAATCTCTATGATTGCCCTTTTCTTCTTTACGAACCATTATTATGTTATTATTATTATTATAGGCACAAAGCGCATCTCTCAAAATCTTAGCAACTAAACGTATTTCAAAACTGAAAATCTGAGTTATGTCTTGCTGACGCTACTCGGCAGCTTTCTGAAAGGATCTAAGGAGGGTGGCGAGGCCTCGAGGATGCGCCCGGGGCGGGGGACGCGGGCCGTGACGTCACGTCCTATCTCGGCGGCCATCTTGGATTATCTCGTCGCACCTGCGGGGCGCGGGGGGCGCCAGTATCGACCGCCCGCCACTGTCCGTGCACATTTTTCAGGGAGACCCTAAATTTCAGCATTACATTAATTTAGGCGAAACCCGTTTCTTTCAGCCCCACCTTCCTTATCGCGATATGACAGTGGGTAAATAAATCCCATTCAACGTGAAAAAAATCGTTGAATTGAAATTTTGATCAGCATAAAACCTTTTTGTAAATTAAAACGTGTCTGAATACAAAAATAACATTCGTTTCACTGTAATGAAAATATTAACATTCAGATTTAAGTTGTGTCGAAAAGCTAATGCTTTATCCAGTCGATAGGTGTTGAGAATTATTTTCGCCATTAAATGAAATTAATAATAAAGATTGCAGTGATATACTTTTTAACTAAGAAATGGATGTTTTGTCTTATCATAAGTTGAATGTGTATTTTGCGTGCACATAAAATTTCTTTATTAAAATGATAAGATTTCTCCTAAGATATAAACCAATAAATACAAATACAGCCAGATCTAGAATGGCACGATCAAACTGAACGTAAGCCGTTCCTTTCTACGTGCACTTAAAGCGGTTTTGTTTTCTGCTACTGTTGCACCTAGGCCTTCCCTAAGGTTCAATCTGACCGATCTTCTGTCAGTCAGTCTTCATTGTCCCTCACGACAATAATGATTACTTATATAAGAAAAATCCCCACAAAACCAAACACAGAACATTTCTTGATGTTAATACCTAAACCTTTAAAAATATATATTATATACCTTTAAAAAAATATAGGTACCATAATATTGATGAAATAAGCGAATTCTCGTTGCCAGTGGCAAGGGATTCGTCTTGGCGCTTGAAGGTGTCCTGTATTCAGCAGTTCACGGTGATGATGATGAATACGTGTATTCAAAGAAAGATCAAGACAATTCAAAGCAGGACTTTTATACATTTTTATTCCACCAAATAATAACCCAATAATAACACTAAAGAAAAAACGAATCACATTAGAACAAATGAAAGACAACGTATTACTGATTAAGGTTTTTATTTTGTAAAAAGTCTCTAAAATGCAGATATTTTTCAAAAACTCCACAAAACCGCGTTGATTACGTTTACGTACGCGTACAACGTCTTTGATATTCGAGTAAAATAGGTCTTTGTATGGGGATCATCTTTTGAAGTTGCACAAAGCCTGGCGCGGTCGAGATGGGCTCCATAGATGTTATCAGTCTAAACTGCGGTACTGATAAGGCTCGTGCGCCCTGAATTTTAATATCCAGATCAA
Source organism: Lycaena phlaeas (assembly GCA_905333005.2). NCBI lineage: Eukaryota > Metazoa > Arthropoda > Insecta > Lepidoptera > Lycaenidae > Lycaena > Lycaena phlaeas. The sequence continues at coordinate 12,944,651 of HG995173.1, forward strand.
TTGTACCACTAATTGAATCTGCTAAACTCTAAATTGTAACCCCACATGTATATTCGTTTGTTTATATTGATTTAACCTTGTTTTGTTGATGAAGATATCTTTGATAACCATTTGTTTATGGAATTACAATAGAGGGTTTTAAATTGATATGGATTTTTCTCGATTAAAGGATTTAAAACGAGTCTTGTAAATAAGACATTAGTAGATTATGCCAAAATATTAAGCCCGATGAAAGTGAAAACAAAAATATACTTTTAAATTATTTTAATTTTAATATACGTTTTATTTAAATCACCTAAAACAATTACCTACATTTAAAAAATAAAGTAAATATTTAGAATTAAGTTCTAAAGTGTCTAGGTAATTTTAGTTTAAAATGACACTTTTTGATGAATAATTTGACGGGAACAAAGTTTGTTTTACAGATAAATTATTTTAAACGAACACATTTTTTATAAATCTGTGTTTCAAATTATTAAAGCTTTGCTAAGAATATAAATCAGTCATAATTATATATTTTTTCTAATTTATGTGTGTAAAATGTTTGATCACAGATTTTAAGAGTTAGTGCCACGCTACTTTGCACTTAAATTGTCCGGCACCACTTCTCGCTCACATAAATACCGGCGTAAAGTGGCAGCTATACTGTCGCGTTGCGTGCGGTTTGTGAGTTTCCGTTGGTCCATTGGATAGGGAAAAGGTGGAATTACATGTACAATAAAAAAATCATGAAATTATATTTTTTATATAATTGTTGAAATTGCTAAAAATTATATTCATCTTTTCCGAAAGCACAAAGTAGGAAGTGCATGATATTTTTTCGCTGTTACACACGGTGGTCTGACCACCAGGGTAGCACGTGCCTCACCCCACCACTTAATTATATCCGGGACAGAAGCGCCCTCTAGCGAGGTGCGCAAGCGCAGCTGCCACAGCACGCGCTCTTCATTATTTTGCCGTCCGTACATTGTTTTTGTAGTGTTTGCCCGGTGGTCTGGAATTAACATGTTGATACACACTTGTTTATTCTCCTGTACTTTTTTGTTGTCGGCACTTGAGGTAAAGAGTACTTCCGAAAAGCTGTACCTATGTTTTTAGTGTGTGCTCTTCCAATAAATTTGTTTATCGGTCCTAGATTTCTTTTCGAATCTTACTATGTATGTCTATAATATTACTAGTGTTAGATATTATATAAAAATATTATATACTGACATGTAATAAAAACCTTCATTAGTTTTTAATTTAGCATTAAATCGTTTATTACAATATGTTTTAAAACATGCAATGGACATTATTTCCTTACACTTTTAATATTAAATGTTTAGGTTAGCAATACAGCACAGTCATCTGATAGTAAAATGAAAATTGTAAAAAAAAAATGCCACGAAATTACACTGCCTTTCTTGTCTCCAGAAGTTTTTCTATCAGTGACAGCAAATTCTACGGAATTTGTTATTTGGTACAAAGCAAAGAACACTTAGGCAACGTCAAGCTTATATCTCCCAACCACAGAAATCTAAATAACAAGGTAACTTATTATTTAGATATCTATGCATCCAACGCTAAAACTACAGAAGCTAAAAATATTTTAGAATATTCCTTTTGCCATAAAATCTTGGTAGCCATAGCCCGCTTATAAGATTAATGCGTAAAATAAATAAACATTATTCTTATAGGTCGGATAGATGTAAAAAATATTAACGCCAGCCCACACAACGATAATGTGGTAGCGATCAATTCGAGGCGACGGTGGCACGTAGCTACCATTTGTAAAACGCCAGCCATATTATGTTTGACCCGTTATGCTTCTCACTTTTGCAAATTATGTTACTCCTTGCTCAGGTGGATTATATTGCTATGGCATATTCCATAAATGTACATCATCATCATCAGCCTTTATTCATCCAATCATCATCATCATCACAATCATCAGCCTTTATCAGTCCACTGCTGAACATAGACCTCCCTCAATGAACGCCAAGACGACCGATCCCTTGCTAATCGCATCCAACGCGGACGGAGATTGTCTTCCTATCTGGTTAATGGCCGACCAACACTTCGTCTACCTAGACGCTCCATACGCATCCATCCAATGCTGCCATTTATTTCTAAATTGTGGCTATAGTCTGCAAACAAGCTAATCCACTTATAAGAAAATAAGTTTGAACCGGCGAACTTAGAAACTAAAGTTCTCTGATTGGAAAGTTATCTTATTAGATTTTGATGCGCTGACCCAATGCGGGTTGGTGAACTTCACACATCTTCAACGATTTTTAACCTCACGTAGTTTTCCTTCAAAGGTGAGCGAGTGACAGTCTCGTGCTTAGGTGCACTTTTAAATTTAGAAAAACTTTTTTAAAGACAACGTCAGAGTCAGGATCGAACTCGGACCTACTCACTCAAGATGCCAAGCGTATACGCACTGGACCATGTGCGCTCGTAAGTATAATGTAAAAAAAAGAATTAGTGATAAAATTTTGATGAGATAATTTCATGGTACGGAACCCAAACAATAATTTAAACTCGTTTGAGCACCTGACATTTAAATACATTACGCAACATTCTCGCGGTGTCAAATTAAGGAGCAAAAAATTTTCTGGTTATTCAGTACAGTCTATAGAAATATATCGAGTACAAAGGAATATTGAATGTTTGGGGGCGTTGGTTACTCAGGTTTCATAACAGCGGTAGCAGGTTGTATAGGACAAATGAGATACATTTTTGTATAAAGGATTGCATTTTTTTTTAGTAAAAACCAACTAGGTGTTTTGCAGTTTGACTTCTGTAAAGTTTACTTGGTTGATGAAACAATTTGTATTTTAGTTTCAGTAGCAGCGCCCTGTTGTTTTACCCGACTATTTCCCATCCTGTGGGATTACGGGGATAAATTATAGTCTATGTGTAATTCTGATATGTAAGCCATATTAGACGTACGCCTGAATTCTTTGGCTATATTTTTGTAAAGCTTCATTAAAATTTAATTCAGTAGTTTTTATGCGAAATAGAATCATGCATCCATACATTCTAACATACTTTCCCGTTTATGATATAAGTAGGATAGTAGAATTGTGTGGTTTAGTGTAATCAAATAGTCTTGGTAGTAGGTGGTTCGATTGGATAGATTTTATTAGCTGATAATTATTTTCAAGCAATTATCTATGGCCTAAATAGCTCCTTGAAACTAATACGATTATATAAGAGGTTGAATATAAATTTATTTGTTATTTATATATTCATTTTTAAAAATAGACAAAAAATTATCTTTAGTTCAAAAACTTTTCTATTATTAGTTTTAAAGTATATTATTTAGTATATTATTTCATACAATTAAGAAAAGTGTAAAGTATACATAAAATGTGATTTATTACATAAAATGTGATTTATACAATACCCCATTAACCCAAATTCTTGCGCTAAACTTTTAATCGAAATTAAAAAGTGCAAAATCATAAAAAAACGCCTATTTGATTGAAGTATAGAACGTTAACAACACGCGTCGAAAAAATAAATCAAAATCCTTCTCACAACGCCCACCATTAATAAAACTCTTTAAAATATATTTAATAACGTCTACAAAAGCGGAGAGCACAATACTCCAGCTATAAAGGCCGGCATTTATTATAGCGACAATATATTGAATACAAAAAGATAGTGTGACAAAGACGCGTACTTTTTTAATAATATTGTCATTTCTCAGCAGCAGTGGACTCTTTCAAAAAGCCATAATGCAATAATTTATATCTTTATAAGAGTTTTTTTTTACTCTGTGGGAGAGTGTGCCAGGTGAGCGCGGGTTAAGTTTGTGTAATCTGTTTGACGTTTGATATAATTATTAATTTTGTGAAGATTCTATTAATTGGATTGGAGCGGGTTGGACAATCGGTCGAATCATCAAATCAATCTACTGACTCGAAAAATGCCTCCGCATTTGCAGGCAATAAGTAGTCCTATAGATATACTAACAAAAAATAGACATACCATATATTGGCATGTATGACGAGAAGACGGGAAGACTAGATGGGAAGACGATCTCCGTGCAGTGGCGGGTCCGCGTTGGATGCGAGTAGCAAGGAATCGGTCGTCTTGGCGTTCATTGAGGGAGGCCTATGTTCAGCAGTGGGCGGATAAAGGCTGATGATGATAATGATGATGTATGATTTATTCAATTTCATTATTTCGGCTAAAATTAAAAAAAAAAACCCTGTGAGATAAACCTGTAATAATGAGATAGAAGTGACAGACACACATAAATTATCAAACGTTTCATTCTAAGTAAATTGATGATATTTTATGCTTTTATATATAGCAATAACATTGTAATTGAACCACTATTACAAATTTTAAAAGCCTCTTTTTGTTTCAATGTTTAATATTAATGAAAACATGTCATGTTACAATGTCATGTCCGAGTTTGTCTAACAGGATGTCTCATGTAGTTTTTACTTATTTGGTAGACAAGTTGTATGGGACTGTCATAATCATTTTTCTTTTGGTTTTTTTGTGTTCAACGCAACAGTGGTTTACCTACTGCTGTGAATAGTGGTAGTCAGTCATATATAAACAGCGATAATGGATAATACGGGGGACAGAATGGCTGTTACTAGAATTTACTATATTATACGTTCTTAGAACAATGGAATGTAATTTGATGTAAAAATGTGATGGATTGATCGCGTAGATATTACGAATATTGTAAACGTAAAAGTTTGTAAGTATGGATGTTTGTTAGACTTTCACGTAAAAACTACTGAATGGATGAATCTTTACAATAATATAGCGTATACCTCAGAATAACATATAGGCTATAATTTACCCCTGTGCTCCCACGGAAATGGGAAGTGCGCGGGTGAAACCGCGGGGCGCTGCTAGTGTTCCGATAAACTATTTTGAACTTTTACCAAATTACCACGATATACGGTACAGTATTCATTCATTTTCAAGGTAAATAGGATATGTTAAAAATATGTAGGCCTTGAAGATTTTACATGGTGTTTTTAAAAAGAAAATTGCATGACCAAAAATAAACTATTCCAAATTTGAAAATATCAATCCATAAACAATGTAAACAATAAAATAAATATTTTTTTGGAAGAATCATTGTAGGTTGCCACGGGGCTTGCGCAAAAAATGGCGTTTATGTCCGTCGTCGAGACGAAGTTGACATCGGAGCCACGATAAAATCGATGAAATATCTTTAGGGGGTAAATATAATTCATAGACAAACTTCGCACAGGTATGAGGGTAACGCATATTTAAAAAAAACTCACATCCGTGTCACCGTTTGTTTTTGGACATTATTTTTACCCATAAAATGTTATGTCCCGTTTAAATTATTCCCTTTGTTGTTAATTATAAAATGTGTTTTAAAGATATTTATGCTATTTTTTTGTTTGTAATTTTTTGATGTTGTTTAAGAATGTAATATGGGATAGCTTATAGTTAACGATAAATTACTTATCATTTAACATAAAAGAATATGTTTCCCTCATCATCATAATCATCATCATCAGCCTTTATCCGTCCACTGCTGAACATAGGCCTCCCTCAATGAACGCCAAGACGACCGATCCCTCCATTGTTGTTGCTAACAATTAACTTATAAACAAAAAAATAGGATTTCACTATTTTAGATGGCTTTTTCTTGTTATTGAATTCAATGAAATATAAAATCACATACTGCTATAACTTAGCAGTATAATTTAATGTCAATGTTTCCAGTACAAAATATATTTATTCCAAATTCGTAATTCAAATATTATATTCCCTAAATCTACACGGCCATGGCTAAGTAATGGATGCCACGTACAGGTAGGTTTGGCTAGTTTCACTAAATCCCGTCACCTCCCGTTCCGGGAAGCCGCATGAAGATGTCACTGCGCCCCGCGGGGACGAGCGCGGGCGGTCCGGCCTTAATTAATTTTGATGCATTTACCTGTATACGACATTAGAATCGTGCTTCCAGTGTTCCATTTTTATAAAATGATATGTTTGATTCCATTTTTAAATTGTTGTGTCTATGGTTTCTTTTTTTTAGGTAAGTATAGGTTTTTTCTTATTAGAAATGTAGTTTTTTTAATGACTTTGTGTGGTTTTGAGCTAAAAGGCTTAATTTATACATTTGGCATGTCGTATTTATTATACAATAAAAACTAAAACCAGTAAACGTTATGCCAAGTTAGTCTGAATTTAAAACATTAAAAGCAATCAAATTATTGCGATATTATAATATCATATCATCGTATTATAACTTACTACGCGAACACAACGAAATACAGGCAAGATGATTATTTGTTTGTAGTTTAAAATATAAATTGTTAAACATTTTTTTAAGGCTGTTAAGATTAGGATCAGCTACTGGACTTAGTCTAACGTAATTTATATCTTATTACAAAAATTCATATTATTTAGTTTATAAATGATAATATCATCCTTATAACTGAATAATGTGAATTAATTTAAACTACTGCATTAAAATTTAACGTAGTGTACACCTGTAACATTAAATTATATTTGCATTTTTTAAATTTTATGAATTATATAGCACAGGGACTTATATTTTTTTACCTATTATCAATTTTTTGTACATACAACATTATTTTCTTTTTAAGTACGGAACAAAGGCTGACCATATTATAACCCAAGAGAATATAATCACTACGTTTAATTATAACCTTCATGTATGCAAGTTTGTTAGTAAGTTGTAAAGAAGTAGAGAACTTGAATGGACGCATAATGTTACTCAATGATAATATAAGTAGAACATGGCAATTTTTGAGATGCATTTTTCATATGTCCTTATGAATATTTAATTTAATTCGCGGAAAGAAAAGCTATGTGATGAGAAGAGATTTGTAGGGTGCAATGACCTGTGTGCTACCAACAAGCACTTTTCTCCGAAGGAAGGACTTGTGGGAATTCTACTGTACCTGATTGTCTTACCATATTACTTCTAAGGTTGAACAAAGCGTAGACATAAAATCTGGGACTGACAGTACCGAAGTTCAAACTACCGTGTCATTTAGGTTCACAAGAAAAGTTATATTATAAATTCATCTTTTAATGAATATATAATTTAAAAAAAAAATATTCTTTATTATTAGCAACAAAGGATTTTCGAACCCAACGACACAACTTAATTTTCTTCGACGAAAATACGTTAAGACAAAGAACGACAAAATTACATTCAAGCACATCATAGATGTAATAGACGTTATAGATTTCAAAGCATGAAATCTATTTCAATACCTAAATGTAATTGGTTTTAGCTAGACTCAAGACTCATTGTTTAAACTTTATGTTAGTGATGATGTTTCTGATGACCTTATAAGTCTTATTTACACATCTCACATAGATATTAAAGAGATAAGATTTAGTAGGCCATATAACATTTATATTATTTATATATTCCTTCATCTGAAATGTAATAGCATGATTTGTTAATTCAACGCCGCCATATTAAGATAATAAAAACTTTGATGACGTCTTGTTAGGTAATAATGTATTAATTACATTTTCTTGAACACCGGTCTATTTTAAATATGGAATATTTGATTCTAGTCAGAATATTTAATTGTCTTATTGTTTTCTCATGTTTACGCGAATGTCACTCATCCGAAGCTCGACGTTTCGAATACTTTACGCTTTACGGCAACCCGGTTAGACATCCCTTAAATTAGACCATGGTTGCTGTAAAGTATCCGAAACGTCGGGCATATAAAAATCTTAATAAACCGCGATAGAATCCGTAAAGGTTGTTTAATTTAATTGTCTTATCATAATCACTAAGTAGCGAAAACATTTTATTGCTAATGTTTGCTTGCTTACTTTTAAACTTTTTACTTTTAAACTTTTATCTAAACATGTTTATTGAATTACGGCTAAAATCATTTAATGAAAATTTAATTAATTATATGGCTAACTATTAAAATATTTAGCTATAAAATTATACAAAATATGATGTACAGAAACCTACCAACACGCAGGCGATTTTTCATTAACTTTATCGCGAAATAATCGCCATAAATCGAATCCAGAAACTTCTCACAACTCGTAACGTAAAATTGAAATAGCTTCAACAGCACGCCCAGGCGATTAGAAAGTATCATAATCTTTGTGAACGAATTAAACTTTGACCGAATTATCTTATTAGGGGTTGTGTTCACATCGTTAAATTATCTCGTTTAGCAATAAATATGTCGGTGAAACGCCTGTGTGTTTGGAAACAACTCTGGCCATGTCGAATTTTAATTGAGCGTGCATTGGGGATCTACCCCCGGTGTGTCATATTTGTGTCTATGATCGCTTTGGTTTGAGAAAAGAGGTTGTAATGTTAAGTTTTTTGTCTATGGTATGTTTAATCGTGATAGGATCCTGGTTTAGGGAATCAATCTCAAAGGTTAAAAAAATATTAGTAAATACTAAAATGTCACATTTAATTCAATTATTTAAGTGATTATTACCTTTGTAGTCATCATTTTAAATCTAATCCACGCGCTTTGTAGTAAGCGCGAATATTTTACAACGGATACAATAATCTTTTATATCATGTTCAGGGACAATATGAGCAGAGTCTGCTTATTTTAAGTTTAAACTTTAGATGATAATTAGATACATTCTAGTGAATGTAATTTAAAGATGGTAAATATTATTTGTTATTAAAATAACATTAATCAAATAGTTTTGGTAGGTTAGATATCGTTTTATTTTGGAAGTGGAAACTTCTTTAGCCTCGCTGAACACTATTTCGTAGGGGAAAATCTTATAGATTATGACGCCATAATATGATATTATGACGTCATTATGAAATTCATATTTTTTTTAATGTCACAATTTAATTATAAGTTTTCACTTTCAACGTCGGTCCCTATGACTGGCATTTTTTTTATTCATATCAATAGGCCATTGAAATATTTAATCCAAACATATGGGCAGTATTACAAATGTTTGCCCATGTTCTTGAATCCGTGAAATCTTAGAACTGATGCTGTTTGACTACGAGTCTAGTAAGTTAATAAATACAAAAGAAAATACACAACACATATAAATATATTAATCCCGTAAATCTTTACGTTTAAACTTTTTTCCTGCCTTTATGTTTGGTGCGACAAAAAAATTACTACCTTTCTTTCTTTTGTGGGTAAATCGGCAAGTAAATCACGCTTTTGTGTCCGTTTTGAAGACAAAGGCATCAAACTAAGCGCCAAGGGGTTTTTGTTTGTTTTTTTCTATGAACCAAAATACTTTCGTTACTGACCATGCGGGCAGAATATAAATATAAATAACGTTTTTTTATGTTATAATCCAATTATAAAAGATTAATTTTTACTAAAGATTTGTTTCAAATAGTAATGAAAAAATGTGCTCCCATGGTTGCTGAAAAGTATCCAAAACGTCAGAAGCTTACGCTTGTTTGTAACACTTCCACGCAAAAACTACTCAACTGATCATGAAGAAAGTATGTACTATGTACACATATTCTCGGAGGTACTAGAACGTAGGATACTTGAAAAAGATTTTTTTGCTAACGCAGGCGAAGCTACGGGCATCAGCTAGTAATAAATAAAAATAACCAATAAAGCGCGATAAAACCAAAACCTTCTTTCATTTTTTTTCATTCTTTGTTTAATTTAGAGATTTTTATTTAATTTAGAGATTTTAGTAGACAAGAGTGACTATGTCAAACTTGTCGTGCTTAAATTCTTTCATTTAAAATAGTAAATTCAAACGAAAAAAAAAATACATTATCAAATAAAGGAATAATAAATCCAACATGAACACGAGAAAATTAAATCGGATAGAAATAATTCTTTATTAAATTATAAGACTTCTATTAAAATAAAATTGGGAGAAGCGTGTTCGGAATAGCTTCCAAGAAGTTCTTAAATAGTAAATACCACACTGCCCATGAACACTTTAGTAACAGACATATCATAATTTTGTCAGACAAATGATGGCATAGCACATTTCCACAGTCATGATATTGATATTAAAATTTTATATGCTTCATTAAAACGTACAGTACCCAATTATCTGTTTATATGGGGTTTCTGAGTATATTTGTTATAATAAATAAAAACTATATTAGGAGACAGTTTTTTATTGCGTAGGGACGTAGTTTTCAAGAGAGAATAAGGAAATTATAATTGTAGAAATGTTTTCAGTTAGTAGTTACCTACGTCGACTCATAAATTAAGTACGATACGACGAGTGAATTCAGAAACACTGTGACTTTTTTATGTAATCTGGGTAGAAAAAATGACAGACGTGCAATCTGATGGTCGAAGATCGACGTAACACATGAACTTGAACTAGTTTACCTCGTCCCTGCTAACTTATTTGTGGTGCCTATTTTGAAACAAGATGTTAAGTCTCAGTGCCAGCTAATACTGCCTATTCTTCTCTCCGAAACACAGCAACAGCTGTTTCACGGGAGATACAATCAAGATGGTGGTACCTACGCAGCCGGGAGCGCGGGAAACCGTTTTTTTTTCGAATACTATAGTATACTTTTAGGCCTGATGGCCTTTAAGTTCAATCGGTAGGTAGAGCGCGGCAAACCGCATCCTTCCCGCGTGCATTGAACATTCTATTTTCAAATCTCACGTAGTTTTTGAAATTCAGGTAGATATTCTATAATGATAATTCCGAGACCTTGTTGCTGTCACAATGTGGGGTCAGCAATAAGTGGACGAACAAATAAATAGCAACATAAATATTGTTGGCTCTTTAACGGGGCGGTGTGGTGTTGCCCATAACAAAAGAACACAATAAATAAACATGACACCGAATTGGTGACGCAATTAATATACAATAGTGATGGTTACTGAAAATATTATGCATGTTTTATTGGGAACCAATATCTATTGAATTATTATTATTCATCATGAGAAAATCAAGACATATTAACTAGTGCTTGATCCACCAGGGATAGTGAAGTAGGAGAGTGATATTTTGTGAAAAAAAATATGAAAAATACTAAAAGTGAAGTTCTGAAGGTAATGTTTAAGAGTGTAATTAAATTCAATTATTATTATTCAATTAAATAATGGTAATAATAAAGCGTGGAGACGACACACTATAAAATAACAAGGGTTTTTTTTAACAGATTGGATACAGAAATCCTTAAGCATTTAAAATCACTTTATAAATATTAGCACAAACTTTAAATTGAAACAAAATATCATACCAATCGATACGTGGATGGATATTAAATGATCATTAGTCTGTCAAGCGCCCTATACCTGACCATTCATTTTGCTGTCAAAATATTTCTCCCGAGCGTAACTTTTTTTTTAATTTTCGTGAATTTGTGCGAATGTTGCCACACAATGCTGACGACTCAATATTCATACAATAGGATATATTTGTCATTGTCCATTAGAGTATATTGTTGGAAAACATGTAAGATATTAAAGTATTCTAGTAGATGTGTTGATCAATTTGTGCCACAATATGAAGTTATTATAGCTATTGTAAGGTATTCATTATTCTCAGCTGGCAACTTATAATGTTTCTTTATGTGTAGAGGCTACTTGTGTTTGCACTCAAGAATTGCTTTTCGTGTGTCGAATTTGAAATATGCTTCTCAGGTGGTTTGTGGTATGAAGGTGCATTTCTTTGTACAACCCTCCTATCGATTATGGCGATAATATGTCACCCAAAATTTTGTTACTATTAACTGAAGAACACCGTACACGTTGCTATATTTTTAATATGTCGCTTTAAGCTGTATTTGTGAAATTTTTAATCGGCTCAACCAACTTCCTGATAGGAAGAATTATATTTGTAATTACCATAGCTTAGAAGTGACAGGGAATCAATGGAGAATGAAGAAACATGCTAAGTCTATAAAAATAATGTAAAGTATAGTATCAACCCTTTATGTCACGGCACGGGTCTCCTCCTCGAAATCAGGCGAGTAGGATTATTTCTATATTAGACATTAAAAAAAAATCATGATACATTCGTTATAATAAGATTATAATTTTATTTTGTTATATTTTTGTACGAACGAGTTTATCAGTATCGCTATCTAATACGAGATGGCGCTGATTAGTAAATACGCTTTGTAAATCGCGTTTTTATATTATTATTCTATATACTATAATATCTAAATTCAACAATGTATGTATATTCTGTTTCTCAAAAAAAAATACCTATATACCTAAAAACCAAAAGGAATACCGAATAGTAGTGACTTGTAAACGACTTCATTTATACAGTAGTTTTGAATTTTGATACATATTTTTTTAGTTGGCAATAAATAGCATGTCGCAATTATTTAAAACATAGCTTTACGTAGGTGCGAACCAAGAACATAACAATACAGCATAAAATAAAAATCGCATTGTAATCCGGTATTGGCCGTAGATAAGGAGGGATTGTGACAAGGCAAGAATTATGTGCTCCAGAGGGCAATTTTTCTTTCCCGGGATTTATTCACGTAATTTATTGAGGATCTGGCTGTATCTATACTAAGCCTTCATTGGGCCTACGTACGCAATCAAGGTATACAAGGTATTAGTATATTCTATGTATTTTCTATTTACTACTTTCACTACTAGGTATTCGGCTTAGGACACTACAATATTTTATATAGAGTATTTTTTTACGTACTTAGATGATTTTTTAAAAATTTTGTGCATTACTATCTATAATATAAATTCTATGTTTTTATTTGCATAATTTTTAATAGCCTACTCAGTAACATAAAAAAAAACAATTAATATCTTTAATTGGAAGTAAAGAAAACATCAAATTGGATCTTACATGTTTTAAATGAGTGAAGTCGGGAAAACATCTAGTGTATTATCTAAGCTTCTAAGTTTTAAGCTATAAAAATATAAAAGCCTCCATACAAGCACTCTACTAAACGCACATTGTATCAAGTCAATATTTTTTACTACTTTTTTATTTTTATCTTAATTCTCGGTAGCATCTGATGAGATAGCTTATCCGTCATCAGTTATTAAACGAGAAATGTCGACATAAAAATATATTACCACTCAAATATTCTGTTAACGTTTAATTGAAATTTGTAGTAAAAATTATAGTTTGATGTGTACATATATATCTTACAGTGTATTAAATATTATACAAACCAGCAAACAATCTATTGAGGATCCTAAAATGAATCTTAAGACTGTGGACTGTAGATCCATAGGTCGCTGGTTCATATCCGGCTCGAAGGACCAAATTGTATGTTTATGACAACATACAAATAAATTATTATGAAACTTTTGGGGAGAACAATTAAAGGAAACTTATATAGAAAATTTTTATTCGCCATCTTTTCTGTTACATCTTTAATAACGCCGTACCAAGTACGCAGTGTTGTTAAATTTAAAAATTATTTATGTTTACGTTCTAAACAGTGTGTATTTTTCGTTTAAAAATGTGTATTTTAAAACACGTGGGACGGGATTGATACCGCGGCTGATGTATCTATAATCTCTATGCTAAGTAAATGGCTCGCACGCAGCAATTTGACACGCAAAATTTTAAACGAACGTGCCCATGAATCGTTGATGACAAAAGTGTTCCTGGCAGCCGAATGTCGAGAGTTGGCTTAGCACCGGGCCCCACACCCTCGACCGCAGTCGTAAATTTAGGGTTTCATAAAACCAGATCCGAGATAAGACACAGTAGAGAGTCCCGGATCAAATGCGAACCTTCGAACAACATAGACAATAAAAATAATACTGCACATCTGCGTCAGCGATGCGAAATTTGTCGTGTTTACATAAAATACTTCTTCGATAGCGATCGACGATTCGCGAGAAATTTTGAAAAAGGAATATGTCATTGGCAAACGCACTAGCCGCAATATGAAACCGAAAAAAAAAGTTGAAAGCGAACTGTCAAGAGGCCCACAAAAGCATTATAATTTTAACAAGTTTTTGGATTGTTCCAGTATTATAAGGCGTCTATTATGTTGTTCAGCCATAGTAAGGGTATTTGGGCGCCTTTGTGGCTCGGTATTGACAAATAACTCTGGATTCACCCATAAAGCAACAATAATGAAGGATTAGTAAAGTGGAGCGGGTATTTTTTGTAATGTCTGAGGTAGATGGCGCCACTGTGTACTGTTTGCGTTAATCTCTATAAAGGCGGTACTTATTCTGTTGTGTTATTGAATGCATTGAGAATATATCAAGTGTGAAAGCTTTCTCTACACCTTGTAGCGTTATGCAAACTATTAATTAGATTAAGTACATATAACTTAGCATACATTTTAGCTTTACCCATCTTTAGCATGCAATATTAAGAAATCGAGAAAACTGTTAGCAAAATAAGTCTTACTGCTGGGCACCGGTCTCCTCGAAATCAGGCGGGGACAAGTATTTGGCCAGATCACCGGTGTGCTAGAATAATGCGGGTTGATGAACTTCAAAGATTTTTAACGTCAAAAGGCATGCAGGTTTCCTCGCGATGTTTTTCTTCACCGGTTAGCGAGTGATGGTTTCATATTTAGGTGCTCTTATAAATTTAGGAAAACCCATTTCAAGCAACCACAGAGGGTCAGAATCGAACCCGGAACTCTCACTCAAGCGGCCGAGCTCACCCTACTCGACTATCGTCGCTCAAGTCAACTTATAAAGAAACAAGCCGCGCCCCGCGGTTTTACCCGCGTACTTCCCATTCCCGTGGGAGTAAGTTGATAAATTATAGCCTATGTATTATTTTGATGTATAAGCTATATTATTGTAAAGTTGCATTAAAATCCATTCATCCATTCAATTAACGTGTAATTTACACATCTATACTTACAAACTTTCGCATTTTATATGTAATATAAAGTAAGATATTACACAAATTAGTTACATTTTTTTTCATAATTACTCAATAAAGCCTTCGTGGCAATTATTAGGTTTTATAAAAGAAAAGGTTTTTCAGCGGTAAAATTGGTGGATATTATTATTATGATTGTGTGATAAGCAACTAAACGTTTAATTAATAAGGTAAAATTATAATGTTTTGCCAAAACGTCGTTGTTTTATATTGTTTCGATGGAAATGGCTTTAAATTAAATTCTGAATTAGAGTTACTCAGCTTCATATCTATTATTTTAATAGGGGAGGAAGAGGGGACAAATGAGTCTGCTCACTTGATGGTAAGTGATAGCAACATACATAGACATCCGCTACAACATAGATGCGTTGATATTTACATCCATTTTAACACTCCTTTGAAATCGCTGTAAAAATACCATCAAAATAAAACAACGTGCCTAACGGGACTAAAGATTTGTTCTTAAAAAAACCCGAAAACATTTCTTATGTGGTCTTAATACTAATGAGTATTTATTAATTAATTAATTTAAAAGAAACAGTGGGATCCACTAATCTACAAACACGCACAACCAGATGCAAGCAAATTTTTAACATCAATAAAACAACCATAGACATCCTAAACGTATCCCACATTATCTTATTCCAGCAATAACTTAACGTGTTATAGACGTGGAGACATATATTTAAAGCCTCAGTAGATAGGGCGCAATAATTTTGACAATGACTAGCGCGCCCGGAGAGGCGTAGGCGCGGGGTGCGGGGAGGGGACGAGGCGAGGGGGGGGGCAATCTGTGCACTAAATCACGCTACGAATAAAATTTATGGCGCCGAGATAAAAACTCGCAGCTTTTCTCTTTTACGTTTCTTCCCTCCCCTCCTGGCTCCCGGAAAATCCATAGGGATTTTTCCAAGTGTTACGTGCGGGGCCGAGGCGATTTTGTTTTATGCTTATTGTCAGTTCCGATGTTTTGTTTGCCATGATAAGGGATTGTCTCGGCCAGTATATTATAGTATGATACATGATAGTAAAACTTTATTGTTGTGTTTATGTATAGTGTTTTTATATTTGTTGTGCGTTATATATGTTATAAAGGCCTATATTAATTCGGCATTAAACATATACTTATGATAATAGTATAGGTACATCAATGATTTCAGTTTCTTATTATAAAGTACTAGCACTGCCCCGCGGTTTCACCCGCGTAGGTAATTCTTATTCTCGTGGGATTATGGTGATAAATTACCTATAGCCTATGTGTTATTCAAATGTATAATTTATATTATTGTAAATATTCATCAAAATCTATTCCGTAGTTTATACGTGAAAGAGTAACAAACATCCATACTCACAAACTTTTGCCTTTATAATATTCGTAGGATCTTCACAATGGTTAAATACTTTAGGGCCTGTTTCACAATTTCTAGATAAGTTCAGAATAGGATATCGGCAACATATTTGACAGATACTTGACAGATACTCCACATACTCTATCTGTCAAATATGTTGCCGATAGCCTATTCGGAACTTATCTAGAGATTGTGAATCAGGCCCTAAGTTCAATTTAATTTTGTCGGATTCAGAAGAATTACGTATACAAGAAAAACGCTTGAGGCATTAGTACATAATAAATTTACAAATCTTGAATTATGTGGCCACGTAACTTTGGTTGGTTATATTGATAATACCTATTCTTTGCAGGCCATATCTGTAGCCAATACAACTCTAAAAACTGACTCTTTAAAACTAATTAAGACATAAAACATTTGCCTTTACATCGGCTTTGTGTGTAATTTAATTTAAATATCTCGATAAAAAATACATAAACACATAAAAAGACAGGTGATAATATACAAACATAACAAGCTCATATTTCCTAATAGGTTGCCTTTATTGTGTTTGTGCTGAAGTGTGATGGATTGGCGGAAGTCATGATGGATTCGCTCGATGAAAAAAGCCAAATTGGCAGCGCTCATGTAAGTACATCCAGGATATGCCTTACGAAAATATGAAGTACTAATTAATAGTAAAATTTACTTTACTGAATGAATAGTTATTATATAGTATTACTAATTGAATCTGGTAGAGATACAAAGTGCTTTTTTAAATTCCGAAATAAAAAACCGACACTCTGTTCCGCGTTCTTGTCTGATTGAGTACTACCATCATACTTATTTGATTCAGAAAAAAAACTCGCAAGGAAAAATTGACTTGAAGAAAATACGTAAAAATTGCCTTTTGACTTGGCCCTATCTCTGTCATATGCATTAGAATTTTCTAAAGGTGTTGGAGAAATCATAGACTGAATTATTTTTTGTTTACCTATCATGTACAACTCTCGAGGTCATTTATGTGTGCTTTGTAAGTTAAAATTTTATTCAAATAAATAATAATTACTTAAATGATTAAATTTAGTTTATTAAAAAAAATATTATTTTACAATATATTTTTATTAATGGTAACTTAATATATTATTTTACTATTAGGATATTAAAGATAATTATTTTAATTTCATACTAAGCCACACACAAAGGCCCAAATTCTTGATAAAAAAATACAATTTAATATCATTTGGATATCTTAAGAGCCTATTAATAATATAATAGATATAATAAAAAATTTCATAGCTTTTTTATATTATTACTTATAAGAAGATTTTCAATGTCATTTTAACATTAATTGAGACTTTGATTTCATAATCGGCGTACAATCTTATCTATTTGCATGTTATTATCTTTATTACAATAACGGAAACAGGTGGTAGCTGCTGATTAAGAGGTTTGTTAGTATATTCTAGATCTTTATCATGTTAACGGCCTAAAAGAATTGATTCTTGTTAATTTCAATACTTGAGTAATGACTGATGTTTTAACGGCCGGCTGGTGTGGTAGTCCGGCTCAATGGTAAAACAGAGAGGGCAGGTACAATTCCCGCTAAGACAAAAAAAAAACAATAATAATATATTAATTATCCTTCTAATAATATATTTTAGTCATTTTATTATATTTTTTAAGGTTTTTAGTTTTAGGTCCATTATGCTTTTTTTTAAACTTATTAATGTCTATATCAAACTTAAATTATTTGTAAGATAAGATTTTTTTTTTTTCGGTTGGATCTATGCTAATGGTCCTAGTGACCGTTATGCGTCATCGGAAATGGGGTGATCCGGTTGGATCATCCTATGGCGTTAAAAATTTGGGGGGTTGCCCCCCGCCATGTTCATGGCGTCGGGTTTGTACCTAACTTGGTCAGCTACGGTCGACTGGTTTGGAACGGGTGACGTTAGAAACCTATCGTGAGGGCCGGCCCTCCCCTCCCCCGGTAGCGGGGGAGGCGGGTCAAGCGCGGGACCCGAGCAAGCTGCCGATAGCAGAGTGCTATCGGTGATTACTTGGTCTATATTGGTGTCGACTCGTAGCTGATCTGAGCCTATGCTGTCGCGGTTGATCCGGATCAACTGGTCAACGGAGTGTAGGGTTCGACGTCGCATACGACCCCGGGGCCCATGCGGTGTGAATGTGTGCCTAACACCGGCTGTGTTATGTCTGAGTGTGTGTTGTAGCTTACGTCGCGCTTCAGCGTCGCGCTTTAACAGTTCTGTGATTTTATCAACAGGATCGGTTATGACATTCTTAGGTAACCTAGACTTATTAGGTGCTAAGCTATCGGGGGTGAGTAAGATAAGAATATAATAATAATATCTATGGACGATTTTTACACCACGTCAATCAGGTCCCGTGCTAAGTTTTCGAAGAACTTGTGTTACGGGTACCAAACAACGGAAATACATATATTTAATACTTTTATATTAAAACATATATTTAAGATTATTATTAAATAATACACAAATTTAATACACATCCATGACCCAGGAACACAGAAACCTTTTTGTTCCCCGGCGAGATTCGATCCCGCTACCTCCGGCTTGAGCGCCAACGCGCTATGCTTCTGTTATCTGATATCAGTTATGTGTCCTGTGTCTTCTTTCAAAAATATTATAAGGAACAATAAATGATTACGTAGCTGCTAGATATGATTAAAATTCCGGAGACCGGCAAACGAGGGTGCGAAGTAAGCGCTACTTAATACACTTCCAGTAACATCCCTGTGCTCGTGTCGTGTCGGGTTCAGGATGGATACCAGTTAGACACGACGATGACTGTTGAGTCCCAAGTGCATGGACGTCCTGTCCCCTGCCACATCTTTTATTATACATGTCCCAGCCAGCTTCATTAATAATTAGCCGTTTCATCAACAGCCTAGTGTCTACTAAACTATAAAACATTTAAAAAAAATGCTGCCTAATGCTTAGACCATTCGTACGATATTGCGGTGGCCATTTTACAGAAGTAAGAACAATAAAAAATACATTGCTCGAGTCAGTTGCATCTGCATTCACAATACTATCAATTGTGTTTATTTTCTTCCATATTACGAAATTTGATGAAGAGGCTAGGCATAAGGCAAGTTGTTAAAATTTACGGATCCATGCCAGTTAATATCATCATTCATCAATCATTCAGGACCATAAAAATATTAAGAAACAGAAACAGAACTTATTTCAAATATTTGTGTTCAGGACGCTAGTGTTATGCTTGGGTGAGTCACCTGCCCACCCCCTGCTCCGATTTCACTCTAAGGCCTTTGGGCCAAAGCATAGACATTTAGAAAAAAAACCAGGAGCTAGTGGAACGGCTCTGTTTGATAAAGGGGCTAGGCTGTTAATTGAGCAACTAACTAAGGTAGGTACTTGGATGCGATCACGTCAAATACAACCAAACGTCGTCTCAAAGTAATTATTTTATATATTTTTAGTTTAAAATTTACATCCATAAATTCAAACTTTACTGGGACCCAAAACACATCTAAAACATTTCCATTGAGGACTACAATAAAATATATATTTTCCATGTTTTTTTGTATCGTGATAAAATATGAAAGAAAGCACAATGTAAAGTTAAGCACCTGTCTTTACTGTCTGTCTGTCCTTGCCTGTTGAGTATAAGACATTTATTTGTCTATAACACTTGTCTACAGACAAACAAAGGTCTTTAACCTTTACTGTACCAAAAGTATAACTGTATCATTTATTACCCTATTTCTTGTGTTAATTGAATTTATAGCTTAGGGAAACTTATTTTTTAAGGAATACAAATGTTTTGATTAAATAAAATATAAATTACTACTCTATTTCTAAATAAAGACGATGCGTTTCGTATTGAAGAATAACGGGTCGTGTAATTAAATTTATCTGATTATTTTATGTAAATCAATTAAAAACCCTAAATAATTTTAATCGTAGTTCGATTATCAATACTAATATAAACAGTAGGTATCCATTAAATTTATAAGTGTCACAATACCTATATAAGTTTGTATGAATGTTTTGTATGTGACGCGTTTAATTAAAAATATACTATTCATCATAATATACTCTAATATATATAACACATACATAGTATAGACGAATGTATGAATGAATATTAATTAATCTATATTAATCGGAAGTATGGGGCTTCCACAGTATTAGTTTCAGTTTCAACTTTAGTCTAGTCATAAATATATTGAAGTGTTGGAATTGCCTTTTATTATCATCATCTTCAGCCTATCCGTCCACTGCAGAGGTCTCTCTCCCTTTATTTAAGAGCTTTGCACTTGTCGGTGGAGTGCTCGCCAGTCCTTCTGTCTTTCTGCCAATATCGTAACTTCCGGATACGATACGACCTGTACATTCTTTATCCGTTCTATATAAGTTCTTATCGGTTTACCTCTTCCTTTCTTTCCCTCAATTCTTGTGATATTTTTACAAACAACTCATGTTGTATCACGTGACCAATTAATTTCCTGTTCTTCACTTATAATAATTGATAAACATAATAGTTTTTTAGATAATTTCGAACTTAGTTCCATTAAAATTTCATTTGCGTTATTTTATTAGAAATAGATGAATTAGTTTTTCCTAGTTTAAATGAGCAAGTTTATGAACTGTTTAAAAATCGGTAGTGGCTAAAAGAAAGTTTTATCAAAGAGATAATATGATATATGCTTGCCTTATTCCTGTGTTTTAAGCTAAAGACATGACTCCACCGCGGCGCACGCATAGTCTACGCATGTGTGTATCAATGTTAATTGCAAGAAATGTCATTGTAATGAAACAACTCTTATATATCACTATTTATCATATTCCCCTCCTTTTCTAATGAGTTTCATCCTAATGTGTTTATTTTTCACTTTTTACCTTATTTGAAGGCTTGGCACCGATCTATTAGGGTTAAATCCATTGATACAATCGTTAAAGTTCTTTTTTACATTATAATGAGAGAAATTCGCGTAAACATAGAAAACAATATGCAAGATATGTGCGTAGCGTATCCGTGGGTTGCACTGGAGGCACTCACATACATTTACTTGTAAAGCGAAGCTTGACACTCTTCAAGACCTCGCGACGTCGAGCCTCGCCGTGTCCCGGGATTTCTGACTTGTGTTAGAGCAGTCTGACGGGTTGATGATGATGGTGTGGTAAATACCAAGCAGGTGTGTGAGGACAAAATAGTCCTAAGCATTAAATTTAAATTCGTCCCACAAAAACTCCACATTCATATGTCATGGTGATTGTCTTACTTATCTGTACTCAATCAGTGTTTACATTATTGCGATGGCGTGATCCCCGTCAAAATAATGTCCTTATTAGACGACAAAACGTTTTCACAGAACCATCGGCAAAAAATGACAAAAACATCCACGTCAGAGATTACTCCGGAGCAAGGCCATCTGTGGATATTGAGACCATCTCACACGAGATAACTTATCAGTCGATCTCGACTCGGATTTTGTGAAGAAAAAGCTAAAGAAAAGGAGCCCGTGAATAGAAGAGCCATAGACTACAGACGCACGCCACAATCGCATTAGGTCGGCCGCTGTCGAACTCTACGATGATTTGAATTTCCATTGTTTATGGTGGCAGACATGTGTCAAAGTTCGATTGGAATTTAAATTCGGCTTCTTTGTTGTGTATTTTTTTTGTCGAGTTGTAAACACGGTACGGTGATGTTCCAATTTGGTTACCAGTCTCTTGTATCTATGACTTCTCATAATAAGATGATATTTTTGACATTGGTATGTTGTTTGAATAATTACGAATCATATTCCAAACTGGCTCCGTAGACATTTTATTCATATAAATGAAAGGTACTTTTATTTATGCCGGTCGTTAGGCACTCAGTGTACTTAATTAACTATATTCGAAACAGCCAGAAGCTAGGGAACAGTACAAAGCGGCGACCATTTTGTTCTGACACTTTTCAAAATTGGAACGTGACGGTTGCAAACGCTGCCAACCAGAGACAATGACATGAAAAGGAAAAATATAAACGGCCCTATTTTAAACAGAGGCACAACAGCGATTTATATTTTATAAAGTTTATTCGTCCAGGGAATTATGAATTCGTTTTATATATTGTTTGAGTTTACGAAGGTCGAGAATTGTGTGTGATTATTGTGTATGTTGCGCCATTGTGGTAGTATGTTGTGTTAATTTAAAAGTGCGTTCTTGAACCCTTTCAGAGGCATTGTATCTTTGTGCGCTTTGTACGAGAGATGGTTTATCTGCCTCGCGGGGTACATAAGTGCTGTTTTTTCATTCCGTAATGCTTTTACATTTCAAAGGGGTTAAATGTTATTCAGACTGGCTGTATAGAAAGTGAGTGGGTGTCGCGAGCATTGAGAAGTAAAACTCATTTACGTATGTTTTACTATACAAATTAGAGATTTGTACATAGGTCCTTTATTGCTCAGCCATTGAATTAAATTAATTTAGATTGCATTTATTTTATGCGTAGATTTAAAAAAATAGTAATAGATGTAGAAACATAACTCTCCTTGGAAATTCGTGAATTAGGTATTTTAATTGTTTTTTTTATGTTATTGATTTAGTAGATCTCTGACAAGAAGAATATCGATTCGATTTCCTAATTAAATCTAAATGGACAGATTTGAGTTCTAGAACTCAATATTTTATGACTATACATAGCTTTATAAAGATAAATTATAAAGAAATACAATAAAATATTAGCCTATGTTTATTATTTACCCATGTATCCTGTTAAGAAACTTAAAATTTAAGATTATTTCCCGTGTTTAGATGGCAACACATATTATTTAAATTTAATTTTATAATAACTTTAGAATTCTGTATACTTTAAATTAAATCATTATGTTATCACTGTTCGAAGACTGGGGGTTGCAGTTTAGCGGCGGTTTTCAATATCCTATCTATCTTAAAATTTTCTTATCTCTCTTAAAATTTTGACAGATTTTGTAAGAAAATGTGTCAAAATTTCAAGATAGATAAGAAAATATTAAGATAGATAGGATATTGAAAACCGCCGTAGATAGACAAAGTGGGAAGAGGATCTCTATGCAGTGGCCGGTCCGTGTTAGTTGCGAGTGGCAAGGGGTCGATCGTCTTAGCGTTCATTGAGGGGGGCCTATGTTCAGCATTGATGATGACCCATAATAATAATGATGTTTTTTCTAATGCCTTTGACATTATATTTATCATCATCAGCTCTCTTGAGTTTGAACGACTTAATAATATATATACATATATACCTACATGTATCGGCACTTCATAATAATTGTAAAAAATAGTCATTCATATTAGAACGATAATTAAACGTCCTTATTAATATATTTCGTTCCAGTGCCATAGAATGTATTCCCACGGGAAACGGGATAAGTTCCGTCAACGTAGTGTGATTTTGAAATCTATTTTTTATTATTTTATTGTTTGTTGATTTCTTTAGGTACCTACCTATTTCAATTTTCGTACCTATTATTTCTTACTATTCCTTCACGTTTTCGACTGGGAGTACCTAAAAATATATTTTTTCTTTCAAACCGTCTTCAAACCACCCAACGGTTAGTGATCAACGTCGCCCATGAACGAGTTCATCTAAAACGTAACAAGATAAATCTACTGATGGTACCTTCTACTTTCTTCTCTTTATTTCAACACAGAGCTGTTTGGCGGGCAAACAAGCAGGACAGTACCTACTCATGCTGGCCGGAATGTTCCACACACAACACAAGTACATCTCTCCCCTTGGAGTATTTCTAATCATCATCATCAGCCTTTACCCTCTGCTGAACATAGGCCTTCCTCAACGAACGCTATATTCTAGTCATATAAAACTCTAATTGGCCCTATGGGATCTTTTGTGATATCCTAGACCTAATTTACTACCCCTAAGATTCACACAAAAATTGATGCAAACTTTGATTTGCAGCCGTCAAAATAGTCCTTGATATGAACTCTGGGAGAGATGAAAGAGGTTTACAACAAGCTTAGTATTTACCTATACAAAGGTACCTAGTTATATAATCTTATTATGCTACGCCAACCAAATTCGTTCATGTACTGCGTATGTTATGACGAAACATTAGTATTAGTGCAGTTATTAAGTCTGCCATACCTTTTATCATAACAAATACTTTAAATCTGCTCCACAGTAACAGGCAAGCTGTTAAATCCATGCAGATGTCCATAAAGCTCTAGTAATATAATTTTTGAAAAGATTAGTCCCACTGAGTTTGTTTCGCCGGTTCTTCTCAGTGGGCTTGCTTTGGAATCGGTGGTAGACTCAATTGACGTTGAAAAAGATAGATTTATGGTACTATTTTGATTAAAATTTTTGACATTGACTTTGACTCTATCACTGGTAAAAAACATAGCGTCACAGTAAGTAGGTAGGTAGTAGGTAAATGTAGAGTGTTTGTTAAAGTCTATTTACCTGATTGTAAGTGATAGCGACATAGATATCCGATACATAAGGATTAGGTGCATTACTAGCCTTTCATATTATTATACCTATGAGTATGTTATTTTCTTGATTCGCTTACCATGTGAATCGTTTATAACTGAAGACAAAAGAGTGTTATGTGGGTACATATTTTGAAAAACACTGCGTAGGTAAGAACTCTACCACTCTATTAAATAAAAATTGCTTTTTAATTAATATGTATGAAATTTATATATTTTCCTTATTTTGATGGGCGACGCTGACGCATCATGTGCCTCGTCTGTCCGTTCATCATACAAATTAACATTATTTATAAAATGGACACTTTTTTATAGTCTAAGTATAAATGGCAAATAACAAAGTATCTATAATACTTATATATATGGACATAATTTTGTGTCTGAAATAAACATTCTCTATTCTATTCTATTCTATTCTATTCTATTCTAATAGTTGCTAACAGTCGGCGAATAAACTGTAACTAAAATAAATAATTTTAGTTAGATTTTATTCGGGCTTCGTATACCTACAGGACATTTGTAGGCATTAAAAATAGGTAACTATAAATCTTTATCTTCATGACTATGTAAATATTTTAAATACAATTAGTACCTAATAATATTATAAGTTTTTGTGAGGTTAATGTTTACTAAGTTAACGTGGTATGTTACAACATCATTTATTTATATGTTTTTTTACCATCGTGACGTTTAGTGAAGTAGGCCTATGTTTTGAAGAGGATGGATAATGGCTGATCATGATGATGGTGCTTTTCGGAAAGACGGAGAGGAGGTCGTCTTAGTTGAATGCGAGTTACAAGATTGGCAGTCTTGGCGTTCAATGAAGGAGGCCAATATTCATAATAAAAAATGTGTGTTCTTGGCTTTGTTAAAAGGCATAAATGCTCTTTAATTTGTATTTATTTAATACAGACACATATATAAGTCATTAATCGGTCGTCTTGGCGTTCATTGAGGGAGGCCTATATTCAGCAGTATAATTAAAACAAAATATCTTTGTTATTATAGTAGGTAGGTATACCTAGTTACAATAAAATAATAAATAAGTGATATATGATATTAAGCTAAAACTTGTAGGTATAGTAAACCTACAGTGAAATTGTTCGTAAGATTTTTATGTGTCTTTAATAGCAAAAGTAATATTTATATGTAGCCGCGGAATATTATACAAATAATTATTCTTAGTGACATTCAAATTAGCGTTTTCTTAAAAACGATAGTCTGTTACAACGCCAGAAATGCATTAAGTAATTAAGTATTAATGGAATGATTAAAAAACTAAATTGTTTAACATACGCAAATTTTCCTATAGGTACTTATTTTTATTATTTTTGTAGTTGACCTTTCGATTATAATTTTAAATAAATAGGTTACATATATTTAGATTATAGTAGGTAGCAGGTAATAATAATACTCCACATTTAAAAAATTATAAACTATTATTTTTTAAATGTGGAGTTTTATCAAAACTGATTTTTGCCTTTTAATAATTTCTTAAAAAAATTGTGCTAAAGATAGATATTGTGTATGCATATCAATAGAAAATCCAGAGCTGAAATAATAAGACGTAACAAGTGTAAAGTCATAATTCATAATATTGCATCGTAAGCGTTGTTTAGCTCAGCAATTCATAATAAAATACAAAAATGCGTCCATTGTGCGCGTCGTCCGCCATCCATCAACCGCGTCGCACCACTGACGCACACCACTGCACGCCCGCCCAAAAAGAGAAAAAGAAAATTGTATAAGAGAACACACCCATCGCGATAGTCACGCCTTCGACGGCCGCCCGGGCCGCGTCGACCAATGGGAGGCCGCGTGCGTCCGAGCCGCAGCGAGCGCCGCCGACTGGCGTTCACAACAAAAAGTCATACTGGTTTAGTGTCGGGTTGCGTCCCAGCGGCGCCGCATCACGACGCGCGGTACAGCACGCGCCTGCGCACATAGACCACCAAAACATACTCATATTTGCGAGTGATAAACACAAAATGTACGTAGGATGGAGCGATTGATTCTGTGTGTATCTATTGTGATTAACAGTGATAGTGAACGATTATTGAGTGATTACGTGATAAGGACAATCGAGGTAATGTGCATTTTTTTGAGGATAATTTATATTATAATATCGTTTGAGACAAGAATTGTGCGTGCTTTGATAATATTTTTCTAAATATTTTGACTGTAAATCATACTTAAAAGAATTAGTAAAACGGACCATAAACAAATAAAATACATTGTTTGTTATGGAAATAAATATGAATAAATAATATTTATTAAACATAATTTTAATTTATTTATTTCACATTAAATATTATTTATAGAAGAAACAATAAAAGTAATTGAATAATGAGTTTGAAATAAAATATAGGAATGATATGAGAATTATTGCTCATATGGTCGTCGCTCATGTCCGACGGTAACATTCATAAAGCTGATTTGAAAAATGTTAATATACATCTAATATCTTTACTATGTTAAAAAACATACACACAGTAATTTTTGGTACCCAAGGCAGGTTTTGATATGTACACTATGCGTATAAACGCTTAATAGAAATACATACATTTGTATATTATTATATGCACTCTGTTATGTAGTAAAACATACTTAATAATAAAAATACAAATAATTTGGTTTCATATGAAAGACATAAACGTGTCCAATTATCTATTTTTTATTTTTATCATTAGATTTTTATATTAGGAGGTAATAGGAGAAATAGCTTACTTTTTATAGGTATTATATAAAGTTATTTAGTTATGGCATATAGTTTTTCATCAATCAATATTGTTAAATGAGTATTTAATTAAGGGGTTTTCCGAGATAAAAGATGTAGAGTATAAGAGAATATTGTATTTAATATTTCTTAAAAAAACATTGTTTTGAAGTTTTTTATTTTATCTCAAACGAGCTTTTGCTCGAGATTATGTCCGCGTGTACTTAAGTTATCAGCGCAATTTAACCTGCGTTATAATTGTGACCCCCTATCTTTACCCCTGGGGGCTTTATTCGTTTCAGCTTGACAGATCATTTTGAATTATACTCGAAAACTTATTTACTTATTTTCATACTTAGTCCAGAAATGAGAAACCTCAATTTACTTAACCCCTTTAATTTTTAAAGTCCTTTATTAGCGCTCACTAATATCAAGGAATCTCTGTACCTAATATCAATTTTTCTAGATACAGCAGCTTTGGATGTGCGTTTATATATAAGCTATGGAGTCTTGCCCTTATATATCTATATGTATGTATATCTCATATATACTTGTATAAGATAAATAGTGGTAAATACAAAGCTGAGGAAAATGATGAGTCTCATATATTATACTTTAGTTATCAGACGTTCAAATTTAAGTACCTATACAAAAATCAAGCGCTGCCAAAAATATAAACGTTAAAAATTAAGTATGTAATAATTAGACGAATATTTCTACAAATTGTATAACCTAAGCTTGTCCGATGTCTCTATTACTAGATATATATTATGTATATTAGGAAAACCTTTTAAAATATAACTTAATCTTGTTTAGACATGTCGAAAGAAGGCCATAAGTGCCTACAATCATGATTTGTATAATATCATCATTTATAGAGATTATTACAAAAGCTAATTTATTAATGTCTAATATTACTTACCGTTTCCGATCAATCTACCAAACGTATTAACACAATGTTACCGGTTACGTTTAACCGGTGTTTATTATATGACGTACAGTAAAACTGTCGCCGTATTAGGAGGAGCCATAAAGATGCTGTCGGTAATGGTTTCACGTGGGAATGTAGAAAACATTTAATTTAATATCGGTTATTAACAAAATTTAGATTTTCATATAATCTGAATCAAATAGTTAACATTCTAACAAGCGACGATGGTCCAGTGGGTATGTACTCTGCCTCTAGTGGAAGAGGTTCCGGGTTCGAACCTGCTCCACCGAAAACACGAGGAAACCTGCATGCCTGATGAGGGTTTACCAACCCGCCTTGGGGCTGGCATCGGTGAACTATTTGGCTATGGCCTATGGCACATTACCCTGCTCGACTGATTTCGAGGAGGAGACCCAAACCCGCAGTGGGACATATATGGGCTGATACTTTTTTTACATTCCAAGATTCTGGGGCTTTTTTTTTCGAAAGGTTTTTTTTTTCTAGACCTTTTAGGCCTGGCCTGTAAGCTCAATCGGTAGGTAGGTGAGCAGATGGCTCACCTAGTAAAATTCGAAAGGGGGGCGCCCCCCTCCGTGCCCCGCAGGGGGCGCGGTATATCGCGCGCGCTACTCTGGAGAGTAGGTGTTTGGCTAGTCAAATCCAATACGGTCGACGAGTCATTAGCGGATGAAGTTAAACTATTAGTCGGAGGGCAAATTCTGGGGCCTATGTTCAGCTGTGGACGAATACAGGCTGATGATGATGATGATGACAATGATATTCTAATAAGGAAATTGTATTTTGTTTTGCATTTAATAAGGACAATTTGTTCTATGATTCATAAATGAGTAGGTACGCGAAGATTGTCTTAAAAGCGAAGCTAGTTTGGCCGTTTTAGCGCTTATTTTAAGTCATATTGAACGGTGGATGGAAGCGGACTCATGATTATAAGGACTTTGGCACATTTGTATTAAACGTGTATAATCATGATCAACCCGTGTTTATCCGCAGTTATCTAATCCGGCATCAGCTCTAGGTGGACCATTTCAACTGGTCGTAAATTATTAACGCGTTGTAACTAAATATTTCCACATAAATTTCTATTTCAACGAGCAAGTTCTTAGAATGGTGGACGTATCAATAATATGTAAAGGTACGTCTATCTATCTTTTAATAATATGCTTGTATTTGTTCGCATTAAATATACAAACTGCCCTAAAAAATAGAAGTAAATTATCTAAGTTGCATATAGCCCCTGATCGGCAGTTCTTAGCAACAGAATAAAAATATATAGAGATAAGTACTTAGTGAGATTTGAGATGCTTTCGTGTCAAAGCTATCTCATGCTGATAGTGAGATATTAGGTATCATAAATACATAGCTTATGATAAAATTAATGA
Organism: Lycaena phlaeas; assembly: GCA_905333005.2. NCBI lineage: Eukaryota > Metazoa > Arthropoda > Insecta > Lepidoptera > Lycaenidae > Lycaena > Lycaena phlaeas. The sequence continues at coordinate 12,974,308 of HG995173.1, forward strand.
TGTCAATGATACTGTCACAGATTTATAAATATATAGATACTGTAAAATTACTTTTATCTATACAAGAATATGATCAAGACTATTTTATATTGTCTATAATATTTGTTTCTTCGCGAATATCTTTCCATCACTCAGTTTGAAATACCTACATACGCCTTACGTTCTCAGCATTCAAATGTCTTGGTGTATGCAAAAACCTTTTGTATATATTATATATAACATAACTTTGCCTTTAAATCAATGTCGTGTAAACGGATCCAATGTTTTGGACATTGGCCGCCATGACAGTTCGCGTTCGAAATTTGAATGCGGCCCGAGATGCGCAAACGCCATCGATAAACCATCGATAAGCATGTGTACGTTACGTTTCCGCCGGAGGTGCGTATTTGTATCCTGTGGTAAAATATATTTTATATTGAATAGGCAAATAGTACGAGGTGGCAAGTGGCTCACGCTCGTGATGTATGAGTTCACCTGAAATGTGTGCATCTAGGCATTGCATATAGACCTAAGCTGCTATCATTGTTATTACACTGCCTATCTTTCTTTTACAAACTCATCAAAAGTTTTCTAGCGGGAAATTCAATTTGAAAGTTCAACTGGCATATTTTGTCTATTTATTCGGTGTACCTAGTGCTTATGCTTTTGCCATATTAAAAAAATGTCTTTGGCTGTAACTAGCCAGTAGCGCGTCTAAAATCCGGCCACTGCATGGAGATCTTATAATATGTAATTCCGATTAACACTTTCCGAATATTTATTATAACATGCTGTTTTATAGTTTTAGGAATTGATTATTCAAATTATAAACGACGTCAAATTTGGAGTAGTAAAATAGTTTAAAAACAGAATATTTGTTGTTTTTATACGATATCCCAATATGGCTTAGGAATATCCATAAAAAGCTTTAAAAAACTTGTAAAATAAATGTTATCAGCTTATTCGCACATAACGTTAAATAAAACAATTGTAATATAATTAGTTACAAATTTCACTGTTATTGTTTTATGATCTTATAACAAAATATAAAATGAGTCGATATTTTGATATTCTCGGAATCGAACCAGCGGTCGGTAATCAATAAAAAAGGAATCATATCGTAATAAATTATTCAATCGTTTGTTCATTTTAAAGGCATCGATCAAAACCTTTCAGGCTCACTCTGTGGAAATAAAGTAAAATGACGCGCGCTCGTTACTGCTGTCCAGTATTTTTGATCCGGGGTTCTGTACGTTCTTTTTTTAAATTATTGACAAATTTTCTATATAGGTAATATTGCTGTGTTACGGACTAAATATTATTATTTTGTTATAGTTTGTTAGTTCAACGAACCTAACGTAAATCTTTCACGTCTAGAAAACTTTGTATTTACCGTCAAGATTTTATGATACCAATTATATTTGAAAAGTTGTGGATTTTGTTTGGCTTTTAGAAATTTACTAAGTATTGTAAAAATTTTACAGTAATAAACTGTAAAACTACGTACCTTATCATTATAAACCTTAGAATAATTTAGAATTCTAATTTATTTATTTTTAGTGTATCATCAACTTCATAAAATGCAATATTTCTGTTTAGTTCAAATGGTCAATTTATACAAGTATGTAAAACAGTGATATTCCAATAACATAAATATTATTTTAGACATAAACTACAGTTAATGCGTTAATTAAAATGGTACAAATTAATTGTATTTGCTATCTACAACTTAACTGTCCATATCCATCATGGCGTTAGAATTACATTTTAGAAGTGATTTAATATTCGGAAATCAACAATTAAAGTGCAATAAAAATATTTATTACTTTAACTTTTTTATGAAATCTGAATGGAGGCAATGGTGTTGATGATGCTATTTCATGGTGTTTCTGAAAATTATTCAAAAAAGGTACATAATCATAATCATTTAACCTATAGGTATGCGTTTAGGTGGACGAAGTGTTGGTCGGCCATTAACCAGGTGGAAAGATGATCTCCAGTGGCCGGTCCGCGTTGGATGCGAGTGGCAAAACATCGGTTGTCGTGGTGTTCATTGAGGGAGGCCTATACTCAGCAGTGGACGGATAAAGGCTGATGATGATCCGATAACAAGCATCGAATAACAAGTTTGTTAAGTGAGCACCTATAGCAATTAGATATAAACGCCTTTATATATCTATATACTTTTTATATATTCAAAATATCATTATTAGTTTTTGTTAACTACTAAAGCACATAATTAATATTGGTATGGTATCGCTGGTAACTTTAATACGAGAACGGGCTTATTCTGGGTCTTGCTCATGAACAACAAGACTGCCAGGGTTTGTGATCTTGAAAAACCAGAGCACTTACCATCGGTGGCTTGGTTGGTTTAGTTACTTATATTATTTCATCATCGTCATCATCAGCCTTTATCCGTCCATTGCTGAACACCTCCGTCAATGAACTTATTATATTAATGTTATTTATTTTAGTGACAGAAATGCAGCGGCAATTTCTTTATACTTGGTTTTACTCGTTTTGTACAGTTTAGAATGTAAATATCAGATAGATAGATAGATCTTGATTTTGAAGAAACTTTACGTTATTAACAACGTAAAGTTTCTTCAAAATCTGTTCAGTAGTTTTCTTGAACGGTCCAATCAAAGCATTGATACGTTATACTACCGTAGCCAATATATTGTTTAATGTAAGCGTAAATAGTTACCTTACTAAAATCTTGATAAAAACTCTTAAGATTGTCGGTTTTCTCTTTTTTTTGGTGTAGAGCCCAAACGGCCGTGGACCGGGAGGAATCAATTTAGATAATTGAAAGCTAAATTAAAACCGAAACAAACGGGTGTAAGCTAACATGTTAGAATAATTTAATTACATCGCTTAATAACAGTTAAAAGATATTTATTATATGAATATTAATTCAAATATAAATTATGCAAGTATTTTCTACTATTGCTATGCCTTGCCTTGCCTTGCTATGTACCTGCAAAATAATTTCATAGTTACACATTTTCAAAATACACAGTAGCAATTTAGATATGATATGTATGTTATATAATATTATCTTTACGATTAATAGATACTATTAACATAATCAATAATTATTCGATTTTAAATTTTCATTTGCATATTTTTAATAGTATATTTCTAATTCACTATTAATAAACGATTTGTTAATAAATTGTCCAATTGAAATAGTAACGTACAATAAATACTGGATGGCACATGTTATATCAGAGCTTATCAGCTATCGAGTTGTGGGCAATCGGCCGTGATTTATAATGTGAAGTTAGCACTTACGCGTAAGTACGCGGTAGCCCGCGTACTTACCGATCATGATCACTGTTAGACCGCGTATCATGATCACCGATAGACCGCGTACCAATCATGATCAGTGTTACATCGCGTATTATAAAAACTGTTTTAGTGTGTACCAATCATGATCACTGTTTGACCGCGCACCGATCATGATCGCTATTAGAATACGTACGAATCGTGATCACCGCTAGACCGCGTAAGATTCAGTATTCAACCGTGTACTATCATGAGCAATTCGATACTTAAGGTGATAAATTTATTTTAATTAACATTTGGGTATTTAATTTAATGGTTTGGTTCTAACGCATTCCTTAAGGAGGTACGGTCCCAGATACTAAACAGCTATTCCAAAAATTCAGTGCATTACAAAAGCAAAGTGTAATTAGGAACAATCTCATGTTGTTTTTGGCTTTATATATTTTATTTTTCTGATTGGAATTTTAAATTTTGCTTTAATGCTTTAACAAATTAGAAGAAATAAGAAACTTTAGTTTATGATTGCTTATAAAAGTCTTAATTACATAAGTCAATTTAAGTTACTTTTTAACAAGGAAAAAGTTGGATATATTCCTTAGCGACTGATTATTATAATATTCTTTGTAACATTTTATCTTATCGTTATAATTTTTGTATGAAATGGAAAATTAAGTACAAGATAGAATTTGCGATAGTGGTTTGTTTTTTATCGATAAATCTAATTTTTAGTCGATTGCTTGATAGCGGTGTACTCACTCGTGGTATTTTTGATAAACCAAGGAGCCATTTTCCGTAACTCTTTTAAGGTAGGCTAAACATTTCTTTTTTTAATTATAATTCGATTATATTATAACTATTATTTATTATTACTATTAATAAATGATAATAAATAAAATAGATAAAAATGCATTATGTTTATTATAGTGCAAGCGACGCCATCTTTAGATCAGATATTTTAAATTATTATATTTATTCGTATATTACGAAATATCGCCACATAAAATTGTAAATACCGTCTGAGAAACTGTATTTTGGTAAGGTTAAGAACCAGTTCATTCATCATGCGAGTCGCTCATGCGATGACTGGCCGGCTTATTTTAATTCTTTTGTATTTAAAACAAGACACCTAATCAGAGACCAGATAAGGGAATTATTCGAGGGGATTATAATTAGTTCATAACAAAGATTTAAATATTTTGACTATATACCTGATGTATGTATTTTTTGGAACGAAGTTCCTTACGGCAGGCTTGGAGGGGATAGGGATTTTGCTGCGCGACCGAACCGGAAAAAATGTGATAGTAAAACCGTAAGAATAAGTGCGTGGAATAAAAAGCGTTAAATGAGACGTGCGCAGGCGCGACAGTCGCATACACAAGCGGGTAGTGTATAATACCTTTATTTTTAGCCGAAGGAACTTAGTTCCTACCTGGTGTCCCACGACACCACATTTCTTTTTTACATTGTAACTTTCCATATGTCCCTACTCAAACAAAATAGGTATACTTGAATAAACTCTAAGTGAAAACGACCATAAGTTTTTTAATAAATCGTAGAATGTCCAGGGAACTAAGGATTTTGATTTTTTAAGTAAACCGTCAGTAATTTAACAATTAAGTGATTATTTCTACTAGTATTAATGTTTCTAAGCGCTATGCTCTATTAGTTCTACTTTTATATCGGTAGCGGATATATTGATAACGAATTAACGCTACTCTATAGTTTAGTATCACGAAGGACCGGACCACTTGAGATAAGCGATAAAGAATTTTAACAATTGACGTCTTACATTTTATGAAACGAATGATTAATTTTTTAATCCTATTGACTAATAGAGACCGACTCTATATGCCTATGCGTTATTAAAACTCTATGCAATCCCATCACAAACTAAGGAAGCGTATAAGAAACAACTGGATTTATGTATTAAATAAAGTATGTATTTGAGTGCGCTTCGGTCTTACCTACCAGAGATAGATACTAGGTACTGAACTCTTGAAATCTGTACGACATCTCGCCAAGGGCAGATTTGTATGATGTTATGGAGCCATGTACGCGTATATTCTATGTATTTATATACATATAATTAAATTTATTTCTATTCTACTGAATTGAAAGGTTCTTATTTTAAACTCACTACGGGCCTTGGCTCTGTCGTACTATTGTGGAGTAATATTTATATTATATACATTTTGAGTACCTTTAACATAGTGAATAATTTCAGTGATTTCTCATATTAAGAATAAAGATTATAAATATTAAATCCGCCATTTTTTTTACGAAAAAATATATTTTATTGCTAATTTTAAATCAGTACGTTATACAGATTCTGATGAAAGATAATCGGATTTAACATAAAAATGTGGCACCTTTTTTGATTATGTACAATCCTGTCTAATGCTCAATGATTTGGAGTAATCATTACCATCTCTTAGCATTCATATTAATGCTGATGGAAATGATGTCGTCTGTATCCATCGTCAATAGAATATATTTCTACAAAAAATATCTTTGTAATTTATTATTTTTTTATTTAATAATTACAATCACATCTTTTAGAACAATAAAGCATAAACAAATAAATAATAATTAATAAATATATATGAAAACATTACAACATTTAACTTACAGACGGTATTATATCTGATATGACAATAAATTAATTTGATCATCTTGGTTAACAACCTACTTCTAATGATCATCAAATCGTCACATAACTATGATATATTATGATATAGTGCTCTGTATCATACTGGCTGGTGCCCGCGGCTTCGCCCGAGTTAATTGAGATTTACATCCGTATCGGTGATGATGATTATTGTTACTTCTTATAACATTGACCAGAATAAACAAACATAAAGAAAATACTGTTTCTACTGTTCTGAATAAAGTTTCAGCAATTAGAAAATTACCAGCCTCAATTTGATTCTTTAGTATCTTTAACTTTTATTAAGGTATAAGGTAAGTAATGATAAATGCTAACGGATGATCTACGAAGCATGTATAGCAATTTTAAAATCGAAATAGTGATATGTAATATTAATAATTGGATTAAAAATTATTTTTTTTTTTAAATTTTACCTACGTTTATCTGCCAATTTGCAAAGTCATGGGCTCTTCAAATCATCCTGTCTTTTTCCTTGATATATATCTACATTCTTATTGAACAAGAACCTCGTTAGATAAGATATAAATAGTATAGACAAATATAACAAATTTTGAGTATTTATCGAGCATACATAGGTGTAGAATAGAATAGGTAGGGCATGGAATTTTTTTGGGACTGCCAAGTGGTAGCCGGGCCCTATTATGGAGATTCTGGTCTTGCCGGGACCAGTCTGTCGCTGAGGGTTTCCCGTTTAACCTGCGGATCCGGGTCTCTTAAATGGGTCTCTTAAATAGCGGCTGAAGGCTCACGGAGCGGTTTTAGTGGGGTAGTGCACCCAATGCGAGTCCCCACACACGCCAGCGCGCCTACCCAAGTCACTGGTATGGTCCGAAGAGGATTTCCACTACGTCATCAAAAAAAGGCATGCATGATGCAATGTTGTTAAAGTTGTCTTTCGTATAATAAACTGTAGCCAAATCGGTAGCCACAGCAACCATTAATTCAAGTTGGTGTGGTTCAAACACATGTTATGTATTTCTTTGCTAGAATGATTATTAAAAAAAAACAAACAATTATTATTTATCCAAACGCTGCCAAGTTCTATTAAAATTCGTTCAGTAGTTTTATCGTAATTGAAGCATAAATATAAAAACTTTCGAATTTAATATTAATAAGATAAAGAACCAAGTGGTAATATAAATAAGGTTTCTATAGAATGGTAATAAATATATAAATTGCTAATTATCAATTCTACGCTCGTATGTAATCAAAACTAATTAGTTGTTCCGAGTGAAAATAATCATTAACCAAACTATACACCGTGACGCCCTATGATTAGGATTTTTCATAAATTGGGCCTAATAATATTAATGACATTTTATTAATAATAACAAAAACCGCAGTGTTTCAGCGTGAAAAAAACGCAACACGTATGAATGAATTTATAACCAAACCATCGCCATATTGCGGAAAGCTTCAGAACTATTTTCTGAATGAATATAATATACTATGTCTTACCGTATAAAGGATACAGTGGCGATACCAATGCAGGGTTAGCATATTCTGGTGAGGCTATAATTAACATAAATTATCATCATCATCATGATCAGCCTTTATCCATCCACTGCTGAATATAGGCCATCCTCAATGAATGCCTAGACGACCGACACCTTGCCTTCTTATCTTCTATTTATTAACAGTAAGAAGCGGTGGGCATCTGCTACTATCATCCTTGTTTGTACAAAAACTTTATGTTTTTCCTATGTCACTTAACATCAAATGTCAGTTTGCCCCCTTTTAAAAAAAGAATGCAGGCCAGGCGTTGGAATCACTGGCACTAAGGAGTATCTTACGTCTTATCTTGATGTCTACGCCTGAATTCGACTGTTTAAAAAATTATCACTGATGCATTTGTACTTCTTCATCATCATCATCATCAGCCTTTATCCGTCCGTTACTTGTACTTCTATCACCATAAATAATATCTCACACATTTATCATGAATTGATTTTAATATGAAGCAGTGCAATAGTAAATCAAATCAGTAAATATTTATGCGTTGATTTATGGAGGAATATATTATCAGTACGGCCGATACTAATCTAATCGATATCTTTTTGGTTTCTTGACATATCTTATCTAAATACAAATTAATAGGTGCGAAGTGTATATGCATCGTAATCTTTATAAAACCTTGCCTCATTACTGAAAGCTTATTATTTCAAAATTTACCGCTTCTAAATCTAGGTGTTGTAAATTACTAGTACATACCTAATAAATAAAATATTTTTTTTATAACCTAACCTATTAAAAATATAATAAAATGATTTAACTTTTTGTTATTATATATAAATTACTACATAGTATTAAATAAAGTCGCTTTCTCTGACCCTATATCCCTTTGTACGCTTAAATCTTTAAAACTACGCAACGGATTTTGATGCGGTTTTTTAAATAGATAGGACAATTCAAGAGGAAGGTTTTTGTATATAATATTATATAAATACTGATATACGTCTGTAATTCATTAAGGGGTTATGTTCCTCATTGTAAAGCTGATGATTTCCGTGCTGTGATCAGTCCGTGTTAAATACGAGTGGCAAGGGGTCCATCGCCTTGGCGTTCATTACAGTCATGGCGTTAAGTGTGGCCTATCTCCAGCAGTGTTTTTCAGCAGGTTTATGATGATGATGTCAGCATATGTCCAAAGCAGTATTCTGACTTGGTACAGATATCAGACTTGGTACATCATGTTTACATATACTTTGTTTTATAAATAAAAAAGAAGTCCGTTGAAGTAACGATCGGTTCCCATATCAATCGTATAATAACCGTTGACTTTGTACGCCTAGACGTATCGATGTATCAGTAAATTTAGTAGTAATAAAAATCACTGCTCGGTCCGCTAACACCGCTTAATGCGCGGTTACACCTTATCGCAACCGTATCGAGTGTTGTTCGTCCATATCAGTTCATAAAATTGGTCCCGTATCGGTATCGTGTACGTCTTTGATAGCACAACATTTTTATCTTAATTGATTGTCTCTTTTTTGACATAAACCGACTTATTATTATACCGATTTCTGCTTTGAAGTTGCGAAAACGTCCCGCTAATAAATCGTCACTCTTTTTTTTCAGATACGCGGGGAATGAAATTCGCCGGTGCGATATACTGAACACTTTGGCTCGATGCTAAAACAGTTCCACTCGCCACGAGTTACCCAGTGCGCTTGACTCTGAAATGCGGATAGGTGTGCGGACTTAAAGTGCGTGTGTATAAACGAGATGCATGGTTTGTGAGGTTGGCTCCGCGGTCATGGACATGAGCGGTGAGAGTGGCGGCGCGGGCGGCGCGCTCCAGCAGCGCTGGTACGACAGCCGCGTCAACGGCAGCCCGGCGGCCGGCGACGTCAGCTCCGATACCAACGGGGACGGCTTCTTCCACTCGCCGCTGGAGGGCGGGCACCACAGCCGCGCCCGCTACTACCACCAACAGATGCACGCCCCTTACTCGACGGCGGTCGGCTCCCATGGTGAGTTTCCCTTTTAATTGACCACATTAGCTTCTATTAATTATCCGATTATTTACAAACATCGTGCCTTTAATGGCGGACATTATTCAGGACTGGCTAGTCGTAAATAACGACCATTTAAATGCAGCGGTGAAAAAGCAGAATCGAGAGTCATAATAATTAAATATATTAAGATTTAAATATTCCGCAAAATGACACTGCTTAAGGCAAATCGGCGAGTCGGCAGCCAGCCCCGTATCTTATCGTGGATCAGACGATATCTCTCAAAACCTCGACAATTAATTCAACGGCCCGTCCAAGTCAAAATAGCCATTTTGTAAGGTGAGGCTTAGGTAAACACGGTCTAAAAGGGCCTCGACCGTAAAAAAACCACCATACGTTTTGTTTTTTTGAGGCTTAAATTTTATTGACGCTATAAACTTTTCCTCGGGGACAGGTGGTTCTCCTATATAATTTGACTACTCATTCAAATGAGTAAAAAACTCGGTTTAGGAGGACGCGATTAAAGGCTAGATTGGCATGCGGCTTAGCCCTTTAATTTATTAAACGACGCGTCGGTAGTGATGTGACACTTAAAAAACTGTGTCACTTCTCGGAATCGGAACTCGGAATCGATTCCTTCGCGTTCACAGCCGTAATGTGACGTAGTTTATGTGCACCCACCCAGGTCGGATTTTAGCCTGTTTGTAAAGCGACTCTGTTATCGTGTTACTTCCAAAGTCACGGCTTCGCTTCTTGTCTCTTTGATTACATCTAAATCTGGTATATTCATTTGTCGACGCACGGCAGTCGGGGACTACATTAAGTAATATAAAATTATGTTGAACATCAATTTTTATCTTTTTATCCAATAATGTTAACATAATACATAATATAACAATAGAATATTCTATTAATATTTTTTAAGGATTACATGTTAATGCTTTCGATAAATTTATGGCGCGAACAAATTTTTTTGCAAGGACTTCTGTGAATGGTCATATTGCATCTCATAATGAGCGTTCTGGATTAAGACCAGCCATATTCCATTTTATTTATTTTATAATAAAATGTTCTTGCATAAAAAAATCCGCATAATCTCATGCACATTCCACATTAAAATATTTTTTTAAGGTTGCAATAAAATATATATTTAAGCATCATTTTTACATTTACGAATACAAATATGGTTGTCACATTTTTTTAAATATTAAATGAATATAATTAAAATTATTATTGCAATTACATTTTCAATTGCCATGCTTTACGCGTAAGTTACTGCCAACTTATAAAAAGTTGCGGCTACTGATGATACAGCCTTAAAATAAAATAAAAAGTTTGAACTGAGAAATGCGTGTTTTACCAAGGAATTTAATTAACATATGATTCTCAGCGAACCAATTCTACCGTGTGCGAATCTAAAGAATATTAATGATTTTAGGCGTTACAAATTCCAATATTAAAAGCGCTTATTACGTTATAAAAATGATAACTCAATTTTTATACAATAGTCTATATTATTTAATAATATATGCACTAACACGAGGTGCTAAAGGTATCATTTTCTTTATATCATCGCTTTTTAAGGCCTATAGGAATTTAAACTAAGCAATAATATAAAAAATGCTTATTGATTCAATTACCACGTTACACCATGTTGGCAAGTTGTTATACATACATATTGTATGAACATAATGTCTGTACGCCGATAAGCGACATTTTTAACATACATGTATACTTATTAACATATTATATGCCCTAGCAGATGTTACGTACTTCTGATAATTTTCCGTTGTCTATATCAATTTTGGGTGTCGTTAAAGGCTACTTAAATAAATTATACATTTTAAAAGTCAACAAAGACGAAACCAAAAAAGATGTATAAGGAATGCAGTCCTTAGGTATAATGGGTGCGCTGTAACCCTATACTTGCTTGACTTATTTGACACGGATTCAAAAATTTATGGTTAGGTGGCGCGATTGATGATATGGACAAAATTATTTATGTCATACCGGCTTCACCATCGTCAAAGGTTTATATGAGCATATTCAGTGTGACCTATTACTAACAACATCAGGTGGATAAATACTTAGAATACCTTTTAGAGTTGCCGTATGAGAAAATTTGCGGAATTAATAAATTAATCAAAAAATCAATAAAAGCCTAATAAGGCTAAGCGAAAGGGTTTGTAATAATCACAACCTTTATATGTAGAGGATTATATACGAATATAGATGAATTGACTTCGTCACTATAACATCTTTCCTTCAATATGAGCCAAAAATTCTACATGCTATTCGTAGATAAACATATCTATATAAGATAGTGTCAGATCCAAGACATTTTCTGCAATTTACTATTTCAAGTATTTTATTCTTGTGAAAGCCATTTTAAATGTCATTATAAACGACAGTCGACAATATGGCGGCTTTTGGCGCCAATTTATATAAAATATTTTAATTGCCTTTTTATTCTAGAACGCGGTTTTACAAATGTAATAAAATACATCTATGTCAGACATATATCACAGGTTATATTATTTATATGTGAATGTTTTATCCACTCAAACGTCCGAGCGCGCGAATGAAATCAGAAGTAAAAATGATGTTATTTTTACTTCTGATTTCTTGTTTTAATTTCATTGTACCTATACCATGTAGGTAAAACTTTAAAGTTACTTTGAATGCTTGCCTAGTTACAATCCATCCAAAAACTTCGTAACTGGGTCATACTATCTAAGAAATTAATGAGAACGTTCAAGTTTGATTTAATAGTAGGTATGTAGGTATACCTATAGTAATGTTATATTGCATATTATAGACTCCTTTAAATAATTAAGTACCACTTCTATAAGCTACTCTGACTATAAAATAAAGAAAACTAAGCTGTTAGGTTTTCAATAATTGAATAATCGAAGCTTATACCTAAAGGTAAAGGCGCATTAATATTTATGACAAAGGATGTGTTATCCTGAGCAACAGACCAATTTCGACGTTCGTTTCACTATTTCTGTTTCAAGCCGTTCCCTAGATTTTTTCAATTACCCCCTCGACTGAAGTAAATGAATGTGAGCTCAGCTCCATCACTACTCCAATTTAATTGACAAAGCTCTTCTTTTTATGTCCTCCGTACTCCGTCCATCTCAGTCCAGTCAGTAACTCGTCATGTTTTTTGGCCTTTTTTACGCTTTGTTGTTTTTTGTGAAAATATATGTACCCTACAAATCGTCTATGCATATTATTAAAACGCATTGTATTTAATTATAGCCTACAATAATGATTAGTACTAGTTAACAATAGTGCAAAAAATCGTTGCGTGCATTTGTTTAATGTATAGTAGGTATGTGTGTTGAAAAGTGCGTGTTTTGGAAAGGTGTGCGTGAAACACGGTCCACAGATTGGCGCAATTAGTGCGGGGGCGGGGCCTGCGCCTGCGCACGCAGCGACATCTCCTCCCCGCACGCACACACCGGCAACACAAAATAATGTTGCCATGAAACATTAATTATTTCCCCCATTCTCAGTAAACATTAGCTTGCAATTGCGCTTGTGAAAATACAAAGTAAATTACTTTAATTTGTAGCTAGATGCAATATTACACATCAACGTTGCGTCTTCAATTATCTGACTATCTTCTACGTGTGGTATCGTGTTTTTGTGAAGCATAAAATTAGTTCTATGACTCATAAAAATTAGGTAATTAGATAACAAAAAAATTAATGATAAAGTTTAAGGTATGGTAGGTTAAGGATGTTAATTAGACAGTAAAATTAAATATGTCCATTCCGTTTAACGATTACAACATAAGAAAGGTATATTATTTATGTATAAACGTAACGTATTAATGAATATTCGTAGTAACAAAGTTAATTTTACGTACCAAAATATATAGTTTGGGTAAGCGCCCTAGTAAACAGAGCGTGACGTGTTGGAGAAATAACTTTGAGTGGCAATTTACTCGTGACGTAGTGTGAGACAGGCTTAGTACGGAACCCTTTTTAAACGCTTAAACATAGCCCGTTTAAATAAACCATGTTATAAAATTATAGTATATCCAAGCATTTCATGTTAAGGTACGCAACCATTTTATTTCATTCCGAATGCACGTGGACATATTTTAAACGTTATCCAAATAACGCGACGCCATACTGTCTGTCAGAAACCAGTTGTGACTTTGTAAGGAATAAAACAAGATTTACTGATTACTAGACAGATACTAGGCTATATAATGTGTGTTGAGAAAAAACCGCCATTTCCAAGACCATCAATTCTTTTTCTTTATGAGAAGATGAACCAGTAGCTCTATTTTTTTCTGATTATACTTCCAGAAATTTCAGTTGTCTACGAAATTTATATTAAACTTTTAAACGTTAGAGAGAACTATCTATAGAAGTACGCATTGATGATTCTAAGTATTTGCATATTAAATAATAGAAATGGTGTAGGTTATATATAGCCAACATTAGAATATCAATTGAACTTCAAACTTGTGTTTTTACTTGTGACTTTGCTTGCATTAAAGTCGTATAGGATAATACTTTTTGAGTATTAATCTGTTGGCCTACTTTTTTCTTAGATATAATAATTGCGATTGTTAGATTGTTCAGCGGTACAGGCATGAAGTACGAAAGATGGCTCTAGAAGCTTTAGATAGACAGTTACTTTATCAGTATTTCGTATGAAATTTAGAGCTAATGTGTCTTCGAGTGTACCAAAATTTACGAAGAGCCCCGAGCAAAACGCCCGCTCGGAAATGGAATCCAGAAAACTTTCCAGACGAAACTCAGTGCTGCCAATATTCACATTTGCCTCTTGGAACAATATATTTCAGACGACAAAGTACCAACCGCCTCCATGACTTGCAAAACGAATAACTTTTGGAGGTGTTTTAGATGTCAAATGGCAAACTCACGCCAAGATATAGATATCGGGGATATTTTATAAAGATATATGAATAAAGACCTCCTTTAAATAAAGCTAAGAAGAACGATCCCTTGCCAGTCGCATCCAATACAGGACGACCAGTTACTAGGTGAGCCATCTGCTCACCTACAGCTTGAGCTTAAAGGCCTTGCCTAAAAGTCTAGACCTTTCGAAAAGAAAAACAGGACGAACACTGCGGAAATTGTCTGCCATGTTCAGGAGTGGACGGATAAAGTCTGATGATGATGATAAGATATCAACTTTTTTATTTCATTATTTTACTACTTTTAATTTATTTATTTATTACGTAACGCACCATGTTCAAAATCTAGCAGATAGATAATATTTAAGGTATTGTGTGTTTTTGTAATTATTTCATACATGGATAATTAAATTGAATAAAGTTGAATATAAAGCTCACATCGGTCGATTTTTAGGCAAAACGACTATAATATAATGTTTATGTATTAGATATCCTAATTACCATAAAGTCACAAAACGCCTATGAATAATTAATTTTAACCGTTATTCATTAAATTAAGCCTTTAACCGCCATGAAATACGCATGAAGAAAAAATGACTCAGTCATAATAGCCTGATTTTCATATAAATAATTATTTTTAATTACAATTCATAATTAATTTTAGTTTTGTGTAATAGGGTTAGTTAGTTAGCGAAGAAGTGAAATTAATTTAGTTTCTTTTGACCCCAGCAAAGATTACGTGAGCAAAGGTAGGGATGTCGGGCTTTTAAATTATTTGAGCTTTTGAAATTCTCAATAGGTATGCTCAATTCTCAAAAGCCATGATGATTTAAAAACTGACATACAAAAAGCACCTAATATGTACCTAATTAAAGTGTTTGTTTATGAAATTAAGATAGTTTGTAACGTATTGTGGAAAAATACCAACCCGCACTGGGCCAGCGCGGTGAACTATTGGCCTATTACCCTCCTCGCCTGATTTCGAGGAGACCCGTGCCCAGCAGTGGGACATAAAGGGTTGATACTTTACTTTACTTATTTGATTTGGGGAACTTAATTGAATCAACCACAGTATATAGAAGAAAATATATAATGGACTCCTTGGAAGATGATCTCCGTGCAGTGGCAGTCCGTGTTGGACGTGAGTGGCAAGGGATCGGTCGTCTTAGCGTTCATTGAGGCCTATGTTCAGCAGTGGACGGATAAAGGGTGATGATGATGATTATGATGATTAATATCTAGTTACTTGGTTTACTCATATTGAAAAATATGTTTGAATAAAACTTAAACATATGCTGAAGTCGTAACAGTAGTCGTGGTTGGCGTGCTAACGGCAATCGACTGTGCGTTTTTACAGCCTCAAGAACCCACTCATACGACTAATTAGTTTATTATAATAAAATGAAAAGCAATTAATATAATCATTTACTTTGTTTTGATAATATCTTTTTCTTACCATTATAGAATTCATCGAAACGAAAGCTTAAAAGTAAAAAAGTAAAATATACATATAATAAGACCACATAAATGTTCAACTGTTGAGCACGGGTCACCTCCTCGAAATCAGGCGAGGAGGGGTATTGTACCATATTTTATTCATATTCGAGTGTGGACCAGTTCGGGTTGGTAAACTTACACAGACCCTCAATCTTATCAGGCATGCAGGTTTCCACACAATGCTTGTAACTTCTAACGTGAGCGAGTGATGGTCTCGTGTTTAAGGTGCACTTAGAAATATAGAAAAACCCATTTCAAGACAAAGTAGAGGTTAGGATCGAACCCTGGCCTCTTACTCGAGACGCTGAGCCTATACTTACCTCCTAGGCTACCGTCACTCATCATCATCATCATCAGCTTTTATCCGTCCAATGCTGAACATAGGCCTCCTTTAATGAACGCCAAAACGACTTCACTCTTAACTTGATGATGAAAAAAATTAACTAATAATGTAATAGGAATTCCCTTATTCTGAGTTTTAGTACAGTTTAGAACATTTCTCATACAATCTTTTATCACTAAAAATATAAGTTAGTATGTCGCATTACGTCCATCATTAACTTGTATTACCAACATCGAATGAATTTCACGTAAAGAAACTAGCAATTTGGAATGAAATACAAAACGTTTGTAAGCCATTTTCTATTTAATGACATTGAAAGATCGCATGTTCGTAGTGACGTGAAAGAATCGAGTTATAGCAGGCAACGGTCACAATTAGAAAAATCGATTTCGAGGTCGCACTACAACTGGAGCTTTATTGCTCTACGCCTTCAAACTTTGAACTTCGATACTCTAGCGCTTGACCTGATTAAAAGAAAGGCTAAATTGAGAGTTATTATAAACTCTGTAAAAAATATAGCCTCTTATTCTTTTAATTTAATCAACTATATATACTTTATTATTATTAGCAGTATAAGGCATTTGCTGGATATACATCAGGCATCTACTACAGGTAAGTACTACGTTATCACATGAGTATTATTAGTTGAGTGAATGTTTATTAATATGCAAGAATTCACGGCTGAGAAGAAAACTGAAAGGAAAAAGAAGTTTATTTTTGGATGTAGCTTACTATTTTTTATTGTTGTTGTGAGTCTATTATAGTTTATTTATGTGAGAGATAATATTTGGAAAAAGATATAAGAATAGTTTCCTGTTATGTAAGCCAATAGGAAGAGCTACTTCCGGAAAACTCTATAGGTATAAAAGTTGTTGTCGCTTCGGAAAGGTAAGTCTATCTCTATCACACTTTCACAAAATCATATTTTTCCTCTCTCTTTGTCCATGTAGGTCTTTAATCATGACCACTTTCAAATGTTAAGCTTTTTGTTAACAATTCTTCGCGTAACACGAGTACTATTACAAACTTTCAAACCTTTTATCAAGCCAAAATCATGTTCACGATGTCTATATAACAATCTAAATTTAAATTCATTATTATTGCCATAAACCGCCTGTATTAATGAAATATTAATCCACAAGAACATTTAATGGTAACACAATAAAATTACACTATGCCCATTACGCGTATCCGTTCTTATTAAAAACTAATTAATGAAGATGCTTACGTCACGACACTGTTTAATAATGGAAACACTCGCCGGTAGTTTTTGTAACCACAAAAACCGTTCCCGGACAGACTGGCTCCTATTTCATTCATTTTATATCTCAAGTGATTAGCTTTGATTGATTGTGTGGCATGGGTTATTTTGGTTGTGTGGATAGCTTTTATCGTTCAATAAACAGATTTGTTTGTATAGGAAAAATGTTTTTGATTCTCAGTGAGAATGAGAACAATATATAGGCTTATGGTCAAATAAGAAAACACTTATGCGCTTAACCAGTAAAAAAAACTTAAATATGGGTCATGCTTATGATATTCGTTTCATTTTTTTATTATTTTCGAAATGACCTAGAATTTAATAATTTCTCATTCTAATACTTTAAATTGAGTTATTGGAAATTACTATTTATTTAAGGCTCCTTTTTGTTTTAGAATTACTTATTGATGTCCATTCAATATTACTATAATATGAATGACATTTTTATTGACGTTTTCTCTATGACATAGAGATCTTTATCTAATACAATTGGCGTTGGGGTTTCGCTTCTTTCAAACGTGTCGTCCATTCCAAAGCAGTGTTATTTTATTCGGCAATTATGATGGCATCGAAAACAAAGTAAAATATTTTTAAGTGTAGGTTAATGACACTGTTATGCAGTGTACCTCGAAAGCCGGTGACCCGCTTGTATGTATAATGAATTCTCCGAAAAGCTGTTCGGTATAATAACCAAAAGCGTAAATAGCCTATTAGAATTAGAAGGGAAAATTAGTGGAGGCATACAATTTTATTAATATTTGTACCTTCATCATCATCAGCCTTTATCCATCCACCTTTTACTGGACACAGGTTTCCTTCAATGAACGCCAAGATCTTCTGTACACTTTGTAAATATTTTTTTGTATACGTACCATGTTACCTTGGTAAAGTAATATTTTTTTGTAAATCAATTGCTAAAGCTTTAATCGTAAATATTCTATTTGCATGTTTAAAAATATGGATATTCTTGTCATCAGAATGAATAAGATAAGCTCAATTATAATGTTTAATTGTAATATTAAAATAATCTTACTCATCAATCCATGTAAATAAACAAAATGATTTTATAATAACCTTGGCGATATGAACATTTTTTACGCACGAAAATATTTAACACAATTTATATTCTGGCCTCACTATTTTGTAACTTATCATTAAAATAATCATAATATTATAATTAACAACGGCAGTAAAGATAAAAATAAAATTTCCACTTGCAGTGGCAACATTTAATATGCGCGGGAAATGAATTAACGAAAAATTTTGTCATCCATTTTCTGACCATGGAATTAGCTTGGCCTTCGTCCAAAGCGGTTCCGTAACCACACCAGGTATTACAGTGAAATGTGAGGAATCCTAAATATTTCGCGATCGCTATATGTTTAACACCTCGAAGAAATCGCTCGGTTAAGATTTATGTTTTCATTATTCCATAATTTCTAGCGTAACATTTAGGGCAGAGGGCGTTAGCGTCGCACGACTCCGTTCCGCTGGAAGGCTATTTTCGCAGCACATTACTGAGGATGAATGATTTCCTGTGCACAATGATTTATACTCTGTTGTTTCGTACCCGCTACCAGTTGGTACGAAGACTCATTACTGGCCGTTAGTGAAGAATGGACTTGTCTGTTCTCAGCCTTGTATGGGGAATGCATTTGTCTTGCCTGATCGCCACCATTAGCTGTCTTCTAGTCTATTATGACAATCGTAGCTCTAGTTTTATGATCTCAGTTTTTCCATGTATTGAGCGCTTAAATGCTATTGGCGAGTCTTAATTGGTTGAGGAATGGCACTACTTGTTAACGGAGTGAGCAACAGTCGAGTGATGACGTACATGATCATCATTACACTAAAAACCACAAAGTGGCGTTCTAATATGCTGTGAGGGTGTATCTATACTGTAATCTTTTCGAAAGTTCAAAATTCGAAGTTTGATATTTTTGCCTTTATTGACAATAATAAATACAACGCCAATGTCAAATTTCTATTGCACGCTTGCGTTACATTATTAATGTTAAAGTAACGTATAAAAATTACGATTATTTTACTTATAGAAGTACAATAATCGTAATATTGACTCTAGGCTTCAAAACATTTAACCCTAGCTTATTTGCTTATAATTTATTATAATCAAGTCGTTTTACTGGCATAATATTGTTTCTGAGCATTCGATTCATTGGATACTTCATCATAATAACGTCACGACAAAACCATTAACGCGATATAAAGGTAAATATTTTCTATAACAAACGTATTTATCGATTCAAAGAAAATTTAAAGTCATTCTCTGTTGTAGCAATAATTAGTCCATAATTCGATAAATCGCAGTGTACGAAATGAACACATAAATTGTCAAATGGCTAACAATATTATTTGGTCGAATATTTTAGCCGTTGAAATAGCAATTGACTAGCTAATAGAGTGTAGCTATCCAACAGTCGTATTTTAGCAGATGTTTTTAAAATGGTTTATGAAATTAATACTTACTGACATAAAACTGAAATACTTATCAAATGTCGACATGTACAAATGAATAAATTTTCTCGTTTATCTTAGCTTGCTTCATTGCCAATATAATTGACAATTTTTAAATATGTAAGAGGTGGTACCTCTCATCCACGTACCTGTGTAAAATGACAGCTCTGCTGTCGCTTTTCTTGTGGTTTATAAGGTTTTATGAATAAATGAATTATATTTTTTATATAAATAATAATAATAATTAGAAAACTTACATTTGATGTTATGTTCTGAGCTTAATATTTGACCCATATACAACCGTTAAATTATTTATCATTTATCGACGAAAGCCGTGAATCGAAAAGATAATAATTAATTATAATATTATGTTACATAATTTTCGAGCTTTATATTACCTTAATATTAAGTAGTAATAATTGATATTTTAATTGGCCCGTTTCCTGGAAGCCCTAAGGTTTACCAGCATGTGGTCCGATGTATCACTTGAATATCAAACCTTTATATGTACGTTACGTTAATTAGAACAACAACATTATATGAGCACAAACTGTACAGTACTGGATATTTAAATATCATGCTTAAGTATTACGCGGTATAAACGGCTCCTGTTCAAGCCAATTTATTTCTTATTACGGTGGGATAAAATCTAGTTTACGAAACATAGCATGACGGAAGTTTTATTACCTCATAGGAAAAGGCAAAACTTTGATTCATTTTAGCTAAGTAATGTATAAAATAAGTGATTGTGTTATGTTCGTTGAGGTACGTTTGGTATGATTTTCATGTGGATAGTTGGTCGTTAATGATGCTCAAAATGCACGGACTGCTGGGTAAAATTAACGAAAAAAGACGCCATCTTGAAGTCACTCAGTATCACAATTACAAATTAGGAATTTTCAGTAATTGTCTTCCATCCAGTAAAGCATAGCTAAATAAAATAATACATATTATATATGTAGTGATGATAAGCGATGCAATACTAACATAGTTTTAAACGACTTTATAACTAACAGGATATTTAGTTAAATGAATGAATTAGATAAAATGTCTATAAAAACCTGCAATATCGAGGCCTACCATAGAGCAACATTGATTGAAATGTTATCTAACAGCAATGTGATTTATAATGTTCTATAATAATCAATCAATGCATTTCATAAATAAAGACATTAATAAAATCCATAATACTTGATATATACCCGCCATATTTGATCTGTGGCAACTTGATAAATATATTTTGGACAATATACTTAATAGCAAAAATATTGTCTTAAACGTTTTTAACGCGCTACATATTTAACGTTCTTAAGCGAGTGGCAAGGGATCGCTCGTTTGGCGTCCATTGAAGGAGGCCTATGTTCATCAGTGGACGGATAAGGGCTGATGATGATGAGCGTGTGGCAGCCAAAAGTCACTGTCCTCGATTAAAATTCACTATAAGTAGACTGATACAGTATCAAACGCTTATCTCATTTAGTATTGACACACTCGACAACAGTCAAACAAACTCTATAGAAGAGTTATAAAATACTTTTAAGCTTTACTTATCTCGATAGGGGATTAACTTATAGGTTGTTGACGATCAAGTAAAAACTGAAGTACCGTGTGCACAGAGAGGGACTCGGAGACAAAGAAAAATACATGCTAATTATTTTTATATTTTGCATTTGTTTTAATTATAATAAAATATTATATATAATAATAAAGTTTCTTATTTAGTCATGATGATGATGAATTATGAAATCTTTATATTTATTGCTTTTTTAATTCATGAAAAGGCGTATCTTTTGTAAATTTAATTATTGCATTGCATTGTTAGTTCTACTGTCACAATTCATATTAGATACCTTCCTGTGTGAAATAGGTAATAGACAGGTTTCAAAGGTCTGTGGGTCAATCTCGGTGGGCTATAACCTCGCGTCAGCTGCTGCATTGTCTTCATTATTTCGTATCATTTTAGTTATTTCATGATATTTTGTTCATTCATAAGATTATGGTTTCGTTTGGATTTTAATAAAAAAGGCTAAGGTCCATTCCCAATTGTAAGTTCTACTTAGACAAGAGTCTACCCAGGAAACCTGGATACACGTGACAAGTTTTCCCTGCGCTATCAATAAAAGCCTCAGCCTAGCAATAATGATATAGGTAGACTGAAAATGACAATAATGATAAAGATCTTCTTGGTCCCCCACTTTAAATCAAATCAAATTTCTTTATTTATTCAAGACTACCCTGGTCCATGGGTTAGTAGTACATGTTTAAAATAAGAATAAATCTAAAAACTTAAGGGTTAGTAATATAATTTGAACTAGGGAAAATACATACTTTAAGGTTGTCATTTTGAGTTTAGCATTTTTGGATCTTAAATATAGTGATTGATCGATATGTAGATGATATTGGATCGATATGAATACGGTTTGCACGGTAATTTCGTTCCCTCCCTGTGCGTGGACTCGTATTTTTCCTTGGATACCGTAATGCGCGAGTCACGAGCGGTTATGTAAGCGGGCTGCCGGCCGGCGTCGTCATTATAGGCATTATTATTGGTACTCGATCCGGCCATTGTCAAGATTGTGGGGTCAGACTGCAGAGTGGCCCGGGCTAACCAGCTACGTAATTTTGCAAATTCCTATAACCCTATAAATTGTATTGTAAAACAATTTACCCGGTCGACGAAAACGTCAAATCACGGCGCGTCGTGATGATATTAATTATTATAATGATTACGGAGGCTGGGATTATACGTGTCGTGCTGCCAGCGTTGCCACAGCTTCTGGTTTACGTGCATGTATGACATTTGAGAAGATTATATCCTCATTCGTTATAAGATGCTAGCGTACGAGTACGTAATTAAAATTTAATTTTGGAATCTTCTAATTGTTTATAACAATTATCATTGTCACAGACATGAATTATTATGAAAATTAGATTTTTTAAAACAAATAGTTTTATTTATTATTATATACTAACGGCGGTTTTCAATATCCTATCTATCTTATAATTTTTTTATCTGTCTTGAAATTTTGACAGATTTTGTAAAAAAATATGTCAATATTTTAAGATGGATAGTAAAATATTAAGATAGATAGGATATTGAAAGCCGCCGTTAGTATTCATTCTTAAAATACAGAATTCTTTAAGATTCGATTATCTAATACTGTGAACGACGATCTCAGTTTGTAAAGTTAAAAGAGATTTAAAGACACACGTTTTCTCTGGAATTTAAGTTGGAATGGACGCAAACGGTGTGATGTAAATTGAAGATACCACCGCTTAACTAAACCATATAAAATGTATGTGGAACGTGTTCGTATCAGAACCTATTCCGAACATCTAAGAAATATCCAATTAAAAAAACACAAATTCCAACAAAAAAGTCTTGCTTATTGGAATCTAAACAACGCGAGCTTTAGCCACAGAGCTTGTGTAATCCAATCATCCAAATAGTAAATAAAACCACATTAGAATCGGTGTTGATATTTAGGTATCTCGTTCCAAAAGATATCAGATTTCTTAAATTCTTGAATATATTTAAATTTTATTTACGAGATGTGCACGTCCTTTCGGGCCCTTGATAATTAATTCCAAATTTATTTCAATGTAGGTTAAGAAACGTATTCATTTCAGATCGTATTGGAGATGTTTTTCATATTTGCATCGATTTATGCTTATTGTATTTTGCCTTTTTGTCTCACTAAAAGCTCAATGAATGAATATGACAGTATATTTGCATTAATTATGAACTCTTTTCGTCAAATTTTGTCTTCACTTTCTAAGATTCAAATGATCTAAGATTTTTATGTTCTCTTTTGTCTTGCAAATATTGCAGTGAAAATTTTATTTTTAAATTTCGAAATCCACAATACAACATACACAATGTAACCTTTTTGTTGCTTACATTAAGCTCGTGTAATAAATATATTAATTAAAGTTTTTAATAAGCTCATCCTACCGTCGTAGAGCGTATCAACGCTTGAGAAGTAGTTCACCATAAAGAACTGTCGAGACAAGTGTAGTGGAAACTGTGGGTTACGTGCGCCGGCGCAGCGCGCGGTGCGTTTGATCGGGAATGGCTGGTGTACCGTGACACAGCCAGTCGCCTACGCTTTTTATACTATGGACTTTTTACTAGGTTTATTGTTAATGCATATTTATATGGGTATCCATCGGTAAACACTAGACTTTCGCTTACCGTTTCAACTTTTGCATATAAATTAGTTTTATTGATTCAATTAATTAGATTGATGATGTGTAGTTTAATTAAAAAATACACGTATTAAGGACGCGTTTACAAATTTGATAGGTACAGAATCGAACAACTACATTGAAAAAGTCACGCACACAAGCGCACCCGCGCAATACGCACGCTTGCGTGCGGGAATAGTAGTCAAGTAAACGGATTTGATACTTTACAAATATTTGTTATTTTGATTATTTATAACACAAAATTATATTTTATTTCTGTTTGTTTTTACTATTTATCTTTTTCTTAGAATTAGTATATTAAATATATTATATATGTATATATAATAAATAATTATATATTATAATATGTAAGTAAACTGATATCTGTAATTCATCTTGAGAGAAGGGAGGGGGGGGGGGGTTCTCATAATTGCCACGCTGAGCAGGCGCATTGGCGATGGCAGATGATGATGAAGTCGCATCGGCAGCACTGCTGCCTGATCCGAGTGGCACGGGTTCGATCGTCTTGACGTTTATTGAGGGGGGCCTATGTTCGGCAGTGGATGGATGAAATTTGATGATGATGACGATGATGATATCTATTTGTTTGCGAGTAGAAAGGGATCGGTCGTCTTGGTGTTCTCATTGAGGGAGGCCTATATTCAGCAGTGGATGGATGAAGTTTGATGATGATGATGATGATATCTATTTGTTTGCGAGTGGCAAGGGATCGGTCGTCTTGGTGTTCATTGAGGGAGGCCTATATCCAGCAGTGGATGGATGAAGTTTGATGATGATGATGATGATATCTATTTGTTTGCGAGTGGCAAGGAATCGGTCGTCTTGATGTTCATTGAGGGAGGCCTATTTTCAGCAGTGGACGGATGAAGTTTGATGATAATGATGGTGACATCTATTTGTTTGCGAGTGGCAAATGATCGGTCGTCTAGGTGTTCATTGAGGGAGGCCCATTTTCGGCAGTGGACGGATTTAGGCTGATGATGATGAAGTCGCATCGGCAGCACTGCTGCCTCATTAAAGTAGCACGGGATCGGTCGTCTTGACGTTCATTGAGGGAGGCCTATATTCAGCAGTGGATGGATGAAGTTTGATGATATCTATTTGTTTGCGAGTGACAAGGGATCGTTCGTCTTGGTGTTCATTGAGGGAGGCCTATATTCAGCAGTGGATGGATGAAGTTTGATGATGATGATGATGATGATATCTATTTTTTTGCGAGTGGCAAGGGATCGGTCGTCTTGGTGTTCATTGAGAGAGGCCTTTATTCAGCAGTGGATGGATGAAGTTTGATGATGATGATGATGATGATGTTATCTATTTGTTTGCGAGTGGCAAGGGATCGGTCGTCTTGGCGATCATTGAGGGAGGCCTATGTTCGGCAGTGGACGGATTTAGGCTGATGATGATGAAGTCGCATCGGCAGCAGTGCTGCCTCATTAGAGTAGCACGGGATCGGTCGTCTTGACGTTCATTGAGGGAGGCCTATGTTCGGCAGTGGACGGATTTAGGCTGATAAAGTCGCATCGGCAGCATTGCTACCTCATTAGAGTAGCACGGGATCGGTCGTCTTGACGTTCATTGAGGGAGGCCTATGTTCGGCAGTGGACGGATTTAGGCTGATGATGATGAAGTCGCATCGGCAGCACTGCTGCCTCATTAGAGTATCACGGGATCGGTCGTCTTGACGTTCATTGAGGGAGGCCTATGTTCGGCAATGGACGGATTTAGGCTGATGAAGTCGCATCGGCAGCACTGCTGCCTCATTAGATTAGCACGGGATCGATTGTCTTGGCGTTCATTGAGGGAGGCCTATGTTCGGCAGTGGACGGATTTAGGCTGATGATGATGAAGTAGCATCGGCAGCACTGCTGCCTCAGCATGGCACGGGATCGGTCGTCTTGGCTTTTATTGAGGGAGGCCTATGTTCGGCAATGGACGGATTTAGGCTGATGATGATGAAGTGGCATCGGCAGCACTGCTGCCTCAGCATAGCACGGGATCGGTCGTCTTGGCTTTCATCGAGGGAGGCCTATGTTCGGCAATGGATGGATGTAGGCTGATGATGATGAAGTCGCATCGGCAACACTGCTACCTCAGCATAGCACGGGATCGGTCGTCTTGGCGATCATTGAGGGAGGCCTATGTTCGGCAGTGGACGGATTTAGGCTGATGATGATGAAGTCGCATCGGCAGCACTGCTGCCTTAGCATAGCACGGGAACAGTCATCTTGGCGTTCATTGAGGGAGGCCTATGTTCGGCAGTGGACTGATTTAGGCTGACGATGATGATGATGATGATTATGATGATGATGATGATGATGATGATAAGTGAGCAAACGTCGAGAGAGAACGTCTTCCCACCTGGTTATAATGACCAACCAACATTTCGTCTACCTATGTATATGAAATACACCAATTCCATAAAAATATATTGTGGTAAAAAAAATATTGTAAAGTATCAAAGCCAATCCAAAGTATCCAATATCAAATATAAATCGCGATGTTTTTTGAGTCGAATTGCTGCTGACGGGCGACGCAGTGTCCACCCAGAACCGCGGCCGAGCGCGGACTGAGTTCTCATTTCAAAAATGTAAAAGAAATCAAGACAGAGACAACGATGAAATAAACCTTAATGCAATGGAATAACATTCATCTTTGGTAGCAAAATTGGTAAAAAAATTAGTTATCTTCTTTATTTTTTTTAAGACTATTTTTAGCATTTTTGGGTTATTTTCTTGTCCTTTATTTAAAATTGAACATATTTCCCTGCTCCTACTATTTTTTAAAAACCTTAATAAATGTGGATATTAGACCAAAAGGGTACCGTAATTGTAATCGATTTCGTTCGTTTCATGGAAAATGGTAATGGAAGAACGTTGATTACTATATAAAAAAGCAACATTTATCAAAAAAATATGCGTTACCCTTGTAGACAAAGAACCATTCTATATGAAATAAATAATTTTTATATATGATTTTGTGTACTTTTGTTACAAACGGTACAGAAAAACAGCATAATTTCGTCTGATTCGTAAACGCGTCCTTAACATGATAGTTTATTTATGCGCCGATGATGCATAATGAAATACGCAAACATCATCATCATCATCGCCACGATAAAACCATTTTGCAAATAAAAAAATATTGTTAATAAACACAAGAACAGTTATATTATTATTTGAGGGGGCTCTGTAGTGCCTACTGCCTACAAACATCGAAGTTTTAGTTTATATTTTTTAATATCAATGCATGCTTTTACACCACGTCAATCTGGTCCCGTGGTAAGTTCTCGAAGAACTTGTGTTACGGGTACCAGACAACGGATATATATTTAAGATTTTTATTATATAATACATATATTTAATATGCATCTATAACCTAGGAATACAGAAAACGTTTGTTTTGAGCGCCAACGCTCTAATCATTGAGCTATAGAGGTCGTCAAATATCTAGAAAGGTTAACAAATATCATCCCATTGTTTCTATTTAACAACATAATTCCAAAAAACGTAAGATGCACTTCCTTCCTTACTCGGAAATAAAAGTGAATTCCTATTGAACAATGAAAATTTATTAAAATGCAATAACAATAAAATTCATGTCCGGACATTAGGCATGGTAAAATATTCCTCAAACGGCACTTAATGAGAAGTGATGGGTTCGTAAGAAAATAAAAATACAATACCCACCCTGACTGCATGCGATGTCTATTTGTATGCGGTGTGCGTTTACTTAAAATTACATGTCTTGTATGCAAAGAAATGTGGTGTTGCGCCCAAGACCCGCCGCCTTCACTATCGATCACTATATTTATTGATATTTCATAAATCACTAGTATTATTAAGTGAGACAACTGTTTCGATCATTATTTCTGATATAGAACCAATTTCATTTTCAGTTTATGCACTATATGTTTGCACACCGATACTATACTAATATCTCTTTAAACAAAAAACTGATGAGGAATCATAAATTGTAAAAAAAAAAGTACCGATTTAAATTAGGCAATATCATAATTGCCTTTTATTCTATGAAAGAATATAGGCACATAACTTTAAAGATAATTATAAGTATTATAAAATATTTGGATATACCTACACGAAAAATTAAGAATAATTATGAGATATCAAAAGTTTTTAAAATTCGTTCGTGTTTTGAAGTTCGTGAGAAAATAATCCATAAAAATAACATTGAGGTTCTATTTGAATTGAACGTTTTGCAACACACATACATAATATAGACACCCACGTAGTTTGAACTATTCAGTATAACTTAACAGCCCGTCAAGTTTTAATCGCATTAACATGCCCAATAGAATATTAAAACAAAAGGATCTAATGGATCCATTCCAAACGAGGTCTATGAATTGTCACACAAAAAATGATTTATCTACTACTTTGGACTTGTGATGTTGAAAACTAAATGCATAATTGCAAATGAATAATTTGTTATGTTAGAAATAAAGTAATAAATAATAAAATTGTATTATGCGACTTGAGGGTGTTCCGCAAGGTAGCGTTCTAAGTCCTATTTTGTATCAATCTATTTTTATTTATTGTGTAGTAGGTACTAGTTTATTAATTACTAGCTCTTATAAGTGGTCTAAGGAAGAAGATTAACAAGTATTTATATAAATTGACTAATAGCTTATAAGTCTAACCTGGTCGACCGAGCATTTGCTAAGGTTTCTGTTTTGTCTTGAAATGCCCTTATTGATAATATGATAAAGTTTATCTTTCAAGGAAAAAAACCAAAAAAATATATTGCTTTGGAGATACGAACCAGGTTTTTTCGATTCATAAATCCCTAATTTCCCAACTTAGCTATTATTACACACATACATACATATATTATAACAACCATGTACTTCTGAGCATCTACTGAAATCTAAAGTAAAACGTTGAAAGCGTTGAAATTCCATAAACAAATGTGAATTGAGAGAATGACACACGGATATTGGGTGAGACTGGTCAAATCGATCGCTGAACATTCTTCCGCCGTCCTCCCCTGGTTGTTATTCCCGTCGTCTCCCGTCACCCGCCACGGTAGTCAACCGTGATAATAAGAATCGTAATATAAAAGCATTATAATCCAATCAGAAGGCACACGAGGTGACCGCCCGTGCGTCTATTTTACCATTCCGTACGTGTTGGCTGTCGTAAAACATTTTTCGATTATTCAAGTGCGTTTATGAGAATTAGAAGCACACTATCGATTTATAATGGTATATGTAAATGTCGTAAATTGTGTTCGACGAAGGCTAAGGAATGAGATATTATACCTACACGTAAGAAGTACACTTTATATTATGTTTGTTTGTATAGACTCACTGATAGGTGATACAGTGATAAGAATTAAGAAACTCATAAATATCGCGTTGCTTAAGCACAGTAAATCTGCTTTAGCGAAAAAATAAACAGCATCCTGAATACTAAGACCATATGAAACGGGGTATTTAATATTTACATGTTCCATGTTCCTTACCTTTATTTCGCGGGTCGATATTTCAACATTATCTATAATTATGTCTTGTTGACGAGACACTCGTCTCGTCGTTTCTTGAACAAGACATTACAGGAAATAGTTTTAGTAATAAAAATATGTCATGTTAATTTAATTTATAGGATTTATATGACCCTGGTTACCTAACACGCAACCAAACAGTACAAAATCCATTTATTCCACCGGTATGACTTACTGATAAGCATTAGATATCCAAATATGTTCAATACTTTCTAATCTAAGGTCCTTGTCCAATAGTATTATTTATTTCGTTTCGCCGAGTTTGTTTCTCTGAGTTTGTTTCGCCGGTTCTTCTCAGTGGACTTACTTTGGAACCGGTGGTAGACTCAATTGACCTTCAAAAAGATACTTGGATAGTACTATTTTTAATAAAATTTTTGACTTTGACTAACCTTTGTCTATTAGTATTATTTTTGAATCAACCAGAGAATTATTTTAAGGTTAAAGTTATATTTAAGATCTTAATAGCAAATGAATGTATTTGCAATTTACTGGTTTCAAAGGTCTTAAGTCAAATTGTGTACAATTCAACGAGGGTAAGGACAATATTACAAGGTTATCTGAATTGACATGTTTATACGAGCACAGGCTATGTATTTATATATAAATTCATCATCATCATCATCATCTGCTCCTGCTGCATCATACTGCTGAACATGGGTCTTCCTCAATAAACGCCAAGGCAACCGCTCCCCTTCCACTCACATCCAACAAGGATCGGCCATTGCTCGGAGATCGTCTTCTATTTTTATAATACGTACAATCGATACTAATAATTCAATTGCTTTATTGGGCTGTGTGCCGTATTTCTTGCCTAAATATTCCGTAGATTATGTGAGAAGATCTTAGATTGTCACATAAATGGTAAGTCTATACTATTCTTTAACGCGGGGAAATGTAGCCAGGAGCTTCGGGTAAATTTCTGAACCTATGTGGGACTAGCACCTGTAAGTGCCCTACTGAAAATAAATTTTTAATGCCTTGTTGGGTGTGAGTGACAAAGGGTCGGTGTTAGGGTCATTGAGGGAGGCTGATGTTCAGCAGTGGACGGATAAAAGCTGATGATGATGATGAAGATGAATAAAACTTGTTAATATACAAAACTATTTCAGGTCTTTTTGGTTAGTAATTTAAGATAATCTTAAAGGCTTTATAACGAATCTAGTGAAATAGTATGATAGTTTTATGATAACTATACAAACTCATAAATAAAACCTAAAGGTCGTAGAACGTACTATTTGAATTAGTACTGATACTTAGTTCATATAATCAAATACTAATCGATAACTTATGTTTATGTTAATTCTATATCTACAGTACACTGTACTGCCTACGTCTAGACGTACATACCTATACCCTACATTAATATTTTGCGATGGTTTTACTTTTACTTCCTGTTTAGTAATTCTACTATTGTTCATATGTTCCTGGTCAGATGTGTGGGTGAGGTGTATAGTGGGAAGCCTTCGTGAAAGCCATAAGATATGTAAGATCGTTGATAGTCCTAGAATTACCCAAGAATCTTGGAGAACGTCAGTGTATTTATAGATGCTCTGGTGTTGCCAGATTATTACATGCACGGATCTCGACTTTGTCCACTTACTGACATAGGAATGTAAAAAATGTATTAAAACAAACTATATGTAACAGTAGGAATTGTAAGTGCTTAGCAATTTGTGGCTTGTAGAAGCTTTTTTTTTCAAAATGTGCTACGCTGTGGCCCGTAGGCTTTTGACCGAAATCGGAGCAGTGGGTTGGAAGAGGGCTCACCCAAGAATTTTGGAGAAGCGTCAGTGTATTTATAGATGCTCTTATGTTGCCAGATTATTAGTCAACACTAAGTTAAGGTAAGCCACGCGATTTAGGCAAAGTAAGAAGAACGACTATAAATTTTAGTATATTTTTCATCATCTTTCTAACGAACTAGTAAAGCATAACCTGATTAGGACACATTTCCCCATAGGTTTTAATTTCAATGGAGTTTTTGTATTATTATTCTGAAATTATACTATTTATTAATACTTTGAAATTTCAAAAGGGTGATAATGCTTCTTGCAATTAGTTAAATGGAAATAATCATGTAACTTGCTTAGTTTATTTTTTCTTATTTATTTATGAGGCTTATGAATTATGCCGCATATGCCTTTCTATTAATTAGCGGTGCCACTGTATTTCGTCTCTTTTGTTTACGTACGCAAGTAAATTAAGCTATCTCGTCGAAGCTACGTGAAAGGGGGAGAAAAAAAAGCGTGGAAATTATTTTCGGATGCCTCGTCTTAATATTCCAGTACTATTAGAGTACTAAGTGTAAATATTAAAATTTACATAAAATATATAATATAATAATATTTATGGACGCTTCTACACCACGTCAATCAGGTGGTAAGTTCTCAAAGAGACTTGTGTTACGGGTACCAAACAACAGAAAATATCTTTAAATATGAAGCTCAAAACGTTAAGTACGACGAATACGATTTTTTTATGAAGTAAATATAATAGTAGCAGTGAATTAATTAACAGGAAATTAATAATATGGGGAAAAATAATTAAAGTTCTACTATATAATTTTAGTAACCTTTAACATGCTTACACAGAAAACAAATTCGATGTTTGTACCATGTTAACATATACGAAGCAATAAAAATACGATTTTTATAAATTAAAATAAGACGGACGTATTTATGTGTTGAAGAATATGCTAAACAGATTTAGAAGAAGAGACAAAAGCATTATATAATTTGACATGTATTTACGAGCTGTTAATGTATAATAAAGCTATCGCCATTAATATTTGATTTGGTATAATTTTAACATTTAAATAAGTTATTCTTATTGCAATACTTTGAAATTGATCATATTATGTTGAATGGCTTACAAGCTGTCGACTTGAGGCGAACAACACATGTATTCACGTTGGTTGGTACCTAAAATACGTAGCGATACATCAATAAATTAAAATTAATTCGGTGTGCGAACGTAGATCCGATACGCGATATCGACGCCTACATTCGTTAACATTCGGATGTTCTGATGTAGAGTTTATTCTGTATAGCATAAGAGTCA
Organism: Lycaena phlaeas; assembly: GCA_905333005.2. Taxonomy (NCBI): domain Eukaryota; kingdom Metazoa; phylum Arthropoda; class Insecta; order Lepidoptera; family Lycaenidae; genus Lycaena; species Lycaena phlaeas. Next base: position 13,006,978 of record HG995173.1, read on the forward strand.
TTCGTGGGATAAGAATAACGTGTACAAATGGTAGGGATGAGGCATATTTTAAGACAACACGCGAGTCGCATGCGGATGGGATATTCGGTTTGCATGTCGCATGGCAGACTGGATGACGCTGCCACATGACCTTGGAGATCAATATTTCCCGCGTGATTTTATTGCTTATACTTATTTTTTTACTTTTAGTTTAGTGCTGGCAACATATTTCAGTTAAAAAAAATACAGCTATGAAAAATTATTTCTTTGATGAATTCTGAAATGTTACGTTCTTTATAATCTATATTAAATCAAAGCAAACTAAAAATATCGTTTATCATCATCAGGCTTTATACATCTATTGCTAACACCAAGACGGCTGTATGTGGTTATTAATGATTAATTATTTTTTATTATTATATAAAAATAACTTAACTGAAGTACTTACCAAAAATACATCAAAATAAAGCAATAATATCATCCTTAAACCTTTTAAATAATTATAATAATATCTTTACACCACGTCAAACTTGTGTTACGGGTACCAGACAACGGAAATACATATATTCAATACTCTTTATATTAATACATATATTTAAGATTTTTATTATATAATACACAAATTTATTACACATCCATGACCCAGGAACACAGAAAACTTTTTGTTTCTTGGCATGATTCTAACCCGCTACCTCCAGCTTGAGTGCCAACGCGCTAACCACTGAGCCACAGAGGTCGTCATTTGATGCCATCTTCGATCATCCATCTTTGGTTTTATATTCATGTGTTTGCACACACGCGGCTTTCTTCATCTCACGTTGGGCATTAGACCACAAAACAATTACGAATTTATAATTTAAGATAAAATCGCATACTTCTGATAGCCTTATGATAACGTTATGTTACATATATTTCGTCACTTACATTTACATAAATTACAAATTCATAGTTACAAATGTAAAAATGATATGTATTATAAATCATCATAAAAATCATATTTATTGTAAATATTTATATAATATGTATTTTTTATTTTGAACATTTTTTTTAATTATTGACATAAAAATATATAGGTATTTGACGGACGGATGCTGATGATGATGATGATATTTTATATAAGTCTTTTTTGTATATGTGATATATAGCATTAGGTATTATAGGTAGTACCTATATATTCATGATATATTCAGCATACAACATGTTCAACTCTACAGAATAAGTCATATCTTACCTTAAAATTCGAGAACGTTAATAAATAAGGCTTACGGTAGATTTTTTGTAAATGGAATTCCATACAATGATATGACATCTATTGTATTTTTTTTAATATCTATTAGCGAAATTGTATGATTGGCTAGAATTCTGTCACGGCAAGCGGCATGACGTCTGCATCTGATTTCTATAAATTATGAATTTTAATTAAAGTAGTCCATGCAGGGCGTCTAGTAATATTTTTTTTTTGCAACTGTTTTTAAGTAGTACAGTGATTTTCAAAAAACCGTTACATAGTAAAGCTGTGCGTCAATGTTAATAACACTAGCAGTGCCCTGTGGCGCGACGTGATAACATCTACGGTTGCATCTGCCAGGGGCTGCATGGGGGCAGGGGTTGGGGTTCAATTCCGGCATTTTGTTTGCCGGCTGTGAGAACGTTACACGATTGGTTTATAATTTAATTATGTACAAATAGTTTATAAACTAGTGTAAATGGAGGATGTACGAGTACGAGATGTTATTCTCCTGAATAATATCAGATGTCCTGTAACTATGGTTGTGATAGTGTTGTGATAATTATTACAGTACCATTAACCATCTAACTGTAGTATTTTTAATGACAAAGGATTCTGTATCTAATTAATGGATTTCTGATATTAATCATTCAAACTCATTTTATTAAAATAGAAGTGCGTTGTATCAGAGTCATAATTATTAGCCTATTTATTATTTTAATTACCTTTTAATACATTACGTTCATACAACTATCTTATTTTCAGGAAAAGTTTACAAAACTGAAACTGAAAATGTGTTTACAAAGATAATAATATAGATGTATAGTGATATATCTTAAAATATCTCTAATACCTTTTCCATGTACAGAGGCTAAATATCTGTGTCAATTCGAACACATATTCTTTTTTTTTCATAGAAAACTCGATTTTTCTTAAAACCACCGTACCACGACACGTTGGATGCATTATTGAGTCGTATCATGGTAGCGGGCAGGTGGGCCTGGTGGGGCTGGTGGGGCATGTGGTGAGATGGTGCGATAACAGGAATTATTCATCGCTATCTCGCCATCGCTGGGGTGGCTCCCGTTGTGGACCCTGTCAAAGCGAACGGCGACTGATTATTGTTTTATACCATTGATTTTTACAAACGCACACTTTCTACGATGTCCGGTGTAGTGAAAGAATATAAAGTATTTTTATTTATTTTTTTGAGTTATCATAAACGGAACGGAAGATTTTATTTTATCTTTATTGATTGCTTTTCTAGACCCTGTTAAATATTTTCGACTTAAGCTGATTTTATTTTTAAGTACATCTCTATCGAAAAGGTAGGCTTTCCAATATGATATGCTTCTAAATATAAAAAATATTGAAAAATTACTCTTTTAAATTTATTTGTATCATTTTCAGATATGCTTATTGCTTGCCTTGTTTTTAAGAATGTAATGACAGTAACCGGCGCGAATATAACATATTGCTTGTTTTGCATTATTGCTGTGAAACAGCTTTGCTGTGTTTGTGAAAGAAGGGCAAAATAGGCAGTGTAACTACAGGCCAGGCAACGCATAAATCACTTACTTGCGCTAGTTCTAGGCAGACTAGTTTATGATCATGGGCGACGTCAACCATGATGTATACAGTATGATGATGATATTAGATAGAGATAGAGATTCACTAAATAGAAATAACCTGTAAACGAGTGTTTCGAATACATTGTCGAATTTAATATTTTATCAGTAGCAACCATCGATTTGAGATCAGTATTGGAACGGCGATGCCAGTTGAATAATAATGCCAATGCAATGGCGGACCACTTACATACGAACATTATTCAATACACAAGTTTTTAAAATTAATTTCGTTTTGCTTAAGGGTTTGGGCGTTAAAAAACTTCGGGTGAAAACCTACAAAAACCTTATGTTATTAGTAACACTGGTTCTTCTTCAGTGGTCTATGGTTCTCTGGATGTATGGTCTATGGTTGCAATAAAGTACACGAAACATCGAGATTGTAAAAATAATAAACCGCGATAAAATCAGTGAAATGTATTTTTGTAAATATTACCTTAATTGAGTATTTACATATACGATATGATTAATTAAATAATTTTATTGTTGCATACAAAAGCGTTTTTATTATCTCGTCAAACGAAATTAATATTCTTTTTCCTGGGTAATAAAACTTCTTTTGCTTATTAAATTACTGAGTATTTTTGAGTGGAATTAACATACAATTACAAAATCGAGTAACATTTATATGTGTTTTAACGCTGAAACACAAAATAGAAGTGTTTAAGAACAATTTATTTGTTTTTCCACAATCTGATCGCTTGCGATCTGTGATAATCATCAGAGATAGCTATGATACGCACACCTGGGTATGTTTATTTTATGCGGGCTTGAATTCTGAAAAGCCCGTATTCTTGTCTATTAGCACTCTCTCTTGTGTACTAGTACTGTGTGTGTGTGTGAGAGTGTGTGTATGTGTAGGTATCCAATTGTTACCTATTATTTTTGATATGATTACGATAACAAATAAATACTACTTTTGTATGTATTATTTATATATAAACGTTTTTTTATGTCGCGTTTTTATTATAATATTAATTTATATAAAATTGCATGTTTATTATTATTTTAAACCATGTTCCTTGCACTACTTGCACTAGTTAGCGGGACTTGTTTAAGACTATTTATTTTATTTTATGTTATCTTTATAATCATACTTATAGTATTCCTTCCTATATTATCTTCCTTTATGTATCCAGTTATCAAAATAGCCAGAGGACATATTAAATACCATGGCAGAAGTGTAGCGATGTGTCGTAATTGGTACAAAATATGTGTGGCAACGTTGTGGGTACTTGACGTTAATTACTTTTTGAATTTTTAAAGATAATAAATTCATTAAAAAACAATTAATATTCACAGACGCATTCAATGTGACGCCTGGTGTTTGAATATAACGATAGCGTAATGTATGTAATGTACACATTTTAATTGTTATTAAATTTATGATTTAAACAGTACGAAATTGCTGATGCATTGAATGATAATATAAAATGAGACATTCATGTTAATAATTTTATAATATTTTTTAGTTATGACATAATATTTTATTGTTATTTTAATACTTTTTTGAAGTGAAACTTCTTTAGAATCGTTGTGATTTCAAACCGGATGCAACGAAAAAAAACGACAGGAAAGAGACACAAATACAAAAGAGCAAGAGAGCAAATGTCGGGGTGTATGTATATTGCACACTGTTTAATACTTGCTTGTATTTGAGTAATTCACGTGTGTTTCATTTCTATCGAGTGTGAATCGCACACACACCTTTTAGACTATTAAGATATTATTTCCGAAAAAATCTAGAACAATGCTGACGCTGGCAAAACGATTATTATATAAGCTCGATTTACTTTAACTAAAATTATATATTTAAGGGGATCATATACTGAAATCAACAATATGCTTTGTAAACCAGCTATTAGCTACCCGCAGAGCTCGGCAGGGATGTACCAGTAATTGTACCAGGGGTAGGGATGAGCCCCACCAATCTCCATCACCCTTGCAAACGCGTACATATGTTTACTTTCACTTTTATTATGATAATTCAAAATCGAATTGAAAAGGGGGAGTGCGATAGTTCCTTTATTTAATTTTGTGAAGCTGTCATTGTTTGGTTGGATATTGGGTGCTTTAAAGTGAAACGGAGATAGAGGAACATGATCTGACTGTCGAACGTTGTTGAATTTTGTGCTATACAAAAGATCATATTATTATGTACGTTCATCCAAAATATTTAAGTGTTGCCACTTTAAGCTAAAGTGTTTCCCAAACTCTTTTGCTTCATAGAACCATTTCAAACTTTTCCTGCATCAGGTGGACCCCTTGCTGACCTTTTTTTTTGCTCGTTTAAAGATACTTCCTTATACTAAAATTCTTCTTAATTGAACGGCTCATTGATTCTTCACTATGGAAACCAAATTAATTTTCTTAATTTTTCATGGCTTACGATAGTGGACCTCCATTTTTCGTCACCCTCATCGTGGACCCCCTTCGAGTCTTCCGTGGACCTCTGGGGGTCCCCACCTAGACCACTTTGGGAATCACTGAGCTAAACGATCGTGGCTCAGTAATAGCGGCCGTGTGGATCGATATATATATATACTTCTTCGTGTAAGCAAAATCGTTGGTCATGGCTGTGATTCTTGGACATTTGATATTAGTTATAGATCGTTGGAAGCCTGAAAGTTTACTAACCAGTCTTACCACGTGTCACCGTATTACCCAGTTATTGAGTTGTAGAGGTCAGATAGGCTCTATTTAAGACACTAGTATTCAGATAGACTGGAAGCCGACTAGAAAATATAGTTGGGAAAAGACTAAGAAGAAATACTTTCAGCTAAACTATATTATCTAAGGTTTTATTTTTATTATGACGGCGGATAAACTGCCAGTACGTGTTCCACATCGATCATGAACATAAACTGGAGAATACCAGGGAACTAGCCAAGACAACTAATTTATATCTTTGCCTATCTTGAGATATCTTTTGTCAAATTCCAATGTCAAAGTCAAAGTGCCAGAAATTATTACATTATCGATGAATTATTACATTTTTTTTAAAACAGGCACTGCACTTAAGCGCAACAACACACTAACTAATTCAGATGCAGATACAGTTCCATTACATTTACAATTTCATCAGCACATGATTTCGTTAATAACTAAATTTCCACAATTATTAATATTTGTTTGCACTTGGAGGCCACGTAAATGTTTCATTTATACTCATTACTATTAGCGGCTACGTAATTTAGTGGCCCAAAATTTTAATTGGCCAATTGTGACACGACTTTTGTAATTCCAACCTCGCCATTGTTGCCAGATTAACGCAACTCTCACAGATATATCTATGTTTATTAAATACTCATTACCTTATGACTATAATGAAGATGTCGTGTCTTAATCGCGGGTTACGCCTATTATATAATGAGACAAAATCACCAATTTACGAGACACTGATATAATTTAAAGTTCGAATTAATGTAATTTATATATTTTCGGTTGTTGCCATGCAGATTGTATGGATTTATTTTGTGTAGGGATAATGAAACTGGAATGAGTACCTATATAATATATTTATATTTTATTTGATTGGTTCTAGATTATTGAAGTATTTGTCGTTGTCCTCAGGTCGATCGCTGAGCGGCGGCAGTGGGCAGGTGTGCAGGCCACACTTCCACACGCCGCTGCACCCCTGGCTGGACTCCAAGGCACTAGGCAGTGGTGCATGGGGAGGTAGCTTTCAACAGGACGCCGCCCCTTCCGACAAGCCCCTCTCCCCGGCCCAACATCCCCATCCGCACCCGCTGTTCTCCTTCCCTCCTACGCCACCTAAAGATTCTACCCCCGATTCCGTTGCAGCGGCGGCACTGGGACAGCAAGATTATCAAGCTGCGGTCGCGCACGCCACCGCAATGAGCGTCGCGTTCATGCAGCAGCAGCAGGAGTTGCCGTTGTGCGGCGACGTCAAGCCCATGATGGGCGCTCCGTCATCGAAGCAACGTGAAGGTGCGCAGCCGGACACGTGTCCCCAGGAGAGTCAGCCCTCCGGGGAGTACAACGCGCAGTACAACGCCGCCGGCGGCGACTACTACAGCTACCAGGGCAAGGGGTATAGCGGGCAGCAGCAGAATAAACCGCGCCCCAACAAGACGCGGACTAGCGCCGGTGAGTCCGCGCGGACCTTAGCACTGCACTGCCCTCGCTCGCACTCACTGACCGGTGCGCTTATCCGACCACGATATGATGATACCACTGTCAAAATAATAATTATATATATGGAACCTTTAATTACAATCGTAATATGAACTTGGACTACAATTATAATCAGAATTATGAACGTATTTGAATTATATTTTTATAGAATCATTCGTATTTGGAACAGAATTGTAGTCCATATTTGAATTAGAATCAATATTTGCTTACCAAATTTTACCATTTTTAACATAAACATTATTTATGAACGCAAATCGTAAAATCGATAAAATACCCGTTTTGTTTACAAAAACCATTTACAAGTTTAAATATGTGTAACTCGCGATCATAACTTTTATTTTACATACATTATAACAAATAATTCAACCTCACACTCAAATGTAGCACAATTATATTACAGTCGGTACGCAATTTAATTTGTAATAGAATTGTTATTTTCATTTATGATTACAGTAATTATCATTGTAATTACGTTTTGATAAGTATTTTCTTACAAGCATCTAATATCGACATCACATGACATAGTATTGAGAATTGTGGTTCATTTGATTTTATAAATGGGTTTCGGGCTTGTTGTGGTCAGATAAGCGTGGTGGTAGGGGATGGTCGAAGATCGCTTTAATAACTGCCAGGTGGAGGTTACTAACAAAAATAACTAACTATCTTATAACGTGTTATAATCAAAACACTAAATACTTTTAAAACAAAATCTGAATTTAGCTTTAAATTACCGTAATTGAGATACCTATAGGAGATATAAAATATGGGAGAATGGGAGTCATCCTAAAAGTTCAACTTTTTGGCAGAGTAATATGTGTTATACTTTTGGCAGTGTAATGCCAAATTTTTAAAAACTTTTAAAATTTAAACTTAAATCCTATTTAAACACACAGTGATAATAAAAAATTAAATTTTTCATCAAGTTTTGTACAAATTAAGCATGTATATATTTAGATCTAAAGTTTAAAAATAAAATGACAATTACGATGTGTATAAGCAATGTTATTATTTAAAGATTTATCACTATGTTTTAAAGTCGAGCGAACTTAGGACTAAAATAGAGCGTTCGAGCTTTTAATTCGTATGTACGGAATCTCATTGTTGTGTGTGAATCTCTGGTAGCCGTTTCTCAACCACTAATTACACCGGCCATTGTTGTAACGTGAGTATTTAACATAGAAGGTTTCTATTTAATTTTTTCAAAGTTACCGAAATCACTGTGATGAAATTCGTGTGTTTTTTGTTTACCGACTTCAAGTGTACCTACGAGTTAATTGTAGATGAACCCATTTTAAATTTATTCATTTCATTTACGCAAAGTTTTTATAAATAACTTAATTCAAGGTAATTATTATTTTACAAACACATGTGCCTCAATTAATATAACTCCGTGGTCTCTTGTTAGTCATGCTGTTTTAATTTAAATTGCGTTTATCATAAAGTTCATTTAGCTCCGATATAAAAATAGTTATTCAAGTTAATTATTATAGTATTAAAAAATGTAAAAAAGTAAAGGAAAGAATCAACCCTTTGTCCCACTGCTGGGCACGGGTCTCCTCCTCGAGGCGAGGAGGGTTTTTCAAATAAAATGTACTTGACAAATTAAAAAAAAGAACATAGTCTCAAACGAAAAGTTTATTCATAAATGTTAATACTGCCGTGGTATGACTAAAATGCCGTTATCCAACATCTGGGCGATTTTCGTTTTTTGACACTAAGGAATAGAGAAAAAAATTCCCTATCGATCTGTATTTTCAGTTTTTTGATATCTTCATTAGTTTTAAAAATAAAAATTAAAATATTGCCGTTAACGTACTATTATTATACTATTTTATGTACTATTACAAATCATAGTTTTTTCGCGTTTACTCAAAACTATGATGTGGTAGATAACGGCATTTAAGTCATACCACGGCAGAATAGTAGTGGTATTGCTAAGCCTGTGTCTCTTTGTGGCTTTATATTCATACAGTTACAACTCTACAAAAACATAGACTGGATAAAAACGGATATCCGTTAAAACAATATGTTTTATTATATCGAGAGCACTAAAGTCTGGCATATAATTAAAAGTTAGTCGCGTAATATTGTTCTACCAACCTTTGAAATAAATGTGACCATTGTTATCCCAACAATTGGACGAAGTTTCCACAGCACCATACAATAACGCGTTGAATATTTTATTTCGCTTTTACGCAACAATTGTATTATTCGGTATATTAAACTAGGATGTGATTTAATGAATTCCGTGTTATAGACATATTTTGTTATGTATTTATAGCTCTGTAATCATAACTATTACGCCCCCCAAATTTATTTAATTGCGTCATGGCTCTTGCGTCTTTTCGTTTAGCAAAAAGCGGACGATTTGAATTTCGAACGCACGAATTCGAATTGACGCTCGGAAACAGAATCATTTAAATATTTTTAAACAATGCGAATGTTGTGATCACTATTTATACATTCTACCATATAATTCAAAACCATAAACTAGAGTTATAATTAATTTAAGTGCATTATTAAAGAACAATTGTAGTTTCACACTGAGTGAAAAGTTTTATGTTAATTCAATATTTAGAATAACGTAAATTAACATGTTCCGATCTCACGAGCGGATTTAATCTTGCTAATGGAATTTCTCAGGGATAATTAGAAACATAGTGAAAAACTCGATGCACATAATTGCGACGTAAGAAGTGGCGCGGAGACGACTTGTCAATGTCTTCTTGTGCGATTATGATCGCCATTGCGAACGGAACCCGCTATAATTCTTATTAACTCGATTATTAGACATCTATAGAAGTATGCTATGGAACTTAATTACCCTCGCTTACTTATTACGTGTGTTAAAATATTTTAGGGTTCGGTAACCAAAGAATTTAAAGACTGACATCAATCAAAGTAAGCACTTGGAACGTCCACAAAGTGCTTAGTTATATACTTTCCGAATGAAGCTCCTCTGAATGTGTTTTGTAATTAATTTTGAATTAAACGGAAGTGATGGGCTAATAAGGTACAAAAAGGTGGAGGCCGCGTATACGTCGACCATTAAACAAATGGGAAGATCTCCGAGGCCAGGGATCGGTCGTCTTGATGTTTATTGAAGGAGGTCTATGTTCAGCAGTGGACGGATAAAGACCGACGATGTTGATGATGATTATATTTTATTTTGTCTCTTGAAACTAATATTTCATTTGATCGTACCAGCAAGGTTACGAAAAGTTCATTACACCAAAACAATACAAATAAAAAGGCAATTAAACATTTAGGTAGCGTTTGATAACGATTTAACGGTTATGACTTATTAAGATATAAACAAAAGTACGTAATAAACGGGCAAAAATTTAAGTCCCATTTGCATATATTTCCATTATCATAATAATAAAAGTAATTGTATGCAACAACGAAAGCGAAACGAAATCACTTTCCAAGCGAGCGGAGTCGCTGGCAGCGCTAGTCTCACTGACCGTGGATAAAATATGCATGTGTTTTGCATTTTAGTTCTACTGGGTGACTAATATATTTTCAATTTACACATATAAAGGCATCGAATATGTAGGGAAGGATTAGTTCTGCTTTGAAAGCAAGACATCTGTTTGAAGTTGAAAACGGAACCCCTAAAAATGGGTTTATTTAAATTTTATTATTCATATTACAATATCAAAATGGTTTGCCTTTTGGTTAAGAATAACATCTTGAGGGAATAGAGGGGACGTGAAGGTGAAGCAGCCCGTAAGGAGGCCTTAGTTCAAGAGAAAACCATAGATATCTAAAAAATACCCCGCGAGCGACTTCAGACGCTTTTTGCCACATTATAAATCATAATATAATTTATTTCCAGTGACTACAATATTATCATCTTTTCAGAAGGTTAGCGCATCTATCATAAATAAAGCTGTTAATTTATAAACAAATATGTTAATATGGTTGTTTTACCGATCGAACACATGTTTCATTTAATATTAGAACAAGTGATCTTTTAAATTTAGAATATATTTACACCTTCGAGTTTCCAGTTTAAAAATATATTTTAAATTCACACTTTTGATCTGTGAATTTCAAATAATGTTGACATTTGATCGAATTAGATGATAAGATAGGCAAAAGATTGGTAAAGATAATATTTTTTATTTATTAATCATAATAAAATAAGTTTCTGATAATTTAAAAATAAATACTTATTTCCAATTGTCTTCATTAATTAATTGATTGAGGGATTCCGTGATTTATTAAATTAAATTAATATGTGACCTTAGAGGTTCAAGGAGAGCGCCGAACCTCGTTAGTCAGCAGGATGTGTACCTGTTCGTAAGGTCGGCATTGACCCCGTAAGCCGATATTATAGTAAAAGGTTTTGATTATTGCAACTTATTTATTTGTCATATTAAAAACTTGTTTATTATTATAACAATTATGTTATAAAATATTTTATAAATTTTATTATAGGGCTATAATAAACGAAATCTATAGATACCATGGTTAATCCGGTAGATGGAATAGTCATTCCATTTCAGTTAATAAACGGACACTCCATATCTAGAAACTACCCCGAAACAAAGAGGTTATAACCCCTGTACTTCTTTGATATAGCATAAATAATATACTTACAAATCTTACAATTGGCAAAAGCGTAATTTGAAAAAAAAAAAACAAGATGGCTACCAAAGATGGCTGCGAAAATGTAAATGTTGAATTTGACATTTAAATAGCAGCATAAATCGTTTTAGTAATGCTGAATCAGCTGCTAGCCCCTTAGTGGTAGCTGTATGATAATGCATCTAGCGGATATGGCTTATTCCATTGTTGTAATGACCTCGACTCATTTGCGTGATAAAACAAGCGGTTCTACAAAAAAAATATCTAGGTATTTAAAGGTACTTACTTACATAGTGATCGGATTCTGCTGGGGAAGTAAAGATGTACATTCTTCTATACTAAACAAATAATTGAGAAATTGAGTAAGTACAAGATTTTATCTCTTGAATCTTAAGGTTTGTTGCCATATATCCGTCGTTGGTTAATGTTCAATGTCCAACAAAAGAGTGTTTACATACTTTTTGTTTCCAACTTATTCATAAAAAAAGAGAAAAATTTATGATAAATATACATATTCGCGTGTTCTATGTTTAAATATTTTGAATTTTTGTTTACTTTCCGAAGTTATCGCTCTATTATTTCGTTCAAGTTTTCCTCAGTCCAGAATGTTCTAAATGAAATACGATATCGGTTCTACGTACTATCGACTGGTTTCTTGTGGTATTCATTTATAATGGTATTTTCATAACTTACTTCAGCGTTCATAAGATATCTTTGCAAAGGAGGGCAAAGTGCTTTAAGCTTATATTCGTCAACTGAGTAGGACCATACTCTCAATTCATATCAGATAATGCAACATTTTAACGTGCAAGATTAACGCGTTTCTGTTTTTATGAGTTCAAAACATTTTTAGCTCCACTTTAATTTATTTCCTTTGTCTTAAAACAACTTTCTAAACGGTTCACATTAATGTAAACGCCGTTTTATTTGATGTATTACACTTTAAGTGCACTTTATATCCAAGGACTAAGGATCATATTCAGTTATGACTCGAACATTTGCATGCAGCTCACGTACTGAGATGTTTTGTGGAAAGTTGCACAAGCAATTAGCCAAGTTATGGCCTTAAAACAAATTATTATGATAAAATATATTATGTAATTAAGGTCCTTATATGTATACACGTTGATGCTAAAATGGTGTGCATAATTGATGGTGGGATTCCGTGATGTGCGGGTGTACGCCACGGACGGTCGCGCGGGAGGAATGACGGACTGATCTCATCATTTTAGTTATATTTTTCATATTATAGTTAATTTGCGTATAAAATATGAATCGCGATCATCATTATCATCAGCCTTTATCCGTCCACTGCTGAACATAGGCCTCCCTCAATGAACGCCAAGATAGGTTAGAGTAATTAATAGTTTATTTATGTTCCTGCTTATGTAAGTCATAGACATTAATTGATATAGTCTATCTGATTAACAAAGACGCGGTACTATATTCATTATTTTATTTAATTTTAATAGTCAATATTGTTATTGATTATGATGATGATGATGATGATGTGACAAAACAAAATAAATTAATATAAAGATATATCATTTTTGAAATATTTGAGTGAGTATGAGAAATTATGTGTCAGAAAACACTACGTTTTATTGTAATGCTAAACATAAATATTGTCTATGATTTTTGGAACACGTGCGAGTAAAATATATCTTTTTTTATTCAAATGTAATAAAAGTACTATAATATAACCACGGCAATATCATGCTTGGTTTGTATAAAGAATACGAATACTTCATAGATTATAGAACGCCAAATGTAATACTGATAATGAACAGCAAAATAAACATCCTCATATATGTATAGCGTCATGCTCCGTGGTTCTGTGGTGTTGTGTGGTGTAGTGTGGTGTTGTGTGGTGTTGTGTGGTGTGGTGGTACACAATCGCACCATTTGCATATGACTTAAGCGGAACTCTAGTGATTAATTCATTATAAGCGTGTTGGTACAACTTCGTTCATTCCACTAAATCGTGTTTCGCCGTTTATAGAAACATCAAATGTTAGAATATTAAGTTGTAGAAGATATTCCTCTTACGACATGCAATGCCCCTTAGACAAAGTAACATTGTCTCGTATCGAAAAGATACTGAAATTCGTCATCGTCTCTGAGTTATCAATGACAATTTCCCAGCCAATAAGATATTGACAATAACGATCGATAATCAATAGACAGTCTGATTTTGTTACGATAACGTTTAAGCATATTGTGATTTCGCGCGACTTATGTCGATCCCATACATTTTATTATTTTAGAATCTCGTTATCGTTTTTTAATGTTACTTTGTGTAAGCCCCCAGGTATTAACTTAAATATATTGTTTTTTCTAAATAAAACTCTGGATTATTATGACGCAATAAATTTCACTAATATTGTTGGAAAATACTGATCTTCTTGGTATTCACTGACGGTACCGAATATTCATCATCATCATCATAATCATCATCATCGTCATCATCATCATCATCATCATCATCATCATCATCATCATCATCGTCATCATCATCATCGTCATCGTCATCATCTCAGCCTATAGCCGTCCACTGCTGAACATAGGCCTCTCCAATGGTTGGCCAGCGCGACCGGTCCATTGACACCACATTCTGACGAATAATGTCTAGAAATTAATTATCCACTAACCAAAACACGACCAGGGCTTGCACGACCACTTCATTCCGAACTTTTGGAATCTGTTCCTCCTTCTAGTTAAGATGCGAAACAAAATAAGTGTATTGGCTTCCATTAAAATCTATTTGCATACAAGGGTATAATTAAGGCGTAATAACAGCCTCCGTGGCGCAACAAAGAATAACTTTTACGAAATATAATTTAATGGCATGCAAAACCGTTACGTGTTGATGCTTCGGTCACGGTGTTGCCAGCGAATTAGTCCTTCATTTATATTATTACATTAGCTATGTATTAGATTGGGCACCAGTTTTTACAGTTTCATAGAGTAACAGGCTGTTCTCATTTTTTTCTGTTTTGCTTCTTCCGTCCGTGACTTTGTCAAGTACACACGTATCGTTGATCATATCCGTTTTTTAAATTCAATTAAGTGAAAATAGTGCATTAAATGAATAACAAACCACAAAGCCGTAAAGTCTTGCGTATCAGTGACAAAATTGTGTAAAGAAACTATGAAATAACTAACTAATAGTGCCAAATAAAGTGATTTTTAAATTGTAATCAACATAAATAATCTTAAAAGTTATTAGACTTTGTTACTTCTAATACCAAACACAACATACAAATACCCCCAGTTTAAATTATTACACTTAATTACGAATAGTAAACAGAAAATTCAACAGTGTCTCGTAGCGATTAGCTAGCCTAGCGGTAACGCCGTGGAGTTTACAGGACGCAAGTTCAAATCTCAGTTGATGTACGGTGCAACCGTACAAAGCGCATCATCATCAGTTTTCTATATTTCACGCACTTGCATTTCCATTTAGTTATAAGTTTTAGACAGTGCACGAAATATTGTCGCGAGCCGCGGACGTGTCACTCTATAGCAAATATACAGCATTAGCATATCAAAGTATTTTAATTATCATCAGCAACAACCCCAGCAGCAACTCAAGAGTACGAACCGTACATCTTTATGGTCCTTCGAGCTTTACCGTAAGCAGGATCTATTTCGCGTGTGTTAATTTGTTCGTGCAGATTCGCTTACGCGTAAGTTCCAGCAGCAGAGGTGAGTCCACATTATTTAATTAGCAAGCTCAGCAAGTTGGAATATCACCTTAAAATCATGGAAGATCTTCTAGCCAACCAAGATCAAATTTTTGGAGCCATAAAACAGCTCCTAAGTAATTTTAAGAAAGACGGTGTCGAACGCAAGACCCCGGCTCTTATTAGCAAGCGACTGAGCACATTGGATGCCTACTGGCAGGAATTCCAATACAATCACATCCAATTGTGTGAATATGACGATAGGTCTCACGAATACTTTATTAAGGATGTATTTAAGCAAGCTTCTGATTTTTATAATGAGACGCGCACATTTATCATGAGATATTTGCCAGCTGATTCTAAAGAGCAGGTTAGTGCTATTAGGCCAGCAGTACTAGGGTCACTATCACAGCCGTCTGCAAGTCACCAACAGCCAGCGGAAAGCGGTAGGGCATCTCCACGTCCTATGAATATAGACGCGGAGTCTTCAAGGACGCGAGGTACATCTAGTAAACTCGAAGAAATGCTCAGAAAACAGAGGAGCAATTTCAAAGCATTTCAACGAACAGTCAACAGCATAAATTTAAATTCTATGTCACAGTTGTGGGAATTCGAAGACGCACTAAGAACAGTGCAAGCACGTTGGTCAACTATTGATCACTTGCACTGGGATATTGATAGCGAGGCGTATGGCGCGAATGATGAATATGAGGAAGCATTTAATAGTTATGAAAAATTATTTGTTAGCACAAAAAACCAAATTAATAACAAGATGTGGTCCGAAACCCATCGTGAGAAATCTACTCCACAAATAGAGATCCCTACATTTAGTGGTAGCTATCACATGTGGGTATCCTTTAAGGATCTCTTTTTAGAAACTATTCATCGAAATAGATGTTTATCGAATGCTCAAAAAATGCAATTTTTAAAAAGCAAACTAAGGGGCGAAGCGGAGAAATTAGTACAGCATTTACAAATTAGCTCTGATAATTATACAGTCTGTTGGGATATATTAGACCATAGATATAGTAACCACAAACTAATTTTTAATTCGCATATGAATATTATAACTAATCTTCCCGTTATGCAGCATCAAGTAGCAGCATCTATCAAACGAATTCATGACACTACAAATGAATGTTTGAATGCGATCAAAAATCTCGGTGTTAATATAGACACTTGGGACCCCATAATCGTCTATCTCATCTCGCAAAAACTAGATTCCGAAACGCATAATGATTACATCGAGTCATTGAAAAACCCAAGAGATTTACCATCTCTACAGGATTTTCTTAAATTTTTAGAATCTAAATTTACTGCCTTAGAGTCATCAAAACGGAAACAAGATCAGCCTAAATCAATCAATCAACAGATTCAACGATCATCATCACCAAAAGCATTCCGAAAATCTTATATGTTTAAATCATTTACTGGCAATCAAAGTTCATCATTTAAAACGCAAAATGCTAAAAATACTATTTCAACACCAAAGCAAAAATGTCCAATATGCAATAAAAATCACGCCATATTATTTTGCAACACATTTGCTGAATATCAACCTCAATTACAGTTACAAACTATTGCGAAATTGTCTCTTTGCAAAAATTGCCTTTTCGATCATAATGGAAATAAATGCTTCTCCAACAAAAGATGCCGAGTGTGCAATGACAATCATCACACATTAGTCCATGATGCTTTCACACTACCAAAACCGCAACACAATATGACTCCAATAGTTGGTCCTGCAAAACCCAGCGCTCACGTATCCTTCGGAGACACGCAAGAAATTCTATTAGCGACAGCACTCGTAGCAGTACAAGCAGCCGATGGTACTTCTATAATCTTGCGTGCTCTTATTGATCAGGGTTCACAAGCGTCCATAATCACAGAAAACGCTGCCCAAAGACTAAATCTGCCGCGCCAGCATTGTAAAGGGGTGGTCTTCGGCTTAGGAGCAAAGGGAAACGCCTGCAAGGGCTTCCTAAATATAAAAATATCTTCAAATTATAGCGACTATACATTGAATACCGGGGTGTTAATTATGAATCACGCGGTGAATAGCCTTCCTAATCAGTCATTCATTAAGCCAACGTGGTCATTCATCGAAGACTTACAGCTAGCAGATCCCGAGTTCTATCAACGTCGCCCAGTCGACTTATTACTCGGTGCCGATGTTTATTCATCAATTATCATGGAAGGAATAGTCAAACAAAGCGAGTCCCTTCTAGTAGCTCAGCAGACACGTCTTGGGTGGATTTTATGCGGAAACGTGAAGTCTTACCAATGTAACGTTGTCATGGTCGACGTGGAAAGCCTACATAAATTTTGGTCGATCGAAGACATCAATGATACCACAGAAATATCTGAGGAAGAATACCAATGCATACAGCTATATAAGACAACGACAACGCGTCGATCAGATGGAAGATATATTGTTCGTCTTCCCCTACATCCAGATGCAGATGAAAAGCTAGGGTTATCAAAACAAAAAGCATGCGCTCAATTTTATCAATTAGAAAGAAAGCTTACAAAATACGACTGTTTAAATAAACAATATAAATCATTCACTAACGAGTACATTTGTTTAGGACACATGCACTTAACAATAGCGCGTAACATGAAACTCTCTTATTACATGCCGCATCACGGTGTCCATAGAGCCGACTCAAATACAACGTCATTACGAGTCGTATTTAATGCATCTAATAAAACAACGACTGGATTTAGCCTTAACGATGTTATGTACAGCGGCCCTAATCTACAGCAGGACATTTTAATGTTGATTTTACGGTGGAGGCAATATCCTTATGCATTTAGCGCTGATATAGAAAAGATGTTTAGGCAAATTTTGGTGCATGAGCAGGATCAACGTTATCAGCAAATAGTGTGGCGGGAACATCCTAATCAACCTCTCAAGGAGTATACTTTATCAACTGTCACATATGGCACCAAGGCCGCGCCTTACTTAGCTATGATGACATTAAAACAGCTAGCCAAGGACGAAAGGAAACGTTATCATACAGCAGCAAGGGTATTGGAAGACCAGTTCTACATGGATGATTTGCTGAGTGGTGAGTTTGACATTACATCAGCGAAGCAATTGCAAATAGATCTTATTAACCTTCTCAAATCGGGTGGATTTAACCTTCGCAAATGGTCAGCCAACGAGTCATCATTACTTGAAGATGTTGACAGAGCAAAAAGCTTACCAAATACGTACGATTTTAAACACCAAGAATCCACTAAAGCCCTCGGTTTAAGTTGGCATGCCGCAGAAGACAACTTTCAATTCTTGTGCAAACTAACCGCCCAAATAGATACAAAGCCAACGAAACGTGTACTTCTAGGAGAAATATCGAAGATCTTTGACCCACTCGGTTGGTTGGCACCCACAGTAGTTCAACTTAAATTATTATTTCAAAGCGTATGGTTAAGTAATTTAAAATGGGATGACGTCATACCAGAAAATATTTACTCGGAATGGTGCAAATTAAGACTAGATATAGAAAATATAAAAAACATCAGAATCCCTAGGTGGATCGGGTGCGGGAGAGACGAGTGCATCGAACTACATGGGTTTTGTGATGCATCGTTAAAAGCATACGCCTGCGTGATATACACACGTGTGGTACGTAATAACCAAACACAAATTTCACTTTTAGCAGCTAAAACTAAACTGGTACCAGTCAGCAAAATCTCCTCCCCAACGAAGAGTTATATATCTTTACCAAGACTCGAACTAAGCGGTGCACTTTTGCTTTCGAAATTAATAATAAAGGTCAAGCAAAGCCTGAATAATCATCAAATTAAAATTTTTGCGTGGTGTGATTCAACAGCTGTCCTTGGTTGGCTGCACGGTGAGCCTAGTCGATGGAAACCTTTCGTAGCGAACAGGGTTAAGAAAATTATAGCAACATTACCTCCGCGGAATTGGAATTACGTTAAATCTAGCGAAAACCCAGCAGACTGTGCCAGTAGGGGTATGACTGTCAAGCAATTGGAAAAACACGATTTATGGTGGAAAGGGCCCACCTGGTTAATTAATCCTCCTAAGCATCAATCGTCCCCATCGTATGAGACAAATTTAGAAGCAAAATGTATGTTGTCAAACGTCGGTATCAAAGATAGTAATATAGCAGCGAACTTTATCAGCGATTTTATTTATAAATATAGCAGCATCATCCTCGCATCACGTATACTAGCATGGATAACGCGAGCTTTTTCTTCTGGAACAAAAAAATCTTACTTAACAGTAGCAGAGTTGGAGAATGCGCAATTAAAAATCATTAGAGCTATACAACATTTAGAATTTCCTCAAGAAATACATGATCTACGTAGCCTGAGTAAAATAGATTGTAAGAGCAAACTATTATGCCTTAACCCTTTCCTGGATGAGGAAGGTCTGTTGAGAGTCGGAGGCAGATTAAAAAATAGTAATATTCCATATAACATGAAACATCCTTATATTATTCCCCATAACAGCCATCTTACTGATTTATTAATCGATTTAGCACACAAGTCAACTTTCCATGGAGGAGCGAGGTTGACACACTCATGGCTTCGTCAGCTATATTGGATAATCGGGGGAAACAGAGCTATTAAAAAGCGTTTAAATAATTGTGTAATATGTAAGCGACACAATCCGATTAAACAATCACAACTTATGGGAGATTTACCGGAAGCCAGGACTAACCCCACCAGACCTTTTTATCACACAGGGGTGGATTTCACTGGTCACGTAGATGTAAAATCTAGCAAAGGTCGCGGAATAAAAACTAGCAAAGGATATGTAGCTGTATTCATATGCATGGTTACAAAGGCAGTTCACTTGGAACTGGTGTCTGACCTATCATCGTCTACCTTTTTAGCAGCCTTACGTCGCCTATCAGCAAGAAGGGGTTCTCCTCGTCACCTATACAGTGACAATGGTACAAACTTCGTAGGAGCTAATAAAATTTTAAATACGGAATTTATTAATTATAAAGCAATTTTAACGGAAGAGTTTTACGCAGACATAAGTGAAATGCAGATTGAGTGGCATTTTAATGCCCCCTCCTGGCCAAGTGCGGGAGGACTTTGGGAAGCAGCGGTCAAAAGCTTAAAATATCATTTACGTCGTGTTCTAGGTGATCAAAAGCTAACATACGAAGAATTCGCCACTCTTCTCTCTCAACTAGAAGCTTGTCTCAATTCGAGACCCTTGTGTCCTTTATCTGAAAATCCCGATGATATAGCATACTTAACACCTTCCCACTTCTTGGCGAGCGGTCCAATTTTGACAATTGTAGAGACCGAGAGAGATGAGAGAACAAGATGGCAATTGACGCAGAAAATATTCAATGATATTTGGAGACGATGGCGCGCCGAATATCTAATGCAATTATCTGCTAGAAGTAAGTGGAGGACGTCAAGGCCTAATATAACGTTAAATGACATCGTCATCATACATGATGCTACACTACCTCCTGGGAAATGGGCGCTAGGTCGTGTAGTTGACTTGCATCCGGGATCAGATGGTTATGTCAGAGTGGTTAGCGTGAAAACTAAAACTGGGATAATTAAGCGGCCTATTATCAAATTATCTGTTCTTCCCGTAAACACCGAACAAAATCATCAAAAGGAATCTCAAAATCAGTCCAGCAATGTATCATCAAACACACAGAAAAAGTGCAATTCAAAGAATACATATAACGTAAATATTTTATCTTTATTTCACATAATTACTTTATTTATTCTCATGTTTACGTCAGCTGTGAACTCGCATCAAAATGATTACTTCAATATAACGAAAATAAGTGACGATAAACACATATTCTTTAATAAATTAGGAAATATGCAATTAATTGAAGACCAATGGAAACTAATTGCTTATTACAATATGAAACCCTATTGGAAGGGGTCCAAAATTCTTACAAATTATATAAATCACCTGGAGAACATCTGTGAAACGATCAGAAATAATAGCCATTGTAACATCGTGTTATTACAACTCCATCACGGCTACGGAGAATTAGAGTTCTATGACCGTATGTTGCTGAATCAACATTTCGATGCACCGAGGCGCACGCGACGAGGTCTTATCAACGGTGTCGGTTACATCGCGAATACATTGTTTGGCGTCTTAGACGAGCGTTTTGCAGACCAATATGAGCGAGATATTGATTTAATTAGAAATAATGAAAAGCATTTAATACAACTATGGAGCAATCAAACGTCGGTTATAGAAGCGGAAAATAGTTTGTTGCGGAGAATAGAAAGCACGATGGAAAGGCAGCACAAACTGTTCAGTCAGCATCTAGATAACCTCGATCAAGCGACGAATACTCTTAAAAAGGAGATAAGTAGCGCTGGAGCAACCCATGATTTTATTTTGACGAGTATAATAGCGAATAATATTCTCTCAAGCCTAAAGGGTATTCAAGATGCACTATTGGATACCATTACAAATCAGAAATATTTTAATATTCATCTTATCACCCCATCTCAACTACTAAGCGAACTACGCACTATTAGTGGACTGCTGCCAAAGGATCTATCACTGCCGATTAATTGAAATTAACGTACAGACTGATTTACCAGATATCTATAAAATCATAAGAATCAGAGCTAGAATGACACAGCAGTATTTTATTTTTCAAATTGAAATCCCTCTCATAAATAAAGATAGCTACGATATTTACACAATGTTTCCTCTGCCCCACCAGATCGGTATTTCTATGGTCAGCATAGTCCCAATCGAAAAGCACGTGGCTATGAATCTCAAAAAAGATACATTTATACCCATGTCAAGTAGCGATTTTGATAAATGTCTTCAACTTAAATTAAATAACTATCTGTGCGCATTACAAACGCCCGTCTATCAGAGACAATCAGACGACAGCCTTTGTGTAAAAGATAAACAAAGCCACGTGTGTAAGACGACCCTTAGCGAATGTGAGACGTCTTGGACACCTATTAAAATGAATACGTTCTTAATCAGCTGTTGCGGTCAATGTACACTGCGATTCATATGTAAGGATCAAGTTATCAGCGAAAATCTGATTGGCGATAACATCATCACACTTTGGAATGAATGCGTGATCAAGGGAGCCACGTTTACGATCAATTCACACAAACAACATACAAATCAAATAAATATTGAGCCGGAGGTCTATGCTCCTGAAATCGCACCGTTAAATCATATAATAAATATATCGGTACCACAAATAACCCTGGAGCAAAGTGAAAACTACAACTACTCACTTCTTGCTCTCGGGGAGCGCATTCAACGAATGAAAGCAGCATCAAAACTGTTGGAAGCAGATATGTCGTACCATGATATTCATCACTACGCTGCAATATATTGCGTAGTGGCAGTGGGCTTAGCAGCAGCAGCGGGCCTGTGGTGTGCCCGCCGGAGGCGGCGAATGCTCGCCCGCCCCGCGCCGGATGAGCCAGCTGCACCGACCGCCCCGGTCAGGTCGGCAGCGCTCCAACGTGCCACCAGCGAACCAAGTGTTAGTGTAAGTGCTAGTGTAAGTGATAAGTGTGTGAGTGTTAGTGAAATAAGCAAAAAAGCAGAGCTTTGTGTTAAGTGCAAATCTAGTGAAGTAGTGAATAAAAACACTTCGCCTATTCTAGAACGGTGTAGTTTTAAGACCGCTATATAATAATTGTCGGGCATCATATGTAGTAATCTTAAGCATAATATTATTGTCCATCACCTTGTAATAGGTTAGCTCATCTACCATCTCACTCATCAACCAGTCTTGTTGCCCGGGAGCATGTACGGTGCAACCGTACAAAGCGCATCATCATCAGTTTTCTATATTTCACGCACTTGCATTTCCATTTAGTTATAAGTTTTAGACAGTGCACGAAATATAGGGCCGCTGTACATAACATCGTTAAGGCTAAATCCAGTCGTTGTTTTATTAGATGCATTAAATACGACTCGTAATGACGTTGTATTTGATCCGGCTCGAAGGACCATAAAGATGTACGGTTCGTACTCTTGAGTTGCTGCTGGGGTTGTTGCTGATGATAATTAAAATACTTTGATATGCTAATGCTGTATATTTGCTATAGAGTGACACGTCCGCGGCTCGCGACAATATTTCGTGCACTGTCTAAAACTTATAACTAAATGGAAATGCAAGTGCGTGAAATATAGAAAACTGATGATGATGCGCTTTGTACGGTTGCACCGTACAGTTGATATTCGTCTTTTTGTAATTGTTTGTCACGTTATAAACAAAAAGTATTACTTGAAACTGGGTTACAAATTATTATATAGATTGACTATTGAAAAATCAAACTTACCTAAAAAATAAAAAAAATAAAAAAAAAAATATTTTAATAATAAAAAAAAAAAAATACACCAATATAAAATGCCACTAAAAAGAACCCCCCCAACTACACCCCAGCCGACTGAGAAATTGGATTCCAATATAAGTTCTGTACCAATCTCTGATACTGACGAGTCGACCACAACCGTAACTATCAGACCTCGTGCCCGCAAACGTCAACATGACGATGAAGCGTCGTCTTTCATGGTTGAATTAAAGAAAAGCCTAGATACTTTCAAAAATCAACAAAATACAATACAAACTACCATAAGCGACATACAAAAACAGAACAACGATTTAATTAAATCAGTGGAATTTATATCTAAACAGTACGAGGACATGAAGGACAAACTTATGCAATTGGAGACTGAAAGGCGAGCACAACTGGCATATATACAAACATTAGAAACAAAAGTAGAAAACCTGGAAAGATCACAAAAGCAAGGATGCATCGAAATACGAAATATTCCTGTCCAAAAAAAGGAGACCAAAGCAGATCTTTTAATAATGGTCAAGAAGGTTGCGGCAGCAACTAAGAGCCCTGTTGAGGATTCACAGATTCGAGATGTTTTTCGACTGAATTCAGACAGAGGCGCTCAAAGACCTATTATAGTAGATTTTTCTTCGGTTCTGGTAAAGGAAAAACTACTAACATCAATAAAACATCACAATCGGACAAATAAAGAAGACAAGTTAAGTACTGCACACCTTCAACTCGATGGACCGCCTAAACCCATTTTCGTTTCCGAATGCTTAACACAAAAAGCTAGAAAGTTGTTTTATTTGGCTCGGGAACATAGCAAGAACAAAGGCTTCGAGTTCTGTTGGACTGCGCATGGGAGGATATTCCTGCGTAAGAAAATAGGCGCCCCATCTCATCGAATTGATAGCGAGAGTGACCTAGACCGACTAAACTCGCTCAATGAACTTTGACTACCACATTACTTTAAGGCTTTATGTTTGGTCGGTTATTGCATGCTTATTTTACCTAAATTTAGTTTTTACTGTTTTCATTACGCCATAACTATAGTCACCTTACTTTATATTTTACCACAATTTTTATTATTTTGTACCATTGAACCCTTTCCATCTTCGAATAATACAAAATTATCACACACTTACACACAGTCTTCATTAAAGGTCTATACACTAACATATATACAACTTAATTACCTATACATACATATTCTTTACATATCTCTGTTTTTATTAAGTGATCGTTTACATGTTAAACTTAACCCAGATAAGCCCCATAGAACTTCCACGCAAGTATTTTCGATATTCACAGCATAGCTAATGAAATCGATGCGGCTCAAGTATCTGAGTCAATGATTTGTTCGCCCGAAGATTTAATCAGTCATGTTGATGCTTCCCGGACGTCTCTAACGGTAATGCACACTAATATCCGTAGTGTTAATTGTAACTTTGATGCACTAGCTGTACTATTGGAAAGAATCAGCATTCAGTGTGACATACTTATCCTGTCGGAATGCTGGTTAAGTAGGACACCTGTAGCTCCGGTAATCCCAGGGTATTCATCATATACCTCGGATTATCGGAACCAGAGTGACGGAGTTATACTTTATGTTAAGTCGGATCTTAAACACATAGTTCTGAAACCTCCTGTATCAGATGCCAGCTGCCTTGTTTTGAAATCTAACCAAGACTATGCCGTTGTGGCTGTTTATCGGTCACCATCTGTTAGAAATGTTGACAACTTTTGTGATAGTCTCGATAATTGTCTTACATCTCTTAAATCAATTAAATCGGTAGTTGTAATGGGTGACATCAACATAGACATCTCCCCTTATAACACTGACTCCAGATCCAACCAATATTTAAATATGATGGCACACCATGGCTTTCTAAGTGCCCATACTCTTCCGACACGTAATGACAGATGTATTGACCACGTGATGTTGAGATCGGAAAGACCTGCCGCAACATATTTATTAAACGTATTAGTTACAGACCATGCTCCCACACTGTTCTGCTTAAATTGTACACCAGTAAGACAACCACATAAGACTACCTATCTAAAACATAATTATCCGTCAATTGTTAATACCCTAAAAAATACAGATTTTGGCCCTGTATATTCAACTACAGATGCTAATGAGTCCGCCGCAGCATTGACTACTATTATTTATAAGGCTATCAGTAACCACAGCAAACAAATAACGATTCCCCACCGTAAACAAACTATTAAGCCATGGATTACTCCGGGATTGTTAAAATGCATCAGAAATCGAGACCTTTTGCATAAAAAAGTAAATCAGAGCCCAGGTAATGCTATACTTCTGGTCACTTACACTAGGTACAGGAACTACTGTAACAATCTTTTAAAAAAATTAAAAACTAACTACGAAAAATCAGAATTTCACAAAAATAAAAATAATCCAAAGGGTACCTGGCATATTATAAACAAAATAACAAATTATAAACAATCTTCACCTCCATCCGATGAATTACTTAATCTAAATCAAGATCCACAAGAATCGCTTAATTTAGTTAATGATTACTTCGCTGGAATTGGCGCATCTTTGGCAAATGCTATTTTAGCTAAACAAAATTTAGAGCGTTTTAATTCTACACAAAGCCATTATGAACTCCATGCTCCTAGCGAGTCTATGGCACTATTCCAAACTAATTACAATGAGGTCGAGAACATTATTATAAACCTTAAAAAGGATTCTGCGACTGGCATTGACGGAATACCAACATTAGTCCTGAAAACAGCAAGAGACAGTCTCATTGCCCCGATTACATATATGTGTAATCTTTCTCTGACAACTGGCGTTTTTCCCGACGTACTGAAGAGAGCCCTAGTACACCCTATTTACAAAACTGGCGACAAAACTACCATCGGTAACTACAGGCCTATTTCAGTCCTTACATCTATCTCCAAAGTTCTTGAGAAGCTTCTAAACACTAGACTTACTGACTTCTTAAAACGCAAAAATATCATAGCAAATAATCAATTCGGATTTATGAGGGGTAAATCCACTGAAGACGCTACATTATTATTAACGGAGACAATCGTCAGACACCTTGATAATGCAGGTAAAGTAATAGGCATGTTTCTCGATTTATCAAAGGCTTTTGATACTGTATCTGTTCCTCTCTTAATTTCTAAAATGGAATCAGTTGGTATACGTGGAATGGCACTTGATATCTTCCATTCATACCTAACAAGCCGCACTCAATGTGTGAAAATATGCAACCAAACTAGTGCACATACTGCTCTCACTTTTGGAGTGCCACAGGGTAGTGTCCTTGGTCCTACGTTATTCCTCATATACATCAATGGGTTGTGTAATATGGTACTTCCCAATTGCAGTATCATCACATATGCAGATGATACAGCGCTGATTGTGCATGGGACGGATTGGAAACAAGCTAAACATTATGCTGAAAATGCAATCAAAGAGGTCATGAAATGGCTCAACATAAATCTCCTAACATTAAATGTAGAGAAGACAAAATATATTACTTTTACTCATCGTGCAAACCGTCAACCTCCATCAGAAATGTATATTAGAGCACATAACTGTGGCTTGCTAAAGAACTGTAATTGTCAAAACCTTACTCGCACCTCCTCCATAAAATACTTGGGCCTTCTCATAGACAGTTCCCTAAATTGGTCAACCTACGTCAATAGTTTAAATAGCCGCATACGAAAATTAATACCAATTTTTAGAAAATTAAGAAATTCTGCCGATTTAGATACACTTCTCTGTGTCTATTTCGCCCTTGTTCAGAGTTTGCTACAATACTGTATAACAGCATGGGGTGGTATGAGCAAGTGTAATCTACTGCCTCTAGAACGTGCTCAAAGAGCCATATTAAAAGTAATGCTCGGCAAACCACGAAGGCTTAGTACTGAACTTCTCTACTCTGAATGTCCTGTACTCACAGTAAGACAACTATTTATTATCAATGCTATAATGCGCAAACATCAAAGTATAGAGTACAAACCAATTAATAAGCGTAACAAAATGAGAGTTTGTCCAACTCAAACTTGTAAGACAGCACTAGCACAGCGCCAATACTACGTCATTAGTAATCATTTATATAACACAGCAAATAAAGCTAATAATATATATTCATTACCTCTTAATAAATGCAAACATACAGTACGAAAATGGCTTTTACAATTAAATTACATAGAAACAGAGGAAATTATACGTATTTAACTAGAAAGACACACACACACGCATATAAGCGCACACACACACACACACACACACACACACACACACACACACACACACACACAAACATACACGCGCGCGCACGCACTTACACACGCATGCACACAATCATATTTAGTGGTAATAACTTAGTGTTTTTAATTTTAATATTGTTTATTATTATTTTATAATTATTATTTTTTTTACAAATGTTTAACATCCAAAACCAAACGATACATAAATGATCATTGTAAAGTGGAAGGAAGACGCTGGCGACTGTGGCACAGTTTATACTAGTACGGTCGTCAACGCTGACCTCTTATTATTTTAGTCCTAGTTTTGGTTAATTTGTAAACTTAGCTTAAGAGTTAACTGTAAAACTACTTCTGTATGAAAATAAAATTATTATTAATTATTATTATTATTATTATTATTATTATTTCTTCGTAACGCATGGACACCCATGAGAATGCAAGTAATATTTTGAAATACGATATAGATTTCAAACTAAAATAATAGTCAATCAAATTAAAATATATGTTTGGTTTTTATGTTGATAACCCTGAAAGAAATCGTAATACAAAAAGGTAACTTTTCAGCTTTGTCAGATTTTTATTCGAAAGTTTTAGTTTATTAGGGTAACATTACCCCCATAATCTTGTAAGGTCAAAAATATACCTTTCATTCCTTAGGACCCTTCTTCAGCTAGCTTGGATGTATAAAGTAATAGCTTATATAAAAAGCTACAAAGTCAAGTGAGTTATTGATCGCTTTTGCCGGCTAGTGTTGTGCATCGTTATCGATTTTCAGGTAAAATGCGTGCGATGTTTTCCCAGCGAGGGTTAGTCGTGTGAAAACTTTGCGCACTCTTGACGAGGCTAAAGGGTACTCGCCTGGAGACTCTCGAAAATAAAAACCGCCCACTCGGCTACGTAAATATGGCAGATGAAAATCTTTTATCGCGGTCACGTAGCGGCGGCGCGTCACGAGCGCGCGTCACTCCGAGCAATAAAGAGCGCGCCGCATTCTAATTTTGAACAAACACTGGAATTTTTCGCTTAAACATCTGCAGTACAGGATAGGTTTATCTCTAGCTGGACGGCCACAGTTACGTGCGCACTAAATGATATCTTTATTTCATGTCGCGACCACGTCCAAAGGTATACGACGTACGTTAGATCGTCCGATAGTGGAAACAGGAAAAGAATTAAGTTATAATTCTTGTTACGCGGATCAAACGGTTTCTGGTATAGTAATTAATAAGCTAGTGATGTAGTCACATCAAGCGAGCTGTAAATCTTCACCCGTAATACTTTCACAATCGTTTAATCAATATAGACGTTACCATTGTACTGGAACATTCCCGATACGCCATAAAACCTCAGCTCGGTAATATCCTGTTATTTTTTCTTAATAATCGTTATTGGTGTTTATTTATTAGAACCATCGGAACAAATTACAGGCTTTATATCGGGGTACAAAAAATAAAGGGTTAGCCCAAAAAGTGAGTTGTCGGCTCGATCGCAATAAGTTTTCGATAAAGTCCGGGCGATTTAATTGCCGGTTGTGATCTGGTTTAACATAAAAAAAGATGAATGGTCGTACTGCCTAAAGCATAAGTAACATTCTGTTCTCCGATCGATATTTTTTCTATTCACAGACCACTTTCACCTTTCGTGTTCGAAACGTTTATAGCCTTATTTATTTAATACAACACGCTATTACACTATAATATTCTGAAGAATAAGTAACTTGTTAGACTAAGAACAAAATAATTGATTATTCTTATACTCGTATGTACATACGAGACTAAAATTCTTTTACAAAACTTTTACCTTTGTTATTTGAAAGCGAACTTCAAAATATAGGTAAGCTTAAAATGTGGGAAAATATCGAAAATAAAAGTAATGGGATTATAAAGAATGGATGTTGACGTGCAACGAGATGGGTTTTTAAATCGATCTCGGTAAATCATCGATGTGGTAATCGAGTTTAGAAAGAGATTGTGGGCGGCTTCGCGCTTCCCATATGTGAATATCCTTTTTACAAATTGAAAAACTTTCATATGGACTTTTGTAAAAAAATGTTCGCATAAATAATCGATGTTATAATTAATTCCACCACTATTCTATCGACGTAACTTAGATACCGATGAATAATCGTAAAATATATATTTCCGGAGGGCTACTCACCCAGGGTCAACTCTAACTATTGCATGTTAAGTAAATAGAGCATGCTCTGTAGCCCTAAAGTACTTTTTTCTTAACTTATTGGTGCGTTGCTTTCATTGAATATAATGTTCGTTACAATTACATGGTGAAGATTAGCATGTAGGTACTTTATTACTTCCTTTACGCTCTGTTTAGTGTTGTTACTCTGCGTTTTTGCAATCTTTTTTTCTTTCATAGAACATTGCTTTAACAGCCAGTATTTTAAATATATAGATTTTGACGATATATTAGAATAAGGGCCTGTTTCACAATCTCCCGTTAAGTTCCCTATAGGCTATAGGCAACATATTTGACAGATGTTTGACAGATACTCCATACTCTATCTGTCAAATATGTTCCCTATAGCCTATAGGGAACTTAACGGGAGATTGTGAAACAGGCCCTAAAACGAAGATATTTTACACTTTTGTATGATCAATTAGTTTATTTTTTTTTACTTTAGGTGATTGCTTTTTTTAAATAGCATACCGACTAGCAAAAATAGATAAAACAATTATAGAGTATAATTTTTTGGTATTGATTACATTACATATATTAACATCTTTTCTTAGTAGTTGTTTGAGTTTTAGTAATTAGGAATACATTGGTCTGAGTAACGGTAGATAATTCTTTTCCTTGCGTGTAAAAAATCTTGATATTTTTGTGAAACTGCATTTTACGTGTTCGCTAACCATTTTATGTATTTAGATTATATAGTAGTCGTTAGTAAACGCATGCGATAGGATATTGGACTGTAATGTTTCTGAATGTGGTTTTCTCTCATCTTTCGCAGCCTGCCAGGAGACAGGTAACGGGTTCAATGCCAAAACTACGGTGATGGTTTTTTCATTATCGCTTACAATGTATCATTTGCGTTATTTTGAAATGTCTCGTTATTAAAAGTATTTTCTTTTTATTATTTTCTGAGTGGTAAGTGGCGGAGGGTTACAAATTGTTTTCTTTTTTCTTTTATTTAATGACACAAATTAAATTCACTTATTGTTTGTTATAATTTGAAAATTTTACACATAAATTATGTACTGAGAGTTATTGCGCACTTTAGCTAGTGGAGTTCTATTAGTCGTAGCCTCTTTTGGGTACTAATGAGTTTTTTCCCGCAGAGGGTCGGGAGTGCGTGAACTGCGGCGCCACGAGCACTCCTCTGTGGAGACGCGACGGCACCGGCCACTACCTCTGCAACGCCTGCGGTCTCTACTACAAGATGAATGGACAGAATCGTCCCCTCATCAAGCCAAAGCGAAGATTGGTGAGTGTAAGAATCCGACCAATTTTTTACATACATTTCAAAACTGTGTTACAGTTACAATGTATAGATTGTTCGATTATGATATATAGGAATATTAGAATTACTATTAATTTTAATAGCTTCCTCAGAAGTTGCTAAAACACGTAGGAGCAATTTTTATAAAATTTCTAAGTTAAACCTTAAAATATTACAGCCGGCTTCTAAAAGCTTAACTCCTTGTTTTTGGAGTCGGATAAAATTAAGCCTATGTCGCAAATCAAAACAAAAATATCGCAAACCGTAATTACTAAAATCGTTGAGTGCTTTAGGTGATGTGAATGAAAAAATGAATGCTTAAACTGCTAATATGTATGATTTATTTATAAGTTTGTCTTAAAAATGTAAAAAAAAAATCCTCTTTAGTCCAGTCAACATTAATCTAAGTATTTACCACTTAAATGAATTGTCTTTACATGCACATAGAACATCAAATAACGTCCAAAACATTAGTCGAAACTGACGTGCCTTCGTCTTGTAGTATCAAAAAACGTAATCTCAACGCATCTTCTTAGAAAGTTCTTAAAAGTCGTAGCGCAGATCAAATGGGTGTTGTTTACAGTTAAGGGTCAGTAATAAAAAGGCGGAGTCCACACGACGACATTACGTTCACAAATATAACCATAGAGCCCAGTTTCGACGAACCACAAAACTAGCTTCTCTATGGCTGTCATAAATCTCCCTGTTAATCTCAGGCGAAACAATGTGACAGAGTGGCCCGTGCTCACAATCGTACAATTTACCTTAATACTAACCATAAACAATATTACATGCTAAATTATAAACCTGCTTCGTATGTGGCATAGACAAGTTACTTTTTTATATCCAATTATGCAAAAGTGAATAAATTACGCAGAAAGTAAAATATGATGGGCTAAGGATAAAGATAAAAAAATGTAAAGTTTTTTGATCAAGTCCAATCGGTTTTGAACGAATTTCAATAGAATTTGGATCGCTTATAGTTTGATCGCAGTTCTATTGACTTACGGAATATAATGAAACAACTATTTACGGATTCTATCGGGAGGAGGATTTTACGTAAAATATTTATCGAAAAGTATCCGAAACATCGAGCCTTAAAAATCTTATTGCTTATTATAACTAGAAAACAATAAATGATTTAAGAATTTTCACCAGAAGGTTTCAAACGCAGGTTCCTATTGGAAAGTTTTGAAAATATTAAGTAAATGTGCTAGTAAACTAAAGTTTAAACTAAGTTGAGTTTCAAGAAGGCATGCAAAGTCGCAGGCCCCAGCTAGTAACAAAAGGCATTGTCTAAGCGTTAATATATTATTCATATGAAATATATTTAATTAGCAATTGTTATAAACCTTAAGTGAATCTCTTTTATGTATATTAAATTTTATTTTCATAAGCTATTTTATAATGTTAAAATACTTTAATTATAATTAAGGTTCGTATTACGTAGAGATGTAAAGAACTCGAGTCTTTGAGTCTTAATTCGATAGACTCGGCTCAATTTTACAAGACTCGGTGTGCTAACAAAACTCAGAGCTATGAGTCGACCCGAGCTCCAGTCCTTTTTCGAAGACTCGAGCGCCAAAATAGAACTCGTATTTCAAAAAAGCTCGAGTCTTAAAAAAGAAACTCACGTCTCAAAAAGAACTCAAGTCTTAAAAAGAGCTCGAGCGTATCGAGTCTTGAGCGTAATAAGGTTGATTTATTTAAAATACATAGTTTATGTGGCAACATGCTAAATGTGGCCTTTAGGCATGGCATTATTATGTTCTGTGTACCTCAAGAGGGATAAAAACGCGACACTTATTTGTTATGTGGGTACGGAACAATATTTATTGCTTTTTATTTTACGCTTTTTTTTGCTTTTTTTTTTTTGCTTTTTCTTTTTTAATATTAGACGTTACAAAAATAATTAAATTACTATTATATCTCACAAAGTTACATATTTTATTTCCTGTTTATTTATAAAGGAACTCCAAATGGAAAAGAACTTGAGCGCGACTCGTCGCGTAAAACGACTCGAGCGCGAATCAAGACTCGAGCGCCATGTTGCGCTCGTGTCTTTATTTAGACTTAAGTGCTCGAGTCTGGGGTTCTTGGTATAACGAGTCGAGCTGTGCAATTTGTCAGCCGAGTCTAAAATTTAAGACTCAAAAGGCTCGAGTTCTTTACATCTCTAGTATTACGAAAGCACCTTCACTAAACAATTTTAAAGGTCGGCGTTAACAAAGAGTTAAAAAGCAGAAACAATAACAATTAAGTTATTCATTATCGCACGAATTTTATGAACATTCTAGTGGAATGGCTTCGAACAATGTTAAATCACGACACACATGAACTCCATCTAAAACTGAAAGAAAAGAATATGACAGGCTAATATTTAATACTCTGTAATTAAAAAAAAAATGTCTTTAATAATCTGTTACTAATATGTATATTATAAAGCTTAATATTTCCTTTGAACGCGCTAAGCCCAGGAACTATCCTTCAGTAGCCCATTTATCGAAGGCTATAGATGCCGTTGTAAATTTTAGTTGAAGCAAGCGAAACTGCGGGCAACAGCCAGTATTATATATATTTCGCATGTCCGTGTGTCCTTAACGCCTGGGCCGATATTGAATGCGTTAAAATTGTTGTCAGTTTACTTGACTCCTAGCTACGAGTGTCACGACTAAATGCAAGCAAAACCTCGCTACTTTAAGTGTTTTATCGACGTTTAATATTTTATTAAATAATTAACTTTATTAAATAAAACAGTTATTTCTTTATCACGCATCAAGCTTAGCGAGTTTGATAATGACTTACTGTGTTTAACACTTTTTCGATTTATTTAGTATTAAAATAATAATAAAATTATAATGGTAGAGAACGATTCAAATAAAAGAAAGAAGAGAAAATACCTTATGAAGAAAAGGCTTTCTGTTAAGTCAGAAAGTCTTTTCGTCAAGTATATATGTCAAAGGACTTATATATATTAGATTTTGTCATTATATAACCCAAATCAAAGTATCTGATTTTTTTTTATCTTTTAAATGTCAAAATCTTGACCTGCCATTAAATACTTAGCATTACTACCTATGTCACACAATTTTACCAAAAATGATAGTATATCTCTAAATTCACCAACTCAAATCAACATGCAAACGAAAATAATTTTACATTGAAAATAAAACAAAAATATCATTTTAATACAGCCCCACCGTACGGGATAAAAACTCTAAAAAGAGAACGCAATGTTTTTATCGATGGACAATACAATGCGAGTTTGAGCGCGATTGGCTCATGCTGGAGCGATTTCTCGGTTTGGGAACATGAGCAATAAATTGGATAGATATTAAGTAGAATTATGGAAACAAAAGAGTCGACTGCGCAACCACGCACCTGTGCTATAAGGGCTCAGACACAAAAAGCCTTATTTATCTTGTCGTTAAATATTATTGCTTAAATGTTGTCTTATTGTTAAAGCATATTTATAAGCGTTTTGTTAGGTTGATAGATAACGAACCTTATGTTAATGTAAAATCACTATTAATTATTACATGATTAGGTGTATATATTCTGGGATGTTAGGTGAAATAGGGTTTTTCTAATTCGATTGTTTCTGAGTATAATACCGACATATATAAATGTGCTGTCGCGTTTCTAAAAGGAGAGCAAAGCATGTGCGTAGGATGTTTATAGGCGTCGGTGGTACTAGACACTAGACTGCTTGGTTGCCTCCCCATGACAGAAAAAATCACCCCTCAGTTAATATTTTCAAAACTCTATTCATATACATTATTTGCAGTGAATAAAAGTTTGAGATATATCTTAGTAACATCTTATAAAGACTCGCGGTCGTTAGGGGTTCTGAAGATGTCTATGGATTTTGATCATAGAAGGACATGGCTAAAGAATCTACGCAAATAGTTTGGATAAAGCTCCCGTCCATTAGAGCCTTGGTATTAAATATTAGTTGCTAAAATTTAAGAACACTTGTATATATGTTGATAAAGCACCCATCCCGCACCCGCAGACATTTCGCGATAGCTTTATTAGACAATTCGCGATAGTGTGACCCTCGCTTAGTCTCCGGTAATAAAACTGCAGGAGTGAACCTTATAAACAGGAGTATGCATTACGAGGCGGCCGGGCGATATATCCGACCAGTTTGCGGCTACTTCGTGAGGGCAAAGGAAAAAAGTCCCACGTGCTAACATGATATATCAAATTTTATTTGTGCAACTATGCACCTGAACTTACTGAATGTAACTTATACTAGTGTCTCGCGTTATAAATGTCCGCTCATGGCCGGGTTGTTTATGAGCGGAGACGGGAGAGACAAAAGGGAAGCACAGTTGTGTTTTGCAATTTTTTATACACCAATCTTTGCAGCGGTACCTATAGGTGGTGGTTATGATATGTGTTCATACATTTATATTATACTAGCTGTTGTCCACGGCGTTGCTCGCGTCAGAAAAAAAACAACTTTTTTTAAATGTATCCTATGTTACTTTTGATAATTCGTCGAGTAGTTTTCGCGTGAAAGCGTAACAAACATCCCTACTTTCACATTTTTAATATTAGTAAGGATAAGGAGAAAAGTTCGTTCCGTTAAAGAACCGAAATTTTGGTAAGTCCATAAAACTCAAATAAGTTTTAGGGACTTACCAAAATAACTATGGTAAGCAATAAATCTATTTATCAAGTATAAAATAGATTCTAAGCGTGTCACTAATATCATACGATAGCATCTAATATCTAGACGCTACAAAATAATTGAGATATTGTTTCTGAAACCACTTTGCCCGTTAAGACATAGAGATAAAAACCACCACCCGTAACCAGATACAGATCTTAACAATGGTGTTACGCCATCTATCGGCTGCTAATCCTTATAATAAGTATCAAGTTTATCACAGCCGTATCGTGCTCTATGCGCGAACAATTTAAACACAAGGCGGGTCATAGAACTTGCCTATTTGGCATTCAGACGCTCGCTCAGTGCCAAATAAATAACACAATAAGAATTATTGTAGGTACATTTTAATATTAATCTATTAAATAAAATCGGTCCCATACTGTCTGCTTTGAACTATGTACGATGTATGATGTTTATCAATGAGTTTCCGATTGAACCTACTCGATGACGTCATTTGGCATAATTCTATTTTTAAATAAATGGCGGTAACATTTAACAGATAATAAATACAGTTTCATTATTCAATTAAATATATTATATTTGGGTAGCCTAAGAGTTGGTCGACGATTAACAAGGTGACAAGACGATCTCTGTGCAGTGGAAAGGGATTGGTGGTCTTGGCATTCATTAAAAGAGGCGTATGTTCTGCAGTGCACGAATAAAGGCTGATGATAATGATGATTCATTTATAAAATAAAGGTTCGATAAAATTTATCACGTTTGTTTAGTATGTGAGAAAATATTTAAGTATTTTATAATTAGATATTTTCGTGTTTTTAATGTACGGTAGTGACCGTCGTCGGCGCAGACCGCTCATCGATCACTGCGACCTGTCGAATAAATCCTCCACGATACTATGGTACAGGTTATAAGGGATCGCGTTTAAAAAAAGAACAAGCATCTATGATATTATCAAATGAAATTCTAAAGAGGTTGAAAGACAAAAAGGTTTTATCTGACAAAATCGTTTATATTAATTTCTCATTAGGAGACATTTTTTTGCCTTTGAGTGTAAAAATTTTTTGAAAGAAACGTTAATGCTTAGTTATTTATATTGTTACAAATACTTCTAAATTAATTCGAAAATCGTGACTGTTAAGGTCGATAAACTTAACGATAATCACGACATTTGCTTTTAATTTTGTATATTATATAAAAGGCAAAACAGAAAGCTACCTACTTAATAAAAAGAGTAACTAGATTTTTTGAAACAATTATATTTGTAATACCTTTTTTATCAATAAATGATTATTGATATATAGTAATCAGATAGGTTGGTTTGCATTATTTTCTCCATTTAAGATTTTCGAAAAAGATCTTAAAAGTTGTTTTTATTTAAAACGTCATTCTGATAGATTTGATTATTTTTTGTTTCTTTCTTTTATAAAACAAGAACAAAAATATATTGATGTCGTTTTTTAAGAGTTAATACGTCATCCGCCGATTTGGTTGTTCCGTGTGACCATCTTACTAATTATAAACGTGAAAGTTTGTAAGTATGGATGTTTGTTTTTCACGTAAAAAATTACTCAATGGATTTTAATGGAATAACAATTTTAAAGCTTAATTCATCCCTATACTCCCACGGCAATGGGAAGTACGCGGGTGAAACCGCGGGGCGCTGCTAGTTATGCATAAATACTTCAATAAGATGACAATTTCTTGAAAGAAAACCGATTTTAAGCGTTCGTTAATTTCGCCTGTGTTTGTAAGATAGCCACTAAAGAGGTCTAATATTTATTCAAAAAACTAACAGCAACATGAATCAACCCAATCATGTTGTATCCACGTCTTGCGGTTTTTAAATTACACCATCGAATCACTTTGTGAATTATTATTGCCTGTTAATACTATTCCAAGTAAAACGCTTATGCATTTAATAATGCGTATTTTCTTACTTTACCTGTTCTTTTGAAAGTATCTTTAGTTTATGTTCAAGAAAATCACCAAAGAAACTATACTTATACCAATAAATTGAATATCATCGCCAACATCTTCATCAGCTTCTATGCGTCCTCAAACCCGATGCCATGAAGCCGTGGTAGTCAAACTCCACGGCTGGGGGGGGCAACCCCCCACTTACTATATCACTGGGTGATACCAACCGGCTCACCCCACTTCCGATGAAGCATTAAGGCCATTAGGGCCGTTAGCATAGATCCATCCGAAAAAAAAATCTATGCGTCCGCTGCTGAACAAAGGCCTCTCTCGATGAATGCCAAGACGACCGATCCTTTGCCACTCGCATCGAACACGGACCGGTCACTGCACAGAGATCGTCTTCCCATCTGGTTAATGGCCAATCAACACTTCGTCTACCTAACGCAGCCTCCACTCTTGAACTTTTGTGGCCCATCGGCCATCCGTTCGCCTGTGTGTGTTCTGTTGAATGTGTGGAGAGAATATAGTATATCGGCATCATATATTATGTTTTATATTCTTTACTCTCAGTCACATATTTAATACTTAACGACTTTGTTTATCGTTGCTTGCAAATTAATAGGTACAGTGCGAATAAATTGATGTATGTATAGACTCTACAGTCTACGGATACACTAGTGACTAGACAAAATCATAAAAATTAATGAAAGGATTTTTAGTAATTAATTTAAATATAATATTATGATTACAATTATACATTAATAAATTATGTGGTACGTATACTTAGAATTATTCATATCAAATGTCTTAAAGTCAAGTCACGTAAACCGAGTACATGAGGACTCAATATACTCCAATATATCATTTTGGGGGTTTTTCATATATCAATAGCAGGCAAACGGACAGACGAAGCCTTATGGTGACAACCAACGCCCATAGACATCCGCACAACTAAAGGTTATTCAGATGCGTTGCCCTCCTTTTCTCTATCCCACCTAATGTGCCACGGGAAACTGAAACCAAAACGCGACAGCACAGCTGTCACTTTACGCCAGTAATGTGAACATGACGTACCACCCCGGCGTGTTGGGCTAATTTTGAATTTACTACTCACCTAACTCTACTTAATCGTGTACTAGACATAAGTTTTGGCACTCCCTTTACGCGATGCCACCGGTAAGGGTTTTTTGCTGCAACCCTAATAATTATAAGCAAAGCATAAAGTTTTATTCGTAATTAAAATGAGTATAAAATTTTATATTCAGTTCTATGAGCTTCATATTTAAAGTAAAACCAGTATTTTAAGTAGCCTATAAAACATTATGTTTACTTATAATTGCATTAGTTTTATTTATTGTACAGCCACGTTTTGTTTTAAATATTTATGATTATCAAATTGCATTCTTTTATTTGCGAGGAATGATTGAATTTTTATGCTCGTGTACACACGCGGTACCTACATACATTTTTCCTGTAACTGGCAAATTTTTAAAGTTTTTTTTTGTATTTGGGCACATTTTTTGTAGAATATAGTTAAAAGTATAAAAGTAATTATTATTATTAATAAAATTGGTATACATGTACGGTAACTAAAAATACACTTTTATATACAGTCATAAACTATCTATTACTAGGGCTTTTTTACGCATTACGTAAATAGTAAATATATATTTAAAATCAGTGTATACTGTATTATATACTATTGTAATAAAAAGAGCTTTAAAGTTATACAAATATAGTGTTTAATATACAGAACCCGGACAAGCCCAAATGGGACTTGTCCTGTTTTTTTAACAAGGATTAATCCGGGAGAATGTTCCAGTGTGGTAACTCTACACGTCGTTCTCACGAAGGATGTCCGTACGGTGAGTGACATGCAGGTCTTGCCTCAGCGGGGGCTCACTCACATTTTTATCATTCTCTCACTCGCATCTACCTGAACACCAACAGTCACCTGTTTTCGATTCCAATTGGAAACCTTCAAACATGATAGATATTCGATATTTAATTTTTGCATTTTATTCTTTAAAATAAACATCGCAAACTACCTGAAAGCGAATATAATATATAAACCTTATAGATATAGACATCAAGAAATTAAATTAATGGTCACAATTAAATTACATATAAATGTATATAGTAGCGCGACTTAATTTAGCAGGTGTGGTGGCTGTATGATCGTTTACTTTTTTTTGTTCCACATTAATAAAAATAATGTCTGTCACTTTTTGTTATCTATGAAAAATGAAATAGTCTATGACACGGGGCTCCCGCCGTTGAGCTCGCACCACGCTGCGCTTGCGTCTCTTTTATTGCATTTCCATAAACATGGACCCTTTTTTCATCCCACGGCCGGGCACACGAAAAAAATTCCACTTTTGTCAACGCCCTGATTGATATGGTAACATTCTCTTGTTTTAGCAATAACCCGAAGTCTTTAGCCCGTTTTTTCTTCGCCTTTTTATTTGTTACGTCGTACACGTTTGACATATCACTAAATTACGTTACGTTACGTTTCTCGGGATTTTTATTTCGGTGGCCCCGGAGGCGTTATGGGATTTTTTTCCTCCTAGTCACCGCGTATTGTCGTTGGACTTTTTGTTACCTGGTCTAGGCGCCAGTGGCCGTGACATTAACGACCAGGATATTGGGAATATATTAATGTCGATATTAATAACGGGAGGCATTGCTCGGGAGCGCCATAAATTCAGTATGGATGGGTCCGTTGTGGTGTACATCAAAATATGGGACGACGAGGTTTTATTTATTGAATAGTTTTGTGTTTTTATAGGCGTGTGATAATTTTTAGAATGTGTTTTTAATATAACATTAATGATATTCATAACGGTCTTATTGCGTTATAAATCTCTACCTATTGAGCTTAAAGGCCGTCAAGGCTAAAAGTCTAGACCTTTCGAAAAAAAAGCGTGGTAAGTCCTTTAAAAGTTTTATTAAGAAACTAGCTGTTACCCGCAGCTTCGCCTGCGTGAACTTAGATCCCCCGTTCGAATCACGGCAACACGATTTATTTTCTTGCGCATTATTTTGATTTTGCCATATCTTCTAAAGTATTCATTTAATTTGCATTATGTAAAGGGAAAAAATAATCTTCATGAAGTGCTCAAGCCAACTAACTGATTTAAAATGATAAGGATTCATACCGTATTTGTGTAAATAACTTTCAAATTATCGCGTTATAATTTATCATTTTTTAAAGTATTAAATGGATATAGTATGATATCCCTAACAGATAGACATATGCTATCGCGGACTTTTTTGTAGACCTATTTAAGATACACAATTCCACCATACATTATTTTGTTATATCTCAAAGGGTTTAGGCAGCGTTTTCGTTGAAAACTCCCAGGTGGCCTATTTTTTTCCGACTCCTCCAACAATTATTGTTATATCTTAGCCAATGTATATAAAAACCTAATAGATTATGTACATAAACCTTCCTCTTGAATTGTCCTATCCATTAAAAAAAACCGCATCAAAATCCGTTGCGTAGTTTCAAAGATTTAAGCGTACATAGGGACATAGGGACAGAAAAAGCGACTTTGTTTTATAATATGTATTGATGGTAAGTGAATTCGAACCTGAAATCTCTGGGTGTCACCTGACCATTAAAGTAAATACAGGTGGGTCGCAGGTTTGAATTCACATTGATAATCGAGTAAGCGATTAAGCGGATAGGCTTAGAGCGAGTTGATTTCACGGTCGGAGCGGGGAGAATCGATTGCTAAGCTATAGGGGCTCAATTGGATGTGTGGCTTGATGGGTTTATCACAATTTAGCTGAAGTTAGCGAGAATAGGTAGCTAAATGTTAGCAACGCCCATATAATATATCGATGTTCTATTAGCTTATCCACGCTTCATCATCATCATCATCATCAGCCCCTATCCGTCCACTGCTGAACATAGGCCTCCCTCAATGAGCGCCAAGATGACCGATCCCTTGCTACTCGCATCCAACGCGGATCCACGATTGGCGCTAGTTATCTACCCAATTGAAAAAAAAAGACATAGTCATTCTCTTTGTAAAATATAGAGATACCTAGATAGAGTTTATAAACTTCTCTCTTATGGAAAGTCTTATTGAAAGTACTTAATATTATTGTTTTAGATGAGATAACCATTTATCTTTGTAGGCATTAATGATGTTATCGACATCAAAAGAGTGTTTCATATTTTCTAGCTCACTAAGCTTTCAAAGCTAAAAGTAACGTTAAATAAAGACCACTTCATTCAAATTCATTATCAGATTTGTAATTATATAAATTCACATCTTCATGAGTGTTGTTTGCGTTCTCGTAAAAGTATTCCCGTTTTAACAAATGGCTTGTCACGCGTGTTATTTATCGGTAGCGAGGAAATCCTTGTGGACGACGCGTTTGATTTAAAGCATCAAATTGCACCTCTTGAAGTTTAAGAAAATACCTTTTAAACTCGCACTTTATTATACGGCACAAAAGGTATATTTTATTATAACTTGCCTTGACGTCTTTAAGCATTTTATAAGTATATAATTTAATAGAACTACCAATAGTAGTACGTAATATGTTTCATTAAAATGAATGTAAAATATTAAATAATAAATTAATATAATAATTATAATATAATATGCAAATAATATCAATGTTATCACTAAATTATTATATCGAAACGCATTAAATAATTTTAACGTGTAAAGTAAATGGCTATTAATTTCTTTATTTAATTAACTCGATAACATTTATTTATTATCAAAAAGCCTATTTATTATTTTATTTATTAATAAATTATATTATTCGAGTTGGCGCCATAATTTGACAGCATTTTGTTAGTGGCAAAAAACTTGAGTAGGTAGTAAAAAGGAAAAAAAAAAACATTTAAACGTATCATAAAATACGATACTATTGACTTATTAATATAGCAGGAAGTTGTACAATTAACGCCAACTGTTCCAAAATCAGTGCTGTGAATGTAATTAGAATAGTTGTTTAAAGCACGATGGGCGATGGCAACCCACACTTAGTCGGACGGGCCACAAATTACTGGGTTCGAGCGACGAGTCCGCTGACAAATGATGCTACTACTGAATTATTCTGTTCTTAAATTCAATATAAATATAAGGCGACTAATTATTGCAATTAAAGAAAATAGATTTATAGAGACTATTAAAATATCTATGTAAATCTTTTCTATCTAATAGTAATATTAACAAAACTACCAAATAATTATTATCATCAGTACTCAGTAAAAAATATTACACGAACTTATTTGAAAACGTAAAGTTCCCATCGCAGACTTCAAATAAAGTTTTATAGTAAAACATATGTCTGTATGGCCAGTAACAATATATTACGTAGTTTCAGTAAAAACTCTTTTGTATATAGTTTTATCCGAGGTATTTTGTCGCGAGTGTAATGTCGCCGTCCCACGCGCGGGCCGGACAAGCCACCGGTCCCCGTTCGAATCCAGCCACTTCCGTGTTCCTTACATCGTGTCCAATTTGATACCCGCTTTGTTGGCTATTGTAATTGGAAACAGGCTTATTAACCATTTAAATAAG
The DNA here is from genome assembly GCA_905333005.2 of Lycaena phlaeas. NCBI lineage: Eukaryota > Metazoa > Arthropoda > Insecta > Lepidoptera > Lycaenidae > Lycaena > Lycaena phlaeas. Next base: position 13,050,382 of record HG995173.1, read on the forward strand.
ATGTCAAGGAAATTTTTGAAAAACCATTTATTCTTATTAGGATGTATTTTTTTAAAAGTTGGCCCTTTAATATCTTAGTCATATCGTTTTCATCACCGAATTAAATGTTGCAAACCTGCTATATATTGTCTTTGATTAATATTTGACTTAATTTTTTTATTGTCCAATAATTTAAAAGTTACCATTCCGGACAATACTTGCTTGACCTTCTTTTTTGTATTCATGATATAAGTACTTAGAGAATAAATTTGTAATATGCAACCGTATCAATCATATTTAACGTTTCGAAAAAGTATATATCCATAGTAAGCTTTGCTCAGCACGAGTCCAATAAAATGTGTCGAAAAACAAGAATATTGTTACGCGGCCTTTCCTATAAGCAGTTCAACGTGCAGTCAAAATCACTAAGCATCTTATGTTCATATGATACAAAAAGTAACTCAGAATCGTTCCATCCATTCCATATGTTTATTTATATATTTTTATTGGTTGTTCGCGAAATGTAAGGGTCGATGCATACAATACATTTGTATGTATCGCACGATCGCAGCGGATCAGCCGTAATTGACGCATCCGATTTTATCCGCGGTGTGAGATCGCACATCGCCGCGATAGCCTTATTATTCAACATGTAATGAAGCACATTAACATAATTGCATGAATTTAAGTTAATATGCAAATAGTTTAATCATTGATTGATAGCACAATAAAATAGAGCAATAAAATACATTTGCATTTATATTTACTTAGTTTTATTGCTGTTATAGTAAAAACTTAATCAAATGTATCATTTATTCACGCAAATATAATTACAATTGTATTAATTGAATATTAATAACTGAATCGTCGGTGATTAGAAAACGGTTAACGAATTGAACAAACATGATGTAGTACTCTATTGGTCGCATAATTGGAATAAATTAAATGTTTTTTTTAAGTTAATTGATGTCTACAATATTTCCTTAACTGTACTTGAATAAGCAATACTATGAATAATTCGTGATGATAAGTATGTGCATCAAATGAACTTATGAATGTGTATTAATTCAGTGGGCAATCAACTACATAACATACGTATAAAGTGATCAACTCGTTCGGCGTGTTAAAGACCGGTTGTGGGGTAACGAGCATCTCGTATACAATAGACCTTTTAGCGTCAACGGTACGCGCGTCAATCGCAGCGATTGCGGCCACCAATCGACGACAGTAAGCGAGCGCCCTTATTACGCTCCGTGATACGGTTACCCGAGGCAAGAAGTTCAGATAGCTGAGCCATAATTAGTATAATTTCGACGATAATATATGGCATGCGTAATAAATATATGCAAACGAAATTGCTATTATTATCTCGCGTAGAAATTGTTTATATGTAATCATATTTAAAGATTATGCATTGTCTTTATCAAGATCTATGAATTCACAGTATTGTTTTTAATAAGCTCGTGTATAAAAAATCTGCCTAATTCAGCTAGTAACAGTGTTTTTATAAATTTAGATTATGTTTTATTGCAATTTTTTATTCAATGATTTAATAGCGATAAAATTATGAAGCATACGACAAACTGTTTTAATATTAATTGTAAAACGTCGGACATCTATTATAACAAAAAACAAGGCGGGTCGGTCGGATTCATTTGAAAATAAAACGTATACAGGACTGACGTGCGTCCGGCGTCACTTAGCAGCGCTGGAATGATGTGACAGGCCTTGCCGATCCGAATTCCTTTTTTATATTAAAAAATTAAAAACAAAACGAACAGTTGACTTTCCGAATCTGCGCCATTGTGTTCACGTTTTGGAAAAATTTAAATGATGCTGGCCGCTTTTTTTGAGGGCCGGAATGTGGGATTCGGCGTTTAAATACATACGGTTTCGCGGTTTAGCGCCATGTTTTTTCCATTTTCGCGTTCCACTGCGCCAAATGTGAGGCGATGCGGTAGATTTTGTGCGATTAGCTGCCCGGGGTGTGACACGAGTAAGTTGTTAGAACAATTTAAATTCACTTCTAAGGCATACAAATTGACTTTTACTAAATTGCTCTTTCTTACCGTCAAATTACTTGTAGACGTTTCAACTAAAAAGTCATTTGATCAAAGTTTGTAAAGTTTTTGGTGTAATTATGGTTTTATGTAGAGTTTGTATGGCACAGTTTGGTTTATGGTAGATATTTAGAGTGGCGATATGAATGTATTTATTCAGGGCTCAGGCGGCCTCCGACTAACAATGCTAGGCTTGTCGTGGCCACGCTGACTTAACAGGGTTAGCTCAACGAGCTCCATGACAATTTACTGCTCTTTGCATGCATCCGATACTATTGTGATGTAATTGAAACTACCAGGATAAGCTATTGTGAAGGTTAACTGGCTTTTTACCTTTTTGGTCTCTCAAATGTCAAAGTCATCTTGTTAATCTTCTTAAAGAAATAGTTGACCGATTTCCTCTCTTATTCTGCTTTCGTTCTTATAATTTGTATTTACAGTTAAAAATATAGTTTTTTATTACATATTTCTTATTGAAATGTAGATTTTGGGTTAAACATGTTTCATTACCCTTACAACTAAAACTAAAAGTGCCAAAGAAAATTAAATTTATTGGCTTATAATGTAGAGTCTATGCTATAAACTTATTTTATAAGCTTAAATTATACGCCAAGTTAGAAATATTTTCATGTATAAATCTTCTCGTATCTTATTTTTAAAAAGTTATTTTAATTTAATATTTTTGGCGGTGCCAACCCTGTGGGAGAGGCCGTGAATCAGGGCTGACACAGGCACCCGGTGGTCCGCACGTCACAGAGCGCGTGCAGGGCCCTGTTCAACCCTTCCGATTTACATAAACATTCACTTTTTAAAATATTGGCCCAAAAAATAAAAACATCTGAATCATGATAAATTTCACAATCGGATGATATTTATAATGACCATCTCGGGCCATTGTGTGAAATAGAACAGTTTCGAGAATATTTGATGGACCGAGTAAAAAATAGGGTTGTCAAAAATGAGTTTGATCTAATTTCGAAAAAATCCACGCTATATTTACGAGTATGTTTAGTTACGAAAACAATAGTAAGTAAGGCCCATTTCTTAGCATACGAGTGGCCCGCCGGCAAGCGTTCATTCTCATTCAGTCGGTTTTGCTCATTTTGGGCCGGATTGCCATTGTGTTTACCGCTTTTACCATTGTTCGGGGCCCGTATAAATTGGATCGCGCTGTTTTACAGCCGTGACAGGTATATTTGAGTGGTCGATTTTGGTCGATAATTAATCCGTATTGTTAAATGCGGGGCCACCCTTGCACGATGTACGGAATCGCGTTTGTTCTTAGTTATGGAGGTAGTTTATGTGCACTGCTAGCATATATCAGATCGATATCTGGGCGCGGTTTTACTGTAGCTTGATATACGGAAATCATATTGAAACGGACTGCCTTAATAGGACAGTTATGATTGTTGCTAACATTCTTACTTAATATATAATGAAAAACTAGGAATAAATCCCTATTTGTCAAGTTGAGTAAAAGTCGTGGAAGTGACAGAGTTAGGTATATCAGTAACATTTACCTAAAGATTTATTAGATTAATTAATTAATTGATGATTATTATTAATTATTATTGAATTCGTTTTATAAAACTTTCTTCATCACCACCATCATCATTATCAGCTCTTATCCGTCCACTGCTGAAGATAGGCCTCCCTACACCAAAACTACGCTATATTATAAAACTTAACCATAAACAAAATCCATTTAAGCCTGAAACAAAAAACAATTGCATGATTAAACTTTACTAGTGATGATTTGAATTAATTGGTATTGTGCAATTGGAAAAAATAGCAATACCTAATTGTGAAGTTAATGGCGTTATCTTCCTGCGGTAGAGCAATAAAACAAACATGCAATGTCCATCGAGTCCATCTTTACTGTATAATTATGATTAATAACGTTACAGCGAATTATAATTCACTCATTAGTGAAGTGAAAATAGTGTCTTCACGTGTACAGTGCAGCAATGGACTGTAATATGTTATAAATTGATGAGATCACAAAATTCGATATCGAAGTATCCTAAAAAAATATCGATTATTATCGATGAGGTGCCGTGTTAAATTCATTAATGCATATTTGATTGAGAATTGTTTTATCATAAAGTGTACGTTTTGTGACATCACACCACGTATTAATCTTTAGTAAAAAAATGTGTTAAGGCATACTTACGTGTCGTCGCGTGTCGTGACGCGCCAGAAGCATATCGGTTTCATACATTTAATATGGTTAGGGACACATTTACGTGTCGCAACGACACGACACGCAAATGTGTCTCTAACCATATTAAATGTATGAAACCGATATGCTTCTGGCGCGTCACGACACGCCACGACACGTATGTGTGTTTCTGCCTTTATCCAATTTTTCGTTTTGAATTAAAGATTGAAAAAAATGAGTTTATTCAGGAAAGCCATATTGTCCAATGGATGACAGAGAATTCCCGAACGAAGAACATTTGAATTATAAGCTATTAGTAAAGACTCCAAAAGATTTCTGTGATACTGATGAAGATGATGATACAAAAGGCATAATACTTGTTAGCTGAAAACGCAGGCAGTTTTTTTTTCGTAAGGTCTAGACTTTTAGGCCAGATGGCCTTTAAGCTCAATCGGTAGGTCGGTGAGCAGATGGCTCACCTAGTAAATGCAGGCAGTAGAAATCAGCGTACGTACGTAAAGCATTTTTTTTTTATCATTCGAAAATATACTATTTCAACTATAATAGCTATCATAGCAGTTCAACTATAATAGCATATCAGCTGACATTCGCTTTTCTTATTATAGAACTTTGTCTCCCATTACGTGTCATTTCACGGCCACTTAATTCATTAGTTCGATATTCCATATCATTTCGTAGACACGTTATTTTTGTGATAATTATGGTGATGATGATGAATTAAGCCTTTGCTCTTGATAATTAAAAGAAGTCTTACTTTCCATTTTTGTATATTTAAGGAAAATTATCTTTACTAATTCTTTGAAACATACATTTTAACTAACGCTTTATTTAAATTTGATCGTTTTTGAATTCCTTCCAACGTAAATGTAAAGAATTTGATCTATATTTTAATATACATTAATTATAGTAACGGATTCGAAATTTAATTAATTATTCCCCTTTTTTTTAGGCCTTTTTTATTAGGGCCCTTCTAGTCGCATGTTTCCGATTTGTAACTATTCGATAGTTTACCTATAAACTTTTAGGCGGGAACCGAACCACGTATTCACGTATAAAAGTAACTAGCATGCCAGTGAGTCTCGACACTTTTAAAGCGTATAAAAAGTCCCATTTTACACAAGGGAACCACTTTGTACTGTGACCAATTAAAAGTAGCGTATCTAAAATATTTATTATTAAGTCACTCATTAGTTTCTCGACGCGGGAAGCGTAAAGGAATTAAACTCACCCAGTCAACTCACGTCTCAGATGAAGAGCTGTCATCTAATGACGCGGCTGACTACTGTCTGACTGACGTCGGCTCTACCACAGATGGAATACTTGACCTAAGAGGTTATATAAAAAGAGTTTGTACGGCAGCCCAGTTTTATATGTATTGTAAAATAGAATTCGAATTTGCGCCTAAGCTGATCAGATTTCGGTTTAGATTATGTTATTTGTATACCTATATTAATAAATAAAAAAGTAACAATTTAGATCGGCCGTTTTGGCGATCATTTTAAGAGTATATTGACGGAAAAAGTGTTGGCGATGTTGATAATGAAATTCCTGCCAATCTGCCAATCAAACTCTTCTCTGCCAATACCTTCACCTCGTGATACGACATAACTTGTACTTCAAATTCCTATACTTAAATTAAGAAAGTCGTTTCGGTCCATTGAGCATATAATAACCGAATAGAGTTGTAATGTGAACTATAAAATTCGAAATTCGTAAATGATTTGTCACTGACGTGATAGTAATTCAACCAACCAGTTATCCCATCGGATAAATGGGTATCACTGCAAAACCAGTCGGATAACGAGAGCGTAGAACTGCACCGCAGCACATATTTGGCGAAATTTGTTTTCATATAAAAAATTTAACACTATCCTTGGAGTTTATATTACATGTACTGTAATATATAGTTTAAGACATTACCGCTCTATTACCGGTTATTTGTTCGATGACTCGGGCTAAGTTAGAAAAAGAATGAGATAAGATCGTCTATTTTTTAATTTTAATTAATGATGTTAATTATTTTAATTTCAATTGTGTAATCATATAATTAATTAAATATTTGAAGCGATAAGCGCTGATTTATTTTAATATGCATTTATACAACATGAAATTGTAATTACAATTTTTACGATTTAATGTAGGTACTTTTTAATATATAGATTTTCTTCATTATGTAAAACGCATAGTAAAAACATGTAATTTCGTAGGCATTGTATTTAAAACCTATCACAGGCAATTAAAAATAAAAACAAAATTAAAAACCAAAAACAAAAATAAAAACCAAAAACAAAATTCGTTGATAATGTAACATAGAAATATAGAAATTTAAGCGTTGGCGGTGAAAAGATATTCACAATAATTTTATTAAGTCTATATCAAAGCTTGCAAAATAGCTATTAGAGAAAGCCTTAATTATACCAAGGACATTGTTAAAATACTTGATTTAGTGCTGTAGTAAGAGGTATATCTTACTTTGAATACATCATATTATATAGACAATTACGTACTGTCATTCGATTTCCGGTGAAGAAAAACATCGTGAGGAAACCTGTATGCCTGATAGATTGAAAGTCTTTGAAGGTATGTGAAGTTCACCAACCCGCATTGGGCCAGCGCATCGGTGAACAATGGCCTAATACCCTTCTACCTGTGCCTAGTAGTGGGATAGAGCTGCTTATAAGCAGTCTTAATACCAATTTAACATCTTTATACATCATTCTGTATTAGTACCATGTATAAGGCCTTTTCAAAGAAAACCAAGAAACTACGTAAAGGCAACTTATATCCCGACTAACAAGTATCAAAACACATGCATCGTAAATTTAATTGGATTTCATAATATCATCTGGGCATTACTAATACTAGTAGCTCAGTCTCGCCGCGAAATAATTTAAAAGGTCATTTCTTCATTCGAACACGTGACAGCTACCGTTTGACGTGACAGGAGCGGGACAGGCCCGTCGATGTATGGACAGGGCATTTAATGCCTGTCTACCTGTCCACTTGACGAACAAATATGCTTAAAATATAAAGATAGTTTTGGGTGATTTGTGAGTCCGCACGTGAAATAATATCATTATTTTTGGACCGTGAAATATTTATATATATATCAAATGAACTTAGCATCATTATCTTAGGTGAAATTAGTCTTGTTAAAAAATCGTATTATTGCGCATATATTATAGTAAATAGTTTGTTAATACATGCTTCTTCGAATGGTTTAATTTTGAATACATATAAAAATTAAACTATTTATGAAATTAGCTTATAGTATAAAAATTTTAGTAAACGTCCAAACTATAACTCTTAAATGATCAACAAATGGGATTAAACGTACTCAATCTGTTTAAAGTATATGGTATAAGTACAAAAGATAATCATTTCTCGTTAAAACCGATTAATCGTGCATCATAAGTTACCGAACGCACACCCATTGTAATAACGCTCTCAATATTAAAATTTAACAAGGTATTAATTAAAAAAACTAAAGCGAAAATATCTTTAAATTTTCTCAGGGCACAGGATTCTGGTTTCTTTTTATTCGGCGCTGGGCGAGCGGGCGCCGCCCACCAATGATTTAAAATTTTGATTTATCGAAGAGCGAGTGCCGAATGCGCGTGCGCAATTATAAATGTGACGCGCTAAACCGAGGAGTGATCCTCGACCCCGCATCACACCCCAACACCCAACAACTGTTGTTTTTAATGAATACGAATATTGCGATTTGTGATGCAATAAAATGAGAGTTATAGGACGTCAATAAGTCTTAAAATCCTCTCATTTCTTGCACGCGTAGCAAGCACATAATGAAAGCTCTAAGGGCCATCCGTAAATCGTCACACGACTTTCATATATTCCCACCCCTCTCTCGTTCCTTTCGCATACTTACTTTATTAATATTCTAAATGTGAAAACGAGGATGTATGTTACGCTTTAACGCAAAAACTACTCGACGAATCATCATAAAACTTTGTAAACATTTTCTTGGAGGTACTAGAAGTAACATAGGATAAATTAAAAAAAAGAAAAAGTTTTTGCTAACGCGGGCGAAGCCGTGGGAAACAGCTAGTATTTTATAATTTTTACACTGATTAAAATTATTTTTTGAATTATTTTTCTTTAATAATATAGTCTTCTAGACATGTGACATCACATAATCTAACCACCTTCCACCCATCGCCGCACAATGTCACATACCCTCCTGCCTCTTAACATATGACGTAATTTATTTATGGTCCCTTAGCTAGCTGGGACTGCTTTGGCTTATCAAAAGCTTCTATTTTACAAAACATTATTGCGGTTGTGGTTACTCAGTCCTTCCGTGACCATGGTTGCTGTGAAGTTTTCGAGACGTCATACACGTGAATCTTAAATTCTGCAAGTCTGCAAAATATAAAGAAAGAAATCTGTAAGTGCCAAGTCTGCTTAACCGCACTCGTGAGCTCGTGAGCACGCAAGTTAAACCTTAAAATCAACTTAGTATTTTATTTGCTATAAATAAACATTAAAGCAATATATAATTGAATTATATTTTTTGCTATGACAGAGATAAATGATAACCATATGATTTTATGTCAGTTACTTAAGTGCTTGTTGTGATAGATGTCATATAACCAGGTAGTCCAACCTATGTCAAGGAAGATCTAACCTAACCTTTGGAGCTTATTGATTTTTAATATCTAAGCTTACGATAATCGATAATTGAAAAATATTTGAAAAAAAAAAATTAAGTATATATAATATGTAATTAAAATTAAAGCGGTTATTACTTTTTTTTTCGAAATGTCCTATTCTGTGGCCTTAGGGCCTTTGAGCGAAATCGGAGCTGTGGGTTGGCAAGTGGCATTAAGGTAATCACTTTATGACGTATCGATACTTTTTATTTTAAATAAGTATAAGGAATTGTGTGAAGTGTTTACTTCACTTTCATCGCTTTTGTTATTTTAGTAACCGTCTTATCCGAGTTCATCTGCTCACCTACCTACCGATTGAACTTAAAGGTTAGCAGGCTCCAACAAAAAATCCCAGTTAAAATGGTTATTTTGATCAAAACAATTATATTCTAGGAGACATAAATATCTATCTTCTTACATAATTTTATCAAAATCTGATCAGAGGTTTTAGGCGTATTACAAAGTTAGAATTGCAATTATAGTATTCACTTAAATAATGTCAGTAATTTAAAATGTCAACGGCATTTTTGATCTACCGCGTGTCTTTCAATTGCAGCTAATTTAGATGCTAATAACGAAGGAATCATTATGGAGGTAGGACAGCTGCCGTATTTACGACTTCCCATTTCACAGCTTTCTCGTCCGCGACTTGCAGATGCACCTGTTCCATATGATTAATGTTGCCATACCATTGTCATTTTATATTCGTTGCATCGGAAAATACACGAGGCAAACTATACTAGACAGTTGGCTTAGGGCAAAGGACTTGTATCCAGCTTTAAAAAAATAGTTGACTTAAAGGTGTACACTTTATTAGAACTGTCTTCGCTGACCAGAAATGATTATTTTATTACATACGCCTTAGGCAATAGAACTCTAGGTCATTGAGGTAGCCTAGGCACGGTCATTTATAAAACGAAATATATTATATATAACACAAAAACATTGCAAATACTGTGTATTTTAATAAAATAACAAAACTTTTTATGCTTATCAATCTAAAATATCTTCTTTGTGAAAATAAAATCACATGTTATTATGCAGTTCAACGATTGTAGAGGCGTTAAAGTGTAAAAACTATTATTGCTAAAAAAGTGTTAAGATTTGAACGGTTATTACAGAAGAATGCATGACTTCTTGACAGAACAAAAAGTAACATCTCCATCTATGTGTATTTAATGTAATTAAATACAACCGTGATATAATCAGTGCACGTGGGAACTCTATTGCTATTAATAGTTGGCGCAGAACTATTATAAAGTAGATTTATTATCATACATAACCGGTATAAATAAATTAAACCAATACAATACACAATAAATATAAAATAACTTAATGAATAATGATATTATAGGCATAACTTAAACTTCCATTCTAATCATTTGAATATAGAATGTCCACAGGGTATATAAAATCTATGTTTAAATCTTTTACTTCTTTTTTGTCGAAACTTATGTTTTGGCCAGCAACAAACCATACGATCAAATAAATACAAAATGATGATAATTTTTTTCCCACTCCTTTAATGACCTTTAACAGATGTTAAAGGCTAGGTATATGTTAAATATAAATTAAGGAGATATATTACATATGAATATCGACACTAACTCGTGGTCTCGCCTTGTATCTAATTTGAAAACACTCACTGTCCTTTGCCATTCAATGCAAATTTGCACGTTATAAGAAGCGATATGCCGTTTACTAACGTTTAGTCGCCTCTGGACATAATTTTGAGTTGGTTACTATAGTGAATAATGTTTGTGTATAAAATATTGGTTTTCCGAACGTTTCTGGTGGATAAGCAATCATTAAATGTTCACAGAACTTTAGAAGTGTTAAGATTACCTATTTTGAAGCGGCACAGGATTATAATATCAAACTGTTGGCTATTACAGACTTCAAACAGTAGAATGCTAAATATAAACTGGAATTTCTTCTATACTGAGTAGAAGTATATTAGCATCTTACCCATTATTTGACACTAGCAGCGCCCCGCGGTTTCACCCGCGTGCTTCTCGTTCCCGTGGGAGTACGGGGATAAATTAAAGCCTTAGTGTTATTCTGATGTATAAGCTATATTATTGTAAAGTTTCATTTAAACCCATTCAGTAGTTTTTACGTGAAAGAGTAACAAACATCCATACTTAAAAACTTTCGCGTTTATAATATTAGTAGGAATACTATTTTCATATACAGTAAGCAACATAATTGTTTGACTCCTCCGACTAATAGTTTAACTTCATCCGCTAATGACTCGTCGACCGTATTGGATTTGACTAGCCAAACACCTACTCTCCAGAGTAGCGCGCGCGATATACCGCGCCCCCTGCGGGGCACGGAGGGGGGCGCCCCCCTTTCGAATTTTACTAGGTGAGCCATCTGCTCACCTACCTACCGATTGAGCTTAAAGGCCATCAGGCCTAAAAGTCTAGACCTTTCGAAAAAAAAAAAAAAAAAAAAAAATTGTTTGACAAAATGAGATTTTAAAATAAGAACATACAAACCTCATTTCCTTGCCCAGTAAAATATTAGTATTTTTTTCATGGCGGTTGTATGAAGCTGTCCGTCTTGATTTTCTGTCATGCTGAAGAGTATACAATATTCATGACTTATGGGATTCGAGTCACAAGACGAAGCGTGACGCTGGCCATTACGATGGTCGAGATAGTGTACTTACTACGCTAGACGTGTCAATCCTAGTCGATTCGTATCGCAGCTTCTATTGGGTTACCGAACTCATTGTTACGGTTTATAGGAATTCTGATTACTCTGATAACTTTTACGCTGTAAAGCGAATCTATTGTATACCATTTGGATCTAACGAATTGAAAATCATGATACTTATTCATGTGTTAGGTAATGTCTAGGCTAAAAAAGGCTTTGTCCAAATAATGAGCTTAAGTTTGGAGTAATGAGTGTTACTCGTAAATAGACGTACATACTGTTATAGTTTAATCGAAAGTAAAATTCGAAAAACAAAGAAAAAAGTAAAAATAAGTCATCACGAATACGCTAGAAATGTTCTTTTAGAAATAAATAAAACTCATACAAATTATTGTTGATTAAAAAATTTAGCTGTAATTTTGACAACAAAATCCCATACAATAACTTAGAAACCAATGTAATAATTTCGGAAATTTTACGATATTAATCACAAGTGTCGCTACAATATTGATTAAGACACGACCAGTAATTTAAGGATATAAAACAAACTGTTAGCGACCCTTGCTCTATTTTAAGGCCCCTTACAACCAGCCATAATATAAACCCTTGATACCTACTATACTATACGTGTACAGCGGCCGTGGTGTGAGTGAACACGATGAAAATCTTTATTTTCACGCTCTATCTCTCTTTATCTAATCGCCCCCGTCAGATAAGGACGGAGCGCCGGAAAAACTGGAGGGGGAGGGGTAAAGGCTACATCGATTCCGCGCTTTCACTGCGAGGGGCCGTGTAAACCTTTAAAAACGACGCTTTTGCCACGCGATTGTAATGTATACGCGTGCCACGTAAGAGCGGAGTTTCTCTACGGAGGGTTCCCTGGTAAATGGATTGCCTCCCTCTTGGGGGCTCTCGGATCTAGATGGCGTAGATATGCTGATACGCGTCCCTGTGTGGGTGCACTAGTGTGGGTGGGTCGGTTTTCCGGCTATATACTGATGGGTTAAAATTCGCTTGTGTTCGCAAATATATGGGGGGTTGTAGGTAACCATCCCTTTTTGTAGTATAATTTTATGTTTCAGTGTAGATAGGCGGATAGATTAAGGAAGACGGAGGCTGTGATTTGATTTGATTAGGAGGTGTTTGTGGGGTCGGGAAAGATAAGGTTGATTGGATCGCGGGAAATGGGAGGGGAGTTTATGGAAATATGTTTTTAATGTGGGTGGCTTATTGAATTAGTGAGGGATCCTAGATTTATCTGTTTGTATCGATTATAATAAAATGAAATATTATTTTAACATTATGTGATTCTGTCTTTGGGTGTTTATTTGAGGTATTAAATAATTGAATGCATTTAAGCTTATTGTAAAGATATAATGATTTTCAATTAATAGAAAATTGAGTATCATTACTGCTAGTTTTTATTATCTTATTACTACGTAATAAGTAACGTTGTAATAACTAGCTGTTGCCCGCAGCTTCGCCTGCCTTAACTATGATTTATAACGGCGACTTAGCAGGATGGTATTTTCCTTATGTCGATAAATAGTCCAGTGTCGATAATTTTTAAAACAAAAATAAATCACAGTAGGATGAAACTTATTAGAAAATGAGGGAAATATGATAAAGATTAAAGGAAAAATAAATTACGGGCGATTCGAGTTCGGGAAGAGGCAGGGGGTGGGTTTTAAGGGGGGAAAATGGTTTATCTCGATTTCCGGCAAAACTACCTAACTAAACTAAACTACCTAAGTCCTATGGAAAAGAGTTACATGGCAAAGTGGTAGGTAATAAAAAGATCTACAACTATTGTTTTGACAATTTTTTTACATAACCTCAAAATTGATGTGAAAAATTCAAATAACCAAGTTTTTGGTTTTTTATTTTTATCTTTTTGATAAAAAATATTTTTTATACGAATTTTGGTGAAAACTCAGCTTACTATGTTCTAAATACACTGTAATTTATTTGATTTAAAATATTTATTTTTTCACCTTATTTCGACCTAATATCAGAAAAGGAAGACTGGTTTTCAATCGATAAATCACTTAATTTCATAAAAATCGGTAACAGACAGACAGAGTTACTTTTTTTTTTAATATCCTATGAACATGTCTTGCATCTTCATTTTATATCTATGTGGAATAATCTAGAGTAGAGAGCTATAAAGTCTAGATAGTAAAATTAAAATTCTTTGTTAATTTCTCTTTTTTCTAAATAAATAATTATAAATATTCGTACCTAGTACTCGCCTTAATAAAAAGCGCGTTCTAGAAATTTCCATATTGTCCACTTGGGGACGTAATCGTTCATCTGCCCAAACGACAAAGGCTCGTTTTTGTGACGTGCACAATGCGGCCTCATTGTCTGCGCTCCTTTGAGTTTACACTACACTGAAAATTAAAGTACTATCACAATATGTACAGAATTAGCGTGTGTCTTTGTCGGTCCGTATCGATCGAATGTCGTTGACAGTGAAATAGGTTTAATTAATAAAACTCTCCGGGATTCCAAAGGAATGTAGACAAAAAAACTTTTACATATAAATGAGTGCAAGACTAATGATATACTATGTATGTATGGTATATTGGGACGAGGCATCCGAAAATCATTTCTACGTTCATTCCATACATTTCGCATAGCTTTGATAAAATAGTTAATTTACTTCTGTACAAACAAAAGACATAAAAGACAATATAAAAAAAGAACAAGAAAATAATGGACTTCTATTAAATAAATGGAAATCTATCGTGGAAACTTTTACTAAGTAATCGTGTTTTCATAAGACAGTTTGTACGAATATATATGATAAAAACATAACATAATATTGTAAATAATCATTTCATTATTAATTTACGTTGCTAATACCAAATGATGTACTGCCAAAATTCGAAGACCTCGTCTTTCAGAAACGTTTATATTAGAAGTAATGACGAGTCCTCTGAATTAAATGGATGTGACAAATAATGTTTTACTAAATTAAAAATGAAATCGGTTAGTTATTGTATTTAAAGATAGGAGTGATACACTGTGGTGCGCCAGGCTGCATGGCTAACGCCATCCAGATTTGCTGTGTTCCGGAGATGGTAACAAAAAAAAGTTACTGCCACTGAGACTTAACAACTTATGTCTGTTCCTGGTTAGTTAGTTTATGTTAATGGGTGACGTCGACCACTTTCCATCAGGTGGCACGGGAAAGATCCCGAGAGAGCAAATCATAAAACAGTATCTAGTTTTGTGTCTGGTAATAAAATGATGGACAAACAGCCGTTTTAGTGTAAATAAATTCCCCCGCTTGACTCCTATAATCGGCTTATACCCCTCTGATTTAAGCTGCACCCCTGGGACCAGGGATGCAGGGAGTTATAAGTTGATGAGAAACCTTATCTACAGATTATACTATCGCGTAATTGAGTCATAAACCTAAAGTTAATTCTAGAGTGACTGGTGCGACTTAAATATGCTTAGTTTTTGGTATATTAAAGCATAGTTTAGACTAGTTGCTGCCCGCTGCTTCGCCCGCGATAGCATAAAAAATTCTTAAATGTTTCCTATGTTAATAATATGTTCCTCATATAAGTGACTAACTTGTCTTTATAAAACCTACTTCTAGCACCTATCTCCGGCAATATGTGTACAAAGTTTCATGATGATCGGTTGAGAAGTTTTCGCATGAAAGCTTAACAAACATCCCTACTTTCACATTTATAATATATGTAAGGGTGTGTTATTCTGATTTATATTTTATTTTATTGTAAAGTTTTATTAAAATACATTTAGTTTTTATGTGAAAGAGTAACAAACTCTGAAACTATCCCGTTAATAATGTTAGCAGCATCAGCAGAAATTCCCATAGAATGACTTTGCTAGCACCTGGATTCTGATTTATTATAATGCTAAAATAATGTTATACGGTACGAGGTACAAAGAAGGATCAAGCGTCTCTCGATGGGTTATATGGATTATTTGGACCTGATTACGAAAGAAAGGCCTTTTAAAGAAAGTGACGTTGGTCTGGCCTTGTTGGGTGGTCTTGGATTGAGAAGAAGGCCAACGCATTGGATAATCTGTAGCCTTGTGTATATATGGGTGATGATAGTCGCCTGGTGGCTGATGGCTTTGAATGCTCGTTTGGCCTCCTATGCGATAAAAAATGACTTACTGTCACTCGTTTATTAATTTGGTTACACATTAAATAAACGAAACTGTCGGATTTTAAAACGATGATTATGATGATTATATTCTTGAAGTATCGGAAGAAAAATGATCATTTGTTAGCCTGGCTAATATGGCAGCTTTAATCTCATTCTGGCACAAAGGAGATGCCATGACGAAGCGAATATTGCAAACCATTTAATATTTAGGTATTCCAATATGCATTGGTACAGGCAGCTACACAATATGTCTACTTTAAAATAAAATCGAATAGTATACATTGTTAAAATAATAAATTTTTTTTTTTTTTTTTTTTTTTTTCGGTTGGATCTATGCTAATGGTCCTAGTGACCGTTATGCGTCATCGGAAATGGGGTGATCCGGTTGGATCATCCTATGACGTTAAAAATTTGGGGGGTTGCCCCCCGCCATGTTCATGGCGTCGGGTTTGAAAAATAATAAAGAAAGTCCAAATATAATATGGAGACAGGTTGTAAATATTTCAAACAATTTTAATAAATAAATAATATATAAATAGGTACAGTCAAAGTTTAACTATAGAGATAACAACCCTGACAAATCGGTAACATCGAATGGCTCAATTAATCAGATCATTGAAGCTTAATAACACCCATCGAGCATATAAGGTCTGGTCTGAAACTGGTCCGTCACTGACGTAAAAGCAATGCAACCAATCATCCCATCTGCGTGTACGTCCCATCGGCCAATCACACACCAATGACTATAAGTCGGCCAATCAGAGCGCAGAACCGGCGTAGCTTTACAGCACAAATTTTGCGGAATTTGTGTTTAATTTGAAATAACGCTCTATTTCGGTTATAATTTATTAGAAGCTTTCCATTATCATATTATTATAAAGTAGCAACCGCCCAAGATCGTTTAATATTTTCGGGCATGACAGTACAGACCGGCACATTCACTTACGATATTAAATCGGACAATAGTCACGATAATCTCCGGTACTATTCGATTCTAGTTACCGAGAATCGATTCGAACGTTTTCCGATTCCGATTTTTATGACATGACAAATTAATGGATTTATTATAAACTTTTTTTGTTTGTTTTTGAACGAATGCGTTTTTAATTGAGTGAGGCACTTTTGTGGACTGTATAAACGGCCACCGCATGCCGGGGTAAGTTTTTTTTTGATTGACGTGTTGTAATGGGCAGGTGTAAGGGCCGATAGCTACTTAGCTGTTCAACCAAAAGTTTTGTTGGTAAATCTTTTTTTTTTGCTTTATTATTATGAATTGTTATTGTTTATGGAAAAAATAATTTTAATGGTTATTGATGATACTTTTGATATAAGTTTTGAACAGAAGCAATAACAGTCACTATATGTTGCGTTTTATATATAAAACAGGAAATATTTAATGATAAAGAAACTTACAAATATTGTGCTAAATTATGCACTGATTGTTAACATTTAATATAGCGATTAAGGCCAGGCTTATTGCAAGTATAAATTATACAAAAGGATATTTTAATCATGAACATAAATGTCATAAACGACATAATATTACGAATAAAGCGTGTTTACGTGTCTGATGTCAAATCAATTACAACAGTTTATACTAACATTAAAAAAGTGAAGTTAAATTATCAAAACGATATAATCTCATAAATTAAAATTTACTGACGATATCATAGCTTCATCATCATCAGCCTTTATCCGTCCACTGAACATAGGCACGTTTCGGCACGTTTTATTGCGAGTAATTTAAAGCATCAACAATAATTTTATCTCGTATATTATGACCGGCCCATAATTACTAAGAATAAGACCAAGGCTTTTTACAACACTAAAATACTAAGTTTTAATAATGTCTTTAGCATAAGACTCGAAACTTTTTTTAAGGTAGGTCCTACTTATAAGGTCACCTCATACCGCGGAATTTTACAAAGATAAACATATTTTTCATCACAGATAATTACAAAGATAGCGATAATCTCAATAATTCACTTAAAAAATGTAACACCTTACCGTGGCCGTAAGAACCGGTCGCTGCGCCCCGCAATTAATTGTTGTTGGGACATTCGTTATTTCAAGATGTTTTTACTCATGCCAAGAGTTAAATGTCCAACTCAAATGATTTCAATCTGGCAGCCATTTTGAAAATATTCGTAGTATGCCTGTGTTGAATGCGAGGCTAGGTATCGTTCATCTTGGCGTTCACTGAGACAGACCTATGTTCAGCAGTGGATGAATAAAAGCTGATGGTATGCAATAGGCTCATAAATGACATCAAAAATACTTTATACAATACTTTATATTATAAAAATAGGCAGGAGAGCAGGATCTCTGCAGGAGAAAGTCTTTTTTGCCATGTCACAAGAAAGTTCTCTGTTTGCTCTGTCTGATCTCAAACTGGGAATCGTCTATTGCACGAAGATTGTTATCACATTTTACTCTCTCTCTCTACCTCAATAAACTGACGAACCACATAAATTCACGAGTCATGTTTTAAACAGAACAATATTTGAGGTCTCTTATTTCCTTCTTTCTCGCTCTTCACAGAGTGACGTATTAAACTGTTGTAAATTATTTCCAGTCTCTACAGAGTGCGGCGAGGCGGGCGGGTACCTCGTGTGCGAACTGCAAGACTACCACCACCACGCTATGGCGAAGAAACCAGAACGGCGAGCCGGTGTGCAACGCCTGCGGCCTGTACTACAAACTGCATAACGTAAGTAGGCTTTGAAATAATATTTTAATATTACGTGAACTGGTCACGAACTAATGATCAGTCTCTGAATTAAACGAAGACTTATTAGGTTAAAGCATTAAATACGCGAAATGGTCACATGGTAATGATGAGTGATATTAACTTCTGAACAATAAGAAGATTTCTTAAATCCTGTTTGAATACACGAATTGCTACACAAGGTGACGGTAAATGGCCGTTCGTTCGTTGCCTAAACCTAACCTGCCTGGATACTGAAAGAGTGAGACACTAGAGAACTAAATGCATTGTCTCTTTTGCAATTCAATATGTCACAGCATATCTAATCGACTTTACTGACCTCAACAAGATCTCATGCATATTATGTTCCCAAGTATAAAGTAAGGTAAGCAGCCTTCAACATCATCATCAGCCTTTTTCCGTTCGTCTTTGAATATAGGCCTTATGTAACATTACTCATTTTACGAAATACTAAAGGTACTTTGCTGTACAAATACGCAGGATGGTCGTACATTGTAGGGCGACAAAATGCATTCCCACAAGTAAAACCAGTCCAGAACGTTGCACTTAATTTATATGTTCCTCTGATTAATTGAATGTTTCAATTAAAATTGATTTGACCGGTGCTAAAATATTCCTTAATTGAGAACTTAATGCGAAAGATAAATAATAATTGTCGGCGTAGTGGCGCAAATGTGAAGTTAAATCGACTCGATTTGCGTAAATATAGATTTAAAGATGTCGTATATTATGCTTGTATGTAAAATAGCTAACCCAGCCAGACATTCTGCAATGATAGAAGAAAATATTTACCGTCTTCACTTATGTAAGCCATTTTCACGGCAAGTAAAAGTTGAACTGTGTAGCGCCATCTAGTCGCAATGTAAGCAACTTCGCAGGGTGAATTTTTTTAAGAAAATGAAACTGGACAAATTTTAATAGAATGATTAAATTATTAAATACGGAACGGTATTAAGTTTAGTATTACTAGCTGTTTTGCCCGCGGCTTCGCCTACGTGAACTAAGATTTACGGACGTAAATTTTTTTTCCTAAAATAAATGTAATTTAAATACCTCCAAGAATATGTGTAAAAAGTTTCATGACGATTGGCTCAGTAGTTTTCGCGTAAAAGCGAAACAAACTTACATACACATTTAAAAAAATTATTGAGTAGAATGTGTTCCAAATATCCAGAGAGTGGAGAATTATTTTTGGTACTCTATAATCTATTATTATATTAGTTTCAATCTTCCAAATTTAAAATATTTATTTTTAGCGCCATAAATGAGTTCCATTAAAAGCGTTAATTCCTCTACTGATCCGTAAAAATTCTGATAAGCACCAGTATTTAAAATAAATCCCTGTCCCTAATAAGCTTCTCCAATTCCCCCGGGAGGGAGTACCTCTGTCCCTCAGGATGAGTTGACTGTTCCCAGCCAGTGCGCCCCGCTGATGGCTAATGTGTCATAACACCCAATACGATCACAAATCTAACCAGTCATTCGGTGCATTCATTTTTTGTTCATTTGCATAACATTTTATAGTTGACATATAATAAAGATATCAATATTGGTGTGGACAAAAACCCAATGTTACTTGCTTCCAAGATGTCTGATGATAATCATTTTATGAAGGCTTTTATAGTTTTACTTCAAATAAATGCAAGATAAAACGAACTGAATTAAGTACTCTTAGGTTCTTCTCTATTTTTCGTTTCTCTACGTTCTCTACTTAGGTTAACATACTAGTAATTCAATTCATAGTATAAATTTGTCTACTAAAAAAAATCTCATACTAAGCTATACTTCTTTTAATAACTTTTCGCTATAAAATAAGGATATAAAAATATTTTTACGTGCTTTTTACATGAAGACAAATACACAAACATATCACGTCCCACTGCTGGGCACGGATCTCTTCAAAATCAGACAAGGAGAGTATTATTAAGGCCATAGTTTGCCGATGCGCTGGCCCAATGCGGGTTGGTGAACTTCACACACCTTCAAAAACTTTTAATCTCATCAGGTTTCCTCACTATCTTATGTTCAGGCTGCCCTGCGAACACGACAGGGGATTTACTAGGTGAGCCATTTGCTCACCTACCTACCGATTAAGCTTATAGGCCATGAGGTCTAAAAGTTTAGACCTTCCGAAAAAAAACCACAGGGTGATCAGCATCTAATCCGGAACTCTTATTCAAGAGGCCGAGCTCACTTTACCGTCGTCGCTCATATTTACATACCCAATAAAAAGTATTATAAAAATTCAAGTACCAAGATTGTTATTCTCACGACTCTCCCAGCCCTAGGCCCTTGCAATCGATACATTTAAAATGAACATAAAAGCGATACAATGACAAAAATTAGCAGTCGAGCCCTTCGAGTTCCTGGGCTTTTTTCTACACATTGTTCGACCAAACAATGCTGTTTAGGTTAATTATTCGGATCGACAAAAGATTAGTGGCACTTCAAATACGGGAGTGAACCGGTAGCGCTCAAGATGTAGGGAACCGCCTTCTTATACATATTAATAACATCTTTTGTATATACAATATTTACATTTGAGGATTCGTTTGTAAACGATATTGTTTACAATCCTGAATCCTATTGCGATATGGCGGGGTGCTTTAACTAAACTTAAATGCTGGTGGACAGTTTCTTCCCAGTGTATTAAATCGTATTGTATCGTTATTCTTGTATATTGAATTTGAATCTCAAAAACGGCTCTATCGATTTTCATGAAACTTAGTTGAAGTTTCGAGAGCGACAAATCGATCTAGCTAGGGTTAATTTTAAGCAAACGTCGTTTTATTCTTGTTTTCAACTACCAACTTTACACAAAGCTTAGTCATCCGGGTACTATTTATTAATAAATTATCGGCGGCTTTCAATATCCTATCTATCTTAAAAAAATTATCGATCTTAAAATTTTGACAGAAAAGAAAGAAGATTCAAGAAACATAAGAAAATTTTAAGATAGATAGGATATTTTAAGCCGCCGTAAATCTACAATATTTAAACAAAGCTGAAACTAAAATAAACTATTTATCTACACAAATAAAATAAACTATACGCTCCATTTCCCTATAATGACATTTAAACTTACGCAAATGCGGCAATTTGTTGAAAAAAAATGTCGCGACAAAGAAACATACAATATGCCGGTACTTATAGTACAAAGCGGATGCCTCGTGATCGATTTCACTTAAAAAAAGCATTTTATAACAAAGCACGGCCTGCTGTGATCCGCCGACTCTCGATACTTTGATACACAGATATAGTTTATTGTTACGTACCCTCGGCGTTTGAAGGGCCTAGCGGACGATCACTGGCTGATAATTATGATGACGTAGCAACAACGACCACATAGCCCATAGGCTCCTAATAACAGGGAAACGGGTTCTGGCGACACATCTACATCTACACTAATATTATAAAGAGGAAAGATTTGTACCTATTTTTTGTATGTTTGTATGTTTGTAATGAATAGGCTCAAAAAGTACTGGGCCGATTTAAAAAATTCTTTAACCATTCGAAAGCTACATTATCCACGAGTAACATAGGCTAAATTTTATTCTGATAAAAAATAGGGATCCGTAAGATATTTTGGTTTTTCGGACACAAGGTGTAAAAAATGTTATTTTGCGTACTAAGATCCCGTTGTAAATCTTAGTTAACGCAGGCGAAGCTGCGGGCAACAGCTAGTCTGACATATAGTTCCGATGTAAGCCGTAAAAAATGTACTCAAACTATCGTGTCGTCTCATTCTTTCCCGTTGCGAAATATATCCATTTCTTTTTAACTTTCCGTGATTTACCAATCAAATGTATGACATTGAATTAGCTAATCACAGCATTGCAACCCCTTTCGTCTCACCTCAGCTAGTTGCCAGAATGCATTTAATACGAAAAATCAAACATTAGGAGTCTATAGGTTGTGTGGTCGATGCGTAGCAATGATGGCTGTTATTGGTTTTGAGAGCTCTGTATTTCACTCATGAGAAAAGTGATTTTACCGGTGGAAGGGATGTCTTGAGCAGCCGCTGTGGTCCTGGCTGCATAGGTACTTCTTGCTTGTTTGCCTGTGAAGCTTTGCCGTGTCTTGGCGAGAAGGGCGAAAATGGATGAGTAGGTAATTAACTATTATGTCTCAGGATAGGCACATAAGTAGCCTGGCATAGATTTAATTTAACTAGGCTATTCTCATAGGCGACGTTAATCACTTTTCAGTGGCACGTCTGCCAATTTGTCTGTTTATATTAAAAAAAATTGAAAAAAAAATTAATATTAAAAAAATAATATTAAAAAGTAATTATGTAATTCCTAGTGTGCATGAAAATCGAAATCTGTGGACAATTTAAAATAATCACAATTCCCTAATAAAGGCTTTATACGAATGATACTTAATTACTGACGAAATAAACACAATTTTAAATTAAACAAGATAATATAGCACAGGCGTTAGATATAACTACCTTTATGATAAAAATGTTGAGCATAGTTAAATAAGAAACACAAATCGTAACCACTCTACAAATAAAATCAAAGTTTTGTATCACAAAGTGAAGTGTTTACAAAGCGGACCTCTTTAGTGTATTGTGTTCTCAAAATTGGCCTCATACCAGCATTATACCGAAGGGTCTAAGGTTTGAGGAGCTGTTATTGTTTCTTATAATATGTAATACAGTTTCATTGATTGACATGGGAACGAATTGAATATGTTATTCTAAAACAAAACTGTTTTACATTTTTTATAATTAAGAGTATAATTTGTTTTAATGTATTTTTGGAATTGGCATTGTTTTAAAATTATGTATTTTTATTCCATAATGAAGAATATTTATTGATTTTTCAATTTTAAATTTAATGAAAATCTTCATCATCATTACTCATTCACATTTACATTAGCATTAATTCGTCAATTGCTTAATATTATTATATATAATACCTTCCCTAATAAGCAAAAAATAAACAAATAAAAATACCACACGTTTTATAAGTTACTAGCACGGCCCTGCGGTTGCAACCACGCATTTTCAGAATGAATTAAAGCCTACGTCTTAGTCTGGTGTGTAAACTATAATATTGTGACGATTCATCAAAATCCATCCATCCATTCAGTAGTTTTTGCGTGAAAGAGCAGCAAATATACATTCTTAAAAACTTTCGCATTTATAATATTAGTAAGAAGCTTTTCTCACTCCTGTCGCATTTATACGTTTATTACTGAGCAAAAATTGATAAAACTTCACACATGATGATGTCAAGTAAAGAATTATTCCATCAGCCCTTAAAAACTCCTAGAGACCTCACGCGATTAGGCCGCAGAAAATAGCCAGAAAGTAAATAACTCTCCGGTAGGGTCTCCGCAATATACCTTTATTATGAAAGCCAAAAGCTTCCTACGATTTTTAAAATAATTGAACATTCATAACTCAAAGCCACAAACTGCTAACCCTTAATACAATTTAAATAAACCGAAATAAAATTGTTTAACCGCGATAATAGGATTAGATGCGTGTGCTTAGCTCAACAGAACGTTATACTAAAATATATCATATCTTGAAGGGCTAGGGTGTATATTAGTTATGGCACAGCTGACCGCTAGTGAACAATCTATAGCTTTTTTAATGTTTATTTAATTTAACACGCCCGTTTGTAAGGAGTTTCCTATGCGTTTTTGTAATAATAACATTACACCCATTATCTTTTTGCTTCGTTTTTTAGTTTGCATTTAACTTTAATACCCAATATGTAAGACCATTAATTTTTAAGTATATACTTATTAATTACTAACTGTTTTCCGCGTTTTAGCTCGCGTTCGCAAAAAATATTTTTAATGTCTCCTATGTTACTTCTACTCTCTAGTACCACCGAGAATGTGTGTGCAAAGTTTCATGATAATCGATTGTGTAATTTTCATCGATGTTTTCCTTCACCGGTGAGCGAACGATGATGTTGAAAATGAGCTAAGGATGCTCTTAAAAATTTCGAAAAGCTCTTTTCAAGGTACCGCAGGTTTTCAGGATCGAATCTGGACATCTCACTCAAGATGTCGATCCTATACACATTGGACTATCATTATTTGGCACTCATTCAAAGTCGTATGTAGCAACTCATATATGTACCACTGCTGGGCACAGGTCTCCTCCTCGAAATCAGGATCGAACCCTGACCCTCTCGCGAAAAAGGCTGAGCCACTGGACCATCGTCGCTTATTAGCTAGCGAAGTCATTAGGAATATGTAGATATCAGTTATGTTCCTGATGTTTCGCCAGTTGCGACATGATCACCGCTGTGATGGATAATGTGATCACTGTTGCATCACTGATCAATGTATTCTTATGAAGTGACGATGAAATCCATTTCTAGAGACATATACTTATGGCGTTTCTAATCTGGGCGGCCATGTTAAGTGCCTCATACAAAAGTATTGGATTACCAGGTCGCATTGAGCGCTAGAGCACCCATAATAACGCTCCAATGATACATTCCGAATACAATGGGGCGATCAATTCGATTTTGAATTGAAACCGTTCCTAGACCTTTTTTTATATCTAAAGTGCTGTTTTGTTCGGTAACATGCGCGGGATTCTGACAGTCACTGTATCATTTTTTATTATGTAGTTATTGGTGAATTGGCTTTATGTTTTATGATGGAAATCATTTAATATCGGCTATATTAGTTTATAACTTTTTAAATAATAATTGATTTTTTGTGAACATATTTTTGGGACAAATAAAACATTTTTGATTGCTATAACAATAAATTCCTACGTTAAATAATTAACATATATTTTGATTTCTATAAACTTTTTAAAAATACAGACAACAAAATAGACGAATAAGGTTTTTTTTTCAAAGTTCTCATCATCTTTTTTCCTGATTTTCACTTGATAATTCCAATCGAAGCGAGATAAAAATTGTTTAATTAGCTAATTACGTTGACATTACACACGCGCCTGGCCGCTCGCCAAACTGGCCGGAGCGCCGATCGTTATAATGACATCAATTTGAATATTCAACATTGAACTGCTATCCCATTTACATACATTCGACCGTTGAATTTTGTAGCGTAATGCCCGCCATTACTCTAATAGCCCGCACCAATAATTTCGAAAATATTATAGGTACTACCTTCGCCTGGATAAGCTTACAAATATATTTTGAAGTCAATGTGTTGAGACATTCGTCACAAACACAACCAGTAAAAAAAATCTTTAACTAACCCACAAACTATTTACCAGTCCAATTTTTAAGTTCAAATTATAATCATATGCAATAATTTAGCCGTTTACGCGTGTCTGACAAACTAAAAAACTTTCACGTATAATATCAATACCTAATATTACAATAAACCCAAATTTTCTAACTGCTATTTTGTTTTCATCAAAAGAAATAAATATAGGCGTTTGTGCAGTAGGACGGAAAGATTTTATCTGATGGCAATACAGAAAAAATGGCGCCCACCGGAAGTGTCCGAACGCGGTGCGCTGCGCGTTACCTTTTTTATTTTTTTTTTGTTTTAAATGGCTTTTTCCCGCCAGCGTTCGACCGGAAATGCGTTTGCGTAGAACTGACACGATTCCCATTGGTCATATAATTAGAGGTGTGTAAGCTATTTTGGCGTTTGGTGCGAGAAGTTAGAGTGAATTTTTGAGTGTCGACTATTGGAATAAAACCGTTTTCTGTAGACCTGAAGGCATTGTGAACGTAGCGCTAAATAGCATGTTTTTATTCATGAGGCTTCCATTCTGTTTAGTGAGCGATTCGAGCCTGATTTATTGTCTTTGTAATAAATTTGGAAAACAGTACTTTTGCTTAAAACAAAAATGTCGGAACTCGGAAGTCTTGTAACTATTTATTTTTATATTTACTGTCTTATTGTTGTAAATAGTTTGGTCAAATTTGTATGTTAATTTCAGTATTAACATGATAATGACTTTATTGTCTACTGGATTTGAACTTTTAGAATTTTTAAAACGATCGAAAGGGTGATAGAATCTCGTGGCAGTTTAGGATCACTTACGTAGTGTAGAAAATCCATAAGGATGATGTATTTTCTTCACTTTTTCCCATTAGTTATTGGCAATGAAGAAATTACAAGACCGCTTAATTATTTGAATTTATAAAGAACTGTTTGTTCTCTTTTAATTAGTTGTCCATTTATATATTACAATAGCTTGTTTATAAATTGCTGTACAATTTCGGAATGGCACCGAGAGCAAAATAGATGATGCAATATTGATTGACAGTTAGTGTTTTGATGGCTGCTACCGATCACCTACATTTAGTACCTAAGCAAATAATAAAATTCAAACTGATCTCAGGCATTTGCCAAGCGTAAAAAAAGAAGAAGGAGAATTCTATATTTCCGCCATTTTTAAATGTTTGTAAATTTTGCGTGCCGTAATTAACGGTGCATATTAAATCGAATATATGAGTTTGTTTAAAAATAGAAGGGGTAAGGTTTGACTAGCAGCTGTTCGTTGATCGCGATAAGGGAATGTCCTTCAACGTACAATTAAGCTTAGGACGCCTACAAAAGATTTACGCAACGGACATTGTGTACAATGGGGACATATTCAATAAGTTTACGTGAATTACATAACTTTGGAAGCAAGATTAAATAAATCTATGAATATTCAATCTGATACTAACACATTAGATATCTACATTGATAGGAATAAGTATTGCAGACCAGATTAAATAAAAATGATATTCTTTATATCTACTATTCTGAAAAAATTATTTGTTTGGTTAAACGCGGTAAAAATAGCGTTATGCTTGCTGAAGAAAATGTGATAGTGTAATCCTTTGCTGGCTACTTGCTAATAGCGGAGCAGATTGTAGATAACACATCTACAGATGTTATAATTAGCGATGAGATGGCAGGCGGAGATGATCGCAGATCTGGCGGCTGGCCATGTTATCTTCATCTCATCTACTTCTAAATTATCTTAGAAGTCTTTTGAATGTGTTTAAAATTAGAAAATTATCGACGCTTTAATGTATTCTATTTCTTTAATTATTTTCAAATTAGTAATATATTCTATTGGTGCAAATTGATTAATGTATGAATAGATAATATGGTTAGATTAATAATTCCTTATAAAAAGATGAAACAAAATAGTTCGTGCTTGGAATATGTTTGGTGATTTCTAGCAGTAATCTAAACTACAAATAAAATATAATTGAATCACTACTAAACTTTGACTAATCAAAGGAATAGTTTTTAATATCAAAGTAGCTCTAGTAGACTAATAGAGTCAGAATCTAAATAAAACCACCATCGATGTCTACAAAGAGTACAAAATTGTAATTCCATTTGTCCAGATACAAATCGTCACAAGTCATATATAGCACAGTTAATTAACTGTGCGTTTAACCTTATTAGTTTTTCGGTCGATTGCGCGCGCTAGAGATTTCGTTCCCCCACCGGTACATCTGTAAACATCTTACGATAACCATCTGACGTTTGACACAAAGCGCGGTTGCGGGAGATACCATCTGAGAACTATCCGAATACCTCCCCCCTCGTCGCCCGCGACCCACCCCCCCGGGCTCGCCGTCTAATTATTTATTTATGTTCTCTTATCAATCCATCGATGCGCTTGGCGGGAAAATGCGTTTCTGAGCATAATTTTAGAATGAAGCCATAACGTTATCATTTGGGTGATCTGCGGACAGCGCTGTGTGTTCCAGTGCAAGTATTTTATACCTTACGTTCAGTTAAGTATAAATGGTTTATGACCAAATTAGCTGCATTATTTGATGGGACGCTAAAGCCCAGTCGAAGTCAAAGTAATATAGAAATAAATGTAAGTTAAATTTGATTTAAGTATAATAGAGCTTTGATACACTTTGATACTTGCATTAAATAAAAAGTGATAAACCTTTTATTGACTGGAAAGTCATCACGCGTGATGCTATAATCGACATAAAATAACGTCGACCGCACGTCCGTTGAAGTCGGTGAAAAAAAATTTATGACATCTCATTCTTTAAAGCCAAGGTGTAATTTGATTGAAAGCACCAAAAAAAGACACGATAATAAGCGTCGTAATTATTGGGGTCTTAGAGCAGGTGTGGTCGCACGCGCTCGGTTTTGACCGCACGATCATGTGAACATTAAATCGCACTTAGCAGTTTTTGTAGTTTTAATTATCAATGCTCATGTTATCAATTACTAATCATTAGTGTATTTCCTGGGACAATCGATTTTCAATTTCGTGTTATCAATACGTTGGAATTATAGGTTGTAGTTGAATTGCCTTTCTTCCATTGTGAAAGACAAAGAGAAAGAAAGAGAGAGAGAGAGAGAGAGAGAAAGGGAAAGAGAGAGACAAAGAGCTTTCTCAAAGAGTCAAGAATTCGTTAATTATGTTAATTGCTTCGAATGCATCGAATGCATTACAAGCGGCTGAAGGCAACTGGGGTGGTTTTAGTGCGGTATAGCGGTGGCGGGGGTTGCAGGGGCGAGGGGAATCCTACATATCCTCCGGGACGACTATAACCATGACCCATCGGTTGAATGCGTTCATTTCCATGGCGACCACAAAAAAAGAGGTTGAATCATCATCATCATCATTTTCAGCCTTTATTCGTCCACTGCTGAACATAGGCCTCCCTCAATGAACGCCAAGACAACCGATCCCTTGCAATTCGTATCCAACGCGGACTGCCACTGCACGGAGATCGGTTAATGGTGATATCGGTGACTGAATACATGAAAACAATAAATAAAAAAAAAAACATAGTATTCTTAGGGCCTGTTTCACCACTTCCTGATAAGTGCCGGATAGGCTATCCACAACATATTTGACAGATACTCCATACTCTATCTGTTGGATACCTGGTGGATAGCCTAATCGGCACTTATCAGGAAGTGGTGAAACAGGCCCGTATAGTATAATCTTCAGCTGTCGATAACCGTTTCTGTGAAGGTTTGTCGACATGGACAGTAACTGGCCGGACGGCGGTATGAATTAGTGTAGCGTGGAAGCTGCACGAGATTTAGTGCCGGCCTGCTTCTAATTGGTGAGGATTGGACGCCACGGGCACCCACAATTTATTTCGCGGGCACTCATAAATATTTTTGTTGTATTGCCTTTTAACTCAATATAATGAATATTTCATACGGGCAAGTTTTGTCTTGGTTTAAGGTTATTTAAAAAAAATCTTAAGATCCTCGTATGTTAACACTTATGACGCTGTAAAACAAGATTACTTAGGACAGCTTTTATCTTAGATTTACAATGGGTACTATGATGACGGCGTACCTTTTCAGATACTATTTCAATGCAGTGTGTCTACAATTGTAAGGATCTACTATATAACATTATTATCTATTAAGGAATTATTTTGGTATTAATACAGAATATAAGAATACAGAGTAAACGAACGAGTGAGCTTTCATTTTTAATATAAGAATAATCTTGAAATCTAGTTAGTACTCCATCTATTTTTTTATGAGTTCCGCCTACATAACATAATTTACACAGTCATTTTGGCTAGTTACCTCACGATTTAAACCTAGATATTTTAATGATTAATATAACGGCAATTAAAAATAAATCTGAGATTAGATCAATCGTCTAAATTATATTGTTAATTTCTCTATTTTTAATAACAGGCTTTCAAGTTCTTTGTTACAATGAATTGCTTCAGTAACCATGAGAATTTAATATAAATAAATGTCTCATTTAAAAAAAATATATATCATTACCACATAATGATTTATTGTTTTATGAAAATATTTATAATTAAATCTTAAAATTCCATGCTAAAGTTATATTGTTATAAATTATAATTTAAATATTTTGAATTGCTTATTTTATTTTGCTTTTTAAATATTTTACATTCGACTTGTAAATATGGTAGGTTTTATATCATTATAAATTAATAATTATTATAATAATTTGTAATAATGGTTCGGTATAATATAAATGGTTATTTATTATTTTCAATTATTCAATTTCTATTAAAATTGATATCGTTGCCCTTGGTTATTTATATTATACAGATTATTTTAGCAGTAGTAGATTCCTCCTAGTCAACTTAAACGACCCATAATATCAAAGAGTATGAAAAGCTAACGCTACATAACATGATGGTATCTTTTGCAAAAAAAAAAAAACAAATAGCACAAACATACGTTCCGTAAGCAAAATGTATTAATGAATAAGAAATTGAAAGCGATAATTTAAATTTGCTTTATTTATTTAAATTTGATGCCGCATTTAATTTTGAAAACAAAAAGGGACGAATAATAAATTACATTTATTCACCAATCCTTTATTTCTTATGGCAACACTTTAAAAATGTTAACCTAATCACAATCATTTATTATGATTACAAAAACAATATTTCATAATTAAGGACGCCCGAAGAAATGTCGATAAAACACCGTTTTGTATGTTTGATGAGAATTTATTAAAATAAATACTCAGTAGTCGACCGGGCCGACAGCTGCTACTCTGGAAGATAATTGAAAAAAAGATTTATTCGACCGCCAAATTTATCGACACAACGCTACCTTATCCCACGTCATATAGTATATTTAGTACATTTAGCTTTTTGTTTTCCTTTTTAATTACAAGGCTGTTTGAGAATAAAACTTATCTTGCCTATTATGGTGGAATATAAAAACCTCATGTTAACGAGCTTGAGAGTACGTTTTAATGAACTATTACTTGCATTATCATCACAGCTAATGGATCTCGCAACAGGATTTTATTCACTTAACTTGTATGGATATAAATTAATTATGACTTATATTAATATCTAATATAAAACACAAAAGTCAAACAATGATAACTTAGTTTAGTATTGTATTTGGCGTTCATTGAAGGAGACCAATGTTCAGCAGTGGACGGATAAAGGCTGATGATGATGATTATTATATAAAAATAATTACTTATTTATTTTTTTACCAAAAGTTTTATTAACCAGCCCAATTACCGTGGTCCCTATTTAATGTGAACTCACCTGTTCGTCGCCACACAAATCCTCGGCAAAATGAATACTTTGGCGCTCATTGAGCCATGTGGTAGGCGTGATACGTGACGCGAGCGTTAAGGCCGCGTTGCGCTCGGCGCAGCGGGTCATCGCGGTGAGGGTGATTCGGGGGTACCGTACGATTTCGTGGGCTGCAGCATCCGCTCTGGCCGGCGACCCCCCGTGGGAACTTGTGGCGGAGGTTCTGGCCGAGACACACTCCTACGTCTCGGATAGGAGATCTCTGGGCTTGAGCCTTTCGCCTGACGGGGTCCTACGGGTCCGCCGACTAGGGATGGAGGCACTAATGCGGAGGTGGGGGGAGGACCTGGCGCGTCAGCCGTATGGCAAACGCCTAACGGCTGCTCTGCGCCCAGTTCTTGAGCGGTAGATGCGCCGTAAGCGCAAACCCCTCACCTTCCGTCTGACGCAGGTTTTCACCGGGCACGGATGCTTTGGTGATTACTTGTGTCGGACGGCCCAAAAGGAGCCGACGACTGGATGTCACGATTGTGGTGCGGCGGTGGACTCTGCCCAGCACACCCTCGAGGTGTGCCCGAGATGGGCGGCGCTGCGTCAGGATCTGACGTCTGTCATCGGAGGGGACTTGTCTTTGTCGAGCGTCATCACCGCGATGCTCGGCTGTGACGAGTCCTGGGCGGCAATGGCCTCTTTCTGCGAGACAGTAATGTCCCAGAAGGAGGCCGATGAACGGGTGAGAGAGGAAGCCGCTGATGTGGCCTCCCCCCGTAGACGACGAACGGGGGTGCGTCGGAGGCGCTACTTAATGCGCTTCCAGTGACACCCCTGTGCCCGTGTCGGGCTCGGGATGGGAACCCGGGCCCAGCTTAAGACACGACGTCGTGGGGACTGCCAAGTCGTAGCCGGGCAGTCCCCCTATTGTGGAGAATCTGGTCTTGCCGGGACCAGTCTGTCGCTGAGGGTATCCCGTCGCCTGCACAGATCCGGGTCCCTCAAATATAGCGGCTGAAGGCTCACGTAGCGGTTTTAGTGGGGTAGGGCACCCAAATGCGAGTCCCCACACACGCCAGCGCGCCTACCCAGGCCCTGGTAAGGTCGTAAAGGATTTCCGCTGCGTCATCAAAAAAAAAAAAAAAAAAAGGCGTGATACGTGACCACAATGAAAGCCGTCTTTCGATGTATGATATTGGGTTTCGTTTTGATGACTTCTAGTTTATTCGATTATATTTGGGGTTTTTTTATTATTAGGACCACAGTAGCCAAGGACTTAGAGCTTGCCCAAACAAATATTTCGACAACACAGGACACATTGTCCTGGCAACAGAACGAGAAGAGTCGACCCTAAATAGTGGGAAAAGGTTAAGACAAAGAAGAAGAATAAGAAAGAGAATTATATTTGGGGGTTTTGATACCTATTACGATACGCCGATTCCATTGTATCGTTATTCTAGTCTTAGAAGTGGTTGTAGCTTTCGCTAGTATGCCTACTCTTATGTGTTCAGATATTAAAAGATTCAAGAGTTGTTGGTCGGGAATGGGAAGATGGTCTCCGAGCAGAGGCCGGTCCGTGTGTGGCCATGCAATTGGCAAGGGATCGGTCGTCTTGGCGTTAATTAAAGGAGGCCCATTTTAAGCAGTTGAAGGCGATGATATGTTTTGTGCAGAATGATATGTTTTCAGTTGTAATAGCTTTCATGTTAAGACCTCCAAAGGTACCTTAAGGTTGCAAAAAGTGAGACTGTATAACCTTGTGACCCGTTGGTAGCAAGATGCGCAGGCGCCGGGCCGCTCGGGCGCTAACTACGCGGAACTAATGGTGTTACGACACCAAAAGAGCCGCATCTCATTGAACCACAATGTTTAAGATATGATTATGTTACAGATTAGGGTTGGCTGCCAAACTAACCAAATAAACTAATCTGAGTTAGTATTTAGGGGATATCTGAAAATATACAATTTGTTGGAAAGTTAATAGAAAATAAGAGTACTATTGAGAGACTATAGAGAGATGTTAACGAAAAAGACTTACCTAAGCGATTTTTTTATATACGGTTTTTAATATTTGAAAATATCCTATTCTATGGGTACCTATATTTCTTCTTCCTACCTATTGAGAATCTGACGATTATCAGATGCCCTGAAATGCGAAGTGGAAAGCCTGTCATTAACGAGATTGCTATTGCTAAAATTATTTGTGAATATATTTAAAAAGTGAACAATAGATTACCACTTACATTGTAATTAACATCAGTGGTGTGCTCATTATAAAAAAAAAAACAACTTCTTACATCCAAGTTTATTAAAGTCTTGTGATTAATACAAATATAAAAAAACCTTATAGGATTTTAAAGAAAAATGTCTGATGTATTTAAAGAAAAAGATATCAACCCTGGAGTAGGAACCCTTTCTCTGTCCAGATGGTTGGTTCTCGATGATGCGTCGTGAGCAGATGAGATGAACCCGGCGCCAGGAGCTTTTTCAACTACCCCCACAGTTCCACTCAATGAATTTCTTTTTTAATTTGTGTATTTTTGTATCACCTTTAAAGAAAGGCAATTCAGTAAGTTTAAAAATAGTCTTTGTTAAACGTTAAAATTACATCGGATGAAATCTTAGTTTCATTATTTTGAAGTAGACAGTATATTTTATTTATATCGGTTTATTAAATTATTGTGAAGCTTAAAATACAGATATTAACACAATCTGATTGTACGCATAAATTTTTCTTAGGCCATGTAATCATACATATCTAACTTTAGTCTTAAAATATATTATATATTTTTTCTAATGTTATGAGATATTTTACTCAAAATTAAACGACTTTTACGGATATTATCACAGTTTATTAAGACTTTTACACGTTTCGTCTATTTTAGAGGAACTCTGGTCTCGGGAGGACTCCGTCTGTCATGGTTGGTCCTCCCGTGACCATCGTTGCTGCAAATCCGAAACGTCAGGCATGTAAAAAACTTAATAAGCCACGATAAATCCGTAAAAGTTGTTTCATTATAATATACTATTTAAAAACGGGTCCATATTTATTTGAAAATTTATTATAGCCTATGTTCACGGGGGATATTGTGGCTTGTCAACAGTGAATGAAATTTTCATATCGGTCAAGTAGTTTCGGAGCCTATTAAATTATAATCCACCTCTTTATAATTTTATCCGACGGTGGTGAGGCAGAGATCCGCCATGGGTACAAACCCGACGCCATGAAGCCGTGGAAGTCACACTCCACTGCTGGCGCGGGGCAACTCCCCACTTACTATGTCACTGGGTGATACCAACCAGCTCACCCCACTTCCGAAGAAGCATTACGGCCATTAGGGCCATTAGCATAGATCCATCTGAAAAAAAAACCTCTTTATAATATTAGTATAGATGACGTATTTCAATGATTCTAATTAACACAATGATTTCGTGAGAGGCGAGATCGATAGGATCAAGTCCCAGAATCCCGGTTCTG
Organism: Lycaena phlaeas; assembly: GCA_905333005.2. Taxonomy (NCBI): domain Eukaryota; kingdom Metazoa; phylum Arthropoda; class Insecta; order Lepidoptera; family Lycaenidae; genus Lycaena; species Lycaena phlaeas. The sequence goes on from HG995173.1 coordinate 13,085,250, forward strand.
AGTACGTGTGGCGGGTCCCGTCGCGCCCAATTGCCGTAGCTTGTTTATTTGCCTGCACGCCACATTTCTCCCGTCCACAACCGTTTTGTCTTTTAATTGCAACACAAATTGTTTTAAATAGAACGCATTTTACCGTCTAACGGATATAAGTATTAACTTAAACGCCACTACTGTTTATTTAAGCCTTGTATTATAAATATCTTATGTGGAACAAATAAAGGAGAAAGTACAGATTATGTCGTATCAGAAGGTTAAGGTGTTGGCAGAGAAGAGAAGTGAGTGGCGAATACTCGGCCGACAAGAGCAAAGCTCAAATAAAGAGAGAGAGAGAGATTATAAGTGTCTATTACATATTATTATCTCTTCTTTCTTATCCTTCCATTTTTCAAAAAGACGTCACAAAGTTCTTTTTCTTTATTCGAAAACACATACATTATTCTTTACAAGGTACCACCACAAGTAGGTAGGTTTACGGTTAATCTTAATATACGAATAGGCTTGAAACTATTTACTTTGCAACATTTATAGTTTATGAATCTCATAATTGTAAATTGCACGTATCCAAGTCAGCCGCATATAAGAAATATGTGTATAATGCATACAGTAAGATCGTATTAGCTTGTAATTTTTTTATAGAATTTCTTCGGAATTTGTTAATTGAAGACTTATTACAAATTAAGTAATTAATGACTATCAACGTTTCATTACTGCTAAATTATAGGTTCAGTGATAATAGAATAAATCAAACAGCATTTCATCACCACGCAATACTGAAACAAAAAGTTGTCTACACGCATGTACCTATGACTATTATGTTGTCATATTAATTAAATATACGCAGTTCACACGATGTATCCATTACAGCCTGCTAATTTCTTACTTGACTTAATATTTTATGACAAAGGAAACTTGCACGCGAGCGACGGAAAAAAAAACGAATACTGAAATCGAAATTTATTGAAACTACAATGTAATGTCATTAAAGTTAATTATTCTAATCCTTGTTATATTATGTAACCTAGTACAGCCATAAGTTCTGTTACAAATGTAAATCTATTTTTTCAAATTTACATTTTATTAAAATAGAAAGAAGTTTTTAAAAGAATATACGTGTTCCTAATTCAAAATTGAAAAGTTGAAAAAAAGAAAAGTTATTACGTAACAGTATTTTTGGCCAGACTAGTTATTTATGTAATTACCTCAGGGAGACATAGAGCATTGACGTGAAGTGTAAACTATACCTACGAGTCATGAGGTTCTAAAATATATAAGCAGTTAGTTGTTTTATATATCGAAATAAATACAGAATATTGTTTAACTTTTACGCGAATTTCACTCATTCTAACGAAAAAGCTTTTCAGGGTTTATCGCGGTTTATTAAGTTTTTTGGGATACTTTACAGCAACCACGGTCACGGGAGGACTAAATGTCGGGCATTTAAAAATCTTAAGAAACCAAAAATATTAATACAGAATATTATATTCTGTATTGTATTATTTAAATATAGGTAGCTCTTCTCCTTACTTACTTTGAAGGGTACCTAAAGTTAATAGATTTAGATTTTATTGATTAATTTTGTATCACTATTTTATAAAGCGTAGCATCGTATTGGTGAAATATTAATTTTGATAAATTCAAAGATTATTTTTTGGATTACGTCCTTTTTATAAGTGTAGTATAGATTCGGGATGTAACAAATTTTGATAATGATGTTATTACATCGTGTCTGTACTTTATACATCAATAGCGTTGTATGTAATTTAGTACAAATTTATGTTACAAAAGTGAGTTGTCGTATTTAATGGGTATACGCGTAGTAAAGCGTGTAATCGATCGCTCTCAATGGAGCCATTTCAGTTTTTTGCGCTTAACAGCTGTATAGTTTACTGTATCGCCTCAATCTATGTTATAACGTGTAATAACACCAAGAAAAACCATGTTTTCTACAATATATGATATTGGTTGATGGGATTACTGTGGCAAACAATTTTATGACTTATGACTTAGGTATTTAAAGTCTTAAGTAATTTAATGATTCTAGCAACATTAAAATTATTTTGCAATTACTTTAATTTATATTTTTTATAGTAAATTTCAAACTATAACTCTTGGAGTTTAGATTTTAAATAACAAATTGAAAATCTGTGATTTGCGTGATATACCGTTTATTCCTTGTATGTATTTTTATTCTATGCAGATCCCGATATTTTTGATATTTTTCAAAAATATTTATAACATTATTGCTACACGGACACTATATGCGTAAGCCTAAGCGTTGAAAATGGTTTTTCCATTGTTCAAGAAGCTCACTATTGCGTTAGTGCACCATAAAAATCACAAATTTTCTCATAACCGTTAATTAAAATAATAAATCAAGAGAATCATAATAAGATAACACAAGCTTTCTAACTGTCGGAAAAATTATGTACAGAAGTGCATTTTTCATTGCATTGTGACTCGAGCCTGTTATTTTCTCATTTCAGTGGTTTTATTGTGGGTAGATGGCAGATAGCACGCATGTAAACCGACAGTAGTATTCGCACGCACCACATAACATAACAACCTTACTTATATTGCCACATATTTTATGTAAGCTGTAAATGTGTGATCTAGTTGGTACAGCCTTTTTAATGTATGCGAGTTAAGCTGGAAGCAAAAGCGATAAAGCAAAAATATTTATCGAAATTTAGCTTTCATCTTACGTTTATTCTCCTGTTCACCCCGTACTTACCCTCTGTATCACTTGCTCTATGGTACAGGATATATTAGCTGTATTTTTAATATATCTTATAGTTTGATAACGTAGTCATGAAGGCAAGATGATTGATAGTAGATAGTATCGGTTTCTGAGTTTCTGATAGCCCATTTGGATCTCTATCCAAATGGACTTTTCTCTAAAAGTGTGGGCTAGGTATCTGCATAACCTCTGGTGGTGGGGATGTTTGTGAGCGACAAAAAGCTTCGTTTTTTTTTTTTTTTGCTTTTCGCTATAAATAGGCGTGTGAAGTTTGTCAATTCGTATGAAGTCAATAAATACCAATGAAAACTATGGCCCGATATACTTTAGTTACTGATCTCGTGAGCATCTGAAATCTGCGGAGTGTTTAAGTTAAGAGTTGGATTTTTAAGCGCTATATTTTTTTTACTTTGCGTATATTACAAGTTACAAGTAACATTGTTTTCTTAGATTTTTTCTGAGGATGTTTTCTTAAAAAAATCAAAATTCTTTTTCTTATTTCTCGAAAATTTCTGTAATATATCAGTACTGGCTTATCTAACGATCTAATGTCGTATTGCTCTCAAAATAACTATTATTAGCCACGCCCCTGTAATGTTTGTCCACGTGGGCGAAGCAGTGGGCAATAGGTAGTGCAATATAACTCATAATTATACATGCAACATAATATAATGAAAATGACACAAAACAGGATTTTCGTGATAGTAAGATAAGAGATTTTGAGATAAATGAGATATTTAGCTGATAATTTACGATCGTCGTTAAGGTTTTACTTGGATTTTACCTGACATTTAAGTGAATATATAATAATAATATTAAAATGATTTAGACAAGGGTACACATGTCTTAATGAAGCGGGTACGTGTAATATTGTGAATATTATAAATTCAAATTAAATTGTATCGTCTGAATTACATGTACCTACTAAACAAACAAAAATGTTAAGTTAGCTTATATATGGCATATTAACGCGTAAGAATGGCAACAACATGCATACTAAGACACAACAGAAAAGTTTTGAATTTTTAATGCCTATTCTGCAGCTTATGATGACATTAGCACTGCCAGCATTTGTTTAGCTTCATAAATTTTGTCTACTAGCTATAATTGATATCCGGAAGCGATTTCGTCCACGACTGTATTCTTATATTAAGTTATGTGATTTCGTTATATAGATTAAGCAATCTGTGCTTTACTGAGATATCTAATATATTTTTGATTCGAGGTTTTCTTATTATTACTATAGCACGTTTTCTTATTGGAGCTAATGCAAGCATTTTCTAATACCATTTATTACATAATATGTTATTTCACTTTATTAGCTAATAGACAATGTTGTTTGACCGTCTATTAAATAAAATGGCCGCTATTGTTTCCTTGAAGATAGATAGATTCGATTTATATCTGATGTTTTGCATTTGAACCTTACAAGGAGGCGGAATGTTGCATGCAAAGTGCGTATATCGTTAGCGGAGTACACGCCATTGCTGTTCGCAATTATGATAGTTTCGCTTTCCGGAATTATTCCTTTATTTTATACATTGCATTTTTATATTATTTAAATTTAGAATGTAGCATTCTAATTTCAATAAAATTTAAGTTTTTTTTTATTTTCTAATATGCCATGATTGTTGTCGTTAAAAAGTCAATTTATTTATCAGTCTGTGTTCGTTGTCTATTAACAAAGGCCATCTATAAAAAAGTTGGTATTTCCTATCTTATGATATAAATGAAGAACCGAGCGAAATTATATCGTATTATAAACCTATATAAAGTGATTATAATGAATCACACAATAGTTTCCTGTAATTGCTTTATGTTTGCATGTTCTTGTTGCATACAGAGCGAGACTTAGTGGGAACGGTTCCTAATTAACCTGACATAATGACCCGTTATTAAGCAATTTCTGCAAAATGGCGGACATCTTAACCAGACTGAAACTGTTATGTAGACGCTTGGATACGCCTTCTTCACCGGCGCTGGGAGTCTGATAGTGGATTGGTCTAATGCAAATATAATTTGTGATGATTTTTTATTATCATACAATATTGTTTTCTTAAATATTGCTTTTAAAGCTATATTCACATCTGGATATGAATATAGCTTTAAAAGCAACTGATCATGTCAGAAGAATTACTGGCCTATGGGCCAATAGGGTTCAAGAGTGGTAGCCGCGTTTAGGTAGACGAAGTGTTGGTCGACCATTAATCTGCTGTTACGAAGCTCCTTACCGTGGCCAGTTCGTATTGTATGCGAGCGGCAAGAAATCGGTCCTTGGCGTTCATTGAGAGCGACTTATACATCAATTGTCCGGAAATCGACAAAAACTCGATTTTTAAGAAATTTTCTATTTCGCTCCACGAATAAATTCGACATCAATACACACCAACGGACGCATAACGACTGATGATGATGATGATAATGCATATCTAATTTATAAAAAAAATAGAGATTTATAAGGGAGCTTCTTACATAATTACTCAATAAAACTAGGTAATGTAGGTAGTACTTTGAAATTATAAATAAATAAGACAATATGACCTAGAAATTTCGAAATAGTCAATCTAACGGCTAAGGCCGTAGCCGCCATCATGATTATGTGGATGAAGGAGACCAGTTGATGATGACTTTGCCATTTCTCGCTAACCTCGTTTTGTTGAATAAATGTAACGTTGGGAAAATAAACTCGATTTTATATCCTTTCCGTTATATTTTACTGTGAAATATTTTAAGGTTTTAATGGTCCATAATTAAAAACACGCCAAATATTAAGTGAACATTTATTTTTAACTTATATTAAAGTTATCTCTTTATAACGGCCTAAATAACAATACCTAGTAAAATGGAGAATTAAAGTAATTTGAAACATATTTTTTACTACTATGTTTATTATATATCATCCCTATTTAAACAAAAAAAAAACGATTTTTTTTTCTAAATTTGAAACTTCAAACTTAGATTAATTATATTATGTTTTTAAACATATTGTAATTTTTTTCAAATACTCCTCACAAGGGACGGTGCCGCCATATTGCAATTCCATGGTACGTGCAGGCTTCATGACCTAATTACTAAATCTGTCGGCATGTGCGCTAAAGTTAATGCATTTTATATTGGTTCAATTGGGAAGAGCGCCGGCGCGGTATGCGAGATGTGTGGGCGATTCGCGGGAACACATCGGGCCTCGGGGACGAAGGGAATTAGCGACAAGGGTATCCTGAATTGGAGCAAACGTACTATACACAGTACTAAACATAGGCCTCCATCAATGAACTTGGCCATCTTGGCGTACATGAAAAGCGGCCTAAGAGCAGTGGGTGATTTCTTTTTGATAATGGCGATGAGGATTAAAAATAGTTTATATATGAGGCGTGTAAAACGAAAATCGCTATGAATAGGTGTTGAAGATCGATTCGTCTCTGTGATTGGTCGCATTTGCTTGCATGACGTCATTTAAGTTATGATACAATTTTCTTACGGATATTTGCGACTTAGATTCTTAGCTTATAGTATTCGAAAATTTATTGTTTTATACTAAAGATGGAGAGAAAAATGTTCATGTTTAATATTGATATTTGAATTATTCAAATTAGCATTGTTAAATTGTCATTAACAACATGTAATGATAAAATTGTCGTGTTGAATCAATACTAGATAGTTATTTTGATAACCCCATTATTGGCGTCTAAACAAGAGCGGGTCATCAGTGGAGGCGGCGAGCGCAATGCAATCGTGCGTTTAGGGCCACATGCCGCCGAGTTCCATGGAAGGCGATGAATAACTCATTGTCCGTCCGTCCGTCCGTCGTGACGCACGCTTCCCAGAAAAACGATGCAATGCAGAAAGTGACCGACATACATGACCCGCGAAAAACAAATACTCCACACGAAACGCAACGCAACTGTCTTAGATCGAAATGGCTTCAACTGCGAGTTAAAGAATTGGGTAGTCTTAATAAGAAGGCTTTGATAGATCTTTACATCACAGACATGATGATGATGATGTCGTCCTTGTCGTATTCGACAACGGCGGCCCTTGCTATGAATTCCTTTGATGGAAACGAATGTGACTTACAAGCTCTATCTTTGCTATAAGCATTCTGTCACACTGTGCGCAGTAAAGAGAACCAGAACTATTTAGTTGTAATTGTAGAAGGGCTTTGGATGAACATAGATATAATAGAAGATCGTCCTTAGGAAAATATAAATGAATCGATCTGGCTAAATATTATATCCGATGCAAAATTGGAATAACCAAACATGGATCTAGCCTACCTAACCTAGAATGGAATCATTCGCAAAAAGCGTATTAATAAACTGGTAGCTTTAGTATAGTCTTCCAAGAATCTGTGTGCTTTAAGAAACACCAAAATGTAAGTCTACTTATCCATTCCGAAAACGGAGAAACTTTTTGTAAGCTTTTCCAATCACGACAAAGTCACAATGTCAACAGGACCAATTCACACACATTCAACATCATAACACCGGTAAAACCTTAAAATTATTTGGTGACGCAATCTCGTTTCCCACCAAAGGCAAGTGCAGCAATTAAAATGCGCGGCAAGTCTCCGCGGCGGTCCGTCCAAACGGCCGTAACATTCGCGCATCATTGTGATACAATTTTATGGTCCCGGTCCCTTTATACTTCATGTTTAGCATTCAAAATTGGTAACGCGAATTTTATGTCATATCATGCAACTGACTCGCACTGACCTTGTATAAGTGTCTCAATTAATGTGACATTTTTATATCGTTTGATTTTTGCCGCCTTTCTCTTTGCAAGTTTTCGGTCTAAGATTGTTATCGGAATAATGCTTATTAGTTGTTGTGGATAGTGCCCTAAGATCTGGTTTTGTCGTTGTAGGACCAGACAAAATGGCGTCTTGGTTAATTGAGAGAGAACATTTTAGCAAAATATTGCACTAGAATTACTCTAGTGCAATGGCAATCGTATACAGTAAAGACAGTTTCAGTTAAGTCAGATGAAAATTAAGTTGATTAGCTTCTTGAATGTGAAATTAGATCCGGCTCAAGAAGGACCTTATTGTTATTTCTTTGTGTTTCCATTGTCTAAAACAGGTTAAATAAAAAACATCGACCTCCTTTCAGACATTTCAACAATCATTTAAATTAATGTTTCCAAAAATGATCAATTATGTGTCTTAATAATCACACCTTATCAATTTTTGTTTATAAATCGTTTCACTCGAGCAAAAATATCGATTAACATGTTTATCGTCTGATATATTTTTGACGTAAATTAAATTAATGACTCTTATCGGAAATGTTTGTGAATAATTGGACGGACATGAAATTCTACTTAATGTTATTTTTATAATCGTATTGATTAATTATTGAATAAATCTTTGGATATTATTTTAATGTGCCTTGATATGATGTTAAAGTATATAACACGGCCGCCTGGTGCAGCTAAAGAGTCGAAAGTGCGAATCTTGAACAAAACTTTTCTGGGATTTATATCTTTTAAAATAAAAATCCCCGTAACACTCGTGAGATGATCTTGCCTTATATTTGGCATGTGTACAAAAGTATCTTAAGTAGGTTTTTTCTTCACTATCGCACTTCACCCTACCACATCTTACGTAATGTAAGATTGTTTGACGATAAGTTGTGTCAGATGGGAAGACGGTCTCCGTGCAGTGACCGTAGTAGTAGTAGTAGCAAGGGATCGGTTGTCTTGGCGTTCATTGAGGGAGACCTATGTTCAGCAGTGGACGGATAAAGGCTGATGATGATGATGATGAAGTTGTGTCAATCCGTCGCTTGCTAAAAATATACATTAATTTCACAAATAAATAACATTGAGTCTTTATTGTTCTAGGTCAATCGCCCGTTGACAATGAAGAAGGAGGGAATACAGACAAGGAACCGCAAGCTTAGCAGTAAGAGTAAGAAGAAGAAGGGCGGCATGGGCATGGGCGGCGGAGGAGCGTGCGCCCTGGCGCTGGGCGGGGTCATGGGAGACATGATCAAGCCGCTCGGAGACGCCACCAAAGGCTTCGGTGGCTCTGCCTTCCCCTCGGCTATGGACTTTGGTATGTATTATTTTTTGCTTTAAGTATAATGGCGCTTTATTAAAAATAGCCGGTGTCTTTGCTTTATCATGAACTATTTTGCATTCAAGTGCCATTCTGGATTGCCTGTCGTCCACTGCTAATATTTTATTGTTCTGTTCCTTATCTAACAGTGTATCCTATTGCAGGCCAGCATCAAGTCGGCCTGGTGCACCCGGCGGCCGCGCATATGTCGCACTGGTACGGCGCGCCCCACCAGGGCTTCGCCCCCCCGCCGGCGTCCCACAACCCCTACCACCACCACCATCTCGCGCAACTCAATTCTATGGTAAGTTAATGGCTTATTCTATAATCTTTTAAGTAATTCTCTTTTTAAAACATTACTAAAGTAACATTTCTTATTGATAAATAATTAATATCAAGCGATAAATTGGAGTGGCAGGTCCGCTTTGGATGTGAGTAGCAAGGGATCGGTCGTCTTGGCGTTCCTTGTCTATGTTCATCAGTGGACGGATAAAGGCTGATGATGATGACGATGATGACAAGTTAAACATAATAATTGAAGATTCAATTAGGGCCTGTTTAACAATCTCCAGTTAGGTTCCCAATAGGCTATCGGCAACATATTTGACAGATAGAGTGTGGAGTATCTGTCAAATATGTTGCCGTTGCCGAAATATGGGGCACTTAAATGGAGATTGTGAAACAGGCCCTTAGTCTAATAAAGTCAGACAATTTTTCCAGTCGATTTTATTGCCAAGGTCAAAACCTTCAGATGTTTAATATGAAAACTTAATTTTATGCCTTAATGGACGTTAATTTAGGTTGATATCCAAATGAAAAAAATGTATAACATATAACGTTTTGTTTCAGACTGGCTGGAGGAGTGAATATACGTGATAAGTCAGCTTCGAGTCGGAGCAACCCTGATACACCGGAGAGGATACACCCAGCCTCCGTACAAATCACAATACCCGCTGTGATTTCACTCATTATGAATATATAGATATTCACTTCCACGTCACATTAATTTATAAGACTGTAACTGAATTGATGTTTGTAAACGCTATACAAACGCACATTTAACAGCTTAAATTGATTGAAAAACATATCTGCCAGGTTATGTTCCCTTTTATATTCCGGTATTGGTCTCCCAAGTATTAAAGTAGGCGTATTCTACATCAAATAGTGAAATTGTACAGTATTATAATATTAGTTAAGTACACTTATGTCCGTTTAGACGATTTATATAAATATATAAGTAGATATTGTTCAAAAAGTTTGTGTATTTTGTATATACCTAAGTTATATTCCGTTCCTGTATAGATTATTTTGTATTTAATTTAGACTCCGTTAGACTGTGTGAAATCATTTTTTTTGTACATTCGGTTCGTATGTAGTCTGTATTAAAACGCAATAGTAACTTATAATAGTTTATAATATTATGTATTTGTAAATATTGATACGGATGGCAGTAAAGAACTGAGGATATCATTGACAGTTGATCCGGGTTTGAAGAATTTAATATTTGTAAATGTTGATTTGTCATTATTGTACCCGGAACGGTATAAAATTAAGATATTGTGTGGCCATAAATTAATGGTGAAGAGTTGTCTATGGAAATACAGCTTGTGATCGCACAGATAATAATATGTTTTTTGGTTAAAGATTGATGACGCTTTAAGAGTTATATTCGCAGAAATAAAAAGAAGTAGAAGCCACTTCTGTCAAGTTTTTAACGTAACATAAATACAGCATTTTGTATATGCTGTACATTTTTGATGTGAGTTGATGAATTTCCATAGACAACATCAAAATCCAAGAAAAAAAAGATTTGTAAATATGAGAAATGTAAATTATCTTTAGAAGATAAATTTATGAAAGTATGAAATGTAAATTAGATCAGAACAGCCTATACGATATCCCGTACCTAAAGTTTTGAGTTTTTAAAAACAGAACATTGTGAAGTTGTGTATTTTAAATAAAATTGCGAATAAATTATCAATACCTACTTATTGATATTTCAATGTGATTATTTTTTATTTTACCCCTTTCATTTAGGTACACACAGTACAAGTTAGCCACAATTATGGCCTAATACCCTTGTCTGATTTCAAGGAGGATGGCCGTGCCCAGTAGTGGGACATTGGGTTAATACTTTACTCCACTTTACTAAATATTTTAACAAACAATTCAGTAAGCGCATTTAGTTTACAGAAATTACTTTGTCTTATTCAGATAACATTTTTATTCCTATACGTAACTCAAGTTGTTACAGACTCAATGAAGTATAGTAATTATAAATACTGTGCTTCTAAAATGTATAAACATTTATTAGCTAATTTTTGTTTCATCAAATCAACTAAAAATTATCTGATTATTATTATTTTTAACTTCATCGCACAAATACTTATACATACTTTTAAAAGTAAATTCAAAAACACCATAAACCTTCAATCAAACCCCTAAGCTTTCAATTTAGGGGATGAAATTAGAATAGGATAAATTCAATCGCCTGTCCACTTCTTGGTCCGCCATAAGTCACCGGATCAATTCCGCCATTCCGCAGAAAAAGTCGTCTAAAATTCGCGTTTATCTCGCAGCAAATTGAAAACCCAGCCACCCGTGTGATTGTAGCTGCCAGCGACATATGGCTATACAATTTTAATCGCATTTCAGAAAGGACATCGGATAATGTGCCTATAAATGCAACCTATGGACAAACTATTTCGGATTAGTGGCCCTTGGGGTCTGTTAACAATTAATGTTTGCGGATTGATCTTTTTACGGATTTTGGTCTTACGCTCCGTTGAAGATGTGGTCGCGACGTTTCCGTTTGTACAATGGTTTTTTTATCTGTATCCAATGCGGGGTTAATAGTGAACTGGTATGGATTAAAACATACAATGATCCTTGCAATTGAAACTTCGTTACTATCAGCCCTATATCAGTAGAGATCTTTATGCACAAACTTGATTCAGCAATAATCTTAGTGCGGTTTGTCAATGCAGACAGTTGATGCTACCTTTAGAATTATAGCCGTTTCAAAATTTTGTAATTTATACAAAAAGAAATTTATACTCAATTCTAATTTTAATTTTGAATTAATTGTGAGTAATTTTTTGTTAGAAGTGTATCAGTTCCTGTATTTGAGTTTTTCTCCGACAAACGAAGTACAAACGAATTGACTGATTATACATTGACCTATGGAAGGAACGTTAAGTTTACGTTAAGAAATTACGTTTATCAACTTTATCTTAATAATCTTATGACCTGTCAGACATACGAAATAGCTATTTATAAAAACAAATACATACAAGATATAAAAAATGTAAAATAAATAAAAACTTTCTTTATCATCAAACGGTGGACAAGCGGAGACTCATGATATCAGACACGCATTATTACTATTAATACACCGTAAGCTATGTTCGTTTTATTTGAACAAAACGAACCGTCCAACACCATTACACGCAAGACAAGAAATATTACGTGCGAAAAAGTTCAAAAGAATAATGTGTTTGAAAAAGATTATTTTTAAAACGAGACCCGAGACACGGCATAAGTCACTACGTACGGGTGATATATGCGAGAATAGCGCGGGAAAAAATGTCGCCCAACAAAAAACTACATCACTCCCCGCGATTTATTACGTTGGCAACACAGCGGAATATTCGACGCTTACAACTGGGCAATCCTTACACCTAACCAAGAATGCGCGTACCCCCCGATGTGACAGAACTTCGCACTTCGCTAAATTACGACCGCGCGCCCGTAGTATTTCCTTCCAACCATTTCTTTGTTACATGTAATTCTATCAAATATTATGAATATATTTGGGTTAATGTTGCCATAAATTGTTAATGATATACTAAGAAATAAAGTGTGCATAATAAATATTATGTATTAGGGTGTTTGAAGACTGGTCGAAATAAATAACGAAGAAAAGAACATTTATAAAGTTAGCTATTACTATTATGATACACGCTAACATATGATAGTACATATTTACTTTTAATTGTATTTATGTTGACTTAAATAAAAAGTAAGAACGTTTTTCTTTAGAAATATTATCAATTAAGAAGCATATAACACGCAGCTTTTAAGCTTCCTTCATTATCTCTTGTTGACTCATACTTTGGATGTTAAATAATCAATCCACTTCTAAATGTCATTTAACACAGCGCTACTTTCAACAAAAATCAATAAGTAGGTAAATATATTAGCACACTACATTGCACCAAAATACGTCAATAAATCAAGTCCCAAAGTATCCTCCGAAAGTGCCGGAGAACGGCGTGAAGAATCCCCTTAGCCTTTGGAGGCAGCCGGGTATAGAATCCACACTCGACTGGCCAGCGTTGATCCGGGAATCAATCTTAGGCTTATCTCACTGACCCCGCTCAATACAAAGCTTTGAATATCATAAAACTCGAATTGGAATTTTATTGACTAGTGAAATGTATTTTTGTTTTGCTTTATAATGTTATTTCGCGTTTATTATGATCGAGTTTATAAAGTCCATAGCACAGATTGTGCTAGGTGAGTTATTCTAGTTGTCCTACTCTTGTTAAAATATAGTAATATTATATGGTAGAAATAGCCTGAATTGGAAAAATAATCTTCAAGCAAAGGTCTTCATAAGCGGGAGTACAAGAAATTCGTCATCAAACCATTTTTGATTCCGGCTACAAGTTTGTGTACATACATCGTGTTATTTTATAATTATAAGCCTTCTAGTGTTTCGCAATTTTCTCCCTCCTCCTTAAAAATGCCGCTTAAAGTAGTGATAATAATATAATAAATAGACAAATTTATAATTTTATAATGAATTGTCATTGGAACCAAACTATAATTAGTATGTTCAATATTGATATTATTGATAATGCTGTGATAATATTTATTACATGACAATCGCTAAACTATGACTAATTTTGATCTCACACTGTGGTTTAGTGATTCGTTACATTGCATCGTATATATTCAGATGACTATTGGTTATTATAATAAAGCAACAATAAGGAGATTTAAGTCTACAGACTAGGATAAGAGTCTTTCCGCAAATGTGGTCACCGTAGTATACTAAACGACAGGAATGTCAAATATATTGTGACAAGACCTGTAAAAGTATTTCTTAGAGTGACTGGAATTTGCAGAAACATTAAAAAATCACAGCTGATTAGATTAAAATAACTGACCGCATGCGAAGTACGTTGGCGTTCGGTGAGGTCGTTCCGCAAGATGGTGATGATGATGATGATGATGGTGGTGGTGGTGATGCTGATGCAGATGATGATGATGAAGCACATGCACTCCAAATTACGCTTTATTTTAACGAAAGTATTCGTAAGTAAAGAAAACATGATTATGATCAACACCAGGCACCAGCTCAATACGGCTATTTGGAATTTTCAATGTACTTTTAAATAGGCATTAGAAAACACGGGCCATCTGCTTTTGAATCCAAGCTTTTATATTTTATTATCAAGATATTAACATTATTTTTATTTTATCTGTATCAGCACTATATGTGATATCCAATACGCCTGTACACGAGATACCAAAGCGACAACTTTATTTCATTCTTATACCCTATCTTTCCCATAAAAACATTATCAAAAACAGAGGGAATACCACAAGCGCGGTATGAGTTTTTTAATCTGTTACATTGCTCGTAAAATACTTAATAAATGATGACTAAGCGGGTTTTGTCACTTGTTAGAACCAACGATATCTGTTCTAAGAACAGCTTTTAGATTGGTATCTTTAAACATATTCCGACCGAAGAAATCAAACACTGTACCGTTTAGGGAGAAAATTATCTCAACGCGTTCCAAATTTTTTAATATAATTCGAGTAATTAGTACGTTTAAATTATGTTTTATTTTCCATAGGTTACATTTTAAACTAAGTTCACCTAGAGATGTGTTTTGTGTTTTTATAGTTATATCTTTTATCTTGTCATAATTTTTGATAAATGATGATAAATCTAAATATTTTTAACATATATTATATGTTTTTGATAAAATAGGAATAATTTTTATTTGAGTCTTAGTTTTTTATCACTAACGTGGTCAGTAAAAGCCTAAAACATTTGTTAATCTCACAAAGTTAGATTTCAGGGGAATAATTATTATAATATTATGATGTGTTAAATCCTGCTATGCGCAGAAAAATCAAATTTCTAAACCAGGAATTCGAATAAATAAGAAACAACTTTTACGGATTTTATCGCGGCTTATTATGTTTTTTAATAAACCGCTATAAAATCCGTAAAGGTTGTTTCATTATAAAAAAATCGCGTAAATAAAAGAATAGCAATAATAAGTTTTAAGTAATCAAAATACTTATAAAGGACACACCGATACAGTTTCGATACCCGTAAACCTATACTGTTACATCTCAAAACCAGGAACATATTGGGTGACGGTAACATTAGTCAGCACCTGCCTTCGCATTAACATTATAATATATTCGAGGGAGCCCTCAGTGCATTCGGCAACTGTAAAAATTATGATTCGGTGCAAATGTATCCTCAAACGTATCCTTTGTAAATTACGTGGATACGTTTAACGGACAGCTGATTTCGGCGGCCATCTTTTATTAATTACAGTTGACAAAAAAATATGATAATTGATTATGGTTGGTAATGTAAAATAGTCCTTTTTAATAATCCAAAAAAAAATGTAAGAAAAGAAACATTCATGGGGATATAAGCAACATTGTGTATATTGTATAATACAAGTGATAAGATATACAAAAGCAAATTCTTTTAAAGGCTATATTTGCTTTTACAAATAGGCTCCCAGAAATACTAGTACCTCATCTACACTTACAAAGGCCTTAGAATGTCATTTTAGCATGTGGGTGATACGAACCTTCATTTCACGTTTTCCTCTTCCGAAAAGTGCTCAAGAAGACTAGCGCCCGGTTTATGAAACGTTGGCCAAAGTGTTAGGGTTATCAACTAACATGGCGGTTAACATATGGGTTTAGAGTAAAATTTGACAATTAATCACCATAACCAACAGCAAGAAGATACTACTAAAATCCGCTGCAATTATTAGGTAACGGTAGTAAAAAAAGACGTAAAACTTTTAATAATGTTACATAAAAATCGTATTAGGGCCAGCCTTTGTTTCAACTTAAATATAGGTTGTTAAGGACACGCGGCACCTGCTGGTAAAGCTGCAAGGGTTTGTGATTGTAACACCGTATTACTTCCGAGGCACTGACGCAAGCACCTTTACTTGCCGCCTCCTAATTTCTTTAATTCATGTACATTTCAATATTTTAATATTTATGTAAGGAAATGTTGACCCAAGACTTTTTTGTTACTTTCATTAATACAAATTGACGGACAGAGCGAATAGTAAATAATTCACTTCGGTCCACAGTCGCTTATGAACATAATCGTTAAAAACAAACTTATCCTAGATTATCCCTATGTATCCCGAAATTATCCCGAGTAACTAAACTAGGAGTTACTATTCTGAAAGGCAAAACGGCCTGGTGTTGGTACTTGTTGTTACACACTTTTTAAGTATAAGTTTTATAAATAAAGTTAATTTTAAATAAAAAACCAAAACCGACTTCAAACCTATACCTTTAAATTATGTGCAACTAAAAAATTAAAAATAATATTTAAATATTTCGAGGTGAAGATAATTAACAAAATGAATTAATCAATAAATATAATAAAACTTATATGTCTTACTTATACTTTTTAAAATTAGTTATTTTGGGAGTCGGTGCCAGCCAAGAAGGACAGTTTAATCACAATTCACAGCATTTGAATACATAATATTATACTCTCACATCTATTATAAATTCCTTTGCAATTATTGATTTTGTACTCATACGAGTACACCCAGTAATTGAGTAGATATTATCTTTGCTTTGGCTGGTACCGACTCCAAAAATAACTAATTTTAAAAAGTATAAGTAAGACATATAAGTTTTATTATATTTATTGATTAATTCATTTTGTTAATTATCTTCACCTCGAAATATTTAAATATTATTTTTAATTTTTTAGTTGCACATAATTTAAAGGTATAGGTTTGAAGTCGGTTTTGGTTTTTTATTTAAAATTAACTTTATTTTGTACTTTTCAGTTTTAAGTAGGGCCAGTAAGGCTAGTAAACTTTCTCAAAGGGCTTACACAAATTTACTATCATCATCATCAGCCTTTCTCCATCCACTGCTGAACATAGGCCTCCCAACTCCCGACCAACACTTCGTCTAAGCGTGGCCTCCGCGACAAAAGCAATAACGACGATTACAATGGATATTACGATAGCGCAAAGAAGAAGCTCGTTAAAGTGGCAATGGGTTGGTCACTCGCTCAGGAGAACGAATGGCTGATGAGCTAATTAGGTTCAAGGGTGAAGGCCGCGTACCTAAAAGACGAAGTGTTGGTCGGCCAATAATCAGGTGGGAAGACGATCTCCGAGCAGTGCCCGGTCCGTGTTGAATGCGAGTGGCAAGGGATCGGCCGTCTTGGCGTTCATTGAGGAAGGTCTATGTTCAGCAGTGGACGGAGAAAGGCTGATAATGATGATGATAACATTAAGTATTGCATACACAAGTTTACAGAGTGCATACACAAATTACAGACAGTTAGAGTTTCTGCCACAGATAGCATCCAGACTGCCGTTGAGGAATTGATCATCATATTCAGCTACGACAGTTACTTGACCACTTGACCATAAAAACGTTACGTTAGTCAAATATCCGTATGGCCTATAAAACATTCAGCCGAGTATCGTTAATTTGCTCCTAAGAATTGAAGAGTTCTGTTGCTTTGTTATGGATCCCATGATCAGAACCTAACCAAGTGTTTACCAAACTACCCTTGAAGTACATTCTTTCAAATAAACTAATAATCATCGAAATCGGTTGGCGTGATATTCAGTTATTCATCTATTTGTCGTGCACGTGCCTAATGTAAATTTAAGACTTTCATGGTTTTCTCATGGATACCATCATCAAAACTGGACTAGATTAAAATGGGACCCCATGGGGAGCGTCACCTTTCTAATGAAAAAAGAATCATCAAAATCGATTCACCCAGTCAAAAATTATGCGGTAACAATTATATATAAAAAAAAAAAAAACATACAGTCGAATTGATAACCTCCTCCTTTTTTGAAGTCGGTTAAAAAAGCAAAGCAAGGAGAAAGAAATAAATGTGCAGAAGGCGTGCTGTTCTAATTGGAAAGAAAATAGCTCTGTACTGTAAGAGAAAGACCATAATAATATGTTGGGACATCTCACACACGGCCATCAGATCCCAAACTAGGCAGGTCCTGTATTATGGCAACCAGATAAATGATACATGCATATTTCTAAATACATACATATTATTGACGAATAACCACCAGACACAGAACATATTATGATCATGCTCGTCAAACAAATATTTATCCTGGGTGGGAATCGAACCCAGAACGTTTAGCAGTCAGGGTCACCAACCACTAGACCAACAAGCCATTAAAGACTGATGCCCGGTTTCTGAAACGTTGGTTAAAGTGAATGTCAACTAACACTGCTGTTAATGGCGGTTAACATACGATTTTAGTGTCAAATTTGACAGCTTTTAATTGTAGTTGCTATGTCAACTGACAAGCTGATCAAATTAAGCAATTCAACCATGATTCTAGCAACTCATTCGAATGGACGTAATAATATATAACAGGACCAAGCACTCGTAACAGAAAAACGAGCCGACAGAGATAGCCAGTGTTAAGGAGTGTGTCCCTTTCTTATAAGGTGACAATAAGATTTTGACAGGTGGGACAAATGTCTTTCAAAAATTCAAACTGTCAGGAAATGGGTATTGAAAATTTTTATTTAATTTTAATTTTTTTTATTGGTTTTTTTTTTGTAAGGTTTATATCCTACTAGTACATACTTGATGTATGCAGTTTTAAGCTGCATGAGTTTACCACGTCTGCCATAATATTATAAATCTCGAGTTTTTAAGTTCTTCAAAAGGCGCGTTTAGCCCCGGCAGATATCGCAAGTTAGCTTGAATGCATTTAGGGTGCTTGAAAAATCTGACACAAGTATTATACTTACTTATAAACGAAAATACCAACATTAGCAATGGTTAAAATCTGAAGAATAGTAGATGGATTACGAAATACATAATACAAATACTTCCATACTACAGACTTGACAGGAATCCGTCATCAGGTGGTCGAGTTATCATTATCATCCCAAAATATTAACTGCAAATCTTAGGTTTACTCTCATTATAACGCATTCTTGAATTAAGATTACAAAACAATTAAAGATGCCATGGATTCAAACTGATTAAAATAATTAGGAACGTGGGAAGTTTAGTACGGAGTCACTCTGTCTCACGTTCTATGATTGCTATGATTCCCCTCCAAGCCTGCCGTAAGGAACTTCGTTTCAAAAAATCATGGTCACCATAGTAGTTTGATTGACTAATTATGTTATTTAAGTAACCATAGCAACCATTACAATACAAAATGTCAAGATGACACTTAACTGGGCTACCATAAGAAATAAAAGAAATAAGCAAAATAATAATTTATGTTTTCTTTTTGAATTGGAAATATATTTAAATAAATAATTTCAATTACAATTTCTGGACATACAATTGTCAAAATAATATTAAAAAGACATTTTTTTTCGATGAAATTTTTGATCAGCCCAAATTTTTAATAAAATACATTTTTAAGCTGGCAAGATAAAAGAACGAGACACACTTCTTACATATTGCTATCCCGCTCGGCTCGGATCAGCATCTGTGTAATGCCCATTAGAATATAATACTTGATGCGTTGAGTTAGTGTTCACTTTCGTAAATACATTTTTTCCGAGTAAGCCATCCTGTTATTATACTACATCCATGCTCATTCGACACTTATTTGACAGTTGATTATTTAATTTTTGCGTTGATCAGCCTTTCAGAAACCGGGCGTGACTGTATTAAATTTTCCAATTTTGTTTTCAGTAATGCCAGGACAAAAAATTCTCGGGGGTGCGTCGAAGGCGCTACTTAATGCGCTTCCAATAAAGCCCCTGTGCTCGTGCTGCTAGACACGACGTCGTGGGGACTGTCAAGTCGTAGCCGGGCAGTCCCCCTATTGTGGAGAATCTGGTCTTGCCGGGACCAGTCTGTCGCTGAGGGTTTCCCGTCGCCTGCAGATCCGGGTCCCTCAGATAGCGGCTGAAGGCTCACGCAGCGGTTTTAGTGGGGTAGTGCACTCAATGCGAGTCCCCACACACGCCAGCGCGCCTACCCAAGGCCTTGGTATGGTCCGAAAAGGATTTCCGCTGTGACATAAAAAAAGGACAAAATATTTTGATGTGATAATCATTGGTTTCCTACATATAATTTTAGCTTAAAAAATGTTTATAAAATCATAACTGTGTTCGACCTCTTATGTGAGACGTTTGATTTCAAAAGGAATCTGTGCACTCCAGAAAAAAGGTTTGCCAGATATTGTGCCTTATTTCTAAGTTACTTTGTAAAAGAAATGAGTAGAAATTAAGGAAAAACTTATGAAAAATCAAATCCAAATTAGCACACATTTTAATGATGGCTTTAATGATAATGACAACAAAGCGCCTGGTGTTTCAAAGTAATGATTTATTTGGTTTTTATAATTACTTATTAAATTCTTCATTATAAAGGCAATGAACCCGGTACATCTAATCATTATAATGTAGATAATATATTTACTAATATCACATGGTTATTTAAAAATATTAGCTATTATTAAAGGAGGCAGGTTTTATTAATTTATTTTATTAAAATTCGTTTTAAATATGGCTTTGGGCTGGTCACACTCAGAAGAACGAATGGCCAATATGGTTCAAAAGTGGAGGCCGCGTTTGGGAGATGCAGATGCAGACGATCTCCATGCAGTGGCCGGTGTTGGATGCGAGTGGTAAGGGGTCGGTCGTCTTGGCGTTCATTGAGTTCCTATGTTTAACAGTAGACGGATAAAGTCTGATGATGATGTTGATGATCATGATGCATGTTTTAAAAAACAATAAATAATTATTAAACGGATTTACAAAAGTAATATTATATTCATGTAAAATACAAGTAGATAAAATTGTTTCTTCTGTCCGTGGTATAGAAATGAACGTAGATATAACATAAAAAGTAAACTTAAGTGTTTTTATTCGTTAATTTTTTTATGTAATATAATTTGATCATATTTTCATCATGGCGTATCACGCGTGATCATATTTATAGTGATGTGCTGATGATCAGTAGTACCCTAACAAATATATATTTAAACCAGCGGAACCGGTAGACGCGGTTGTCCTGTGCGAAATATCTTGTACTTAGATGACCGAATCGTTAATCTGAACCATTCTCAAATCCAATTGTTACATTACACATACAATAAATTTTATTAAAATCTGTCCAGCCGTTTAGAACAGTGGCACACACACGTACAGACAAAGCCGTCTTAAGCTAGGCTGGGGCCCTTGGGCACACTAGATTGTGGGCCCCTTTTGGAAACTAAAAGAAGCGAATTATAATATCATTTTTTACTAAATACCTAAGGTACCTGTGTCCTTTCATTATATACTAGCAGTTGCCCGCAAGTTCGCCTGCCTTAACTAAGATTCAAACCTGACCAATAATTTTTATGATTAGCGCGTTCAAACAAACAAACTCTTCTGCTTTATGGTAAAGTAAATACCTTCCTCGTTGTAAATACCTTATGATAAGATTACTGATTTGTAAAAAAAGTGTAATGTGCCCGACAAAAATGTTTTGAGAGTAAATGTGTGAAAGAATTTGTAGGTCCTTTGGGGCCCCCATTCTCAGGGGGCCCCGGGCACTGGCCCCGTGTGCCCTTATGGTGAAGACGGTATTGCGTACAGAATAATTGTATATATAAAAATATCAATAGTGATTGCATTAATTTGAAACAATGTATATTATTTTTTAATTGTCTTTAGTTGAATGTATGCAAACGGGACTACCATCATTAAAGAAGAAAAAACTGGATAATTATTCAATTAAAGTAGAATTCCAACAACTGAAGCATTGCAAATCCCTTAAGAAGCGTCTTTACTTAACATCAGCTGAATTATCACAGTCGGTGGTTTCGCGGTTGTCGTCCTCTCCGGGATAGATGTCTGTCAGTCTGCCCGCCTGCCTGTCTACCCGCCTGCCTGCCTGCTCGCCTGCTACCTGCCCGCTCGCCTGGCAGCCTGTACACCTGTCCATACGTCCCTGGAAATTGAGCAATTTGATAATTGATTACCGCAAGCGCGCCCGGCATTTCGACTCATTCATTTTGTATAACTCTTTAATTGCTCGACCACATTATTGTAATTACATTTACAAATGCGTATGAGTGAATCGTTTACTGTGTCAATTGAATTATCATCAATTATCTACTGTGTTGGTGTTAAATGTAATATCTTTATTTTAAAGCATTATTTATTTATTTATGAAACTAGTTGTTGCCCGCGGCTTCGCCGGCGTTTGAAAAAAAATCCCATTTTTATTGTATCCTATGTTACTTCTTGTACCTCGTAGAATTTGTATACAAAGCTTCATGATGATTTTGAGTTGAGTAATTTTCGCGTGTAAGCGTAACAAACGTCAATACTTTCACATTTATAATGTGTATTAGTAAGGATAAGTCATTAACAAAACACACTAATAAAACATTAATTGTGAATGTGAGTTTGTTTGTTACGCTTTCACGCAAAAATTTGTTGACCAATTTTATCATGAACACATTGTACACATTCTTGGATCCATTAGAAGTAACAACAACTAGAAGACCTTTAAAAAAAAACGCAACCGCGAGCAACAGCTAGTATGTTAGTATAGCAATTTAATTAAGATTATGACTTATACAGCGTGTTCACTAATCGTCTTATACAGGGTGATCGTAAAATCAAAAACGTTTCGCATCACCCACTATTATGCCAGTCCTTGAAACAGAGCACCTTGTTTAAATAAATACACCTGATCGATTTTGTCTTGCACCTTGCTCAAAATGTGAACCGTTGGGTACACCTGTCCTTATCACACTCTTCTATTTTATCACCCATCTTTTTCCCGCATAGTCCGTGATTAAGCTGGACGTATTGACTAGGCAAGAGGGTGAGGGTTTTCTGAAGGTGTAAAAGGTGTTGCTAAGGGCTTTTATAGCTCTTAAGAAATATTGTACGACAAGTTCCGGCCACCTTCCTAACCCTAGGCATGGTGACCCTTAGGCTAGTTCCATGGTTCTAGTGCACATGCCTATGATACCGGATATTCAGGACATATAATTTTATTGCTGTGTAAAACAAAATTATGATTAACATAGAAACAGTTATCGACACATGGACATCACTATATCAGAAATAATGATGTGCTTAGTGTTGTCCTTGCTAGATATATGTTAGGAATAAATATGAATGTATTGGACTGGTTAATATTGCGGTGACTATAAAAATTCAGAACCTTTAAAGAGCGAGTCGTGTTTTAAATTAAAGGTTCTGTATTATTTTTTAACAAATTTAGCCCTATATAATATTTTATCAAGCCCTATTTAAGCCATACTCGTAGTAGTGGAGGTACTTTTATGTATAGGTATGTCACTTTGATTCACAATACATATAATTGCTAAATTCGTAAATCTATGCTGTAGGCACCATAGAGCAACGACCTCCTTCCTCCTTACGGTGTAAGGAAGACCGTGATGCTCTAAGGTAGGCACAGATTTATAAATAAAGACAGATAGGGCATGCCGAACACGCGAGTGACGCTACCAAATCGAATGCAAATTCAAAAGCGAACACAATCTAATAGACGTTTAGAGTACGACGCGACGTCAAGCACTTAAGAGCGCTTTTGAATTTGTATTCGCTTTGAAGCGTCACTCAGGTGTTCGGGATGCTTCATTTGTCTCTATTTATAAATTTGTGGCTGTAGGTATTTAAGGCAACAGAAGTTTAAGTTACGTCCATGACGGAAGGTTGGTTCTTTGAAGAGATGAGATGACAATATCGTGCAGTGATTGGTCAGAAAAGCACATATTATATTTTATTTTGCATCATGTTTATTTGAAGTGCTAGTCGGCTATTAATCAGATGGGTAGACGTAAGAAGTGTCGTATGCTAGCGGCAAGGGTTCGGTCGTCTTGGCTTGTCAGTCAGCTGCTGATGATGTTGATGATGAAGATCACATTCATCATAATTACAGAACTGTACTGCTTTTTATTTTGACCTCATTCATTCATTCGTCAAGTTCCTCCTCACCTTTATCATTAAGTTTTATTACCCTCCTCGCCTGATTTCGAGGAAGAGACCCACGGGTCTCTTTTTTGCTGTGGGACATATTATAAGGGTTGATACTTTACTTTACGGCTGTTTTAATGGTCGGAACTAGAATATATCTGGTGTTCTGTGAGCGCTGATGACTGAAAGACAATATGTGTATAAATTATCATTTTCTTCTTATTTTTTTGTTTTTTATAAAGTGCTTAGGTATTCCTCCGGGCCCGGTGACTATATAGAACTCTCTGCCCAAGAAGAAACTCTCTCACTCTCTCAACTGGTCTGCCTGGAGCGGGAGCTGTTGATGTCCTTAGGGCCTCGGCTCTCGACGGTGTGACATCTCATGTGTGCCTACGTTGATTGAGGCATGTGTTCGACATCGCCAATCGCTGATTTTGCAAACAGTGAACGAATGTTGCGCCATTTTCTACCAAGGACGACAAAATAATCCTTACACCCTCCAATGTAGCGGATAGCAGTGACCATTTGCTACGAGCTGAACTGACTGTCCGTTTGCCTCATCTTCTACAAAATCCACCAGCGTATTTCATGATTTCAATGTAATACGACGCTTATTGGCTCCTAGCCAATAGATCTCATTAAACGATTTTCACTTCAACTTTACTTTACTTTGTCAGTGTTTTTACAAAAAATTACTTTCGTCATTAATATTACTGCAAATATGTTAAATTGATATGTTTTTTGAGATGTTAATCTTACTATGGTAGCAAAATTATTATCTATGGACATTGCATCTAGTGAGCAATGAAATTATGATACAAAAATGCCCGGTTTCTGAAACGTTGGTGTATGGTCAACTAACATGGCTGTTAAATTGATCGGAATAACAAGAGATTTGACAGTTGATTTGTTAATTTTTGCGTTTCGGAATTTTTTCGAAAACCGGATGTCATTTATAGTTTTTTTTTTTTTGTAACTTTAAATATCTTTAGAAGATCCACATTAAGATCAACTTGTTATCGATACAGGAGTTAATATTGTCACAATAAAATGTACAAATCTGTATTTTACCTAAAATGACTTCTTCAATCCTCTCAGATTTTCGTTATTCGTATTTAAATAACCTAAAAAGATCGCGATAAAAGATAGCCACTTCTCGTAAAAGATAAAAACTGAACTTTACATATTTGAGCCCGCTCGCGTTTTGACTTGTCCTACCTCATTACCTGCACGAGGCTGTACAGCAATGATATATTTGTACAGTCTGCAACCGAACTTCAACCTTCAGAACTTATATGCAAAGGTAGATTAGCTTTGTCACATTTACAATAGCGAGCATTCTATTGGCTATAACTCTCTACAATTTTATACTTAAACATGATTGTAAGAAAGTCGGAAGTCGGATGGTGTATGAATGAGGTGATTTAAATATGGCTAACAATGGAGTATATGCTGTAAGTGTGGCTGGTAGAGTTGAGAGTCGGATCGGTGGAGGGGCCGGGCCGAGGTGTGAAGACACGCGCAGCTCTGAATGCGACAATTTCGCTCATTGAAATACTGGAACTGAACTAATGCCTACTATCCTTTATGTCTCCAATTAAAATAATTCTGAGCATATAGCCTCAGAATACATTAGCCGGTGCTGTCGTTATAAATATCGAATAATGTTGCTTTAATTTAATGTTCGGGATTGAACAAGGCATTATGGATACCTTCGGGCCGGGCCATTGTTACATCATTATTAGCCTAGGATAAAGGTATTGTAATGGGAATCGACAAAGTTACCATTATTATAGGCATAGAAGTATTAAGAACAGAATTTATTTCAAATATCTGTGATTATGGTTGACCAGAAGAATAAAGTTTTCATATTTATACAAATCTTAATAGTAACTAGAGGAACCGGATTTTATTATTTAGAGATGTATTGATTAATATTTGAACTAATTATTTTCAGGTGCACCTTACATTAAGTATATAAAAAAAAAACCAGCAACAAAGATCATCATCACCATCATCATCAGCCTTTATCCGTCCACTGCTGAACATGGCCTATGTTCAGCAGTGGACGGATCGGTCGAACAGCTCCCGAAGGTTATCGCCGACGTACACGGGGGAGATGGCAAGAACCTTCCCGTGCACCCCGTCTGCTGAACATAGGCCTCCCTCAATGAACGCCAAGACGACCGATACCTTGCTACTCGCATGCAACACGGACCTGCCACTGCACGGAGATCGTCTTCCCCTCTGGTTAATTTCCGACCAACACTTCGTCCACCTAGACGCGGCCTCCACTCTTGAACCTTAATGGCCCATCGGCCATCCGTTCTTCTGAGTGCGTAACCAGCCCATTGTCACTTCAACGTGCTGCAACAAAGATATTGCTTAAAAAATACAACATAAGCCATTTTTACCCACGATAAACACCTACCCAACAACTCAACAAAATTTGTATCATAAAAATATTAATTTATTGTGATATTTTATTATATCATCAAAAAGTTATATATGTAATAAAAATAATGAATAATTCAAATTATTCTCTACGTCCTAAGCTTCAAAATCCTTTAAAATGCGCATCCATTCGTCAGCGTCATTAATTAATTGAGAAGTTTCTGTAGATGCGTGTAAAATTTGCATAAACAGAACGTTCACTATCTCAAAATAAAGAAACGATTTTTAACTCGGGCCCACATTGGAAAAATCGAATAAAAAATCGATTTTTAAGCGTTCGATCTTCGCTGTGCAATTAAAGAGTTCTGAGAATACGGCGAGCCTGTACGGCGTCCGCACGAATATACGCTGGCTATGAACAGAAATACAATGAAATATTTACTGAATGTAAGCAACTTATGTGGCTACTTTGGAACTAAAATTTTCACAAACATTATATTATATAAGCATAAAGTTATTTTCACCCATAGGCAAAGTAGGTACATATCTATATTATATACTATATTATATACTATATTAATAATCGTCACACAAGCTTCACGAGCACTTACCACGGGCCCATTTCGTTGGGGACTAGTAGTGGGTCTAAATCGTAGCAAACGTGGATTTTGTGAAGCAAAAATTTGCATTTTTGATATATGTATATAAGATACTTTAAAAACGAACTATGAAAGTTTTTTTTAATGGAGGTGGGTGCACCCTCATGAAGGAGTGAAAAAATATAAAAGAAGTGGGTTTTTCTTAATTTTTATCGGTGGTTAATTAAAAAATCTTTCACAGTTCGTTTTTAAAGTATCTTATATCAAAAATTCAAGCTTTAGCCTGAAATTCGTATTTAAAGTCAAATTCGTATTTTTTGGGCTTCTAGGTTTCAGCTAGTTTCAATTTTAGAAAAGAAGCTGTTTCCCCAAAATTAAGAAAAACTCACTTCTTTTATATTTTTCACCCCTTCTCAGGGGCTGCAATTAAAATATCTTTCACAGTTGGTTTTTAAATTCTTCAAAGTAACGTATATAAAAAATTCAAGATTTTCAAGCAATTCAAACCTATCCACGGACCAACCCCGGCAAAAGCAGCATATTATACTAATACATCGACCTGTTTTCACTGAGCCATGAGCTTCTCATATTATCTTCATGGTATATTCTTTACAATTTTATAAGATAAGTTTGTATGTTTCGTGTCGTATAGTATTTTGTTATAATATCTATTTAGAAAGATTCATTGCTTTATCTGTGGTTCTATTTTCAAAATTTGACAATCTGATGATGTTAAAGTGTGTGTATAGCTAATGCAATATTTTTAGCCATGTCGAAGATTACTTGTATGTCGTAGGCTAAAGGTTAAATCACTAATTTATTAGCAAATGTTTAGTTAGCTTGTAATTGATGAAAGATAAAATCGTATTGACATTATGTGGCAATGAATATGTTGTATTTAATTTGTAGCAATATTAGCTTTAATCAATGATATGAATGTACATCTTATCCAAATGAAGGATTTAATGTTTCTAGATTTTTCTACACACATAACTCGAGGTCGGTTAAAGGTGGTCAACAACCTCTAACCATCCACTTCCGAACATGGATCTCCCTCAATGTCTGAGGTATTGGCACTATAGGTTAGGCACTCTAGGACATTATTTAAATCAAACATTAATTTAGAGCTGCACTGAATTATATAAATTTCAATAATAATCATTGAATGAATGAATGAATGAATATTCTTTATTGCATACAACACACAAATTAACAGACACAAGATAATAAATTTAAAATTTACAGAGTAAGTGCAGACACAAAGGCGACTTTATCGCTAAAAAGCGATTTCTTCCAAGTAACCTTAGGGTAAAGGAAATATTTATTATAAATTATGGGTGGTGCAGCTAAAGTATTATAATCAAAATCATTATAGGTATTGCTATTATTTTTAAATAAAATGGAATAAGTAGTACCTTTTTACCAGTGTTTATTTTTGCCGTTTCGTTCTATATGTTTCTTAGTGTACATAAATTATAAAATAAATAATATTTAAGCGCAGGAAATCTTTGTAGATGTAGTCAGTGTGGGACCCCATTTTTTCTAGTTTGAGTATAAATTGCCTCACCCACGCATGCAAGTGCTTTCAGCCGCCTTATGAGTGTTCCAGATCTGCAGGCAATAAGATCTCCTTAGCAGGCTGGCCCCGGCGAAAGGCCAGAGGACTCTTCTTAAAGGGATATTAGTATATCTATAGTACTATGTTCAGTCAGTGTATTTTGCAGTCGCACACGAATTCTCATGGAATTATATTTACATGAGCGACGATGGTCCAGTGGTGGATGGACTCGGTCTCTTATGCGAGAGGTTCCGGGCTCGATCCTGAAGCGCATTCCACGCAACGGTGAACTATAGCCCATTACCCTCCTCGCCTGATTTCGAGGAGGAGAACCGTGCCCAACAGTGGGACATAAAGGGTTGATACTTTTATATTTACGTGGTGATGTTAATTTTGTTTATAATGTATACTATTGTCACAGACCATTTCACTTGCGAATATGACTTTTAAACGTCGTCTTTAATTATGGGCAGGCAAAAATGCAAAGTAACAAGTATACCTGGAATACCTGACAAATGTAAGTTGCCGGAGCCCTGAGCCCGAAGCCCGGGCCCGACTACACGGCCCAATTAAGAAGACACGGCGACCCCGTCTTATAATTTATTCGATATTTTTGTACGTTTTTCGTTCGATCAGAATCTATATCGTAAACACCTTGTTTGGCCGTTTGTGAGCTTAGCTGATAAGATAGTAACGCATGTTTTTTATGCCATTTATAATGTGAGAAAACATCGTGAATTTATGTTCATATTTACAAAAAAATTATAGAGACTTTACAGACTTTAATAATTCAAATTATCTTGTAAAATTCTGATTACCTTAATTTTTTGGCCGGATTTGAAATTACAACCTCTCTGTGTTGACTGTCGTCGCACCAATATAAATAACAGATTGGCTTTCAAACTCTAACCCCATAAAACGTTAACACACAGTAAAGTGCGCCCATGGTCCGGTGGGTAAGGTTTGGTCCCTTCAGCTAGAGGGTTCGGGTTCGATCTTGACCTCCGTAGTGCTTTTCAACTTTTTTAAATTTTAATATCACCTATGTGTAAGGTTTCGTTTACTTTGTTTACATTTGCTTATAATAATTTTGGCATTTTTAATTTCTTGCACTGGCCACACTGGGAATCCAAAGAATAAGTGGGGTAGGAAGGTATTAAGATGAGCAGTCTTGCGGACTAGCGGGCAGTCGGTCTCAGGCCGTCATTGTGGTTTAATAAGTGTTGTTAATATTGTTACTAGTTGGATAAGAGTTCAGAAAATATAGTGCTATTGGATTAAAAATGATTTTGGAATAAATATTAATTCACTGTTACTGGTTGTTTTTCTGAAGAGTCTTACATCTCAGAAGTGGGATACCGTCGGAAATTCCGTAAGTACACGCCTGCAATATTTTTTTTTTTCTTCTTACACTACGTAATGCATATACTTATTAAGGAAAGAAAGTTTAATTCATAACTACTAGAAAAATTTCGTAGCGATTAGCAGCGACCTACCCTCAGGAGTATATTTGATGTGTTCTTTAGAAAACCCATGTCTCTAGCTCATTTAAGAATCAATTAGAAATTATCAAAGTTATAGATATATAATTTTCACGTCATGGACATTTAAACTTACAAATAAAATAGGAATGCCTGTTTCTAATATTAAACTAACCGGTTTTTGCTACATGCGTAGGAGTATAATACAATATATGGCACCTACATAATACCAAAGTAACGTTTTACAATTTTGTCTGTCTGTTCGTTCCGGCTAGTCTCTGTAATGGCTGGACCGGTTTTGACGGGACTTTTTTTTGGCGGGTAACTGTTATAACGAGTAACTTAATACAAAAATAATAATAATTATCGTCAAACGATACCGTACATATTTTTATCAAAATGAGGGTACATTGGAAAATTAGCCAAGGGTGTAAGAACTACTAAATATACACAGGAGCTTTGAAAGGGAATAAAAAAAAAATATGCCCGTTTTGTCTAGAGTGCACCGTTTAGTAGATGCCGACTATTATTTATGCTATTTTGTTATATTTTTTTTAACATAATCCTTTTTTTTTGGTTTCATGTAACGAGTTATGGATTGATGTGAACATGGAATAGGGAACTTGGAGAAGTCTAGCGACTCCTCAACGAGATCATTCTCACACTAGGCGTCAAGGTCGCAGCCGCAGCCTCAGCCGTAATTGGCCGAGAGCGGGTAGGTGTCGAGACCATAGCAGCAGCCAAAGCCGCAACCGCCGGCTGCTGGAGCGCTAACTGGCATTAAGGCATAAAGAGGAGCATCTCCTTTGTATGACGCTGCAATTGCGAAGGACAGCGAGCAATGGCGTCGCAGCAGCGAGCGACGCAACTACCGCAGCAAGGAGATGGAACCAAGTAGGCGCAGCTGTGGCAGGTTGCCGGGCCCGTATGATAAATTTATTTTTAGCTGTTAGTGTTGGCGGTACGCTCGTAGAAGTTTACGTTGATCTTGGTAGTCAGGCGACATTGATTAGGCAATCCACCTATAAACAGCTTGGATTTATTCATGATCATACTGAATCGTGTTGAGAGGTTTTGGTAATAGCTTGGACACAGTTTAATGTTTTATGCAAGGTAGTAGATGATTGTAAATCTAGGCGAAGACTACGAATGCTTAGAAAAAGTCCGTATAGTGATAGATGGTATGCTTAAGGAAGGGATCATTAGGGAGTCTGTTTGGAACTAAGCAAGAGTTGAGGATTATATATTTGAGTGATAAAATAGGACTTAGACTCTCATTATTCGTTAACTTTCGTTACATATTCTATGACATGTAGATAGTAGGTACATAAATTGAACGAATTTAATATTGGTTTATATTATATATTAGGTGATAGGTGTTTTATACACAGTATATTACCCGGTATTGTTACAGACAGAGAGCGGGTGTAGGCCGTGGTTTTAGGCCACCACTCGATTGGATACACAAACATAAATGGATATTGTTTATTGTTTAACTTCACATATAGGATCTTTATAGTGATCACTTATGATCGTCTTAGCGGCTAAGTTTATAATGAGCGTTCGCAACGCGCCCATGTCCGAGAAGATACCCACGAAGAAAAGAAACTCTTCTGGGTTCCTATCATTCTTTTCATTGTGATCAATAATTTACAAAGTCACTTAAATCTATAGCAATTAATTTCAAAGCGTTTTTGTCATTTATATATTCTTTTACATTATAATAGGATTTTAATAAGTTTCTGTTTAATGATAAATCTAAATTTATTAATTGACAACTGTTTTATACTGTCGGGAAGTTTATTATAAAAACTTATATTATTATAACGTATATAATTACCCGCAAAGGAGTAGCTCATTTTATGGAGCCTTGAGCTGGGCACAGCAAGTTTATTTTTATTTCCAGTATTTAACATTGCGTTGATCACATTATTCTTGAATTTTTGGATATTTTTGTGTACATACATAAGATTTTCAAAAATAGATGGGCTATACAATGTCATAACATTTACTGTTTTAAATTTATCTCTAAGTGTGTCTTTTGGACCCAAATCATATCTTGCACGAACAGCTCTTTTCAGCAGAACGAATATAGCATCAATATCGGCAGCATTACCCCGTAATAGGATACAATGACATAATAATAATAATAATAATATTTAATAATGCTGTTAAAGTAACCAAAATAAACTAAACCTAGCTGTATTTACGTCAGTTAATTGTCGAATATTTTAATGCAAATGCTGCAGATGAAAGTCTGTTGGATAAACTAGATATGTGAGGGTCGCACTGTAGCATCTAAATTAATTCCTAGAAATACCGTAGTACTCCATATTTAATTCTTCATTGTTAATATTTACAGTTGTTTTATTTAACATTAGGCAAAGTGAATTTAAGACATTTCGTTTAAAAATAGGTTATTGGCATTGTACCATTTTACAATTTTAGAAAGAGCATTGTTCACATCGTCAGTTACAGGTTGCCGCCTATGTGTCTTTAAAATAACTGATGTGTCATCTGCGAACAATAATATTCCATGTTTATCATTTAGAAGATACGGTAAGTCATTAATATAAATAAGAGATTGTTTTCCATTCACGTCTACCTTCTGGATTATATCACTTAAATAAGAATTAATTAAATCTAGCGCGATATCTTCTATGCCGTAGTGATAAAGCTTCCTGACCAATGTTTTATGCTGTACACAATATTAGATAGCCTTAGATAGATTACGTAAAATGCCTAATGCATCATGTGAATTCCTCTCAGGTTTAAAAAAAAATAGTCTGTATTAATTCTCCAGCCTGCATCAGTTGTAGAGCGACCGCGTGTGAAACCGAATTGTTTACTATGCAGTAATTTATTTCTATAAAATGATTCATTGATTGATTTAGAATAATCTTTTCAAAAATTATGCTAAACGTAGGTAATACGGATATCGGTATAAAATTTGTGGGATCTAAAGTACTACCTGATTTAAACAACAGGATTATTTTGCTATGTTTCATTAAGTCAGGAAATACACCACAATCAATGCAGTTCTTTTTAGGATTTATCAATTTATAGGTTTGATAATATAATTTCTGATGCGGTAACATGATTGAATTGAAAGGTATTATAACATTCAGGTACATTGTTTTAAAAAAAAAGGAAATGGCGGCAACAGGTGAAGAGTTCGGAGATAAGATATTTAAAAGAAGTAGCTTTTGCGAAATCTGACGTGATAGTTGTTTCATACATTTAATTTAACATCTTTGTTTTGTGGTTTGACTATTCCTATTTCATTTTTAATAATTTTCCAAGTCTTTTAAATAATATTACTTCTGTTTTTAATTTTTGAACTTGTATGTTGTGATTTTATAAATGGATGAAGTGATTTAAAAATTATAAGTATATATAGATTGATCACAAATACAAACAACTAAAACAATGATAATGTCCAACACCATGACAAATAGCAGATCAATTACATTAAATAATAATATGTTAGAATAACAATTGTTTAACAAAAAAAATACATATTCAAAAGCAAAAACATTTCATTAAACATTAGGAAGAGGTTTGTGGGAAATATGGTGGTTGGCCCCAAAGGGAGATCTCCGACCGAGCGAGGTGCAATGCTCGGCCAGGCCGAAGCCCACTAGCTAGCATGTCAGATGTCGTATATATAGCGACCGGGCGCTGGAACTCTGATAGCGCGATTCAGGATTGTGGCGCTGTGATTGGTCCGCCACATCACTCCCCCCCGAAGACCGGAGGTCGGTATCTTGAGTCTTGTGCTTGAGTCGCCAGTGCCAGTGAGTCCCAGTGAGTCGGAACTGTGCTGCTGCTTGCACGGGGCTCCAGTGAGTTGGAGTGCTGCTGCCGTGCGGGGCTGATACTACGTGCTGCTGACCAGGAGAGATGAGTGCTCTGCTTGCTGACCGGTCCGTGGTAGTGTGATAACCCGTTGAAGCCGGTGAGGGTTTGACCAGGCCGCGGTGCGTTGAGGCTAGTGGTCGAAGTACCCGAAAAGGCTTGAAGCTGGCTGGCGTGGTGCGGAGGGGTGGGGAGTGATGATGATGAATGTCCAGAAAGAAAAACAACCACAACACAACCACCATATTCCCACAGGTTTATTCAATTATTCAATCTTATATTTGGAGCATTGCATTCTATGGAAGTGAATCATGGACACTGACGCAAAAAGATAGGAAAATAAAAGTCTTCATAATGTGGTTCTGGAGAAGGATTAAGGGGATAAAATTAACAGAAATGGTGACAAACGCAAAAGTTTTGGAGATAGTGAAAGAGGAAAGAAATATTATTAAAACTGTTAGAACCGAGGAGGAAATTTGAATGGTCACCTGATATGACATGACTTCTAAAAATATAGAGGGAAAGATTGATGGAAAAAGAGGAAGAGGTAGACCGAGGAGAAATGGAGATAGAGATGTTGTGATTTAATGACTCTGCAATTTCTCTTAGTTTTTTAGAAAAGGTTTGACATAATTGCAAAACTCTTCACTTGTATAGTATTGTCTTTCCGCATATAGATCTTACAACATTCGCCTATTTTTATGTATTTCTGATGTTGCCCAGTTATTGAACATCATTGTATCGCTAACTAATAAGGTTTTAGGGGTAAATATTGATTGAAAAATTGGAGTATGCTATACATGATAAAATTGGTAGACTTTTAATTAAGGTATGTCTCAAATTGTTCAAACGATCTAATCTTACTGGAATATTTTGTGCTTATTTATACTTATTCTTTTATTTGGAAATTTCATCAGCTGTCCACAATGCTGAATCTAATTTATTAATTATAGATTTACACTAGTAGACGTTATTCTTGTAGGTTCCATAAACATGTTATTAAGATTGTAAGATTTAAAAAAAAATATTAATCTGAAAATGATTGATTGATGATTCCAATCCGTTAAAAAAAAAATTGCATTGAAGTCTGCGCACACGATTAATAGTTTTTTTATTAGAATTTGGTGATTTAAGTAGGACCTTTTCCATTACTTTTTCAAAAATATCAGAAGAACCTAATGGAGGTCTATATGCTAAAGTTACAATGAATAATGCAAATCAACACAAATGATAAAGGATGGATAATTTGATGGATAGTTTTATGGACAATTTGATGGATAAAGAATGGATAATTGGATGGATAAAGGATGGATAAAGGATGGATAATTGGATGGATAAAGGATAGATTATGAGACTGTAATAAATGTGTTATAGTAATAAGTGTATGTAATTATGTATGTTTATAAAAAATTGTAAACTATATTTTGAAAGGAGCAACCCAACAGAGTTTCTTGCTGAATTCTTCTTATGTACTATACTAGTATAGTACTATGTATTGTTTGTATTACAATTTTTTGTAATATTGTATTTGAAAAGACTAGTTCCACTGAGTTTGTTTCGCCGGTTCTTCTCAGTGGACTTACTTTGGAACCGGTGGTAGACTCAATTGACCTTCAAAAAGATACTTGGATAGTACTATATTTTTTTTTTGAACTCGAATGTATTTTTATAAATGTATAAACTCAAGCTTTGGTTTCTTGGTCCGCCGAGTGTAAGGTTCCACCTGGTCCGTGTATGAGGACATACACGTTATCAGGATGGACGAGTGTAAGGTTTCGTTTACTTTGTTTACATTTGCTTATAATAATTTTGGCATTTTTAATTTCTTGCACTGGCCACACTGGGAATCCAAAGAATAAGTGGGGTAGGAAGGTATTAAGATGAGCAGTCTTGCGGACTAGCGGGCAGTCGGTCTCAGGCCGTCATTGTGGTTTAATAAGTGTTGTTAATATTGTTACTAGTTGGATAAGAGTTCAGAAAATATAGTGCTATTGGATTAAAAATGATTTTGGAATAAATATTAATTCACTGTTACTGGTTGTTTTTCTGAACAGTCTTACATATGTACTACATTCATGTGAATAAATTATTGAATTGAATTGAATGGGTTATTCTAAATTTCTAAGCACACCAGACCATCGCTCGCTCACTGGTGAAGGAAAACATCGTGAGGAAACCCGCATGTCTATAAGATCAAAAACCTCTAAGAAAACCAATGCCTAATAGTGAGACATATCTGTGTTGTAATTCACTTTTTACTACAAAGTCTATAATATCTATGGACGCTTTTACACCACGTCAATCTGGTCCCGTGGTAAGTTCTCGAAGAGACTTGTGTTACGGGTACCAGACAACGGAAATACATATATTTAATACTTTCTATATTAATACTTATATTTGAGATTTTTATTATATAATACACAAATTTAATACACATCCATGACCCAGGAACACATAAATTCTTTTGTGTTCCCTGGCGAGATTCGAACCCGCTACCTCCGGCTTGTGCGCCAACGCGCTAACCACTGAGCCACAGAGGTCGTCAATATGCCATGAATGTGACCAATTTTCAAAGTTAATGTAAAAAAATCCAACCGAGATTGGTCTTAAGCGAGCCCGTGTAAAAATCTCAGATGAGTATAAAGTCTGTAATGGCGGACGGCGCGCGTGTCACAGAACATAAATTGTTTATTATTTTTTATGAGCTTTTCATGGCAGCGCTCGTTAAGCTAAGGTACCTTAATTCTTTGCTTTTTGTTTCTCATTTCATTTTTAATAGAAACAACGATTTATTTTAAATTGTTTACATAGTAATGGACTTATTACTGGATTTGACGAGGTTTAATACTTTGAAATATTTTTAAGGTTTGTCACTAGGGTAGATGACTACAGTGGTCAAACCTGGGTCTTCATCCTCTGTCATTTTGTTATATTCACTTTTACGTATTGAATCAGTATCTAGGTATCCTCTTGAGCTCTACTAACCTAAGAATTGAATAGCGTGACACCGTGAATCAATTCGAATTTCGGCTCTAGGGTAACAATTTGGCAAACCTTTTAGTCTTTTAGCCACTGCACGAAGATTGTTTTCCGACCTGGGGGCTTAGTCAAAACGCAATTACGAAAACGACAGCGAAGTTCGTTCGTCCGTTCGAAGTTGTGATTGGCTAAATCACGTCTTCGATTGAACGATCGAGCGATCGACGATGTGATTTAGCCAATCACAACTTCGAACGGACGAACGAACTTCGCTGTCGTTTTCGTAATGGCGTTTTGACTAAGCCCCCAGGTTAGTGGCCGACCAACACTTCGTCTACCTAAACACCATTGATGATATTAAACATTAGTAAATCGATTAATTATTCTCATGAATTTTGAGATTTAAATTGCATCTCTAATATAATAATCTCTTGATATAATATCTGGAATGATACTTAACATTTAATTATATAGAGTCTATATTATTATATGCCATAATGATGTTTAATTATTCTCATGAATTTTGAGATTTATAGATGGACCAAACTAGCTTGAAATAGACAAAGATCTAGCAAATAGACAGAATAACCTATCTTACGCTAGTCTCGATTGAAATTCTCTAGTTCATGGGTGACCTTTTATCATGGGTGACCATACACTTACTGTCGAAGATAATCTAAACTGATATTACAAAGAGGTAAAGCTTGTGGGGTTGTGGCCTGTGGGGGTTAATATCTGGATATACTGAAACAATAGAAAGCTATGTTATTTTTGAGTGACATAGGCTATAGTTTATCCGCGTACTCCTATCAAACGTGGGAACCCATATAGGGAACCGCTTGTATACAATAAAAATATTGTTATTATTATGTCATATTAACAAAATAATCATAAAGCAATAAATATCAAAGACCCCTCTTCCATTACACAGATTATAAACTTTTCTCGCATAAGGTGAAATGCCAAATCGTTACGACGTCAGTGGATGAGAAACGAGCGGGTGGGCGGGGGGTTGTATTGTAAACACAATAACCCCGCTCCTCCCGACACGAACCCCCCCAGAGGGCAACAAATGGCGTCTAAACGACCCATTCGCCTCTGATTTGTTAGCAATATGCTTCACTTTTGGAACAGAAATGGTCCTTAAGCTTCTTAAAAGATCCGGCAAATCTTTCCTTAATTGCATGGAATAAAAATATGGAAAATTGTTACAGACGTTACAGATTACCTAAGACCTGAACACCGGTCTAAGGCTATCAAAGTTTTTCAGTGCTTGTGCTGTTTTAAATTGCTTTGTCGTATACTTTGGTTTTACATGTAAGTTTTATCAATAACTTTATAAAGATATTCTTAAAACGCATATCGGAACAGTTTTTTGCTTGTTCATTTGAAGTTTATTAAAAAAAATGATAATAATTTATTGTTAAATAAAATTTTGATTTTGATTTGAATCCTATCCTAGCTCTAGCGGTTCCTCTAGTGACTGTTATATCTCCTAGCATCCTTACTAGTCCTTACTAATATTATAAATGCGAAAATAACTCTGTCTGTTTGTTTGTTACGCTTTCACGCCTAAACCACTGAACTGATTTTGATGAAATTTGGAACAGGGAAATAAGAGATTGGTAAAGGACATGGAAAAAAAGCTTTGAGGGTTTAAATAGGGGATGAAAATTTGTATGGAAGTTCGTCATTATACATAGAAGATGACGCCATGAAACTTTGAATTTAGGCACTTGATATGAATTAAATAACCATTAATAATTGTTCCACCGTTTTTAAGATTTTTACCTATATGGACATGAAATAGGAGATGAAAGTTCGCAGGGTAGGTAAGAAAAATCTGTCTGTGTTTATAATACGTACGTACGGAACTGCGCTACTCCGAATTTAACGCGAGCGAAGCCACGGCCAACAGCTAGTACATTAATACAATCTCGTGGTTCACCTCTTAACAAACATGACGAAGGTATATTTCACATTCATCTGATGGTAAGGGCGGGTTGCATCGACCGATTTTAACGAATATGTAATCGTTAAAGATGGCGGTAACGAACGTCAGTGGCCAAAGAGCGTTGTTTTTAACAGACGTTAAAATTTAACGAAGTCTCTAACGTTAACAGACTATTTGAAACAACCAGCCCTAAGTAGTTGACGTCGCTATCTTCAAGCAAAAATGTCAAGTCTCGGCATCACTAATTACACTACCAATCTTGCCATTTTCTTCGAAACACAGCAAAGCTGTATCACAAAAGAAACAAGTTTTTTTTTTCGAAATGGTCAATGCTGTTGGTCTCAAGACCTTTACGCGTAATCGGTACAGTAGATGAGCGGTATAGCGGTATAGGTAACACACGTTAAATGCTCAAATACAAGCAAGTATTAAAGTAAAATACACATACATACCGACATTTGCTCTCTCGCTCTTTTGTATTAGTGTCTCTTACCTGTCGTTTTTTCCGTTGCATCCGGTTTGAAATCACAACGATTCCAAAGAAGTTTCACTTCAAAAACCAGTAAGATAGTAGTACCCATGCGGCCAGGAGCCGATGAAAAGGCCACTGAATTATAATCCCTATCGACTACGTAACATTAATAATATGCAGTCAAAATTCAGGCGTCGGCGAACATGATTATGGCACCTATATCTGGCATAACGAATGCAGATCTGCGCGGAAGAATACTTGTAGGTCGTTAATCGGATGAACAAGACAGGCGCCTCTCGGGGGCGGAGCCCTACTCCGTATAAACAACTCGAGTACAACATTTAATTATTGCTCTTTATTAAAGACGCACCTACACGGCGGATACTGATCCCAATCGAGAAAAACATCGTTTGAAAAGAATTACGTTTAACACCTCGGAGAGATTTTGGTTAATACGTCTTTATTTTTCCGTAATAGTAATTAATTACAGCGTCTTCAATATTTTAAAGAGGATTATCTAGTGATTAGACAGGAGCTAGGTTAGTTTTAAAAATCCTTTCAACTAAACTAGATATATTATTTTATTACAATATTTTGTTATAATTTTACCTATGGACTACATACTGATAAAGTCTGATGATGATGATGCTAGTTGTAATAATATAGTTTAACTTAAGTATCACATGCAATTATACAATGTTTTTAAGATTTTATTGCTTTATCTAAAGATTACCCCTGGCACAGACTCAAATCTCTAGTGGTAGAAGGCTTTGAATTCACGACAACTCGCTCAAACTTTGTCGTGATAATTTTGTTTTCAGAAAGAATAACTTATTAATTATATAGAGTAGTCAGAATAAATAATTTTTAGACAAAGTTTATTATGTCCACGCAAGAAATCAATATTTATGTGAAGTGGAGGAAATCCTATTATAATAGTAGCTCGGCATTGAGCGAATGATTTGTAATTTTTATGAGTAAGAAATAGTAATTTGGAACAAAGTTCCTTAGTTAAAATTACTTTAAACCTTACACAATAACAAAACATTTAAGTATTCAAACGAACATAAAAAGCATTAACAAATTAGTATCTAAATCTAATGCAGTGTAACAAGTATAAACGTAAGTCTGTTAGAGGTGCAAAGCGGAGCACCCAGGGGCCTGTTGTATCGCGGCTCGGCCTTCGCCCCGGGGCCGCACGACCACCACGCCTCTCGCAGGATCGGACTTATCGCCAATAATAACACTTTTAAACTGGAAAAATATGCTTCGTATGGTCGAGACTTTTCTTACATTTCTACTGAACTAGCGAGAAAGGCTATTTACCGACTTTTATTATTTCGATATGTATTCATATTATGTAACAATTTATGTGACTGAAAAGATAAAAAAAGATATTATGCATAAACGTTTATGATTTAAGAAATGATTTTGTGTCATCACGTCATGTATTTATGCAACACTTTTCAATTTTCAGCAGAAACATTTCTAAAAACTGAGATATGTTTTCTTATGTTTACGCGAATTTCACTCATTATAATGAAACAAATTTACGGATTTTATCGCGGCTTATAAAAAACATAATAAACCGCGATAAAATAAGAAAATTTGTTTCATTATAACTGAGATATTATGATTTATTTATGATTAAAAAATACGACCTTTTCAGTTATATTTCTAAACATATTTTGTTGTTTAGAAACATAAGGGGAAAACATTTTATAATAGTCCAGTTAAAAATTAAAAGTAAAGTTTATTATGTTATGTAAATAAGCGAAATAATATTAAGAATTAAAATATAATTTCCCGTGATTCTTTGGAAGAGAGAGAAAGAATCTTCTTCGAAGAAAAGAAGGAGAAAGATTTAAATACCATAAGTTTTGGTAGTGTTATAAATAATCGCTGTTAATGATCTGACCGTGCGCCGTACGCGTTTCGGGATGCCTAAAATACCTCCACAAGATAATGTCATACCGAAAATGTATAAAAAATCTTTGCATTCCAATTACAAACTATTTGGCTTCTAATATAATTAAATTGGAACTAAAGGAGCGTCTTCACTATTGTTCTATTTTTAAGTACCTTTTAAAGATTTTTTTTAATAAATTGAGTGAAATATTAATAAAATTCTAAATATAAATCTAATTCTAAATCTCTTAATGGAAAAAAAATGTTGAGTTATGGAAAATGTTTTTTTAGCTAAACTATTTATTATTTAATTTATATTACATAATACTTATGTATATTTTATAAAATAGAAATAATTTCTACCATTGCCTGAGTTTGTTTGTTGCAAAAATTACAAAAAAAAAAAATATGGTCAATTTAAAAATTCAGTAGTGTTAGTATTGTACTATTCTATGGTTTTTTTCTAAATGATTGACCATAGAGCATAGGCTTGTATACAAGATAATATGATCGTTAGTACCTACCTGAGGTTTTTGCTCGTGTTCTCGATGACACCAAATGTCTAGAATATTCCGGCGACTGAGCACCTGTAGGTGCCAATTAGTATCGTCAACTTAGTGATTGAGCGGACGTCAAATGGGTTTGAATGAGGTAGGATTTTTTTATAGCAAGGCGACGAGGGCATACGAGAATCCTTTTGACGACTCGACGCCCTTACACATCCACACAACCATAGTGCAGATGCGTTACCCTCTCTTTTCCTATTCTACTTATCTAATGGACCACCGGAAACTTACAAGTCACACGAAACAGCAGCTGTCACTTCATGCCGGTATAGTCGTATATATACTCAGAAACAATCGGATTATAAAAAAAATCTATTTGACTTACAACCAGAGGTCATGCAGATGCACTAACCTCCTTTTCCCTCTCGGAAACTCAAAAAAAGCTCGAAACTAGATACCAAACACCAATATAATGAGATTTCTCGATCGTGAAGTCTTCTTCATGGTCGTCTGCGTTTGGTAAAGCTCCTAACAATCTTTCTTTGTTGAGGTAGTTTGTTGATGGAGACAGAGTACAAAGAATTGGATCATCTCGTAGATTTTTATATGAAATCTAAGAAATTCGTATGTATAAACTAGGATAGACATCCCACCATGGTTCAAGCCTTGTCGTGGCGGTGGGGTTCAGTAGCCCAGGGTGACCCCAACACCTTGAGCGAAGCGAATTGAGCCGAGGGGGCTATTTGTATCCCTCTTATAAGAAGAGGGGACAAAAGAGCAGTGGCAAAGGGGTGAGGATGGGAACCTCACCTCATCATACTGTCCCGAAATTGGAGTGGTTGTTCTGTGGTGCGGAACAACCGCTCTGTGGAGGTGGCGTCGGTCCCCTGCGGGACTGACTAGCCGTCGAGGTGCCCTGTTGTTTGCAGATCCGGGGCACCTCACCAAAGGCGGCAGTGGTGGCACTCGCTGGATTTTAGTGGGTAGAGCTGCGTCACTTGCCAGCTTTCGGGCGCAGCGAGTCCCACATACCTGCCTGGGGAGACCCACTCCCCTGCGGAATGGAGCGATCTGGCAAGGGAGCGATCGTCTTGGCGCTCATTGAGGGAGGTCTATATAGGTATGTGTAGGTGCATGTTCAGTAGTGGACAGGTAAAGGCTGATGATGATGATGATGATGATGATGATGATGATGATGATGATGATGATGATGATGATGATGATGACGATGATGATGATGATAATGATTGGTTAAGGAATTATATTTTCGATAACACTCGTTCGGTTTAAAAATAATTTCACCAGTTTATAGATTATTATTAATTGACATTCTATGAATCTGTGAATTAAGTATCAGTTTGAATACAGCTGTAAATGAACGCGGGCGAAGCTGCGGGCAACAGTTATATAAAATACATGTTCAATACATCTCTGGTACATCGGAGGCGCGTGAATTATCCGGAGCGTCTCTCAGACCAGCCATTATAATGAGGCGTTATTTATTGAAACAAATACATACTAATACTACAGACAGACAGACAGACAGACAGACAGACAGAGTAGGTACACGAAAATATTCAGCTCCGACGAGTGCTGAGAGAATTGCTATCAATTTGGAAATTTGAATTTGAAAATATGTGGCTCAATGGTTAGCACGTTGGCGCAGAAGCCCGGAG
This sequence comes from Lycaena phlaeas, assembly GCA_905333005.2. Taxonomy (NCBI): domain Eukaryota; kingdom Metazoa; phylum Arthropoda; class Insecta; order Lepidoptera; family Lycaenidae; genus Lycaena; species Lycaena phlaeas. The sequence continues at coordinate 13,128,652 of HG995173.1, forward strand.
GTAGTGGCTTCGAATCCCGCCAAGCAACAAAAAAAAAGTTTTTGTGTTCCTGGGTCATGGATGTGTATTAAATATGTGTATTATTTAATAAAAATCTTAAAGTATGTATTAATATAAAAAATATTAAATATATTGTATTTCCGTTGTCTGGTACCCGTAGCACAAGTTCTTCGGCAACTTAGAACGGGACCAGATTCACGTAATGTAAAAATATTAAAAAAAATGCTGAATGTATTGGTTAATGCAGAATATATTTGTCAACTTACTATAGAACGTACATATACTCGTATATAAAAAAAGAAATGTGGTGTCGTGGGACACCAGGTAGGAACGAAGTTCCTTCGGCTAAAAAGAAAGATATTATACACTACTCGCTTGTGTATGCGACTGTCGCGCCTGCGCACGTCTCATTTAACGCTTTTTATTCCACGCACTTTTTCTTACGGTTTTAGTATAACATTTTTTTCAGTTCGGTCGCGCAGCAAAATCCCTATCCCCTCCAAGCCAGCCGTAAGGAACTTCGTTCCAAAAATTACTAAAATATGTAATCGGTAAAACAATCTCTGCAATGGCCGATCCGTATTGGATCCGAGTGGCACGGGATCGGTCGTCTTGGCATTCATTAAGGGAGGCCTATGTTCAGCAGTAGATGGATAATGGCTGATGACAATGATGATAAATGAATATCATTCATTTTTATAAAAAAATCTAAAAAATTCTTTAAAAATTTTTGTATTTTGCATTATTATCACGCATATCCCGCACACTAAGCGAAAGAAGCTTACAATCTTTGTAAAATGAAATATTACAATCTAAACTATGTAGAAATAATGAATATCGACGTAGTCGTTGGCTTATAGTAGGATGTGTGCATTAATCTACATATTATGTGGTTTATAAATGTGCTCACTAAAGTGAATAAAGAGACGTGTAAAAATAAACCTATCGAAACCTCAATCGGTTCTTACCAGGGTAGGGCCGTGTAGAGTGCACCTGCCACACGTGAAGTTAAATCATGATAAAGAAATCCATCGAAATGCCCATAGCCGCATAAATCGAATTATCGACAATGACAACCCTAGCCGGCTGTTTAATATAAAATTATCCCATTAAAAAGAAAAGTCGTTGACCCATTGTGCAGCACTAGTTCTCATGTCTCATCCAAAACAACAAACAGAGAGGCGATATCCATTCACAAAACCTATTATGTTAATTTAAAACACATCAGGGTACCGATAGCATCGCCAGTTCACACCACACCTCCCGAAACAATAGTTAATAAGATGATTTATATCGATCCACAGATAGATCGCTCGACACGTCTAACACCGCTTTAGCATAATCTACAATACGGATCTCGGTGCTATATCGATTGGTACAGATGTAACAACACCTTAACTATGTACACTGGCAACTTCATCCTGTTTTAAAAAAATATATATTCAAAAATGGAAAGACTTAGCTACCACATTTTCGTCGTGTGGAGACTAGCAACTTCATCGATAAAAAAATGGAACAACTTACAAAATCCTCATACGATCCCCTCATAGATTGTACGTGGATGCGAATAATTAAGGATAGTGCTTATGTCAAAATCACTTTATCAAATAGGAAAAAATCAGTATAATATGTAAATAAATAATATGTAAACAATATAATGTGGTGAATGAATAAAATTATGAAAAATTGACAGTCAATAGGGGCTGCCGAGTTTTAGAACTTTTGTCTTAGAATTGCGCCATTATAAACATTTTAGTCTTAATAATATTATTTCTTAATGACGTCACGTGGACGTCATAATGTTACAATAGCATCTCGGCTAAGAGTAAGTACCTTATTCTTAGCATCTCGGTGAGGCAAACCTATGAAATTTTCTCCTACCAAAAATTGCTCAACGCTGGTAAAGAAGTTTTCACGTGAAGACCATGCACGCATATGCATGCAACGCATAGCACAAGTAACATTTGTAACAAATAAGCTCTATGGTTCATCATTTTGATCATTCTCCTTATTTAAAAATTAAAAGCAAAAAGCAATGCGTGAAAAACAATCGTTTATTTACGATAATTCATTAACGATGTTATCATTGCAGAATGTAAGAGTCTAGGGAACAGACGTTACCGCCCAGAAAGTGGCAATTACTCCAGTAAGAGTTGGATGTTTGTTGCCGCAGCATGACGCGAGGTTTCGGCGGGGCCCCGGTTATTATAAAATAATGAAAGGTGCGCCGCCCGCTGGGCACCACAATTGCCCTGCTTAGTGCTAGAGGAGCCCGTTTAGCTATTTTAATTTTTAGTTTGTCCAATAACGGTGTTTCGTAACACCTACAACTATTTTTTTTACGCAATCAAATCGTTGTTGTTATTTTTGCATTTTGTTGCTTCAATTAGGTAACAACCTAATTATCCAAAATTACGAGATTAAATTTGAGAAGAAATATTTTTTTTTTATATTTGTTTAAACTCGTTGTTGTATTTTCTACCTAGAAACGAAATCTACAAATTCCAACCCTTTTATAGACGTATCGACATCATGGTACCAAGACTGGTCTATATAAGATGCGAGTGGCAATCGATTGGTCGTCTTGACGTTCAGTGGACGGATAAATAATGATGATGATGATGATCAACGATAAATGGATGTTTATACGAAATACAGTAAAAAATTATAGGAGATTTAAACAAAGCGGTATTAAATAAAACATGCTAGTAATGTAATTCTCTCAATCAAATCTTTGGACATGCATCCAATTGGCAGAACCATTAATGCTGCTGATTTTATACAATGACTAGCTGTTGCGAGCGGCTTTGCTCGCGTTAGCGCGTTAAAAAATCGGTTGTCTGAAAAATCGGTTTACTGACGATAGTTGAACGTTACAACGTCATAAGAATATACTGATGTGCCGATTGTATCTCTTTGTCGCTCGTTCCGCGCTCTCGCTTGCACTTCAAGGCTTAACGAACGCCTCAGAGCGAGGTAACGCCACATGAGTCATGTTTTTCTCGTGCGTGCAGCCGGCTCCATTGAATTATAAGACGTTGTCACGCCAAAAAAAAAATTATGTATCCTATGTTACTTCTAGTACCTCCGAGAATATGTACAAAGTTTCATCAAATCGGTTGAGTAGTTTCCTCGTGAAGCGTAACAAACATCTCTACTTTCAAATTTATAGAATAAGTAAGGATAATGACGAATAAAAACGTCAGAAGTCTGTACAGAACTATCATAAAATCGCACAATGTTCAGGAGTTCTGTACGAACATCAGCTCAGTATCTCATCGATAAACGTGGTTAGTTTTCTACTAACACAAATATTTCTATAAAGCGTCCAGACCTAATTATGAACTAATTGCGGCGATGACAATCAGGTGGGGGCATGTGGCCGGACGGTTGGCTATCGGGGATCTTCACGCGCCGTCAGCTCACCCCCCGGACTAAGTACATTAAACAGGGACACCGGTGATAATTATTAAAATTGAATCGGCCATGTTTCCGTTTCAAGGATTAACTTGTGGATTCGCTATCGTTTTTGAATGAAATATCAAATATAGGTACACTAGCTCAAGAGCGACGATGGTCCAGTGGGTAAGGAGCTGGGACTCTTAAACGATTGGGTCTGAGTTCGATCCTGACCCCCCTGTGGTATATAATATAACAGGTATATAATATGTAAAGAATGTGCGACGATGGTCCAGTGGTTGGTGGACTCGGCTTCTTATGCAAGAGTTTCCGGGTTCGATCCTGACCCCTGTGGTGCCTTGAAATGGATTTTTCTAAATTTCCAAGTCCACCCTGGCCATCGCTCGCTCATCTTTAAAGGAAAACATCGTGAGGAAACCTGCATGCCTGATGAGATTCAAAGTCTTAGAAGTAGTGTAAGTTCACCAACCCGCATTGGGCCAGCGCCTCGGTGAACTATGGCCCGATACCTCGCCTGATTTCGAGGAGGAGACCCGTGCCCAGTAATTAGCCCCGCAGTGGACGGGAAACGGTTGAGAACGATGATGATGAAGATCAGACACGAAGCAGAGCTATCAGCGCCAACTGACAGTGGATTATAAATTAGATACTACATAATATCATATCTATAAAAAAAAAAAAAAAACTTGTGCCAACTTGCATGACTTTTAAAATGGTGAAGCAATTCTATCTTATACTAATAATTTAATTAGTCTGCTTTATTTAAGATTTACAGCGGCATCTTAGAGCTAATTATATCTAGCATATAGCCATCCTCGATAAACGGACTATCATCTGTTGAGTATTTCAGGCCATACATATATCCATATTCCATACTCACAAACAATACGGCTTCATAATATTAATCTAATAGATCACTCCCAAAGTGATCATTTTATATAACTTGAATTTAATGGTTACCGTCGTTAAATGGTAAAACTCCAATACATAAGATATCATTCATTTATCACATTGACTTCAAAGGTAAATATTAAACTGTATAAAAAAATGATCATATTTTATGAGTGCATTGAGAGACATCTGCACAGAATATCCGTTGACCTCTTACTCCAATCCATCGCATTTGGAAACTGACGAACCGCACGAAACTTACCGCACGTTACTTCGTGCCGTATCATGTGAGGGAGAAATGCCACCCCGACCGTACCGGCTCAAAACTGCTTCTTAAAAAAAAATGTCTGTCTCTAAAACATCAAAAAGAAACATACTAGCTCTTAATGAGCGTGGCAAATGAAGTATGAAAAAGCCAAACAAATTGGAATCAAACACACTTAAGCAATTTCACGAATAGGAAAGGCATAGCCTCGATCGAGGCTGTAATCAATGAAGTTATGCCGTGAGCTTAACTAACCGAACCGGCCGCGGAGCTAGGATTAATGGATGTTCTATATCTATTATTTTATTACAAAATAATATAATATATAGTTTAATTATATTATTAATTACTGTAAAAATTATACATACATATCATACGAGTATATTATGATGATGCTGTTGATTTTAAAATTTAAGCCTACCCACTCCGTAGCTGCTAAATAAATGTGTTTTTAAATTAGATTAGATCACGAACCACTAACCATAAAATTATACTTACACATTATTATTAAATACCATATTCTGTAGTTGTTTTTAAGTTTAAATACAAAATAATCATTTTATAATATTTATTTTCTTTTTGCGTAACACAAATAAGTATCTTCATTGGGAATCATTTTTATTTTGAGCGGGATCATTTATTTTTCTAATGAATATTTATATAGATGTACATAATTTTTCCTTTGTTAGCCGTGGAAGTGGTAGCCGTGACGTCAGCGGACAGTTGGTCAGAACGATAATTATTTTTAATTCCACCTCGTTAATAAGTCTGACACCTGGTTCCAATTAAATGGCTGGTTTGCATTTTTATGACAATGTTGCCAATGTGAATTTTGGTCGTTTGTCAAAAATTTTTGGTAATAAATAAAAAAAAATATTCAGTTATTTATTGGGCTTACTGTAAAAATTTCGTTCCTATTTCAGTCGTTTGTTAACATCGATTTTTATCAATTAGAGAAGTCTAACTTTTCTTCAGTGTAATAATAACTTTTCTTCAGTCTTCTATTCAGTGTAATATTAACACTTCTGTGTAGAGATTCGTTTTGTAGTTTGGTCACTTCTTCGCACGAACTATTCGAAACGTCACTATACGTGCTTCTGTCAAAGAGTGTTCTTCGTTAAAAAGTTTACAAATATTTATGTACCTGTTTTACGCTTTTCAGCTAATGTGGCTGTTTCATTGTCAATCTTGCTTGATGGACGACTAATTTGTATTTACTAAAACCTTGAAATAAGCTGTGAGCTTGTGATTTGAAACGCAATTTAGTTGTTGATGACCGCTAAGATAAATAGATACGGGTGTAGAATCAGCATTAATAATTTTATTTTAATTAATTATAATAATACATAGTTAAATACTTCTTTTATTTTATTTAAATACTTTGCTTTATTTCGTATCGATTTAATTACACTAGCAACATTAGCGATTTTCAAATTTGTCGGTAATTCGAAATTCGAATAAATTTAAATGTTTAAATCCAGCGATGGTGACTGTGTACTGCTCGCTGAGCTCGCCATATTGTTTCTTTCGAACTCGAATCCTCTCGAATTATCATTTATATACATCATCAAGAATCATAAACTCAGTGCGTGTGCGAAGTGTCGTTTTATCGTTAATCCAGGACATTGTCGGATTTGTCGGCGCCGACATCTACAGCAGCTAAGCAGAGACGCTGGTGAGTCGGTTGCATGGTTTTTCCAATCATCTATTTATCACTGGATAGCATTCGTATGAAACCTAAATACAGTCCACTTTATACAATATGTACAACGGGGGTATTGGTCGCTTTTGGCGTTTACTCAATCATGTCTATTTTTAGTAAAAACCATCTGAATAGCCTTGCCGTCATCATTTATTAATATAAACTTTGTCATGACGTTAACAAATACAACAAAAAAAGAATTATATAATTTAGTGCAGCGGTTCTGATACTATGTGCGTATATATAGTTCGGGGATTAATTTCTATTTATATAGATAGATAGATAAAAAATATAGATAGATACATCATTTTTCTCCAAAGTTTCGTAGAAACGTAGAGCACAAATGTTTAGTATGTCAATTCGCGACGTCACAAAGGGTATCTGTGTCTATCGTTTGTCTAAATGTAAAAAGAAAGTTGATTAAGCGAGGTTTCGTGGCTCATCCGACCGCTGCGAGGCATGTCCCTCCGTTTCGCTGAGTCACCGGGACTCCGATTGTTCCACGCATTGTCATGTCATACAGCCTCCGCCCCCGCCGTTTAATTACTTTTCATTAGACAATCTGAATGCTGCTTAATTGTGACCAGGATGTTACGTCATGGGTCATAGCCATGGCAGGTCGTGTGCCAATTTTCGATTGCACCTAACATGGTCAAAGAGTGAATTCGGTGAGCGAAGGTAACACTAATTTATTTTAAAATAAGTTAGAGTAAAATTTAAAATAAGTTTTTATATGACGTAATATTTGAGAATATTTAAGAGCGACAATGGTCCAGTGGGTAACAGGCTCGGCCTCTTTAGCGAGAGGATCCGGGTTCGATTCTGACCCGTCGGTGGTGCCTTGAAATTGGATTTTTCTAAATTTTTTAGTGCGCCGTAAACACGAGGTTGCTCAACGGTGTGAGAAAATATCGTGAGGAAACCTGCGTGTTTGATGAGATTGAAAGTCTTTGAAGGTGTGTGAAGTTGGTGAACTATATTCTACTCTATACTCCTCTCGTCTGACTTCGAGGGGAAGACCCGTGCCCAGCTGTGGGACACTTAGGGGTTGTTACTTTACTATTTAATGTTTATGCGATATTTAAACAAATGGCGTTTTTATGACAGTATTATTGATGTAAGGCAAATAGCAACGCGGTCTGCGTTTCTTCCTCCTTACGGTGTCGGAGCGCTTTACGATGTATGGCGTCTAAGTAAAATTGAACCGAGTGCTATGACAACAAAGAGGCTGTCGCGCCGTAATTCCATGATTTCTTAATTACTTAAATTCTATATTTTTTAAATTAAGAATTTTCATAATGTTTCATAATGTCGTTACCATGTTTTCTTTCATCTGGATTTATACACGGGAAATAATACCCGTACCAACATTCTAGTAATTTCCATATACTAAATAATAATATTTATGTACTCGTAATATTAATCGCCATATATCATATAATGTGACGCGATAAATTCCGAGTGTCCACCTATGTGTAGATGTCTCTGTGTGAAATATTACTGAGGTCCAGTATGTTGAGTAATTACTAGAACGTACTAGAATGATTTATTTGTTTGCATCATGGAATATTAATCATTGTCATCAGCTTCTATACATTAATATCATTAGAAGTTTGTGCTAAACTATTATTTTCAAATTGTCAGTTCTATAAATATATTTTATATTTTATTTTATAGAAAGTATGAAGAGCATACTTTGAATAACGACAAATTAAAGTTTTTTCTAGATAACATAATATTCTTAAGAGCACAGATTGGAAACAGCAGACAAAATTCGGTAGTTTTGAATAACTTTGTAACAGTAGGACGACTACACCTCAGTCCCCCGTAACCATGGTTACTGTAAAGTATCCGAAACTTCACGCATATAAAAAACTTAATATACCGCGATAAAATCCGTAAAAGTTGTTTCATTATAATGATTGAAATTCGCGTAAACGTAAGAAAACAATACATATTAAGTGGCACGTTAATTTAATTGAAGAAAACTCATTTACTTAGTTTTTCCTGTGTTTCGGATAAGAAGGAAGTATGGTCGTACCATCGCTAGCAGCAAGACTGCTATCAGGGCTGGCCCTAGATGATCTCTATCATGTCCAGAGGCGACGTTGACCATTAACCAGCAGGCAGCACGTCCGTCAGTTTGTCCATCCAAATAAAATGAAAATCTTTCCGCTAGTACTTTAAGTGAGTCATGTAAGTAGTTAACACTGATATAATGAAAACTCAAAGCAATGAACGGTGAAAGACATTATCCACTAAGTATCTATTATCTTTAAATAAGATTTTTGAAATAAAAAACGTGTGAATCTCCGGACTAATCTAAGTTAAACTAAATATTAATAATTGCAATAGTTGAAATTGAGATAAACTTAGGATTAATAAAGTATAGATAATGTAAGCAGATGTCAAAAATAAAATAATAATCTTAATTAATAATAACAACAGTAGTAGTAAAAAGTAAAGTATCAACCCTTATATTATGTCCCACTGCTGGGCACGGGTCTCCTCCTCGAAATCAGGCGAGGAGGGTAATGGGCCAAAGTTCACCGATGCACCGGCCCGATGTGGGTTGGTTAATTTCTCAGACCTTCAAAGACTTTCAATCTCATCCGGCATGCAGGTTTTGTCACGATGTTTTCCTTCACCGTTCACTTAGAAATTTAGAAAACCCCATTTCAAGGTACACATCCTGAGCCCCCGTGGCTCAGGATCGAACCCGGAACCCCTCGCCTAAGAGGCCGAGTCCGCTCAACATTAGACGGACCATCATCACTCAATAGTAATAGTAAATATACTAATTAATGGTTAGAGTGAGAGAGAAAGCCTACTATCGCTACCGTATGCGTTATAGAAAAAGAAGCGACATACACTGTCACCGTAACGCCTTACGTAACGTATCAGTTTAACCCCCCCCCCCCCCCATAAGAAGTTATCACTTCAAAATTGACAAAATTGCATGTGAAGTATATTTTATTTCCTGTATTCCCGTTGTATATTATCCTGTGGACCTGTAGTTATGTTTCCAGGTAGCGATATAGTAAATTTCCTTGGCGTGCCGGGCGGACCATCGGGCTCCCATACATTGCGCTTGAAGGACATTCATGACCTCCATTTACATAGTAATTGTCCAACCGCTGCTTACAATTATTGTTACGACTAACAAAATTAATAAAATTCACATGTACGGTTTTTATTGTCCCTGTTGATGCCAGTGGCTAGTATTCGGTCGTCTTGGCGTTTATTGAGGGTGGCCATTAGCAGTGGACGGATAAAGGCTAATGATGATGATGATAAATTTATCTTATTAAATAATATGTATGATTATGATAACTTAAATGCAAATAGTAATAGTAGTAGCTTAATCGTTTGCTCATTTATTGAATAAGGAGCTTTTTAAAGTAATTTCCTAATTTATATCAAGAAATAGTAATATGTAGTAGGATTAATAAACTAGAGGAGACCTTTACAAAGAAAAGGGATCCTAAGTTAAAAATAAAGAAAGAAAATCATAAATAAAATATAATTGAAATTTAAAAAAAAATATTATTATCAATCCATTTATCTTACAATCTATGCTAGTATTATTATCTTAAAATCTATGTACTGTAGACTAACACTGTAGACTCTAGTCTTTTAAAAATCATCTTCAGGACACTATTTGAGCTCCCCCGAATTCGGCTCTTGAGGGAAGCTACTGTAATAAAACCACCAGATCCAAATAACAGCTTCTTTATTCTCGGTAATACAATAATATCTCGTGATAACGGGTGATGCCAATACTGAGTGAGACCGAGTGTTTCCGAATCGTTCCTTCGTGCGAAGAACCCCGCCATTCAACCGTCAGCACTTTTTATCTCTTTTGCCCCTCCAAAAGACCGAACTCAGTATTGCCAACATCCGTGTTGCCATATTAATTAAAATAAATTAAAAGTTTATTCAAAGTATGTTCATCCTTAAAATATATATCCTTACACTACAATTATGATATTTATTATTCACTAAAATAAATGCAAACAAGAACACTACTTATGTAATTTAATTATTGTTATCCTAAATCAGTATTCGTAAAATAAGTTTTTATAGTTTTTTATTACATTCTTATATCACCACCGTTTATGTTGATAAGTTTTATGAGTAATAAAATGTTTAATGTCTTGAAATAACAACACAAAACTATACACTATAGCCGACCGCCGAATAGATTCCGAGAAAAGTTCATTAATTCCGGCCTATTTTTGAGTATTTTTATAAGTTTCTTATGAACAATACTTTTTTAAATTTTAACCTTTAATAATATATAAATAAATAAAAATAATAATAACGTACGACACGTCTTGTCACTAACGATATATATAATATATAAATAAATAAAAATAATAATAACGTACGACACGTCTTGTCACTAACGATATTTTGATCATTAGTAAAAATTTGTGTGCGTGTTTTTTTTTTACAAAAATTTTTAGGTGTCTCACAGGACACCTACTAATAATACAGCATTAATTAACTCAAAATAAAAAATGTTATCAATAAAAATAAAATTAAAAAATACCTTAAAAAATATGAGCATAATATATAACATTAATCCTTCGTCGCTAAGATTAAAGTAAGTATATTTATAAAGTATACAACATATAATATATTATTAGTTTATTTATACAAGTTTTCATAATATAAAATAGTTTAATTACAAGTTAAAGTAGCTTTGAAGAGGCAGTGAGCTGGTTACAAAGGAGAACATATGGTCGATGGGCCATTAAGGTTCAAGAGTGGAGGCACGGTTGACGAAATGTTGGTGTCCATGCAGTGGCCGGTCCATATTGGATGCCAATGGCAAGGGATCGGTCGTCTTATCATTGTAGGAGATCTATGTTCAGCAGTGGACGAAATAGGGTTTATGATGATGAAGATGATGAAATAACTTTTCACAACCATATTGTGCCCTAAGAAAAGATATATATGAGAATATGTTCATTCGACGGCCCCTTATAAAAAAATTCATAAGAACGTTGAATCTACGCAAACCAGCTCCAGTCTTTGTTTTATGACAATGAACCCAGTTTCATGCTAGCCAGTCGTTTGCAGTCCAGACTTGACCGGCACCATTACAATTAATTAAAATACAATGTACGTTACATTGCCACCGCGAGAGCCGTCAAAACGTCAGCCCCGCAAAAATATGGAACCCTAAATGTTGAAGCTCGTGTAGCAAAATGCAAATGGCGGATTTCGTCACGAGAAACTTGAATTTCGGTTATATCTTGTTATTTATTATGTAGGTGGCAGTTTATGCAAAAACACGTTACGATGGTAAAAAACAATCGCACTACAAGTGTTAGGAATTTAGTTAATGAGGACCTATCGTCAATTATAGTGGATTTTTAATAATTATAAACACATAATATATTTTTAGCGTACACTACTTAAATGTTGAAGAATATGCTTATTAATTCCACACAGAAAAATGTATATAAAATAAGAAATATACAAGGAGCATCAAGCGAGCAAAGCTTGGCACCAAACTATAGGATTCGAAATAGCGAAGGTCCAACACGTCGGAGATCAGTAGAATTGAAATGAAGTTTGGCAGGACACTTGGCTGGACAGAGGTCCACGCTTAGCAACAGTAACCGAATGGTAAATCTTTATAGCTTAAATATTTCAACTAATAAACAATCAAGTTTAAGACGAATTACTTTGTCTACACTAATATTATAGAGAGGAAAACTTTGTTTGTTTGTTTGTTTGGTTGTAATGAATAGGCTCAAGAACTACTGGACCGATTTCAAAAATTCTTTCACCATTTGAAAGCTACATTAACATAGGCTAAATTTTATTCTGGAAAAAATAGGGTTCCGTAAGATATTTGGGTTTTTCGGACACAAGGTGTAAAAAATCAACCAGAAAAGTTACTTATTTTGCGTATTAAGATCCCGTTGTCAATCTTGGTTAACGCAGGTGAAGCTGCGGGTAACAGCTAGTTTATAATAAAGCTAAAATCGCCACCAATGTTTAACACTTTGATGGAATGTGAATTAAGCTATCGAATTGATAATACTAAAAATGATTCGATTCTGAATAATAAAATTGATAGTTTCATATTATTTATAAACAGATAAATACAGAAACGATATTTTTGAGCAGTTTTTGTGAATATTTACTGAGCTGTTAGTAAAAACTCTGTTTCGATTGTGGGCAGTGCGGTGTAAACGAATGATAACAAGATAAAATATATTTATATTAAATCACTTGTTATTTTTTCTATTATTAAATAATATCATCGAATTAATATTTTAAAATAGAATCTAAATAAGAAAACAGACGTGGCACGTATTTTTCATGTAATTATTACATATACATTTTAAACATAAGTTGAGACAAGAGGCAAAGTCTTGGCGTTCATAAAGTTCATATTTTCAGCAGTAGGAAGATAAAGACTGATGATCATAGCGTGTGGTTTTGATGTCTAAGATCGGCGTTAGCCACACAACACTCCGACTGCACAGTTGCCTCCTTAAGACAAAGTAAATCTGTTACTAAGAAGAGTAATGTAACTTATTCGCGAGTGTTGAAAGCCAGTTTTCAATAACTCAGTTTATAAAAAAACACATAATACGCTAAATTTTCACTCTTCCACTATGAAAGCCTATTTTTTTACAGATGTTTGTACATTTGCAGAACGAAGTTGGTACAGCTAGTTATTATATAAATATCACTTCCACGTATTATTATGAACAACGTGAAGATTACAAATTACATTTCAATCATATTCAACTCGTTTCGCAAGTTCCCTTTCATTGCAGACTTTATTAATTTCCCACTTTTCCGCGTCTAAAATAATTTCACGAGCGACGGCCCCGCTACAGGCGGCCACATCACTGAATATCGTTATCAGGGACAACAATGACTTTCTGACTGGCTGGCGATCTTCAAACGTAATTCGAATTTTTCACGGGAGGGAAGCCCTCGCTCCAGTCGGATAAAAACGAGAACAATCAATTTATTTGTACTAAAACAACGCTTATATAGCGCTTTCTTTATTCAGTACCCATTTTATATGTATTGTTAGTATGACTAACTAAATTGTGCAAATAGCTGTCTCCTTAATAAAAACATGTTTTAATAAGTTTTGCACGAAACGAAAATGCACTGTAGAGTCTAACTGGTAATAGACTAGGTCTAAATTTACAATTTGGTCTTTACAAAGTATGCTAAGTTAAGTATTGATTTAAGTATACTCAAGTAGTAGTATATAACAAAAAAAAAACTAAAACTATCAACATTTCGAGACTAGATAGAGTGCAATACACGACATATTGTATCACCGCGTATTTGTTTCCATTCTAGAAGCTGGTAGCGAATAGCAGTTCCACCGCAAAACCAATTTAACCTAGCACCAGTCCCCACGAGTCATGATAGATTGTTTTTCATTCAAATATCGAGTTGGGTGCAAAAATTTAGTCGCGATATCTGCGGGGCCGGTCAACTGAGACCGCACTACAAACATATAGTATATTCGCAATCAATAGATAAAACCTCAAGTCCCAAATCCATACCATAAAAAGAGTCTTATGCATTAAAATACACAATTTGATGTTTTAAGAGTATATTTTAAGTATTTTTCTTAAGCCTTTTTATTTATAGAATATGCAAAAAGCTGCCGTTAAAATTATTTGTTTGACTTCTACTACGACTTTGTAGGTATTTTCGTTTATTCACACAGAGTTCAATCTTTGACGCTGAATGAAAAATAACGATTAAGAAAGGAAAATTTAAAATCAACAACTTTCACATTATAGATCAACATGCATTAAGCTAGAACCATATTATTTTTACTTAAATAATAAACATTAAAATGAATCCATGGCTAGAAAATTTTGAATTAGACAAGATCTTATAAAAGAAAATGGTATTGTAAAAATCAAGCTTTTAACCAACACCATTACGATATGTTAATTATTATGTTGTTCGTGTGTATCAATGTCGGTGTTATATAAATCAATATTAAAATTATATAAGTTATCTTTCTTATATAATACTTCAATACCATTAGAATTGATAACTACAAATATAGAATATATTTGTTACCAACATTTGAAACTCAAAAGAAACCTATAAAAAAAATTGATTTATGTAACAATATAGTTTGCGTATACTGTATAAATACTCCACGTGCCTCTCGGTAATTGAGTGAGGCTCCAAGTCGCCCGTCATCGTTCTAGTATATTTTGGCGCCTATCCCCAGCCTATATTTTTTACATGCCAGATCAATTATGATTTCAAATTGGTTTGATGAATCTGAATAAAATCCATTGGCGTTGTTTAATTGGTCCGTTGGTCTGTAGTCTGTACACAATGGTTGTGTCTGTTGTCTGTTTTGTTAACTTGGTAATGAGCGATAGTCTCTTTTGTTGATAACACCTTTGAGATGTTAACGGTGAACCGTTTTGTTATTAATATTGACGTCTGTGGAACATTTTGACAGCAAATATTTATTAAAAATATTTACAAAAGTTACAAAAAACATCGATAAGAAATTAAACATAATATTGTTTGAATGGTTAAGATTCAGACTGAAGATAATTATTTTTTTAAGTAATTATGAAGACGTTGCATGTTTACTGTTTATTATTTCTTTTTAAAAGTATAATGTCCATACGTTTTAATTTCGTTATTTAAATAAACGTTCGTGTACACATCAAATGATATAATTTGCCATGTACAAGAAATATTAAAATGTAATGCGTGTACGCGTAAAACGCAACCGTAAATGCAAATGGCGACGAAAATTGCGCGTAACGGAACGCGATGGGATCGGGTTAATTGTTTGATATCAGTTTATCATGGCAAAAAGCTAGCGATGCATCCCATGCGTGGGCCAGTGGGAACGAGGGCGATCAAGGAGATATGATTTTGATAAATGCGAGGAGACGTTAGGCGACTGCAAGCCGTCACGCAACGTGCCTGACTGATGAAAGTTGGCGAACTCGACTTATTTTTGATATATCGATCAAATATTTTAATTAATGGACCGACTTTTTGATTAACTACTGACGCCTTATTTAAGCACGCCATCTTTGAATTCTTTATTCAAATATTTAAATTTCGAAAAGAGAACGTTGTTTAAAATAAAGAATAATACTGTCATTAAAAATTGCTGATATAATCATATGTTTAAGTTTTTACGATGCTGCAAACATTTATTTGAGCTGTGCATGCAGATTCCAGACGTTCAGAAATGATCAGAATTTTCAAAGTATTTTTTATTCTAATTCTTTAATAGATCAAAAATAGTTATTCAAAGTTGTACTAAGGCGGCGCTTTTTTTTCAAAAATTATGCATGTTATTTTATAGAGAATTATTATAATGGCTGATGAATTTAATATTTTTAGGCATACGCTGGATAATTCATGTTCACTAAGATATTGGGTAGATATTATATCTGATGTTTTCAAAAACCTTCTATGCTTTATACAAGATCTACGCAAATAAAATCATATTTTGTTATCGGAATTTACAAGGTAATAGGTATTTAACATTATTACGACAATTGAATATAATATTGTGTATTAAGTTTCACCTACGTTTTCATTGAGTAGATATTCATTTTCTTCAGGTCAAAGAGTACTCTATTTCTTTAACATAAATACTCCACGCTTGGGCACGGTGGGGTAAAGAAAGGCTAATAACTTAATTAGTAAATGTTGCTACATTATTCTTGTTAAATATTTTATCTGATAGTTGGCAAATAGAAAAGGGGATTCTTACAATAAAATGTATTATTCGATTTGCAAAAACATGACAAAGTAATGTAGACATTTAATATGGCTATTAGTGTTATCTATCGACGATAACACACTATAGGTTGGGTTGGCAATGTAACATGCGAATTCATTAGGTCATATTATAAGCTAGTGTTTTAAAGTTTCAGCTGTCTATTAGCTAGGACTATCAATAATTCAGGATGTGATAAACGTTTTATATCTGTCATATTACAAAACAACACAAGAAACACTTGTTACTTTCCATCAGTACCTACATATATATAAATTTTGCGCATTCAATAATTACGTCAAAAAGGACGTAATTATAAAATGCGCAAAATTTATATCTACGAGAATGTAGGTACGTGCGGATAGTAACAAGCTTTTCTATACAATGTAATATACCAACAAATATGTGCTACATTATCACTTATAATATGCGAATATTATTAAGTATGCGAATATAATTAATAATTTTGCAATATTATTAAGGACAAACAATAATTATTGGTTTTTTATTTCATTCGGTTAAGAAAATGCATCAAATACTTTCACGAATTTGGGCGAGACAAAGGATAAATAATAATAACTTTAAATAAAACATTACGACTAGTTTATATCTCCTATAATATAAGATCACGACAACAGACATCCTTAATTAAAATAAATGGCAAAATGTGATTTTTTTTTTTTTTTTTTTCGTAAAATGTAATATCATTTATATACATTTTATGATACCCTATCTGCATTATCTCATCTCTAGTATTAGCATACAAATTACCAAAGTAAAACACAACAATAAAATCGAAATACGAACGAACTAACGTACCTACTGGCGAACCAACGTACCGTCGAACCAACGTAGCGTCGAACCAACGTACCGTCGAACCAGCGTACCGTCGAACCAGCGTATAGACACGTATGGAGCAACGTCGCAGGGGTGCGAGGCAGCCGATGCAATCGCACAAGCGTACAGACAGCAAAAATTATTGTGTACAAGTAATATAATATGTATTTATTTGGAAATGCATATAATTTTAATAAAAAAGCATTCTGCTGTTCACGTGCCGAAATGGTTTTGCTTTTGCAAATCTAACCAATAATATTGAATTATTTATAAAATTTATATGGAATGAAAGATCGCATTCAAAAAGAAATTACTAACATTTGGTTGACGATACAAAAGAAATATTAATACTCTATAACAAGTTCAATTCATGATACTCCGTTAAAAGATTTCGAATAAAAACGCCATTATTATGAAATGAAATTCATTAAAATACTCACATTTAATAATCATTAGATAGTTATAATCATAAATTAATTTAATTCGACAAGAGAGTTGAATTCCCTGTTACGTGTATATTTCATTTGTGATAAAGCATCGACGTGAATTTATTTGCTGACGGTGTTCAAATGTAGCAAAAACATTGGCAAGTTCCGATGCTATCGCGATGTAACTATGTTTCATGATTAATTAAAAACAATCATATTATATTTATAATTAGTTGTAACGCCCTGAAGGGTTGTCTATTGGTAGGCAATGTTTGTTTAGGGTCAAATAAGTTCCTCACCATGGTTCAAGGCTTGTCGTGACGGTGGAGTTCAGTAGCCTAGGGTGAACCCAGCACTTTGGGCAAAGCGAATTGAGCCGAGGGGTCTCTTTGTCCCCACCATGGTTCAAGCCTTGTTGTGGCGGTGGGACTCAGTAGTCTAGGGTGAACCCAGCACCTTGGGCAAAGCGAATTGAGCCGAGGGGACTCTTTGTACCCTCTTTGAAGAGAGGGCAAAAGATCAGGGGGCAAGGGGCGAGGACGGGAACCTTGCCTCATGTCAATCCCCTGAGGGACTGACTAGCCGTCGTTGCTTTCAGATCCGGGGCACCCCACCAAAGGCGGCAGTGGTGGCACTCGCCGGGTTTTAGTGGGTAGAGCTGCGTCCACTAACTAGCTTTTGGGCGCAGCGAGTCCCACATACCCGCCTTGGTAGACCCACTCATCCGCGGAATGCCTAAGCGCATTTCCCGACGTTAAAGAATAAAAAAAGGGTAAATTAAGTTGGAAAGTCTTTGGTAGCTTCGTACTTCAAGTGCTTGTGCTCCAAGAATATCTATATCTTAAGTCTAAGAATAGGCCGCATATAAATGAGTTGCCTTTTTTCCATTAACGCCGGGAAATGTGCTTAGACATCCCGCGGGCGAGTTCTTTCGTGGCGCGGACTCTAAGTAATTTAACCATGCTTTTAGCAACTTATTTGACACTGAGACTTGGGCGCTCATAGATTGAGTGCTACAGGGAAGTGAGGCCTATAATAATAGGTAAAACTGCCTAAATGACACATCATACAAGCCTTGTATTTCTCTCTTTTATTTACTTTTAAATAAGGAACGTTGAATAACCAATGCTTGCGGCTTAGTCACTTAATATCTGCGGTATTTTTTTAAATAATATAATTTCTTATTGTAACATGTTTACATCGTTATGATAAAATGGTGTTGAATTAAAAAAGCCGCAAGTTTCAAGTCACGCAATAACGTTTTTGTGGTGAGACAGTTGAGCCAATCAACTAGACAGACGTGAATTGTTTTATTGTTGTAACGCAATAAACAATTACACAAATTGGTCATTATGACAATTGCTAAGCAATTTGTCTTTTTTATTATTAGTATAAATACATTTTATTATAGTACCCAGTACCCACATATTATGTGGGGAACTATTGTTAGCTGTATGTTTCTATGTTAATTGTGTATTTGTAAGTGTTTAAGCTGTTGTTCCTCCTAAAAATTAAATAAATAAATAAACGGTGAGCGACGATGGTCGAGTTATTGACTCGGCCTCTTGTGCGAGAGGTTCTGGGTTCGATACTGACCCCCCGAGTGCCTTAGTTGAATTTTTGGAAATTTCTAAGTGCACCTTAACCCAGTGAAGGAAAACGTGAGGAAACCTGCATGCTTGATGAGATTGAAAATCTTTGAAAGTATGTGAAGTTGAAGTGGCCAGTGCATCGGTGAACTATGGCGCAATACCCTCCTCGCCCGATTTCGAGGAGAAGACCCATGCTCTGCTGGGACATATATAGGTTGATACTTTAAATAATTATGTACGTATTATGTATGTTTGTATATATTATATGGGATTTTTAGATAGTATTTGTGTTTATTTATTTATTAAATCATAAAAATTATAAGCACATGTCGGGATTCGAATTTCGAACACGCGACCCTTGCGGTAACGTGACCACTCAACACGGCATTCATCTTCATCATCATCATCAGCCTGCGGCAGTCCACTGCTGGACATAAGCCTCTCCTAAGGCACGCCACTTTTCTCTATCTTGAGCTTTAAACTCGGCATTAAAACAAGTTAATTATTAATTCTGATAGAACATCAATTTAGTCACTTGTTCCAAAGTTGAACATTATGGACCCGCGAAAAAACTTGGTAGATGTACTTAATTGTTTTAACATTTAACAATTAATAATAACCAGTTTTTCAAAAACTTATTTAACGCCTTATTCCCGTTATATGCATCTATATAAAGATAGTGTGCATTCAAATATAAGAGTGATGGTCTAGTTGTGGGCACAATGAAAAGTTGGCAAGCTTTGGTTTAATTTAAACCGGCGCGGTGCTTCTGAAATTGGGTTTCTGTTCCTGTGTGACTTTTTTCCTTCACCTACTTTGTCAACTTGCTTTATCATCGATGCGGTGTGAGAAAACATGATGAGAGAACAAAGATTGATTGATGATTGATACTACGGTGGAGTCTTAATCTCAGTTTGAGAAGAGCCCAGCCCAAACGTTTATACCGAAGGTTTATATTAAATGTATTAACATTACATAAACGCACTTTTATTTCATAATCCATCAAAAGTTTGCATGCATTAAATGACTTTTTACGAAATTCAATAAATTATTCCGCTATTATCATTATTTTCGACTTATAATAATTATTCGGTCCCTCATCATCATCATCATCATCATCATCATCATCAGCCTTTATCCGTCCACTGCTGAACATAGGCCTCCCTCAATGAACGCCAAGACGACCGATCCCTTGCTACTCGCATCCAACACGGACCTGCCACTGCACGGAGATCGTCTTCCCATCTGGTTAATGGCCGACCAACACTTCGTCTACCTAAACGCGGCCTCCACTCTTGAACCTTAATGGCCCATCGGCCATCCGTTCTTCTGAGTGCCCGGTCGGTCCCTACTCACTGAATAAAGGCACGTCTAAATGAATATAAAAAAACTGACCTTTGACTAAAATTTTAACTTTGAATCGAATTGTAAAAGCATTTCATGACTATAAATATTTTCATATAAAATTTATTCATTCAAGATTGTTCATCATACATTTCATCCCAACATTGTACGAGGAATGTAAGATGAATGAACGAACATAGACCGAATAGTCCAACCCATTCGTTAACATTTCCACTCGGTCATAAATAAAATTCTTCGAGTTAGTTTGATAAGCGCAAAATTAAATTTACGTCCACCGTGCGCTGTTTAAGCGAGCTTTGAAAAAGCAATGTTTTATGTAATCTCACGACATCTTTTGCCATCTGGGATGTTAAAATGTGTATAAATAATTCTGCACATGTTAAGCTCTTAGCTCTATGCTAAAGTTTATTAGTAAAATCTTTAGATTAGACATATTAATAATAATCTAAGGTAAAATCATTGTTTAATCACTACTTTGGTATTTATTATTTTTTCATTCAACAGCCAACAACTTGATTAAGGCCTTTGTCCACTGCTGGCCTTCACCAAGGGTCTCCATAACGGCTGGATTGAGGACCGCATCTAGAGGATCTCTGTGACCTTCCAGGTCTTCAGACCACCTAGTAAATAGTATGAGATAGAGATAGAGGCTTAATAATACTTATAATAGATTTAGGGCCTATTTCACAACCTCCAGATAAGTTCCGGATAGGCTATACACAACATATTTGACAGATAGAGTATCTGGATAGCCTATCCGGAACTTATCTGGAGGTTGTGAAACAGGCCCTTAGGTTGTAACTGAAAATCAGCCGATCTTTCTTCGGATTAATCTTTAAGTACTGAGTTACATACACCTTATGCAGCACACATACTCTGTATTTTATTGTGATCTTATTAATGCTTGAAGATTTATTTTATTTTTTTATTTGTTAGTTTTAGTTTTTGTTGTTCTCTTTTAATATGTATGTGTAATGTGGAGTTGTGAATAAAAAGTTTATCTATCTATCTATATATTTAGTAAATGTGTCTAACAGTATGATTTACTCACAAGAGGTGCTCATACCTTTGCATGTTACAAACAGCTATTTTCTATATTAGATGAACAAAGTTTAACAGTACTTGGTGGATATCATCATCATCATCATCAGCTTTACCCGTCCACTCCTGAACATAGGCCTTTTTTTATGTCGAAGTGGAAATGCTTTCGCACCATACCAGGGCGTCGGGTAGGCACACTAGCGTGTGTGGAGACTCGCATTGGGTTGCACTACCCCACTAAAACCACTGCGAGTGCCTTCAGTCGCTTTGTGACGGTCCAGGATCCGTATTCAATAGATTCACCTTAGCGACAGACTGGCCCTGGTAAGGCCAGATTCTTCAGATACAGGGGGACTGCCCGATGCCTCTCTTAATGAACACCAAGACGACCAATCCCTTGCCACTCGCATGCAACACTATATACTTGATGGCTATCGTTGATATAATTTATTATAATATTTGATTAGCTTGTACGGATACATGATATACAATAAAATATTTTTACATTTAATTCGATAGAAGATAAAGACAGTTTATTGGTTAACTTTAGACGTGACAAAATTGTATTAAGTATAGTTTGGTTACACTAATTTACTTCATACCTAGTTTAGTTAAAACAAAACTATATGGGTCCGAATTTTGAAGTTTTGAAAACTTTAGAATATGTGGAATTTATATCCCTCTCTCTCATTTCATAAATAGATGGGATAGTCGTGTTTTGTTTGTAAACATTGTACCTAGAAAGCCCAGATTATAAATATAATTCGTCCGCTACTTGCCATGTTCTCCTCACCAATAAGTAGCAACTCGATCATATTACGTCCCAAGGCATATCTATCACTTTTGAGACGAAACACCGAATACTTATATTTTATGCATATCATTTATAATCGATGTGATGCCGATCGGGCCGTGTGACGAAACATTGGACAAATATGATGCATGGGACGATGCGCGATAACCAACCTCTATACCACTTAATAGCTCACAAAACGACAATCAAACAATACTGTGCTTTATCTCTTTGTGATACGGTGTATGTATTTATTCGCGATAGCAAATGTAAGTTTGTCTGGATGTTACTATCGCAATTATTAGTGCAGTAGAATGAATGCGAGCTCATTTGGTGTATTACCTGTCTACTCACGTGAAATGAGTGATGGAGGCTTTTAATGATATATCTGGTGGTTCTGCTCGAATGGGATGAATAGTGCTCTACCGTATTTTAATCTATCATGATATGTAACAATGATTCCGTATCATATTGTCTATGTGTTAATAATGATTGGAATTCAAAGCGCGTGAGTTGATGTTAACATATTTTTAGAACACAAAACGAGATTGGCGCTTATAAATATAAGAGAGAGAGAGAAAATTTAATATAATTTCAAATAATTCTAGAGCAGTGTGTTTTTTTTTAATCGGGCTTGGCCCACCACACTTTCCCACCGCTGCAACTCCTGTATAGCCAGGATCGACAGCGGCAACCACCAAATGACCATTTGATACGATCTCCGGGAGCCCGGGGGATATGTTAAACCCGCAACGAAATTAATCAGAAGAATTTAGGAGGAGTAGGAAAAATTCCAGTTTCCCTCCCTGTTCAAAGCGGGAGACAGTACAAGATTGCAGTGACTAACAAAGTCAAGAAAAAAGAAGATAGCAGCCAGGTGAAGCCCAGCTGCAATGCACCACGGAGAAATAAATTTAATGTCTACAAATATCTGCAGAGAGAGAATAATATACCTATGTATATTAACTATGAGTTATTGTATAACTTCGTGTTATATTATATTTGCAGTGTGTATGTGGTTTTTGAAAGCTGTATATTGAGTAAACTGGGATGTGCTTCGACATCACGTTGGCAAGCGCTGGTAAAGTTCCTCCGGAACCTAGAGCTTCTCTCTTTAGGCGGAGGTAGACCACACGGACTAAGCCCCAGTGGGTGAAAATCTCTACAGACCGAAGGCTCTTCCCCTCAAGATGATCTTAGTAGAAGATTTTCCCCCTCCTCAAAAAAAAGATAAGCGAAGGTGGAGCAACAAATCCTAGTTCACGTGAATCCCTCATGACTGTATCGTACCAGCCAACTAATTTCTTTCGTGTAACAGTTGTGCTATTAAGACCAGTCTATATGTAGCAGTATTCGTGTAGTCAAATTAATGGCGTCACTTATCGTCTCTCGTCTTAGTAAAGGCAATACGTAATTGAGTTAACTGGGTTAGTCTCAGATGTAATCTTTGTATTCATTTTTTTTTTGGAAGAGTGAAGCAAAGCCGTTGCATAGCTGACTTTTCAAATATGAGTATGCTTTTTTCTTGAAGGTCAATACCGTGGGTGGCAGCTGATTCAATATAGTGATAGTGCGAGACAGGAAATGTCGTAAAAATCGAGTTATTGTGGAGGCTGTGTCTGCCAGTTTCACTGCGTGAAGCATAAAAACCCTCGGTAGTCCATTTGATAGACACATTAAGGTGAACCGAACCGAGTTCACTTAAATTAATCGTTGCTTATTGCTCATTGCTCTAGTCTTGCCTACCTTGGAACGCAAAATTACCTACTTCTTTTGAACACAGCAAATTTGGAATAAATAGGCAGAACGGTGGTACCAACTTATCTCACGTACAAGCTACTTTTGTCTCATACACTAATAGTGCCGATCGTGCATTGCATGGAATCTGGCTGATATGATACCGGCTTAAATTGACAGCCTTTGTTGCCAGTTGCATGCGGTTTGTAAGTTTCCGCTGGCCCATTGGGGGATGGGTAGAAAAAGGGCAACGCATCTACATAACCTCTGGTTGAGCGGATGTTTATGGGCGTCGGTAACCACTATAAGGCTCCAAAGGCTTGCCTTCTTAAATATGGCATTTAAAAATCATCTTAATCGTCATCATCATCAGATTTTATCCGTCTACCGCTGAACATAGGCCTCCTTTATCCTACTTCATCATCATCATCATCATCATCATCATCATCATCATCATCAGCTTTTATCCGTCCACCGCTGAACATAGGCCTGCTTTATCCTACTGCATAATGATCATCAACATCATCACCAGCTTTTATCCGTCCACTGCTGAACATAGGCCTTCCTCAACTTATATCTTATCCTACTTAGTATTGTATAATTTAAACTATAGAAGATCTTATGAGTATCAATAGAAACCTGAGTCCAATCTCGAATCGATTCCTATTATAATTCTAAAGATATATTATCAAAATCAATGATTAAGTTAGCAGGTGTACATACGTTAAAGATAAGAGTCATAATAAAGCTTTTAATTTAATCAGTTCTACAAGATTATTTAGAAGTTAATTGTACCCGTTGTCAAAATATTTATTTAAGTACTGCCACTGAAAGATAAAACAATAATTAAAAGTAAAATACAGAAGTAACGGTTTTTTTAGGTTTTAAAGCTCAACATGAAAGCGGTTTTTAAATTAATACAGGTTGTATTAAAATATTGATGATTTTACAATTTACTATCGATTCTCATTATTAAATTATTATACTACTTTATTTCATATTTTAATATGAGTTCTCAATGCTCATTCCTTATATTAAAATACTAGCTGTTGCCCGCAGCTTCGCCTGCGTTAACTAAGATTTACAACGGGATCTTAGTACGCGAAATAACATTTTTTACACCTTGTGTCCGAAAAACCAAAATATCTTAAGGAACCCTATTTTTTATCAGAATAAAATTTAGCCTATGTTACTTGTGGATAATGTAGCTTTCGAATGGTGAAAGAATTTTTTAAATCGGCCCAGTACTTTTTGAGCCTATTCATTACAAACATACAAAAATAGGTACAAATCTTTCCTCTTTATAATATTATTAGTGTATTTTTTTTTCTAGAAACACGTAAAAACCATGGTCCCAAGATCAGCTATTTGTGACTGATCTTTGGACAAATACTTGGGTAAGCGATTAGTAGAATTAACTTACATATATTAATTAACCAGTATTGTGTTTGTGCAAGTGTATTACCAGCATTAGTGTTATAAGCACGTTGAAGTGGCAATAGGCTGGTCACATACTCAGAACAACAGATGGCCGATGGGCTATTAAGGTTCAAGAGTGGAGGCCGCGTTTAGGTAGACGAAGTGTTGGTCGGCCATTAACCAAATGAAAGACGATCTCCGTGAGGTGGCAGGTCCGCGTTGAATGCAAGTAGCAAGGGATCAGTCGTATTGGCGTTCATTGTGGGTGGTCTATGTACAACAGTGGATGGATAAAGGCTGATGATGATGATAAGTGTATTAGCAGTGGTGCCGAGCAAACATGTTATTAAATCCAGATGTCGAAAATTTAAAGGTTGATTATGGAACAAAAATTTTATATTTTAGATTAATCATCATAATTCTTAAAGTACTTGAAATTTCATCAGTTTTTTTTTTCAAATAAAATTAATGTTCGATTACGTACCGTGATGTTGATTGCGTAATAAATAACGATAAGTGAAGTATGTCTGATTTTTACAGAAAAGGTGCTTTGTATTTTTAAATAGCTTGAACGTACAATGGCGCCAAAATTAAAATGGAATTGGAATAAATTAAAACTAAATTTGAATGACAATGATGTGAGGATGAAATAGCCATGACCACCCGTCGACTGGCCGTTGGAAATAAATGATAAACTGTATTACATCGTAAGGTGATGGCCGAGTAGGATCGACAGAGTAGGCTCTACTTCAAGGAGTTTTAAATATGATCTACATATAAAGGGTGTGTATTTTTTATTTTCTCAGGCACCAGATCTTATATACATGGTTTGATCGGAAATAGAAAAACCGTAAGAAAACCTTCATGCAGGATGCAGGTTTTATTACGTTATTCGATACTAAATATAAATCATCTTTGAGAATACGTCAAACGTTTACGTTTACGCGAATTTCACATCTTATTGAGTATTTTATAAGCCCGGAGTTTCATATACTTTACAGAACGCTCCACGTTTGCCTTGGTCACGGGAGGATTAAGGTTTCAGACATCCTATTGTTACAAAGTTATTTGAAATTACCCGATGATGCATCGTACACATCGATAAAAAGTTGTTTGTAAGGCATTTTTAATAAACTTTATAAAAAAAATTGGAATAAAAATATTAAATTTGCTTTTGAAGTAAAACTTCGTTACATGTATATCTACTATCTAGAGCATAACTCTATCTAGAGCATAACTAAGATATTTCTGACGGAAGTAACGAATTCAAGAAGTTCAAAAATAGTAATTTTTTAAAACACTACTCACGTTACTCAATTAATTTAAAAAAATATTAATTAATTAAAAAAAACTAAAGTTCTATTCTAGAGGTCATTAAACTTCGATATCTAATGGAATTCCCGTCGTGCGTCCCTTCTAACATTGTTTAACTTATCAAAGATTTTAAATAGATCTCAAATGAATTGCACAAAACAATGCGGCTGTATTTTATCTTATATACGAGTTTAATTGTTGACATTATATTGGGTTAAATAATCTTATCAGTGTTATCAGCGTCATACACCTTTGAAATCGGTTTATAATGTCGAATCTTAGCTTACTACTATAATATTATAAATGTTAAAGTTTCTAAGAATGGATGTTTGTTACTCTTTCACGCTAAAACTACTGAATGGATTTTAATGAAACTTTATAATAATAAAGCTTATATTATGTCAGGATGACACATAATTTATCCCTGTACTCACACGGGAATGGGAAGTACGCGGGTGAAACCGCGAGCGCTGCTAGTATAATATAAAATTTTAAGTGTAATATAAGAAGTGAAACTTTTCGAGGATTAGTGCTAATCGATGTTTTTGGTATAACGTAAAGTAAACTCTTATATGTCTCACTGTTGGGCACGGGTCTCCTCCTCGAAATCAGGCGAGGGGTAACGGGCCACAGTTCACCGATGCGCTGGCCCAATGCGGGTTGGTGAACTTCACATACCTGCAAAGACTTTCAATCTCATCAGGCATGCAGGTTTCTTCACGATGTTTTCCTTCACCGGTGAACGGGCGATGGTCTCGTGTTTAGGGTGCGCTTAGAAATTTAGAAAAACCCATTTCAAGGCACACACGGGGAGGTCAGGATCGAACCTGGAACCTCTCGCATAAGAGGCCGAGTCCACCCACCACTGGACCATCGTCGCTCAATAGCGTAATTCCGATACCTTATACCATAGGTTATCCTTTTGACAAGTCTGAGGTGACTTGCACGTGTTGCTTATCCTAAAGATCCTTGCAACCCTGTAAGGATTTTCAGGATAAGCAACTTAAAAAAAATATTCTTAACAGCTTATCTATCTCATTACGATTGCTACTCTTAAGCAATTTATGATGTCATATTAGAAGAACCTAAACGTAAGCCGATAACAGCCGAGTGTGGCCGAGGGCACCCGAGATGCGAGATTGTGCCCATTTTTCGTCCAAATTGCGCCCTTTGTTATGCAAAGCGCGCAAGCGCCGTGTGCGGGCCCCCGGTGCCCCGTGCCCCGCGCCCGCGTGACACGCTTATCGGGGCATCGCTCGTTCAATGCTAGTGACCGATTAGAATATTTCATCACCCGTTTCGGTAACATTTTTTAATCACTCGATACGGGCCAGTATGTTAACCTAATTTGGGCACTTCCGTCTAAACTATTTTGGACAAAGCGTTATTGTCTATATTCAAATCTTAGTCTTGTCATAACAGAAAGGGTTAACGTGATGAATGGCCGCGTGTTATGAGAAATTGACGGATATTAAGGTTCCAATGCCTCGTTTCGGAAGAGTTATTTGGCTGTATGTGGCATGACACTCGGACCTTGGAGTGTGTATAATACATTTACGGTTGACGCAATAATTTATTCTTATGGTATCAGTAAACTAGTCAAACTAGGTAAACTAACATGGCTGTTAATGGCGGTTAACATACGATTCTTGAGTCGACAGCTTTTCATTGTAGTGGCTATGCCAATGACGGGACGCGCGACGGGTTGATCAAATTAAGTAATTTAACCATGCTTCTATCACTCATCATCATCAGCCTTTCCATCCACCGCTAAACATAGGTATCTCTCAATGAATACTAAGACGCTTGATCCCTTATCAGTCGCATGGATGCGAGTTGCAAGTATTGCTTAGTATAAGTAGGTGATCTATAATTCGAGTTTTCGTGTGATTAATGTAATAACTTATAGTTTAGATTTATTATAATAGCGTACAATTCCGAGCACGTCCAAACTGCTCCACGACCAGATACAGATCTATTTGTGACTCCAGCATCACACGACTTTCGTTTCACTTAATGAATATTAAAAAAGATTTACTTTTAAAGACTTAAACTATTTCTATGTACGAGACATTTAGTAGAAATGACTATAATAATATTATAAAAGTGAAGCATATATGGCACCCTCCTCTCCTCGAAATCAGAGTCTCCTCCTCGAAAGCAGGCGAGGAACTCCACCTTGGGTATAACGCCATAAATCGCTCACTCTTCAAGGTGCATTAATTTTTTTTTGAAAAAGCTCGTATTCTAAGATAGGCACTTGTCGATCTCCGTCAGACTTTGCCCGGAAATCTCATTAAAAAAACCCTCTCCCGGACTAAGTGGTTCCCAACCATTGGTTCGTGGGCCTTGGATATTTCAGATGTTAACCCAATGGCTGTGCCGGTTTTCATTGTTTTCTAACTGAATAAATTATATACAAATTACAAGCTAAAAGTGTCATTAATCTCATCACTAAAATCATCAATCATATCCTGTGATCTCTATAAAACTGAAATTACTGTTTGGTCTGTTTGATCAAGAAAAGGTTGAAAACCACTGATTACTAGACGAGACAACTGATAATAAATAAATAATATTTTAAATTACGAAACGGTTTTCTTTATTCAAAGATTAGATTTAAATTAGCATAGACAAATATATGACCTAACTTCATCATCATCATCGGCCTCTATTTGTCAACTTTTGAACATACGCCCCCCTAGTGAACGCTAAGACGGCCGATTCCCTTGCATTGATTTGGCTCAGATATTATATTTATAAGGGTTAAGTTTATAGCTTTTAGCTATAGTTTGTATATAATAATTATTAAAAAGGAAAGGCGTTAAGCCTCCAGTCTCTAGTTTATTAGAAGTTGCGAAATCGCAGATAAATACAAAGTATTAGAATAGTATAACAAGATATGAATATGATATTTTTGTTGCAGATGCTTTGTTAATAAAGTGGGCTAGTAAAATGAACTTCTTAATACTGTTTTTGGTAAAGAATTTAATTTTTTATTATTTAGTTGAAACTTAAAAATAATCAAATTCCATTGGATAGAGTATATCATTATTCTAAGAATAAAACACTTCACTTTTTCAAAACCAATTTTACTGGTATCTATAATATTATGTTTGAATGGCTGAAGTGTCCAATAAGAAAATCATAATATTTAATTCCTTATTAGCTTATAGCTTTGGTCGCTTAGTATTTTTATTTATTTATTTATTATGTTATACATCCATCAATAACACCACATTAACCTGGTCCCGTGGTAGTTTGTATGAATTTATGTCGCAGGTTACTAGGAAATAAATTAAAGAAATGTATATATAGTTTTCGCAGCTTCCAAATGCTAATATGAATCTTATCTAAACATTTATACCTACATAAATATGTCTGTTTGTTCCAGCTAATTTTTGAAATGGCTGGACCGATTTTGATAGGACTTTAACTGGCAGGTAGCTGTTATAATAAGGAGTGACTTAGGCTATAATTTAATCATCATACAACCGGATACATCCGTAAATCTAAGTTAACGTGGGCGAAGCCGCGGGTAACAGCTAGTTTCCAATAAGATCATGTATTTATAACATGTGGGATATTCTTGTTCGAACATTAATTGATCATGGCGTAAATGTCAGAGTCGTGGCTCACGCATGTCTTTACTGAAATATATCTGCGATATGAGCATAAGGGCATAGTTTAATGGGATCAGTTATCCGTTAACCTTCTTCGAAAATCTTCTGTAGGTATCTCTTACTGCTTATCTTCTGTAGCTACCCCTCTAATATGTGGAAGAGGTTGACGCTGGCTTACGCGTCCTGGCCTGTGTGGAGGTGCTGCTGTGGTGGCTGGTCGTGTTAAGCGGTTTCTACCTAGCTGAGATTCTAGTAAATTTATTTACTTATTTTTCTTAGGGCCTGTTTCACAATCTCCAGATAAGTGCCGAATAGGCCATCGGCAACATATTTGACAGATACTCCATACTCTATCTGTCAAATATGTTGCCGATAGCCTATTCGGCACTTATCAGATTGTGAAACAGGCCCTTAGGCTAGTGTGAATAAGGCTAGCAATAAATGTATGTTCAGGTATAAAAAATGTAAGCTATATTTTGAAAAGAGCAACCCAACAGAGTTTCTTGCTAGATTATTTTCATATACTAGTATAGCAGTAGATGCTTTTCATTTTTTGTAATAGAATATTTGAAAATATTAGTTCCACTGAGTTTGTTTTGCCGGTTCTTCTCAGTGGGCTTGCTTTGGAACCGGTGGTAGACTCAATTGACGTTCAAAAAGATACTTTGATGGTACTATTTTGAATAAAATCTTTGGCTAATAAAAATAAATATATAAGAACTAAACTAAACTCCTTCGCCAGAGAACTAAAGTTACCGGTATAACGCAAAGAATATATGCACGTTGAAGTGGCAATGGCGGGCTGGTCACGCACTCAAAAGAACGGATGGCCGATGGGCCATTAAGGTTCAAGAGCGGAGGCCGCGTTTAGTTAGACGAAGTGTTGGTCGGCCATTAACCAGATGGGAACACGATCTCCGTGCAGTGGCAGGCCCTCGTTAGATGCGAGTGGCAGGGGATCGCTCGTCTTGGCGTTCATTGAGGGAGGCCTATGTTCAGCAGTGGACGGATAAAGGCTGATGATGATGATGATAATATAAGAACTACAAAGCTACTAGTGGGTATATATTACCAACTGTTCTGAGATAAATTATTTAAACGAATTTGAGGAAGTAAATAAGAGAAAGAAATAAAAGAAAAGTACATATATATTGAACTATCTGATTGGATGTCATATTGAGTTTAATACCAGATCCAACGTTATATCATTGGGAACAACCGATCCAAAATACCTACTCGATAGAAAAATATTATTTTAAGTAATATTTTTAAAAAAAAATCTAGATTTGGTAGGAAACTACCTAATCTAAATCTATCTCCCTTCTTTAGGAAGATGGTTGTTGCCAGTAACTAATTTTACCATTCCAGTAGATATCCGAATGATACTTTAGTTATAGAAGAAAAAAAAAACTAATAATTAATATTATATTCATTTTTAAAAGGCGGACAACCTGTTAATCTTCTAGTGTATGGATGTCGCTTATCACTCAACATCAGGTGATCTCAGTATACTTTTGCCTCCTCTTCAAAAAAAAAATAAACTATAGCTTTTATAGGTATACCAACTGGAGACTTGTGTTTGCGGAAGTATAAATGTTAAATATACAAGTATTTTAAGTAGATAATATTATGCATTAAAAATATCTTTTAATCATAGACAGTAAAAAATATTAAATGATGGTAACATTAAAGCCTCTGCAAACATGAAGTATGTAATTAGTTTTTTTCGTAACATAATTGAAACTCGGTCGCATAATACAACAGGTCGTTTGACGCGTTCCTTGAATGTTAATTAACAATCATTATAACGTGTGAGCTTCCTGCGGAGTCAGTCGCCAGTTTTTAGACAATTTGCATGCCTCAGAACAATGCCGCGTAATATCTAGAATTAACCGGAGCTTGTCGCTGCACAATAAACAATACACACAGCCCAGCAAAAACAAACTATAGAAACGTCGCCAACAAGAAGAATAGGAAAATTGCTTTTGTTTAAAAAAAAAACGTTCGTGTCTCGAGATGAGCGCGCCTATGCGTGGTCGCGGACCAATCGCGCGCAGCCGCTGCCCGCCCATGCCGCGCCGGCCAATCGCCGCGCTGCCACAGACGCAAGAGCAGTTTCCTTTTTTAAAAAGTTTCGCCCTCGACTTCCATCCGATTTCCCGCCTCGACTTCTTAAGTTATGGTGGAAAAAATTCATTGATTTATTTATTGGTACACGGTTCTTGCGCGTTAAATTATGATGTCGTCGGTGGTTATATTTTGGTCTCGATTGAATTTTTATTGGAAGAAACGTGTCCGCAATGAGCAATGTGCAGATGAATCTAAGCGATTGGCCACTTTCTTTGGCACGTTCCCACGTCGAGCGGCCATCGGTAGTCGCGGCACACGCGCCGGAGCCCGGTGTGGCGGTCGTTGATCAACGCATAATGCAAATGCACTAATGAACTTAACAACTAAATAACTTGTCATCGTCACTATCAACGTTTTTCTGTCATTTGCTGGACATCTTTCAATGACTTTGTATTTATTAAGTTTCTCGAAATTTTTGTTTGAAGGTATATTGCAATCCAAATCGATAAAATATTTTATACATTTTAATGATTTTTCTTATCCAATTTAAGCATTTCAGTCATTCTGTAATTAATTAAAAATATACCAAATAACAATTATTAGCAATATACGTAGTAAACATGTTATATTTCTTAAATTTAGTCTATCTACTAGATTATGATGATTTCTGGTTATAATTGTTTATAATCTATTCAGTACTGAGAAATCACCCTCGCTCCACGTTTACGGAAAGTTTAGTTTAAAAATTATTGTTCTGCATTTATTGCATATTCATTCATTAATTTATTGCAAAGATCAATTATTAATGATAATTATATACTTAGTTCCGAGAACTGAACTCAATTTTAAAACGTAGGTATTCTAAGTAATACCTAGTACCTACGTTTAAATTATTTGATTCCAACCAACCAAACCAAACCAAATAATCTAAAATACAGTACGAGTGATATTTTGTTTGATTTTTTTAAAATACTTTTTTGTGACCTTACCCAAAGGTCTAAGAAACCTTAAATCCGAACTGACCTAATTCCAATATAAATTGAATTTATAGGTACATATACCTACACTAGGTACTCCTTTAATATAATAACTAAAAAAGTTTTTACCTTTTGCAGTAATAGTTAGATGAAATAGAATAATAATAGATGTTCAGACTGACAATAATTTAAATAATTCCAGAAAAATAGTAGTACTTATTCAAAATTGACTGAATCGTAAGGAAAGCAATATAAAATAAACGTTTACTATAATGGACAAACAACTTTAAGAGCTAGTACATACTAGGCGCTCGGCGTTGCGTCGAGCGCGCGTTAGTTGCATACACACACCGCGCTTAGCACGGCGTTCGACATGCGTTAGTAGGGCGAATATAATTTTGGCTCAGTTTGAAAATGGACGTCGGAATCATGTCAAATGTGATGCGCCCTTATAGTGGAAAACAACTCACACACATAAAAATATACCCCTCGGCGGCTTGACAGCTAGGACTGCTAGAGACAAATTTGCCAATTAATTATTTTGTAAACGAGGGAAAGCGCCAATTGCAAGACAATATTATATAAATAACACATTATTGTAAACAAAAATTCTAAATAAATAATTTCTTTTTCTCCAAACTATCTTCAGCGTCACAAAAAAATTCTACCATTTCCTCCCAATTACGATTTTAAATCACCTTATTTTTATAATCGGGACATTCCATATCCCAAATAGCTAGTCGCTTTTGGATTTCAGCTTTAAAGAAATCAGTATTGAAATGTTCAATCTCCATTTTCGTAACGTGTGTCCACCCTACACAAAAGCGCGCGATCAAATGTACAACAAAATGGCGGCCCTTGT
This sequence comes from Lycaena phlaeas, assembly GCA_905333005.2. Taxonomy (NCBI): domain Eukaryota; kingdom Metazoa; phylum Arthropoda; class Insecta; order Lepidoptera; family Lycaenidae; genus Lycaena; species Lycaena phlaeas. The sequence goes on from HG995173.1 coordinate 13,162,766, forward strand.
ATCCCCAAGCGCGCAGCTGACGCCATGACAACGCGCGTTAGAACTAAAAAATGTAAGCGCGCGTCAAACGCGCGCTTGACTAGCAGTCCGCGTTTACATGTGTACACTTCAAAAGAATTTGGGGTTCTCAAAACGCGCGTTAGCAAAGCGCGCGTTTCAAAACGTCCAATGTGTACCCGCTCTTAAGGATTTTATCGCGATTAATTAAGTTTTATACATGTAACATGACGTTTGAGAAAAACCACAATAGCTCACGGATAATAGATATTATTGCCTATTTAATATATTATATTACTTTCTTATGATTACCTACGCTATTTTACTTATTATAATGAAAAAACCTTTACGGATTTTACGGAAACCGATATGGTTTAAAGTTTTTACACGTCCATAAAAAAATACATGGGTGCTGTAAAGTATGCCAAACATCGGGCATGTAAAAAACTTAATAAAACCGCGATAAAAAATAAAATCCGTAAAAGTTGTTTCGTTATAGGTCCTTAATTTATATGTTAAATGTGATTTTTCCCCTAGTTCTTCTCATCTCAGCCTGTAATCAGCTCGAGGTGTCAATGTATACATAAAATTGCATTTCGAACAAGATTATTTCTTAGCACTTGCTAATAAATCATTTACTATTTACTTAAATCATTTACTATTTACTTACTATTATTTGCTAATAAATCACTTGCTATTTACCTAAAGTACTTATGTCAACTAATGGAACGACTTGTTGTGGTCTTTGCGACCTAGCCCGGGTGAACGTGCAAAGCACTATTAGGACAGATTTCTTTTTGTTACTTCGATAGGCAAACTGCCACCTGATGTGGTCGACGTCGCCCATGGACAAACTAGTTTATCTCGATCTAGCCCACTGAGCACAGGCAGCTGAGCTATGCGTTGCCCATCCTGAGATATAAGATGTCAAGTCTAGTTGCTAGTAATTACATTCCTGTCTTGCCCTTCGCCGAAACAGCAAAGCTGCTTCACGGCAGAAGCAAGCAAGTATAGTTAGTATAAATTAGCTTATCTACCAGTGTACCTTAATATCAATATGTAGGTATAGCAGCTGCATTTCGAAATAGGAAGCCTTTATAAAGTACTAGCTTTTGCCCGCGGCGTGGCTCGCGTTTTTGATTTCTACCTTGAAAATTGTGGAAAACTCCATACAAACTTCCACCCCCCATTTTAGAAAAGTGGGGGAGTTAGAGACAAAAAAGAGCCTATGTCACTCTCCATCTCTTCAACTATCTCCACTTAAAAAATCACGTCAATTCATCGCTCTGTTTCGACGTGAAAGACGAACAAACAAACAGACACCCATACTTTCCCATTTATAATAATATGGATTTGATATCGAATCCGAAATGCAATTTGTATAAAATAAACTATTATACAATGCTAACAATATTATTATTTCATTGACCGTATCTGAGTTGTGGATGCAGACTGAAATATTGTTCTCGTGCTGGTAAGTGAAGATAGAAAACATCAAGAGAGTCATTACCTTGATAGATCAATAGAATTACCTTTTGACCGTTAGTTCAAGGGAACAGAAAAGGTCATCTGTAATTGATGAACCCGTTATTTTACCCGCGGTAAAGCGGCCTTGCTGATTAAGATGAAGATTATATTTAGGTTTGAATATAGATAGAAATAATGGTGGAACGTCTGCCAACTAACATCTATCTTCAGTGGTCGAAGTCGCTCATGAACCCAGACTTTACTTAGGACCTAGACCTAGCTTAAGCAAATCATTTTTATAATGTTTCATTCAAATACATTAAAAGTAGTGACGATTGCTTGTCATCAAGTCATACTTGTTATTACAATAGCCGTAGCCCACAGACATTTTAAATTTTCTGTTCATATTTATCAATTGCTAATAACTAATTTGATTTAGCATAGAAGTGATAATTGTTATTCGTTCTATAAATATCGATTTTAGTTTTATACAGATTTCAACTTTGCCGCAGTCGAACTTCTTCTATGACGATAATGATAAAATAAAGAAGCTAATGAGCCAGATAATTTTTAACAAATAACACATTTACTTCATTTATAACCTCAAATAATAAAACGATTTTTTTCAGGATTTACTCTTTTTTCGGTTCGCCCAAAATTCAAAGCTGATTGATTGACTGATATGATAACTAAAGATAATTCTATTCCTAATACAAGTATGTAGGGCTGTAGAGAACTTGCTTTTTAAATGAACTTTTCTATAAAATAAAAGAGAGAAACGAGGTTTATAATAACACAAATATAAAATATGTATATAAATTTAGGGCCCAGGGCAGGCCTTTAACCCCATTAAAGCTCCTAATTTTATAAGAATAATACACTCAAATGTAGATATCTTTAAGTGTGCCCTTTTAACACTTTATAAACACTTTTATATTTTATACTTATTTTTTATGTTGCTTTAAATTGATTAAGACTAGTCAGTTATTATTGTCACAAGGAAACAACTTTTACGGATTGTATCGCGATTTGTTAACATTTTTACATGCTCGTTGTTTCGACTTCGACACTTCGGCAGCAACCATGGGAGTCCTCCTCCTTTTTTTGAGAAGTTGCTGTAAAGTATCCGAAACTTCGGGTATGTAAAAAATCATAATAAACCGCGAAAAAATCGTAAAAGTTGTTTTATTATAATATGAATTTCTATTAAACGTTATATAACGATATTGGTGTTCTTTCATTGCGATTGCATGGGCCCCGCCATCTTGTTTTGTATTAGAATAAGAATTAGAAAAAAAATAGGATTAGTCCAATCAGGTATTGTGTGATCGTCCACGATTAGTTCAAAATGTCTGTCCTGGATTGATTACGTTTTTCTATCGACTGGTTGAACTTGACAGGAAAGAGACTATGTGTTAGCAACACAACCATTTTGACCAATGAGCTTACGAATAACAACAAAAAAAAAAACAAATCATCACAATTATTAGGATGGTCAGTGGTCACTAGTCCACTATCTTTGTCCGAGTTTTCTTTTGCAATTTGGAGCTCTAAGCGCGATTAAATGCGTAAGCCGAGCTTTAGTCGAATTAATTGCGTTTATTTGCAACGGTGAAATCGGCCCTTAGGAATTAATTGAATTGAAAATAGAGCATTGCGAAGAGAATTTAAATATACTATACTATTATTATTAGATTAAAATAAAAAAAATAAAAATTAAAACAGCTTTGGAAGTAGCCTTAGATTCAAGGGCGAAAACATTCTACATTAATTACTTAATTTACTTGTTATTACAAGTGAAAGAGAAACATAGTGCGTTCTAGACGTATAAGTGATCAACAATTCAATTATTTTCTATATTATTTAGTCATTCAATATCACCATACATAGCAGGGCATCATAAAAACAATCGGGAAGCTGTCAGTGTTTAGTATTTTTAATTTAATATCAATGTTTTAGTCTAATATTAGTAATTTGATCAAATCAAAGTTTTTTTTTACACTTTCTTTAATCAAAGTCACTGGATAAACTAATTTGAGACTAGTGAAATACCACTCGCGATTTAATAAAACGATTAAAAATGATCAAAAAATTTGATGAACTGTAAAGAAATATGTTGATGTCAATGGCTGAATAAGCAATAACGATGGTGAATAATAATATCACCTTCGCATGCATGAAGCATCAACCCTTATATGTCCCTTCACTGGGCACGGGTCTCCTCGAAATCAAGAAGGAGGTATTGGGCCATAGCTCACCGATGCGCTGGCCCTTTGCGGGTTGGTGAACTTCATTCAAAGGCGAGGTTTTTTACTTCACTGGTAAACGTGGTACAGTCTTGAGTTCAAGTAAATTTAGAAATAAAAAAAAAACATTTCAAGGCCATCTCAAGGGGTCAAGATCAAACCCGGACATCTATTTCAAGGGGTCAATACATATCGTCGCTACTATATATAAATATTTCGAAATTGATTGGCACTGTTAAGCTCTTTTGGAAAAAACTATATAGTACCTGTAGGTAATTACGTACATACACTATAACAGCTATTCCCAGCCTGTTTATAAATCCAACCAGAAGGGGCAGAAGACCAGAAGACTCAAAAATATACAGCCGTGAAAAGGCTCTTAAGTCTAATCATTTTAGTCGTATAATAGTTGTACATTCATAAGAAAACTGAGACCCTAGTTTCATCATCATCATCAGCCTTTATTCGTCCACTGCTGAACATAGGCCTCCCCCAATGAACGCCAAGACGACCGATCCCTTGTTATTGAATGCGAGTGCACCCAACACGGACATGCCACTGCACGGACATCTTCTCATCTGGTTAATGGCCGGCTAAGACTCTAGTTTATTCTGTGCTATAAGGTCGACATATTACATTATTATAAAAGTAGATTAGTTGGGAAACTAATAGATAACACAGCATCTGTTACAGGCACTGGCATCGGCACTAGTATTGACACTAGCACTCATGGACACTAGAACTGGCACAAAATCTGAAAATCAAATTTGGTGCCATTATGGTATACGGATAATATCTGGATGCTTTGATTTTGTGCCAGTCCTTAAATTAATCCTTAAATCCCAGGAGCAGTGAACATATCTCATATCCTGAAAACGTATGATTGCCTCAATTTTGCGAGGCCAACTATTCAAACATTTGTTTCATAACTATATCAGTGTCATCATGATTTACAGTCACCATCAAATGGCCCTTTGATACGATCTAAATGACTTTAAACTCGACTCCAGAGTCGTTGAAACAACCTTAGGACCCATAACAAAAATCAGAGGAATTCTAGAGTAAAAAATTATATAGTTTCCCTTACTAATTAAATTGGAACCGCACAACGTTACTGATGCTAAGAAAAGACAGAAGTCAAAGCCCATTGAATCTACGCTAAGATTATAAAAAGGAAAACTTTGATTGTTTGTTTGGTTGTAATGAATAGGCTAAAAAAGTACAGGACCGATTCAAAAAATTCTTTCACCATTTGAAACCTACATTATCCACGAGTAACATAGGTTAAATTTTATTCTAGAAAAACATACATACATATTGTAAAAAAGTCAACCAAGAAAAGTTACTTATTTTGCATACAGATCCCGCAGAATCGGCGAAGCTGCGGGCAACAGCTAGTCATTGATATTATTCTAATAACAACAATTTATAATAAAGCCCGAAGGTGTGTGATCATGATGTGGTTAAAATCTAATCTAAAACAATATTAAAAAAGCGAAATTTTGTAAGTTGGATGTTTTGATGTTTGTTATTCTTCTGCACCAAAACTACTGAATGGGTTTTGATTAATATATTATATTATAATTTAGATATTATTATAGTTATTCAAAATCTATAACGTAAGATTTATATCATCAGCTAATGTCACGGCATTTAAATCCATTTTACCGCTAATAGATAATTCACTTAAAAACATTGATTAACCTAAGTAAACTCCCCGCACCATTCAAAATTTCAAATCAAATTATATTAATAAATCAATTTTCCAAAACACATATCATTTACCTAATTAGATTGGGCGTTAAATCGCTAAACAACCATTTATAATCTGTACATTTAAAAAATAATGCATAAAAAACTCGTCAAAGATATTGTCAGGAGATACGGGTCTGTGTTCGCAGGCTTCGTCCAAAAAAAAAAAAAACTCCCCAGGCGATCCGTGACTTCTATTTTTTTGTTTTATTATTTTTAATTCATATTATCGTCCGGCTAACCCCTTTAATTTTGTTTTTAAGTATGGTCCTCGATATTTCGGAATACTTTGTATGTTAGTTGTGGTGTTTTATAGATTTTTAATTGAAGAATAAATAGGGATCGTTTTATAAGAAGTTATATGAGTTTCAAAGCCTTAGATTTAAAGTAGTTATTTAATATTTTACACTCAGTAATATGTACTGTAGACAAGTCGGTGTTAGTATCCTAAAAAAGATTTTAGAGTTACTTAATTGAATTTAGTGAAGTCTTAGGGCCGGTTGTTTCAAATCATCTGTTAACGTAAGAGATTTCGTTAAATTTTAACGTCTGTTAAAAACAACGCTCTTTGGTCTCTAACGTTCGTTACCGCCATCTTTGACGATTACATATTCGTTAAAATCTGTCGATGCAACCCGCCCTAAATGTATAAATGTTTATCAAAATAATGTCGTTTAATTTACGATTTATTATTTCTTATTATTTACTCATTTTGTAAAATTAATCAATATGTTTACTACTACTTTCATTGGTCTATTGATTAATGATAATTATGCTTGAAAATTAGCTTTTTTTTCGAAATGTCTAGACTTTTAGGCCAGATGGCCTTTAAGCTCAATCGATAGGTAGGTGAGCAGATGGCTCATCTAGTAAAATGATTGAAAATGAGAGTGTACTTACTCTATTATTTATAGAAAAGATATTGAGTTACTCTACTGTATTTTTTGAGGCCAAAGTGTCAGCAACAGATTTAGTATTTCGAACAAATTCAAAAGAGGTGTCGCTGACATCAATGAACACCGTCTTGGTATCCTCAGATCTGCTCCTCCCTGCGGTTGGGGGGTGTTACCTTTTTGTACCTTGTTGCTGGTTGAGTTATTATGTGGGAACACGATTTTGTATACGCTTATGCTGTATAGAATCAAAATTAAAGTCATTTTTTTAATTCAAAATTTATCATGCTTTACAATATACATACTTTTATTGAAGGTTTGAATGAGTTTTTACTCACTCACTCAAGGGAACTGGCGAAACAAACTCAGGTTTATTATTCGAAACAGTGTACACGGACGTGTCTACCCACATGGGTCGATCAGGTCTTAGAGTTAACACTGAGTGCTTTAATAGTATTTTTAATATTTTATTGGCATTTGGTGATTTCAGTATTTTTAAGGTAAATCGGTGTGTAAACTGTGAATAGACATGGTAGAGGCAAAAATCTACTGTCTCTCCTCGACTCCTAATGTCTATTTAGGTAATATCCATATTATCATGCCATAGCATATTTTGGGTGATCTTGGGGCTGCATTTGGAAATACATAAAATACGAATTATGATGCATGAAAAATGTTATCTCCCATAGAAAGTAATCTTAAACTTGACTTATATAATGAAACTACTTTTACGGATTTTATCACGGCTTAAGTTTTTTATATGCCCGACGTTTCGGATACTTTACAGCAACCATGGTCACGGGATGGTTTCATTGTAATGAATGAAATTCGCGTAAACATAAGAAAACAATGTTACTAATATAAATTACCAATTCGCCCATTCAAAATGATCATAAACCAAAAAAGATCTCTTTCAGATAGAAAAACAAGTTAGAACTTCAAGTACGTCTTCTGACTGGTACTGTTAGTCACAAAGCATTATTCCGTGTAATGCAAAGTATGAAATGCACAATGTTAACGAGATCTGGTTATATAAGTAATATTTTGCATTAAATGAGGTACATAGCGTGGCCGTGGGCGATCGAGATGGCCGATCTCGAGTATGAAATTATTGGGAAACGGGGTTCGTGTACGATGCATCTGCTCGCTAATGCTGGAAATGCACCTTAAGATAAATCTCCGAGATTATTCCAACTTTTCGCATTCACTACTTTTTTATTTGCATATTTATTCGGCGTATGTTGTTTGCGACATTAAAATAATATTTAAGCTTTTCGATTGGTTGCGCGGTGCTTTAGAATTTTATGCAATATATTTTGGAATTTATGTTACATCAATAATATAATAATGGTTAAGTGTAACTTTGCTGTTGAAGTATTTTGACGAGTCTATTGAACACTTGTGGTATAAACTACTCTACTCCATCTGAAGTAGAACTAGACAAGCAGGCCTTCTCATTTTTGTCCTGATTAATACTTTTATGTCAGGTTTAAGTATCTGTATAACTTATGAGAAGTCCGCCTGTAGGCGTTCGGTGTTAGTTAGTCCATCTGAAGAATCTGCCACTGACAAGTCAAGACTTGAGTCGGAGAATCTAGAGAATGCAACAGATCAAACCTGCTCATAGAATAATGGAGACATCTTTCTTCTACTTTTAGTAGATTAAAGTAAAACACACTCCGTTCTGCCAAAGCGAAAGTATTGTCTGTACCGTCCATGTGAATTATATGCCTAAAACATATCTAAGTACGTAACCAATCTGAAAATATGATAATAATGTCAATGCTAAATATATAATATATAATAATGTAAAACTAACAGGTTGGACAGACATAGAAGGACACATCAAACTTTGGAGAATCAAGTTTAATTTAGGAACAGACGAATCACAACAAACTCGTCGGCTTATACTTAGAAAGAAGCTGATAAATTGTAAAATTGAGTTTTCTTACTCGTCTAAAGAAAAGTTTGAAGAGCCTGCGACACAAACTATGGAATATATTTTATAAATATTTCGCAAATATAGTGATTCTTTCCCTAAAATATCAAAAAAAATTATTAAATAAACATTCTTTAAATCTTTATCGTACGTCTATCGTCTAATAAACATATTGTAAGATATGAAATAAATTTTTGATATATGCTAACAAGATGTGATTAGAACTCTATGTAGAGAATTTAGATTTTAGAAGTCAAACATTTAGAACTTTCGAGTAAACGTGTAACGTGACCAGAAAATGAAACTTAATTCGCTATTTTACAGTTTGTTCCGTTTTATGTTTCCTGAATTAATTTCTTACACATTCGACTATAACATGTTTTTTTCTGAATCTAAAAGCTCACACAAAATCTTCTTTAATCTTTGTAAGTACTACAACTCTTCTTTTTATAACGAAGCACTAGCTTAACATTTAGATGTCGTATAAAAGCCATCCACAAACATAGGTAAAGGCACATATGTTATATTTACGTGTTTTTACATGTGATGTACCTATTCGATTTTGAATTAACATGATTATTTTCAATTATAAAACTTAAAATAATATATTTTCTAGTTAAAAGTTTCTAAAGTCGAACGCCGTCACGACAAACGGTATGACAGTATCTGTCGTATCCTGTGACGTGCGATTATTATTATTCGTGAATATATACAAACGAGGTCATTGAACCGTATCCAAGTTCAAATATTGACACGTACATAAATTGTGTGCAAGTGTGAGCCGGCGGCCGGCGGGGCGGGGCGGGACACTTGTACCATTTAAATGTTCTCCCAAATCGATATTTTATGTGACTACCTCTGTAATTAAGTGGGAATTAATCATCGTAAGGCCGACGGTGTTCACGCCTAGGCTGTGATTAACACTTTCGTGTTTATTTTATTTACTTTGTACGGCACGCCATCTTTTTTTAATTATTATTGATTTGTGGCGGCGTGAAATAGAGACAGTTACTTAATCATGGAAGATTTTGAAGTCTATTTTAATCATTAGTTCTTTCATCACACGTTTTGTTTTATTTACGCGAATTTCACTCATTATAATGAAATAACTTTCTTTTCACAATTTGTCACAGTTTATTATGATAATTACATCCCAGATGCTTTGGACACTCTACACTCTACAGCAACCATGGTCAAGGGAGGAGTCCTACTTTCCTCATAATTCATTAAAATCATGTTACTTTATCAAAATATGTACCTTAAAAAGTTTAAGGGATTGTAAAAAATTTCGCAACTGAAGAGCTTCGCGGATGCTATGGGTACCTACCACCATCTGGCTTGTTTCTTCTTTTTAAGAAAAGTGCTTTGCTTTGTTTGCTGTGTTTAGAGGGAAAGGTAACAGGCGTAATTATTGGCGCCAAGACTTAACATCTTATGTCTCCTAATATGCAACATATACATGAGTTGCCTGGACAAATTAGATAATTTTCGCTCATTTACCGATATATAGAGCATAGTCATGCCATGTCTTTTTTTTCTTTAAGCCTAGGAAATGCACTGAGGCATCCGGTGGGGAAGTGAGTCTGTGAGTGAGTGGCGGGTATGTGGGACTAGCTGCGTCCGAAAGATGGTAAGTGGACGCAGCTCTACCCACTAAAAACCAGCGAGTGCCACCAACGCCTTTGGTGAGGTGCCCTGGATCTGTGGAGCAAACAGGGCACTTCGACGGCTAGACAATCCCTCAGGGGACCGACGCCACCTCCACAGAACAGCCACTTCCAACGTCGGGACACCCCCTGCTCTTTTGGCAACTCTTCTTATAAGAGGGATACAAAGAGCCCCCTCGGCTCAATTTCCTTCTCCCAAGGTGCTGGACTCACTCTAGGCTACTGAGGCTCACCGCCACAACAAGGCCTGAACCATAGTGGGGCTCATGCCATAGACGACAGTCCTAGATGACGTATAAATGCTAAGTTCTATTAAACCACTTCAAACTACAACTATCTCTAGTTATCCTGCTTCTGATGAATGTGGAATGGAAACAATTGTCCACTTCTACCACTGCAGGCCTCTCCCCAGGCCAGTTGCCACTACACTGCAGTCCATAATTATCAAACCTCTGAATATCCAATGAATATCCATACAATGTGAAAGGTATTGCATAAATAAACTAATAAATAAATAATACCGCGGTTAATAACAAGCCCGCGCCTAAATAATGATTGCCAAGAGGCAGTATTACATTAAATTTCGTCCGTTTTATGGCGTCCACTTTTTTTTAGTATTTTACCGCTTAACCACTATAATCAAAACGTTTTGGTGAGTATATACTTACCACAACATTTTGATCATCTTTGGTATTGTACAGTTAAAACTATGGGAGGAGTACTCCTCGAAAAAATGCGAGGAAAGTTTGACGAGCTTTACATAACTTATGTATATTTTATAACGTACTTTTCTTTATTTACTTTTTTAAATCCGATGCGTTTTTGATTACAAAGTGCAATTTTATTGAAACTCTTTCATCCCATTATTTTTTTGAGCAAATTTGGCTGGCACGACCGGGGTAGTACCACCTGCTTGGGATCCCATAATAAAAATAATAAAATCTAATTTCAATCATAATAACATGTCACATACTAAAGACTCAGTTAACATTTTCTGCGTAGATAGGATCGAATAAAATATTTATGTGTGATAGGATAGCTTTTTTAAATAACTTTAGCCCCGTCAAATTAGACCAATAAAATAATAGTAAAGCTACCTAAATTCCCACAAAGCTGAAAATAAGTAAGATAATATTTTAAAATATGATTTAAAATAAAATTTTAAATTGACCGGACTATTTGAAACTTTAGCACGTCTTACAAGGATCCCAGACTTCAGGCATGTAAAAAAACTTGATAAGCCGCAATAAAGTCAGTAAAAGTTGTTTCATTATAATCAGAGCTATAAAATTGTGTAAATAGGAGTCAGTAAATTTATTTTTCTAACCTAAACGCTTGGTAGACTCAAACATTGTATCAACAATAATGTTATAAACAAGATATATCCATCTGTTCATATTTCTCATTACGTCCATATAAATATTGATTAATTTGAAATTTTATGTTTTTATAATTGTATCTAAACAGCGACACGTCTCGCTTCCAATGGAGAAAAACGTTAGAATTGATATCGCAATGCGAAGAGACGCTCCCCGTGCGTTTACAAGTGGCAAAGTCGACGCCGTCAGTGGCAAAACTGTCGGCGCATAAAAAACACCTAATGGCATTCCATCAAAGCAAATTGGTTATATTTATTTTCTTGTCATACGCGTACAGATTTCAGACGACATCAACATCCGTCGGTCGCTTTTTTCAAACAAACGAGAACACGATCCAGCAGAATAAATCAATACATCGCTGAGTTGAATCGTAATGCTGTGAAAAAATGCAAATGAAAATATCCAAGATATTGGGTCTAGGATTCCATCACGATCGGTGGTGTCTCAAAGGGATTGCGCGGGTGCTTCGCTCGTGTGAAGACTTTATCCGTCGAGGGCTTGTCTTTGGTCGGGCCGCCATCTTGATTGTTGGCGGCGCGATGCTATCGTCAAGTGAGTCCGCGACAATTGCTAACAACGGCGCCGTAACACCGCGAATTATTCAAACCCATACTAAAACAATTGACATTCCAATTTCACGCATAACGTATAGGCTATCTTGCGGGTGACGGTTAAATCGATTTTGTATCTTAATTATTTATGTCCTCTTCGAGATTTATATTTATGTTTTTCGTATTTTTTCTTATGGTGCCAGTAAGCGATTTATAATGGCGCGAAACTGAGAAATACTTTGATCATACTATGTCTGAAAATATTTAAAATAGTGAAATAATTTTATTTAAATCGAATACATAATTAGTTTAAAATGTTGTTTTATTATTCTTTTTATTTAAGTTTTGTAAATAAAATGGCGGCAATCGACTAACAAGTTCTATGTCTACTATTTTTAGTAAGGTTTTCTTTTTCAAAGTGAATATATTTTCTGTAACTCCCTACCATTTATTTAACTTTATGTTTCAAGCTTTTTGCAAACAGTGCCGGCAAAGCCGAACATGATGTCGGTTAATTGATATTAAAATTGTGGGAAATTCCAAAGATTTTGAACGTCAAAATTGATATTTCAAAAGTAGTTTTGGTATGTTCAAATTACACATAAAACGAGTGCGATGAAAACGAAATATTTTAAATATAACATTTTTAATAAATTCGGAAGCTGTTAAACGAGTTTGATAAAAATGTAATCTTTATAGATATTGTACCGTTACATTCCTGAAAATGTTGTGGCGAAATCAGGCGATCTTGTGTGTCTGCAATCTTATCACTGGTTGAATGGAGCTTTCTAGCTTCCATAGTATGTCTGTACGTGACCATGTCTGGGAATTGTTTCAACGTTGCCTTTTGGTGAATTAGAACGAAGTTCTAAGCCAAAAATGAAATGCCTTGCTTTCTTAGTAGTCCTTTTTTAGTTCGAAAAAACCTTCTGTAATGCGACTAATAGAGAAATCAATGTTTTGAAGGAGCAATTTAACTTGAAAAGGTGTCATTTTTCATAGTTTCCTAGAAACATATAATATTCTTATGTTTACGCGGATTTCACTCATTATAATGAAACAACTTTTACGGATTTTATCGCGGTTTATTTAGTTTTTTACAAGAAGCACATAATATATTCTCCAGATAATAGGTACTACTTGCATTGCAAGAACGAGGAAGATTCAGGGTCGCTTGCGTGCCTACTCAACAGTAGACAGTGAATGTCACCAGATTCACCAGTAATACCAAGAACCAGATAATCTGTGGTTGGCACTTTGTCCTGTCTTGTCACGAATAAATGAAATGTCAAATGTCATCCAGGTATCGGGATAAGACAACATCCCGATGTTCCGGGAAGGCGGGGGGCGGGAGGCGGGGCGGCGCGCCGTCACGTGCGCACGCGCATCTGATAGCGACGCTCCACGTTCGACGGCGCAAACGAGACGAATGCCCATTAGAGGGTATAATACCGGGATTTGTTTGATTTACGGATCGGAATTTATCCAGGGATAGGTAAATAATTATCTGTGGGGATGGAAGCCCATTAGAGAGGCTACTAAAGACTAAGTGTTAACAATTTAAGGATCTGTTAGAATTTGTCCCTCGGATAAGTGGATCTTCGTCGAACTGAGATCTGAACAGTATTTAGAGATCCTTTACAATGTATCTCGGTAAAGTTCAATAATTATCTGTGGAGAGGGACGTGATTTTGATCCAAGGAACCTGGTTGGTTATTATGTATTAACGATTTAAGATTTGTAATAATTTATCCTTTGGTTAGGTCTATTTCGTCTATATCTGTTTTATCTGTGTAGGTTATACCTTTGATATTGGACATTTTTGGAACTGAGTTTGTGCATATTTCACGCATTAATAGGTAAACAATTCTATGGAGACATAATTCCCATGATTTCAAAATCATTCTAAATATTGTGAATCTTTGTTGAATAAGATTGGTATACGATTTACAGATCTTTTGCAATGACTTCTTGAGATAAGTATGTAATATTTTTTAAGTGTACCAACCAGCGTTTTTATCGTTATTTGGAAAGAAACAGTTAGGAATTCTGACTGCAGCATATAACATGTGAATAGTTACACAATATTTGAAAATATTAGCTCCAGAGTTTATTTCGCCGGTTCTTCTCGGTGGGCTTGCCTTGGAACTGGTGGTAGATTTAATTGACATTAAAAAGATCCTTTGGTGGTACTATTTTGAATAAAGAGTTTTGATTTTTTGATTTCTGGCAGATTTTCCACCTGACAGTAAGTAGCCAGAGTCGCCCATGGACATAAACTAGCTTACCTCGATCTAGTCCAGCCAAATCATTCGTGTGTCAAGTCTCTGTTCTAGTAATTAGACTGCCTGTCCTGCTCTGATATCCATCCTGCTTCGGATAAGCCCCCAGTAGGCGGAAGCGCTACATAGCGCAACCCTTCCAAGGGAATTAATCCCAAGATGTAATTTAACACAACTATGTACATTGCTGCTGCATAAGTATTAAGTGCCATTTCCCATTCAGCTGGTCACAACAAATCGAAACATAATAAAATCAATTTGAGTTCGTATAAATCAAAATATGATATTTTGGTACCAAAAAGCTTGTCGGAGACCGCCGGGCGCGCTGCGCGGCACACATTCCCGCCTTTTTGCCAACCTCGTATATATTGCGGCTGATGCATCGCTCTCAGATACCAGATTCGACAACGATCCAGCACTTCGATACCGATACGTCTATTGTGTCGCCACTTTTTGTACAATGTCTTTGATATTCGCACCAGAATTTCATAAGCCGAGATTTATGAACTAACGATTTAAAGTTGAGAAAATAAAATTAATATTGAACTTAGTATTAGATATTTTAATTAGTTCATCACAAAAATAAGTCAATCTTTAAACTACAGCCGCATCATTAAAGTGAGTGTCGTCAAATAAACGCCGCAAAGATAAACTAAAAAATATTCAAGTTATTAAAAAACATACACCATATTCTAAACATTAATTTTAATCTATGTACTTAGTATGACTAAAACATTTGACTTAAATGTGTTTAATTGCGAACGGCACTGCCAATCTAGCTACCAAAGTGCGTAAAAAATTTGAATTTTAAATACGAAATATTGTAACAAGATTTATTAATATCTAGTTTAGTTATAGCATTCTTTTCCACAATAGCATTTCGATAGCCAAAGCGGCTGAATAAATTGCATAAATATTTATCAGCACGCATTATGCCACAGAGGCATCTCCAACCGGCGTCTAGGGGCAAAAGGAAGACAACATGAATTTTGAACGGACATAATTGTTTTTGCAGCAACGGTCCTGTCGATGCCATCACCAGTGCCCGTTCGATCGAATTCACTGTCCTTTTTGTCGAAAACAATAAAGCTTATAATAATTAGGGGCAAAGTAAAGAGGATCTTGTTAATTTCTTACTGGCGGACTAAGGTTGGGAGGCTCCGGGCTTTTTGCTTAAGTCCCATAACGTGTTCGTACGATGTACCAAAAATGGTGGGACCTTTATCCCACGGCTACACTAATGAGGTATTTGGAGAATTCAAATGTAGTGTGTCATTTGTTTTTGGTGGAAGTCCACTAGTTGATTCCGGATTGTTATGTGCTTTAGGAGCTTTATAATTTTATATTATTGATTTTTTTAATTATGATGTTTTATGATTCTAGTGTAATTTATTATTTTATGAAATCTGATAGCGGAACAAACTCTGAGTTGACATCGTTACTACTAATATGGTTGCAAAGCCTTGTGATATTTCTTCCTATATTTCACCATCTACTTACCTACTAGGGTATATCAAATGAAAATGTATTTTATCGCGGCTCATTAGATTTTTATAGGTATGACAAACATTTCGTTACAATGAGTGTGCGTAAATGTAAAAAATAATTCACTATGGTCGTCTTTCTCTAATTTTAAGCTCATAATTTGTTAACAACCGTTTTTTCGTCAGTGGGCCGATCACACATAAGAGAACTGATGTCCGATGGGCCAATGAGGTTCAAGAGTGAAGGCCGCGTTTAGGTATTGTTTGTCAGCTATTAACCAGGTAGGAAGATGATCTCCGAGCAATGCAAGTGGTAAGGGATCAGTCGTCTTAGCGTTTATTAAAGACATATGTTCAGAAGTGGATGAATAGAGGCTGTTGGTGATGATGATGATGAAACGTTTTTCTGCAATTTTTATTCTGACCTTTCTTGATTTGATTGTAAAGAAACAAATTTTAAAATATATCATCGCTCATACAAGCAGTTTTTCATTGATTTCATCTAATGCCGTCATAGTTATTCACAAAATCTCTAAATCCAGTGTTATAAAAATATTACGAAATTCCCTATCATACGTCTTGAAGATTGTCATATCGTAATAAGCAAATGTTTCCGGTACAAAAAACAAAGTACAGCCAACATGCAAATAAATCCGTGACCTCTCGATGGTACACGAGAGTATTGTCAACAGGTACTATAAATCAAAGCTGCTCTATCCGTCGGTCCGTCTGTCCGCACTGTCGCAGCCCGGCGCCCTGCTGTTTAACTGCACAAATTTACGATCACCTCCTCACATTTCCCATGCAATTCCTTTCAATTTTGAAATAAGAATTTCGTCTAATATGTAACCATGTTATTTGACAGCGAACTACTGAACCGATGAAAAGTGATGTTACCATTTGGTCCAACTCTCTCGACGTCCAACTCAAAGAAAGATCTCTCGACGAGGCAACTATTGATGATGATTATTTTAAGGCTTTTGATGTAAATGCACTCGTAAATGCTAGTAAACACGTGTGTGTTTTAAATATAAAGGCTCTAAAAAGTTCGTTCTGACCATATAATTCCTTTCACTTCTATGAAACTCCATAAACATTTTAAGCTTATCGATGAGTTATATAGAATAGAAAGATAGCTGGAAGCGGTATACTTACTGGCACTATTTCTAGTACATCATAGCTTTAAATTTGAAAATGTATGTACAAAAGCATGTCCAATATGATACGTTGGAATGTGAGAATGTTCACAACGAGCGAAGCGGAGACACGACGCCAACACGAATAAATATTCCTTTTATTCCAATTTGTCAAGTGAGCCACTCCGAACGGCGACTTATCTCCGCATTCGAGTAAGCTCCCGCCAAAACAATACAGCGGTATTGTTAAAAAACGTAGTGGAAACAGCATTTATCATCGTTGATTAAATACCATTGTATTGTATCGGAGACGGGGATCCCACCGTTCCTCCTTTTGCGTCTCCTCGCATTATGGTTGTTCGGAGACAATAAGTCTGTTAAATTGGCTGTCTATAGCTATACTGTATTTATGTCTGAGCTAAACGCTTACATTCTTGCCGTTTCGCGTTCTTGATGTTATGTTCTAATTTTAAATATTTTCGTTCTGATAGAAATATGCTCAATTTTGTTGTGAATCGAACGTTCGGTTTTTAAATATTAAATCTCAAAGAACGAAAAATGTATATCGTAAATTTAAATTACTTGTAGTAATTTTTTCAGAAAATTTCTATTGCATGCACTACTGACTACTCTATTATGTTGTTTAAGAATTTTTTCTTAAGTGTAATGTGAAAAGGTCTTATGTACTGGGTAACTAACTCAAATGTACACACTTTTTTACTTATCTACTTAATTCTTTTTGCCTTTTCTGAGATATAATATATTAAGTCTCTGTGCCTGTAATAACATGCATCTGCTCTTTTTGAAACAGCAAAGCTGTTTAACGGGGAAATAAGCAAGACGATGGTAACCATAAAGACGACGTGGTATAAGAACATATCTCACAACCAATACATACCATTTCAGCTTTAAACATGAAAGGAATAAAGTGTTAAATGTTTTACCGAATTCGCTAGTAGTTGCTTATGGTAAAGAATATTAGTACTTTCATCGTAATACTAACAGAAGATGAATCTGGTGTAGCGGGTGTCTATGGATGTCCAAACTGGGAACCGACTGTCCATTTGCCCCCTCTTCTATATAAAAAAAAATGTGATGATGATGTTGAGGCCCACGTACTCTGTATCTAGATCAAAAGAGGTTTTGAGGATATTTTGGCGTACGTGCTTACGTCGGCGTACATCAAACACATATTTCAATTTCACGGAATACTCCGTACCTGCTAACGGCTGCTAGCGACTACCCACGCACTACTCTAGGATTTCCTTTTGATCTTTATTTTTATCACCGGTTTTTAAGGCGTGCAACTTTTTGGTACCATCACTATTTCGCTTTAACATATTTCGGACAATTTTCTAAGTTAGCATAAAAATAATTTTGGATAAACGCTACAAGTCACTAATTAGGTAGATTTTCCTAAATATAAGTATATATGGACAGTCCATCTGTTCAGTCACTCTATGTATGTTAGCCAATCGTAAAAGTACAATGTCAATTTATGATAGAAATATCTTATTTGTCTCTTCTAAAACCAATAATTAAATACTTACATCTAATATAAACCGTAAATTATGACAGTAGCAAGTAATACACAAGATATAGAATAAGACATCATGCGGTGATTTGTTATCAATATAATATATATCATACGTATTAAGAGTCAATAGATATTAATTAACCGGTAAAAGAATGCGGTTGATATAAAAATGTAGCGCATACTCGTATACGGTCAAAAACCGGAATCACTCATGCGGCATCATGACGGTTAATTTATTAATTATCGACAATTAATCGTAAAGTCGTAGTTTCGCATCACTAGTGTTTCTGTGGAAATATGGTTTTTTACTATTATTAGTGTCGCTCGGATCGTGTGTCGCAGCCGACTTTGTCGTTTGATTTTTTATCGTATCGATGATAATTGCGGCAGTTAAAGGTTATAATATTTATCGGTAAACTCGGTAAAATCGATTTCAATTTGTTCCACTATGGAGATTATTATTTATAATAAGTCATATGGCTTGGTTTTTAGGTAGAACTTAATACTATATTCATAATACACAATACGAATATATTTAAAATATTATATTAATAAAAGCAAAAACCTATGAGAATAAAATTCTTAATGTTAGAAACCGAAAAAAAAATTCTTAATTAAATTAAATATTAATTTGTTATTTATGAGTTGTATATACGAGATACGATTACTAATATGAAATTGTTGTAAATATATTATCTTCTTTGCTAGTTTATTAGTTCTATAAAATTTTATTGGATTAAATAATTTTATATGTTAAATACTTGGGTAAGTGGCCTATTTTTTTATTACCTACTCTTATTGACTATTTTTTTGTTGACTTATTTCAAGTGTACAAGTTGTTACCTACGAAATAAAGATATTTTTGATTTGATTGGATTTGAATGTATTTCTACTAAAGTCAATATGTAGCTTCAATCACGTTAAACTTTCATTAGTAACATTCTTATATACAGAAATGGATCTCTATCTATTAAAATACACATCTGATTAACAAAAATCTTCCACGACTTTTACGGATTTTATCGCGGTTTATTTAGTTTTTTACAAGCCCGACGTTTCGGAAACTTTACAGCAACCATGGTCACGGGAGGACTGAGGTGTCAGACGTCCTACTGTTACAAAGTTATTCGAAACTACCCTATGATACAACAATATTTTATTTAGTCCTATCTATGCAGAAGATGCTAACTAAGTCTTTAGTCTGTGACATGTTATGCTTGGTTTTTGATTTTATTATATTTATTATGGGATCCCAAGCAGGTGGTAATGGCCAGCCATCTTCTCTATTGAAATTAGGATGTTTTTTAATTTCAATAGCCTCGCGAATCATCCTTGGTTGGAATCGGTGTTCTTTTGCGAGGACTTGTGGTTTATCAAATCTAATATAATGGCGAGCGTTGTCTAGGCTATGGTCACAGATTGCTGACTTAGTATAGCGACGGTGTTTTAAGTCAGCTATATGTTCTTTAACGCGAGTTTTTATTGATCTTTTTGTTTGTCCTATGTATGAGAGACCACAGTCACAATCAAGTTTGTATACTCCTGCATCTTGTAAGGGTATATGACACTTGACAGATGGTAAGAATTGACCTATCTTTTTTGGCGGCTTGAAATATGTTTTAATAGAAGCTCGCTTTAGGATGTAGCCAATTTTGTCAGTGACTCCCTTCATAAACGGTAGCACAGCAGGTACTCGCTCGACGGTGGCTGGTTTCACACGTTCACTGCGATGGAGCCGGGGTACCCGAAGCTTGTTGTCCCGCAGTACTTGCTTGACATGTTGAAGCTCGGTCTCCAAGTGCTGCTCATCACAGATCCCTTGTGCTCTCTGAAACAAAGATTTACCCACGGTAGCTAACTGTGTTGGATGGTGGTGTGATTCGCCGTTTAGGTACCTATCAGTATGGGTATGCTTCCTATACACTGTATGGCTTAAGGTATTATTGGGATTGCGGATGACTAATACATCTAAGAAAGCCAAAGAATTATTTGTTTCTAATTCCATTGTGAATTGAATTTTAGTATTTATGGAATTAAGATGGTCTAAGAATATGGTTACTTTGTCAGATGGTAATATTTATTTCATTAGCCAATCTGTAGGTTGGTGAGTCGATCTGGCTTACAATTGGACGTAATGGAGCATTAGCCTTGTGTATTTTTGGCAACCCATACTCTTAGACCATCTTAATTCCATAAATACTAAAATTCAATTCACAATGGAATTAGAAACAAATAATTCTTTGGCTTTCTTAGATGTATTAGTCATCCGCAATCCCAATAATACCTTAAGCCATACAGTGTATAGGAAGCATACCCATACTGATAGGTACCTAAACGGCGAATCACACCACCATCCAACACAGTTAGCTACCGTGGGTAAATCTTTGTTTCAGAGAGCACAAGGGATCTGTGATGAGCAGCACTTGGAGACCGAGCTTCAACATGTCAAGCAAGTACTGCGGGACAACAAGCTTCGGGTACCCCGGCTCCATCGCAGTGAACGTGTGAAACCAGCCACCGTCGAGCGAGTACCTGCTGTGCTACCGTTTATGAAGGGAGTCACTGACAAAATTGGCTACATCCTAAAGCGAGCTTCTATTAAAACATATTTCAAGCCGCCAAAAAAGATAGGTCAATTCTTACCATCTGTCAAGTGTCATATACCCTTACAAGATGCAGGAGTATACAAACTTGATTGTGACTGTGGTCTCTCATACATAGGACAAACAAAAAGATCAATAAAAACTCGCGTTAAAGAACATATAGCTGACTTAAAACACCGTCGCTATACTAAGTCAGCAATCTGTGACCATAGCCTAGACAACGCTCGCCATTATATTAGATTTGATAAACCACAAGTCCTCGCAAAAGAACACCGATTCCAACCAAGGATGATTCGCGAGGCTATTGAAATTAAAAAACATCCTAATTTCAATAGAGAAGATGGCTGGCCATTACCACCTGCTTGGGATCCCATAATAAATATAATAAAATCAAAAACCAAGCATAACATGTCACAGACTAAAGACTTAGTTAGCATCTTCTGCATAGATAGGACTAAATAAAATATTGTTGTATCATAGGGTAGTTTCGAATAACTTTGTAACAGTAGGACGTCTGACACCTCAGTCCTCCCGTGACCATGGTTGCTGTAAAGTTTCCGAAACGTCGGGCTTGTAAAAAACTAAATAAACCGCGATAAAATCCGTAAAAGTTGTTTCATTATAATGAGTGAAATTCGCGTAAACTTAAGAAAACAATATCTTCCACGACTGTAATGTTAAGTCACAAAACAGATGACAGTCTATAAAATGTGAGTATGAATGATGATCTGCTCATCTACTCTTCCGATGAAGCTCAAAGACCAACAGCCAACAGGCCAACAGCATTGGTCCATTCGAAACAAATGAACATCACTATTCTAGATGCAACAGATCGATGTTATGGCGGGGAAAGCTGCGGACGTCGGCTAGTACATAAGTTCAGTAATAATTATAATAACAGCCCAAATATATCCCACTTCTAGGCACGGAGTCTCCTTGGAATCAGTAGAGGATGTTGGACTGTAGTTCACCGATGCGCTGGCCTTTACTTTTGGTCCGGTACCATGTCATAACCAGCAGATTTTTTTTTCGTTAAGATATTGGGTTAACTACAATTTTAAAAAATATGTCAGCTGAGAGGAAATTACTGATTTTTTTTTCTACATAAGTGGGTCCCACCGCTCATCCCCCCAACCGCGCGCCAGCTGACGCCCACTAGGCTTCATGATACTATTCTCTGATACGTCTCACGAATTATCTCGCGGGAGAAAGTTAGTCATGAAGACCTGTCACTGGCTCCCGGGCTATTTTAATATCATCAGGCATAGAGATTCCTATGATGTATGGTTGCATGTTCAGATCCAGGTAGAAATTTAAAAAGTTTTGGTATGATGACGATGATGATGATGATGATGATGATGATGGTGAGATTTGGTATAGTAGGTACATCGCGAAGGCTCGGTCGTGTTATGTAAATGATTTTTTGCGATGGTTTCTGGACGTTGATGGATAAACAGCTGTCAGTGGTTGTCGGAGCTCGGAACACGGCAACCATTAATAACTGGGGGCGGATAGTGTCGCCGATGGCACGATAGGCTACCTGTGTTAGCGGACCTAAATACTTAAGGCTATTAAAAATTTTAAACCTCCCAAAAAGACCTGTAAGTTGCAGAGACCTTGGCAGAGCAGTTCACAAATGGCTTAATTGGATACAGTTATTCTTATTTACAAGCAACACCTAGTATTTCTACCCATTAGAAATTCTTCTTATTAGAAATTATTCTTCTTATATATTTGTCAAAATTAAATTTTATTTTTTCAATTATTACTACTATTACTACATTATTCTTTTCCCTTTGGGTACGGAACCATGAAACTGGACAAGCGCGAGTATCCTGGTGATGGTCATAGACAGACAAACAAGCGGACAAAGAGCTAACATCTTATGTTCACGGGCGACGCTGACCACCATGCGCGTCGGCCTTTGCCTATCCAACTAACATTAAAAAAAATTACTTACCTACTTACTCATACGTCAATGTATAATGATTTTTTTACAATCCATAATTCACTGCTCGCGAGTGTAACTATATTAGCAACAGAATCACTTATCTTTTTTTAATGATTTGCCAATGATTAATGATATACTATAATATCGCTTTCTCTTTTAAACATTAAGCTTTAAATATTTTATGTCAAGGAATTCTTAGACTAGATAACTGCCGCCTAATTTATCGTTCTCATTTCAATAAACAGATGCTTTTTGAGACTTCATCTAATTGGTAGATACTAACTAAATTATCATTTATCTGATGTCGGGAACAAATTCAAAATAAACATTTTTACCCAATATTAGCTAGTTCCAGCCGAAGAAGTTTTCCTAAAATTTATAAAAAAAAATTCAAAAATGCAATATAAAACGCATTTTTTTCATTGTGTCAACAAAAAAAACACAAACTAAATGCTGAAATTATTATAAATACATACTTACATAATAATATAATACTCGCGACTTATATATCCTACTAGTAGCGCCCCGCGGTTTTCCTCGCGGCGTAGGGGTATAGCCTATGTATTATCCTGATTTGTAATCTATGTCATTGTAAATTTTCATTAAAATCAATTCAGTAGTTTTTACGTAAAAGAGTAACAAACATCCATTCTCACAAACTTTCGCGTTTATAATATTAGTAAGACTAGTAGGATTCATTGCAATTTTGTTAGTACAAGTCAAGTCTCCCGCTCGCGAAGAGAAACTGGAATTATTTCCTTCTTCTCTTGAATCCTTCTGATTAAATTCTTTACTTTCCAGGCAGTTTTAACGTACTACTCTCGCTCCCCGGCATAGTTTCGAAGGGTTATTTACTGGTCCTGCTGTAGATCTACGGCTATACAGGAGTTATAGCGGTGGGAACGAACGAACGGCCAAGCCAAAAAAAAATGGACGACACCTTGTTTGAAATCTAATATTACAGTGTGGTCGTAAAGGAAGAAGCCTCCCCGTTTTATGTTTATCTATTCTCAAAAAAAAAAGAATATGAATTATTTCGTTTAAGCAATTGTTTTGAATAGACTTTATAATAAAATAAATCCGATAAGTTTGTTCATGTATGTCAACACGATAAGGCTAAAGGCAGAAACACACTTACGTGTCGTGGCGTGTCGTGACGCGCCAGAAACACATCGGTTTCATACATTTAATATGGTTAGGGATATATTTGCATGTCGCAACGACACGACACGCAAATATGTTCCTAACCATATTAAATATATGAAACCCGTATGCTTCTGGCGCGTCACGACACGCCACGACACGTAAGTGTGTTTCTGCCTTTACCTACCTGTGGAATTTGAGAAATTCTTTTTGCATTTGATATACTATTTATTGTGGAATTTGAGAATTCAATTAAAAACTTTGCGGTAAAACTTTGGGTAAAAAACTACGTTGCTAGACTAGGTAGGCTTGTTAATACTAGTGAGTCTAAGTACATTCAATTTAACAGTACCATTTCACCGACCCGTTGACAAAATATTGATCTCCAATCTGACGGCGATTACTCAATTTCGGCATTTTTAGGTAGAACGTAGATGGTATATTTGATTTTGTGGTTGTTTTAGATAAGTACAGAGATTTTGACTTGCGTTGATTATTTTTAAAACATTCGTCTAGGGATTTTCAATATAAATCCAATTGTTCAGATACTTTTCCATCATCTTTTTCCTTTTTTCCAACCATTTCTTTGACTTTGGTTCTACGAGAAAATCACACTGTCGTGAAAAAATTACCATTATTACTGATAATAATAATGGTTTCCGAACTTAGTATTTATCATAATCATCATGGGCCTCCCTTAATGAACGCCAAGACGACCGATCCCTTACCACTTTCAGTATGTATTAGGTAATACAAGAAATAATTTTGCTACTTGAAATTTTCTCAAGTTTCCATAGTCAAATTATCAACTGAAACCTGAGCCTTTTGAATCATACGCACGATTTATACTAATTTATTTTTAAAGAACAATACAAATCAGATAAATACAGATGGTTACGATTTGCTCAAATCAAAAAAAGGATATTAGGCCGAGTCATATTTCAAAAATTACGATTTTTGAGCCTTATGCCCTTAGCTATAAGGGTCCGTCGTGAAGTGAGGTTACTAATGAGCCACCGTACATAAAAGACCCAGTAGCAACGTTCCTTGTCTCACCCATTAGTTATCTCTTATCGATACTTTTCAAATATATCTCTCGCTTGAGCGTTTTTATATGTGAAAGAATATCGTCATAAACACACGGGTTTTTGTATGCGTTTTTTATCGATACATAGTAATGTAATGTGATTATGTAATGTTTAAAGGTTAGAGGCAGACGGGTTGGCGGGCTTTACCATGTATGTATGCGTTTCTATAATTATTTCCTATCGAAAACATTTAATTCAGATACGACTTTTTTGATATTTTGTAATATTGTTCCAAATAACTCCCAAAGTTTTAAATAATTTTAAATTTAGATTTTAAGTACATTTTAATTATAAAATGGTTTGGTTTTTTTAAGGTCGATATTTATTTACTTTTACAGCTTGCTAAATATTTAGTGATCGTTCAATTGCGTTTAAGAAATTCGGCTACCTACCAAAGATCGACATATTATATTTTGTAATCTCATAATTAAAGCTACATAATATAGTAGAGGATAGAATATAGAGTCAACACGTAGGTCACTCCTCTCTCACTTACTATCAGGTGAAACGACTGATTCACTCCTAAAACAAATACATGAACACGACTTAAATAAATATGACATCTGAAAAGATATCGCAAAATACACCTCAATGGGGATCCCATTTATCATTCGCGCGAAGGCGACCGAGGCGTCCCACCCAGAATCAGCCCAAGTAGTTCATAATTATAATTGAACATTTAAATACAAAGGCTAATTTAATAAGTGACCCAACTCCTAAATGTCAAGCAGAAATAAAAAACGCCGAGCATGTCATGGGAAATGGGAGCTTTTGTGTCAAATAAATTGAGAGTCATTTTTTAAAGTTATATTATTTATGTATCGAAGAGCACAATGGGTGGACAACAACTGTTAGAGTTAACATCATTATACCGGTGACTGATGATCGGGCTGGGCTTCCGAGAATTTCGTAGGTGGCTGGTTAGATCTCCTCTTTTTAGTGCAATTCCTAATGAATCTTGTGTCACATATTGTATGGGACACGTTATTTTACGTTCGAGCCTGGTGCGTTCATTGTTTATGGTTTTAGTGGGTAAGGTTACTGTGGGTTGCGGGTTCGATTTTATTTCATGAATATCTTCTGTATCGGGTTAGAAATGTTGAGCAGTGTTGTTATATTTTTCTACTTTTTTATCAACTGTTTATGTGTTAGACACTTGTAAAAACGACAAGCGACAAACGACAATTATTTCGTTTAATTTGATCACATGAAAGCTGAAAACATGTTTTAAATAATTTACTGCAGCCTAAGTCAATAATATATTTTAAGCGAGAATTGATTCCGATGTCGTAGACGTTTCCAAGGATATTTCAGGAACACCATTTTCAGTTTTTGGACTAGTAAAACCAGATGACCCTTGGCTAGTCAGATTCAGGCGTTGCCTTCTGGGAGTAAGGATATTCTGGTGCTACTGCTCGACTAGTATTCTGGAATACTATTATACTAGTCATTGCTAAATACTTATATGGAGCTGGTACATTATTTGTAGTAGAATTTATATTTATCAATCACAAGCAGCGTCCCGCGGTTTCACCCGCGTATTTCCCATTCCCTTGGGAGTACGAGGATAATTTATAGTTTATGTGCTATTCTGATGTATGTCAGTCAGTCAGTCAATTCAGTAGTTTTTACGTGAAAGAGTAACAAACATCCATCTATTCATCCATACTTACAAACTTTCGCATTTATAAGTAAGATGATAAATATAAGTAAGATGATATATTAGTGAGATATCATGTCACCTTTTTATGTAAGACCATCATACAAGGTTTCACTACTGGATTATAAAAAAAAGAGTTTACTTTTTAAGCAATTTAACCACACGAGGGAAAAATATTATTGATTATACTATACTAGTAGCGCCCCGCGGTTCCACCGGCGTACTTCCCATTCCCGCGGGAGTACTGTGATAAATTATGTGTTGTGTATGCGTGAAGTTTAATAAAATCCATTTAGTAGTTTTTACCTGAAAATTTACAAACATCCATAATTACAAACTTGCGCCTTTATAATATTTGTAGGATTGTGCCTAGTTTACATTACTAGTACATGCAAATCCACCGCATACATGGTTATTAAATACAAAGAAACTTTCGAGTTAAATAAATAGCTAAAAAGTTGTATGTCAGACTAGCAGCGCCCCGCGGTTTCACCCGCGAATTCACCATTCCTGTGGTTACATGATACCCAATGTGTAAATTGTGTGTCGTGATATTACTATAATATTTTTGGTAAATTTTACCAAAATCTATTCAGTTGTTCATCTATTCAGTTGCGTGAAAGAGTAACAAACATACATACTTACAAATTTTCACGTTTATAAATATTAGTAGGACTATTGCAATAATATTACATTCTTGAAGTAAAAAGAAAAAGACGAAATAGACACTAATGATAAATAACAAGAAAATTGTGACAAAATAATATATCAAATATAATTTCAATAATAATTAACCTTTGTGTGACCGGTAGCGTAAGACGATGATCGTACATCATATCTCGATATCTCGGTATCTCGATATATCGATATCTCGGTATCAATCGATCTTCCACTCGCTCGAATTACTCGATTGTGCCGCCATTCCGATGATCAACACGAATGAAATGATAAACGATCTCACTGCGACTTTCCAATTTTTTATGTGATATATGTCGAATAATGATCTGTTTGCCTATTGCTATTTAAATACTAGACCTGCATCATCATCACTATCATCATCAGCCTTTATCAGTCCACTGCTGAATATAGGCCTCCCTCAATGAACGCCAAGACGACTGATCCCTTGCCACTCATATACTTCCCATCTGGTTAACGGCCGACCAACACTTAGTCAAAATACTAAGCTACCTTTTAATATATTTAATTTTACATTACAAATATTTTTTGCTGTTTTTTATCACTACCAAAACATGATTCTTGAAATGAAAGAAGCTTTTGTACAGATCATAGCAAGAATGCCTAAGTCCTTAAGTTTTATAATCAACAAAAAATAAGTATAAAAGTAAAGTGCATATCAACCCTTTATGTCCCACTGTTGGGCACGGGTCTCCTCGAAATCAGAGGAGGAGGGTAAGTAAAAAAATAAGTATATCCCAGATGAAATTATAAATTTTTCTATTGCATATATAACACAAAAAGAAAATCCGTGATACGCTAAGCAGTATATCCGCATCGCGAAATAAGGCCCTAAACATAAGATATAGAAAGCCTGTTTTTTCCCTCAAATCATAATAATATTTTAATACTAAACCTGTACACTGCCCTATTGTATACAGAACCATATTACAAGATTCAGTAATAATACCCAATAGTATTATTGACAGTATCTCGGAGGAACCAACACGTAACTGATGTCCGACATTAATCCTAATGCACCTACCGTTTATGCGACGTTTGATCTAAACAAAAATATTTCACTCCAATAAAACTATGGAACGGAGAAAAAAGTCGGAATGGTACTGTGTCCGTAAGGTATCCGATGAGTATGACTTCTGGGAAGCTATGTCATATCACGACGGGTAGGGATGTCTGCGCTATGTGTGGAATTTGTATCGATGTTTACGCTAATTGAATGACGTTTATCGATACTTCGTAATTTTTTTTTACTAAGTAAGTCTATACAGTATCATTTACTATTGTCACATAAAGCATTATTTATATTTTTTTGATTTAAAATATGAAAAGTGAAGGAGGATTTTAAAGATTTCAAGAGGTCAAAACCGCTGGGTAATACGCGCAGATATCCTGATAG
Source organism: Lycaena phlaeas (assembly GCA_905333005.2). Lineage (NCBI taxonomy): Eukaryota > Metazoa > Arthropoda > Insecta > Lepidoptera > Lycaenidae > Lycaena > Lycaena phlaeas. Next base: position 13,191,633 of record HG995173.1, read on the forward strand.
CATTTTGTTTTAGGTCAACTTAATTCAATTTTCTCCTCAAATTCTCACATACATAAATCTAAATTCTATACAGAATCCTAAACATGCTAAAAAATTAAACCTAAAAGTCACATACACAATTAAAGAACAACCATAACAAAAACAATAAAGTTTAGTAAAGTATCGACGCGTCGTCCCCATCACTATCCATGCAGGCGCAGGCGCACGACAGATGATCAGTCATGGCCCAGATGCTGCGATAAGCCCGCGGTAGCCGCTCATTAATCTACCCACTCCCCACCCCCCACTTACCACTCCTCACCCCCCACTTACCATTCCCCACCAACTTCCACCACTTCAATAATTAACTGGACATCTATAGACACGAATTCTACGAATCGACCGGTACCAAATTCTATGTATGAATAAATAATGGATTTTAAACCAGTAGTGATCAGATGAAAAGTCGATTTAAGAATATAAAAGTCAAATAAAAATGACATGACCACTTGGGCCCGGACCGGTTTCAAAAGTATGTGTAGAGGTATATAAAACGAGTTAAGGGCAGATTCTTGATGTTTGCTTTAATAAACATTGTAATTATAAACATGTTTTGTGCCATTAACAAAGTTAAACAGGTTGGTTAGGTTACCTGAGCACGTCATTTATCGATATTAAGAAGTCAACCAGTGTAGATACATCACTTTTGCGCTAGGCGATTCGTCAATGCGTTGTCTTTATTATTGCAATGATGCTAATTAGTAATTAAGAAAGTAGGTCCTTGTACACTTGCAATATAAAAGTTTTTATATTTTTAGCTAATGACGATATTTATTTTGATCATTAAAACTGTACACAACGGGACATTTACTGTTTTCACTTTTATTTCGCGGAATTCGATGTCTCGGCATTGTCTTCGAAGACCATACTTACGAGATATCACGTAATATTAATTATTATCATGTTTTTTATATTTCTTGTCTCATTTCTGTTATAATGAAACTTTTAAGCTGTAAAGAAAACCTTTTAAGTAGGTACTCATTTGTTTGTCTTGATTGGTTATTGCAGTATTTAGCATTTCTCAAAAAAGCAAAATCTAACCGCAAGCTTAATTCCGTAGTAAAGGTTCATCATATATTTAAGGTTATATTATTAAACGATTAAGGCTATATTGACTCATAGTCTGTGAAGCTAGCAAAAGCCAAAAAGCCACCAACAGAGGCTATTAAATAACATACGCATGAAAAAAACAGACCCAGAAGGACCATTTACAATTAAATTATTCACGTGTGAAATTTTATCAATTATGTTAATAGGCACAGATACGACCCATCAATTTATGTAACAGAGATTTGTGTCCGGAACCCATACAGAGAGTTAGCGAGCAGCGGGGGGGCGCTGCCGTGCAACCCTTCCCAGGACACATATAAATGTATTTTATTAACTGAGGCCTGCAGCTTCGTCCGTTCTAAGATGCGTTAGCTTAACTAGTGTATCGATGTACCTTAATAAGCTATAATATAATTATCAGTATACTAAATTTTGCAATGAGTAAAATTTGAACAAGCATACGAAATTAATCATCATCATTATCAGTCTTTATCAGTCCAATGCTAAACATAGGTCTCAAGGCCTCACTCAATGAACTACAAGACGACCAAACGAAATCAATATTATAGACTAATAATAATCCGACTTCTCTACAAATATATATTGATCGTATTATGCAGATTTTTGTAGACGTAATATTGATTTCTCCGTAGTGCAGATGCGCTTCTCCTGACTGCTGTATGTTTCAGAGTTACCTGTCATGCTGTCACCTGTCCTAACCGACGAAACTGAAGTTATTTCCTACCCTTCCTGAATCCTTTTGATTAAATTCGTAGGGACCTATGAAAGAAGAGAATACGTATAACCACAGGTTTATTGTGATAATGTGCACCGAAGCGAATTCAAATTCAAAAGAGAACACAATCTAATAGACGTTTAGAGTATGACGCACTTGAGAGCGCTTTTGAATTTGTATTCGCTTTGGTGGCGTCACTCGCGTGTTCGGCATGCTCCATCTGTCTATTTATATATCTGTGCTTATAACTTATAATTCTGACATTATGGAAATTTCAAAATTCAAATCAAAGTTTGAAATTGAATAATGACGTCATAATGTCTCATTAGCATGTCGGTGACGTGAACCTATAATATTTTCGCACCCGAGAGACAAGTAAGTTTTCGCATCAAAAAATTTGACTACAGAGATTGCTGCTATGTTGAGATAAAAAGTTTTGGTGTTTTGTTTCAAAAACATTGAAGCTAGAAGCGTGACCATGAGGGTGATTTCGGAGGATAGATGGTGCCTTTACCAAGAATTCATAAAAAAGGACCATGTAGTAGCTATTACAAGGGATTTCTAAGTATAAAAAAGTTTTCTTTTCCTTGCATTCCAAAGTATCCTTATATTTTTTTTTTTGTAATTTGTCTTTTGAATTTTAGTTCACATTTAATATGTTTTCTATTTTAACATACATTTTTTTAGTTTATAGAAAAAGATCAACATACTTAATATCAATATAGTTCAGATTAGATTTTGCACAAACCTATTTTATACTTATTACTTGGATATAGGTAATAGGTATTACTTGGCAGAGCAATGTAGCTCCATGCATGACGGCATAAGAACAGAAGAGTCATTGATTCTATGAAAAAAAAAATCTTTTACAGATTATATCGCGGCGTATTAAGTTTTTTACAAGCCTGACGTTTCGGATACTTTACAGCAAGCATGGTCACGGGAAACCACTATACCTTTAGGTAATATAACTTCATACAAGGAATATTGCTATATTTAATTAAAATGTAACGAGTATAAAAAGCTCACCAGTCACGAATTTTAGACAACGTACCGTTTGGTCCGCGTCGTGCGTTACTCGGAACCCGAAGACGCTGCTGCATTCTTACAATATACAAACAACTATTTATGTGAATTGATGGTGTCGGTAAATCCTAGACAGTTACAACCGTATACAAGAAGTGTACTTGGCTAAGTAATGAAACGATACTCAAATAACGCTTCTATCTATGCGCTCGGTGTCAAAAGTCGGGTTTTATATTGGTTTGCACAGTGGCGGATTTCACTTGAGTATTGTCTATGAATTGGTTTGAAAAACCCTATACTTTCGGGAGTACTGAGACATCTTATAGTATTGTTGGTAGATACGTGTGTTAAAATATACGGGTTGATATTTATGTGATAATAAAACTTGATTTTACGTGGTCAATATTTTTAAGATCATGGCTGGTCAAGGATTAAATGATAAGTAGGTGTAGCTTAGATAAATAATAGGTCATCAATAATATGACATATTAATGATCTAAGGTATGTAGTTTGATAATTGCTACTTTGTATCACAATTGAATTCGGGCAAACCAAGACAAAGCCAATAGTATAGATGTTATATAAATAACTACTAGGAATACTGAGAATATTAAGATACAGGCTGTGAGCCACAACTCCGCCCTTTGCATTTTGTTGCCTGATGATTATTATGTTTATAGCCCTTGTCATTCAGTGAATAGTTTGCGAGTGATTTTTGGTAGAAAAACTTCCTTAGACGTGACTTTTTCGGACGGAAATAACGCTCGGAGTAAGTAACTTGCGTTAGTATCATAAACATAGAAATATTAAGAACAATATTAAGAACTTATTTCAAATATCTGTGATAATAAGCCATATACTCCACGCACGCCAACTAGAGTCCAAGTATCATAATAAATTACGAAATAAGCAATTATTTTATGAGGTTTTATTTTAATCGTCCGAAATAAGATTAATAAATAGTTTGGATATTTATCCCATACGACCATACTTTCAAATATAACCCCATTACTTCCACTAATATTATAAGCGGAAATTTTAAATGTATGGATCTTAGTTACTCTTTTACAGAAAACCACTTTTACAATATTAAAACTTATACACCAGAATAACACATAAGCTGTAATATATCCGTGTGGTCCTATGAGTCCTGTGAAACCGCAGGGAGCTGCTAGTTGACTAAGGGCCTGTTTCACAATCTCCAGATAAGTGCCGGATAGGCTATCCGCAACATATTTGACAGATGCTCCATACTCTATCTGACAAATATATTGTGAATAGCCTATTCGGAACTTATTAGGAAGTGGTGAAACAGATCCTAATGTAGATAAAAATAATCTTGCTTTTAATGCAAGGAAAATATTTTTTTAGTTTTAAAAACATTCCAAATGTGAATAGTTGATAAAATTATCTTATTGTAAGATTTGCTCAATATACGACTGCATTCGGTATAAGAATATCAGAAATAAATGAAACAACGTTTATATATTCTATTTTTAATTTGTCCGAAGCTGGTTGTGGTCTCAAGAAAGGCAACTACAAATAAATTTAAGTACGCGAAGATAAATCTATGGTGGCTGTGCTGCGACATGCTCTGAAACGCCACTCTATTTCCATCTCATTAAACTGATCTATTCTTATTGGGACTCACTTAATCCTTAATTGTATAAGCTGCTATAAAGTCAATTGTAATTTGAAAATATAAGTAGTTTTATAAACGACTTCTGTGGCTCAGTGGTTAGCGCGTTGGCGCTCAAGCCGGACACGTAGCTGGTTCGAATCTCGCCAGAAAACAAAAAAAAATCTGTGTTCCTGGGTCATGGATGTGTATCAAATATCTGTATTATATAATAACAATCTTAAATATATGTAATAATATAAGAAGTATTAAATATATACAATGTATGTATTTCCGTTGTCTGGTACCCGTAACACAAGTCTCTTGGAGAACTTAGCACGGGACCAGGTTGACGTGGTGTAAAAAAAATAGATAAAAGTAATTAAATACTGAGTATGATTTGTTGCTGTTGTTGAGTTTGCTCACCACGGGTCTAAGTCCAAAAAGACAATTTTGCCTATACTTCTTTATATTAGTTACCTGGTGGACCGAGCATTTGCTCGGTTTTTTTCTTTGTTTTGAATACCCTTAGTGATAATATGATAAAGTTTTTCTTCCAAAAGAAACAAAGACAAAAGATAATGGGACTGGAGATCTTTTCGATTCATATTGTTATGAATTTGCAGATAATCTGCTTAATTTCTCAACTTAGCTATCATGACATATTACTTACCATGTTACCATTAACGGGATATTTACCATGTTTTTTGCCATTATTTCGCGGAGCTCGATATTTCGACATTGTCTACGAATGTTATGTTCACGAGACTGTCTTGTAACTTTTTGCAAGTTTAATAATTTTGCAAGTTCATATCGCTTGGTGTACTCATAAGAGAGGTACTTAGCCGAGCCAAGTGAAGCAATCCAACCGGGGCAAGGCAGTGTTGAATAGACAGTATATTAATATCGTTCAGCGGTCAAAAGTTAATCGGCTTTAAGTCGCTCGCCTCGCCCACGAAGATCCATCACAATCGTCATTATTCACACACAAATTATGTAATTTCAATAAATGGAACTTATTGAATAGTGATGAGCGTCGGTAGGCCGTTGGGGGACCCCTGCAGAGAACCTCGCGTGACCCTCACCAGGAACTAACGATTATCTCCAAACCCAACCATATCTTACATCCATTGCGTATTGATAAAGAAACTACATTTTCCAAAACCAAATGACCACGCAATGAATTTGTTTGTGCGTAAAACAACGTTTATAATGGTGGGAGCTTTAATGAGTGTTTTGTTACTTACGATCTGAAAAATATGTATTTTATTTAAATATATCGATTACTTTGGAATTGCAATAAGTGTTAATGGCTATTTAATGTGTTTGATGGGTTTAAGATTATTTATGGGATCGGATGTGTTTTGATCGGCTAGTCGAGACAGGCCTTGATGGAGTATGTACTTGGCTTAGTAGACTGCTAGCAGTTATATAGACTTAGGGCCTGTTTCACAATCTCCCTTTAAGTTCCCTATAGGCTATTGGCAACATATTTGACAGATGTTTGACAGATAGAGTATGGAGTATCTATCAAACATCTGTCAAATATGTTGCCAATAGCCTATAGGGAACTTAAAGGGAGATTGTGAAACAGGCCCTTAGACTATTTGTTGTAGCAGCTAACTACTGAACTGATATTATACTAACTGTTGCACTAAGATTTAAAACGGGTCCCTTACTTTTTGAAAATTTAATGTAGCCTATGTTCACCGGGGATAGTGTAGCTTTCCAACTGTGAAAGAATTTTTCAAATCGGTCAAGTATTTTCGGAGCCTATACAATTCAAACAATCAAATGTTTTCTCTTTCTAATATTAGTATCTACCTATAGATTTAATTTTATTACGAAACTCAAGATATATCTTAACAATACCGGATCCTAATAGACAAGATTCCCCGTACATTAGGCGACGAATGAGGCTGTCTCGTATCGGGTTCAGGATTGAAACCTGCAAACCTGGGCTCTGTATTCGCGGGAACTGCTTAGTGTCTTGACAGTTCCTATTAACGAGGAGTAGTCTGGCCTTCGCCAGGGCCAGCCTGTCGCTGAGGTTATCCTGTTGCCTGCAGACCCAGGACCCTCAAAATCCATCACATACGTTTGTATGTGTTGCGTTTACAGAGTTAAAAAAGTAACAATATTTCTTTTTTTTCTCGTGAACGCCAATGAATGCCAAATACCAGATTAAAATATTTATAAGCAATTTAAATTAATTAAAGATATATTTTTTTAAATTTGGTATTTGGCCCAATGGATACCTTTATCGATCATCCCGGGCCCAATGTAAAACGTCACACTTATCAAAACAATACAAAACGCTATCGATAACGATCGCGATCGTTTTTTGTGGGTCGTTGTGGGTTGACATCGCTAATAATACCCGGGAATGCGCCCGGCCGCATCATCCTTTTGTTTTTAATTTCTACCTCAGTGGCACCGATTTAATTGGGCCCCGTCGAGCCTTCGTATTTCACCTCGCCCTCATTTGAATATCCCAACCGCACCACTGCCCATTATTTTATTCACAAATATATATTTGGGACGACGTCATTTACCCGGTGACGTGCCTTACCAATGTTCCCGGTATACGTAGTTAACGCGTCGCGTTTTGTTCTTGTTGCGTACCCGGCGTGTGGCGAGTCGCGCTCTTCGTTGTTTTCTCCCTTATCTTGAACAAGATGCTCGTTTTTAAATGAAGTTATATCGCCCCAATTGACCAACGGCCCATGGCGAGGCGAATTTTTAATTAGTTTCCGAAGATAGGGAATTTTGAGGAATGCGGGAGCCGTGTTGGGAACGGCGATCTCTTAATTGAGATGTGAACGCGTCGATTTTGCCCACCACAATTTGTTGATAAACAGATACTTTGAACTACATTTTATATCTTCTGCCTTTATTTACTGTATTTCTTAATATAAATAAATAATATATGAAATTAAACGCTTACTTAATACAAAATAAGTTTAATAATATACAAATAAAATGTTATTTAAAATAATATACATATTACTCTCGAGTTAAACAATTACTATCTTTGTATTTTAATAAAGATAATCAAAGCGATAGATAAGGTACTAATTAATATTTTTAATGTCGAGATTCTTTAAATGCGTTTAAACACGACTAAAAGAAAGTATCCTAACCCAAATGACACATTTTACTCAGCAGGTACCAGAGCAACGATATTAAAACTAAAGTTATTTGGATCACGTTCGATAAACTTCAAGCAAACCTTGATTGAGTCTTCTAATAATGTCTCTGGGGTGGTCGACCCATGGTTTATAGGAAGACTTTTGCGTCCATCCAATTCGTAAAGTATTCCATCTTTATGGATAAAAGATACGAAATGATTAGTTTCAGGCTCGTCTACATCAAATTCTTGATCACCATCTGCTTGTATTACATCCTTGTACGCTTCCAATATAGCTGTAGAGTTTTCTAGAAGATTTCCTCTAGCTGCCGCATCTAAGCCGCCTGCGTCTTTTAAATAATTCTTGAGAAGACCGTCTTCTAGATCGATATGTTGTATATTATTAGCAACGCTATGCACTAAAGCAATGGTCCCACAAGCGTTACTTATCATTTGCTTCAAATAAAACACATTCTTCGGAGCTTCTTGGCCTATACTGAGTAATTCGTTCTCTTGCCGAGTCTTATGTTCTTCGTAGGCTTTCGAAAGTGGGAAAAGTAGTATGACTGCAAGGACCGGTTTTGGTACGATGCTCAAAGCATCTTCGTCTAAGCCAACTACGTCCACTATTTTCCATTTTTTGGAAACCCCCAATTTTCGCAGATACTTGTTCATTGTTTCGGGGTTTGACTCCATAGGTAAGGCCGTCATTTTCTTTGTAGAAATATATCGTATTTTGCGAGCCCTTTCTTTTGCATATATTGACAGACTTTTGTTTGTGTTTTCTTCTTAATGTCAAATTCACGGTCACATTCTTCATTTTTAAAATTCAACTTTTTTAAGAAGGTTACACCTATATTTATTTAAAAAATACAATCGAGTTTTAGTTAGATCTTTGAGATTTAAATGATGAGGTGCGATTTAAGACCACTTTTATATAATTTTTTTGTATTTAGGCAAATTTCACTCATTATTACGGAACAGTTTTTACGGATTTTATCGCGGTTTATTAAGTTTTTCACATGCAATAATAATTTGATTTTATATCGCTTTAAAGCAAACATTTTGTCCCAATAATATTCTTAAGTTTTCTATGAAATAGCGCAATATAATATCCCTATTTTGACTTTATTAGGTAATTGTGTTTCTTGATTGCATTTTGGCTAGGTCCCCTGATGGCCTTTAAGCTCAATCGGTAGGACCGTTTCGCCCAGCAGCATTATATGTATATTCTATTGTATATTCTTGACATGGCAGAGTATCACTTCAGTAATAGTTTTCTAAAAATCGGTGTGTTTCTCGTTGAGATTAGGAAACAATAAAAAACTCTAGCTACCACAAAGGGCCTAACACACCTTTTTATTCATTTAATTCGGTGTAGAAATTGAAAGTGTTCTGTAACCGCCTACAGTTGACGAGTACGCGGCCGTCGGCACTCGCCATGCGATTATTGTATTTATCGAGTGGTTTTCGAAATAATAAGCGGTCTTAGGCCGTAATTGAAGGTAGTCAGCGCTGACAATCCGCCACACCCCTTGTGGTAAACCGCATTGTGATCGCAGGACTAGTCCGAAGATGCGGTTTATTCCAAATTGTATTTAATTTGAATGACTGGTACCACTGATCATTCATCTAACTTTTTAAGAATAAAATTGCGGTTTATAAATTTTAATCGGATAATTTAAAGATATCATGTTCACAAGAGTAAGATTGGCAGACTCAATTGACGTTCAAAAAGATACTTTGATGGTACTATTTTGAATATAATTTTTGACTTCGACTTTGAGTAAGAAATTTATTTCAGCGTGCGAATTAAAATTGTTTATACATAAGCATAGTATATCTTCCGATATGGCATTAGTTCGCCACGGATAACAATTTTGAGGTTATTCTAAGTTATTCTAAGTACCTTTATTATTCAACTTGAAGGGTCAAATCATATAATTATACTTAGGTATCTGATAAAGGTGTAGAAATATAATAATTATTTATATTATGTATGTGTAATGTCTTTAGTGTTTGGAGTCAGCCTTATCTAGCCTATATCTTTCGCAGTGGATATAATATGTGGTTGGCCTAATCTCGGGACTTGACTAAGGGGTCTACGTTCGATTCTTACACTTGCGGTGCCATGAAATGTGTTAAATGGGAAAGAAGGAATCAGCGAGGAAAAACTGGAACTGGAAGGAAAACCTGCACGACTGATGAGATTCCAAGACTTTGAAGGTGTTCCAAGTTCAAACCGCATTCGGTCAGCGCTGAGCGCATCAGCGAACTATGGAATAATACTCCTCTCCTTATTTAGAGAAGGAAACCTTTGCCGTAGTGAATCATATACTTACGAGTTGATTTATACTACGTAGGTATTTATTATTGTATCATTTGCAAATAATATAAAGGTTGTCGAATAAATTATTAAAAACATTTCGAATTGGTATAATAAGTTACTTTCAAATATCACTCAAAATTTGTATTACACAAATTCATATCTACAACAAAATAATCCCGCGATGTTTACTCCGTGTGTACCCCTGCTCATAACATGACAGTTCGCCGCCTTCTCTGCCCTAATGGACTAGGAGTGTTTGACAAATTTTGACACCTTAATAAGGGAGAGCTCCTCAGACGCAGTAACTTGTTACGTATGCGTTTTAGATACATTAAGGGCCTGTTTCACAATCTCCCGTTAAGTTCCCTATAGGCTATCGGCAACATATTTGACAGATGTTTGACAGATACTCCATACTCTATCTGTCAAATATGTTGCCGATAGCCTATTGGGAACTTAACTGGAGATTGTGAAACAGGTCCTTAAAAACAAAAAAGAACAGGCCTTATAGTTAAACAAACAATGCCGACTCGTATGGCGCATTGGTTTGTTTGGAAACTTTAAAGAAACTGTGTGTAAAAAATATAAAAACATTTTAATAATAGCAAAATTCTAATAGATTGTTTTCTGAATATCGGCTAATTAAACAAAAGCGAGCACTTGGCAATAGAAAAACTTTCTTTTACCATTTAATAAGATTAGGTACACTGAAAATCTTGTTTTATGATTATGAGCTCCGTATGTTGTGATTGCACATTTTTCTAGTGCTTGCTTTTTCGTTTTGGCGTTCATTGTGGGAGGACTATGTTCAGCAGTGGACAGATAAAGGCTGATGATGATGATGATAAAAAGCTGGTGCTATTACTAAATTGCACCAGCTTTCATTGATCTTGTCTTTGATCTCCAGAGATAGATATCGATTGTGAATTTAATACATAATAAATGTTAGCTTACCGTATGTCGTATGCGTAAATGTGGGTTCTTATAAACACTTAAAGAAAAATCCAAATATTTCGTCTAATATTTATTTCGCCCTCTAGTTTACAATAGTTACACATTTCAATTCATATCATTACTGCTACAATTTGTACTACATTATTTTATTTGGCGATCAGATTTGATAGGTTTTGTGACCAACGGACATGCTTTGCGTTTCACATTAGAAATATTTTTAACATAAAACGCCATATGAATATTACAATTTATTTATTTCTGTAGATTTCGTTGCTTTTCCACACCTTATAATATAAGTAAGAAACAGTATTAGCTCGCTTTGGAATCGTTAGCAATGTGATGGTACTTTGCTTTGTATTTTTTATAAAAATATTATGATTCACATACATTTTAATACTTACTAACTCAATTTAACGCATAACTAAAAATGATCAAAGTAAATATTTTATTAGGTTAAACCTACCCTAAGTATACTATATCATTTTTAATATGTTATAAATACTTACAAAAAAGTACTAAGGATAAATTTTAATTATTATTTTGTTTCAAGCGTTGAATGCGCTGTAATATTTAGTACACCGTAATATTCTTTTTACTAATAGTTTAACTATAGTTTCATTAGAATGATCGTTGTCAAAAAATCAGACGTACATAGATTCACAATTCTTAAGGATTTTTTGTGCCGACTTTATTGGGGACTTGTCCCCAGTTCGCACTTGCTCGCTCTCTTAGGCTCATATGCTGTGGACATCGCGGCGTCCCTCTCGTCACTCCGCCAAGCGGACGTTTACATCGCAGAGTTTGTCCTCAAAGTGCTCATAAGAACTGTCCTTCTATGTACGTCTGAATTCTTTGTCGTTGTCAAGCCAATACAACAGCTGCCACACACATGACAGCTGTCATTCTAATAAAAGACGAAGTGAGCACATTTTTTTTCCAAAATTGCAAAGCATGTCCATCGATTAATTACACAAATTCACGAGAAAGTACAAATTAAGCGATGAGATGGCGAAACTGAATTATGATACATTTTCGATATAAAAATAGCCGAAAACTTTTTTGGTTAATATATGATCTACATCTACTGAGATATTCTTAACAAATGTACTATATAGTGATAATTCAATACTTAACTACGTTTATTTTCAGTCAAAAGCATACATTCGGGTAACTCAACATACACTAAAAAAGACACCGTTCCTTTATAAGTAAAAAAAAAATCGGTATAAAATACATACAACCATGAAATTTGCATAAGTATTTTAAAAGTAGCATTGTTATTTTATGTAAACCCACTCAACATAACACGAATCGTGGTCTACTAATCCCAGTCTTTTTTTTTTTTTTGAAACAGGTTGCAGCCATTATTTTAATAACGCAAAGGCTGCGAACTACTAAGCGTTTGCGGTTTTGAAACTAGAATGTTCGCTTAAAATACCGCATTATTGATATTAGAAATTGCAAACATATATTAACATATACATAACTTGGTATAAAAATAAATAAACCACAATAAAAATAGATTCTCTTCCACGGAGTCGTTTTTCGTTATTTAAAAACGGTGTCCCTTTAACGTCAACATGGAACTACATTAAAATACACATTATATAAATCATTTCTAATAAGATACAAGGAAATCGGAGTTGTTCGTTGGAAATGTCAACTTATCACCATACACTTACGAGCTATAATTGAAAAAGCTACTGTAACATTAACTTGAAAAATATCACTTGGTTATTGGAAAGACATGAAAGATCGTTCGAAGGAATTATTGTATATTTTATAAAAATGTAGTAAAACATCGAGCTAAGTAAACAGAAAGGATGGAATCCACAGAACCTTCAATTTAATTTGCCTGAAGTTAGCTTAGAGTGGCGTCGCAAAGTGACATTTCTGTGTAAAGCTCTCTGTTCGAAAACTAACTTCAAGATAGCCAAATTAGACCTTTGGTAAACACTTCTCTCTCTCTCTTTTTCTCCTTCGCTCTCTCTCTCTCTCTTTCTCTTTTCTTCAATACATTATCTATATGGCCATGTGTAATGGCGGCTAGTGCGTTTTTACGCAACACATGAAAATACAACACGCGTAATATGTACTATATTTACTTAACTCAACATAGTAAAAGTATTTCATAAACGTCAAAAAGAGATCAAAATGTGGATACTGTAATTAATTTCACATTAATTGTACATAACACTATATAATAAAACCGTACGTCTACAATGTAAAAGTCTCAGAAAGATGTTTTAAAAAACAAACATTGCACCATATCTTATCGAAAAAGATACATCTTATTCGAGTATAAAAATAGTTGATATAAGAAAATGATACGAAATTATATATTCAAAAATCTAGTTATACACTCACAAGAACTACCTTTTATAAAATAATAGTATATTAAAATGCACCATGTTAATTCACACACTTAAACATATAACGTTTGCGCAAATATACATGTAAGAATACAAATATGAAATAATATTAATAAATCATAAGAACTATAATAAAGTAGGCTAACAATAATTCGAGGCATATATAAATACGATTGTAATAAAAATTGTTGTATTGTCAAATTTAAATTAAAAAATTAAACATTTCATATATTGTATAGTCAAGAAAAAATTGTAATATTGTAATTTCCAATTCTATCGTACTAAAGAATAATTATATATATATCGTACTAAGGAATGAAAAATTAGTTTAAAATATCATATTATATAGTAAAATTTTTAAGATGTCGTTTAAATATATAATACTTTTTTATTCTAAGTAATACTTAAAAAAGGACACGATTTTCAACTTGAATACTTTTTAACATATTCCAGTCGGTATTTCGCCAATTTTTATATGTAATATATTGGTAAAAGAATGTATTAAATAATACTATATTACGCTTACAAATTTTATAATATACTACTAAATGTTTTAAAATATTTGAGCTACGCATACGAAAGTCAAAAAATAAAATATTTTATCTGTCGTCTACAAAAAATATAGAAGCAGATATTTGTAATCTCATAATATATCATTCGGAAAATAAAATTATTTGCACCAAAGTGAACTTAATAAACTAAAATGTATCTATGTAATATTACATAGTCACTATAATATATTATGGACCTCTTTTAATCTAGCTTGCCCACTGTGGTAAATCGCAATCCAAAAAATGTAAGCAAATTTGGATAAATATAAAATATTTTCTATTGTACGAATATTATATTGTATTTTGAACTTAGTAATATTAACTTATCACATAATATATGGCTCATCAAAATTAACTTAATTAAATTAAAATCATATGAGAAAATAATCGGCAAAACTGTTAATTTTGCTTTGCTATTTAAAAATGGAAGGCGCTTTTCTTATTTTGGCTGTATACTAGCAAATCACAGACTCATCAATACATTTGTAAATATTAAATCAATTTAAAAATAAATAAGAATTAGACATATTTATCCAAAAAAAAAAAATGTTATTTGAGACATAATACATGTTTCTAAAATTATCTTTTCATATTCATACATTCAAATATGTATCTTAAATATTTTTTTCATGAATTATTTAAAATTTCAATGTTGAGAAAATTAATCGATTTTTAACTTTAGCATCAGTTTTCACTGTCTTGTTTTTTTTTCTCCTATAAATTTATGCATAAACAATAAAACTTAAAAAAATACAAAAACGTCTTGATGCGATATTAAATTGTTTTGAAACAATAAAGCAAACTCCCTTGAGATCTCGCCATCGGTACTATTTCGATATATAATCAGAACTCGTTAATATATCACATGTAAAATGTATACTAGTCAGGAAATTAAATCGTTATTTAAAAAAATATTCTCCGTGCGGTGTAGCTTGGTGCGGCTGACACATGCCAATATGACGTTGACATACATGGTTAGGGATGTGACGTATTGCAATTTATTTTTATCGCTATCGATACTTGCAGCATAAGTATAGTTCTTATTAATAGTAGTGTGTGTTAGTGTGTTTATTCTGTTGTGCAGTGTATCTAGGTGTATAAACTTTTCAATGTATATATTTAGGGGCTACATAATAGAAGCTTTGAACTTATATTAAATAATCAAAATCAGGTTTATATTTTTTTCGTGACAACTTTTTTAACGATAATGATAGATTCTGTTGTTTCATTAATATAATGATAGACTTTTTACAGTAATAATTGAACTACGCCCAATATACATTTTTTATTATAAAGAACATCGACTTTCCATCCTAGTATAGTACATCCCATCACTAAGCACGTCTACGGTTTTACGTTATACGCATAGGACTTTGCTTAATTTTTCTTTCCATTTGATTTTTTTATGAGACTATCACATTCTGGTTAGGTTTGATTTAATTTACCACAGTAATTGGCGATCTACTATTTTACGAATGAGGTATTAATAAAATACTTAATAATATTTTTTTAATTGCGACGGCTTGCAAGAGTAATACGTAACGTTACTGGAACTGTCACCCGCACCATGCTACACCGCAATGGGTATAAAACATAACATATATAACATACAATATGCAGAATAAAGACAAAGACAACATAAGTAGAATAAACGACCATACCTATAACAAGTATAGTAAGCAATAGAACTAAAAGTGAACTAAAATGACGTCATCAAAAAAGTATTGCATACGTGAGTATGTCTGCTAGCAGTGCGATTCGCCGTTCTCGTGGTGGCCCGAGTCGAAGCTGCTGAGATGGCCCAACCCCTTTGGAGGGATGGGGGGAGGGGTCTCACCCTCGTCCACTCGCAGGGGCTCCGACATCAACGAGATTATCTCCTCGTAACGTAGCGATTCTACCAGATCGAGATCTGAAACAAAATAACCATGCGCACTCTTGATAAGATAAAAGTATGGAATAGTTACAAATGAACTATGTATAACAATAAACATATTTATGTTGATCTAGCATACTATCTAGTTTAGGCACGGATGGTAAATTAGTAGCTGCGTTCACTATCTGACCTGTCGACTGTCATACGGAGCCCTGTCTTTTAGAAGATGGGGCAGGGATTCACCCAGGCTTTCCAAACACATTTGAAGTTTAAAGTGGTGACGTATTCGTTTAAGCCTGATTATGAGCTCTGAGCCCGATACAATTATTTAAATAAATGAACTGCATGTAATATCGTAGCATTATTAACATGCGTCGAATTCAAATAATTATTTCTGCATTTGATACCTTTACTATTGTGGATCATTTAAGGTTTGTCAATTTGAAAGAATTTTTGGAGCTTGTAAGACAAGGAACACATAGTCTATGATGTAATGTTTGTAAGTTTGAATGTACAAGATAATTTTCGATACTTGTCATTCGTTTTGAAAAATTCTTTCAGCAACATAATGCTATGTAACCACTGAATGGCTAAATAGGCTGTAAAATATGTAAGTGTCCTCACCGTGTCGGTCGGCGTTGGTGTAGTGGTGATCGACGCTGACGCCCGAGTCGCGCTCGTCGGTGGTGCGCGCGCGCCGCGGGACCACGGGCGCCTCCCCCCACGACCTCTTGTCACCTGTATACACGCTTCATTGTTAACACCACGAAGTATAGATACAAGGAGTCCGAATGGTATTTCCATAGTATTCATGTACACAATAATAAAATTGGGGCAAAAGAGTAAGGGGCAAGGGGCGAGGCCGGGAACCGCACCTCATTGTACCGTCCCGACGTTGGGAGGGTTGTTCTGTGGTGCGGGAAAAAACGGATCGAGTACGTACCAATGTTTACGTAACGGACCAATCAGCGCCACAATACTTTCCGCGTAAAGATTTAAACGAGTACTTATTAAAGAAGATGCATTCTACCGGCAAAATTATGTCCTCTAAATTACGACCATTCATTCAACATTACGTTCAGACTCGTTATAGATATAAATCATGACCAACACGTTCAATCTACACGGTAATATATTGATATCTAACCACCGACTTCCTTTATACTGTAGGCCTAGACGTATAAAGTTTTGTTTTTTTAGTTGAAACTAGTAAGGATAATAAGTCAGTTGATTGATACTGTCACACATTCACCATTAACATATCCAGTCGGATTTTTTGTAGGGCGACACAATTTGCAATGTCAAATTTGACTTAAGCTTGTGGTTTTTTGATATCCAAACTAGGCCGAATAAATTATCAAATAATAAGTAATTATGAAATTAGTTTAATCGTCACCGGTGGAAGGTAGGCGCTGATGCCGCCACCTTACTACATGCATACTGGCACGTTCGAATTACTCACACTAACACAATTTGTCTGTACAGCGTGATTAATAATACCAACTTTTTTAAAATAAAAATATCTTTAAATGTCATAGCTAGCCGTACCTGACACCCTGGGCGGCAGCGGCGGCGCGTCCCCGGGCTCGCTCCACGAGGCGCGGCTGTGGCGGCGGGTCTCCACATCCTCTTCCACCGCCTCACTGGTAAATATATTATATAGATTATATAATATACTGCACACAGGTATAGTTTTACTAGGATTCCCTTGTAAAATCGATGACAAAGTGTGTTAGTAATTACAATAGCTTTCATGCGCTACTATATTATATTAATTATATTATAGATTAGATACAAAAATCGAAAATAAAATCTAACGAACTAATAACAAATAGTCATTTGTCGATACAATGTTGTCTCCTTAATGACCTTTTTAATTCATAATCTTTTACCGGGGTTATATTATATATGAGAGAAAGAAGATAAATTCATATTTTTGTAACATGCATTCAATATGAGAATGTGTTTCGCCTTAATATTGCCTAAATATAATATTTGTTTATTTATATAACCTTCAAATGTATTTATTAGGTCTTTTGCAGTAAATTTTAATAAAACTCTTTGTATATAACGAAAGAAATGATCAGGTGTCATGGTGGTTGCTATTAAACTACAAGCCCATGAAGAAAAAAATCTGTGAAATGACCCAACGAGAATAACGCTTAGAAGGCTGGTATCAGAAAATAGCTCTGAACACTATGCCGTCATTTTTGAGCGGTACAGGAGAGTACGGGAGTAAATGGAATTTCCCAAAAATAAGTGAGGAATTACGACCAATTGATCATGTACGGCTTCTTTCTAAGTCTATAGATGATTAAAAATAAATTAATTTTTTTCTTCTTCATGGACTTGTAGTCTATATGGGTTTGTCTGCTATACGCACCGGTCAAGTATCGGCCGCGTGGGGCTCCTCGGGTCCCCGGACTTGGGTCTCAGCGGCAGCGGCGGCGCGGATTTGCTCATAGTGTCGGGATCCGCCCCACCCGCGGCCCCGCCCCCGCCCGCCGCTGGCAGGCTGCTCGACATGATGGGGCCTTGGTCCAGAGACTCTTCTACCGAGTACTGGAAAATTATAGAATTATTTGATTATTTTACGTCCTGAACATAAAACTAGCCACATATTTTTTCCGCCTTATATAGGCTTGCAGTCGAACAATATTTAAATACATATTTTTTATTTATTTATTTATCAATCACAATGTATTACTATCATTACAGGCGTGCCTAATGAGATTTTTATACGTTTAATCATTTTAATCTAACATAGCATTGTAAACTCAACCCACGCCATTGATACAATGATAGCCCTCAACACTTTTCTATCAAAATAGAGAATAAGACAGTGAGATAATCTAACTACTCAATAGAGGTTTAGTTTTGTTCCCTGACGTAGACATCAGGAAAGATTGACATGTACAATCCTTCGTTTCATGAAAAGGCAAGTAAACTCTATTTTCGTTGAACAAACACACACGGTGTATCCTACTAATATTATAAACGCGAAAGTTTGTAAGTTTGGATTTTGATGCTGGGTGTTTGTTACTCTTTCACGTAAAAACTACTGAATCGATTTACATGAAACTTTACAACTATATTGCTTATGTATATGCTATAATAATTTATCAGCATACTCCCACGGGAATGGTAACGCGGGTGAAACCGCGGGGCGCTGCTAGTTGTGATGACTTGGACACTAATGCATGTAAACTTACAATAGGTTTATTGTAAAGATGTCCGTCATCATAGTACGCGTCGTTCTGCTGTATGCTGTGAGATCTTTTGTCTAGAGACGGCACTGGAGGCAATGGCGTGCTAAAACAATAAATACTCTTTTATAAATTCAATACATACAAAAGGAGAAGAGTATTATATATTATAGTGTGACGTCAAATTACGTTAAATATTTGTAATGTTATAAAACATATGGTACATGGAATTACTTGGAGGTTTCAATACCACGTGATCGCTTATCATATTATAAACGTTGAATAAAAATATTTTTTATTTGTACTTTAGATTTTATCAAAATAAAAGCTGCTTAATCCTCTCCATCGATACACATTTATCTTTCAATAAACACTTACAGATTAGGTTATTGAAAATCTACTTGACTACTATTTGGTTTCTGATATTACTACGTGATCTGACACATCACTATTAGACTAATTAACGCTAGAAAACAGACACAGTTTTGATATTATGATTTTAGGATAGTAAAATTTTAAATATTGCTAACGTAAAGAAGATTATTAATAATATGTATGTAATACTCACTTGACAATACTTTCAGACAGTTGCCGCCTGGCGCGCGCTAGACCCGGCCCTAAGTTTTGTCTGAGCTGTGCGAATCGCTCCACCAAACGTCTGTAACAGATAACGATATTTTCTTAATTTATGTGTATTTAATTCAAATGCTACGACGTAAATAACTTATCTGTAGATTTTTTTTATTACATTAATTTATTATATCCCTTCCCCTTTAAAACGGAAGTGAACTCCCAAAAATTACCTGTGCATTTTTAAATGTCAGTTGGATTGGCAAACTGATGGTAAGTGTCGATGCGTCTATGAACATAACCTAGTTTACCCAGACCTAGCCCAGAAACTCTTATATGTGTATGGAACCTGAGACAGTGCGTGTCCTGCCTTTTTGTCCGAAACACAACAAAGTTGTTTTGTAGAAGAAGCAAGCAATGTTGGTATCCATGCAGCTGGTAGAGTCTGAAACTAGCCTTGTAACTTGTCCATGTGATTCCTGTCTTGAGACGTAAGTCTCAGCGTCACTACGCCACACTTTACTGTTTGTCCTGCCCTTCTTTCCGAAACACAGCAAAACTATTTAAGGAAAAAAATAAGCCGAATTTTGGTACCCATGCAGACTTATTTCCTTTTGGACTGCTGTTAATCTCAAGTGATATAACACTCATTCTAATTCACTCACCTATGCAAAGGCTTGACTTCCTCCGGCGCGAGCCGCCCGTGCAACGTAAGCCCCGCCTCCACCACCGCCAGTTGGGAGGATATGAGCCGCCTCAACTTGGCCGCGGCCGCCGCCTCCCTCGGTGCCGCGGTGCGGGCGTACTCGGGCGTCAGGAAGGCCTGCTCGTACTTGGTGATGCCGCCCTGTACGTTCGCGTCGATGGTGCCCTGAAGCCGCATCGAGAACGGGTTGATGTTCTGGGTGGGGTCCGCCGTGTATTGGGATATGAGACTGCGCAGCTCGCGCTCGGTCGCTTCCATTGTTTCGCACGCAAACTGTGGACAAAGTTTATGATTTTATTTTCTTTCAATGAGCTCTGGAATAAAAAAGTATCAATCTTTTTGTCTATTATCACATGTAAATAATTTGACAAAGTTATCAGAGAATCAACGATAGGTATTGAAGATTAGTTTCTTACCTAGGCATAGGATGTTGTAAATATGATTAAAAAGAATATTAAAATAAATACTTCTTTGCTGGTTATAAGTTCGATCAATCGAATTTAGTGTGAGTGTTTGAAAATATAGTATAAATATTGCTGTTATAAATGTTTGTAAATGATACTTCTATAATTTGCAATGTTTGAATATAACTGACCTCAACCGGTGGTATTTCTTCGACGGATCTCGATATCACTTCAGACCATCTTAATATGCCGGGCAATGTGCTTTCGGTAACCAATGTCGTACGTTCAATCCATAGGCTCTGAAAAACATTAACATTTCACCTTCAAAAATGCAATTAAAAAAATATACTGTATATTCTCAAACGTAAACTTTAAACCTTTTTTACTAGATTGTATTTTTGCCTTTATGATGTCACACAAACAAATCCACTCGTGTACCAACCTTGAACTCGTTCTCCTTGTCGATGGGCGGCTTGTGCAGCGGCCGGTCGCACAGGAACGTGTCGACGTCGTTGCAGGCGTAGAACCGCTTCGCCTGCTCGGGCGCGCCCGCCGGCCACGTGCGCCGCGCCGCAACCGGCTTCACGTTGCAGATCTGGATGTCTGTGTGTAGGTATATTAATAATAATAATAATAATTTTTATTCAAAATGCATACATGGTAAATTCCAGGTAATATAAAATACAATAATTTACACTTATTCTATAATGATAACAGTAGTGCCTGAACTAGGACATCCTGTGTTTCAGGCAACAAGAAGAGCTTACATTTATTAATATATACAAACTAGAACATTTTATCAACGAATTACAAAAATATGAGTATTGTTGTACTAATATATTATCATTTCATTCTTTTTACTTAATATAATAAATAAATCTGTTAATATAAGGTTCTTACTTACTATTGTATAACTATTAATAACTTCTCTGTATCCTCGTAGGACAATTTTTGGAGGCAGTTTTTAAGGCTCCTTTTACAATTAAAATAGTTAAGTGTATAGATATCAGTTATTGCATTTACTCTGTTATAAAGTAGTGGGCCTAAAAATATAAAAAATTTGGCCTAAAAATATTATATATCAGCTGGTGTCTGTAGCTCCACTCTTGATTACTCAGATTTACAGCCGCATGTAGCTCGAAGATGATTACTTTGATATCCTATGTCATTCAGTGTTAGCATTCTAATGGTGAAATAATAATAAAAACGATTCGAGTAGGTTTTGACTTAAAAAAAAACAGACAAACGAAACAAATCTAACGGGACGTACCTCTGAGGATTCAAGAGGATTAATTTAACATTTATCAAATAAACCTATATAATAATAAACATGAATGATGCGTATGAATCTTAAGGTGCGAGTAAAAAAAGCCAAAACAGAACTGACCACTGAAATTGATCGTAATATTATGTTAAGATAGTACTGACACTGTCCGTCGGCGGCAACGACGCTCTCGTCTGGGGGCGTGTTCCGCATGAGCACGTGCGCGGCGGCGTACTCCGCTTGCAGCCGCTGCGTGAACGCGCCGATGCGCTCGTACTCCTGCCCGCGATACACGAACTGCTTGTTCTGGATAACACATTACACGTTAATGCCACGGTACCATATTGTACATTATATATAGTATAAATATTGCTGTTAGCAAGTAACAAGCAAAATGTTAGGATGTTGATAAGACCATTAAAGAAATCCGATTCTATTTGACAGAATATAATAATTAGCGGCCCGATAATTATAAAAAAAGTAAAGTAAAGTATCATGTCCCACTGTTGGGCACGGGTCTCCTTCTCGAAACCAGGCGAGGAGGGTAATGGGCCAATAGTTCACCGCGCTGGACCAGTGCGGGTTGGTGAACTTCACATACCTTCAAAGACTTTCAATCTCATCGGGTATACAGATTTCTTCACGATGTTTTCCTTCACCGGTGAGCGAACAATGGTCTCGTGTTTGGGGTGCACTTAGAAATTTAGAAAAACCCATTACAAGGCACACACGGACGGGTCAAGATCGAACCCGGAACCTCTCGCATAAGATACCGAGTCCATCCGCCACTGGAACATCGTCGCTAATTATAAATTAACTTTAATTGTATATGTACCACTTACTAGTATAGTATAGTTACTACTACTTACTAGTATAGTATACTTATCTTCTTATTGTTTTGACAAATCACGTACCTGTACAATAATTGTCCTCCAAAATAATAAAGCTTGTGACGCTGATTGCCCGAACTGATCCGGTTGCTGTCATATGCTTAATTATTTTGAATGAGTAGTAAAAAAAAAGAAGTAAATAATACTCACCCTTACAAACAGCGGGCACCCCTTCCCATAGAATCCGACCCTGAAGTACTCGGGCTCTGGTCGGAGCTGCTCCAGTATCGAGTCGAGGAAGGTAGCGTTGGTCCGCAGCGTGTGCGCCAGCCGCGCGTAGTCGCACAATCGGACCTCGTACAGTGTTGCCAGTTCACGAAGCAGAGGAAGACCTTTCTCCCAACACTACAGCAAAAGATCCTTATTTGTTACCATTGTAATAATTTTTATATTACCATATACTAAGGAAATGTAATATGGTATAATAAAAAATATAGACCTAAAAAACATAATAGTAACATTTAAAAAAAATAATGTTGATAAGTATATTCGAGCGATAGCCATAGCGAGATTTAAAAAATAATTAATTAGTAATAAAAATCTTTCTTGCTGAACGTATAGTTTAATTTAACTAAAAGTGTTTGTGTAGATGCAGTAATCGCAGCTCATTTACATGTCATGTTACAAACGAATGTCCATAATATCATAATATTCTTTTAGAGCTGATTGGTTCCACAGAGTATATTATTTTTAGTTTTGAAATACTCATAACATGAAAATATTCCGTATCAGTTTTACTGTTTGCAAAACATTCAACAGTACCTTTCCCCGGTCAAAGTACTGTAAAACTTGATTGTACAGCGCCTCCTTCCGTTTCCACTCCATCACTTCAGGATGTTCCGGGTCTGCGCCCAACTGGTCGCTGTCCCAGTTCAGAGTTTCCGCATAAAGCTGTAAAATCAAACAAAGAATTCTCAAGACTCGCATACATAGGTATGAAATTCTATGGATAGTATAATTTTGTCTTTGTGTACGCCTGCAAGATTGAAAGAGACATTCGTGGATTGCCAAAATATCGAGCTCTCAGCTAACCTTTGACTTGAAATTTAATATAAGATACATTAATATAAGGTGAGTAATAACTTTTAAGTTATGAGAGAAATACTTATAAAGTTTGAATTCAACACACTGAATTCAACGCTATTAAAACGATTTAATCCTCGCATTATGTACAACAAAGTTAAAACTCAAATATCATTGTTGTAGTTGGATTTCCACAGTGAAAGGCTACAGGCTAAATATATACCTACTAAATTTTGTATAATTTTAGTCTACTCATTATAATATTAATTGCAATAACTACCAGTAGCGTACAGCCGGCCTCAACGAAATTATCGGACGCTATGTGCAGGTCGTGTAGCTTGTACACGTAGCGCAGGTACATCTCCTTACGGTCTATTTCGTTCTTGTAAAAGTTCTGTAAAACAATTAGATTTGGTTACTATTGAAATAAATATATTAATTATATATATATATATATATATATATATATATATATATATATATATATATATATATATATATATATATATATATATATTTATTAAGATCAATAACCTAGATACCGACTGCAGCGTCATCTGCCGGTCTGATTTGTGAATCTAAACCATCCTCGAATCTACTTGAACACACACAAAGAAAATCACTCAAATCGGTCCAGCCGTTTAGGAGGAGTTCAGTCACATACACACGCACACAAGAAATATATATATATATATATATATAACCAGGGGAAGTCGTTGATTTATTGTGTGTATAAATAATAAGCGGCTCAGCGCATCCCACCCTCCGGTAATTGTTAAATGTATTTCTTTGTTTATTCTTTATACTATTTTTGGTCAATCATGGAGATTGAGTGATTGTAAATGTGCATTATCATTTAATATTTTTCTTGCTTTAGAGAATTGTACAAAAAGTGATCATCGATATTCACAGGCCTGTTACGCCTGAGGACTAGCAGGCGCGTTGCTGGACTAAATTTCGTCTACAAAAACTTACCTTTTCTATAGAAACTCATCAGACCCAACGTTTATAGTATTCTATGGTGCATAGTGCATACCAGTAGGTTAACGGTCGCGGCCATCCTCTTGTCGCGGTGCTCGGCGCCCTGCATCACGGCGCGGTAGTCCAGCAGCCGCTCCAGCAGGCGCGTGACGCAGCCCACGAACGCCGCCCCCGCCTCTCGCCACCCCTCCGAAGACACACGCTCCATCAATCTACCAAGGAGCACGAGTTAAGTCAATATATTATTTTATTAAAATTAGGATTTTTTCCATCATAGTATTTTGCGGCTATGGGTATGACCTACGTTTTACAGATTGTGTCGCAGTTAGTTAAGCATTTTTTTTTTGTATTATGAAGTATCCGAAATGTGGTATTTTAAACAGCGATAAAATCCACACAATATTGTTTTATTATAATGGGTGAAGTTCGGGTCAATGTTAAATACAATATTATTGAATTAAAAGTTTGATAGAAAGAGGAAAGGCATACTTACACGGAACTTAAATGCTCCCTGTTGTGATTGCGTGTACATTAAAATTTACCAATTAAACATTATATAACCAAGTATACGTAAGAAATAGAGTACATTTTTAAAGTGTAGCTTGTTGATTGCACCTACCGAGCGGAGTGGCGAGTCAGTCAGTTCGGTTTATATCCGGTATTATGACAAGTAAAACGCTTAGCTATGTAACCAGGAAAAGAATATTAGAAAATCCATTACTTATACCTCTCCTGGGGGAATAAATAGTTATTGGCTCAGAGATCTCGCATTAGGACAAAACATGACTTTTAGTCCTCAGTCAATTTTAGGTAATTACAGTTTTAAGAAAAAGAGCTGAGCCCTTTTTAGATTGATAAATGAGAATGTCGCCGGAAAGAGTGACGTGTACGCATCAAGTAGTGACTGAGAGAGTTCAGATGCATCCAGCGAGCGAGAGGCTGTGCGGAGAAGGGGGTTGGCCACTCAGCAAGAAAATAGAACGTCGGCAGAGCACTCATCTATGTGTTTACAAATACGCCTAGCCAAAGGCACTGTCTCTCCTCTCTACTCTATGGGTGTAATCAGGCCTAAAGGTATGGAATAAGACCAATATCAGCGTTTCGCATATTCTATCGGCAGATTATCTTACCCCCATTTGTATATAGCATATAACTCACACTGTATCAAACAGCCGTCGATAATGATCGTCAGCTTTATTGTCGGCCACCAGCGAGTCAAGTTTGTCGACGAGTGCGGCCTCAGTGCGTCGCGCGGAACCGGCGTGCGCGCGCTCGGCCGCCATCAGAGCCACAAGCGCGCCCAGTGCGGCGCGACGCAGCTCGCCCACTAACGTCACCTCCAGCAGCGCCCCCACCGCCGGACCGATTAGTTGTAGTTGTGCGTTACCTGAGTGACGGTTAAGTGTCAGCATAAGCACTTGTCAGGCTTTAACAC
The DNA here is from genome assembly GCA_905333005.2 of Lycaena phlaeas. Lineage (NCBI taxonomy): Eukaryota > Metazoa > Arthropoda > Insecta > Lepidoptera > Lycaenidae > Lycaena > Lycaena phlaeas. Next base: position 13,217,793 of record HG995173.1, read on the forward strand.
AGATTTTAGTTTAAATTTGAATTGAGACGACATAATATTATAAAAACTAACTCAAATCAAATTAAATTACCAAAAAATTATTTATTTTTTGGTAATGCATATTGTTTCTGATATACACAAGAACTTTCTTATAGTTATCGTTTTATAAAGTCATCAACCAAATATCGAAAAAAAAAACGAGATGAAACATAGATTTTGGGATTAAATTACTTTCATTTAATTTCATGTTAAACATTGTGAAAATATTGTGTAGGAGGCAGGTCCACTACTCACCGAGACGCGTCCACACGGCGAGCACTTGCAGGCCGGCGGCGGTGCGCATGCGCGCGCGGTCCGGCCCTCGCGCCACCCACCGCTCCGTCTGCAGCGCGCTCGCCGTCACCAGCGCCACGCCTAGCTCTAAGTAGCCCGACCACAGCTGCGTACACCATAGATATTAGCATGTAATATTTTTATATTACCCGCAAGCACATCAATATTTTTTTTTATAAAAATAGCTTCAAGTAGTTCTACCACAGCTGTGTATACATAATGTGTGACCGTATTAAAGTTAGGTTTAAAGTTATGGAGCATATATGCATTATTAAGAATCTTTTTTTTTTAGAAAGAGTTGAAGCAGTTTGAAATCACTTGAGGTAACTTCAGTATCTATGACTAAGGTAAATCGTGCATCATATTGAAAATTTTGCTGTAGGTAACTTACTAAATATAAAGTTTACAAAAACTTTATATTTAGTGCTCTGCTGCGTACACTTTAAATTTACGAAACATATATACCTATGCTCATTTATTAAAATCTGATCAAAGTTTAAAGCTTGAAAAGATAAGAGACAGACAAAAGGCAAAGTGAGGCTATGATAATATTGATGATAACTTATTTACGTAAAATACGTAGGATTAATTCGTAAAATTTATACATACCTGTGAATCAAATTGAGGGGGTTCATCGCCTAAGAATCTCTCTAAAAGTGGTTTTGCTAATTCTTGTAACGCCGAAAGTAGAACTTTACAACTTTGCACCCTCAGGACCATCCAATCGGATGGAAATACCTGAAAATGATGAAAACCGTTGCCATTTTAATACCAAAGCAATTTTATAGACGATATTTAGAATTTTACAAGCTCGATAGCAAAGAATTCAGACGTATATAGAAGCACAATTCTTAAGGTTTTTTTGTGCCGACTTTATTGGGGCCATGTCCTCAGTTCGCACTCGCTCGCTCTCGTAGGCTCTCGTATGCTGGGGATATCGCGGTGTCCCTCTCGTCACGCCGCCAAGCGGACGTTTACATCGCATAGTTTGCCCTCAAAGTGCTTATAAGAACTGTCCTTCTATGTACGTCTGATTTCTTTGCCGATAGTTCGCTTTATAACATCTAGGTTATACCATAAACCCAACATAAAATATTTTGTCGTGGGTTGGTTGAATATAAATCTTGCATTAAATAAAACATACAAATATAATACTTACATCTTGTTCGATCAAATGTCTGAAGACGAGGAATGCTCTCATGAGGAAGTCCTTCAGCGGTTTCCTGTCGTGCGGATGCGGGGCCAGGTGGCTCCACAAACGCTGATAGTGAGCAGGTTTGAGTAATTCCATAACTCCGAGCAAACCGGCCACCATAGAACCCTGGAAATAGGAGAGTAGGAATGAACCATATATGGAGTTTGTGTAAGCATTGTATCATATGTTTTTAACAAACATTAATATTTTACCATTAACCAGCCGCTATTGACACCCCTGCAATTTTTACGCAGCCATTGAGGCCTCTGCCTCGAATTTTAGCGGGCAGCGGTGCGGCAGCGGTGAGGGTGCGGGCACTGTAGACGCGCGCCGCTGCCGCTCCGCTGTTTTCGAGAACCGTTCTATGTGATTTTTACGCAAAGATCCTGCCGCTCACGCTAAATTCGAGGCAGAGGCCTGACCGATAGCGGTGTAGTGCCCTAATAACGGTAACGACCACCGGCGCCCCGCGGTTTCACCCACGTACTTCCCATTCCTGTGAGAGTACGATGATAGACAGCTTGTGTTATTCTGATTTATAAGCTATATTTTATAAAAATTCATTAAAATCCATTCAGTAGTTTTTACGTGAAAGAGTAACAAGCATCCATACTTACAAACTTTCGCGTTTATATTAGTAGGAAGTAGGATGTCGGGTCCCCACGCAAAAAATTTAATCCGAATAATTGAGGAATTTAACATTAAGTTTACCAGCTTATCACCAAGAACAACAATTGACTCAAGAAAGAATTCAAAACTAAGTGTATGAACTAACCAGGACAGGAGAGTTTCCACCAATCAGATGCAACACGGTCTCAACTAGCACGTCCAGCGTGTTGAGACAGAGCACGTCCACGTCTGGATCGAGCTCATCTTCATCAGCTGGTTCATCGGAGTCCTCCTTCTTCCATAGTAACGTGACCAGCTCGCCCAACATCTCCGCGCACTGGGGCAGCTCGTCGCGCCGCGCCAGGTGCACGCGCAAATGGTGGCACGCGGTCGTAAGGATTATGTTGCGTGCCTCTGGAAGCATTTCAATAGAAAAGAGTTAGCGAGAGAAGTTTCTTTAATGACTTTTTAAACAATACAATATGAAGGAAAGGTTGAGGGAAAGAGAAGAAAAATCGGACCGAGGAGGACTTACAAAGAGCAGATGAAGAAGAAAGTACAGGTATCGAACCAGCAGTTGAAAGAATTGGCAGAGAGAAGAAAGGATTGGTGATTACTACAGTAGAAACTCGATAACTCAAACCTCGATAACTTAAAAAAATAATATGTTCCCTTCCCTTAACGGTTAACCTATCACTAATATGACCCTTGATAACTTAAGACCTCTATAACTTAAAATATTTTGTGTTTCCCTTGGACTTTAACTTATCGAAGTTCTACTGTATAACGAATACAAGGGCCCTTAAATAAAAAGAAACAGTAGCGACATACCCGGATCCTCCCCCAGGGGCCCCTTGAGGATCTCCTGTGCGGCGGCGAGGCGGGCGCGCGCTAGTGGTGCGGGCGCGGGCGATGCGGGCGCGTCGAGCACGCCAGCGGCCGCGCGGGCCGCCTCCACCGCGCCCAGCGCCGCGCACACTTCACGCACCACGCCCGCCCACGACCACATCAGCGCCACCTGGCAATCGAGCTTCACACGTTCATTATACGGTAACAAGTACACATTATATACTTAGGGCCTCACAACCTCCAGATAAGTGCCGGATAGGCTAACAAAACATATTTGACAGATAGAGTATGGAGTATCTGTCAAATATGTTGCGAATAGCCTATCCGGCACTTATCTGGAGGTTGTGAAACAGGCCCTTAGTAAAAGTAACGTTATAATCATTGATTTAACAAAATGTAATTATATAATATAACGTTAGAAAAAAAGTGACTTCTTTAGCTTCTTATTCTTAGTATAAATGTAAGCAGTGCTTAATAAGAGGTCATGCCATTGCTTCCTTTCAGCCAAATTGGAATAGCCGAGTTGGTGTGATTGCTATGCTGTTGCGTTTCGTGCAGTTTGTGTATTTCCGGTGGCCCATTTGGATAGATAAATGAAAGACAACGCATTTACGTAGTCTCTTGTTGTTTGGATGTCTATAATCGTCAGTAGTTCTGAAAAATCCTGAGCAATAAATTTAATTTCAACCTCGGCAACAACTTAAACGGATTTCATCACGGATTGTTAGGTTTTAACTTTGAGTGACCAAATTTTAATTAAAATTACAAGAGTGAAAAATAATAAGAGACTATTTAAAACAATTCTGATGGTTATGAGATTCATGCGATTTCGTTGGTATGCACGCGTGTAGCTAATGTTTAAATTAGTTTTAAGCATTCGAATAGTATGTGCACAACTAACAAGTGTTATTTTTCTGCTGTTAAAGTTTAAAATTCATGTGGGCGTGGTACCTGTGCGGGCGCGAGGTGGTCGCGGTGCGGGTGATGCGCCAGCTGCCTTAGCGCGTGCAGCGCGGCGCGCACGTCCCGGCGGAAGCTCTCCTCGTACTGTCCGCCGGTGGCGCGCGCGAACAGGCGGCGCGAGCGCACGGCCAGACGGAACACGCAGCCCAGAGAGCGCAGGCATTTGCGGATTGGCTCCTGCCCTTCCGCGCCCGCCGCCCACTCCGCGCAGTGTTGCACCGACGATAGCAGACCTCTGCGTGAACGGACGCATATTATGACGAATACTTAAGATATTGCGTACGTAAATGCACGTCAGGATATTCACGCAAGTTTAAGATATACTTGAGGGATCATTGATTTACGGATGGAACGAAGTTCCATCCAAGTGTATACAGGTTTTTTGAAAAAAATAAATAATAATTATTATTTACAAAAAACCTGTACAAAAATAATCGTCGCGACACCACACTGTTAAATGCGAAAAAGAAATGAAAATATCTGGCTTGATCTATAAGAGAGAGAGGGAGAGGGAGAGAGAGAGAGAGACACACACAGAGACAGAGAAACATGCGCACGTCGCACAGCTTACAATAGCTTACTATAGCGTGTCTTTTGTCTTAATAAAAGTGTCGTGACAACTTTTCGTAAGAATTTTTTCCGTCTAGCCCCCTTTCACAACGCGCGATAAGGAACTTTGTTCCAAAAATATTCAAGAAAATTGTATATATTGAAAATTTAGTAGATAAAAAATTCAAAGTAAGAACTATAAAATTGTGATACATACTTGTAAACCAACGCGGCGGAGAAATGTTCCTCGATGTAGACGTCTAAGACCGGTCGGAAATGCTGAAACCGACTCTCATCGAGGAGACTGCATATAGACACGAGCACCAGGAATACGGTGCCAGAGTGGGGAGTGCTGAAACACAATATTCGCATGCTGTTAAAATCTTAATTTTCTATTACGAATCCCGTATCAATTCCTACCACAAAAAATATTTATAACGAGAACGAAGCATAAGAGTTTTATAAAACTACCTGGCAAAGTATTGCAGGAGGAAAAGGCTATTTATTGTTATTTTTTTTTAATTTACTTACATTAGGTAACTAATGGTAAGGTAAAATAAGTAAAATAACTAAGGTAAAATAGCTAACTATATTTTACTTTCTTAATTTTATATAGCCACTTTACCTGTTTCCATCTTCTGTAGAAAACAACGCGAACAATGCGTCTAGGACGTCCCTGAGGAACTTGATGAGCTCCTCGCAGCTCAGTCCGTCTCCCAGTCGGAGCACCCTCAGCAATGTTTCTTGTACCTTCTCCGGATGAGCTCGCCATTGTAGGAGGGCGAGTAGGTCCTCTGGAATAAACATATTCTTATAGTTAGATAAACTACGATAGTCGTTTCATCACTATCAATATTCTTCAGAGCGAACGATCTTGTTTTTTATGTAAGTATATAAGTAGGAAATTATGATATAAAAATCAGAAATCAGTCGTGACAAATTACAAAGACTCTTTTTCTAGCCTTTTTGAGTAAATTTATAGGCTATTTATTTTTATGCCTTCTGTGCGTTACAATTTCGAAATAGTGGAAGTGAGGCTCACTAATATATTCGGATAGAAGTTGAACTCGACTAAATCCCTACGAATACCAACCGTTCTGCGTGAGTTTAGTGGAGCACAGTAGCGTGCTGATGACGCAGTTCTCTTTGGTGCTGCGCGGGAACGCGGCCAGCACGCCATTGGTGCCCGCGCGCGCCGTGTCCGCCGCGCACGACGGCAACGACAGGTAGCTGCCTGATAATAGTCTGGAAAAAAACAAGAATAGATTGCCAACTTTATATCACAATTAACTGCTACCGATGGAACGGAGGTTAGAGGTTGGTCTGGCTCAATAAACTCCAAAACAGCAGAATTTCTATCACTCGCATCCAATACTACTAACCACAGATTATCGCTTACATTCCTAGAGGGCGTGAGAGACAAGCTGTTCTGCGCCCACAACTGTATGGCTGCCAGAAATCAGAATGCTACCTATTTCTTCCGTCAAAGCGCCTTGCTGTGTTTCGAGAGAAGAGCTGAAGAAGAGCTGAATTGGGAGTGTAGTTACTGGCCGAGATTTGGCATATTACGTCAAGTAGGTAGGTAGGTACGTACGATGGTCCAGTGGTGGATGGACTCTGCCTCTTATGCGAGAGTTTCCAGGTTCGATCCTGACCCCCGTGTGTGCCTTGAAATGGGTTTTTCTAAAATTTGTAAGTGCACCCCAAACACGAGACCATCGCTCGCGCAACGGTGAAGGAAAACATCGTGAGGAAACCTACATGCCTGATGAGATAAAAAGTCATTGAAGGTATGTGAAGTTCACCAACCCGCATTGGGCCAGCGCATCGGTGAACTATGGCCCATTACCCTCCTCGCCTAATTTCGAGGAGGAGACTCGTGCCCAGAAGTGGGACATAAAGGGTTGATATTTTTTTTAGGTAGGTAGATAAATAGTGAATGAGTGGTCTGGGTTGTCACTTTCAGGTTGACTTCTTATCGTTATGAGTAACGTCTGTCTGTTTGTCTATGAAATAATATAAAAAATATATGGTATTACGTAATTATGCGAGGCGATGATAAATGCAACGTAAAAAGAGTATAATATAAGGGACAGTATAAGTTTTTTTTTCCATAAATGCGTAGTTGAATGTTTCGACTCACTTGGCGGGATCGTCGCACTTGTAGACGTACAGGTCGTGCGCGCCGTCCCGCAGCGTCGCGCCGCTCGCCTCCATCAACCGCGCGAACGAGAACCCGAATAGCTTTCTCTCGTTCTTGTCCCTCGCTGTAACATACATAATATATTATAGTGGTGATATTGCGTGGCAAGGCTTAACAACATCTATACTAATATAATTATAGCATTTTTAAGAGTTGTATTAAAAAAATCAGTTTTCTGGGTGTACATTTTTTTGAGCCGAGATCAGATACCTTATCTTAGGCCGAAATAGATCGGGATGTTTTTATATTATAATAATGCTGAAGAGTTTACATCTGTCATATGATGCCGACTGTAGTCATGATCTAATCAGCTGTGTGAAAATGATTTAGGGGGTGAGCAACAAGGCATCTAATTTTAATCATTGTACTTATTTGTTCAAGTAGTGCTCTTAGGGAACTAATGGTCGTCGTGTACGTATATTATTTAAGCTATTGAAAATGCTGTAAAAACTTACTCGAGCAGTGTCGGAACTCGATGCGTACGTGCGCGTGTGTGAACGTGTCGAGCGGCACGGTGAGCCGCAGCTGCTCCGCCCACGCGGGGCTGTTGTTGTGGTACAGCACCAGCGAGTCGAACTGCGTCGCACCACACCCGCTTGCGCCCCACACGCAGTCCTACATAGTAATACAATATATTTTTATCCGATGATAAATGATTGTGCCATCCGCTGCCTATTAATCCATAAATTATAATCGAAAGAATTAATCCATAAATTATACTATCACACGAATTACATGATTTAAATTACCCCTTCCCCGTCATTGTCACACATTTGTGGGACTCTTGCCTCAATATAGTGACGTAGCATCTTTTAATATTTTTACTTAATATTAGTATAGGTAAAAAACAGCTTTTCAGGAGTTACTTTTATTTATGATTTAATTAGTTTTTTTATTTTCTTTGCTTAATTAGTCCAAAATTCGTTTTAAATCACTTAGACATGTTCGGTGCCGTTGTTCCTTTGTCAAACAATGTCACACTGTCACATTTTTCAAAGGTGTAGGATTGGCAGACTAATTACTGTCACCGAGATTTTCAATCTTGTGGTCTCAGGGTAGCTAACATGTTGATGAGTTGCGTGGACTAGACTCAGTTTAACGAGTTTATATTCATAGGGAGGCTGACCACTTACCACTAGACGTGCCACAAGCTTGTCAGTTTGACAATTCAACGAACACAATATAAATAAAACGTACCAACTAGATGATGATGACTAGATGAACTGTTATTCGGTTATAGAACAACAAACGCGTTATGACGTTGAATTCAAATGAGCATGACCAAAGATTAAAGAAGATGACGTCTGTGGTACGTAGGTACTATTTTCTTTTGGTCACTGTATGTGCTCCTATTAAACCTTTACTTTCATAGTATTTATTATACTATTAAAAAGTTTAAACTCGATCGATATGATGTTGCGAATTCTCATTATAAACTTAGCCTAAACCGATCATAAGTGATCATTATAAAGATCCTATATGTGAAATTAAACAATAAACAAATAAACAGATGGCATATGTGCAACGAACTCACATTGATAACCTGTCCGGTGTCGTCGTGGACACTGACAGTTGCCAGAACATTCTTCGCCGTACTCTTGCCGCCCCTCTCGAACTCCGCCTTCTCGAGTGTGAGGTAGAGGTCGTTGCGGACGTCGCCCGGCATGATGACGTCGGGGAAGCCGCGTTTGGCCGTCACGGTCGCTCCCGACGCCACCGCTTCCGATATGCTGCCAACGTTGGTTAATAGACGCAGCGCTACCACTATACCTGAAAAAAATATTCACAAATGATAAACGCTGCAGAGGTGAGTGTTGAAATAGATATTGGACAAAAAAAATCGGTTGTCTGTAAAGTCGGTTTACTGACAATAGTTGAACGTCACAAGAAAATACTGATGGGCGGATTGTGCCTCTTTGTCGCTCGTTCCGCACTCTCGCTTGGACTTCCAGCCTTAAATACAATGCCTCAGAGCGAGGTAACACCGCATGAGTCACGTTTTTTCGTGCATGCAGCCGGCTCCGTTGAATTATAAGACGTTGTCACGTCAAAAATAAAACAACAAAGTCACAAGATGCAGTGTGCAGTCAAATTTCAAATCTTCAAAGTAAATTAAAATGTTACCAACTACAATACCTTAGTAACACGCAGAACTATAATAAATAACAATAAGTCACTCAATTGATGATTATTGCCACTCCAAGCAACAGAATCGACAATGTTGAAATGGGTGTGTGACAGAAATTTAAAACGAAATAATAAAAATTGATGAAGATGTAGGAAAGTTGCGAAAGTGAAACATTAAAGTAGACAGCAAATAGTATATATATATATATATATATATGAAATTTTGTATAAATGGTTTAAAAACGGCGATAAATCGATCTAGCTAGGATAGATTTTTAGAAAACTTTTTTATCCGTGTTTTGGGCAACGATAAAATATGATTAGAATGCGAACGTTAATTTCGCTGTCAAATAGTATGTCATGGTAGCTTAGTGGGAAAATTAGGCAGATAAATCCGAACGAGCCTGGTTCAAATCTCCAGTCCGAATTTTTTTTTTCCTTTTTTTAAGATCTTTTTTTTTGGAAGAAAAATTTTATCGTAATCACTAAGGGAAGAGCCACCGAGCAAATATTCGGTCAACCAGCCACCAGGTACTGATAATAAAAAGCCAAAGAATGGAGTTGACACATCGAAATTGCACATCCTCCTTACTTAACGATGTGTCATCTCCCTCCAAAAGCAAAAACATATAAATATTTCACAACATCCATACTTTCCATAGTTGAAAAATTAAAATCTAGTTTCAAGTCAATGAAACGGTTTATTTTAAGTTAAGCCACATATACCTTGAAAGATGCAAAATTTATTTCCTGTAAAATGGATGACAGAAGGATGACTTAAAAATTGTGGGCTTACCATAGTTCGGTTGTCCGGGCAGGATATTGCACTTGTTTGTTTGTTTTCTTATTAACATCTCATGTAACTGATGAAAGTCCTTTTCCTCACATTGATATACCTTAAACAATGATTGTTATGTTTATATATTTTATGTACATTATATTATTATTATTATTTTATGTACATTATATTATAATTTTCCAAGATACACAGCACATGAAAACCGTAACATTTCAACTACCAATTGAAATGTATCCATTGCTGAGTAGCAATGTCAAAAATGTTAATATGTATTATGGAGGGTAAAGGTAAGGAGTACCATCTCATATGGGGAAAATAGTATTAAAAGTGTCCAGCTGTATGCTATAAATAACAGTTCAAAAACCGTTCGCAATGGCGCTGGTGTAGGAAAAGGGTATGGTATTGGTATTTATGTTTGTGTGCGTGATTACTTGGCGCACACACGTTTATAAGTTTACCCTTTTGCAACTGTGGCGCCGCCCTTATTTAACGCTTTTCGACGGACAATTTTCATACACAGAGATGATACCCTCCGTAATATGTATCTACGTTGTCGAAATATTTTCGAGCGCAATAATTTTTAGTCTTTCGTCCGAATTCTCAAACGCCACTTAAATACTTGGAGGCTCCTCAAACTACTAAGCACGCCTTCAATCTATAGTTGATCAATCAGCGCCCACAAATCCATATGTCATCCAAATGTAAACAGCTCCCAAATTTGTTGATGTTAACAACGTGATCCAAATAAATAATCATTTTACAGCTATTATCATTATCACTATCATTATCAATGCTGCATAAACTCTGCTGAACCTTATGTCCTTCTAACATGGGGCTGATCCCTCACCCACCTACTTTCCTACAACCTTGACCTCTGTGAATCCACCCTCTGTCTTCCTGAACGTGCCTTTTACTTCAGTCTTATAGCCAAATAACAGTCGGTTCCTCAGTGTATATGATAGCCCCAGCTTCAGCTCATCTTTGGCGTGATATCGATTAGTTTCATCCCTTGTATGATGACTTCTTGACCACTATTATGCTAAAGATTAATTCTCATTTACATAATTACCTTGAACGTGTACTCTTTCTCCATAGCTTGCGGCTCCTGTTGCCTCAGGAATTCGGCAAGGTTGAGCACGCCGGCGCCTAGGGGGCGGCGCGCTACGGGGCCCCGCCTCTCACCCGTGCCGCCACCCCCACTGGCGCCTGACCACCTCCCCACTCGTACCACCCACGCCACCAGCCACAACTCTCGAGATAGATCCGTCGTTGAGAGATCCTGGAATAAAGAAGTACATTAATATCTTGCGAATAAGCGTCTGTAATAGACGCAAAAGATACTTTATATAGATTTTTTTTCTATTTCATAATAACAGTAGCCCACAGATTATTTGGTTTTAACTTTGATTAGCAGTCGTAGAAGGATTGCTGATGATTTTTATAATAAAGGTATCGTATACGATATAGTATTGGTGAAAGATTTTTTTAAATCGGATGAGTAATTTGGAACACTTTCGATTTTAGTGGATGGATATAGTTATAACTTATAACTGAGTACTGAGGCTATAAAACAAAACTATAATTGGTCCAGATATGTAAATGTCAGTGAACGCGGCCGGCGTTTCAGGCAACAGCTATTATATCTTAGAGTTACATTCATACTTACTGCAAAAAGCGTGCTATTCGCGTGCAATCTGTCCACATAGTTCGAGAATCCGTCCCTCGCTATCCGCACCCTGAAACGCTCCGACAGGGGCTGGGCTCTCCTCGCGTCGTGCAGCCACAGGAGCAGCTCCGCCTCGTCCCCTCCAGCCGTGTGGCCGAAGTCACGCATGCTGCACATGAGGTTGTGGGACTGCACTGTGGTAGCGCCATTTGTTAGGGTACCAGAGTTGAAACTGCTACCAGAACCACCCGTCCGACGCAGCGTACCTCGCCACTGAAATATGAGAAACAGTTGATGACGTTCACGTAATTTAGATTGAAATACCTGTTTTTTATGGTTCTACACAACTTGTCTATACACAATTTGGAGTTCCACAATCAAATATTTGTTTAGAAAAGCAGTGGGCCAGCGCATCGCCTATGCGATTGATATGCCTATTTCAAGGAGACCTAAGACCAGCAATGAGAGGGTCAATTATTATGCTGGGTACATGCTATGCATTTCAAGGCAGCCGTAGTGGGAGAAGCGATATAAGTTATAATGTACTACAGCAGATAGGATGTTTTCGGAACGAGGTCATACATTACATATTCATATTTTACTATTGAAATTATAAATACGAATGTAATTCTGTAGGTTAACTTTCCTTATATAGGTAACATAGAAATAGTCATGACTGCAATCTAAAATATTGCAGGCGAAGCTGCGGAAAAAAGTTGTGTTAAATGTATGTAACGTATATTATTGTGCAGTTATTTTGAACGTACAAACATTATAATATTGACCAATTAGAAATAAATAATATTATTGTACCGTTATCTTATTAGGTGTATCTGTTATAGTCAGGATTCTCTTGCATTGTGCTGATACTTAACATTACTTGTTGACCGTAGTTTGTTCATGATTATTTTCATAACCTAATTCAGTCAGTTTTTAAATCGGATAAGTAGTTTCGCAGAGTGCCTTCTACATCCAAATTATTGTTTCTTTTACAGCAGTACAAGTTTATCGGTATGTTATTGAAATCTCCTATACTCTTGGTCCAATAAAAACAATTAGCTCGAACTTTCACCTGGTCAATGTCAGTAGGTATACATTTCGGACGCATATTCAGTATAAAAGTAGAGACAGCACAATAAGATGCGTCGTCACAGCCGTGAGCAATCTCAAAAGAATTTGCAGACCGTTACCTCAGTGTTGATAGTTTAGTTCTTTTACAATCAATATCTCGTGATAGTATAAAGAAAATTTGAAAAAAAAGTATTTAAATATGCCTAAAATCTAATTTTATGTTCTTACAAAATTTTATTAAAATCTAGTTTTTTTTTTCTTAATGTGAGTGGATGGCCTATTTAAGAAAAAACACTACTTTATGAACAATTAAAACGTAATACGTAACAATTAACGACATAACAATGGGGATGCAGTTAGCAGTCTTGTAGAAAAGTGCAAAACATATTTCACCATAGCGGATATTTATATCTAAAATAATGAGGAAAGTATAGCGATTTTACTGGAGGATGAAAATGATTTTATGGCGATATAACGTACTAGCTGTTGCCCGCGGCTTCGCCGACTTTAGCAAAAAAATACGTTTTTAATGTTTCTTATGTTACTTCTAGTACCTTCGAGAATATGTACACAAAGTTTCATGATGATCGGTTGAGTAGTTTTCTTGTGAAAGCTCAACAAACATCCCACAATTGTCTCAGTCCGTCAAGGGCCAAGGCATTCGAGTAGATTTGATGTTGCTTAAAATTCTAATATTTTTAAGCAGCATCATACAACTAGATTCCATCGCAGGGAAACTTTGATCCGATTCGCTCTTGACCGGATTAAAAACCTCTACGACACGCATCCGTTATTGTACATTCGTGACTTGCAAAGGAAATTTAGTCAAAAATGCAAACGCTCTTTGCATACAAACCACATATTACTCCTTAGGTACAAGGTTAGCAAATTTTGTCATTTTAATAACTGGCAACTCGGCTCCCGGCTCGGTCGAGTGGTCAGGCTATTGGACACTACTCAGCGGTTCCGGGTTCGAATCCCAAGTGCAGATTATTTGTATGTTGAATATTGAAATCTGTATACAATTTTGAAATCTGTATACAATACTAAAATTGTATACAATATTTATTTGCATTTATTTTTGGTACACAAGTTCTTCCCCACCACAGTTAAAGCCTTGTCGTGATGGTGGGGTCAGTAGCCTACGGTGAACCCAGCACCCTGGCCGAAGGTGCTCGGCCGCAGCAAGTCCCACATACACGCCTGGAGTGAACCAGCGGGATGCATCAGTGCATTTCGCGGCATTAAAGAAATAAACATTTACCTACACAAGTTCTTACTTTATAATAGTACTGTTAGGGTGGAGTTCTTGTTGATTATTAATTGTTTATATATTTTATAATTTCATTACCCTTATAGAACGTCAATCGGCTTCTAATACCAATCGGAAGCTCTCCATGCAGATACAATTGTCAGGACTGGCGGGAGATCAGTCTTGGACCTTGGTGATTGAGAAACGCCTACGCCCCCTGAGGGCCTATGTCAATATAGTATATTGTTTCTTTTATGTGCATTATACCCACATGTATACTAAGGAACTATACCCACATCTATACTCGTAGAAAGCCTTGTTTGCTATAATGTCCAGCTGTGGTAGTTCAAAATAAGCGACTATTACCTATATGTCCCATATAGGTAATAGTCGCTTATTTTGAACTAAAACACATAATGTACTAACCGCTGCCGCTCTCTCAGCACTTTCCGCGTGCACCCTGTAAAGCTCTACCAAGCTGATGTCCTCCGGGTCCACCGACTCAGCTCCTCGACGTGGCACCAGCTCGAGGCCTAGTTTTCTGAAAGAAAGAAAATAATGTTAAGAACTTATTTATTTGTTTCTTATAAATACAACGAATAACGATTGCTATACATTGAGAATATAGCAGGAGAAGTAACTTAGTTTTCCTATTTTGATTTTTTTCTGATACTGCATTCAAAAATACATACTACTCTAAATTTTCACCCCTCTTCGCTCAGCTCCTGATTTTAACAGAGATATTACTTTTGGCAGAACGGAGTCTGTTGAGGCAGCTAGTAATATTATAAAGTACACATACATACATACACTTATTATTATTATTTAAGACAATTGTTGACTTCGAATACTAATATTACGTGATCCCCAGCATGTACATTTGCAAAACCCATTCGCTAATTCTAAGAAAAACCCGCTTGCAATACACACTCATGTTCAAAAGTTCGACTTGCGGTGAAAGATTTTGTCCCGTCAACTTCTTAGTAAAAAAACATGCGCGTATAGCTAGCGCACGTTTTCGAGCCGCTTTATAAGTATTCTGAGAAATAACGAAACAATAGCGAATGCACTCGTTGGTTTTAGTGCATAATATGTATGTTATCGTTAGTTTGCGGTAAATTATCAACGAAGCGATATTTTGGCAATATTAGTTCTTTCATAGAACGGAATAAATTTTTAACATAATAAATAAATAGATGGATGGATGGATATCCATTTATAATTTTTTGTCTGTACAGACACAACTCTAAAACCTTCTTACTCATCACCAATGAAGTTGACAAACCCTTGGCACGTTATGTATTATGTCCAGTGACGGATTTAGGCTTGATGCCGCCCTAGGCCCTGTTTATTTTGCCGCCCTTAATGCTAGAAAAAATTAAAGTATCAACCCTTATATTATGTCCTTTTTTTTTTTTCTTTTACGCCGGGAAATGCACTGACGCATACCGCTGGGGAGTGGGTCTCTCCACGCGGGTATGTGGGACTCGCTGCGCCCGAAAGATGGTAAGTGAACGCAGCTCTACCCACTAAAACCCGGCGAGTGCCACCACTGCCTGGTGAGATGCCCCGGATCTACAAGCAACAGGGCACCTCGACGGCTAGTCAGTCCCTCAGGGGACTGACGCCACCTCCACAGAGCGGTTGCCCCGCACCACAGAACAACCACTCCCAACGTCTGGACAGTACGATGAGGTGAGGTTCCCATCCTCACCCCTTGCCCTCTGCTCTTTTGTCCCCTCTTCTTATAAGATGGGTACAAAGAGCCCCCTCAGCTCAATTCGCTTCGCCCAAGGTGTTTGGGTCACCCTGGGCTACTGTGCCCCACCGCCACGACAAGGCCTGAACCATGGTGGGGCTTATATTATGTCCTACTGCTGGGCCAGGGCGAAATTATTAAGATTTAGTGATTTTTAAAAGCTTTATATGCATGTGATATTCAGTAATGAAACAAAAAAAAAAGTAAAGAACATCATTTGGCAAAGACTATAATTAATCTTTAAAAAAACATAATCTTATTCATAAACTGAAAAGTAATTAAAAAAAGTGAATTGTTATAGGTATATTCTATAGAGAATTCTTTACAAAAATTAATCCAAACTTATTTTCAAAGGCAGTCTTCTTTACTTTTTTCGTCTCTGAAATTTTGGCGCCCCTCAAATCATGCCGCCCTAGGCCCGAGCCTCACGGGCCTATACGTAAATCCAGCACTGATTATGTCATTACGATCGCTGTGCACTTTTTGTATGTAGTAGCACTAGATGGCACTGCAGAGATGAGCCAAGCGGACATAGCTGCGAGTAACAGTTCCTTTAACGTCTTTAGGCACAACCAGAAAGTCCGAAAGAGTTGAGTCCTAACCTGACAAGTAAGGTTAAATATATATTTATTATCATAAAGACAAGTTAGTCACTTACATGACATTACATTACATCAAGTAGGTTGCTGATTTTCCCCCACCATGGTTCAGGCTTTGTCGTGGCGGTGGGGCACAGTAGCCCAGGGTGACCCAAACACCTTGGGTGAAGCGAATTGAGCCGAGGGGGCTCTTTGTACCCCTCTTATAAGAAGAGGGGACAAAAGAGCAGGGGGCAAGGGGTGAGGATGGGAACCTCACCTCATTGTACTGTCCAGACGTTGGGAGTGGTTGTTCTGTGGTGCGGGGCAACCGCTCTGTGGAGGTGGCGTCAGTCCCCTGAGGGACTGACTAGCCGTCGAGGTGCCCTGTTGCTTGTAGATCCGGGGCACCTCACCAAAGGCGGCATTGGTGGCACTCGCCGGGTTTTAGTGGGTAGAGCTGCGTCCACTTACCATCTTTCGGGCGCAGCGAGTCCCACCTGCGGAGACCCACTCCCCAGCGGTATGCGTCAGTGCATTTCCGGGCGTAAAAAAAAAAAAAAAGGTTGCTGATTTCCTAAACGCTAAGAATTAAGTAAGCATTCATACTCGTGAATAAACGAGTATCTAGTTATATGGGCTCCAAAACTGCGTGATTTATTTTAGTAAAAAATTTAAGCAATTTCGAAAATCGAAAATCCGGTCAATTTGATAGTGATCGTATCAACAATAAAATATTACTTCACATTTTGGAAAACTTGCGTCATTGATGAGTTTCTTATTTCATATATCTGTGATGAGTTTTGATTCATTTCTCATTCTACACCGTAAGGAGGTCCTCGTTGCTTTATGCCTATACCACATAACATTATACCTATACTAATTTAATATCTTACAGATTTGCTAGTTCGTTATATTCCGCTGTACCGTTTACTGAACCTGTTATACCAGTGACAGTCCTGCCGTGTCATGTCTGGCTCGTCCTGCCGGCAAGAGCCTTTTGCACTGGTATTTAAATTAGAAATATATGCAGGATGTGTGTAGGTACCAATTATGTTATAAATAATTTGACTGTTAAGAAAAAAATTGCTGTAAAATGTATGTTTAATTATCTTTGTTCACCGGCTGGTCAAGTGGTCTGGTGCTGGACGCTAAATCCAAATTCAAAACAAAAAATTAAAAAAATTGAAATAAGAACGTGTTTAAAATTAACGCATGACATACCTACGGTTGCGACTTCCTATAGAATATTATGTTGATGGTACATTATCTCCATTCAAAAACAAGTTTAGCGTAACGGGAAGAGATGGCTACCAGTCGAAAAACCCCTCAGGCTATTCTCGGTGGGCATATTGCGACAGTAGCATATTGTTCAGTACAATGTTCTTACTGTCGCATCCCAACGAGCAAATGGACTTCAGGAAAACCAATCTTGTTGTTTTTATAAAGTTTGACGAACGCAGAATGGGCAATGGCCAATGTGAGCTTTAATTATAATTAAAATAATCGATTAAATATAGCTTTTACACTTTTGACAAGTCATTGACTTGATAATAATCTGTAAAATAAACTAAACTAATATATTTTTATCATTACATACAAAATGCGAGAGATAAAGAAAACATTTCGTTTTGTTAATCGCCTCAAAAATATTTTTCAATATCTGCAAATTGACTATCGTTAATTTAATTAATTAATGAAAACAGGATTAACGTTACTAATTTTAAAATATGTTGCTTGTCTCTCCTGACAAGCTTTGCTGTGTTTTGGAGAGAAGGGCAAGACAGGCAGTATAGTTACTGCCTACTGGAGCCAAGGTTAAATCTTAAGATTTCTATGGGTTTAAGTGTGAAGTTTTAATTTATGATTTCGCGATTAATATCCTTCGCCGATTAGCGGATTATATATTTTTTTTTGGAAAAATGAGGGCAATGCATCTACACGACATTTGGTTGTGTATATATCTATAGGCGTTGGTAGTCATCACAAAACTGTTCAACACAGATGCACCTAACTATTAATACAGGGAAGGAAGAAAGAACACCAGTATGGCTATCCTGTATTTTCGAATCTCGGAAGCGGAATCCGCGGTGATAATATGACGAATTTGACGAATTTGTATTCTTTAAAACTCGAATCTATCTATAGAAATAAAGTTCACTTTTGAAGTGAGCTTAAAGTGAGCTCTATCACTCAGGTGAAGCTCGATTTCGAAATAGTTTTTACAGAATAGCCTAGTGACACAGCCACACACACATTCAAACATTCATAATATGACATCTCGTGATCTGAGAACGTGTGTGTAGTGTGTACTGTGTACTGTACCGTTATAGCGCGTGCCAAGTGACAATAACGTAATTACACGACACAGGATATTCTAGCCATAATAATGCCGTTATAGTTAATGAATGAATCACTTTACTACACTGATAAGAGTAATAACTGATACCCTTGAGTTTCGACTATTACTATTATCCTACTAGTCCTACTAATATATATTTTTTTAATCTGGTTTTTGGAGGAGGGGGTAGTCCTACTAATATTATAAACGCGAAAGTTTGTAAGTATGGATGTTTGTTACTCTTTCAGGTAGAAACTACTGATTGGATTTAAATAAAACTTTACAATGACATAGATTATACATCAGAATAACACATAGGCTATATTTTATCACCGTACTCCCACGGGAATATGAATTACGCAGCTGAAACGCAGGGCGTTCCTAGTTTTATTCATAAAAGTGCAGTAGGCGGTGTCAAGGGATCAGTCGTCTTGGTGTTCATTGACATTTTTTTCATTCATGAAAGAAAATTACCTAATACGAAATTTATTTCTAGGACTAGCTTTATCCTGTAACTATGCTCGTTATGACTTCACACCGGACCGAAGATTATTTTAAATTTTTATATTTAATGGAATAAAGTAGTGGTTTATCGTGATTTTTTAATGGGAATGTCTACATATTATACTAATAATTTTTTTAGGCGCAAATTGTACTCCACAATTTTTTTTTTCTTTCGAGCCGATTTACTTATTATAACGAACTATTAGCAATTAAAATCCAAGAAAAAAGAAAAGCAATTGAAGTCATCGTTATCAAAACAGTCTGTGATGCACTGGTCATTGCTAAATATATATTTTTTTTAAATACAAAGTGCTTTTAATTTTACTCAATTTTTGTGTGTGAAATCCAAGGAAACAACTAACTCCATCTGGTATGGATAAAATAGCCCATAATGAAGAATTAGCTCTTCTCTGCGCACAAAAAACGCGGTCCGTAACAGGTAGACGACATAGCTGGCCAATGACAACGCTGACCTCAGGCGAGACATGGGACCTTACAGACGATAAATTATTATTAATTGCGAGGTCCATCTGCGCTGATCTTTATAATGAGGACACGCGTGTTTTCGTAACAACACTCATATGCAGAATCACAGTTGCCCACTTTGTTGCTTTCTCCTGTTTTACTTTGCATAGTACCTAGATCTTTTTACATTACTTATATACTTTATGTTCGGAATAATAGATGCGAGTATTATACTTGCTGTGAGCAGTTGGAAAATCTAATATTCCTACATGAAAGAATGGCCGTCTGTTAGGCTAATAATAGCTTGACAATAACTAAGGCTAAGAATAAGTCTAAGCTATGAAGATTATTGTAGTGACAATAGATTATTATATTTATTTGCTTTATAGTCTATTTAGTTGAGCATATCAGAATCTTATTAGCTATTTACTAGAGTTTAACCCGACCTTAATAAGCTTCACTGTATTAAAATAGCCTTTTTAGCTTTACCTTTTTCAAATATGAGCCTATACATTATAAAGGAATTTATGGAATACTGCGGCGGTTCCCGAGATTAAAAAAAAAACAAATAACTTTTGAGTCTTAAGCTAAAGCTTAGTTTATAAATAAAAAAATATTTTAATTCTTTTAAAATACACTGTTGTCGATGTGTTAAGGCACTTATAAACTTATGAAAATTTCAATTAAACGTATGTATTTTACATGTTTAAATACAATGTAAGTATTAAACTTGTTAATCGCATTTAAGTTTATGCGATTAAGTATAAAATTAAATAAATATTTATTGTGCTACCGTGAGAACACGTTAAACTCCATAATAATCATCAGCGTAACACACCAACGGGTTCATTCGGTTCATGAATAAAACAACAGTTGTATAAATAAAAAACCGGCCAAGTGGGCGTTGGACTCACGCAAAAAGGGTTCCGTATCATTTTAAATACAACATTAGGAGATATAAAAAAACACTTGGTTTTGTTAAAATAAAGCAGGTCTGTACTCTGTCCCCACCATGGTACAGGCCTTGTCGTGGTGGTGGGACTCAGTAGCCCAGGGTGAGCTCAACACCTTGGGTAAAGCGAATTGAGCCTAGGGGGCTTTTTGTAGAAGAGCGGATAAAAGTCCCGACGTTGGGAGCTGTTGTTCTGTGGTGCGGGACAACCCCTAGTCGGTCTCCTGAGGGACTGACTATCCGTCGAGGTGCCCTGTTTCTAACAGATCCAGGGCACCTCACCAAAGGCGGCATTGGTGCTTGGTGGTACTATCCGGGTTTTAGTGGGTAGAGCTGCGTCCACTTACCATCTTTCGGGCGCAGCGAGTCCCACAAATCCGCCTGGGGAGACCCACTCCCCAGGTGGATGCCTGGCATTACATTTTCTCGGCATTAAGAAAAAAGAAGCTCTATAATCTGTTCCTAATTTAAAATTTATGGTTATTGATATTAATAAGAACGCCACCTAGCGGTGTAATGATTAAACTTCGCATTTGATTATTATCTCCCTCCAGTAGGCATCACAACTTCAACACAATGATTAACATGGGTCGTAGAGAAATGATCACGAATCACGATGATCATTCGAAGTGAATGATTTGAACTGAGGAACGGAAATCACAGAGGTGCCTTCGAGAACAGTCACGACTGTGAGAGAATACCGCCCCAATTTCTTATAAATAGGACTAGGTTTTTACCGCAATTTCGCCCATGTAGCTTGACATGATCATGATGATTTATAACTTGTATTTGAATATGTATATTTATCATTTAGGTACTTATCTTATCTTAGGATCTTATATATAAAATTCTCGTGTCCCGGTGTACGTTATTGAACTCCTCCGAAACGGCTGAACCGATTTTGATAAAATTTTGTGTGCTTATCAGGTAGGTCTGAGAATCGGACAACATCTATTTTTCATCCCCCTAAATGTTAAGGGTGGGTCCACCCCTATTTTTATTTTATTTTTATAGAACAAAATTTTTTGTTTTTATTTTTTTATGATACAGCATATATACAAGCCTAAATTTCCACCCCTCTACGATCAACCCCTTTTTTAATAGCAATATTAATGGCAGAACGAAGTCTGTCGGGGCAGCTAGTTATATTATATAATTATTGACATAAATCTAATATTTAAATGAATGAATGAATAAAGTTTCGATAAAATACGTTTAGTCGTTTTTGCGTAACAAACATCCATAATGTATAGAAACATTCGTGCTTATAAAATTAGTAGGATTTACCTAGATGATAAAAAAAGCTTACCTACGCGTCCGTGAGTATTTGGATATCATTGTATATTACTAAAATTATTTACATCACATATTACAATGACTTAGAACAAATCAGGAAAAGGAAAACCGTGCGCAGACCCTTGCCCTTTCTGTTAACGACTGAATTAAGGTCTTCTCTGCTATGAGCACTTCAACTTAGTCACAGTGACAAATAAAGGAGTTTTAGTTTTCATTTGAAAAAGGCATATAATATATCTACAAGCTGAAAAAATCAGAGTTGGATGAAGACTTATTTAAATTTGGTCAAAAATTAAAGCGGTTTCGATTATTGTATCAAAATGGTTGTATCAAATCGATGTTGATATTTTTATGTCATTACTACTAACAACGGTTGATGACGTATTTTAACCCCCCATACAACACGGTGTTTTAAGTTTCGCGTGTGGCCGGCTGCGGACTGCGGTATCGTAGCTGAAGAACAGATGAACCGATTTTGATTTTGTTATTTTATTTGAAATGTGAATTAATCGCGACTGTTCTTAGCTATATTTGATTAAAATACTTATTAATTTGTCACAACTCTTTACTAGTCAAATCCTAGATGGTCGACGAAATAAAATGGCACCTTATATATGGCAGAATATTTCAAATTTTTAATTTCAAATTTTGATAAAAAACGAATTGAAGTAAATAAAAAAAATATGTCTCTAAATACTGGAATCCTTTACCAACGTGATTTTTATCAGCATATTTAGCAATAAAAGAAATAAAATCTCTAATTGAATATACTTAGTTAAATATGTATATTTAATAACATAACATTTTGAACAATCATATCAAAAACCGTTACAAAAGCGTAAACCCTAATACTATACTAATTAATTGTAATCTAAGTGAGTAAACGCAAAATAATCGATAAATATTATCGGTACAAACGATAATCGTAGTTGACGAAAAAAATTGGCATACAAAATCTCGCCGCGCGGAGAAATGGAAGTCGAGACCCGAGACGTATAAAGACAAAACTCGTTCCCTGGTGAATTCTAGAGATCGACTACTGTGCATTTACTTGGACACATACACGGAGAGAGACAAGTAGCTGTGTATCATAGATGCGAAAGAGACGGGTATAGTGCGCACACGCCGCTGGTGTTCGGTAGTAGTGCGAGCGCAAGTCGACGTTCGGCCCTGGTACCCTTACCAGTTCGCGTTCCCTACTCGCTAGCGGCAGGTGTGCTGCGTGCCGGTCGCTGCCACCCCGTTATAACCCAACAATCATAACTAACAACGATCCAGATGTTATGATGTAAAAGCGACGTAACCATCGAAAACGAGGCTGTGTTATTATTTTGTGTTTCACTGAAGATACGTACCGTTTCACGGAATCTCGGCGGGTTAACTTACAGTTACTTTTGAAAAGGTAAGTTATGCCACAAAAGCTCCGCCGTATTAAGATACGCTTTGCGGCTATCGACGTCGCAGGAATGCAGTTTGACGGCATATGAATATGTGCAGGAACAAAGCCTCGTGCCAGTCATCTAGGTTTTTTTTGTTCGATTCGCTTTCTCGTTTGGGCGGTCGGTGAAACATCGCTCGTGTACTGGCATATAGGTTACAAAACGCAAGTACCTCCGGGTAACAAGTTATCCCAGGTAGCCAGCCCGTGTGCCCATTTACCTGTGCAAACAGTTGACGGGGACGCACGTCTTTGTTAAGAAATTCTATGACTCAAAACTGACCTCAAATGTTCTCAAAGAGACGTTAGAAAATATTTATTTTCAAAACTACATACACTACGTGTTGTGAAATTTCAAATTCAACGTACAATGTGGCATACCGTCTTGGTGAATTCGTGTTATCGTGAAGTTTATGGCGATTAATATTTCGATAAATAAAAATCAATAGCAATATGAATAACATTTAATGAAACAATCGATTATCAAATTCACTATCATTAAAACTCCGATGCCATAAACATAATGCATTTTTTTGTCTGAAACGTTTCGTGGGAAATTTATTTAATAAAATAATTATGAGCATAATGGATAACTCAATTAACGTAATAATGGATATTAAGTGTAATATTCATAAGGTTTGTGGATATTTATTTAACAAAGCAATTATAAAAACATAATAGACGCGGGAGATTTTATCTTTTTGCCACAACTTCACCCGGTGAACCATGCCATTACTCAAAAGTGTTTAGCGACATCATTATTTCTAAATAAAAACCTGGCTCTGACGATAAATAAGATAACAAAAATAATTATTTAATTTGGTTCAGTGGTTCTAAACATATGTGCGAACAATTAAGTAATTTTTATCGAGATATTAGTCAAAACTTCTATTTTAAATAATCGCTTGTATTTTCATGAGTCTTACATGTCCACTACGTGACATAAGAAAGTTATCACCGTATTCGATATTACATATTCCATACAAGTACAGACGAATTCTCGAAACATAATTTAAATAACAAATAAGTAGAACCCGGTTTGGTTCGGGAAAATATTCCCATGATCGTGAAACTGGTGCATATTATTCTACACATGTGACTACAAACGATTCGGCCATCCATTATCTGTTTGTTGGAAGACCTTCGTTTCGGGATGGAATCGGTCTGGTCTGGATAATAAAATTAATTATATTATTTTGCATGTTATTCATATACAAACTCAGATTTATTATTCCGTAGAGTTCTAATATTTCATGTGTTGCTACAAAAAAAAAAGGCTCTCCATCGAAAAAAAATACGTTTGAGGACTAAAGAACATATCACGAAAGGACATATCGAATTAATTTGGCTTCCTTTTTATATTCTTTAACTTGCATCACTCCATGCTAATTTAGGTTTATTATTATTAACCTTTTTAAATATAGTTATCAGAATTCTACGGAATAAAAAATCATTGTTTAGTGACACATAATTAAAAAAGATCTACCAAATACAGTTTCAATAATATCATAATAATAATATATAATAAATCGGATGAGAGACATCATTGGCTTGTCAGAGACACGTGGTTGTAATTGTAATTGTACAATGTAAACTAGAGAGTAATTTCTGGGCTCAAAAAACTATCGCCCGGTTTCCGAAAGGCTAATCAACACAAAAAATTTACAAATCAATTGTTGTCTCTTATCAAGTGTCAAATGAGTTGCTAGAAGCATGGTTAAATTAGTTATTATAATCGGTCTGTCAGTTAACATAGCCACTACAATGACTGTCAAATTTGACTCTAGAATCGTATGTTAACCGCCATTAACAGCCATGTTAGTTGACATACGCTTTGACCAACGTTTCAGAAACTGGGCGTGAGAGATGCACCAGCTTAATTCCCATCATTTTCGTCTTCACCAATACTACAGACACGAGTTGGTTACTGTTACAAGTATTTTAGGTCATTGTACGGACAAGTATTTAAGAGAACAACGATTCCTGTCACGCTGTATGCTCACCACCTGCATGATTCTGAATGCGCGATAACCCGTATCTTATGTCATCTAGATGAGCGGTTTACAAAGTTCGATAAATGTTATGAGTGTTTTAAAGGAGTAATATTCAGTAAAACATTTTATGATAACAAAACTTGGAAATGGCGTTACTTCCAAGACATATCAGGATATGTCGAAATGTTATAATTGAAAGATTAGTGCTTAGTTTGTTTAGACGGTTCTTTTCACAGCTCTCGCCTTAAATCAAGTAGTAGATTCAGTTGAAGTTCAATGAGTTGAATTTATTGGTGTTGAATATAAAATATTAATTTCAATTTGCTTACTATGACGAATGAATTAAATATAAATACTTGTCAAGCATTATGAAAATGTATCTGTTATTTTATCGCAGCTCATATAGTATTAATTAATTATTCAATTTTTTTATTACGTTAGTATTTTTTGTTCATCAGAGATAAAACGATCCTTTTAGCTTAGTAGGTAGTACGTGGACAGTTTATTAAAATAGTAGAAATGTTTTTTTTTTGAAAACGTAGTGTTATTATATAGTTGACAATTGTAAAGGGTTGTCTTAAAAAATTAATGTTAATTAATTTTGATATTCCTTCAGGTGTATCGTTCAAACACATTTTTATTAACTTAACAAGCTAATGAATCATAATTTTGCGTAATTTTTCTTATCTGCAACGCAAAAACTATGATCTATGTCATTTAATACACTGACGATATATAATATGGCTGTTAAGATCTATGTATACTATACCTCCTAATATCAATTTATAAGTAAAACCGCAATATCTTCTTCATTACTCACGTGCTTTTGAAATTATATAAAACAGAAAGAATACTAAAGACGTTTATTGTAAGTATCAGAATGTAACACATTATATCAGTACTTATGTTGAATTAGTAAAATAATACAAAACTAGCAGCACCCCGCGGTTTTAACGGTGTACTTCCCATTCCCGTGGGAATACAGGAATAAATTATAGCCTATGTGTTTTTCTGATGTATAAGCTATATTATTGTAGTTTCATTAAAACCCATTCAGTAGTTTTTACGTGAAAGAGTAACAAACATTATTAGTTAAGAAGTACCTAAGATAGTAAGAAGTAAGATGAGAAAGCCTGCCAGCGCTTCTAATCATCATTAAATATTTTAACATCGACTGTAATCATCAATATACTTCCTATGTAGATGTAGCCTATACTGTTTTATAAACGCCATAAGATATTTACGCACTAAAGAAACATCGACCGACAACTTTTATACCAAAGGTTAAGTCGCGAAATTTATGTCGTAATCTATTTTCATAGCACTAAACTTGCTGTAAAACAAAATCTCTGTTCTCTGACTTAGAGTTTTTAACGCTTCATGTTCGAGAAGATGTAGTCGAAAGCGGATTATTTTTGCATTTTCTTTAGCACATATTGTGGAAAAATATAGGCAATTTGTTATCGAGGCGAGTCTTCCATTCCGTAGCGGGTGACACAACAGTCAACAGCTAGTTCAATACTGTGGTAATAATAAATGGCCGTTACTGAGAATTATTCTGTGCCATTCTGATATCGAATACCGAAGTACATGTCCAAATATTACGCTTATCTGTGTGCACAGTGATTATTGCGTTGACACGTTTAAGCAAGAACATAAACTATAGTATATTATGCATATTACTATAACAAAAATTTATAATTTAGGTAAAAGTGTTGGTCTACCATTAACCAGATGGGAAGACAATCTCCGTGCAGTGGCCGGTCCGCGTTGGATACGAGTGGCAAGGGATCAGTCGTCTTCGCGTTCATTGAGGCCTATGTGCAGCAGTGGACGAATAAAGGCTTATGATGATGAATATAATTTTAGCACTAGATAAGATCGTCCTATAGAGTAGCAAATAGAAGAGCAGACAGTCTAATGATTGGCAGACATAAAACGAGGCATTAGGAATGCCTTATTACTTATCCCAGAACTATACGGAGATCGTGATGCCCGCTAATGACAAGCCCGGGCGGTGGTCTCCGTAAACGAGACAGTAATGAGAAATGTCCCAGTTGGAGGTTGGCGAGCGGTTGAGAGAGGAAGACGACGACGAGGCTTCTTTCCACGGGCGAAAAAGTGTAAGAGGACCTATTGATGTGCTTGCAGCAGCAGACCTATGTACCTTTCGGGACTGGACGAGAACCTGACCCAGTGCAGTCTTGAGATTCAAGTCCTGAAAAACGACTGAATATGCTCGCAGGTACCTGCGTAGTTAGGATAGTGCGCTCCAAAGTACGACCGCCACATAGGAACTTAGCTAGCTTGGACAAGTGCATGCAACTGTGTCAACAAAAATAAAAGAACTAGACGTAATAAAAACGAAAAACTGAATAAAAGAAATATATCCATTGCTGGCTGCTAATTAATAAAAGTTTGTTAAAAATAGTGTTTATTGCCATGTTACTGCCATGTCAGACTCATAAAAAGTTGGTAATTAGGTAACGTACAATGAAAACAATAGTTATTTTACTCAACTAAAAAGTCTATACGGTGCTCCCTTACCCTAAAGGACAAACGAACATTATCGTAGTTAGTGTTGAATACAATGTAAAAGGGGAAAGGTATTAATAGAATAGTTGCCATAATCTTGAAGGAAGCAACAAGTCGTATTACGTATTTGTTTTGACCTTTCAAATTAATCACTTGTTTTGTTTTTGTACATGTTGTTCCGCGCTGACGATGGTACTTAGTGGATGAATAAGGGTTGATAATACCCATGATTCACACTAACTCACACAAGGAAGTGCACAGATAACAAAGATAACACAACGAGTCATCTGTCAACGCGCCACCTGATGGTAAGGGGTTGACGTCGCCCATAAACATGTACCTGATACCTGAACAGATAACTGATCTGTGTGGCATACACTGAGACAAGACATTTATTATTGCCAAGGTGTAAATGTCTCTGTACCAGTTATTACCCTGCCTGTCTTGCACTTCTAACCGAAACACAAGCTGTTGCACGGGACAAACAACTCATGCAGCCGGGAGCGCAGTAAAATTAAATTTATTAATTGATAACAATCATAACATACGCGAGACAACAAAGTTAATTATGTCCGACACAAGACGTCACTCATCGTGTACATTTAACACGACCATTCGCCTTTCCGGATAAATTGCCTTTTTTGTACACATCACATACCGATAACATCACGATGCTATATTATGTTAGAGTTACAGAGGCAATGTTAGCCGATAGTGATTGTGACGAAACAAAAGCCACCGTCGTCACTCGTCACTCTTAGATCTATCCATCCATTCGTCCATTCACAGTTAGAGATTACGACGAAAATGTTTAAAATTTTATATATTTCAAATTGCTGTCTATATAAGGCGAATCCTTTATTCGTCCACTGCTGAACATAGGCCTCCCTCAACGAACACTCGAATCATACACGAAAAAAAACTAGTTAATGACCATTATTATATTGGTTAAAAATCTACACTTGAAAATCATCCTTAAGGTTCAAAACTTAAGTCACACGAATTCGAGAGAAAGCGCTACAACACAATAGTGACTTGTTCCCGGCCGGAGGATCGGTATTTCGGGAGCGTTCCCAGTGCCGAGCTCGTCTCCCGCAATTACAGCCATTGATACACGCGCCAGCTGTTCACACTCGACCAGTTATCCCGACGTTTATATCGGTGTTAGGATCCTTCATCTATACTCTTATTCTTACAATCCGAACGCGTGATAGATTTTATATTTTTCAAGTGTATGTGAGGTAAAGTTTGTGAGGTTGTAGGAGGTAATATTTACATCTACTTAACCGATTTTGAAAATTATTTTACTAATAGAAGGATTCATTATTTGTGAGTGACAGAGAGAGAGAGAGAGAGAGGCTTCAATTTATCCCGGTACTCCCACGGGGATGTTAAGTACGCATGTGAAATCACGGGGTGCTGCTAGTGCTATAAGAATATAAATGAACGCCTCCGTTTTATGTCCTTAATTAGACATTTGTTAATGTTTTTTTTTTTTTGAAAAAATTCGCGGATTATCGGCACCAAATTATGTGTTGTAGCCTGATGTTTTTAAATTTACTTGCAAGTATTATTTATTAAATTATGTTGAATTTTTGGACAAGCTAAATTCATTGTTATTCATAAAGAAGCATATTGTATAGTCAAACAGTAAGCAAAACTATTTATAATCATACTCTGGTTTGTTTACAAACATACAACGGTTGAATGTCATCAATTCTCATCCAACCTGATCAAGAACAAAATGATTAATTGTCGTATTAGTTTCTCAATAGATAATAATTAAAAATAATAATTATTATGTTGAGAATCGTCATTACTTTAAGTTATTAACAAATAAATCTAAAACAATTCTTTAAATCAATCAATTATTATAATAAGCGAGTAATATTTTTAAACACAAACGGATGATCTTGTAATGTTTTATGCTACAATTGATTCACAAAAGGTTATTACCTACAAAAAAATATAAACTAATTAATTCAAAATAAGGTTTATGTAAGGTTAACGTTCTTTGCGCATAATGAGCTTACTGCCCGGGGCCCAGGTTACCAAGAAACACACGAAATTATTGTATTCTAATTCATAAAATAACACGCTTTTAATTGGGACTAGCTGGGTGGCTCCATCCAAGTTTGTAATGATGAATTATTACACGAATAGTTCGTTCGTTCGAAATCATCCGTATTGGAACTATTTCAAACGGAGTATGAGCCATGTATTTATTTTAATTTTAAAGAGCTTCAAATTTTTTTTATCTTAGAATGCTTGTTTACAAGACGATTGATTGAATAAATATTATTTACTATTAATAAATATTAATAAAACAAACAAATTATACAAAATACATAATAATATAATGATAAAATAATAAAACAATAAGAATAATTATTGTTAAGTAACGTACTTACAGTTATAGTTGTATTTACTAGATTTATTAATCGAAAGTAAAGGCTACTAATATTATAAGCGCGAAAGTTTGTAAGTATGGATATTTGTTACTATTTCACGTAAAAACTACTGAAGAGGTTGATGCTGGCTCACGCGTCCTGGCCTGTGTGGAGGTGCTGCTGTGGTGGCTGGTCGTGTTATACGTTTTCTACCTAGCTGATTTTCTTTTACTTTATTAACATCCTCTGGTTTGTTTTGGACGCTGCGGGGTCTAAATTTGCCTACTCATTAATCTTAGGCTAGTGTGCAATAAGTGAGTAGTAGAATCTTTTTAAAAATTCTGAACTATATTTTAAAAAGAGCAACCCAGCAGAGTTTCTCACTATACTAATAAAGTATTATGTATTTTATTTTTTGTAACAATATCTGAAAAGAATAGTTCCACTGAGTTTGTTTCGCCGGTTCTTCTCAGTGGGCTTGCTTTGGAACCGGTGGTAGACTCAATTGACTTTCAAAAAGATACTTTGATTGTACTATTTTGAATAAAAAATTTTGAATTTGACTTTGACTTTGACTTTGAATGGATTTAACAAAACTTTACAATAACATAGCTTATACATCAGAATAACACATAGGCTGTAATTTATCTCCGAACTCCCACGGGAAAGGGAAAAACGCGGGCGAAATCGCGGGGCTCTGCTAGTATATAATAAATATTTGTATCGAGATCCGGTAAGTAGGACCTGGAAATAGGTTTTGTGTGAATCGATAAAAAATATAAACGAGTGTACCGCCGTGATCTAATACGACGCAGTATAGACAGACAGACTGACAGTCATAAAACAATTACATGATTAAGAAAAAGTTAATAATTTCGCGCAATGATGAAATGAAAAGTTTTTCAAGCCGTTTCATTATCACTATAGTCAAAGGTAAACAGATGCTAGATTTATTATCATCTGTTCTAGATTCAATAAAAATGCTTTATTGATCGTCAACATCTAATGCCATAAGTACAAAATATATAATTCCTTATAATAACGAAGTACAAGTAATCACTTGAGCGTTATATAATAAAACGAGCTATAAAATACGGAATCTAAACCGCGTTTCCGCTAGTTACTATCAGTCAAGGTATGTAGATTATCCAATAAGCTCATAAATGTTATGTTATCGTTTAACAGAATGTTAGTAGAGGATGCGAATGGTGATAAGTAGTTTTAATGTTTATTGGTAGTTTTTAAGTATATTTAAAGTACTAAGTCAAGTGATGACTGTAGTAGATATAAACGAGTTAATCCCAAATCTTTTATTGTAGCAACACTGTAACTGTATAATATCGAGATGTATGGAAACTAGGAACAAACACTCGAAACGAGCCCATCACGCGAAACTTAGGACTAAAGACAAAGTAACATCGTTTCGTAGCGGGAAGATACCGAAATTCGTCATCATTTCTGAGGTGTCAATGACAATTTTCTAGCCAATAAGTTATTGACAATAGTGATCGATAACCAATAGACAGTTTGTGATTTTGTTACGAAAACGATTGACAGCGTGATTAAGCGCGACTTATGTCAATCCCATACATTTTATTCTTTCCGAACTTCGTTATCGTTTTTAAATGTTACTTCGTGTAAGCCCGCTGCACTGCGAGGTTCGCTTCTATATATCGTCGATGCACACGTTTGTGTGACACGCTTCGAGCATTTATTTGTAGTTTCCGAACTGTAACATAATTATACTTAGATTGTTCCCAGTCTAACCGTTTCAATACATGGAAAAGCTTCTTAGCGGAAGAATAAAAAAACACACAAAGCGCATCCGACCGGTAGCATTGTATTATTAATACATCTGTCTTACTGTATGTGTATTTCGTTGTAGGGGGCCTATGTCCAGGAGCGGATGCAAAAATTGATGATGATGATGATAATAAAATGATAATGATAAGTTTTTATTTACTAAATTTTACAACTCTTTTTAGTACATAACAAAATAGTACTAAGTTTTAATTAATATAATTGTTATGTAATGTAAACATATTAATTGAAATTTCAATATCCTTAAATTTAAAATGTATGGTGCAGTAGACAGTAGACACACGCGTGTGCCTAACAAGAATGGTTGCTATGCAAATTGTAAAAACTGGTTCTTAGTAAAATTCGTTTCAACCCGCTGATATGGAGAACATGTGGACAAATCAATATAGAACCAATACTCATTAATCATTATATAAAAAAGATGTCTAGACAATTAATAAATCGTAAACTAAATAAGTATAAAAAACTCAGAGCTATTAAATGTCAAAAACACAGTTTTTTTTAATTAGGAGAGAAGAAACCGATAGTAATAAAATAAAAAATATACCAGACAGAGATTTATTACTAAGAAATCATTTATTTCGAAGACTAAAAGACTAAAAAACTAAAAGACGTAGAAAAGATAGTAACTGAATTAAAAATACTTGTAAGTACATTAAAGTATATAAATAAATTATTAGAAAAAATAGTTTCAAATATTGACAAAACTACTTTCTTGACAAAATTGGATCATTTGTAAATTATAAAAATCACTAGAGACCGAGTATCTTGACAGAAATGAAAATTTCAATGGGAGGGACAAAAGTTTAAAAACGAGTTGCATTAAATCTACTTTAATAGTGAAATCTCATAGCCTGTTTCGAGGATCTCAAAGAAGGAAGACAGCCAAGTCAAAAACCGCCGCGTGCTGCGGTGTCTACCGCGAGGTTCCCCCACCCCCGTGGGCCCGGTCGACGACCCGCGTCGCATGTCCTGCCTGCGCAAGCGCAGCCATTCGCCGCACAACGAGATTCAGTGATAAAGCTCGCGCTAATACGTAATCAAATCCGGTAACGCTAATTCACCCATTAGACGGCAGCATACATATCATTACTGGTAATATAAATATAATAAATATTAATAAGCGATGACAACATATTGCTCTAATTATCTGTAAAGATAGAAATAGAAACGGAAATAAATTTAAACTTATACAAATACGTACAACGACATCCATGACTGCAGACATATCTATATATATATATCTATATTCATCATACAAAATCAAGCGGAATTCGAAGCCGCGACGGTCCAGTCACCTGATTTCAAGACAGTACGTTACCTCAGCGTAGACAATTAAATGATAAATTGCCATCGCTTGTCCCCTACTCTAATTCGTGTCCGCCACATGATAGCGCGTAGGAACGAGATCAAGACGTCCAAGGCTGGATCCATTTATGAAGAATGGGCTCTTGTTATTCCTGCAATTTACGATTCATACGCGGACGGTATGCAAAATAATGTGGTTATTATAAAAAAAAACGCGTGGGCGAGATATCCATAGAGGTCATTGAATGTGAAGATTTGTTTAAAGACGGGTTACTAAGTAGTGTAATCAATTTCGAACTTAGACGGTCAATAAAATTACTTATAGCAGACGCATATATCTTATCATCTCGTTAATGTGTTCCGCTCAGTTATTGAAAAGACACGCTAATGTGTGCTATCTATATTTTAGGTAGGTATATAAGATTTTAAACTATATATCACGGTGAAGATTTTTCTTAATTCAAGATTCGGATCATCATTTTAGAATACAAGCACCATGTGATCGTAAATATAATAAACCTATGATCCCTATTAAAATATACTAGCGTAATAGAATGAACCTATGATCACTAATAGAATAGACTAGTGATCGTTAATAGAAGATACTTGTGATCGTTAATAGCAAGCTACAGTAGGTCAAAATAATTGTTGATCAAATCGGTTATGTCGACATACTTAACGTTGCGACACCGCGTACCGTATGTTACCTTTCTAGCATTAATCATAAATTTCAAAGATTTTTCTCACTTATACGGCAAACATATTTCATACTACATATTTATAAAACTATATTACATTCGTCTATCTGTGTTTATTGCGTAACCTAGAAAAAGATCTTATAATAAGTCAACGGATCTAGTAAATCATTAATCAATCGAATAGGTTGAGAGAAATTAAATTTAAATTTAAAAAAAGAAAACTTAAAATTATATTGTTTACCTAAACCAAAACATTACATTTCCAACTACTCGTAACCTAACGAAATATATTTCCTCATTTCAGAAATAGAAGACAGAAATCAAGATGGCGATTTTCGGTATGGCCTCCGCGGTAGCGGGCTTCGTGAAGGTCCGCTACCTCATCGACAAAGCCATCATCGACAACATGGTCTTCAGAATGCACTACAGAATAACATCAGCCATCATGTTCTTGTGCTGCATTCTTGTCACAGCAAACAATTTGATCGGTGAGTGCTAAACTAATTTCTATTTAACAGTATAACAATAAAACTTTATCTGTATAACAAAAGCAAATAAAATTGTAACTGTCGTGTACAAGAATAAAAAACAAAGAAACAACAAAGCACCAACGACCCTCGGAATTAATTAAACAAAATTTATTCCGTTCAAAAAGTTAGTACGCCTCTTTCGAACAGTCTAATTACCTTGAAAGATATTTACACTAGAAATTACTGTAATAGAAACGAGAGAAAGTCCTTTAATGAAGCCAGAGACCAATCTTGACCCATAAACCTAGACACATCAAACCAAATCCGAGATGATACGGTAAAATTGAGTCATTGCATTGTTTACGCGATTCATCAAAGTGGGTAATATAACAGTATTGTACGTCACTGGCGTTTACGTCAAATACGTGAGGCGTACGGTGTACGTACCCTTACGTGATACGACTGGACCAAGATCAATAAACTATTACATTTGTAACGTAACTGTAAAAGCGTGTGACGTTCCGTTCACGGCGCGTGTTTCTGGAAGACGAGCCGCATTCTAATTGGTCATCGCCCATGATTAATATACATACTTTTATGAACCTGTCAAAATATGCCACATCCAGTAACTTAACTTTTCGTTGCTTGCCCTAAGATGCGAGATAACTATGTGTAGACAGACCTTACCAGAAGAAATGTGCTTAAAATTATTGTTTTGTGACCAAAAGAAATATTTAACGTATCCTTTTTTCGGTATTTGAAATTGAAATATTATCTAATCTATTGAGAATTTAAATTTTTAGAGAAGTTAGTTCTAAATCTTGCTTCATAATTTTGACACATTGTTAGATTGAAAAGAGTCTGTAAAACGTTTTTATAAGTTTTCACGATAAGTATTATATGTACACACATATGATCGTGGATCATAGTAGTAGTTGAATCGATCAATTTGACCTTCAACGGGTTAAATAATGCCTCATGATGACAATGCATAACCAAGTCCCAACCACAATGTGAAGGGAAATGACAGAATGTAAAACCATTGCGAATTTCATCACGAGAGTTGCGTTCATCGTTCAGATACCATTTCGTAAACAGAAATATTTTATTGTTATATTATACTAGTACCCCACGCGGCGTCACACGACATCGTTCAACTCGTAGTTTTTTTTTATTTTTATTAACACCATATGATTCTACTTTTTAATCTTGCATGGTTTAATATACTAGTCTAGCAGTCTAGATCGACAGTGCATGTATTTTCACTTTATTTTTTATTTATTTATTTATTTAATAATTTATGTACACTTAGAAACATATACAGCGAAACGGTGAAAATAAACACTAGTACTTCAATAATTGATACTTCAATCAATATCGCCTATTTCATTATCTTTTATCTATTACTTACAGCAGAAATTAAAATCAGTCACCTATTAGTTACTAAACTAATAGAATTTAATTTTAGACACACATTTATTTCATTAAGGTCTTCATCATTTTCAGCAGTGGACGGATAGAGGTTGATGATGATAATGATGATGAAAAATCATTGCTTGATTTTTAAAATATCATGAAAGGCCGATTGACTATCATGTCAAAAATCTAAGCATCGAATTATGAATCACACGAGGGATTCGTTGGTTTTGTTCCTTTTAGGGTTTTTGCATACCCGAACAAATGACTGCTAACTGTATTTTATATTATTGGTAAGAATGAATCATTGGCTTTCTGTGAATTTATCACTAGTTGTCTCTCGCGGCTTCGTCCTTGCGCAATCCGAATGCGTCATTCTGTATAAATCCATGTTTTCTTTTTGATGGTCAGCATTTACTTGGCGCGCTTTGGCTGTAATATTTACTCAAATCACGACACCGGCGTGACGCTTATATTTCGGTGTATCCCAAATTTCTTTATTAAACAATATATGGGCGTCTAACTTTATTTTGATTAGACCGTCGATCCTAATTATCATGAACCCGCAAACATCTGCTGCTGGCTACAATTCAATGAACGCCGCTTCTATGTTTGTTTCGAAAGCCTTTAAGTTTCATCTGTCCACCGCTAAGAACCTCTCTCAATCGTTCTCTCTCTCTCAATTTCATCCCGTAAAGATTTTTTTTCTAATTGTGACCTTCATTTTGAAGGCTATTGGAAGGCGTATACTCTAACTATTAATAATTTCTTTTCAGACCAAATGAAATTAGTTGATGCTGTACTTACGACTATTTACACAGTAGAGCTAGTTGCTTTGACATAATATTATTCATAAAATTAGCATGGCATTCCGAAATTAAAATATGCATGTATTATATTTCATGTTACACAAAAGTTCCTGCAACCCCTTCCACATTGAAATCAACTGGCACAAATGTCTAAATAATTTTGTTGATATGCATTAAATGTTTTGAATCATTTAATATTTTAAGCAGTATAAAACAATCAGGACCTTTTTGCTTTATAATATTAACATTATTAACGATAAATAAAAACTCAATAGATTTTTTTTTATTAAAACCCCTGTTATTAAAATGCATTTTTGGTACATTACATTTCAATATTAAATATCCTTACTCATTTTTAAATTAATAAAATAAACACGCATTAAGTAAGTTGTTAAAAACTCATGTTGAAAAAATAGCGAAAAATCACGTTTGTACATACGTGTAAAAAGAGTACTTGTTAGCGGAAGTGAGTTCTCAACAATAGATTATAAATTCTTAATAGCCTGTAATTACAGAGGCATAATATTGCATGAGTTGGAACATTTTCTATTGAGACGAACGAAGAAATCATCTTTGAAGCGTCTTGTCTCTGGTTTAGACGGAGTAGGTAGTGTCTAGTTAGCAAGTGCATAACAAATAATCAAATAAACACAAAATAGAACAACATGACATGTCTATCAGTGGACGGATAGTGATGTTGATTATGAAGATGTACTAAGTATAACAAAAACATCAGTACCAATTTAATCTACTCGCATCCAAACTGAATTGAAATCTTATACTCAAACCATAGAGAATCTCAAAACACTAGATTACATGACAGCGGTGTTGAGTTTCATAAACTATAGATTTAGCATAGTAAGCATACGACGTTGCATATCGGGAGCAGCTCACGTAGCCTATGCAGTGTGCGGGCCAGCCAGGTGCTAATCAAAACACCTTCGATAAAACCTTATCGTATTGGGAACCGTAACATTAATATCAAGCAGGTGTGCGCATACAACCTGCTTTGTGCATTCATTAGACTTAGGTATAATCTAGAACAGTACATGAATGATTATTATATACCTATATAATTCAATATTATACACTCTTAAATTTTATTGTAATCTGATAAGTTATTCAGGCTTGACAATGTAACGTGTTAGAAGTAACTCAAAATAATTTCTTTAAAAAAAAAAGACGTAGAACGCTGAGTAAGCGAGTTGCGTGAATATAGTATTTCAATGTAATAAATGTCATCGCCATGATCCTTTACGTAATTTTATAGCATAAGGAGACAGGCAGTTGGAGCTTTATGGTTACTAACGTCGCGACGCCCATATCCATCTCCACAACCAGATATTATGTAGTTGTAGATGCGTTGCTCTGCATAGCTATCACTAGGTATACGCCGGTATTATGTGAGCGGAGAATTCGGCAGCAATGCAGGGGTCGCCAACCATTGGTTCCACGGATCAGCATTGGTCTACAAGAACTGTACAGCCCGCGGAAATTCACCGGTTTGACAATGAATTACATAGATTAAGCTTTATTAAGACAATATTAACTAAAGCAACTTTCAAGATGTTATAATCACTAACGTTAAATATTTAGATAGTTTGTATTATTTTGATGTTTCTACTTGGTATAGCCACTATAATGAAACTTAACTAACGTAACTGGCTATAACATGAATTTCCATCAAGGACCGACAGTACATCAATCAATTATAGCTTTTACTTGTATTTAACTTGCGGTCCCTGTTAATCGCATTACAATCAAAGTGATCCCCGATCAACAAAAGGTTATGAACCACTGTCTTACAGTTATGCCTAAACGGATTCACCTCTAACATACTGAAATACTTTAGTTTTTTGACAATTTCATCGTCACTCGACCTAAATTATTAATAACGATAATTTTAAAGTTGGTAAACCATCAGATCAATAACATCTATAGTCTGGTCATCAGACTTTTATTAAACGTCTATAGCTCGTTGAGACACTCGCGTATAAAAACTACATAAGTAGCTTTCTCCAATCAACCAGTTAGCTTAGTCTATATGGTCATATTCACACGTGTGTGTACATCAGCTGTTGCCTTCGTCCGCGTTTCTTTTACAGCCGTGATTGGATTGGTGATAACTTTTTAAAGCGGGTATTATACTGGTCAAAGAATTTTTGAAACAGCATGATTGGTTTAAAAAAAATAACGTCCAAATTTTAACATTCGAACTCACATTAATTACCTCATTATTATAAACATAGGCATACACGACGGCAAAATTAAAATGCTTAATGATTATATACAATTTTGAAAAAAAAATATCGCAATGATTAGCAATTCCATTGTTTCTTACATAACGAACGTGACACATTATTTCGTAACATACGCATGTATTGAATATTAGTTATTGTTTAGTTAAACGTTTTGTTTACATCACATATAATCGAGGACAAACAAAATTATTGCCCGTACAGCGTTGATTCGTGGAATTCTGTTGAATTTCCGAGAAATATACGACAGACAAATAGGCATAGATATTGATAGATTAGAAGATGACATCGACGTTTTAACTTGACCCTAATGAAGATAGCTAAAAGTGACCCTCTAGCCACAACTTACTTTGTACTGGTCAAGGCAGATATTTTATTACGCGTAAAATTTATACAATAATATAGTGTCTATTTGAAAGATTTTCATTAAATGCATAATATACATTACTGTTTCGGCTAATCTCTGAACAGGCTAGCATGATTTTGTCGGGATTTTTACTGACATTATTATAAGGAGTGACATAAGCTCATCGTCAATCCTAACACAACTGTTACTATAAGCTAATGCGATCTAAACCTAAAATCTAACCTATGGGCAACACCTAGTAGATACATATAACAAAGTAATTTTACTAGGTAAAGATTGACAGTGTGCTGGCTTAACCTTATATGGCTTACCTATGGGTTTTTTAATAAAGAATTTAAAAAAAAAAAGATTGTTAGTGGATCGGCTTTAATGGCGTATATAATAGGGCTTATTATCGGAAGATATAAATATATCTAGAACGCGGATTTACAACGTCCGTAAAGAATATGCATCATCATCATCATCATCATCAATATGATATGATTATAGTAAGTGACATTACTAAGATCGTGTCTATACAGTAACAGGTGTTCGCATGAACTTACGGCGATCAAGTTCACCGTGACACATAACACGAGGCAAACCTGCAATTATGGCTTTTTCAATTACACATGTATGGCAAAAGATTTCATAAACCGCTCGTGACCATCATCATCATCAACGCCCGGGACTGCTGGAGGTAGATCTTACAAAGTATCTCTTACGTCATTCATTCTATCAAATACATACAGTAAGAGGTAGTGCCATGCTGCTCTGCAGCCAAATCGGGCCGGCACGACCGGGAAGGAACCTCGCGCTCACATGAAATCGACGTGAAGTGACAGCTAAGCTGTCGCGTTTTGTGCGGTTTGTAGGTTTCCGGTGGCCCATTGGGGGAATAGAGGAAGGGAGGGCAACAACCTCTGGTTATGTGGATGTTAATGGGCGTCGATAGTCGCAAGGCTTCGACTGTTCGTATGCCCTTCTATGTAATATAAAAAAAAAACATGAAATCACACCTAAAAACGCGATTATTGTCATGACTGTATGCGATGAAACATAAAAAAGATACCGGATCTTTATGTTATATTCGTTGGATAGGCACACTGGCTGATAAACCTGATAATAAGTGCTCGACGGTCGACGTCACTCATAAGTTAAACGAGTTTATCTTTAACTAGCCCAGGCAATTCATTTATATGTTGCCTATCCGGAGACATAGATAGACTACAAGGCTTGGTCCCAGTAATTACACTGCCTTTCTTGAATACAGCATAGCTGTTTCACAGAAGAGACAAGCAAGATGGTTGTACCCATGCGGTGAACAGGTTAGCAAACTTGAGACATACCAAATGTCTAGCCAATGATTGAGCATGATGGAGGGGCCAAGACCAGACACAAGCTAGTTCCTCTTTATTCTCTATACTAGCTGTTACCCTCAGCTTCGCCTGCGATAACTAAGATTTAGAATGGGATCTGATAATATATTGTGCACGTATTATGCATATAAACCTCCACCTTGAATTGTTCTATCTATAAAAAACCGCATCAAAATCCGTTGCGTACTTTTAAAGATAGCATACATACAAAGGAAATGACTATACTATGTAAATATTTCCAACATCTCCACAAGAGACATATTTCATACTAATACTAGTCCGGTAGAAATTGTCCAGTTCCAAGCACATTATAATTGAGCAAATTTTCAATCTAAACCTTCCTGGAATCCACTATAAAACACGCAAAAACATCATCGAAATGAGTCCATCCGTTTAGGTTAGCAGTAAGATACACACGCACAGAAGAATAAATTATAATATGATAAAAGCTTTTTTTAAAGCTTGCTATTCTTTACGCATTTTCAAGATTACGTCATAATATTATAAAAAGAGGTTGTCAAGAGGTTATCAACGTAAGGTTGAATGTCGTAATGGTCATGTTTGAACGGGGTTACCAGACGTAAATAAATCA
Source organism: Lycaena phlaeas (assembly GCA_905333005.2). Classification (NCBI taxonomy): domain Eukaryota; kingdom Metazoa; phylum Arthropoda; class Insecta; order Lepidoptera; family Lycaenidae; genus Lycaena; species Lycaena phlaeas. The sequence continues at coordinate 13,258,737 of HG995173.1, forward strand.
ACTAAGGAACCAACATTATTCCGTTTTATTTAACTAAATGTTGCCAGACTACAAATAGATGATGGATTTTCTGCCCTCTCTCCGCCTCTGCCGCCTCCCATCACGAGATATAATATCGTCTTCCTCCCCTACGTAGCCGAACGCTTTTTCGTGAAAAAAAAAAGCCCGACCTCCTGTCTTTACAGAAGTTTCGCTTTAAACAATAATCGGTTGTCTGTAAAGTCGGTTTACTGACGATAGTCGAACGTGACGTCATAAGAAAATATTGATGGGCCGATTGTGCCTCTTTGTCGCTCGTTCCGTGCTCTCGCTTGCTCTTAAGCCTTAATTGGAACGCCTCAGAGTGAGGTAACGCCGCATGAGTAATTTCGTGCGTGCAGCCGAATCCATCGAATTATAAGACGTTGTCACGTCAAAATATGTCACAGCATTGCACATGGTAATAGTAGCCGTAAACATATTTTTATAGTAATCAGGTCAGGCGTCACATACGGCGTCCACATGTGCATTACAATCACAAATACAACCTGCTTTCGAACATTAGCTTCTCGTTATCCTTCACGTGTTAAACTTATATAGAATTCGCTGTATTGACTTTTCTTTGGAATACATTTTCCGGGAATTGATATCGATGTTATTGCCATTATAAGGCTGTTTCATTAGAAATTGATGATCATAATATTTTCATTGTCATGCACAGGAAAACTTAATATATAATAATAATTATTGGAGTTTACTCCTTAAGAATCGATTTTCATATATAAGGCGCCCGGTATGAGAAAAATCCGAGGGGTAAAACCAACTGAACTAACGAAAAAGTGTCACGTTTTTGGTGCGCACCTTTAGTGCGCAAATTTCTAATTTAGCTGTGAGTGTATTGAGACGTACATAGGGTATGCTGTATAGGCGACTATACCTATATACTATATGTTATTGGGCTTGTTTGTTTCTATTAGTGTCGATGTATTTATATTGCTATTTTTTTTGTTATAAATATCAATAATTAACATTGTAATTGTGAAGTTATTTTTGCGTATGGTTAGATACTCGTACTTGAGGAGTAAACTCCAGTCGTGCGTCGGAGCTGACACACACACATTTTTTTATTATTATTACCATTGTTATGGACGCTTAAACACCACGTTAATCTGATCCCGTGCTAAGTACCTCGAACACAGAATCTTATTTTGTTCCCTGGCGGGATTCGAACATGCTACTTCCCGCCTTGAACGCCAACGCGCTAACCATTGAGCCATAGAGGTAGTCGATACTATAATTTATACTTCTTCTAAGCATGTATAGGGAACGAAGCGTTGATTGGCCACTAACCAGCTGAGACGATCTCCGCGCAGTGGCCGATCCGTGTTGGATGCGAGTGCCAAGGGATTCGGCCGTGTTACAGAAGTGGAGGGATACACTATTGATAATGATGAGTTGATATGTAACGTCGGTTTACCGAGGATAAGTTACGTCATAACGTAATAATGGGTCACAAGCCGAACGCTTCGGGCGCTCGTACCTCTGCATCGCTTGTCACGCGCTCTCGCTTGGAACGTGAATATGAGTCATGCGTTTTCGAGCGTGCAGCCGGCGTTCGTCGAATAATTCGCCAACATGATATATCACTTTCACAATTTCGTAATGCCTAATTTAAATTACGTAACTATCAGTATGAAAGTAGATTCATACATTAACCATAAAAGCTTAATCATCATAATCACTGTCCTAGCTGCATCTATATGCATTTATAGACCTATGCCTATCTTAATGAATGCCAAAACCACTCCATCCATAGTCAAATGTGGAACAACCAATCGAAAACTATATAAATATTACATTATTAAAATATGTAATGAATATTCCAGAATGTAATTTAGCCAATTCGAAGCGTATGAAACGAATGTTTTTAAAATCACTGAACCATTATTGATGTAAACAGACCGAGTAGCGCCGCATACGAGTACCTACAAACTTTTACGTAGCACTTTCATTGTTCTTCTTCAGATCATACATTCCTTCATTCATTCATTCGTTCATTTAACAACCACATGCGAATAAAATGCCGGACAGGAGGTCCGGTAATAAATAGAGGTAATTACTTTGTGAGTTTGGATATATGAGTTGATCTTCGCAACTACTCATTTGATTCAAAAATACCCTTCACCAATTTCATGTTATCACTGGATCAATGGACACATGCTATAAAATAATCACCAGCCTCGGGTGTAAATATAAATGAACTAAGTCAAAGCAGCGGACAAAAGCTAGTTAATAATATTTTATGTATACTTTAAGTGAACAGCAAAGTTATTTTTCAGCTGGTACAAGCTCAGTTTTAAAGCCTTACTCTATTACCACTTACTAAGGAATACCTTACACTATAATTTAATTTTGACAGACAGTTGAGAACAGCTGCAGCTGATTGTGATGATAAAACCCGATGCCTTCTATAAATAAAGCCATCACAATTGATAAAAGCTGCGGGATAAAGGCCACAATCAAGGTCCGATTTATCCGATTTTAATCGATTTACGATCGAGAATCGAATTGAGTAATTAGCAACTGAACTCGATTCGTGATCAGTCGAAACTTAATGAGTTTTTCGCGGCTATCTTATAACTTTGTTTATATCATGATAATGGGTATAAGTGCTTGTTAATAGACCAATTAGACATGTGACTTGTTCAATTGATGCCCAGCTGTAATGTGAGCCCGCTGTACAAGTGATGATTGATCTATATTAATTAGGTGTATTTAATTACACACTCCGCCGCGGTTGTGGTCGACTTAATATGTGACATATATTGCTAGACTTCCTATTCTTGACGACCTCTGTGGTTTAATCGTTAGCGTATTGGCGCCCAAGCCGGAGGTAGCGGTTTGATATCCCGCAAGGGAACCAAAAAAGTTTTTGTGTTCCTGAGTCATAGATGTGTATTAAATATGTGTATATGACATATATATTTCCATCGTCTGGTACCCGTAACACAAGAACTATGGAAACTTACCACAGGACCAGATTGACGTACTGTACAAGCGTCCATAGATATTATCTATACATATAATAAATTATTACTATTAGTAAAACTTAATTAAAAGAGGCTACGTCTAACAAACACGAGCTTGATGATGATGAATTCCACAATTCACCTTCTAAATCATAACATCTCTTAAAGCATTCTTTATTCTAGAAGGTTCTTCACAGATTTGTCTTAGGGCACACACTACATCTGTGCACTATTCCCGATGATTCTATTATGAAATACAAATAACATACATCCTGCCGATGACCTTTTGAACGTCTTCAATGTATACTCGTACTTTCAAATAGCAAAGAGTTCAAATTCAAAATCTGCAAGGTCACTTTTGACTTACCTGCTACACGATAAAATAATTAATTTCACTGTCCAATAATTCTATTGTTTTAAAAATTAATAATTTCCCATCAAGCACAAAAACATATTGATGTTGAAAAAATTTAGGCCAGGAAATGACCGGGTTCAATTGTACTAATATTATAAAGAGGAAAGATTTGATTTGGTTGTTTGTATTGAATAGGCTCCGAAACTACTTGACCGATTTGAAAAATTCTTTCACTGTTGGGAAGCCACACTATCCCCGGTGAACATAGGCTATATTAAATTTTTTTAAAGTAAGGGGTTAGTTTTAATTCTCAGTTGACTCAGGCGAAGCAGCGTGCAAAAGCTAGTTTACTATAAGTCTACTGTTGAATTCAACAAGTTCATTGACCGAGCTTTCCTTTATTAATTAGTTATTGCGGATGATATATTGTTTTGTTTGTTTCGTGTTAAATACATTTATATATACCGACGGTCCTAGGTAGGACCTAAAAATCATCACGCGATATCAGCCGCATATACTGAGGTACTCAGATATCTCAGCAACATGGCACATATAATATAATCTAGAACATTATATCACACAATATTCAAACTGTCAGTTTCTTTATCCTACTTCTTCTAGAGCTATAGTAGTAGCAGAGTACATAGGTACTACTCCAAAAATGGTATAAGGAAGGGCCTACCAAATCTCTTTTCAAATTACAGAATCTCTACATCTTGTACGTTTCATGTGATTTGAGCTGTTTTTCATCACTATACGATATGAATGTATGCTTACGGATCGACACACCCATCTCAACGAGTCGTAATAGATTGATTGACAAATTACTATACTTACAATACGTAAGCTGATGCTGACTACTGTCATTTAATGTCGTTTACATATTTGGATTTATCTAAAACGTTAGTATATATTTTAACATTTCAATATTGATTTAAAACACATTTAAGCAAAATAAAGCTAAATCTACACGAATAAAAAAATGTAGGTTCCAATACCAGTATCATTCTTATTGTATTTTCAAAAAAAAAAAAAAAAACAACCGATTTAGATGCATTTATTTGCCCCGCGGTTTCACCTGCGTACTTCCAATTTACGTAGGAGTACGGGGATAAATTATAGCTCATGCGTTATTTAGGCGTGTAAGCTATATTATGGAAGTGTTATTTTAAAATCCATACAGTAGTTTTTTTTAATCAAAGTGTAACAAATATACACGATACATTCTTACAAACTTTCGCGTTTATAACATAAGTGGTATATATTATATTCGATCCAATAACCCATATTAATATTGATGGTGGATCAAATTTATATTGACATCAATGACAAAATTGTGGAAATATCTATACTTTTTGTATTGTTGACTCGTTCTTTCCCGTTTTTTCTTTTTTCTATTCCCGTTCTCGTTTTTTCCTATGGGTAACATTAAATCCGTAAACAAGCGAAGTCAATGGATTCATACCGTAATTAAATATGAGTTGAATGAAGTTGATTAGATCAAAACGAAACAGATTTCTTGCAAAAAAGGCTTTAGGTTATATAGACGCGAAAAAAAAAATCAGGATAAGAAGCATATAATGACCTAGAACTTCATCCACCTCTATCCATATGCTACAGATGTTTTTAAACCTAGTCCAGCATTAACGGCGGTTTTCAATATCCTATCTATTTTAAAATGTTCTTATCTATCGTTAAATTTTGACACATCTGTCAAAATTGTAAGATGGATAAGAAAATTTTAAGATAGATAGGATATTGAAAACCGCCGTAAACCTGTAAAGTGAGTTAAGACTTAAAATTAGATACTTTATGAACAACATAATAATAATGTATTCTCTTTATTATTATTGCACGTCGTGTGTATCAATACGTGTACCTTATCCCTCAGACAAGGTAATTCAGTCACGGTCGGCTCATCGCGACAGGTAGGGGCATCTGCATTAGAACCGTCATTAACCTCATCCGCTACCACGGTTCAATGTCGAGGACGCGTGAGAATATATCATATAGGGAAGGGATACTTGAGAGTAATGGAAAAACGTCCGCTAGCGCTATGGCTTCATATATAACAGACATAGGCATTAGTGGTTCTGTTTACAATCATATCACCCATTGGTTGATAATTTTTTGTACGTAGATAACACAAGTTAGAGAGTAGGAAAAAAGAACGAGAAAGGGAGATAGAGAGTCATAATGAGAGAGAAATAGAGAGAGTAGACAAGACTTAGTGTTTGAATTTCTGTCTAATCGATTATGTAATGATACTATTAAAGGAAATGATGAAGATATAGATCAAATCATACTTTCGAGATATTAATAATTATTTACACCACGTTAACCTCCTGTTCTTAGAACTTACATAGCCTAAAATATTTATGAATAAACAATACATTAAAAGTTATTATTAATTTACATTCATAACACAAATGCTTCCTCACAGTTAGAAAGAATTCCTTTCTAGAAGCTGCACTCATTTGTTTGCCCGTTACGCATAGAGTTAAGGGTCTTAAGGAGTAAGGACACCAGAGAGAATTAGAACGCGTTTGAACAAGAATTTAGGTTTGACATTATTCAGATGTAGTACATACGCCTCCTACAGCTGTAAGACGTCAAGAGGACAACGAAACTAATCCAGCAATCTCCAATTTCAGGTGATCCGATATCCTGCATCAGCGACGGAGCGATACCCGGGCACATCCTCAACACCTACTGCTGGATCACGTACACCTTCACCCTCCCGTACTCCGGGGCGAAGGGCATAGCGCACCCGGGTCTCGGCAACGACTACGAAGAGGAGAAACGCCACCACTCCTACTACCAATGGGTGCCGTTTATGCTGTTCTTCCAGGTGAATTATTAAAAATATAGGTACTGTTTGCATATTTATATACCTAAAAGAGCCGAAGATTATTGAAAATCGAAGCTACTAGATAGCTTTAATTTTAACGTACATTTGGTAGGTAGTCGAATTAAGGGAGATTGGAGCGATAAACTGTGTTGTGCTCCGGTTCCATTGGTCCGCCATATTGCTTATTTCTCCTGTAAACAGCTTTGCTGTGTTTCGGCGAGAAAGGAAATACAGGCAGTGTAAGCACCGCGACTTAACATCTCATGTCTTCGGATAGGCGAAATATAAACTAGTTACCTGGTCTAGTTCCAGGTAAACTATTTTATGTTCATGGGCGAAGTCGACCACTTGCCATTAGATTGCACGTCTGCCAGAACGCCTATCCAAGTAACATAAAAAAAGGTTATAGATAGTTTTCATGTTTTAGATAAACTGTATGAAATAGCCAGATGATTTATGAATTCGTTTCGAATAAACTATTATAATAAGATTTGTCTATGAACTGTATTATGTGGTCAAGCATATAGTCCTCACTGAAGTATAGTATGTATCTTCGAAAGTCAATTTAATATCCCAACTCCTTAAGGGCCATCAATCAATTAAATACTAACCGCTCAAAAACGTCGACCCATTGATCATAATATAACGTTATCACCGCCTTCGTCTTGAGGATAGTCTTTACCTAAAGTTGTTGTTACTTGTATTTGTTGTTTAAGGATAGTCTTTACCTAAAGTTGTTGTTACTTGTATTTGTTGTTTGAGGATAGTCTTTACCTAAAGTTGTTGTTACTTGTATTTGTTGTTTGAGGATAGTCTTTACCTAAAGTTGTTGTTACTTGTATTTGTTGTTTAAGGATAGTCTTTACCTAAAGTTGTTGTTACTTGTATTTGTTGTTTGAGGATAGTCTTTACCTAAAGTTGTTGTTACTTGTATTTGTTGTTTAAGGATAGTCTTTACCTAAAGTTGTTGTTACTTGTATTTGTTGTTTGAGGATAGTCTTTACCTAAAGTTGTTGTTACTTGTATTTGTTGTTTGAGGATAGTCTTTACCTAAAGTTGTTGTTACTTGTATTTGTTGTTTGAGGATAGTCTTTACCTAAAGTTGTTGTTACTTGTATTTGTTGTTTAAGGATAGTCTTTACCTAAAGTTGTTGTTACTTGTATTTGTTGTTTGAGGATAGTCTTTACCTAAAGTTGTTGTTACTTGTATTTGTTGTTTAAGGATAGTCTTTACCTAAAGTTGTTGATACTTGTATTTTTTGTTTGAGAATAGATCTATCTTCGGTTTTTTGTATTATTATACTAATTATCCTCAACTCTTACAGGGAGTGCTATTCTACATTCCTCACTGGATCTGGAAGAACTGGGAGGAGGGGAAAGTGCGCATGATCTCAGACGGAATGCGCGGCACCATGGCCACTATAGCTGATGACAAGACCAACCGTCAGGTAAATACAACTTTATAAGAAGTTAGAATGATTCTAGGAAGTCGAATTATGTGTGATCCGTGTAATCCTACTAATATTATGAACGCATAAGTTTGTATGGATATTTGTTACTCTTTCTAAATGGATTTTAAGGAAACCTTAGTATAGCTAATACGTCAAAATAACACATAGGCTAGAATTTAGCTTCGTAATCCTAAAGAAATGGGTAATACGCGCGTGAAACCATGGGGCGCTGCTTGTAAAATATAATTTAAAAAAATAGAATCATTCTTGATATCGTTACAGTTTACATTGATCTTAACTGAGCATTACTTCACGTTTTCAAGCGAGAGATTACTGATAAGTGCCGAACCAGGACCACTTCCTGATAAGTGCCGAATAGGCTATCCACCAGGTATTCAACAGATAGAGTATGGAGTATCTGTCAAATATGTTGTGGATAGCCTATCCGGCTCTTTATCAGGAAGTGGTGAAACAGGCCCTAAGAAAATAAAGAAAACATTTTTATACAAAAGTTAGAATAAATTATGACAGAAATGATTATGTCAGTTCGTAAACTAATATACTACTACTAATATACTAGTACTTAACATTATCTCTGGATAGAACGGGCAGACGGGCTACATGACGGTAAGTGGGCAACGCCCGACAACGCATTCATGAGTTGCCTAACCAGAGACAAGATGTTAAGTCGGAGCCAATAACAACATAGCAACTGCAGAAACAGGTTGTTTCACTCGAGAAGCAGACAGGTTGATTGTACCTAGTCAGACGCCAGCGCAGCTCGGCTCATGCCTACAGGATGAACATCTATGGATGTTTTTAATGTTCCATTCCATAATCGTCATTATTAAGTAATAATTAATACAGAATTATCTCTAAATGTAACGATGATTGCATAACTGGACAAAAATGTGAGTAATTTTAATATGGACTCCGTGAATGGCCTCTGTAGTCCCGTCAATTGTTACAATTAAGATAAGACCTCGGACTAATAAGAGACGTTGTCCTCTTTGAGGTACACACTAAAGATCTTACTACATTATTATACATTAATACCTATAATACACACGTATTTCTATTAATGAACTTTTGTATATAGTTTATTATAAATTCCAAAGTACAATTTTTTTTTCGAAAGAACCTATGCTGTTGGCCTTAAGGCCTTAAAGCTAAAGTATTAGGGATTTAAAGACAAGTGCTTCCCCCCTTCATTATTAGTAGGAAACTAAATTCTCACTAAAACTAGGTCACGAAGGCTATTGATGTGTTTTAGCAACAAAACCGACTTAAATGCCGTGACGACAAACAGCGCAACTCGTTTTTATTTTACTCCATCTTTTGTGATAGATTTTTTTTAAATATGAATTCTATTTTTAAAAAAAGCCGTTCCATATATTGTGATAGATTTTTTTAAATTATGAATTCTATTTTTAAACAAAGCCGTTCCATATCTGCTGACGTCACAGAACAACTTTTTTGTTTCAATACTTATATGCCTTTCGTCAATTTCAGAGCCGCCTAGTCCAGTACCTGATGGACACGCTTCACATGCACAACACATACTCCTTCGGCTACTTCTTCTGTGAAATACTAAACTTCATCAATGTTGTAAGTACCATCACTACACAAATTCTAAGACGTGTAAATTCTATTCATCTTTGTATCATTACTTTCCCAAATTAACGTCAAACTGACTAGATTTAAGCCGTGATAAGTAACCATCGACCACACAACCTATAGACTGATGTTTGATTTTTCGCATTAAATGCATTCTGGCAACTAGCTGAGGTGAGACGAAAGGGGTTGCAATGCTGTGATTAGCTAATTCAATGTCATACATTACCAGTCACGGAACGTTAAAAAGAAATGGATATATTTCGCAACGGGAAAGAATGAGACGACACGACAGTTTGAGTAAATTGTTTACGGGTTACATTGGAACTATAAGTCAGATGTGTTGCCAGAACCCGTTCCCCTGTTATTAGGAGTCTATGGGTTATGTGGTCGATGTAAGTAACATATCGGAGATCCCCATCAAACAATAATTGGCTTCATGTGTGACATAGGTAAATATATCTAGTAGGTACTAGGTACCAATTGGGCAAACGAATCTGCATAATATTATGCATTATTCTAGGCTAAGTCAATGAAAACTTTAAATAGACGTGTTACTCAATTATTCATACATTTTTTGTACATACTTAATGTATTATTTGGTAATGTATGACCACAGAATAAATAAAAGTAGGTAGTATGATTCGAGGTTGCATATTATGTATTAACATAATCATTATACATTTTAATGCGTGACCTTTTGAATTTTTTACACTACACGAACCATCTTGTGTAGTGATAATGATTTCTACATTCGAAAGGTCGCAGGTATGATTACACTAAGGTAAAAATATATATATATGAAAAAAAATCTGCGTCATGGATGTATAGAAGTGTTATATGTAATCATCTCACGTCTGTAGATGTATAAAATATTTTAAATTGATTTCTATTTAAATCTCGTAAAACTAGCTCTTACTACCTAACTGCGGGGCTAGAGTAGACACAGTTAGCAAGTACATCTTTATTAATTTTTCAGGTTGGTAACATATTCTTCTTGGACACATTCCTCGGCGGTGCATTTTTGACTTACGGCACTGACGTCGTCAGGTTTTCGAACATGAATCAAGAGCAACGTACGGACCCTATGGTGAGTCGGAAATATCAAAGTATTGCAGATTCTTAGCTTGTACTTCATCGTCTTGGCGTTCATTGAGGCCTACAATCAGCGGAGGACTGATTAATGCTAATGACACCAGGATGATGATGATGATAGTGGTGATGATGATGAGGAGGACAGATAAATAAATGAAGATAAATGATCATCCATCTATCGTGGTAATCCTAATAATGTTAAGATAATATTTATACGACATTAAAATACTAACACGACGACGTTGAGATCTGAATATGTGGAAAAGTCGAAAAGTCAAGAGTCCGCCAGTATTACTATTAAAGTTTGATTCTTGGTAACATCCAAGTCAAAATAAAACTTGAAAATAAATTTTATATTATGACCTTATATTCAGAAAATGATACCTGGAGCTACTCATTACTCGTTTTCACAAAACCTTTGGTGAGTTTTTTGTTCTAATTTCCTGATCAGGACCAAATAAATAACGATATTAGGGAGTGCTTCATTAAAATAAACCCGGACCCCATTTTATCGGATAAATTGGAAGATATTAGCGGAATTATAAGTGCGATAAAAATGATGTCAATCTTCCTTTTCCAGATCGAAGTATTTCCCAGGATGACGAAGTGTACATTCCACAAGTTCGGTCCCTCGGGATCTATCCAGAAACATGACGCCCTGTGCGTTCTAGCCCTCAACATTCTCAACGAGAAGATCTTCATTTTCCTTTGGTTCTGGTAAGCGACCTTAATAATATTATACATACAGAATGTGTTAAAACCTTGGAGTACGCTTTTTATATAAAATGCTTGGACCTTGTGAATAAATTGTGAAAGAAACGATTTCTTTTCGTAGATCAGTTTTTGTTTAAATAGGGGATAAAAAATAACGTAAACGATAATTGATTAGTAAGTGAGATTTAAACCTTTTATAATTTGTGTGAAAATATAAATTGCAAGTAAATATCAATAAATATGTAGCGTGTCCCTGTATTCCAGTGCAGACAATCAAGTACATTTCCTTACAAATTTAAGCTTGACAAGTATTCGTAGCCTCTCTGTGCGCCACAGTGGAGCCGTGCCCTTATTCGAAATATCTTCCAGGTTTATCATCCTGTCAGTGGTGTCAGGCCTGGCGCTGGTTTACTCTGCAGCAGTGATCCTCCTGCCCAGCACCCGTGAGACTATCCTGAAGAGACGATTCCGCTTCGGAACCCCCAACGGCGTTGAAGCGTTGGTCAGGAAAACACAGGTGTGTATTGCTCCTTTATGATTTTTAGTTTGGTATCTGCTACTTTACGCAGGGGTTCGAATATTCGTAAAGTGAAGTCATTTGTATGATGAGTTTAATATCGTATCGGCGCTATTAAGGAAATGGTGACTACATTAATCATACATTTTTCTCTACTCATCATCATCAGCCTCTATTCGTTCACAAAAACAACAATTAGCTATTAATCACATTAATTTCTCTATTCAAACCACAAAAAAGTGATTTAAAAGATTTTGCACGTGGCGTTTTAATTCATATAGGTAGATATAACAAACTGGGTCGCAATATTTTAATGATTGATATTTAATTAATCTCAATAGATATAACAGTTGACCCAGTGGGAACACGACTAAAAATTTTAAAAACCTAATCATTTTGATAGCAGTTAAAAATAGCTTTTAATTCAATCAATTCATTTTCAGGTCGGCGATTTCCTTCTCCTCCATCTGCTCGGTCAGAACATGTCCCTTCGCGTGTTCGGGGAGGTATTGGACGAGCTGTCACGTCGGATCCACCTCAGCCAGTCCAACGCACCCTCCGCCCCTTCCACCTTGGAGATGGCGCCAATGTACCCAGACATCAAGTACTCGAAAGAGACAGAAACGTAGAGTCGTTGAAGCTTAACCCTTTAACCGCTTACGTCGGATTTGTCCGACAAATATTTTCGGGTCCCTTTCGCTTGCGTCGTATATCTCCGACCGAAAACCACAACTCGTTTAGTGTGATTTTTTATTTATTAAAGTGTTTCCCATCAAAAACGATATTTTTAGTTTCACAGCGCCGGGCGCTGGGGGCACGACAATTGATTTGAAGTCGGGCGGTTAAAGGGTTAAACATAAATTTTGAGAAAATTTCTCTTCTGCCATTTATTAAATTTTCACAAAACATATGCTAAGCTATTTCCATGTTACTGCATGATGTTTCCAATAATTTAGGTTCAATGATATTTCATTTTTTAACGATCATGACATTCCTTTAATGTAGACAATACGTTTTTTATACAATTTACCTTTATTAAAAAAGACAAATTTAGTCTTTTCATGATATTATTGAATGATTTAGACAAATATATTATTGTATGTCGAATATGCTGATTGGAATATAAAGACTGTTCGTGAATTGATGACAAACGCATTTTTATAAAATTGCCTATTAAATATAAGTATTTTAAATTGTATGCGTGTAAAGAATGCAAAGTTGGCATATATATTGGAATATATTTGATATTACTGACTTTTTATTAGTAGTATTTTTGCAGTAAAATACATATCAGATGATATAACTCTATTTTTCTAATATAAACACTAAATTTTAGTACAAAACTATAACGCAGTGTAAGGATTGTCACGTAAAAAGAGCTGTGTTAGGGGTACATCAAATAGACCGATGAAAACGTGAGCGCTCTCTTTACTTGACTGTAATGTATGAAAACGATTTTAGCTTGCCTGTAAGCTTTAGGGTTAAGTTGGTGCAAACAAGGTACTACACAAGTCCACTCAAATTGTGCCATTACACATATGTTTAGCGAATTTGTGAAGAAATGCATTTGTTTAAAACGGAATTATCCTATTCTTCTTTTGTAATTTAGAATTAGCTAGTATGTAAGTAGGTATGTAATTAGGACTTCCAAGAATCTCGGTATCTAGTGTAGGTCTACATGTAATAAATATATTGTGATGTTTGAACCATAAGTTTCAAAAGACGTATACAGTTATAACCTAAGTGTATAATTCCTATATTTTTCATAATAACATCAAGACTATTCTTGTAACAATATCGAATATTTTAATTATAGTTTTAGTGATATACAATTAAATGATAAATAATTATTGATATTTTTATTTATATTTCTTTAACGACTTTTGTCTCTAACTTCATCTGTCTATAGGTTACGTCAAGAGGCTCAAAGCGTTATAAGTTTTTTCGAAAATGCAAAAGCGCTCGATAAACAAGCGTTGCGTTTTACTTTTGGACGATGTTGGATTTTCGACGTTGAGTGTTTGACGTTAAATCGAATTGAGCATGGCAATGTCGCAACTCGAGCCGACGTCGGGTTTTACCTCAACGCTTTTTAAGCGCTCGCGAGAACGGTGGCTTAGCGTGTTGAATTTTCACCAGCAAGACGGACGCGCCGTGCCGCGCTCCCGGCTACATGGCACCATCTTGCTTATTCTTTCCGTCAAACAGCTTTGCTGTTTCGAAGAGAAGGGCAGGACAGGCAGTGTAATCACTGGCATAGAGATTTAACATCTCATGTTTCAGGATAGCAACACATGAATGAGATGCCTGGGCTAGTCTCAGGTTAGCTTGTTTGTCCATGGGCGACTTCGTCCACTTAACATTATGTGGCTCGTCTGCCCGTTTGCCTTAAGCCCCCGGACATGGTATTTAAGAGACGGGACATAATTGTGAGAGTGAAGCTCTTAATTTACTCCCTGTCAATCATGGGACCTATGGTCTAAAGCAAGGCCTTTGAAAGCTATGGCATTGGTGAAATAGTAGGTTTTAAAATTGTCGAAGAATGAAAAGAATTGAAAAGCCATTGATGGTATTTATCGGTGGGATAAATGCGCATGTGCCATTTGCGTATATTATCTTCTGTGAAATAGATTTGACGTGTTTCGTAGAGAAGAATACACAATCAGCGTAATTCTTTCATCAAGACTTACAACCAAATGTTTCAGCACATACCTACTAGTTACTACATAGTACATTCTACCTATGTAGTACATATTATGTAGGCTGATTTATGGCGGCTTTCAATATCCTATCTATCTTAAAATTTTCTTATTTATCTTGAAATTTTGACACATTCCCTTACAAAATCTGTCACAATTTTAAGATGGATAAGAAAATTTTAAGATAGATAGGATATTGAAAGCCGCCGTTAATCTAAACGAACCGTCCCACTTTAAAGCGGGGTGTACGATTATCAGCATTGGTGTTATTAGTATTTTTTTACGAATTATTAGTATTAAGGAAGTTATTTCCTTAATACTTAAGGAATAAAGATTAACGCTACACACAACTGTTGTTTTTTGTCAACACGTCTGGTTTCTTAAAACGTGAAACAAGTTTGAATAGAACACAAAAAATTGAGCAAAAGACGTGTATGTATATCCGCGTACATCCAAATTATCTCCAACAAACCTCAAGACGATTATTTCCTTACTTCTGAAGATCCGAAACACAACGAAATAAACGGGTCCAGCTACAAGGATGTCCTCATCCTGCTAGCGTTTATAATCGACTAATTACAGCTAAAATTGACCTAATTCGGTTATGTTAACCTGTCAACCTGTTGACTCTGGCATAATCATGAACAGATGACCCGTTGTTTAATTATATAAGTAGTGTTAATGTATGTTTGAAAATAATACCCAAAAAATATATTCTTAGGTATGTAAATTATCGAAAATGAGAAATATACAACATAGCGGCCTCATAGGATGTACGATAGCTAAACAAAGGCCTCCCTCAATGAACACCACGACGACTCGCACTTGTCCCTCACACCCGACACGTACTATTGGTTGCAAACCTAAATGAAGTCGCATTTACTATTTGTTTGTTCAGCTTGTATAATTGCTTCCGTGCAGTAGCCGGTGCGTGTAAGATGCGAGTGACAAGTGATCAGCCATCTAAGCGTTCATTAAGGGAGGCCAATTTCCCGCAGTGGACGGATAGAGGTCGATGATGATTATGTTCTTCTTAGATGGTTGTACAGTCAGCGTCAGATTGATCTTAGCAGCCAAAGTGCTCAAAAAGATCTGACGGACAGAATTTCAATAATATCTAAGCATTCAAAGTTGTCATATAGATGTTAGCATCCAAAGTAGTCAAAACATCTAAGCAACACATTTTCCATATTTATCGGAGCAGCCAGAGTATTCATATACATCTTAGCATACAGACTGTTCACAGGTATCCAAGCATCCAGAGTGTTCAAAAATATCTTGGCATAACAGGAAAATCAATCTTATTACCAGTACTTAAAGTGTATGTGACTTATATTGATGGCAGACGTCAGTCGTAGATACTCAATTAGTATCATCTGTCTTTATTTACTTCATATGTCTTTTTAATAAGCTATCCCTTTCCTTCAATGTGTTTGGTTTTTGACATGTTATTTTTCTATTTCAGAATTTGTTGAAATCAAATATTTTATATAAAACATTAATTATGTGATCATAAAGTGTGTTACACATTATCGCCAAAATTAATTATAAGTATTTAAGTTTATCAAACACAAGAGTTCGCCTATTCGGCAAGAATTGACTATGTAGTATGTGTGTAATTTTTGTTTGTGACCAAATCAGAGGACTCTTGTATTACATAAAACTAATATAGATATTTAAAAATATCGATTAGATTATATGAAAACTATCTTTAAACTTGTCGCTAATGATAAGTATATCATCATCATCATCATCATCATCATCATCAGCCTTTATCCGTCCGTCCATCCACTGCTGAACATAGGCCTCCCTCAATGAACGCCAAGACGACCGATCCCTCGCTACTCGCATCCAACGCGGACCTGCCACTGCACGGAGATCGTAAATAATAATAATAATAATAATTGATACGATAAATATATGTTGTAGTATATTACATTACAAAAAACGTGCATAATATAACGAGTGAAAAAGTGCTCTGAACAAAAATGTGTAGAGCCGACCCAAACTTGTGTCTCAGAGTATAGTACGCTCGCTGAAATCTTTTGTCGAGAATGTAGAGCGTCCTTAACAATTACCATTTTGACAGCATAAATGATTTATTAAAAAACTAACTTTCTTTCCATTATCATTATCAATATGTATCCGTCCACTTACGTAAGCCGATATGTATTTCTGAAAGTTGCTTCTTACCGAAAGATTTTTTTAAATTTACAATTAGCATCAAACCATTATCTAGTCATGTGATCGTCAATCAACTTTGAAGGTTAACTTTCTTACTGATTACAACTAGAACAAGTCTACCTAAGGCTAAAATGTCCCACTAGAAATAGAGTGGAAACTGAACTACGGAAAACTTTTAGACCAATTGCCTGTTGTTGGTCCGACTTCTTAGCTCCTTCTATCATATTCATATGATACCTAAAATTGCGATGCATATTTGAGAATCTTTTAAGTAATATTATTATTATTACTATTGCCTGTACAGTTTATTATATTTTATTAGTTATTTATTATGCACCGGCAATAAAACTTATAAGAAATAAAATTCAACAAATCAAATTAGGCAAATCAAAGTTAACAATAACAATAAAAAATTTATACATAAAATGAAAGATGACCTGTTAAGGAAAAATTAACAGCAAAAATTAAGAGTTGAAAGTTTAAATTAATGTATAATAACAGAATAAATGATGACATAATATACTGTTGTTTCTTTACAAAAAAGGAATCGAGAAGAATAGATAGAAATTTATATAGACGACTGATCATTGATCATCATTGATGATATTTGAAAAAGGCCTATGTCTGGAAGTGGTCAGAAAAATAATAATGATACAATAATCGCGTGTAGCCGCCATCAAAGCGATCAGATTTAAATGTCTGCTTTCGGAAACATAGCATTATGTTTGATCCAGTCTTGCTTTGTGGAATAAGCACCCATCTTGCATGAACGTAATCAGCTGGTCACCTGGCTAAACGTAGGTATAGTCTTGGCCTCTTCTGGAGTGAGGGCTCGAGGTTCAATCATGACCGTAAGTAGTGCTTTGAAACGTGGGTTTCTAAATTTTTGATTACACTTTGAGCATGATACCATCGCTCACTCGCCTCTCGATTCACTAACCAGCATTGAGCCAAAGCATCGGTGAACTGTAGTCCAATAGCTTCTTCGTCTGATTTCGAGGAGGAGACCTGTGCCCAGGAATAGGCCATATTATATGGGTTGACACTTTCCTTTCATTTATGATTACTCCAACTCTAACTCCGATAAAAATGTTTTTTTTGCGCGTCTATCTTTACTGCTATAAATCGCTGGAAGGCTTCCTGCAATTTAAGTGAATCCACTCAACGTGTGGGCCTTAGAATAAACTTGGACTAGACAAAAGTTTGAATTTCGAGAGGGAAGACCTTTGGAATGGTGCCCGTTCTATGGAAGCTCAGTCATATTCTCGCGTCGTCTACGCCTCAGAGTTCCAAGACGAAGGACTTCAACCACTGATCATTCACCGTGATGACGTACGGGGCCAAAATGTGCCCTGTAAATATACGACTTACCAGAACGTTTGTCGTAGCTCAAAGTTCTATGGAGCGTGCTATGATGGGTGTTTTTTTGACAGATAGGATTCGAATCGAAAATCTCTACCAGAGACCTAAAGTAACAAATATCACGCGAAAAATAAGCGAGTTAAGTGGCAGAGAGTTGATCAAACACTTAGGTACCGGGTTGTCGATAGGGCGGTATAGGTATAGGTAAGGTTGGTCAAAGAGTGGAGGTTGTATTTAGTTAGACAAAGTGTTGGTCGGCCATTTGCCAGGTGGTAAGATGATCCCCGTGCACTGGCAGTTTTAGATGCTAGTCGCAAGGGATCGGCCGTCTTGGCATTCATCAAAGGAAGCTTATTTTCAATAGTGTATGGACAAAAACCGATGATGATGATATTTTACGTGACAACAGCAAGATGACAAATATGAATGCTCAAATAATATAGAAGTACCAGGTCGACCGAGCAAATATTTGGTTTTTATTTGTTTTGTTTTGGATACCCTTATATATGATATTATGATAAAGGTTTTCTCCCAAAAGAAGGAAGGAACAATAAAAAAAAAAAAAGAAAAATGAATTTATTGCACTAGAGATTCGAACCAGGCTCTTTTGGATTCGAGAAAGTCGGATTTTCTAACTGAGCTACTCAATCTTAATGTTGCATTGCGAAATTTACGTTTGTATCTTAATAATATTGTAGCGGTTTATCATTAACTGATAACACGAATAAAACGATATTTTCCAACAACATATCCTAGCTAGATCTATTCATCGTCCCTAAAACCCCGCGTATACTAATTTCATGAAAATCATTGGGGCCGTTTCCAAGATTCTGATTATATATTATATAAAAGATAAAGAATTTGTGTCCATTACATATTCATTTTTCTATTTGGTATAATTTCATGTTCGCAATATCGTCTATTGATTATTATCTAAAATCTAAATTTAGACAAAAACATCGAAGAAAAGCAAAATTCTTTAAATTACAACTTTGACAATCAATAGTAAATATTGTTTGTTTTAATTAATTTTACACTCTAACTACGTCTAATAAGGTAATGTTTTCCTTTTAACAAGACATTAATTGCATATCCAAGACTGACGTCTGCCAGCAATATAAGCCACATACACTTTAATTACTGGTAATAAGATTGATTTTCCTGTTATGCCAAGATATTTTTGAACACTCTGGATGCTTAGATACCTGTGAACAGTCTGTATGCAAAGATGTATATGAATACTCTGGCTGCTCCGATAAATATGGAAAATGTGTTGCTTAGATGTTTTGACTACTTTGGATGCTAACATCTATATGACAACTTTGAATGCTTAGATATTATTGAATTTCTGTCCGTCAGATCTTTTTGAGCACTTTGGCTGCTAAGATCAATCTGACGCTGACTGTACAAATAATTTCTTTCAATGTTAGAATTTAGTATAATACTGCGTTGTCTACTTCAAAATCCTTCCTAGCCCTTAAGATAATATGGGTACCTAGAAACACATTTCTGCCGGGACCGTAATCATAAGGGTCACACACGTGCAGTCGTCCCGGCAAAAAGTTCGCTTTGAGACTCACACTACCTTTTAAGGAAAGCGGAAGAATTGTGTTTTACTTCGATAAAACTGCCATGTTATTTTCACTTGTATTAAATAACATAACAAGGCTTATTTTCTATTAAAACTATGTAGCTGACGTGCTGGTCATAACTATATCTATTTTATAAATATTGAGCTTCGCGACACAAAAGTGAAAAACATGATGAATGATGTAAATATGTACATTTTAAATGGTTTTAAAAATAGAAAAAAACCACGATAATTAAATTTTTAAAATCTTATATAAGACTCACCTGTTACCCCAGTCGAGTTTGGCGACAAGTTTCAGCCGCAGCGCTCTCGTCTGGTCCTGGGTCAGGGTGCCCGTGAGCAGCGCCCGTCTGCCGCTCAGCAGCTCCCGCATCACCTTCGCGACAGCACTGAATCTGTACGTCTCCCGTTCCTGTGAACATACTACATCATTAGCTCATACATGACCTAAAATCTATAACTATATGAGACCCGGGGTTTTTAAATTTGAAAGAAAAATCCACTGGAAATTTGAAAAAAGAATAAGCCTACTTTTTATGTTAGTTGGATTGGAAATCTGACAGCCGAGCCAGAAGTGGCTAGAGTGGCTAGAACTAGCCTAGGAATATCATCCATGCGTTGCCCATCCTGAGACATAAGATGTTAAGTCTCTAAGTTTGATGGTAGTGGTCACCATGCATTCCTCAATAATTGGGCTGTTAAACGAAAAAAATATTTTGTGAATCCGATTGGTAGTTTCGAGTATAAGTTCGCACAAATAAACATACGAATTATTTGATAATATAAATAGATTATTATTAAATATTATAATTGGTTCTTAATTGCCAGTACATATAAATGGTTAGGGCAAATGAATTGACGTCAAAACTTATGATGCTTGAAAATAAAGGTTCTTAGGCCAGGAAAGAAAGCCAATAGCCTAATAACTTTTCTTACAATTGCATATCTATCATATTTTATATTGATGTATAATGTAAATGCATTAATTATTATATCACAATGATTGTTGTAAAATTTTACAATATTCGCCTTGTTATACACGAGAAAATGGAATAACAAGAGATAAGGAGAGTCGTTACAAAGTCCGCTTTGATGCGTAATCGGTAACACAAATCATGTGGGAAGTACATCACAGTTCATGGTTGGCAATTTACATTTTGGGGCATTTTAATTTTAGAACCTGTATATTTTAGCGACTTTTACAGAATTAATTTAGTGAATTAGCTTTACAGAAATAAATTTAGTGTTAAATTTTCTTAAGGGAATACCGCCACTTGTTCGTATTTGTACCTATTAAATGAATTGCCTTTTGTGTTCATTTTCATAAGTTAGTTTCAGAACAGAAAAACGAAAATTTCGTCCTTACAAATGCCGATACAGCTTGCTTACTGCTGTCTAGATATATAATATTACAATAATATTCAAATAGTCTAAAATATCGCTAAATAATATGGTTATAATAATTAAACATGGTTTTTATATCGTTACTGGCTGTTGCACGCAGCTGAGGCGGAGAGGCGAAGCTGCGTCAACTGAGAGTTTTAATACGGGTCTCTAAAAATTTTTTTTTGAAAATTTAATATAACCTATGTTCACCGGGGATAGTTTAGCTTTAATAGTGTAAGAATTTTCCAAATCGGTCAAGTAGTTTCGGGGCCTATTCAATACAAACAAACAATCAAATCTCTCTCTTTATAATATTATAGTAATAGTATAGATTCATTATTCGCCTTTTGTTGAAATGGCGGCTCCGGTAATTATTCGATCTACCATGATGACGACAATAGAACATACTGCAGTTTCCTATTGTTTGGCGTTACTTTGAATACGATGAGGTGACGGGTAATTGATCGTCTTGACATTTATGGTAATTGCACAATATAGAAGGCGATAATCGGTATCGGTATATACTAGGTACAGTGTGTAGGTACTAGAGACACAGAAACATACTTTCTTGACTTTGTTTGATCCTAATCACGTAGAGCAGGATTATTTATTAGGTACCTTTTTTTTTCGGGAAATGCACTGACGCATCTCGCTGGGGAGTGGGTCTCCCTAGGCGGGTATGTGGGACTCGCTGCGCCCGAAAGATGGAAAGTGGACGCAGCTCTACCCACTAAAACCCGGCGAGTGCCACCACTGCCGCCTTTGGTAAGGTGTCCCGGATCTACAAGCAACAGGGCACCTCGGCGGCTAGTCAGTTGCCCCGAACCACAGAACAACCACTCCCAACATCTGGACAGTACGATGAGGTGAGGTTCCCATCCTCAACCCTTGCCCCCTGCATTGTTGCCCCCTCTTCTTATAAGAGGGGTACAAAGAGCCCCCTTCGCCCAAGGTGTTGGGGTCTACGCTACAAGGCTTTTTTCCTACTCCTGAGTTTTTCTGATTAAATCGTTGCGGGTCCTAGGGCACTTTTCAGGTTGCCACTGTCGATCCAGGATATAGGTATAGGAGTATCAGCGGTGAGAACGAATGGTGGGCCTAAAAAAATGTTGGCCATCACGGGACATCAAGCAAGTAAAACATCTACATTATTAATATATTTCACCAAAGGTCCGAACCTGCTTCACATGGGTTTCAACATTCAAAATCTATATCACTCGCTAGTAATGTAGTTTTTAATAGATTAAAGAATTTTTCAAATCGGTCCAGAAGTTTAAGGTATATCATATTCAAAGCAAACAAATAAATAATCACACATTTTCGCTGTATAATATTAGTATAGATAATTCATCAAAATCAATCATGAAAAAGAGATTTAAATAAAGAACTATAAGGCGAAAAAAGAAGCACTCGTGGGAACGTGTTTAAAGCGCGACTTTTGGATATTCGACGTTGAGTGTTTGACGTTAAATCGAATTGAGCATGTCAAACTCGCAACTCAAGCTAACGTCGGGATTCCCCGCGACGCTTTATAAAGCGCAGGTGCGAACTGGCCCCAAGTCGATCGAACATGCAAAATAATCCAAAGCAGCGGCCGTAGTACAAGCATCACGTTTGCCGTTACGTAATTTAAGAAAAATTTAATACCCAGGAGCGCCGATACATATTTACATAAAAAATTAAAACAGTTTTTAGTAGCTCATTGCCAGGACAATTGCCACTACTGATGCGATGGTTGTGGAGTATCGCACTATCATTCCACTATTCTGCCTGTTTCGCCTCTGCTCTAGCAGTGGCACATTATCCCAGGAGGTTACATATTTAAACAATTCAAACCAACTTTTACATTTATAATTTAAAAACGGATTTATGGAAAAATTAAACAAATGAAACTAATCCGTTCCAATTTCATCTATCCTTTCTAATGAACGGTCATTAGACTTTATTTCTATTTTCCATTATGAGATATTTATAAATTTAAACCTGTTTTATGAATTTAAAGTGGATCTTATAAATAACCAGACAAAGCACTGCCATGGATCATCTATGCAGAGCCATCTAGTGATACTTTACGACAGTACATAACATCAGAACCATATTATAAACTAAATTTCTGGGCACTATTTCAACTTGTCAAATGGTGTCATTAGTATTACATCATACATACTTACTTAAAATTATGTATATTATAACTAGACAGTTAGTGCAAAGCATCTATACTGTTATTATAAAAAGATGTAAGGTTTGTCTCTTCGAATATTATGCTACATATCACTGAGTGATGTAGGCTTTAAAATATTCATTACCTGTTCAAATGAGACTAACTTTTAAAATTAGCAGACGTATGTTTGACTATGGGTAAGGCCGCCAAAATTGCCATTAGTGTAATGGTAACACAAAATCTATTATGTTAGTTTTTGATATAATTGACAATTTTGACGGCCCTACCACTATATATTTGACTGTTTAGCACTTTCGATATACTTGCACCAATACTATTTAGATTATTAGTGTCATTAAGTATGTATCATGAGTGAATAAGGGGGTGGGCGGAGCAGACGTAAATAGAGCGGTGCCACCGGTGCCCAGGCACAGGGCGTAGACTCTGGGGGGCGCAAGATTGGAGAGACCTGGCAGGGCTGTAATTTTTTTCGGTTTGCTAAGGGCGCAGTTATAGAAGCTCGCACAGGGCGCGAAAAGGCTATTTACGGCTCTGGAGTGGAGTGTTTAATTACCAGTAACAAATCGCTTTTTTGAAAATGGGTTGAAGATTGCTGATAGTGAAGGTTGAGGTTGAGTTCATTTTATTGTTGCACATTTTATAGAGTATGTTTTGTGAGAAATCATAAATATTATGTATACATCATCATATGGAATTAGTCCCCCATGACCATTTTTTTTATAGCACAGGAAGGCAAATGAACACTCAAAGCCTTTTGGTAATTATCGACACCCACAAACACAACCAGAGGTTATGCAGATGTGTTGTCTTCCCTTTCCCTATCCCCTAAAGGGCCACCGGAATCTCACAAACCGCACGACACACGACAGCATAACTGACACTTTACGCCCTAATCGTACCGGCCCAATTCGGCTGCAAAGCAGCATGGCACTACCTCTTAACATAGTCGAAATTGTCACCTTTATTTTTGTAACTACATTTATTTTTATTTTAACTCTTTGATTTTATCCCTAGCTACAGATTCATATTATGTGCCTTGTAAGTGTGTATTACATAAGTTTGTGTCATAATGTTTATTATATATAAGAATGACTGGCCACATGTTTCTAAATTACTTCTTCTTAGTTCACTGTTCTACTTTACATTATTTCTAATAATCTATCTAGCTATTGATACACCCTTTGGCTATTAGTGTCTTTTTATTTAAACAACAATATAGTGGTGTCTATACAAACATTAAATGCACTAAGTATAAAAAATAATAAACATAAATTATTATAATAGTTGGCACATCAGGAAAAGGAAAACTAACTAAATTATTAAGATTGTTAACTATAGAATAAGATCATACCACATATAGTTTCTTCCATAATCGAGCCCATTCTCGTAACACACATGCAATTTCTCGAACCAATGGATCATCTTTGAATTCTGCAATGACGGAGGCTCCAAAACCCTTGACGGTACAAGGTCGTATAGATACCACGCTTGATGGGAATATGCCCCAAGCTGATCTGTTCTTTGTACTAAATCCACGGTACCATCCTATAAAATATTTGAAATTTCATTAATTAAATAACCATATCTATAAAAAAACATGTTTATTATGATGAGTATGTATACCTATATAATGTTATTCTTCATTATATTTACAACAAGATCATTGAATGAATGGAAGAATGTATTAGACTGTGTATTGTGATTACACCGTCTGTGGTAAATTTAATATGAAAAAAAAAAGATTTTCTAAAACAATCTTTGTATAAGCACAAAATGAAGATGTTATTTGAGATTATTTCAAATAAAGTATATATCTTCATGTTAATTAACCAAGCCTTAACCCAAAAAAAGACAAAACACAAGTAATTAAAAACAAAAGAACATATTGTATTGTTCTTTTGTTTAGTCTAGAGCTAACAATTGACAATTTATAACATATTATTTGCTTGACAGGCAAAATAAATATTTAATAAATTTTATATTGTTATATTTCATATTCATTAATTTTTTTAGATTAAAATATTTTCTAGTATCTAATTTTAGCTCTATGTATGCTGCTTTATTTAACCTTATTGAACACTATCAATAATATTATTTTAAAAATTAAACCTATACTACATACTAGTACTAAGTAAGAATTTCCAAATAGTTACCTCCATTTTCCTCTAATATTTGGACAGTTTCCCCAATCTCCAATGGCAGTCCAGACCGGACATCTCCCTTCCAATTGTAAACTGCTGCAAAATTTATAAACATAGTCTAAGATTTTTTAGTTACTTATACAAAATACCTTTTTGGTCATATTAAATTAAGATAGTGGTGGTTTTTTTGTGTATAGTTTCTTTTTATAATACCATATTATAAAAAGAAACTATACACAAACTGCAAAATACAAGAATATTAATCTACATGTATTTTGAAGAGATTATTTATTTTTATAATAAAAGTTTTTGAACAATTATGATAATAATTGCTTCATTCTTAATATTCGTTGATTAAAAAAAAAGCACAGTACTTAGAGAAAAAATATAAAAAGGAGATTTATTTCGCACTGTAAACAATAGAAATTGTATTGTTCTGTTACCAGTAAATAAAACAATCCATAATAAAATAATCAAATAAGTAATTGATAAAATATAAAGTATATATCATGCATCCTTAGGAAATAATTAATATCAAATAAAGTATTACACATTCATAACATGTTTTTACGTTTCCTGTAGTAGGGCAGGATGTCTAAGATATTTCAATAAAGTGATTAACTTACCGACAGCTAACTTGGAGCCCTTGGAAGGAATCCACATTTTGGTTTACAAGCTGATAATAATTAGCTACAATAATCAAAATCGAACTAAATCATCTTGATTTTGATAAATTTTGAGAAAACAAACCCCAAGAACTAAATTCCGACGATACAATAAAATCAGCGAATCTCAGCCAATCTCAGCTTGCCTCTTATGTTTGACTGTCAAACTTTGACATAATTTACTCTTAAAACATGGTATTTGTTTGGCAAAGGCTAATGTATAAAGCCACATTCGAGATATATTTAAATTCTAAAATTACACACATTTGAACTAATATCAATATATACTGCTGAGCACAATAATTTAAGTATCTTTAAGGTTCATCAAGTCGCAAAGTTCGCTAGGTATGATAAGAATGGCGAAAATTAATAAGATTAGCACTACTCAAAAGTGACACATGTAGAGAAGACTAGGAGAAAGAAGATGGAGGATTTAAATTTCAGTGTTTTGATTTGTGTCAAAACAAAATTGTTTTAATTTAGTTACATTTATTTTTATAATAAAATATTAAATATTGAATATTTCAGAAGTATGTAATAATTGTCTATATTGCTCATACAACAGCAACAGTATCCAACACTATAAAATACTAATAAACACCAGCCATGTCTGACAATTTTATTCCTTTGAATCAAAGTACGCCCGTGCGAGAAAGAAATTACGATAGGAACCAACAAAGAGGTTACCAAAACAATTGGAACCAAAGATATCAAAACAGGCGCAGTAGCAACTATAACCGATCTAATAGATGGGGTAACAATTCCCAACGTACTAACAGTTTTGAAGTAAGTTTTGAATGAAATCTATAAAAAGTTATGTACAAAACTAATACAAATAAATAATTTGTATCAATTTTAAAAACATTTAGCTCATAAATAGCATTTAAAAGAGATATTTACTGTTTTTTACTTTTCCTTTCTTGGAGCGATCAGACACTGCCTAAATGCCTCTCTTCTTGAAATTTCAACATATATTTTCTTTCTTACAGAGTGACTATAACAACAGCCCTGGACAAGACAATAGGAACAACATAGATGCATACTTACACCCATCAATGCTACAAGATCCTTGGGCCCATCTTCGACAAGTAAAGAAACAATAAAAAGTAAACAAGGTCCATAAACTAAGAGCACCTGAACAAACATTTGTTTGAATAATATTTTTATCATGTTTTATTTATGACATAATAATAATTTCAGTTAAGTTGTTAAATACTTAAATTTTTTTAGTTATGGAACTCTACCTACTGACCTTTTTTACCATATTATTTGGAACTTCGGTGGCAGTGCCATATTTATACACTTCCATAAGATAATACATGACATAAGCTGTGAAGATTTTGCTGACTTTTGTTGCCCTTAAACTTTGTTAGGAATAGTTAAAACATTTTCCTTTCATGTCAAGGACCCCACAAAACTCCTTCCAGATACTGACCACTTTTAAGAAACCCCGAATTAGTGTATTAATTCTTAATAAATGAATCAATTATTAATAGAGTATTAATTGCCTTCTGCTGTCCTTTGTAGATCCTCCACACCGGGTTGTCAGCTGGTAATCATTCAAGATGCCCAAGTCGCCACATTTTTGTAGCTTCAACTTCTATAATGTTGGGTATCATATCTGTAAGCTCTTCGTGTTTCTATACAGAATACAGCTTTACGAAAAATTGCAGCTAGAGTATACACTAGCTGCAATTTTTCATAAAGCTGTAGTAAAATACAGAACTGAATAGGAGCGAGCAAAACTCATTTGCTTCTACTGTAACTTTACCTGTTAATACAGGTAAAGTTACAGTAGATTATGAGCAGGAACATTTCATGTGCATATTATGTGGGTAACACTGAAAATGTTAATCACTGGCTAGTTAGAAACATTGCTAAGAAAACTTTTTTGGAATTTTAATTTTAGAACTCTTTGGTAACCTAATGTGTATTGGCGGCTAATCTAAAACTCGCGTTAGGTTCATTTTCACGTGTGACAAACAAAAACGCGAGAAAATTTTCGGTTAGTGATTTATTATCTCCCTACTATCTCATGCCACATTTTTTTACAATTATTGGTTAAACGAGTTCAAGCATAGACGTAGCAATCTCAATGATGATCTGCGTGAGGGACCTCCTTTAACAGCGACTACTGAAGATAACATCAGTGCTGTGCGACGCATGATAGGGGAAGATAAGAGAGTGACCTATCAGCAGATACGGGTAAGCCTAGGCATTGGTATGAGTCAAGTTCGAAAAATATTCCACGAACATTTAGGCGTCAGGGTACCATATGGATGTACCAGATGGATTCCATATACTTTAACTGACGACCAGAAACCCCTTCGCATGGACTGGTGCCGCCAAATGTTAGATAACTTCAACGAACCCGACACCAAAATACAATCAGCTCAGTGGCCAACTAAGGTAAAGAAAGGCTCTTCGGTCAAGGAAAAAAAAGAAGTAAAGAAGAGGAAAAAAGAAGATTGCCTCATTATTTGGTCGGAAAGGTCATTTCGCGACAGTTGTGCTAGAAGATGGAAGAACAGTTAGGTACTGCAGACTGGTATGTCAATCGTTGTTTGCCATAATTTAATTTTTGCTTAGAAAAATTTCGATAGCAGCGCCCTCGAAGCACGACAATGCTTCAGCGCACTCCGCAAAACGAACTGTTGAGTATTTAACTATGGCAGATGTTGAGATCATGAGTCATCCGCCATACAATTTTGACCTGGCGCCCTGCGACTTACATTTATTCCTAAGAACTAAAGATAGAATTCAAGGTATTCGCTTTCCGAGCCCTGGGGATGCGATAAAAGCTTTCGAAAATGCCATAGAAAAGACACCTAAGGAAGAATGGGCCCACTGCTTTTCTCAGTGTTTCCATGGAATGTGGCGATTTGTAGAGAAGAACGGAGATTACTTTGAAAAACAATAAAAAGTATTGACAACTTTGTAACATTCACTTACACCTTCAAAGACATTTAATTTCATCAAGCATGCGGGTTTCTTCAACGGCGATTGAGCGATGGTCTCGCTGAGGGTACAATAAAAAATTTAGAAAAACTAAATTCAATGAAAAACTGAGGTCAGGATCGAACTGGACCTCACACTCTTGACCAAGCCCATACCAACTTAATTACTATCCAAAGAGGATATTATCACATACACCAAGTATTGAGTAGGTAGATGTCTGTGAAGGGCATCGATGTTTTGGCTGGTACCGACTCCAAAAGTACCTAATTTTAAATAGAATACTTCTATTAATTCACTTCGAAGTATTTCAATATTATTTTTAATTTTTTAGTTGTACATAAATTAAGGTATAGTTTTGAAGTCGGTTTTTGGTTTTTTATTTAAAATTAATTTTATTTTGTACTTTTTAGTTTTACGTTCTAACCTATGTTCAGCTGTGGACAGATGAAAGTTGATGACGATGATGATGATGACCTCACAATATTTTGATACTTTCCAAAGTATCCTAGGAATTCAGTGGTTTTTGTTCATATTATTCATATTACATCGACAAGTAATAAAATGAGAAAATCGTCTGTGTATACAAAACAAACCAAATAAGCATTATTGAAAATAACTTAAAAACCGCTGATTAGATGTCGATCAAATTAATATGGGACCAATTCGGAAACATAAGCTTTTGAAACAAAACAAGAATCACCTAAATCTATCCTCAAACAGTGGAGTAATAGTGTAACAAACATACAAAAAAAAAAAAACATACAGACGAATTAATAACCTCCTTCTTTTATTGAAGTCGGTTAAAATATGCGCCGGAAAATGCACAACAGTGTAATGTAGTTCTTCAAAAAAACCACTCAGTGGTGCGATTGTGGCGTCCGAGAAAGCCACAATCCTGATTTTACGTGGTTCCTATTTCTAAATCGGATGTGTAGTTTAGAAGAATAGTTCCTAAGTAAATAATACTAACATAGAAACCACGTGGACAAGCCCAATTTAAGGTATATTCTTGTAAGATGTATCAAGGTTTGGTAAAAATAATCAGACTTCTTCTAGCCATGTATCAAAAATGGCGTCCATATTTGAAAATCTAATACCTGCGAAGCGGTATTTGATAGATCGTTATTTGAAGCGCACAAACTGCAGGGATGTTGATGTTTTGCTAGAATTAGCTGCCTGCAGCTGCTGCAATATTAATCCTTTATTGAACTATCCGAAACCAGGACTAGCTATACAAATTACAGATATTTATAGACTACAATATTATATTATAAAGATTTCTTTTCCATAAAATGGATATAAACAACAATGATTATTATTGTAGATTGTATATGGGATAAACTTTTAAAACTAAAATTATTATATTTATTTTTATTCATCTTGGTGTTTATTGAGGGAGGCCTATGTTCAGCAGTGTACGGATAAAGGTTTCAGGAATTTGTTCATAAAGTGCTTAACATAGGTAGTAATAACTAATAACTGTTTAGTGACTAAAAAAATCGTATACTTTTAGTTCCGAATTAATGTTTTTTTTTAATAGGACTGTATTTTTTTTTTGTTGTATTAATTAATTTCATTCTAGCTTCTATTGAACCATATTTAAATATTATATTAAACACTTAGGTTTAAATGAGTGGGCATACTACCCACGGACCACTTAGTACAAATAAGAAGGCTTATGAGTCATCAGATGAATGTGGGTGTAGGAAAAACTCAAATTAGAAAATGCGTCACCATTTTCTAATGATCAAATGAAAATAACTGCACAATATAAGTTGATAGATAATTTTAAATGCAAAAAATTTCAAATATCTGGTTCTCTATAGGTGCTATTATGTTTTTATATTCTTCTTTAATATCGTGAGACCCTGACCTAGAGATATTTCGGGGCTGACA
Source organism: Lycaena phlaeas (assembly GCA_905333005.2). Lineage (NCBI taxonomy): Eukaryota > Metazoa > Arthropoda > Insecta > Lepidoptera > Lycaenidae > Lycaena > Lycaena phlaeas. The sequence goes on from HG995173.1 coordinate 13,289,406, forward strand.
TCAAAAGGCTTAAATTATTAATTCGTTGTTCCTCTAACGCTGACCTTCAACTAGGTATATTATGGAAAGAGGTATTTATATTATAGACTTTTATCCATCAGAGGTTCCTAAAGGGACGCCTTCATAATTGTTTTGTATTGCTGCCATTATTTATGGAAGATTCAATAACGTAGACGACAGGGTATTCAGTATTCTTACTGTCTTGATACTAGTTGGCGTTGGTGCGACGTTTATGGATATTAGAATATTTAATTAATAAATAAAATATGAAATAAAATGCAGAAAAATAGTAGTTATGTACATCTTTCCAGGAGTGGCCTGCCATTTGTCGTCACGCCATTGAATTCCATGTTACTATAAAATTGCGACAATTTATATCAAAAAATTATTGATTTTTTTATTACTAAAACTATATTTATTTATTGTTATAAGGTACACAAACAGCACTACATATTACAACATTTACAAATAGGATATATTAATTAAGGAACAATATCTGATACCTATTATACGTGCATACATATCAGATATTGTTCCTTAATTAATATTATTTTATATAACTTTTATTATATATTATTATATAATAAAAGGTAAATACAGCATTCACCACAAGCTTAACCTAGCTAATTATAATGAAGAAAAAAAACTTAATCATAATAAGTATTACTTAAATTTAAACAAATCGGTTGAGTAAAAAAATAATAACAATTTGAATTCTCTAGCAATACTGAACTGAAACAATACTGACTTACTTAAACTATTTTATTTCACATGAATTTTACATAGTTATATTGTTACTATTTCATCAACGCGATCTATGCATGATCGAAAATGTCTGGAATGAGGTAAGCTAAAAGTGGAACTAAAATAAAACTATTTCTCAAATCACCCTAACCCCAGCGGGGACACCACGCCATTTACAAATCAGGTAATAGTGTGATGTAGCCAAATTACACGTATAATGTGGGTAACATAAGTTGATGGCGTAGCTAATTCTGAACTATTATGGTCGCTACATATGAGTAGAACAACAAAGCAGTGCAATCTTTCATCATCATCAACACCTGCATTCTTGTACCTGAATCTATCAAAATGAATATTGGCTGATTTGCTTGGTAGTATGGTCGTGGCTTTTTGACGTGACAACTGTAAATTGGTTTGCCGGGTGACACTTCAAGAAACTGCGTTACGCTCCGCTCACGTTATGCGCTCACAATGAGAGCGAGTGAGAGGCACGCGTCCCTTCCACTCGGGCATGGTTAGCCCGCCTAAGAGCGAGAGAGACAGACATAAAAAATTTTGTTAATATGAAATTCAGTGCGAGATTCTTTGTATAAATTAATGTTTTAAATATAATTCTTTGTATAAATAAATGTTTTAAATTGTTACTATTATTTCATCCTTCTTCCTACTATACGATATTCGACGAATATTCACATTAAAATTATTTTACCACTCAAAGTCGTTGTCACGTAAAACTTTCGCCCGTATACCGACTTTACAGGCAACCAATTTTTTCAAGAACAATGTGTAAAATTTTCATAATTTGTCACTAACTACGACGATGGTCCAGTCGTGGGTGGACTGGGCCTCGCCATGCGAGAGGTTCCGGGTTCGATCCTGATCCCCTGTATGTGCCTTGAAATGGTTTTTTTTAACCCTATTAATATTATAAGCGCCAAAGTTTGTATGGATGGTTGCTTGTTACTTTTTGACTGATACTGATGATTTGATGAAAAAGATGACGTAATGTAGCGTTCCGCGTGCGAGAGCGATCGACTCAGTTCGGTTCGTGCTGCATGTAATGTTTGACGTTGTCACGTTAAACTACCGTCCGTAAACCGACTTTACAGACAACCAATTTTTTACTCAAAATTAATGGATATCATTAATATTTTATTTATATATAGTATAGCATAGACATCAGAATCATATTATAAGCCATAATTTATAAAGATATCGTGTGACGAAACAACTTTTACGCATTCTTTCGCGGTTTGTTGAGTTTTTTACAAGCAACATTTCAGATACTTCACAGCAACCCTGGTCATGGGAGGATATTATAATATGTGAAATTCGCGTAAACATAAGAAATTAATGTTACAAACCTAACAAAGGGTCTATGAAGTATTCTTACCTTTCTAACCGAAAGAAGCTTACCAGTAAGAATCCAATTAAAAATAATAAGGTACATTATACGTTTGTATTTGTGTCCAAAAGCTCCATTGAAATTAATTTAGTTTCAAAGTGGTTGTATGAGCTTAGCGTTTCACTAAACTTTCCGACTCGCCCTGATGTGGTTTCGTCGAAGCCAGCCAGTGGTTTGCGAAACGAGCACTACAAACATTTGTTGCCAGTTTTAAGTCTGTAGAAATAAAGGTTTTTCTAAGGGATCGAGCCATCAGCGTCAGCTACCACTAGTTAACTAGCCATGCACATTCATCAGGTGCTGGTAGATGAAAAACCCATTAAGTACAGGGGTCAGGATCAAGCCCGGGCCCCACACTCAAAAGGCTGTGCTAGTGATGTAATGAATGTCAATTTTTGGACATTTGCGAAAGCGAAGATTCGTTACATCACTAAGCTGTGCCCATACCCATAGTTAACAAGACTATCGTGGCTTACACGGGCCTGGCTATCTTTACGAATATTATAAATGTGAAAGTAGGGATGTTTGATACGCTTTCAAGAGAAAACTATTAAACAGATCATGAAACTTTGTACACAATATATTCTCGCACCTAGTAGAAGTCACATATTATGATACATACAAAAAAGGATTTTTTTTATATATCTTATTATATAATTTCTATTTTAACGCGCTTAGACGAACCGCGTAACAAAATATACAGTAAAGTAAAACGATACGTCATTAACTAATGTATTTTATTTACTTTGACATTATTTTTTCAAAAACCTGAGAAGTAACTCTATTATCCTGACCTTTTCGTCCTTAAGCCACGAAAAAATCGTCAGGGCGACAGCGAGTTTTTATGAGCCTATTATACAAGCAGATGACAGGATCTGCTCTATCAAGCTAGAGTAAGAACTGACGCGGTCAAATCGTAAAATAATAAGAGTTTTTTATAAGGAATTTTACTTTATGTTTGTAACATATATATTATGTTACATAGATTTACTTACGAGTTTTGTACTATTTATTCGTTTTTTAATACTAAATTCATATTCCGCGCGCGAATTTCTTCATTCGCCTACTCGATCACTATTGGCCAAGACATATTACGACGTCACGATATGTGAAGCGTCTTGGAATCGAGTCGTGCCGCTTACGGACCGGTCGATCGTTCTTTTCTGCCGGAGAGTGCTGAGAAGCGCACACGCGCCGCGTTATATTTTAGTGGGTGAGTCCTTGTAGGAACACACGTGTTATCTTAAGTAATCTCTTTGTTATAATTAGTGTGTAAGCCTTCTGCTTATAATTATTAATGTAAAACGCTAAAATTAATTTACAACCAAAATGCACTGCCTTACAATTTAATAGTGTTTTTTTTAGTAATATTTTATCATAGGGCTTAGTGCTTATTTCTATTGTGTTCTGTGCTTTTATGCTTTTAATGGCCATTTCCGTGTCAACCCTGGACATTCATGGGGGTTGGTTACGGAAAGGCTCACCCGTGTTGGCGTGACCTTTCAGGGTCCCAGGCGTTGCCGTCGTGGTCGGTGCGGTGCTAATCCTGGGCGTGGCCGAGTAGCTGTGGACGGGGTCCAGTAGGAAGCAGACGACGGGAACCAGAGCAGCTGGGACCCCACTACCCACTTATCAATTTACCCACGGACCCCACGGAATCACTGATCCCATACTTCTCCTGACCTCTCTCTTCGGGGACCGCACACCACAGTGCTGGCTTCGGTCCTGCTCACCGCCACGCTGAGCGACGGGACGGCGCGCTGGACGAAGCACGGACCACGTGGCACGTGACCGGACGCAGTCTATGTTAAGTTCTCTTTTAAATTAGCTCCCAACTTGATATCAGGGATAATCGAATCCACGCTCTCTTACAACCTTAATTAGCTAATTTAAATAAATTTTCTCATATTTTTAATAGTCGGACCCAAACCTGTTTTCCAAATTTAACTTAACTTTTAATGTACAACATTTTTATTTCATAATATATCTTTAACAGTTTCACATTTTTTTTATTTTAATTTTATTCCATTTATACTCATTTTTTTATTAACGCAACAATGACGCCCAACCGGTTAAAATATTCCTGGTATTAAGTTTGTCTGGTGGTGTGGAAATGGTCCCGTGTCTTTTAAATGTATGTGTTGTGAATTGTGTGATGTTGTTAATTTATGTTCTCTCTAAACATATTATACATATTAACAAACCAAGTACAATTCATATTAAAATGTAGTGAAATTTAAAGTATAAATCATTAAAATATAAAATAAAATGCTAAATCATAGTGTTAAAATCTAGTTTAAATTTTAATTAATATATCATAAAGTGAATAGTGATAAATGATTAATGTTAGTACTGAATATAATTATAACAATATAAAATTTCAATTATGAAATCATAAAATATTCAATCATAAGAATGAATGATAAGTGATAAGTGTTATATAACTCGTAATCTTTGTACTTGGCTTGTTTGTTCACTTTTTTTCCGAATACCCTCTGTATCGGATACTTTTGTGTTTACTTTTGTTATCTATTGTGTATTATTTTGTATTATCTCTGGGGTTTGTTTCAATAAGGACTCACGATGACACGTTATATTAAATTTTTATCTTGCATAAAGTTGAATTAGTGTTTAACGTATTTCATTTTTTTTTTAACATTAAACGGCTAACGTTAGCGTATGACGTATTATTAGATTTGAATAGTGAATTGTTAGGTGTTATATTATGTTAGGCCTTTAGGCATATGCCAGATATTAATTTATAGTTTCACATTTATTTAAATTAATATTGAAAACCTAAAAATAATAGGTAGCTAGTAAACGGATATATTAAAAACAATATTATTTTTTCAAAATTTACACTATGTATTCCAATTTTTGAGACGGGTGATGATCTCTAAAGCGTGCATATACAATAGGTACATGACATGGATTGTTGTGTGTTATGGTACATGTCTTATGTACTGGTTATGTATTTAGGGTACAAGTCGTTCCACTGAGCAATGACTTTTGTGCCAGTTATGTATTTTGGTAATATATTTGAGTTATTCCACTGAGCAATAACTCGAGTACATCTCTTAATTGTACTTTTATATTATTTTAAGCCTACGCCATAAGTTAATAACTTTAATATAGCTTATCTAATTCCGGGACGGGTGGCGATTCCACATATTTATATTGTTATAGTATATGCACACATGCTAAAAGCCTTCATCGGGAATACTTTTTGGCATATTAAATTAAATTAAATTTTTCGGTTTATAGTAGCTGGTGAGTATGTGTCCATAGTAGACCATATCTCTTTGTGTCAGGGCGTTGTTTGTGTAGTACAGATAACGCACGCTGCTTGTGAGAATTTGGATGATGTTGAATGTTAGTGACGTATGATCGGATACGCTGTCTACATCTCGTAGCGCAGCGTAGCAGTGAAGCTAAATTTTTTTTTAATGTAGCGTAGCACTTTTGTGATCGGCTACGGTTGAGTTAACAACTCTTATCTTGTTATTGAGAAGTAGAATCAGTAGCGTTGAATTTTTTTTTTTTCTCTTTCTCTCGAGCGCTGCGCCAGAGTTTCTTCTCGCGTTACCTTCTTCAGAATTTTGCCAGAGAAGCAAAATTCTTCTCTGACGGGGGGGGTATTGTAACATATATATTATGTTACATAGATTTACTTACGAGTTTTGTACTATTTATTCGTTTTTTAATACTAAATTCATATTCCGCGCGCGAATTTCTTCATTCGCCTACTCGATCACTATTGGCCAAGACATATTACGACGTCACGATATGTGAAGCGTCTTGGAATCGAGTCGTGCCGCTTACGGACCGGTCGATCGTTCTTTTCTGCCGGAGAGTGCTGAGAAGCGCACACGCGCCGCGTTATATTTTAGTGGGTGAGTCCTTGTAGGAACACACGTGTTATCTTAAGTAATCTCTTTGTTATAATTAGTGTGTAAGCCTTCTGCTTATAATTATTAATGTAAAACGCTAAAATTAATTTACAACCAAAATGCACTGCCTTACAATTTAATAGTGTTTTTTTTAGTAATATTTTATCATAGGGCTTAGTGCTTATTTCTATTGTGTTCTGTGCTTTTATGCTTTTAATGGCCATTTCCGTGTCAACCCTGGACATTCATGGGGGTTGGTTACGGAAAGGCTCACCCGTGTTGGCGTGACCTTTCAGGGTCCCAGGCGTTGCCGTCGTGGTCGGTGCGGTGCTAATCCTGGGCGTGGCCGAGTAGCTGTGGACGGGGTCCAGTAGGAAGCAGACGACGGGAACCAGAGCAGCTGGGACCCCACTACCCACTTATCAATTTACCCACGGACCCCACGGAATCACTGATCCCATACTTCTCCTGACCTCTCTCTTCGGGGACCGCACACCACAGTGCTGGCTTCGGTCCTGCTCACCGCCACGCTGAGCGACGGGACGGCGCGCTGGACGAAGCACGGACCACGTGGCACGTGACCGGACGCAGTCTATGTTAAGTTCTCTTTTAAATTAGCTCCCAACTTGATATCAGGAATAATCGAATCCACGCTCTCTTACAACCTTAATTAGCTAATTTAAATAAATTTTCTCATATTTTTAATAGTCGGACCCAAACCTGTTTTCCAAATTTAACTTAACTTTTAATGTACAACATTTTTATTTCATAATATATCTTTAACAGTTTCACATTTTTTTTATTTTAATTTTATTCCATTTATACTCATTTTTTTATTAACGCAACATCTTAAACTAGATGGTGCCCGGTGATAACAATAGCGCAGCATTCTAAGGGTAAAATAATTTTACGTTCTATGATAAAAATATTGATGTATTATCAGCAACTCTAGATCATAAAGGAGTCGACAGCGCAAACCGTATCCAAATCCGATGAGTAGAAAATATCGATGCACAGACAGACCAACTTTAATTGTGTGTGAAAAAATTAGGAACTGTGGTAAAATATCGAGACATTTAAATCTAAGCTGTGGTTTAGCACTTGCCGGGAATTTTTGGGAATTTGCGCGGATCATTTCAAATCGTCGGCAGTGACATTATGGCTCCCGAATATAGGGTTGAGCAGTCTTGATTTAAATTGTATTCATGAGTACTAATTGAATTAATTTTTCAAAAGTTCAAAAGTTCGAAACAAATTCGTCCCACGCGAGCATTCAGTAGTTATTTTTGGTAATAACCTTTTTAGACGTGAACCGTTTGATTTATCTACCACTGTGTGGGAGGAAGACGACATCTGAAACGTCTAGCTTATTTAATTCGAAATTTATTCACTATCATCATCAGCCTTTGTCCGTCCACTGCTGAATATAGCAGTCTCTCAATGAATGCCAAGACGAGCCCTTGCCACTCGCATCCAACACAAAATGGGACAGAGAGATTCTTATAGTTCTATAGAATATGAGTTCCTTAAGTCTGAGGCGTTATGGACTAGTCTTAGATGAACCTGTTGAATAGGGGCAAAATGACAGTCGCTACACCTGATAATAAGTGTGCCATCACTTATTATCAGGTGTAGCGACTGTCATTTCCATGTCCACAGACAGCCTCTACACCAGGCGATGTACTGTAGATACGAACCAGGCTCTTTTCGATTCATAACTGCCTGTTTCTCAACTTAACTCTTTAGTTGAAAAACTTAACATATTAGTTGACAGCGAAAACGTCCGTATTCTAAACATATTGTAGCGGTTTATCATTGCCTCAAAACACGGATAAAACTAGATTTTATAAAAATTTATCCTAGCTAGATCGATTTATCGCCGTTTTTAACCCGTATATACAAAATTTCATGAAAATTTTTGGAGCCGTTTCCGAGATTCAGATTATATATAAATAGAATTGCTCGTTTAAAGGTATAAGATAATACGAGTCATCAGGTGGTTTTTGAAGAATTATTCTTAAAATAAAAAAGTGTGTGCGTGTAACCTTTACGCGCGATTTAAGTAAAACTTTTTTGGCGTTGACGGCGTATATCGGCATTTTTTATGTATGAAGTAATAAAAAATATTATACTATATTTAATTATATTAATTTTTAATGTGCTTTACAAAGATTTTCAAATGTTATATTAATATTATTTTTTTACATTCGAAATAGATAAGTACATGTCATCATAACTTTTTCATGTATGACCTCTGGTCTTAGCCTGTTCCAACAAAATAAAAGTCCTGCGACTAATGGCCGAACTAAATTTGACAACATTGACATCTTGACGTCTGTCTGGAGTAAGAAGTTGTGATATTTTAAATTGTTTTACGTGAAATATGGAGCATATAATATAAAGTGAGGTGTAAAAAGTGAAGGCCGTAAAATGATCATTAAAGTGAAATAATTTTGTGAATTAGAAAGTAAAAATAAACAACAATTAACCCCGTTGAATAAAATGTTTATAAATGTCACTGCCATGACAGGTAAATTTTAGAGATGCCAGAGTCACTTATTTTTGCCTAATTTATGGTTAAAATATTATCATTAACTCTATACCTACATTTATCTTATGATATTTTATATGAATATAAATATAAGGTAAAAGAATTAAATCCTTGCTCAGATGAATTATATTTTCAGGTGTTTCTGTAAAAAAGGTCGAATAACAAAAGAAGTAACAATGGCAGCAATTACTTCTAAGAAAATCGTCACTCCTGGCAAAAGCCGAACACATCCGAAGAAGCTTGTTTTAGATGAATTCTACTAATCGGTTATACGAATGAAATATTAACTAAAAAAATGTTTTATTTTACTAAAACCTGGCTGGGAGATTTTTATTTTGCTGCTATAATTATTTTTGTCATTATTATCATACTCGGTCTTTATCAATCCACTACTGACCATAGGCCCTATAATTATTTAAATTTTTTATTGTACTAGACTTGGTGGAAAATCATTACACTATAAATTGGCAACATTGAGTAATGAGACCGCAGCGCCGCGTCTATCGGACTTCTAAAGTGGCGATGACTCTACTATAAAGTAAGCGTTACATCCGTCAGAAAAAGAATTTGTCCCTAGTCACGCCTTAAGAAGTTTTACTTCAAAAAAGCTCATATTCGCACAACACTGCATCCACTAAAAGCAATTATTACCGTCGTACACAGCCATTCGATCGCAGGATGATCGACCAGGGTGTGCATTACAGACGCGTAACATAAAACTAGAAGGAAGAAGGAATAAGCGTCGTTAATGTTTAATGGCTTCGAATACTTACAAGAGTTACCCCTAGACCCCCAGACTATAAAAATTAATAATAATGTCACATTGGAGAAAATTATATAATATATAATAATGATAGTATCCTACTAATTCTTTTTTTATTTATTATTATAAATGTGAATGTAAGTTTGTTTGTTACGCTATTACGCGAAAACTACTTAACCGATCATCATTAAATTTCACACCTTCTTGGAGATATTAGAAGTAACATAGGATACTTTTTATGAAAAAATAATCATCAATAAATATAAGTTAACACGGGCGATGCCGCAGGTAAAATAGCAAGCTATATTATAAATTCGAAAGCTTGTATGCAAGGATGTTTATTACCCTTTTACGCAAAAACTACCGTATAGATTTTAATGGAGCTTTACTATAATATAGGCAATATAGGTTATACATCAGAACAACAGAGGCTATATTTTTCCTAATTTGTTCCCTTGCTGCCACAGACCAAATGGTGGAGTAGCTATGTAGAAGTAGAATTGGCCTGATTCGTTGAAAAACTCTTCAATTTGGTAACACGTAATCAAGGTAGTCTAACTCAAGCCCTGTGCTCGTGTCGGGCTCGGTATGGGAATCCGGGCCCCGTTAAAGACACGGCGTATTACGGTAGGCGTGGGGACTACCAAGTGGTAGCCGGGCAGTCCCCCTATTGGGGAGAATCTGGTCTTGCCGGGATCCCGTCGCCTGCAGATCCGGGTCCCTCAGATAGCAGCAGAAGGCTCACGCAGCGGCTTTGTGAGTCTTCACCATCTTCCTTATCCACGACTGAAAAAATGTTGGCCCTAAAATTGGTAGGAATTTAGCTACCCAGATATTTATAACGGGAAAATCCGAAATAATAAACGGCGCTGCGTCACGATATGACGTCAGTTATTGGAGGAGACTTGACTCTGCCGAGCGTCTGGTGCGTAGGCGATGCTACTTAGTCACTTCCAGTAAGACCGCTGTGCTCGTGTCAGGTTCAGGTTGGGAACGTGGGCTTTGTTAGTTACGACGTCGCGGTACTCGCTTAGCGCGGTCTGTAGTAGTAGTAGTATTAGTAGTAGTAGTAGTAGTATTAGTAGTGGTGGTAGTATTAGTAGTAGTATTAGTAGTAGTAGTAGTAGTAATAGTAGTAGTCTGAATTTCGCCGGGGTCGCTTGGCATTCAGGTGATTCTGTTGCGCAAAAAGCGGCTGAAGACGCTTGCAGGTGGTTGAGATGCTCTCCCCACCATGGTTCAGGCCTTGTCGTGGCGGTGGGGTTTAGTAGCCCAGGGTCACCCCAATACCTTGGGTGAAGCGAATTAAGCCGACGCGAGGGGGCTCTTTGTACCCCTTTTATTAGAACAGGGGACAAAAGAGCAGGGGGCAAGGGGTGAGGATGGGAACCTCACCTCATCGTACTGTCCCGACGTTGGGAGTGGTTGTTCTGTGGTGCGGAACAACCGCTGAAGGTGGCCTCGGTCCCCTTAGGGTCTGACTAGCCGTCGAGGTGCCCAGTTGCTTGTAGATCCGGGTCACCTCAACAAAGGCGGCATTGGTGGCACTCGCCGGGTTTCAGTGGGTAGAGCTGTGTCCACTTACCATCTTTCGGGCGCAGCGAGTCCCATATACCTGCCTGGAGAGACCCACTCCCCAGCGGGATGCGTCAGTCCATTTCCCGTCGTAAAAGAAAAAAAAATGGTTTAGATGCTCTACCCCATAGTGCATCTCCCAAATATAAGTTCCAACATTGATCCAGGAGCTTTCCCGAGGAAAAATGAAAATGCGAAAGCATTAACCTGTGTAAAAAAAACCTTTTTTCGTCTTTATTTAAGTTGCTATTAACACAAAAATATTGTAAAAAATAATTTATCACTTTTTAGTTGAAGTAGCAAATTTTAAATAAAATTGTGACTAGTTGCGACTACAAACATCTACACAACCAGGAGCTTAGTAGGTAAGTTACCCGCCTTTTCCGTAACTAAAGGCCATCAGAAAACTGACACACCGCACGAAACGCAACAATTTTTTTTAGGATTACCTACCCGGTCGTGCCGGCCCAATTAGGCTTTTTTGGCTTTGGCCAGCCCTAAGTTGCTAAAAACACAATAATAGCGTACATTCACCAGTAAAATATTTCTTTAAATCAATAATAATAAGGAATAAAATTTGAAATGAATGCCTAATAAATAGTCAGTGAGCGAAACTCTAATATAGAAGACGATAACGTGAATCTTGGTCTCCAATATTTCTACAACTTACAGGACTATAATATTATGACTGCAATCTCATGTCAAAGATGGTCAGCTATATGCCGTGCAAAAGGCGGCAGTCACTGTAAGAAAGCGTTCGCAGTGACCAAATAGGACTTTTTTAAGCTGCGGACAGCATTTAGTCCAGATATAAAATAAAGTAAAATTAAAAACGAACGAATTGAACTCCAACATAAAGTGATGGCTAACTGTCTGTTCTATAATCCACGGACTATTCACTCATTCGTAATTATATAGTCAAGTTGACGTCGAGTGTACTTTTGACATACAAAATAAAATTGGGTAGTCAATAATGACAGGTCTGTCGATCAATCAAATTATAATCAACTCATACAATGCGAACATACACACAGCCGGCTACAACGCTGTCTCTGCGAGACATGATATGACAGTTAAAGCCGCCATTACAGTCCTGTAAGCTGCATGCCCTTGATCGGATAACAATTAAAGGGCAAGTTGCATCAATCCGGCAAACGTCTCGGTAATCAAATCGATAGCCAAAAAACTAACCCACATACGCACTGGTAGCGTAGCCGGAATTATTAATTGCGAGGAGTAAGTGTGGGGGTGTCAGGTGGTAGCGGGTGGTGGGTGGTGGGTAGTGGCGACGGTGTGGGGTGGCAGCGGCGGGTGAGGTAGGGCGCAGGCGCGCGCGCGAGGCGGGCACTCCGCGAGGAAGGCTCGCGCGCTCCGGCCGCGTCCGAGCCGCGATGCGCGAGAAGGCGGCACCGCGGCCGCGCTCGCAAGCGCGCTAGCTATACCGATGCAGTGGCGAAAATTGACAAGGTTGAAGTCTTCGCCGGGCGGACAGTCGCGCGCTCGGAGGATGCTCTGCTGTGGCCGCAGGAAGGTACGACCCGATCGATAGCGCGCGCCGAAACCGTCGCCCTTCCCCGCCCGCCTCCCGCACGCCGACGCCGTTCGACGACCCCGCTCGCTGCCTTACTCCTAAAACCCCTTAACGTTTCCTAAAAATCCCGGCGGTTGTATGGATTTGTGCTAAAAACCGACAACGAAGCTTTTTATGCTACTGCAAGCTTTTACACATACACAATGTTATATATGTATAACACAAGCCCGGGTAGAGGTCGTGCGATAGACCGCTTGTAACTTGTAAGTAGAAAAAAAACAGCTTTCAAAAGCGCCTACACCTTTTAGGTTAAAGGCCCTCATCTCGTCTTTAAGTTAAACCGTAACCATTTGAATTCAAATAATATCGATTAAGCGTTCTCGGAGACTAGCGAGAACGCACATACTTTAATATGTAAAAAAACATACTAAAACCACGTCTAAATCATTGAATAATTGCAGTAATGAATCATAAAATGAAGTGAAAGCCTACGACTTCCAAAAAGCGTCGCATTCGCTTAGGGGAGATAAGTATAGTATTACTTATAAGTAGGTGAGTAAGGCTAGTAAGCTTATGACTAATGCGATAGCGGACTAAAACTATAGATACGAGCGCGAGATAGTAGTACGAGCTATTTGTAAAACTCATTGAATATATGAATGTATTGAATTCTCCTCGCCTATCAGGGGGTATCGGGTGGATTTTTGTGAATGTTTTCAGCCTATATACGTAGGTATTCTACTTTTATTATAAATGCGGAAGTTTATACGAATGTGTTGGTTACTCTTTAGCTTTTAGATTAACTACTAAATGGATTCTGATGAAACTTTACAAAAATATAGCACATAGGTTATAATTTATCTCCCTATCCCCACGGGAATGGGAAGTGAGCGGATGAAACCGTGGGGCACTGTTAGTCTTTAACAGTTATACTATTAATAAATAATTAATAAAAAATAAAGATTTTTACATTTGAATTGGTTCATATTTGAAAAAAGTTTTTAAAAGAGTTTCTATGTTATACTTACCTAATATATAATTAACAATATTTGTATTTTCAATTTATTTAATGCTAGAGACAATAGTTTTAATTACACTTCAGTCTTTCAAATTTTTAGTCGATTTACCTAACAGTTAAATGATTTAATAATTATGTTAAGTTAACCGTCTATCGCCATCTTGCCAATGTTTTATCTCGGGCTAAGCAGATGGCTCTCTGAATGTAGAAAATTAAATTTCCTAACAAAGTGCGTGTATATTGTAAACAATTTTTTATTTTGTACCCTTGTGATAAGGTTCACATTACTTTGTTAGCATTTAATTTTGTATGCATTGCCAACGTGATAAGCTCAAGATAGGTCTTTTGTCTCGGAGCTTATTGTCACATCTCGGTAACTTAATGGGAAAAGCTTTGAATTATTGAATTTAAATCGTTATGGGAAATATGTTTTTCTCGACGGAGTTAATGATTATAGTAAGGAGCGGTCACAGATCACAGGTTCTAATCAGGGCATTGTACAATCAACGTCATTTGGTTAATTATGATGAAACAACTTTTACGGATTTTATTGCGGCTTATCAAGATTTTTCATTCGCCAAAATCCGTAAAAGTTGCTTCATTATAATGAGTGTTTTCATAAGCACATGAAAACGTCGGATAACTTATAATTTTTTTAGGCGCCTTTTTTAAAATTTTCTACTAATTATTAATTTTGTGCGCAAGAAAGGATTTTATTAAACTCAGGGGATAAACAGTGAAAGTTTGCATACAATTTAGCAAGTTTTAAAGATATTATTAAGATGTACATTTCTAATTACCCGTTTTGAATAATAAAGAATAATGTTTCAAGAGGTTTTGTAATGTCGTTCTGGAGAGGCGCGAATTCCCATGGCTTATAAATAAACGTACTTAGTTATTTTAGTATGATCAGCTTTTTCGAATTTTTTATCCGCCCCGCGAATTCCGCCCCGTGAATTCACACCTTCGTGTAAAATAAATAGGGTTTAATTATTTAGTCACCCCAAAATTATCATCATCATCGTAATAATTAGCAACTATCCGTCCAGTGCCTTCCTTGATAAATACTTAAAAAATGAAAAAAGAATTTTTGATTTTTTAAATTTAGCTTTTCTTTATTTCAACCTTAGCGTCGTAGTATACCCATTTTGACGAAAATCTGAATAAAATCATGATTTTCATTGACGATGATTCCATATTATATAATTTGTCTAGCTGTTATGTTTGACTTCGTATTTGGGTCAGTGATTTTAATAGGTCAAAGTTATTTATATTACATATTGCATCTGTTTAATTATATAATACCCATATACCTTACATGTTTTTCGATACGATGGCCGCCTGGTCGGGAGTAGCTGTAGTAGTAGCTGGTACGAATATAGCCAAGTGCAGATTTTGTATGGTTAATATAGAGTTACTTAAAAGTATTAATCCTTATAACTATGTCCCACTGCTGGACATGGATCTTCGCCTCGAAATGAGGCGAGGAGGGCAATGGGACATAGTTCACCGATGCACTGGGCCAATGTGAGTTGGTGAACTTCACATACCTTCAAAGACTTTTAATCTCATCGGGCATGCAGGTTTCCTCACGATGTTTTGCACAGCAGTATGACATATTATTATATCGATTGCTACTTAATCGAATTTATGCTTTCATCATAATGACCATCAGCTTTTATCCGTCCACTGCTAAATCTATTCATCCCTTGATAAACGACACGATGATCTTTGCAACTCACATCCAACATTAATTTGCAAGGAGAATATGGTTAATGGCCGACCAACACTTCGTCAAACTAATGTGTATCCTGGATAGACCTATACACAGTAATTAAATCTTCTATAAATTAAAAGTACCTGTAAAAAAAATTCCCAATTATGCTAGGCATGACAAGATAACAGATAGGTATGTACATACAAAGTAACTTATATTATAATGGTTTTGATTAATATTTTTAAGCAATGGCATGTAAAGGGCAAATCGGTCGAATACGAAAGAATGCATTCAAAATAAAATAAAATAAAAACCTAAATATATTTAAAAAAAAAAACACTTCGCCCGCGTTGGCAAAAAAAATATTTTATTTAAAATTTATCCTATGTTACTTTTAGTATCTCCCTGAATATATTGTGTACAAAGTTTCATGATAATCGGTTTTTTCGCGGTAAAGCGGTTTTCAAAGTTTTCACGTGAAAGCGTAACAAATCTCTACTTTCACGTTTATAATATTATTTTTAACAATAGTAATTAGAAAGGATTAAGGATATTATTATTCCCATGTGTGTTTCTAATGATATTTTATAATAATTGGAAAATTGATACTTTTTAATACACACGTCTATAATTAACTTACCTAAATCGTTCAATCGTTTCATTATAAAATAATTACAATATCATTACGTGTCTTATGTAATATTTAATGATGCCTGTTTCATTATAATGACTATAGTGTATGAAAGAAATTACTTACAGTACGTTAGTCATCAATCGATCACTCCAAAAGCGTTTTAAGTACAATTGGGCTTCGTTTTAATCTAGGTAGGTTGATGGATTACACACAGAATACTTAAGTTTCTCGCTAAAGCCGATTATCTGGATGTTAACCGAAGACTTTCTGTGCCTGAAATATTTACAACAATGGCCGCTTTATCAGTATGATAAGAAATTAGGTTAAAATAACATAAAATCCCGTTTTGGGAGGGTCATTTCATTTTTATGGTTTTCCGTATCAGATATGAAAAGTGAGGCATATTGTTTACCTTTGAAATTTTCGATCCGATTAAATTAAGATAAATAATCCTGATAAGCGTTTTCATGTCAATGCTTAATATATTTTTTTTAAACATTTTTCTAATTAAAATGACACATGCCCTTAATTTGGTACAAATAATTTTCAACTTTTTTGTAATAAAAATTAATTACTTACATTTTAATTTTTAATGGTACACAATACACATATCTCGGTCAGTCCCTGCGGACTTTAGACCGGGTATGAATTTATTCATTGTTGGTTTCGTTAGACGACTTTTTAAGAAGGTAGAAGTAATTTTATATTTGCCTTTTGTTTGTTTTGGTAATTTTAATTAATTTATTTTGGATTGTAATACCGATTATAATTATTGAGAGATGGGACGCTCGTTACGGTGACGCTTGTAATTCTGCCAATCCAAGTATCGTGAAATCATTTAAAAGTATTAACATAACATACTAACCTAATTACCTTGTTAGCAATATAAACGACGACAAATGAAGCACAATATGATTGACGACCTCTGTGGCTCAATGGTTAGCGCGCTGGTGCTCAAGGCCAGAGGTAGCGGGTTCGAATCTCGCCATGGAACAAAAAAGTTTCTATGTTCCTAGGTCATGGAGCTGTATTAAATATGTGTATTACATAATAAAAATCTTAAATATTATAAGTATTAATATAAAAAGTATTAAATATATGTATTTTAGTTATCTGGTACCAGTACCACAAGTTCTTCGGAAAGCACGGGACCAGATTGACGTGGTATAAAAAAGCGTCCACAGATATTATTAACAAAAATAATAAAACAAGAACCAATTAGTTAAAGTTGTTAAATACGTTCGTAACGTCGATGGTAAAATTGATTCGCTTCAGTAAATATTTATAAGAAAATACCTGCACTTATAAAAATTGTTTTGATTATCCTGTCACAACCGGAGGCTCTATTAAAATGGAACTCGGGATTCCCCGACAGTCGCTCCTCCAATAATAGCGATACAATTTTATAAAACGCCTTTCTTTTTCAGACTATAATGGATTTCTGTCGCGCACGTTTGTATGAAATATCGAAATGCTTAGCCATTCCAAATTAAATTGTCACTTCAAATTGTGAAATATTAAATATTACAAATTCTAAACAACGGCATTCTTAATTGTGAAATGTAAAGTACGATTCTAAATGAAAAAATGCCATACCAGATTATTAAATGTGAAGTAAGATTATAAATATATTCAATTGAAATTATAAATGTTGTGAGAGAAATATCTATACTAATATTATAAAGAGGAAAGATTTGAATGTTAGTTGTTAGGCTCCGAAACTACTTGACCGATTTGAAAAATTCTTTCACCATTAGGGAGCTACACTATCCCCAATGAACATAGGCTATATTAAAGTTTCAAAAAAATTAGAAACCCGTATTAAATCTTAGTTGACGCAGGCGAAGCTGCGTGCAACAGCTAGTCGTTAATAAAGTAGAAGATCGTAAGTAGCATAAGGTTAAAACAATCATTTTCATATGAGTGGGTTAGGATCGTTATAATGAGAAGAAAGAGATCGTATTGATGATTAGAAATAATCTAGCTGCTGCGGGTACATTAACGAATTTTATAGGGATTAATTTGAATAATATTACTGGTATAGTGGCAGTAAAAATTGAAGATTCAGTTTAATATATATATATATATATATATATATATATATATATATATATATATATATATATTAAAAGTATACTTAAAATTGACGCCATGTTAACAAAAATATTGGGATTTAAAAATATTTTTACTAAAATAAAATAACTAGATAATGGCCATCTTGACAGAATCGCCAATCATAGCAAATGACGTCACGCCATAGTACCCTATCAGTAGGAAAACACCTATTTATTACCCCTTTTTTTTAATTATTAATATCCCTCTGTGGAGAGCAATGAAAAATATGAAAGCAAATTACCACACTACTTAACGAATAAAACTTAAGCTAAAACTTTGAGAGCTTTTTGTATATTTTTATTAATTTTCGGTTAAGAGTCAAGTTTATTGATCATACATCAAAAATAAATACACATGGTTTAAATGAGTAAAACGTCCCCATTTTTCAGGATTCAGCAAGATTCAGAAACAGACCAACTAAAACGCTCACATAAACCGACACCATTGTATATCGATATGTAAAAATAGACGAATAAAATACTGTATAATCTTACAAGTGGCCTTTTTGTCCCAACGTCCTAGAAATATGTCTATAAATGGTCATATATTTCTCTTTAGGGTTCAGTTTTTAAGCCCGCCCACGACATGCACTAAAAGGTTTCAAGGGACGCTGACGTCACAATATGACAAGTCGTAAAAGGCTATAAGTTTATGGATATCGTTTCAAATAGTGCACCGCTTTTTACATTAAATGTTATATCTTTGTCAGTATTTCAGTATTATATTAATACTCAATTAATCAATGTATATAAAATAATATACAGATTAAAATAACGAAATTCTACATACTGGTAAAATAAAAAAATGTATGTTTGAATTAGATTGTGTTTTTATTTTAATACTTTAAGAAAAAGACGAAAGAAAGAGCAGGAAGGAATAAAAGAATGACAGGAAGAAATAAATATAAAAATCATAGACGGTATACGAACGACGATTACGTGCCAGTTATTACACTGCCTGTCTTGCCCTTCTCTCTAAAAGCAGCTTCATGGGAGAGACAAGCAAGATGGTGGTACCCATTCTCCACTGCTACTCTCCACTCTCTCTGGTAACTGTTTAAAGACACACTAGCTTGATACTGACATGCCATCTCCCCAAACCACTTGCATAATATAAAAGATTTGTTGTTTTCTTATGTTTACGCGAATTTTCACTCATTATAATGAAACAACTTTTACGGTTTTTATCGCGGTTTTTTTTCCAAGCCTGACGTTTTAGATACTTTGCAGCAACCATGGATACGGGAGGACCTTAAACATTGCCCTCCGACTAATAGTTTAACTTCATCCGTTAATGACTCGTCGACCGTATTGGATTTGACTAGCCAAACACCTACTCTCCAGAGTAGCGCGCGCGATATACCGCGCCCCCTGCGGGGCACGGAGGGAGGCGCCCCCCTTTCGAATTTTACTAGGTGAGCCATCTGCTCACCTACCTACCGATTGACCTTAAAGGCCATCTGGCCTAAAAGTCTAGACCTTTCGAAAAAAAAAAACCTTAAACATCGAACGAGGAAAACGTTGGTCATTTAATAAACTTAATGAACCGCGATAAAATCCTTTAAATTGTTTCATTATAACTATACTAGTAGCGCCTCGCGGTTTCACCCGCGTACTTCCCGTTCCCGTGGGAGCACGGAGAAAATTATAACCTATGTGTTATTCTGATGTATAAGCTATGTTATTGTATAGTTTCATTAAAATCCTTTCAGTATTATAATGAAACAACTTTTACGGATTTTATCGTGGTTTATTTAGTTTTTTAACAAGCCCGACGTTTCGGAAACTTTACAGCAACCATGGTCACGGGAAGACTGAGGTGTCAGACGTCCTACTGTTACAAAGTTATTCGAAACTACCCTATGATACAACAATATTTTATTTAGTCCTATCTATGCAGAAGGTGCTAACTAAGTCTTTCGTCTGTGACATGTTATGCTTGGATTTTGATTTTATTATATTTATTATGGGATCCCAAGCAGGTGGTAATGGCCAGCCATCTTCTCTATTGAAATATATAAGTCACATATTGCTGACTTAGTATAGCGACGGTGTTTTAAGTCAGCTATATGTTCTTTTACGCGAGTTTTTATTGATCTTTTTGTTTGTCCTATGTATGAGAGACCACAGTCACAATCAAGTTTGTATACTCCTGCATCTTGTAAGGGTATATGACACTTGACAGATGGTAAGAATTGACCTATCTTTTTTGGCGGCTTGAAATATGTTTTAATAGAAGCTCGCTTTAGGATGTAGCCAATTTTGTCAGTGACTCCCTTCACAAACTGTAGCAGTTCAGTAGTTTTTACGTGAAAGAGTAACAAACATCCATACTCACAAATTTTCACATTTATAATATTAGGATTCGTTTATGCTCGCATCAGTAGGGCTATTCTGTAAGGTAGTTTTCGAATCTTGAAAGCGGAATCCGCGGTGAATTTGTATTCTTTAAAACTCGACTCTCTATCTATTTCAATAAAGTTTGCTTTCGAAGTGAGCTCTATCACTCAGGTGAAGCTCGATATCGGCATGGTTTTTACAGAACAGCTCTACTGATGTAAGTAATAAATCTTTACAAAAATGTCAGTATGGAAGTCACGATGCCGGCTATTATGTGTTTAATATGATATAAGACGGTATTCAAATTCTCCCGCGCTCGCTAACGACAATTTATTATGAGCCGAAGATCCCGAACTTACACGAAATTCTGAACATACATTACCCAACTACAAACGGGCTTTGGAGCATTTTAAATATGGCATTTTAAACATTTAATAATAAGCATTTTGAGCATTTTAAGTTGAAGAATAAAAAGCATTTCCGTGTGCTTGGCTGTAGCTTTTATATAGTAAGTATATTCTTTATATCTTCCATTAGAACGATTCAAAAATTTAAATGAGTTATAACATTGTATCCTATATTATTTTATGGGAGTAATTTAACATTTTAAAGTTTTGTTGGAAGATTATAAAGAAGTAAAGCGTATTTTTTCCCCACATTTTCAACTATATTTTAATATTAATTAATGTATTTTTAAATTCATATTTTACGTCATTTTCTGCGTAGATCATTAAACTTAATTATGAATATAGAATTAGTTTAATGTTTCATCACATAATTCACGTGACTATAATCTCAAAGTATCCAAAAAGTCGGGAATCTAAAATTCTCAAAAATTCTCAAAACTTGCCTTTTTAGAAATGATTATGAAATTTTATTATGGAAAAATATATTATGATATTCGCACAAACATAAAAATCATACAATCATGTTAGGATATTACAATGGCTATGGAAATATGAAGTTAATTTAGCTCTGAGATGAGACCAATCTCGGTACATCCCTCCCGCGTATTGAATCGTAATAACATTATCGTACTACGACGTAGGCAAACGCTACGACACGTAGCCGGGCTCTACGAGATATTGTGTGTACAAATAATAAATATATTATTGGTACTTTTATTATAATTATACTAGTGCTGCATGTGGTTCTGTCTGTGAAAATTTACATATTAATATTATAATAGTAAATTAATGACATTAAGGGCCTGTTTCACAATCTCCAGTTAAGTTCCCAATAGGCTATCGGCAACATATTTGACAGATACTCCATACCCTATCTGTCAAATATGTTGCCGATAGCCTATTGGGAACTTAACTGGAGATTGTATAACAGGCCCTTAGATAACAATCTATTATGAAACCCAAAATACAGTTTCTGACATATTATCGAGCTACAAACAACATAAGCTTCCATTTTTAAAATACAGATAGAGTTAACCAATACATTGTTATTAAAATCTTTAGACTCTGTACTTATTAAAAGTCAAAGTCAAAGCTAGTTTTTTTTCCAATGTTAGTTTTAACAAAATAATAATTATAATGTATGTCTACTTTGAGCGTGAGCGACGATGTCTTACACTCTAGAGAGACCATAGCTCTCTTGAGTTAATAAATAAGTTTGTCCTGACCATTTGTCCCAAAAAAAGGTTTTCTAAAATTTCCTCGTGCACTTAAATATAAAAGTCTGCGCGCCGGTGTACTATGAACCTCCTCACTCAATTTCGACGAGAACCGTAACCATCAGCAGATTTTCCAGCAGCTATTTCAAAACGAAGCGTGTCAAATACGGGTAGCCACTCCGTGCGCCGCGGCGGAGCTGCGCCCCAAAATATTTACAATCTTTCGCATTAATATTTTCATTTAATACCACTTCCATAGAAACACATTAATACTCTGAATGTGGTTTCTATGAACCTCACAGGTCACTAATGGTAAAATAATAACCTCAAATTACACATCCCTCCAATCAGATCCCGGTTCTGATTACTTTGGTTTTACGATTGTTAGCTGGACGTATGTTTGTGGTCAATTTAAAATGAATTTGAATATATTAGTGAACATAAAAACGTGCATTTTGCATTTATATTAAGGCTCCGTGGCTTACATAAAGGGAAAGGTAATTCATTGACTAGGACTTTGATGTGTGATGCGAACACTAATTTCGTTCTTTTTTGAGGACCAGTAAGTGGCAAGTGCTAACATCTATTTTAAAAGTGCAATTTTTTTGACTGGCAATTTTTTTTTTATATAGTTTGACTAGCACCTTTTTTGTCTGACGCAGTGGAAATGCTTTTACACCATACCAGGGCGTCGGGTAGACACACTGGTGTGTGTGGGGTCACTCGCATTGGCATGCACTACCCCACTAAAACTACTGCGAGCGCCTTCAGCCGCTTTGTGAAGGTCCCGGATCTTCAGGCAACAGAATCAAGTTTGACTAGTACCTCTTATGCAAATTTTTATGTTAATTGGATAGGTAAATTAATATCCCTGAAAAAATATGCACATATTAGTCAACATCTCCCATTAAGACATGAGTTCACCCGGCACTAGCCTACATCATGATAATCTCCTGGCCTTTACTATAACTATATTTAAGGGGTCAGCTTCCAGTCTAACCCGATTCAGCTGAATACCTGACCTCTACTACCCAGTGACTGGGTGATACGGTGCCTTTGGTAAGACTAGTTATCACACTATCGGTCTTTTGAGTACCCGTAATGACTATCAAACTTTATGTAAAGATGGTCACCCATCCACAGACCAACCCCGGCAAGCGTTGCTTGATCTAGTGAATCGATCCGCACGACTATTACCACCGAGCAACAAGCTCCTTCGGAACTGGCGTACATGACATAGAACCTTTTACAATGGTCTGAGAGTGATAAAAATTCACATTAAAGTTTTAAACATCACCTGGCAATATATAAATTAATAATGTTTATATTGAGGGTAGAACCATAAAACTCAAAAACCCTTATAAATTCTTCAAGTCTCACGCCCCGTCCGTTTGTGTGTCACTGACATTTTCTGACTACTAATGTACACGTTTGTATATTAAAGCAGTTGGGTAATATTTTAGTAGCACTATCACATCTTTGCCGAATAAGGGCTTAATCTGATGCGCAAATTCGGTCAAACAGGACTAAGAAGTGTCGAATCGAACATCTGACATTTCTAATCGCTACAAAGGAAATATGTCCAATCGGCCGATTACTTATCTAATCGCCTTACTTATATTACTAGTGTTCGGCAAGCCTGACGGATTTTGCGACCAGAAATGTTTAACTGTTGAAATGTATCTAAGTGTTATGTTCTTCCGGATAAGAATATATTATAATCTTAAAATTTTCCTGTCGTTCTGTGTTTAAATTTTTTCGCAAATTTATGAGCAGTTTTAGTGTGAAATACAAGCAGCCACACTCTGAAATTATGAGTTTATGCGATATAATGCCCTATGTGCTATTCTGATACTGATATTCATCATCATCATCATCAGCCTTTATCCATCCACTGCTGAAAATAAGCCCCCCTCAATAACCACCAAGACCACCAATCGGCACTCGCATCCAACACGAACCGGCCACTGCTCGAAAATCGTCGTCTCATTTGGTTAGAGGCCGACCAACACTTCGACATTCATTAGTTTTGTGGTAGCGAAGAATTCTCGAACTTATTAAATTTTATTAGCATGTCCTCTGACGTCACAATACAACATATCGTGCCCCAGTTTAACCCGTATTACGATTATAATGCGTGATATTATTGATCACAGCCGGATAGAAGATTGCTCCATTTTTGTTCAGTCGCCGCTTCTGCTCTCAACTCTCAAGATCTCTCCAAAGTTCGAGTTGGCACCGAATTTTAGTCGGCGCTCATTAGGTTCAGACGGAGGGACGGAGGGATGGGAGTGAGAGCGTGCGAGCATTGTGCTAAGAACCGTTGTGTTTCTTTCATCTTTGTGAGTATAAGGTGCCCTACGTTTTTATGTAAGTGCGCGGTGCTTATATTAAAAAAAAGTTTTAAATGGCTTTAAAAATTGTTACAGTTTTTTTTTTATTTAAACAGTATTACATACAATATATTTTCTAATATTTTCCTGATTTTAATTTAATCCGAGTAAGGATTCTTACTCGAGAATCCGAATCGGTTGAAATGAAATTTTATTTTTACATGTTTTTTTTTTTCATTCAAATCGTTTTTTTAAATCTAGTAATATTGGGCTGTGAATGAATCTAACGTGGTACATGGTGGCAATCACCATATTTCGTATTTTAAATAAATAAAAATTTCTTTGAATGTGGTTACGTAAAAGTAAACACTAGGACGAAGACGCTTCCATAATGAATGTTTGTATTCAACGGAGCAAAGAAATACCAGTTATTTGCTGAAGAGAATTCTCTTAGGGAATATTATGATTTGTTTCTTACGTAAAGTTTATTTTATTTGCTACAAAGATTACCTTTTTTATGTTAAAGATTTCTCACATTATTGCAATCGTTTCGTAATAATATATGATAGAAGCATTCGAGGAAAAAGGCTTTTTTTTTTAATTACGCGTTCGTTTAATTGCAGTTGTCATATCCGAAGGATTGACGTGGAGGTTTACTCACTACACGTCAAACAAGCAGTTTCCTAGAACCTGAAATTGATTTTTTTAAATTCATATAGCCTTAACATTTCGCAGTGTTTTTAATTTACATCTGACGTATTATAATGTAGCAAATATTAATTAAATGAGTTAAAGCGATACACGATATCCCACGATATAATATCTTAGTTATACAATTAATTTATGATTGTTTATTGTTCAATTTCACATATAGGATCTTGATAATGATCACCTATGATCGTCTTAGCGGCTAATTTTATAATGAGGTTTCACAATGCGCCCATGTCAGAGAAGATACCCACAAGAAACTCTGCTGGGTTCCTATCATTCTTTTTATAATAATTTAAAACCATTCATTAGATACTTACTTGAGTTTCTAAAAAAAAGAAAGATACTTAGTTTACCCATATATTTATGAAGTGAAAACTTTTTAGGCCTGTTGTGCATTTTTTTTGTGGTAATAAAAATCACGGAATTTGCGTCATCATCACTGAACGCTTAAGCCCCGTTCTCACGAGCTGTTTTACCGATATGACTTATCCTATCACTATCCGTCACTTCTATCGGTATGTCTGTCTATTTTCTATTTAATTTATTTCTTTGTTTCTTATATCCGCTTGAATTAGTGAGTTGAAATGTGACGTCATTACCAACTGCGATGCCTCCATGATCTTCAGTGCAGGTGTCTATAGAATACTGATTATAAATTATTATTTTCCCATAAATAGCTTCCATGAAAGTTCCAGGGCTATTCTGTAAAAAACCATTTCGATATCGAGCTTCACCTGAGTAATAGAGCTCACTTTACGTCACTTCGAAAGCGAGCTTTATTGATATAGATAGACAGTCGAGTTTTAAAGAATACAAATTCGTCATATCACCGCGGATTTCGCTTTCGAGATTCGATAACGACCTTACAGAATAGCTCTACTGTACCGTATCATTTTGGGAATAACACACATAACTATCATTGCTGTGAGGAATTGAGCTTGATTACACGTACCTCGCTCACATGTGACAGGCATATTATTATATGACCCACATTCCTCTGGCATTACATAATGTTATCCCGTGA
This sequence comes from Lycaena phlaeas, assembly GCA_905333005.2. Taxonomy (NCBI): domain Eukaryota; kingdom Metazoa; phylum Arthropoda; class Insecta; order Lepidoptera; family Lycaenidae; genus Lycaena; species Lycaena phlaeas. The sequence goes on from HG995173.1 coordinate 13,315,380, forward strand.
TTTTGCTTGAATATATTTACTAATTAGTAAGTAGAGATAGTGAACGTGCTTCAACTAGTGGTGTATCATCTCTGTTGCCTATTGCAGTTGCCTAGTGGCAGGAGATCGGTCGTCTTGCCGTTCATTGAGGGAGGCCTATGTTCAGCAGTGGACGGATAAAGGTTGATGATGATGAAGAAGATTTTAATAATCCTAACGATTATTTCGTAGCAACCATGATCATGAAAGGACTAATTTGCCTTTCCTTATTTGATAAAAGGTACGCGATATCTTTTAAAGCGCAGTTCCGCCGATGCACACGGGGAGATTTTGACGTTTGTCAAGCTTCGCTATACAAGAACTCGTATGTGACTGTCTTCACTGCAACCCACGGATACGCTACGTATTTATTGACATTTGCAAATAACAGTATGATATAGACAATATACAATACGTAGCATCTTTGTGCGCCGCGGCGAGGCCACGCTTTAATTTTGAACACCCATCATAATTTTTACCAGATAAACAGATGGTGATGATAATGATGAATTGCTTACAAATCAATACATCACAAGAGCGACGGCTGTCTCAGATTATTATGAAAGCCCGTCAAAGTCAAACCAACTTAATGACAGTTTTCTTGATAACTTGACGAAAAGTTCAATGAGACTTTACCAAGAACACTTGTTATGGGAAGACCGAAGGTTTTTGACGTTTTGATTTTCTTGATTTTATTTTATATAGTAAATTGAAACTGTTTTTTCATCCGTCCGTAACTCTCTTTATATATGTATGCGCTGCTCTGACGAACTTTGTTCTGCCAGAATCGCATGCTCAACGGTGAAGGAAAATATCGTGAGGAATCTTGCATACCTTATGAGATTAAGAGTCTTTGGAGTTGTGTAAAGTTTACTCCTGCTGAAGTAAACTCTGCTCACCTGATTTTGAGAAGACCCGTGACCAGCAGTGGAGCAGGAGTTAATGGTGATTATAATGATAACAATGGTGGTAATGATAATGATGATGATGGTTTATGTTTGGATGAATGAAATAATCTTCAGCTAGTATTACGCTGCGTTATCTCTGAGTGACATAGGTCAAAGGATTATTGTATTAATCATCATCAGCTAATATGGCTGTGAATACGCGGTTGAAGCAGAGGGAAAAAGCTCGATCATCAGTCATTATAAGCTTGATGAGACCTCAAAGATGGCGGCCCTTTAACATTTCGCTTATCTAGCAATTAGTTTGTAATTTGATTACCGCTCCGTCTAAGATTTACTACCGATATTAAACTTTATGATCTAGGATGGTTCAGTGAGTGGGGGCTCGGCCTTTTGAGTGAGGGGTCTGGGTTCGACCCTGAAATAGGTTTTTCTAAATTCCTCCGTGCATGCGACAATCGCATGTTCACCGGCGTAGGAAAGGAGGAAACCTGCTGCCTGATGAGATTGAAGTCCTTAAAGGTGTGTGTCCTTAAATATCACTATCCCGCATTGGAGAAGTGCCTCGGTGAAGTATGGACCGATACCCTCCTCGCCTGATTTCGTGGAGAGCCGTGCTAAGCAGTGGGACATATTATATGGGTGGCCTACTTTACTTTTTTTTTAAATTCCATTTTTGAATTTGCTAAAGCAAAAGTGTCGTTTTTTTAACTATGGAATATTTACTTCTTACTAAAACTGTATAAGGAAATAGTAAATTCTAGAGTCTATGAAAAATGGAATAATCTTATCGAATTAAATTAGTATTTTGTCATCGGTCCTCGATTGATCTACAAAGTTTGAACGAAAGTCGAAATCTGGCCGTTTAATGTGGCTCAAAATCGCGCCCAAAGGAGTCGATTACAAACATACATACAGGTTAAAAGCTAATAAAAAGGGTGTATACAATATCTTATACCTTTAAACGAGCAATTCTTGTATCTATATATAGAATGTGAATCTCGGAAACGGCTCCAACGATTTTCATGAAATTTTGTATACATGGGCTAGAAACGGCAATAAATCGATCTAGCTAGGATACATTTTTAGAAAACTTTTTTTTATCCGTGTTTTGAGGCAAAGATAAAATATGATTAGAATACGAACGTAAATTTTGCTGTCAATTAGTATGTCATGATAGCTTAGTGGCAAAAATAGGCAGTTGAACCCGAACGAGCCTGGTTCGAATCTTCAGTCGGATTTTTTTTTTCATTTTTTAAGATCATTTTTTTTTTGAAGAAAAATTGTATCACATTTAATCACTAAGGGTACCGAGCAAATGCTCGGTCAACCAGGCTCTGGTTATTTAAAATCTAATAATTTAGATTTTTAGCATACTTACTTCTAATATAGTTTTATTGATCAATTGATGTTTCCGCGAAATAGGATTTTCGTAATAACCGTTTAATGGTTGGTAATAAAATGTATACTGTTCCAGCTAAACAATAAAAAATAGCAATAAATGTACTCCAACAATTTGTACTTGTGACTAAAGATAAGAGCTATTGTACTGAATGAATAATTTTTGGAAACAAATTTACATGCTTTGAATTTTATTGGTTGAATTTGACTTGGTAAATTTTATAGAAAATTAATTTTATGAAAGTTTTATATGGGAAATAGCAGATACGCCGTGTGATGGTAAAAGGTTGACGTAACCCATAAAAGTAAAGTATCAACCCTTATATTATGTCCCACTACTGGGCACGGGTCTCCTCCTCGAAATTAGTCGAGGAAGGTAATGGGCCATAGTTCACCGATTCGCTGGCCCAGTGCGGGTTGGTGAAATTCACATACCTTCAAAGACTTCTAATCTCATCAGGCATGCAGGTTTCCTCGTGATGTTTTTCTTCATCGATAAATTAAAAAAAATGAACCTTATCTATATTATTTATATACAAATATATAAATAATACTTAAGCTATTGAAAAGCATTTAATTAACTAGAAAATCTCAGTGATGCCAGATAAACGTAGTGATTATAGTCTCTCAGATGCCAGACATAAAATATTAAAGAACGCAAAAAGCTTTTGAGCCAGTTTAAATTATAATATCAAAAGAGGTTTCAACTTGAACGTCATTTGGTAATTTAAGATCGATGATAAAAAATATTGGACGGAGCCCAGCGTCCCATTTAGCAGAGGAAAGTGGGCGGGGCCCTAATGAGCCGTTACTGCACTCAGATAGGGACCCTATTCTCGTAGAGCCACAGTTTATTTTGCATTGTAACGTAGGTCATGTCAGTTACAGGATCTGCCGTCGTAAAGTAATTATTTTCTTTTCGCTATAAAAGCAAATCGTTAACATTATGCAGCCTTTTATCCTCCGTGTAATTGAAATGTATTTAAAATACAGATTTTTTTTTGAAAATGACTCGGAAAAAATAATTCCTTTTGTAAAATAATTAGGAATTATTTTTTTACAAATTATTATAAATTTCGTTTAAAATTTTCTTCACAGTACGGGTAAATGTATTAAATATTATAGTCAATCTTACTAATATTATGAATGTGAAAGCAGGGATGTTTTTACGGGTTTACACGAAAACTATTAAATCGATCATGAAACATTGTACGCAAATTCTCGGATGTACTAGTAACATAAGATACATTTGAAAAAGAGATTTTTTTTTATGCGGCGAAGCAGCGGGCAACATCTAGTAATGATATGATACAGGCTATCTGTGCTTGGACTTAATTTAAAAGAATATGATAATATGTATGTATCAACAAGAAAAGCATGAATGAATTGTCTGAGATATTCTCAGATAAATTTGATAGTGATTTGTGTTAAGAATACACCATACCATCATGTGCTTTGTTTGTTAGATTGACTATCTACTTATCTAGCTTATAAAGTAAAAGAAAAAGGATGATGACATAAAAATATCCGTGTTTTTGGACTTTGGGTTAATTTTTATAAAGATGATGTTGGATTCGAACGTTAATGACATACAACGCTTGTTTCATACTGTCGATCACTCAAGCCTGATGTAAATGTATGAACTTGGTGAGGGCATTAAGTTGACGTGCCGCCTAAGTGCCCTCTGATTGGCCGCGCTAAGTGAGATGACTAGGGAAAATTTCATCAACTTACCAATCTATGTTTATGGAATATTTTAAACAAAAAAAGGAACTATTGTGAAAAATGAAAGAATAATAATAAGAAACAATCTTTTTAAATCTTCGTAGATAATAAAATGAATAAAATTGCAGCAGTATTATTTTTTTACTAGCCTAAGCTGTTCCACTGCTGGGCAAAGGCCTCCCCCAAGTTCTTCCACATATCGCAGTAACGTAAAAATTTATATTAAAGAAAAAATATTCAATATGCAATTTTAAATACACATTTTTACTATAGTAGTTTCTAGAACCATTTTTATCATCATAATCACCCTTTATCAGTCCACTACTAAATTGATCACATGACTCCTCAACACCAAGACGATCGACCCCTTGCCACTCACATCCAACACGGACCGGTCACTGCACGGAGACCGTCTTCCCATGTGATTAATTCAATTTTATTTTAAAATTAATTACTAATATCATCATTATCATCAGCCTTTATCCATCCACTGCTGAACATAGGCCTCCCTCAATGAACGCCAAGACGACCGATCCCTTGCCACTCGCATCCAACACGGACCTGCCACTGCACGGAGATCGTTCTCCCACCTAGTTAATGGCCGACCAACATTTTGTCTACCTAAACGCGGCCTTCACTCACATTACTGACTTATGTAGGTACAATAAATTAAACAAACTGAACAAATTTAATTAAAAAAAACCGAAACTTTACATAATTTACTGACTGGTAATTTCAATTGTAATAACAACAATTTCCTAAACTTTACATTTGGTAGCAAACATTTTGCACATGTAAATTACTACAAACTTACGCAAAAGTAGAGCTCATTTGGTTATTATGATACTGACGTAGTCAGTTCATATTTGGATAAAAACATTAATGGTTTGAGTATCATTCGCTGAAAGATATGTATGGCCAGCTTTAAATACGCATAAATGGTAATGAAGATTGCAATAAAACACGATAATACGACTAGAAACTATTGTTTCTAGTCGTATTATCGTGTTCCGACTATCAAAAGCCTTAATAAAATTCATTATACTCGTAATATGAATATTGAAGTCATAAAACCAGTCAGGTCATGGTTGTAGTGGGATGTGAGGCGACATGAAGGACGGTGACGTCACACAGCCTTCCAGTTAGGTCGGCGCCTGTCTAGACGGGGACAACCTTTTAAAATACATCGTTATAGACGGGAATTCATTCGCACGTAAATGCCAATCGATGGGCTACTTTGTGATGTTTATTGAAGAGTACTTGATTTCCAAACTAGGCTCAGAGCAATTAATAGATTATAGGCTACATACTTTTAACACGGGGGCCATGGGCACAAAGTAATGGCGCCATTAAGAAAGACAACTTTGACATCTGTGAGCCTGATTTGAAGAAAAAACATAGTAATTATGAGGTATTCTATTCAATACTCAACCGTATTCTGGTAGAAATAATAGGGCCTCAAGCCTCACGGCCCTGGGATCCTGCAAACGGGAAAGACTCGCCTATTTCCAAGTAATTATTGGTAAACGATATAAAATAAAAGTCTTTTGATCTTTCGGTGGAGCTGCAACTTTAGTATTTATACGACTATTAATTACTATAAATATATGAAATACATATATGTATTCATCTTTAATTAAATACTTGCTATACAGTTTTATTATAATATTAATGAATAGTCGTATAAAAAAAGTCGTTAGCTAAGTTCTAAAATGATAATATGTATGGGATTGACATAAGGCTGCGCTTAATCACGTGGTCCATCCTATACGAGTACATTTTATCATTTCGAACTTCGCTAACGATTTCTTAATGGCATTTTGGCTAGGCCCCCAGTTCCTTTACTCTGTGACCTCTTCGCACGACGAGGCTACGCAGGTTTATCAAGCTTTGTTTTACAAGAAAATGTATATGCCTATCTCCACTGCAACCCACAAACTATATAGTAACACAACGTATTCTGCAACACAATGTGTCCACAAACGCATCATCTACGCATTGACATTATCTTGCAATTTTTTTCTCGCTAAATTAAGCTATCAAAACAGACGTTCTGCCACGTTTCAGCCTAGTTATTATGTTAAAAGAAAAACATTATTCTTACGTAAATTGTAAGAAACATCTTATCTTTATTCAGCTTGTGTTTCGAGTCAACGTTTTCATTTAACGTGTCTGAAATGCTCAGTCTAAGATGTAATGTCTTTTGGTCTCCGCGACGTGTCTAGACATGCCAGCCTTGAAACGGGGGTGAGGGGGATTTAGGGTTGTAGTTTATTCAAAAGCGTCTGCTTTTTTATGTATTATTATTGTTTGTCTAATATTTATTTGTTATGAGTTAATGATTTGATAGATTTACCGGTGGCAGGATTGCACTCAGGGCTGCCTTGATACCACAATACTGCCTGTTTCTCCCGTGAAACAGCTTTGCTGTGTTTTGGAGGGATAAGACAGACAGTATGATTACTAACATATTATAATATTCTGGGATAGGCCACATATTGATGAGTTTTTGACTTGACAATGTCTTATAATTCAATGGAGCCGACTGCACGCACGAAAAAACATGACTCATGCGGCGTTACCTCACTCTGAGGCGTTCCATTTAAGGCTTGAAGTGCAAGCGAGAGCGCGGAACGAGCGACAAAGAGGCACAATCGGCCCATCAGTATTTTCTTATGATGTTGTCACGTTCAACTGTCGTCAGTAGACCGACTTTACAGACATGTATACCGATTTTTTGAGCTATTTCACGGTAAACTCGTTAATTTAATGTTTAACACTGACCTTTTGTGGTATGTCTACCAATTTGTCTATCCAAATAGTTATACGTACTTTCACGGGAATGGAAAGTACGCGGGTGAAACTGCGTAGCGCTGCTAGTATACAGTCTGTGGGTCACGGAGTCGTCATTTTCCGCCAAACTGTGTCAGGGTATACAGATTGCATATTGTCCCAGATATCGAACAAGATGAATTTTATAGAACGTATTATTTACTTGCCTATTTTTTTTTGAATATTGTTTCTATCGGTAATGTGTAAAATTTTACCGCAAAATTGAAAGCTTTGAAAGAGCACTTAGATAATTTTAGCATGTACTTATGTGTAAAGAGAGCATGTAAAATGCCGGAAAAGATTCCATAAATCATCAAATTTCTTTCATATCCTTTTTTTGCTAATCGGCTATATTTTATTACCCTGCTACTTGCTTCCAATTAAAGTAACGTAAGATATTGTAAAACTTGCTGAATTAATATATTAGAAACAGAAAATGTTCTTTTATAAACTTTTAAATTTGTTTTATTCTTTTTTAGTTCTGTTTCATTGAAATAATGAATAATCCCGTGATTTTTTAAATTGCACATTTTAGTACTAAAGTTGTATTTGCTTATTAACTAATAGAGCGATGTAATGATTTGACTAAGATCTACTACTAGACTAGGAGTTGCCCAATTTATTTGTAATGCATATTTATTTATCATAATAAAAACATTTTTCCTGGAAATATAATATATTATGTGGAAATGGAATATATGTATACAGATATACGAAAAAAAGAAAAATCGAGGTCAATTTTTGTGGGCCGAATTGCATTGTAAAATTATTTTTCTAATTTTACGTATCTTCACGCACTTAAGTTTGAGGAAAAATTCTTTAAAATTCTGAAAATTTTGAGATGTTAAAGGAATAAATTCTTTTTGACCATCTCTTTTTGAAAACAAAATAAAAAAGTGATGCGTGTGAATATTTTATTTTCATAAAAGAAACCTTTTTTTGTCATCAAATCCTAACTCTTACGAAAACCAAACCCTATTTGGTATAAAGAATTGCCAATACTTCGTTTCTCATAAGGTTCTGGAACGCTAAAACAGAATTATGCAGTTCGTGAAACGTCATAATTTTTAAGTATTCCATATTTTATCATTTTAATTGCTTACTTCTCCCGTGGAACAGCTTTGCTGTGTTTCAGAGAGAAGGCCAAGACAGGCAGTGTAATTACTTGCACAGGGACTACACATATTATGTCTCAGTATAGCCAACTAGTTCCAGGTAAACGTGTCCTTCATGGACGACGTTGACCACTTCGGGTGGCACCTCTGAGAGTTTGCTTATCCAATCAACATTAAAAAGGCTATACCTAAATAGACCAGCAAAACCACTATCAATATATCTCTACCAATTGATGACCAAAAATTATTAAAATTCATATTTAAGGTGCATCGTTCAAAAAATCCGTGCTAAGTTATTTTAAGTGCAAAATCTTAATCCGCTCGACCGCACTCCGCGATAAGGATAAGGGGCTTTGTGGCTCCAACCTAATCGTTAAAGCTGTATCTAACAACCTAATAGCTAAACAAGCCATTCGAAATTACGATATACAACAATAAATCTTTTTTAAAACATACAATATACGAAACTATAAACTTCACAACCAACACATTTCTCATTTAATATAAATGATTGGCTGCCGGACGCAATTAAGCGCCTCATTAACGCCAATACTAAGATCATTATCATTCGTATGCACCCTTGAGTGCAAACCGAAGGTTGCGCGGTGCATTGACACCGGCAAACCGCCCAAATACGGAGCGAGCATTGAATAAACGTTGTAGGCGCTGGGCGGGGTCTTCCACTAGAGCCGGGTTATAGGGTAGTATTCGGCAACAGGTGGTATGCGCGTTACGTAAGCCGGCGGCGCGCGCAGCTCATTCAGACAAGTAGTACGAATATCGATTCGGTGTACGCCGCCCATCGATCCACTCAACCTTTTAAAGTATTCCTTCTTGGACTGTCTCTTGTCTGTGGAATGTTCTAAATGAGAAATTCTATCCACTTGATAGTATAAGTTTACCAGATATGTACATCAGCCCCCTTAGACAAGAGGCACAAACGCTAAACGAATAGAAATAGAATAGAATACTTTCGAGAATAACACTAGTTTAGACATGTAATTTGACAGCTATTGTTATTACTATACAATAAGTATTCTATTCTATTTCTATTAGCGTTTGCCAATTGTCTAGAGGGGCAGACTTCTTCACATTTGCTTACATTTAAAAAAAAAGGCGGCAAAAATGGCGTCTTTAAGAGCGTGTCAATTTTAGGTGTGACAAATGAATTACACATAGATGAACGACGCATAAGATGCTAGTTTGATCGTTTCTGAAATATTTTACACAAGCAGAGCCCCGCGCTTTTACCCGCTTACTTCCAATTCCCGTGGGAGTACGGAGACAAATTATTGTAGCCTATGTGTATAGTGATGTGTAAGTTGTATATTGTAAGGTTGTTAACTTGTAATTACAAAAAAAGTACCAATCGTTCAGATTACTAATATTTTTTCTGTGAACGGGAAAAAGGAAAAAGGAAGGCCTTAATCGTTTTATCGTCGAGAGAACCCTTATAAATGTATAAAATGTATTACAGGTTTACAATAAACCTACTTTATTTGATACGTATTGGTACATTTAAGTTATGTTATTGACGTGGCTAAGTCAAAACAGTCACTTGAGTGTATTTAGGTTTTGAGTTTGAGTGTATTTTTTAGTATTAGGTTAAGCTAAGCTAGCCGGCGTTGGTTTTTGCATGGGTGATCGGACATACCAATACTTCTCCGTGCCGTTTGGTCCCGGCTGTTTTTCGGGAATTTTCGACAGTTACGGGTCGTCAGAAACTTATATGTCTGACCAGCCTTACACGGGTATTTCTGGGTAACGTTTGACCCAATTACTGTATTTTAAGGTCAGATAGTCAGTCGTTCCATTTTAAATATTGGTATTAAGCTGCATCTGGTTAGGCTGGAAGTTGACTCCAAATGTAGTTGAGAAAAGGCTAGACAACCTAACATCTATTTATTAAGAGACTGAGTTAATGTGGTGTCATTGTCAATTAACATCAAAACTAAGATTCATTACAAAAGTTAGTCTAGACTCTAGGGTCTTTTCATCCGAGGGCGGTGAGGCAGAGACCCACCACAGGAACAAACCCCAATGAAGCCGTGGAAGTCACACTGCAAGACTGGCGAGGGCAACCCCCCACTTACTTTATCTCAGGATGAAGTCAACCAGCTCAGCCCACTACCGACGAAGCACTAGGGCCATTAGCATAGCTCCATCCGAAAAAAAAACTCCATGGTCTACATTGAGTAGTCAGAGCATTCTTTTGAACACTTTTTCTAATCAAAGTCATGTATTTGTTAATTAACCTAAGATAATTACTTGGAACACAATAGTCTCGTCAAAGGATCTCTTTCGCCATTGAAGCTATTGCACCGTATTTTCTATATTCCCAGTATAATTAAATTCACTCTCATACATGTGATGTATAGACATGTATTGTATTGTAAAGTAAAACAGTAATTACTCATCATCATCATCGCTACTTCCCGAAATCATGTGATTGGTGTTGTGCGGAGTAAGTAGGTGAATGCGCTTTTGTGTATACCTACCGATTGAGCTTAAAGGCCATCAGGCCTAAAAGTCTAGACCTTTCGAAAAAAAAGCGCTTTTTGAGTTCAAATGTTTTTGAAGACTTAATCTCATCAAGCATGCTTTAACAATAATTTCCTTCGCCTATAAGTAAGTTATTCCAATATTGTGTTCGGAAAAAATCTTTATTTTTTCCCGTTTAAATGTCTTTACATTTGGTGCCATTAGTGAGAAAGAACTTTTTGCTGCAGTCGAAGTGAAGTTGTGGAGATTCCTTAGAATCAATTAGGTATAAGTTGTCGTCATAAGTGATAACGATCCACGTTGGCACATCGCCAATATTTAATTGAATTCTCTAAGAGGTGTGAATTAAACTTAACTTTGTGCATGATCATAATTATTATTAATTCCTGTGGCAAGTTAGTTCCCTCTTTCGAATTTCTTCATCATCATTTCTTCATATTAGTTCCGTTGACAAATGCTTCCATTCAGATCCGGATTTGAAGTAATCGCCGCCCCTGGGCACCGAAAAAAATTGCCCCCATTTACCTATGTGGGACCCACTGAGAAAGGATAGTAAGGTGGACGGAGACTCTTAAGCCCAGACCAAGATTGTTGTTTTTTTTCTTTTTAATTTTTGCCACCCTAGAAAGTTTGCCGCCCTGGGCACTACCTGCTTCCATTGATGTATGTTATAGAAGCAATGAGCTTACTCTTCGTGTGATATCGGTAACTTTAGTTCTCTGGCGGAGATCCTCGTTTCGGATCATATCTGCCAATTATTATGCCCTATGCAAATGGAACCTGTTATCTTTGCAAGTATTTGTACCTCACCCCCTATTAGCTAACATGCATAGAATTCACTGTTTAATATAACGAATAAATTTGTCTTTCAAATACTTTTTTTTCAAGCTTAAAACTCACGACCAAAAAGTGACATAGCATTAGTTAACTACGAGTACTATTGTTTCTTCACCATACGAAATACATGTTATACATTTTAATAAAATATCTCTAAGCTTTTAAAGTTCAAGTAGGTACTAATATCTATTTTATGATTGCTCTAGTAAATATATTTTTGCAAATCAATATTTCACTGTAAAGAACATATCAATCAAGAGGTTATATTGTTTCTGAGAGAGGATGGAAACGCACATTCTAATTACAACGGCACGAGCTAGAGCTTTTGTGCGATATGGTATTTATTACAGGACTAATGGTTAGAAAGTCACGTCCGTATCAATACATCAGATTTTTCTAGAGAGGTCTAGTATCTACTATCAAATAATGAAAATAACCATGATAATTTAAAATCCTAAATAGAATCTATACTCTATAATCTTATAATCCTTATGGTTTATGTTTTAACGAAAGGAAAAATGTCTTAAAAGCTATGTATTTTAGGCTGTAGCAGATATGATTTCGCTCTTTAAGCCATCCCATCCCAGCTCCATCGTCTAAGAATATCCGACCAGGACACGAGCTGCCGAACCTGGAAAAGCTTGAATACACATCAATCTCTGGTCGACTGGAGCAAGGACAACTTTGTCCGGAGGGGGTTCATAGATTCCTTAATCTAATATATAAAATTTCCCTGTCACAATGTTAGTTACCGTACTCCTCCGAAACGGCTTGACCGATCTTTATGAAATTTTATATGCATATTCAGTAGGTCTGAGAATCGGCCAACATCTATTTTTATACCCCTAAGTGATAGGGGTTGTTCACCCTTAAATTTTTTTTTTAATTTTTGGATGAAATTTTTTGTTTTTTAATTTTTTACAGCATACAAAAATACAGACAGCCCTAAATTTTGACCCCTCTACGATCAACCCCTATTTTGTAATTGCAATTTTAATATTGGCATAACGAAGTCTGTCGGGGCAGCTAGTATATTATATAAATATATCTGGGATGTGGTGCTGTTCCACCAACAACGGATCGTCGTGCCCTGCGAGCCTTTATACCTGCAGATTACTACATCAATAGAAGCTATTGATAACGCCATCCCTGTGAGTGCTACTTCCAAAAAAAGAAATGTACTGTACTGTACTGCTTGGAAGAATGTATTTTAAATTTTAATTAACTAGGATGTGACAAACATCTTCCATACATTTATTCTAAGACAATGCATCTAAACAATGTTCAAAAATGAAATTTTTTTGCCCCTAAATTCGGAATCGAACCCGCGTCACCCTTTCCACATATCTATTTAATTAATCTTGTCTCTTTATCGGGCGGCCCATTTTGATTATCTACAGATATATTTCACTGTCATTGTCAGATAACCTTTTAGTTATCTTGTAACATTGCCTCTTTAACTACTTAATTTAAGTTACATTAATACTAAGTAATAGAATCATTGACTGCATTGTTACCTTTTTCATTATTTTTATGAAATAAATAAAAAATGAAGCTGACGTATCAGAAATAATAGCCGCGTGGATAGATTCACCAGGTTAAATACGAGTAACACTTGCCGAGGTTGGTTTGTGATCATCTTTACATACCGAGACTCCTCCTAGCCTCGGAAAATACGTTAAGCTGTTGGCCCCGGCTTTCATTCGTGGATCTTTGACAGTCGATACGGGTCGTCAGAAACTCGAGAGTCTAACAACCAATCTTACCACGGGGTACCGTATCATCCAGTTCTGGGTTGTGAAGGTCTGATAGGCAGTCGCTTCATATAAAATACTGGTATACAGCTAAATCCAGTTAGACTGAAGGCCGACCCCAAAATAATTTTTGGAAAAGGTTAGGCAGATGATAGGTTTATATTTTATTTAAATATAGTAATTTTACGTTAAAGGTTACGCAGTGATATTAATTTCAAAGAGACGCCTAGCATACAAATATCTAGTACGATGAACCTCAAAATTAGTTGATCTACAAATAGGCCACATACCTGCATACTCAAAAGCGGGAAATTCTGTTATTACCGTTCAAATTTTATTGTTACTACTTGTTACTTGAGGTCAGGCTGGTTTTCGCAACTCGACGCTTTTGCGCCTATTTTGCGTACTGTGAGCCTGAAGCTCTACTACTGCCAGTTAAGCTTCCGCAAGAATGCTAGCAGTCTCTTGACATTGACGCAGATCTCTGGAAGCGTTCTCAGACTTCCGAGATGTAGATGTAGAGTAGCGGTGCTACTCCTGTGCACTCCAGTAATACATGGGCTGCTGTTTCTTCCTCCGCTACGCAGTGTCTGCATGGCGGGCTGCCCGTGACACCTATGGTGAAAAGATGTTTGTTATAGTTACCGTGACGTATTGTGTTACTAGCTGTTGCCACTTTTTATAGCCTTGGTTACTCCTCTTTACATCATAATATTTGCTAGGGAGGGGTACCGTCAAAATCGGCCCAGACAGTCAGAATTTAGAGATTAGCCTAGGGATATCGATGGACAGATATTGGTGTATATAAGCATTTAGTAAAAAGTGTAAAGGTAGGCCTCGTTCGCAAGAGAATTTAATAAGCTTCGCGTTAAAACCAGAGATTGGCTGAAGTCGCGAGTTCGGTAAGCTCAATTCGATTTAAAGTCCAACGGTAAACGTCGAAAGTCCAATAGTGCTTACGATTTCAAATGAAAAAATACATTGGTCTATCGTCAATCTATTTGTGTCATTTAAACGTTTTATCACTGCGCGGTGAAAAAGCGCTCCTTCTAACGGTGCCTTACAATTTCAGTTATGATCGGTGATTACTCAGTTCCCAACCTCATTGGTTACATCTAAGAAATTGCAAGAGGTGATCGTTAAGGACCACGTGAAAAATCTAAACTCCGATAAAACCCGTGAAAATCTGATTCATTATAATACTAAAATCCACGTAAACGTTAGAAAACAATATTTAAGTGGACACTGCTGAAGTCAAAACTACGCCGAGAAATGCTCACAGGAATGTTTGGTCGTTCGCATTCAAATCAATTGTCGATCGAGATTGAAATCTGATTTCTCTCTGTTTTGAAGTTAAGGTATTCTATTGAAAATGAGACTTGAGTTATACATGTATACAAGTTCTCATGTTTATCAGTTGTCTATCTAAATTAAGTTCCAAAGGAATACGTCTTTATCTTCGAATCTATACAGGGTGTATTTTGAAAAACGAAGAGGTATGGTAGTGTAGGCGTGGCCTGACATGATAGAAGTGAAAAAAACGCGAAATATTTTTTTTCTTTTTGGTTGTCTTTTTTAACTTTTTTGTGTATAATCTCCGGTCAGCGTTAGTTCATAGCGTGTATGCATACATCGCGCGCATTCGAAATACATAGGTAAGTGCTAAAATTTTCTTTAAAAAACGTTCATGATGTGATGTGTCAAGATGTAGACATGTAGATCAGGGTTGTTAAAGAAAACGTCTTCTCGATCTGAGGTCCCATTTATTAATAATTCCAGAAAGTACATAATATTTCATATTCACAATGTATTGAAACAGTTGCGCAATTATATGTCAAAATGCTTACTTAGCAAGGTGTAAAGGTAATTACACATAAAATAATCTAAAGACAGTTACTCACTACACTACACCATCCCCCTTAGTGAAAAGAAAAAAAAACAAACCTAGATTATTATTATTATTTAAGTACTAAACTTTCTTTTTTTTTTTGTTTGGTTTTTTTTTTACTAAACTCTAATAAACTTATGCTAACTGCGGTATCTTATATAACTTAGTTCTATCCTTATGTACTATAACATGCTTACCATCTAAATTTATTTTAACATTAGGTTCCTATTGTGTTCTGTCAAATTTCTGCCAAATATGATCAGATCGTCGAGATAAACGATACATTTCTCATAATTGAGACCTGACATGGCAACAGACATTAGCCTACTAAAAGCAGATGGACTAATTTTCAGCCCCATGGGCAATCTACACATTTGATATTGGCCTTTGTCGGTGGTGAATGCAGTATACTTTCTACTCTCCTTTGATAAATTAATACTAATTATATTATAATATAAAATCATTGCGGAACCCTAATCACGCGTTTCCTTAGAATTGAAAAGTCATATTTCGCTGACGCGGCGTTACAACTCTTCGGCGAGGTCATGTGCACATATTACGAACACTTTTAATTATTGAGTTATAACTATTCATCATCATTATCATCATCATATTCCTCATTATAACTTTATTTATTCTCCATAAATTCCTACTTTCTCATCATACATTTTCATTGGGTTTCACATAATATTTATAACCCTTACTTTATATCTTTACTTTTATTCCTTTAGTTTATTTTTCGACCTATACAGGCTTCATATAATGTAGGTACTAACTTCATTTATTCATCTTATTTTCTAACTCTTTGCATACTCAAATACATTTTATTTATTTATTCTTCGTATATTCCATTATTCTTAAACATTCTTATAACATCTTTTAACATACTATACTCTCTTTCTACATAACTTGTGGTCATCATTTAAGTCTCTTTAGACTCCAACATATCTCACGGAGGAAATCTCGTTCACACCATGATCGAATGGAAGGATTTAACACACAATTTTTAGACAATTTAAATGTCTCCTACTCCACTATATCAACATTTCTATCAATGTCTCCCCTTTTATTTCTTTTCTATACCTTATTATTTATTCTCAAAATAATCCTAAAACTCTCACGAAAACGTCTCGCGTTTAACATGATCAAGTATTTGGACTATAATATTTCATAAAAACAACTTCTAAAATCTCGTCTCTATTAGTTCCATACAATAATTCTTTGATATTTTAAGCATTTCCAATCGACGGGCGGGTGATCAGTCCGTTCGTCGAAGGAAGTGTTATTTAACAAAGCACTTTATATTATATATTTTTGTCAATTTATTATTTCCTACTTTTTTTATTTATCGAAATAATGCGTTTGCAGCCACATTATTCGTAAATTTAACCAACTCCTTTTTAATCATAACTACTTTCCATATTCACCACTTTCCGGTTAAATGCATAATCAATCTACACAATTTTATAAATCAAGAAAATCTATGAATGTCATAAATATAAGTTGAATCTTAATTTATGTAACTCATAACTAATTTCTTCAAAATTACTCATCGAATTCCATTTTTTTTTTTTTTTTAATTTTATTTTATATTAAATTAAAGCATGAGAAAAAAAAATACATCTATATTATTTTATATTAATGGCTAGGATGTAGTCAAGTAACACAAGAATGTACTACGTTGCATTAATAAGTGTAGTATTACTAACAAAACATACACGAGGCTTAAAACACCATAATATGAATATTAACTAATAAAATATTGATTTTAATGACAATTTTCTCTAGCTATACTTAAATTATTATAAAAGATCATAATATTATAATTAGGCTATTTTTTTATACTTTAATCTACTGTAGTTAACTATTTTTGATTCTGTTAAAATATTCCTTAATTTCTGATACACATTTTAATAATATAGGCTAAATATAACGATAAAAAAAAAATATACCTAGTGCTCGATCAAGTTAAGAAAGAGTTGGGCCAATTTTTCTCTTAAATCTCCCAGCACCTTTCCTCTGGACCTTCGACACCATCACCTCCCGGCGCCCTGGATCTGGCAGGGTCGCCATGTGATGTGTCAAGATGTAGACATGTAGATCAGGGTTGTTAAAGAAAACGTCTTCTCGATCTGAGGTCCCATTTATTAATAATTCCAGAAAGTACATAATATTTCATATTCACAATGTATTGAAACAGTTGCGCAATTATATGTCAAAATGCTTACTTAGCAAGGTGTAAAGGTAATTACACATAAAATAATCTAAAGACAGTTACTCACTACACTACAATGAGATAAATAGTTATATGCATTATATAATATATAAATATTACATTATCAGGCTTAAATCTTTCAAAGCGTCCCAAATACAGCCGGTATATAGTAGTAGTAGTAATAGTAGTACATAGTAGTATTTCGCATGGATTTAAAGTTACTCGATTAATCCTTACTAAAAGAAAGCATGGATATTTATTACGCAAAAACTACTCGACGAATGACGAATCATCATTAAACTTTGTACACATATTCTGGGAGGTACTAGAAGTAAAATGTGATACTTTTTATTAAAAAAGGAGATTTTTTTTGCTAGCGCGGGCGAAGCCGTGGGCAATAGCCTGTTTTTAATACAATAATTCGTCATGATTATTCCGAAATAGAAATTATCAAAGATCTGTGAAGTTCACCGACCCGTGCTGAGCTAACTCATTTTGTGTAACCTCTGTGTAGAAGCTGGCGTGATTTTCATAAATATATAGTTCACAGCAATAGAACTTAAACTTCGCTTAAGCAATATAAGAGTTTCATTTTAAAACGAATGTACTTATCGCATTATTCTTATTAGTATTTGATAAATTACGCAAAGGTACTTATAAGAAATGTGTATGTAGCTCAATAAAACCACTAAGTTTAATGAAGAAATAAATGTATGTAGTTTAATGTCGTTAATGTAAACATTATTAGGTACTATTAGTTATAGGTTAACTTAGCATATTGTATAACATAACCTTTTACATTAAATGGGCTATTAAATGCAAAAATATTGTGTCAGAACTATGTTTTCTTTTATTGGAGTTTACTCCTTAAGAATCGATTTTCATATATAAGGCGCCCGGTATGAGAAAAATCCGAGGGGTAAAACCAACTGAACTAACGAAAAAGTGTCACGTTTTTGGTGCGGTTTCTAATTTAGCTGTGAGTGTATTGAGACGTACATAGGGTATGCTGTATAGGCGACTATACCTATATACTATATGTTATTGGGCTTGTTTGTTTCTATTAGTGTCGATGTATTTATATTGCTATTTTTTTTTGTTATAAATATCAATAATTAACATTGTAATTGTGAAGTTATAATTTTTTCAGATGAATAAACTTTTTTTTGCGTATGGTTAGATACTCGTACTTGAGGAGTGAACTCCAGTCGTGCGTCGGAGCTGACACACACACATTTTTCATTTTTTATTTATGCGTTCATATACTATATAAGTAATTCACGTCTTGATGATTATGATAATGAAGATGATGATAATGAATTTGATGATGACGTGATGATGATGATGATGATGATGTTCATGAGTAGTTATGGGAGCCTAAAGCCTAATATTTGTCGGGTATGTTTGTACGTGCGTTTGTTTATTTGGTTAGCACTCCGCCACAACGGTTAGAACTACTTTAATTACAACGCCATGTTGGAATCCTTACGTTACTATACTGATGTATTTGTTTGTTTTCTTCGTTGCAATAGCTAATATTCGAGATTAAAACCGAGGAACGTAATTGCCCTGTTGCGTCTCGAAGAAATTAATCAAAAGCTCAAATAAATTGATAAGAAACTAACGAAATATAATCTTAGTTCAAGCGATGAAGCCGATTTGAAAAAACAAATTATTTTAAAATTTGTGTCAAAAAAATTCATACACATTTTTTTGCTTTTTAACATTATTCCTTCAGGTGTGAGGTTTTTGATAATTCTTTAAAAAAATAGTTTCTTTTTAATGCATTTGAATATTTTTTTCATTAACTCACAAATTGTAAACCACCTGATCTAACTAATTTACGACCCCCTTAATTTAGTATTATTAGCCTGCATAAGATGCATAGCATGGTTTTGATTGTCTTTAAAAGTAAAAAAATATCGTAATAAATAATATTTAATATAGATTTTAAATTACACTGTTATTATTACACAAAAACTATTTAAACGTTTACCATGTTTTTAACATTTATTTCGCGGTACTCGATATTTCGATTTTCGGTGAGCGACGGTGGTCCAGTGGTGGACGGACTCGGCCTCTTATGCGAGGGGTTCCGGGTATGATCCTGACCCGTCCGTGTGTGCCTTGCAATGGGTTTTTCTAAATTTCTTAAGTGCACACGAGACCATCGTTCGCTCACCGGTAAAGGAAAACATCGTGAGGAAACCTGCATGCCTGATGAGATTGAAAATTCTTTGAAGGTATGTGAAGTTCACCAACCCGCATTGGGCCAGCGCGGTGAACTATTGGCCCATTACCCTCCTCGCCTGATTTCGAGGAGGAGACCCGTGCCCAGCCGTGGGACATATAAGGGTTGATACTTTACTTTTTTTTTTCATTTTACTCGATATTTCGACTCTAACTAATGTTTGTTCACGATACTCATGGTCGTATTATTTACAAAAGACTTGATACTTAGACTTGATAATATAGTCCCTTGTTACGACACATTTCCTAAGAATATTATGTCAGATGGTTTATTTGATTGATGGGTCTTTATCTGATAGTCACCACACCCTGTATACACATCGTTAATTGTGCTCATACGAGTAAAGATCGTAGGCTAAGCTGTATGTACTATAAGGCTGTATTACGGCGGTTTTCAATATCCTATCTATCTTAAAATTTTCTTATCGATCTTAAAATTTTGACAGATTTTGTAAGAAAATGTGTCAAAATTTCAAGATAGATAAGAAAATTTTAAGATAGATAGGATATTGAAAGCCGCCGTTAGTGTATAGTATGGAAGCTTGAAACATTAAGAAGATAGATATTACGGTGTTACGCATTGTCAGCTTATATGTAACAGAATAAGTAAGATTTACTTTTATATTTTTTAGAATTTAGAATTAGTTTTATATTATTTGTAGTATATAATAAATAATATCCAATAGATTGAGGGCCTGTTTCACAATCTTCAGATAAGTTCCCAATAGGCTATGGGCAACATATTTGACAGATAGAGTATGGAGTATCTGTCAAATATGTCCCTATAGCCTATTGGGAACGTATCTGGAGATTGGGAAACAGGCCCTGAGTCGTGACTCTGACAATTTATCGTTGGTGATAAAAACCTCAGAATAAATAAACAGATAAGATAAGACATAATAATTACTTTGCTCTTTGTTCGTTTTAAGAGACGTCCTAAGTATTATTAAAACTATTAAAAACGGTGCATATATTTTAGCTTTGTCTACGAATTTCTTGTTCAGTCTGGTAAACATAGTAAAATGGTATCTCCTTAATAGACATGTAAAAACAATCACGTTACTTCCAAGTCTTAGAAATTTCGTGAAAAGCACATGTAAACGCAGATCCATATCAAGTTGCAAAATCGTCTACGACCGTTTTTTCCAGCGCTTTATATAAGTCGAGATCGTCCAGTAACCTCTGCGCCATTCGGAATCTTGCAACTGCAGTACACTGACCTCGTGCGTACGAGAGAGAAGGACGGCTGGAAGTAGGTCAGGGCCCCCCTCTCAGGGGGTGGGCCCACTCCACAACCCACCCTCGATCGACCGCCAAATTCTAACGCATTCCCATACATGAAATATGTTTTTTGTCAAAGACTTAAACATTAAATTACATTCTTTTAGCTTTAACAAGTGCATTTATTGGCCAATCTTCAAATATATAAGATTTAATTTGTAAGCTTAGTTCTTTTGTTTCTTTTTTTTCTCTTGTACGATTTTTTTTTACGATTAGACATTATGTTATTACTAGAGTACATATAAAGCTCATATATATTTTTTTTATAAATACACATGCTTTTTAGGCTTGAAATAATATATTTTAATTATACTAAAAAAGTGGATCATTGAAACTAATGACGGAGCTATGATTTTTGGATTATTTTTTGGAGTTAATATACTAAAAAATCTTGATTGTATTTTGGTAATATTTTTAAGGTAAACTTAATTAAAAATAACAAATGAAATCCTAAGGCATTTCACTTAAGCTATTAAAGTAACAACTCAAAACCTGTAAAAATGATGCACCTTATTTCAAAATCAAAGTCAAAAATTTTATTCAAAATAGTACCATCAAAGTATCTTTTCGAACGTCTATTGAGTCTAACACCGGTTCCAAAGCAAACCCACTGAGAAGAACCGGCAAAACAAACTCAGACTCAAATATCAACATTTGTGCTAAATATAGTGTACAGATCTAAGTGTTGACCTGTCTAGAGTCCTTAGGGCCTTAATTTAATGAGCTGTATAAACACCCACCTGTACAGTTGAGCTATTATAAAAGAACAAAATTGCGAACGCCTCTCACATGTTTTCTGTGCATTTTTCATTGTGTAAAAGCTTTGTGCACGCTTTTTGTGAACTATCCTTTCTGTTATGCTTTGTAATGGGAATATTTTTATAAGCTTGCATATTTTAGTCTAGCGACTGTTTTTGATTAATTGCATTTTAATGAAACATTTACTTCATTTTAATGTATAGGTATTTGATATATTTACAATTTATGAGCATAGGATGCGAGTGGATTCCCTGAATCTTGGCGTTTATTAAGGGTGGCTTATGTTCAGCCGTGGATGCATAAAGGCTGATGATGATGATGATGAGTATAGTGTTACTGCTTTCGAACCCTCATTTTAACTTAGCCGCTAAGACGATCATAAGTGATCATTATAAAGATCCTATATGTGAAATTAAACAATAAAAATAAAAAGTTTTAATTGCCCATTTATTACTTTATAATAAAACTTAATTATTATTATTATTTTTGCGACGATGCGTCCAGTGTGTCTCGGCCTCTTGAGCGAGAGGGTTCCGGGTTCGATCCTGACTCGACACTGATCCCCGTGTATACCTTTGTGGGTTTTTCTAAATTTTTAAGATCCCTTAACACGTGAGCATCGCTCGCTCATTAGTGAAAGAAAACATCGTGCGGAAACCTTCATGCCTGAGATTAAAAGTATTTGAAGGTGTGTAAAGTTTAATTACGGCATGATACCTTCCTCGTCTGATTTCGAGGAGAACCGTGCTCAGCAGTGGGACATATTATATAGATTGCTACTTTTATTTATAACAAGCGTTTTTATAATAAACTAGCCGTTACACGCAGCTTCGCCTGCGTCAACTTAGATCCCCCGTTCAAATCACGGCAACATGATTTATTTTCTTGCGTGTTATTTTGATTTTGCCATATCTCCTAAAGTATTCATTTAATTTGCATGTTATAAAGGGGAAAAATAATCTTCATGAAGTGCTCAACCCTACTAACTAATTTAAGCTGATAAGGATTCGTACCGTATTTGTGTAAATAGCTTTCAAAATATCGCGTTAAAATTGCCTATTTTTTAAAGTATTAAATGGATATAGTATGATATCCCTAAGAGATAGATATATGCCATCGCGGACTTTTTTGTAAACTTGTTTAAGATATACAATTCCACCATACATTATTTTGTTATATCTCAAAGGGTTAAGGCAGCGTTTTCGTTGAAAACTCCCAGGCGGCCTTTTTTCCGAAACCTCCAACAATTATTGTTATATCTAAGCCAATGTATATAAAACCTTAATAAATTATATACAAAAACCTTTTTCTTGAATTGTCCTATCTATTAAAAAAAACCGCATCAAAATCCGTTGCGTAGTTTTAAAGATTTAAGCGTACAAAGGGATATAGGGACAGAAAAAGCGACTTTGTTTTATAATATGTAGTGATAAAGATTATCGAAGTGTAACATTAAAATAGGTGAAGTTTTTTTATATAATATAAATGAGATATGAATACTTAGCGCACAACTGAAATTTCTTAAAAAATTATGAACAATGATAAAGAGGAAAACACATAAGATATCAAGTCGTAAAATAGTAAAGTTATCTCTTTATCCTATTAAATAAAAGTCCTTGAAACTTCTTCACTTCAACTATAATAATAAATGCACGAAGTTTATAAAACAGCATTATTCCTTGGGAAGAATAGTTTTGCTGTGTACTAGATTACTAGTTTTCTAGATAGATTCCAATGAAATGCAGTCAGGCTAATATCATTCCATCATCATCAGCCCTTATCCGTCCACTGCTGAACATAGTCCTCCTCGACCGATCCCTTGCCACTCGCATCCAACGCGGACCTGCCACTGTACGGAGATCCTTTTCTCACCTGGTTAATGGCCGACCAACACTTCGTCTACCTAAACGCGGCCTCAACTCTCGAACCTTAATGGCCCATCGGCCATCCGTTCTTCTGAGTGCGTGACCAGCCCAGGCTCAGGCTAATATCAGATGCAGTTATTTTAAATTTTATAAATACGGAAATGTGAAAACATCTAAACGGATTTTGATAAAACTTAGCAGTGTTGTAGCCTGTATACCAGAAAAACACAAAGGCTACATTTTTAAACGACTTCAAGGAAGGAAACGTTTCTCGATTCGACCGTATATATGCTTTTTTATCCCGAATAATTCTCAGTTCTTACGAGAATTACTTTACATTTTGAAAGCAGTATTAAACGAAGTGTCACATTAACAACCATTCCCAATTCAATTTTATTATTTATCCTTAGATACGTTTCTTTTGTCTCTTTTTAGGAAGAAAATACATAAGCTGTTAGTAACTTGTTCTTAAATCTTCAAAACCACTTGTTTTGAAGCTTTAAGAACCAGTTCAAACTTCACGCAGGAAAAATTGCGGGCGCCGGCTAGTATACTATACACGTACATAAAAATAAGTAATGTCTGCTTCAAAAACATTCACATCACGTTAACTTAGTCTCGTTGTAAATTCGTAAGATCTTGGGTTAGGGGTACTAGGAATGGAATTAATTTAAGAAATTATTTATGAGCGACGATGGTTCAGTGGGTGCGGGACTCGGCCTCTTGAGTGCGAGGGTCGGTATTCGATCCTGACCCCTCGTGGTGCCTGAAAATGGTTTTTCTAATTTACTAAGTGCACCCCAAACACAAGACCATTGCTCGCCCATTGGTGAAGAAAAAACATGGTGAGGAAACCTGCATGCCTGATGAGGTTGAAATTCAAAAGTCTTTGAAGGTATGTGAAGTTCACCAACTCGCACTGGGCCAGCGCATCGGTGAACCACTTATACAGCAAAACTGTATCACGGAAGATACAAGGAGGATAGAGAGCAGATCGCATCCAAATCACCAATACATTACCTAGCCCTCCAAAACTAATAGGTAGGCTAAGAAGCTAGTTGCAGAGACGTTTATTAAATACAATTTAGCTCAGCTCTTAGTTCTAATGGATTGAACGTGGTCAGGTGAAGTTATTTAATGGAACCGCCTCCTTGAGAACTTTTTAAGATTAAATTTGTTAAAAAGTCGAGCGGGATGTATTTATAGGGTAGGAGGAAAGATACTTCTTTGCTATAAAATCGATTATTGCTGTTCACAGTAAACCATTACGTCTATGAAAATGTTCATTAGAATTTAGGCGAATATTATAGGCAGGATTTTAAATTAGTTGCTTACGACGTTACATACCATACATAGTCTTTCATATGGACGGGCACTGCCAATTTCAAGTAACAAAAAATGTTAAAAGCTCATATTATATAGTGATGATACGTGATGACCCCTGTGGCTCAATGGTTAGCACGTTGGCGCTTAAGCCGAGAGGTAGAGGGTTCGAATCCCGCCAGGGAACAAAAAAGTTTATGTTCCTGCGTCAGAATGTATATTAAATATGTGTATAATATGATAAAAATATGAAATATATGTATTTCCTTTGTTTGGTATCCGTAAGTTCTTAGGAAACTTACCACGTGACCAGCTTACGTGGTGTAACAGCATCTATAGACTATTATTATTAAAAATCTTTTACTATAAGGGATAAGATGGTACAGAGCACGCGGGCTCATGATGATGTGAAGCTGAAGCATTCAGCTGTGAAGTGTGAACTTTATTGACCACTTGAGGATTTGTAATAGAGTCACCAGACCGAATGATTGCGAGATGTCCATTAGATAAAGGATAGGGGATAGTGCTTTGCGATTAGGGGATAAGGGATAGGGAAAGGCATAGGCGACAACAACGTCGTTGTGATTATCCCTGATTAGTTTGCCGATTGTTGAACCGATTGCGAAGTTGAATTTTGGTTTCCGTTATAATTAAAATATTATCTCAGAAGAAAATTTATTCACTTAACAAGCTTAGTTGATCTTTTTCTATATTAATAATTTCGTGCAGGGTTACGATAGACTCGATCAAAACCTTACCTGTATAATAAAAGATAAAAAATTAAAGATTTCGAGTCGACAACATATATCCGCAAAATTCGGATTGTCGAGTATTTTGTTAAATTCTAATGGTGCTGACAGACAAATCGCAGCCATTAAAATGCAATGTCATAATCGCATATTGACCACTCTAGCGAAACCATGGATGTAGTATAATAACAGGATGGCTTACTCGGAAAAAATGTATTTACGAAAGTGAACACTAACTCAACGCATTAAGTATTATATTCTAATGGGCATTACACAGATGCTGATCCGAGCCGAGCGGGATAGCAATATGTAGGGAGTGTGTCTCGTTCTTTTATCTTGCCAGCTTAAAAATGTATTTTATTTAAAATTTTGGCTGATCAAAAATTTCATCGAAAAAAATTATCTTTTTAATATTATTTTGACAATTGTATGTCAGGAAATTGTAATTGAATTTATTTATTTAAATATATTTCCAATTCAAAAAGAAAACATAAATTATTATTTTGCTTATTTCTTTTATTTCTTATGGTAGCCCAGTTAAGTGTCATCTTGACATTTTGTATTGTAATGGTTGCTATGGTTACTTAAATAACATAATTAGTAAATCAAACTACTATGGTGACCATGATTTTTTGGAACGAAGTTCCTTACGGCAGGCTTGGAGGGGAATAATAGCAATCCGAAAAGCAATGGTCAGAACGTGAGACAGAGTGACTCCGTACTAAACTTCCCACGTTCTTACTTATTTTAATCAGTTTGAATCCATGGCATCTTTAGTTGTTTTGTAATCTTAATTCAACAATGCGTTATTATGAGAGTAAACCTAAGATTTGCAGTTAATATTTTGGGATGATAATGATATCTCGACCACCTGATGACGGATTCCCGTCAAGTATATTATACCTGGAAGTATTAGTATTATATATTTCGTAATTCATCTACTATTCTTCAGATTTTAACCATTGCTAATGTTGTTATTTTCGTTTGTAAGTATAATACTTGTGTCAGAATTTTCAAGCACCCTAAATGCATCTAAGCTAGCTTGCGATATCTGCCGGGGCTAAACGCGCCTTTTGAAGAACTTAAAAACTCGAGATTTATAATATTATGGCAGTCGTGGTAAACTCATGCAGCGCTTAAAATTGCATACATCAAGTATGTACTGGTAGAATATCAACCTTACTGCAATTAAAATTTTCAATTTTTGTAAGACAAATTTGAATTTGTCCCACATGTCAAAATCTTATTGTCACCTTATAAGAAAGGGACACACTCCTTAACACTGGCTATCTCTGTCGGCTCGTTTTTCTGTTACGAGTTCGCGGTCCTGTTATATATTATTACGTCCATTAGCGAAACTGTCACTGATATTATTTTTTGTGTTATTTAAGGCATTAGTTTGTAAACTATCAGCCACGAGACGTCAAGGAGCGCAGCTAGTCCAAATTTAACGCGAGCGAAGCCGCGGGCAACAGCTAGTATTTACTTAAACGCTTCATTGGAGTTCTTGTCACTAATGTTTACGTGGAACTCATAAAAATATTTAGCCTCACATTTGACAGTCTATAACAATAAGAGAAAAAAAAAGTCTACCTATATATTCGTACTATCTCCACCGTTTCTCATATTTTCTACAACATATTGCAGAAGAAAAAAAGATGTCTCTCTAGAAGAAAAATAATGGCTTGGATATCTCTTTTCTCATTTAAGACCACAGAGCTTTTAACGTTTTTCTTGCCAGATTTATTGATAGTGATTCTATTCTATGACACTCTATTTTGAGTGAATTTTTATGAACCTTAAAAATAATAAAAGTGGCCGGCAAGGCCTTGCCGATGCTACTAATATGAAATCAAAGTTACTAACAACAAACAATTTCTAAGCTGCCAATGTTCTTTTTAGGAAAATGGCCGCGCGGCGCCGGACCTGACGGCTTCGCCCGGCCGCGCCCCGCCCGGCCCGCCGCAGCCCCCGCGCGCCAACCATGCGCCGCCCTGCGTGCTGCAGCCGGACTTCCGCAAGGTAACGTCTTAGTTCCTTTGTCTATTACTATATATTCCAGTGAAAATGTTCTTAGACTCCGTCAACGTCATCATCATCATCATTGTCATCGTCGTAATCATAATCATCAACGTCATCATCACCATCATCATCATCATAATCATTAACATAACTATCGTTATCATAATCATCGTCATGCTAAGTTCATTGCTTAAAATGAAAGCTCATCGAACGTCAATACGCTGAATGAATTCAACTAGTTGTTAGTGGCTGAAAATCTTTCCACGTGAGATCATAGTCAATAAAGTATGACTTTATTAATCGGTGCAGGTGACCTGATTTCTGCCATTTTAGTATATCCTTCGTATAATGTCGGCTAATTTCGTTTTTGACGTAGTCTATGGCTTCAATCTGGGAATTCTGTGGCAGTGTGGCTCTTCATAATTGGGTCACAGGGGGTCAACGTCGTACCGGGAGATCTGGGTGTGACCCTGACCTGTATACCAAGACTTACCCAAGTACAAAATATTGTGGATTTTCTTACACAGATTAAATATTTTAATGACGAATTTGTATTTAGTACCTACCATTAAAATTAATAATGAACTTGAAGATAAAGAAATAGGAATATCAAGTTTTTCAACATCTGACTTTTTATTTTTATGAATTATTTTTAATTACAAAAAAATGATGTGAAAACCAGGCAAAGATGATGATGATGAGGATATTAGAGAAATTTTTACGATCTAGTTTGTGCTAGACAAAAAATGACTTGACTGTTCATTGTTATCTGCAACCGGGTCAAACATTTTTTAGCATATTTTTATCACAATAGAATATTTTCATTAGGATTTGAAACGATTGAAAGTGATTGTTACTCTATAATCTTTCAAACATTTTTTTTAAATGAATTCAACTGATATAGAGTAAGCTTGCCTCTTCGTGCGCCGCGGTGTAGGTGCGCCTTTAGTCATGAAAGTGTTAGTTAACTCTGACAAAGAAACCATTTTAAATATTTTTAATAGTAAGATTAGTAAGAAAAATGTAATATTGTAGGTGTCCGGTGTCAGCAATGAAATATTCAGGCAGATTGAAATGGTGGAGAATGATCATGATGCGACAACGGCTGCAGCACTTGAGGTGAGGAAATATATTTGTAAGGAATAAGGTTCTGCTTAAAATGCCTTCTGTCTTTGATATCTTCCGCGATGATTTTGCTAACTTAATTTTTTTTTTTTTAGTATTTAATTAGTTTCAATATTTTATATTACTACATTTATATTGGAAATTATTATCTAATTCAGGTTTGCAAGCATTATTTTGAAATTGGTACCAATATTACATTGGTTCAGTAATTTTCTGAAGATACTGGAGAACATGAAGACTTCAGGGAAAAAAATGTGAATAAAAGAAAGCATTTTGATTTCTACTACGATTCATACTTACTTATTTATATTTGCGATTTCTAAAGGAAATTAGATGTTTTCCAGGAAACGTAGCTACTGAGTATATTCCCGATAATATTGGTTATTACGTAAAAGCAAAAGTGGTAGTACATAAAATATATATCCTTTTTGGCTGCTTTCCGCTGAGTGACATATTTACGAATATTATAGCTAAAGTAATTCTGTTTTTCTGTCTCTTTTTTCACACCTTAGCCACTGAACCGATTTGGAAGAAATTTGCAAAAATTGTTTGTGACCGAAGAAAGGACATAGGATAGTTCTTGTCCTGGAAATCTTACGGTATAAGATACATATACAGAAACAGCGACGATGGTCCAGTGGTGGATGGACTCGGCCTCTTATGCGAGAGGTCCGGGTTCGATCCTGACCCCTCCGTGTGTGCCTTGAAATGGGTTTTTCTAATTTCTAAGTGCACTCCAAACACGAGACCATCGCTCGCTCACCGGTGAAGGAAAACATCGTGAGGAAACCTGCATGCCTGATGAGATTGAAAGTCTTTGAAGGTATGTGAAGTTCACCAACTCGCACTGGGCCAGCGTGGTGAACTATTGGCCCATTACCCTCCCCTGATTTCGAGGAGGAGACCCGTGCTTAGCAGTGGGACTGAAAGGGTTTTACTTTACTTTTACTTTACTTTACAGAAACAGATGCAGTAATACCTGAGCTACGCTATAACATTTATGTTTACCAAAATTTTGTGTTTATAATACAAAAACAATTACTATGCAGTGTTAATATTACAAAAACAATTACTATATCTAATAATTTAAGCCGCTTGGGAGTTTAAATTAAAAACGCTGCCTAATTTCCTTTGCAGATTGACCTTACAATAAACGTAAAAAAAATGATCATGATCAATCTGGATGTGATGGACACATCCAGATTGATCACGCGGGCGAAACCACTGGCAATAGCTAGTAGGCGTACATTCATCATCATCACTGGGGATACGGCTGTGAGTGGGAGTTAAAGCGGTTAAAACTGCGGGCAACAGTTGCTTATAATCATAATAATATATTGGAATGATTCAATATTTTGCTTAAATGCTTAGGACGGTACTGAATCTATAAGATCTCATGTAATGATGCAGGGATGGCAGTTTTATGATGCTCCTCGCGTCTTAAACGCATAACCGTTTAATATCCTATACTAGTATTACGGTATAAATTTCAACTTCCTAAACTGATGTATTAGTATTAATTTCATCATATTCTTTGTCTGCTTTAGAAAGTGCTTTTCCAAAATCATTTATTTAAGATCCGGAGTGATAATCTATATTTTCCCGCGGAAAATTTTGTCTCCGCTAGTTTCATGCTATGTATAATTGTTATAGAGATGCAAATGTCGATTGTAGTGTGGTAATAAATTAACACCCATTGTTAATTTATTAACACAGTGTTCAAGTACTTGGCTAACTAATGAAACAACACTATGCAAAGAACGCACTATCTATGCGCTCCTCGTTTCAATAATTTGGGTTTGACAGACGCGCAGTGGCAGATTTCATTTAAGTGTTGTCTATGAATTGGTTTGAATTACCCTATGCGTTCGGAAGAACTGTGAGACCATAGTAGAGACCATTGTATTGTTTGTGAATACGGGTGTTAGAGTTAATTTATTTTTTACAATATGTTTAGGTATTGTTTTTTTTATATTTAAATGAATTGATTTTTTACAGGCGGTGGAACGACGCGGTGAGATGATTGTGAGAATACTAGAAATAAGGCAAGTCGGCAGAAACAACATTGAGGCGGCGAAAAAATTTTTTGCTCTACAAGTACGTATTTATCTTATCCTGATTTTGGTATGAAAAGTAACAATTAAATTGGCTAAACATCGACAATAATATTTATAATAACGAAAACTCATATAGACGTACTTATTAGAACTATTTATTTAATGGGCTCCTATTTATATTCAAGTATTGCAAGTAGATTTTAAAGTCCAATGTTCGAGATGAAATTTTTGTTACCGAAAAAGGTGATATTTGCATAAATCTAAAGCATTTCACGAGAGAATTTTCCAGAGAATCGCAAAGGTGATTGAAGCTCTTTGTGAGGAAATTTATGCATTATATTAGCATATATGTATTAATGGTACCTTCATTGACCTGTATACTAAACTCGTAACCCAGTAGAATCCGCTAAAAGAGGGCTCCAGACGGCCTTATTGTTCGATGTCCTAGATCGGGGAATGCAACGCAATCTAGACCAGCATTGTTGGGATGTGCACTGCCAGTTCTATATAATGGGAATCCCACCTTATTACCGACCTAAATATATTTGAGAGTATTTTTAAAACATTGTTCAATTGAAATACTTATTTTTTTCGGACATTTCAAACTTGGTACCTGGTTGACCGAGTATTTGCTAGGTTTTGTCTTGTTTTGGTATATCTAAAGGTATATCAAATAATATTATATAATAATATCTAATAGTTTATCTATCTACCCATAAATGTGATATGATATTTTTTCCCAAAAGAAGAAACTTGAAAAAAAGAAAAGAAATCGGACTAGAGACACGATTCTATTGGATTTGAAACTGCCTAATTTTCCAAGTGAGCTATTAAGACAGTACTTGACAGCGAAATTGAAATTCGTATTCTAATGATATTGTAGTGTTTAACCATTGCTTGATAACTCGAATAAAACGACATTTTCCAAAAATGTATTTAATTACATGCAAATTATTGGAGCCGTTTCCGAGACTCAGATTTCATATATACAAAGTTTAGAACCTACACTTGTACTACTACCCAGGTTACTACGAACAGTGACTAACTAGGAGACTATCTTCTAGCTAGTCTAGTAGCAGTAGTAGTAGCTAGTAGAAGTAGTAGTACGCAGATCTTATATAACATTCGAAGAGTTGGCTTCACAATAATACAACGTGAATTTTATTTTTTGCTCCTGGGCACTATTACACTTCTCCGGTTTTCTTAATTAGAAGTGGCTGGAGTTTATTGTGGGGATGGCAGATTCATTACGTCTCTTATTTGTACCGTTTAGTTGTATTACCCCTGAGTGAATTTATACGCGATATCCCACGATGATTTTTTTTGTTATAACATTCAATTCAAGCGGTAGAAGTGTTGTGTCGTGGATTGAATAGATACTATTATCGATTATTTCTTCCTTGTGAGTTGCTGTGTTTTGTAAAGGAGGTCAATACAGACATTATTGATACTATTTAAAACTTGATATTTACCATACAACATACCAATAAACATGGTAAATATCCCGTTCTAAATAGTTTAAATAATGAAAATAACCATGTTAATTTAAAGTACAGGAATTGTAACGAATGGTACCGATTTTTACCATAAAAATATCCAACGTATAAATGTTCTTAGGTCAGTGTCGATAAAGGAAAAAAATGTATTACATATTATGTTTATATTGTTGGTGTACCAGAAATAAATAAATAAATGGGTTACGCGAATCACTTATCACTAAGTCGTCTGCAATTTTGCTATGCAATCTACACTAATATTATAAAGAGGAAAACTTTGTTTGTTTGTTTGTTTGTTTGTTTGTTTGGTTGTAATGAATAGGCTCAAAAAGTACTGGACCGATTTCAAAAATTCTTTCACCATTCGAAAGCTACATTATCCACGAGTAACATAGGCTACATTTTATTCTGAAAAAACATAGGGTTCCGTAAGATATTTGGGTTTTTCGGACACAAGGTGTAAAAAATCAACCAGAAAAGTTACTTATTTTGCGTACGCTGCCTAAACTATAGAAGATAGAACCATGAAATGTTCTAATTAATTGAAGACCTTATAATTATCTACAAAAAAGTCCGCGACACACTATACCTATCTAAGTCCGGTGAGTCACAATAACCATTTTTTTTATTTAGAAATTTTGAATTTTTTTAGACTACATTTAAACGCGTTTATTTTACTCATGCTTTGGATCCTTATCAAAATAAATTATTTCATCACTAAGTACAGTTTATGTAGATAATATTTTGACTTTGAATGATTAAAATTGGACGTTTGGTTTTGAAGTTATGGCGAAATTAAAATATTACGATTTTTGCTGCACGGCGCGTTGGAAAATGGGCGTCATCAAGGGGTGCGCGTGCGAGTTTAGATATTAGTTATGAGTAAGGTTTGTATGTATGTTTGTAACGAATTTGCTCAAAAAGTATTTGTCCGATTTTGAAAATTCTTTCACCATTTGAATGCTACATTGTCACTTATTAATATAGGCTATTTTAATTATAAGAAAAAAATAAGGATCCCTACTAAAACTACAATAATGTTACCCAAGGTGTAAAAAGAATGCCTATAAAATATCTTTCATCGCATGCGCTGCGAAAACTATTGACGATAGAACAAAAAATATTTCACAATATCAAAGAACATATTAATATCTACAAAACATGTCGGGATAGCATGTATCTAACTATTGTAGTTATGTATAAAATCCGACCAAAATCAGATCAAGTTATTTATACCTTTGCCTTAATCCGTATCTAAATAAATGATTTCTCAAGAAAGGCCGTTTAAATGCCCGTAAATTACTTTTTAGTTTATTAAAATCGGAAATTCCGTTCGAAATATATTACGAATTTAATAAAATTTAAATAAAATTAATTCGCGGCTATGCCGTGACCGTGACGCGCCGTGACGCACCTGGGCCGGAGTACAGCCTACAGGAGAGGAGTTCTACTCAAACTGAAGAGTTTCTTCAGCTTTATATAATATTATTACTATATTAAGATATATAGCCAAAGAGTTTGTTTGTTTGAACGCGCTAATCTCAGGAACTATTGGTCGGATTTGAATGTTTCTTTCAGTTTTAGATAGCCCATTTATCGGTAAAGATATATCATCCCGCTAAGATCCCGTTGTGAATCTTAGTTAACGCAGGCGAAGCTGCGGGCAACAGCTAGTGATAAATAAATTCGATCTATTAAGGAATTAAAACATAATTATTGTACTCTCGTGATCATAGCTGAGCTGTAAAGCTAAAATATTAGTATTACGTGCATGTAAAGAAAGGTTTACATTACCTACATAATAATTTCTTTACCCAGGATGCTCGACACATAGTTCAACTGGTGGAGATCGTGAAAAGACCTGGTCAGACTCTTGGTCTGTACATCCGTGAAGGGGACGGTGGCGCGCGGACCGACGGAGTCTTCATATCCCGGATAGCACTCGAGTCAGCCGTCTACAACAGCGGCTGTCTCAAGGTCGGAGACGAGATCCTGGCGGTCAACCTGGTGGACGTGAGGCGCATGTCCTTGGACGATGTGGTCATCATAATGTCGATACCGAGGAGGCTGCTACTGTGCACTAGACAGAGAAAAGGTATTAATAAAAGTAAACTTTCTCT
The DNA here is from genome assembly GCA_905333005.2 of Lycaena phlaeas. Classification (NCBI taxonomy): domain Eukaryota; kingdom Metazoa; phylum Arthropoda; class Insecta; order Lepidoptera; family Lycaenidae; genus Lycaena; species Lycaena phlaeas. The sequence goes on from HG995173.1 coordinate 13,349,619, forward strand.
CTCTCTTCTCCCCGAAGAAGCCTCGTGCTTAAGCCCAATGATGGGCACGAGTCTCGGTCTCAAAATTAAGCGAGAAGGCGAGAACTTCACACGCATTCAAAGACCTCTTAATATAATTTAAGGCTGGTTCAAAAGTTTGCCACGATAGCTCTTTGACAGATAAGATTCGAAACGAAAACCTCTGAACCGATATCACACGACGAAGTGGTAGTAGGTTGATCATACATAACGGATAACAGATGGCAGCGTTTAGGTAAATGGAGTGTTAGTCCGCCATCAACCAGGTGGGAATACGATCTCCGAGCAGTGGCCGGTCAGTGTTGGATGCGAGTGGCAAGGGATCGGTCGTCTTAGCTTTCAGTATACGTGCAGCAGAAAGTATGAAGGCTGATGATGATATGCTAGTGGTGTTAGTTCGCGTCAGACCTTAGCTTAGTCCCATATAAACTGAATCTCAATGACAATAGCTAATGGTAAAACAATTGTGAAGGAAAATCAGGCCCCGGGTCGCCGTCGTTGCCGCGGGCGGAGCACAAGCCGCCGCCAGTGGTGGTGCTGAAGAGGGACTGCCGTGATGATGACGACAGAGACCGGGACAGGGTCGACGGCCTGTACTCGCAGTAAGTGGCTAAAAAACATAATCATGTCAATAGTTTTTTTTTACTTACCTACTGTATTTATATCTGTGGAAACCATTTCCTTTTATATACCCAAGTATAAATGAATGAAAAAATAAATGAACTTTTTTTTGTACAGGTTATTATTATTTTTTTGTTTTAAACATTTTTCTTTTTTCTAAGCTCATTTCGCAAATGAGTATGAACGAGTATGTACGTAAAAACATAGATTTGTTATGGTCTGTCTAATAATTATGTGTTTTCTCGTTTTTCTCTAAAAAAATAATAATAATTAGACAGACCATTACTACTACACTACTACACTTTTACTGTTAATAATATATTGTTACTTTAGAAAAAATGTCTCAAATTTGAATTCATGCGATTTTAACCATTACACAGTACTTATTTAAAAAAAATTTTAAATTATCGTATAACGTGCAGACGCACTTAAAACGTCTATCCACAAATTTACCATTTACATCCAAAAACTACCCAAAAGTGACTAAATATTTAATAAACTCAACTACTTGATATTCAGAGGATAGTGACAACATAAAATATTTAAACATAAGTTTATGGAAGTTTCGTATGGACGTGGGAAAAATAAATAAAACGAACATTTAACAACAGTTGCCAGATTATAATTTAAACAAGTTAATACATACATTAAATCGGCCCTTTTTACAAAAAAGTCCTAGGATTTATAAACCTTATTCAACGATAGTCAAAAATGTATTTTATGTATTAAACCACGACATAGAGATAGAGAAAAAAGGATAAAAAAATAAAAAAGGAACAGATAAAATAGAGAAACTCCACCTAAATTTTTATTAAAAAAAAACTTTATTGCGATCACACTCCACTAATTCAGTCTGTGCATTTTATAATGTAAATGTGTAGACTATAACGTACTTTGCATATTATTAGCAGGTCTAACTTATTTCTCTTATTAATTTAATAATTTATGTTCACTGAGAAACATATAATATTATAGTGAAATAGTGAAAATAAAAACTGGTATATAACACGGTCATAGGCCTTTTAGCTGTTGAAAATTAAAAGGCGGCATTGGTCATGTAGATTAAGAACTTTCAATTCAGGATATTTAGATTTCTAATGATAATAATATAAATGGACGTTTTTACACCACGTCAATCTGGTCCCGTGCTAAGTTCTCGAAGAACGTAAAGTTACGGATATCAGGCAACGGAAATACATATATTTAAGATTTTACTATATGATACACATATTTAGTACACACCTAGATCCAGGAACACAGAAACTTTTTACTCCCTGGTAGGATTTGAACCCGTTACCTCCGGCTTGGGCGCCACCGTGCTAACCATTGGTTAAACAGGGGTCAAAAAGTTTAAGAAGAAGACTTCGTCTGTAGTAAATAAGTAAAATAAATGACACATATAGATGTGAAACATCTATTTTTATTGACATTCAATTTTTTTGTACAGGCATGGCACTCTACGTTCAACCGGTGGTCCCGGTAACAGCGTGCGCCCGGTGGGAGACGGGAGAGAGGAGAGGAGTCGGCTCCAGCTGGGGACGCTCTCACCGGACTCCACTCCGTTGGACCTCTACTACAACTCCCGCCCGCCGTCCGATCACTCTACGTGGAGGTAATTTTTATGCTCACTGGATAGGCGTAAGGACAAATGAGCTTGTCAGAGCCCTCTATATATTCTAGCAAGTTCATCTCGCAATAGGCTAGTTATAACTGGTCAATCTATGTTGAGACATAATAATTTATAATGTTTATGCGAATTTCTCTCATTATAATGAAACAGATTTTACCAAGTTTTTATTAAATTTTTTACCAGCCTCCTCCCATCCTACATGCCCATAACCACGGCTTCCGCGACCATGGTTGCTGTAAAGTATAAAACGTTGAACATGAAAAAAACACACAACCGTACAACTAAAGGTTATGAAGATGCGTTGCCCTCCTTTTCCCTACATCCCAATGGAACACCGGAAACTCACAAGCCACAGGAAAGGTACAGCATAGCTGTCACTTTACGGAGGTGTTATGTGAGCGAGAGGTACCACGCCGGTCATGCCCGTGGGATGCGGCTGCAAAGCATAATGGCAAAATCTTTTACAAATGATTATGGTACCTGTCAAGAATTTTACTGGAGTAGCAATAAGTACCTAGTAGTGTATTAATGGTTATTTAATTCGCCTTTCCATCTACTTCAGCTACCGACCACCGCCGCCTGTGATTACGGAGCAGCCCAAGTCGGCAGCCGCGCATTTTGTGCCCTACGAGCGTTCGTATCCTAACACTTTGGAGAGTTTGGCGGAAAAAGTACACTCCTTCTACCCCGCGGAAAGCGCAAGGTATATATACGAGTATTTTACAATTACAAAGGGTAGATGATGAAATCAGAAATCGAATTAGGAATCGTTTATTGGCAATAATTCGATTTTTAAAATATTAGATAAACCGGTAAGAAAGTGGCACTAATTATCATAATTGGCTAATGTTACCCGTCAAATGGTAAGTCAGACTACCAATAAGGGCAGTATCATTTCACGGTAGGAATTAAAATATGGTTGTACCAATACAGACTGCCATCAGCTTGCTATATACTAATTTTGTAATCTTTAACTAGAATCAATAATAGGTTCGCAATATTTTACCTCACTTCACCTAGAATCTAGATCGTATTCATCATCATCATCACCATCATTATCATCATCATCATCATCATCATCATCATCATCAGCCTTTATCCGGTCCACTACTGAATCTCCAAATCTTATTTTCATTTAATAGCAATCAAAACAGAATTACGGTCTTAAACATTCTTATACGTACAAATTGGAACTAGCTTGACTAATTAGGTCGGTAATAACCTTAGTAATAACATAAAAATAAACAATTATGGTTTTTAATTAATTCATTAAGGTAACGATTTGTCGTGTCGGTAAATTTTATCTGGTAGGTCGCATGATCGTCAGATCACGCAATACGTGAACGATTAAAAGTGTTGTGTTACTAAGAATTGGAACGGCTTCGATATTTCATACTTTGTTGTAATTATTTATGTTATGTCGTATCCGTATTGAATATTGTTAAATTGATGAGTGCTATGTCATTTATCTAATGAATCATTAATTGATGTAGAGAGATGAATGTTGCCTTAAAAGTAAATCACTTTAGAAATATTTACAACATTTGCACGTATAAAGAGCTAATGAGATTTAATTCTTTCCCATTTCATTTAATCATTTCCCATTTTAATCCATATTTCCCATTTACAATATGACTTACATTGCACATGTAATAATACTATGTTCGATGTGTTCTAGCATATACGTCAAGACATGCGAAATCAGTATTCAAACAACCTAATCCTATTAATATTTAGCTACTTTATCTTAAGAAAACTTTTACGTCTATAACAGATGATGCATAGCTTCTAGGATATTAATTAAATGATAAAATGTTTTGTAGCATGCGATTCGGAAGCACGAGGGTTCCCCGATCCGGGTCTGAACAGCAGTTGCCAAGGGCGGAGACGCATTCGGACTTCGGCAGACATTCACTGTTGAGGTCCAGCTTGAAGGCTTCAGCGGCCGCCAGTCATGGAGGGGGTGAGGAAAATAATTATATATTTTTTTATGTTCCCGCCATTTTTACTAAATTCGTAAAAAAATAATTAATAGCGATAAAATCCATGAAAAGTTATTACTAAATAAACTATTCTCATTGAATTAAGTTTGTTTTTATATTTTAAATTCGCTAATGAATTCCCTAATTTTATCCCCTTTATTATAATAAAAAAAAACCCTTATATTCTAGTATATTTAAAAAATCTAATCGATTTGTAATTGAAACTTATTTTTTTTAATTCTAGCGTCATTATCAAGATACAACCAAAGATACGGTGGTGTGGGTATGCCAGGATCAGGCTTGCCCAGCAGCAGTCTCACCACCAGCGGCCTGTCAGGCGCTGGACTTGGTGGACCCGGTCTGCCATCTGGTCTATCCTCGACTGGCTTAAGCGGATTGACAGGATCTAGCCTGGTTGGGTCTGGCTTGACAGGCACCGGCCTGGGCACAGGTCTATCAGGGACCGGCCTAGGATCCACCCTGGGTGGTGGTTATGGCACGACTGGTTTGGGACTACCATCGTACAGCAGCAAGTTCGGAACTTCCAGAAGGAATCGAAGCTTGGACTACTCCTCGGACACGGAAGCCACTGCTCCAACGAGAACCCCATATTATTCAGGATTGAGTGGATACAGGAGTAGTACATTGGGAAGAGATATTGGATCGAAGTTCAACTCACTGCCACGAGATGTGCGGGGTACGGGGCAGAGGTGAGGAAAAAAAAACTTTTCTTTTTCAATCCAACACAGCCAGAATACACGATGATTAAGATAATAAACAATTCTAATCTAGAATTCTTTTTTAAATAAATTCTTTGGCCTGGTGCTAAAAGGGCCAAAATAGGGCGTTAGGTTATCAATAATATTCCAAAAGTTACTATATTTAAAAGTAATTAACATTTGGCCTTTTGTGCTATAATCTTAGTTTGCTGCTTTATTTTTCATAAAGCAGAATTAACCATTGATAACCAACAATGGATAAGGCCACATAATTATATTCAACATGTACCTATTTTTCAAAGTTCTGTTCTAAATTCAAAATTACTTTTGGTTTATTTCAAAATTACTTGGTGATGCGATATATATGAGAAAATTAAAAAAATGCTAAAAATATTTTTGTAATGTATGATAAAGAATGTCAATAACATAAATAATATAGTATGTCGTATGATTTATTTTGACTTTGTAATCATTTTCTATCTTTTTGAATTGTCTTTGGTCATTGTTTATTCTGTATGTTAACTATATAGGTAGCAAAATAAAATATTCACATTTATTGATAGGCTGGGTCTCTCAAGACGGGCGGGAAGCGTGCTCCAGGATGAACCGGAGCCGCTGTCGTCGCGGCTAGATCTACGTTCTTCCAGAGGTGACGTATTTCAAACAATATATTTTTTTATAACAAAAAATCGTTTACGGACTGTAGTTTAACGTGACAACGTCAAACATTACATGCAGCACGAACCGAACTGAACCGATCATGCCTCTCTATCGTTCGTGCCGCACTCGCATGCGGAACGCTACATGACGTCATATTTTTCGTGCCTGCTGCGCGTAATATCGAGTTTAATTAAACGCTGTCACGTCAAAATTTCAAAATTTGTGCCTTGTGAGTTTTGAGCCGTATGTGAGCTGTGAAGTTCCTGGCGTCCTCGCTCATTGAAAAACTGTGGGATAATACTTTTATAAGGCTGTCAATTGCACGTGCAATTTTTTTGGCGTAGTTGGTTTCTATCTTTTTATAATATTATAAATATGAAAGTAGGGGTGGGGTGTCTGTTACGCTTTCACGCCAAAAATACTAAACCGGTCACCGTGTAACTTTATACACAATTCTCACATTCTCGGATGTAATAGAAGTAACACATAAAAATAAAAAGCATTTTTTTTCTAACGCGCACGAAGCCGCTGGCAACTGCTAGTGATCTATAAATAAAGCTCTATTTATTATCTATGGATATCGTTGTTTACTACTAGTTCCATTGACTGTCCGTTTGTCAGCTCTCATCGTTACATAAGATTTTAAATTGACACTGGCATTTTTACTATTAATTATTATATTTTTGTATTGTAGAGCCATTCAAATGACTCTAGATATGATGAACCTATTTAAACAATTTTAATAAGGACACGCGTTGCTTCTATTACTTTCAAGTCAGGTTCTGGCTGGAAGGATTGTCCAGCCTAAGAATAATGTTCATGTATTGCAGGTCGTCTGCCGTCTTCACCATCAGTATTCACCTCGGATGAGTACCGCGCGTGGCTGTCTCGAGCACCCTCTACCAGCGCACTGTACGAGACCCTACGCCCTAGACTTCCAACACACTACTCTGCTGAGAACATACACGATGCACTTAAGAATGTGAGTTAATTTTGAATCTGTAAAAGAATCGCGTACTTAAAAATATTGAAAAACACTGCTTTAAGCAAATCCTTAATCCTTATCCTAAATTAATGTTAACGAGACTAAATCAATGGAGGATTTTTTTTATAATACTAGCGGACTCGACAGACTTCGTTCTGTCAAAACAATTAATTTGCAATCAATAAAATTGCAATCTCAAATTTGAGAAATAAACTATCCTATCTTTTAAGTTGGAGAAAAGCACACATTTTAAAAGAAGAAACATTAAAATCGGTTAAGTGGTTTAGGAGTTAGACAAACATTGTGACACGAGATTTATATATATTAAGATTATATTAAAGTTAAACTATTACTGCTTAATATAAGTAATATCAATCATTAAGGATAAAATCGTGATAATATTATATGCTAAGCTATTTATTTTAAAAAAAGAATGTATAAAATTAAAATTGAAAGTATTAAGTTTTTTAATGAATATTAGGGAAATTTGTAGGTAGCCATTTTTTAATTTTCATACTAGCCCATATAGAATACAAGTAAATCTTTAATTAAAAATGCATAATAATATTTCATTGAAATAATTTAAAATAAAAGCGGACCAATCAACGCTACAATCCTGAATCGCGTTATCGGAATTTCGCGCGCTATAATACAACACCTGACACAATAGCGAGTGGGATTCAGCTTGGCCGAGCATTGCACATCGCTTGGTCGGAGATCTCCCTTTGCGGCATTTCCACCTATACTCCCACAAAAGCTATAGTTCTAATTCTCTACTAATTCTTATATCTTTAATAACTTGTATTTTGTCTAGATGGAAAGCGGCAGCCGCTTCGGCTCATCCCTAGGCTTAGCCGGCCGGCGTATTGAGAGGCCCCGCCACCTTCCAGCTCGCTCCCTATCATCCCAGCACCTGGGACCATCAGTGGGCAGCTCTCCATCCGCCAGACGCGTCAGACAGCTGTTGGAGCTGGGGTCGAAGTTCACCTGTCCCAACCCTAGTCCTGTCCCCACACCGGGCTCTAGACATCAGCGAAATGTTGAGATTAATACTAATGGTAAGTTTTTATAATCAAAATAAATATCCTACTCCTTTTGTACTGTAATACGTCCATAGGTGACGTTGACCCCTATTACTCACCAAGCGGTGGCTTTTCAGTTTTATTACCTACATCAGTTATGAATAAAGTAAAATATGAAAACTATGTATAAATGGTCAAAATACTTCAAACATATTATTTAGGCTAATCTAGCTACGTAGTACGTACCTACATCATCCTAATACATATATTTTTGACACCACCTCGATGTCAGCAAATCTACAGCAACTGAATGCTTTCGGCATTACCTGGCTAGCATCACCGATATATAGAATCAGCCGCCATCCACGGTATTTCAGAACCGATACATCTTACCGGTGAAGGAAAACATCGTGAGGAAACCTGCATGACTGATGAGATTAAAAGTCTTTAAAGGTATGTGAAGTTCACCAACCCGCACTGGGCCAGCGCGGTGAACTTTTGGCCCATCACCTCCTCGCCTGGTTTCGAGGAGGAAACCCATGGCCAGCAGTGGTACATTAAAGGGTTGATACTTTACGTCTTAGTGACCATCAAGAAAAGAGCAAAGTCTTATTTGAGAGGCCCGCAATTCAGGTGCTAATCTTCTGATGTAGCTGGTGTTTATGGCTGTCGCTATCACACACCATCCAAACCGACTGTCAGTTTTCCCCATTTTCTATTAAAAAAATTGAAGACGTAAGCGGACCTTTTGCGTGCATCTGTTTTTCAATAAAAAAACCTTTTTTTTCAGAGTTCCTAAAATATAAAGTGGACAGTAAACCAGGGTCGGGGGGCCTGTCCTCATCCATGACGGGGTTGTCCCGTATATCTGGCGGCGTGTCGGGAATGCTCTGGGTGCACCTGCTAGCCGGGCGGGGGCTACGACCAGCTCCCTCCGGTTCCTCACCCGGTTCTCCACCATCTGGTCCTCTGGCGCCTCCTCAGCCGCCGGTGGCACCACGCGACTTGTACTGCGTGTTGGAGTGTGATCGGGTTCATAAAGCCAGGACTGTGGTAAGTTGGTGAAAAAACTCACTGTTTACTGAAATATGAGCACGATTGTGGTGAGCATGATATCAAATGAAGACATTTTTTTTTGTAGAAAATTTCTTAGAGACTTCCTAATATAAGCAATGCTCCAAAGTTTCAAACGGACTTCAAACTATATCTTACTCTGTCTATGCTATTTCTACCTTTGGATGACAGAAAGGAATGTTTTCAGTCATTGAAAACATTACCAAAATTTCACTGACGTTCTAGAAGCTAGGCGTTCGTGGTGAATTAGCACAACTTCCATTTCCTTACGAAGGGAAAACGTTATTCTATTTTATAACCGATATCTATGATTTTTGCATACAACCATTATACCTATTTTGGTGTAGCATGGTGCGGGTGACAGTTCCAGTAACGTTTCATTTTACCCCTGAATGGTGCAACAATTTATAAATAATGACTTACTAATTTAACTTTTTCACACTCGTTATGTATTAAATAAATAATTATTGTAATAAATTAAATTAAACCCAATCAGAATGTTCTAGTCTATAAATTAAATGTAACGGAAAGAAAAATTAAGCAATGTGTTATGCTTAAAACGTAACGCCATAGACGTATCTAGTGATGTGATGTATCGCTACGATAGATAGTCGATATTTTTAATAATAAAACACATATATTGGGCGTAGTTTAATTACTTATTGTTGTAAAAACTCTATAAATATAATAAATTTAACAACAGAATACATATAAAAAATAATTTTATCGTTGAAACTAATATCAGAGTCTGAAACATCTGAATAGTCACTACATTCATCGTCTGTGTGTGTAACAGATATTATAAACGATGACTCCATAATGTTATCAATATGTATGTCACGTTCCCAATCAGATATAATGTCTCTTTTTATTTTGTTAAATTTTTTATTCAAAATAGTACAATAAAAGTATCTTTTTGAAAGTCAATTGAGTCTACCACCGGTTCCAAAGCAAGCCCACTGAGAAGAACCGGCGAAACAAACTCAGTGGACCTAATCTTTTCAGATATTCTGTTACAAAAAATGAAATACATACTACTATATTAGTTTAGTAAGAAACTCTGTTGAGTTGCTCTTTTTAAAATATAGTTAAGAATTTTTATAAACATTCTACTACTACTTACTGCACACTAGCCTAAGATTAATAAGTAGGTAAATTTAGACCCCGCAGCATCCAAAACAAACTAGAGGATGTTAATAAAAGAAAAGAAAATCAGCTAGGTAAAAATCGCATAACACGACCAGCCACCACAGCAGCACCTCCACACAGGTCAGGACGCGTGAGCCAGCATCAACCTCTTCCACATATTAGAGGGAAGTGGAAGACCCATCCCACAACGCCACCGCTGCAATGGCATAAGCGAGCATGTCATACGTTTCACCTTTACACAAGTTTAGTTCAAAATACTGCAGGCTCAAAATTTATCCACATTCTAGATAGACAATTGATAAAAGAGCAATACAATCCCAAGAGTTTGTGTCGTCTAAATAATAATAATTAATCATATAATACGCGTGTGTGGTATCTTCAATGAAGTCTTTTATTTTGTAATATCTTTTACCACACAAACGCTCTTTGATTGCACTCACTATTAATAAAAACTAAATTTATGCTGCAAGTATCGATAGAAATTAAATTTAATAACATAATTTTACATCCCTAACCATGTGATACTGACAGAGGTCAACGTCATATTGGCATGTGTCAGCCGCACCAAGCTACACCGCACGGAGTATAGAAACCGTTCCATCTTACGTATTATTTATCATATACCTTGTGCCTCAAAGCAACGTTAATTCATGAATTAAATGTTGAATTGTTTAATGTTTTAAAAATGTTTTAATAATTTTAATAATTTTGTTAATGTTAATTCTAAATTTTATTAACATAGTTATAAGTATTATTCTACTAACAATATTTATACTTATAATGGTCTGAATTAAATGATTTTTATTTTTTTATTTATTTTATTATTTCACTTTACTAATATTATAAACGTGAACGTTTGTAAGTATGGATGTTTGTTACTCTTTCACGTAAAAACTATGAATGGATTTTAATGAAACTTTACAATAATATAGCTTATATATCAGAATAACACATAGGCTATAATTTATCCCTGTACTCCCACGGGAATGGGAAGTACGCGGGTGAAATCACGGGGCGCTGCTAGTCAAGGATAAAATGGAGAATTTTATTCAAAAGGTCCGAACGGGCGAGCTCCAGTTCGATTGGGACGAGTCGTTCGAGTTGGAGCTCGTGGACAACCGGCAGCTGGACGTGCTGGTCTACTCGTGGGACCCGCAGCACAGGCACAAGCTGTGCTACCGCGGAGCCGTCACCCTGCCTGACCTCCTCGCACGGTCCGCGTCACATCAGCTGGCGATACGAGTAAGTTGACGCATACTACTACTGCTGCTAATAATTATGCCCTTCAGTTCAAAGTCCCTAAGTTGTTTCAGTTCGCAAATACCTGGCATGGCAACTGCTAACAAATAGTACATAATCGTACTTCTGGATTTTCGGACATCAGTCTTTAAGCAAATTTCTCGAGTTTGGGCTTAATCAATTTGTTCAAATGACATTCTGTTACATTACATAATTTCATAAAAATGGCAAATAAGATTACGCAGTATGTGGTTTATGGCATATAGTTACTAGTATGTGCTTCAAATATCCGCATTTATTAGATTATTTTTTCCTACACCTGCTTACATACATTTTGTTAGATACAAGTCATTCCTCGTTCAGATGGAGCCCCGCGGCACACTGTACGTGCGCGTGCGCCACACAGAGCCGCACGAGCTGTTCCGACGTCGTCCAGCGGGCCCGCGCATGGCACCCGCGCCGCTGTTCGGGGCGGAGCTGGACGCAGTGCTGGCGCGGGAGGTGCGCCCGCCGCATGCGCCGCCGGTGCCGCTCATCGTGCGCCGCTGCGTTGAGGAGATCGAGAGACGGGGATTGGATATCATCGGTAAGTTGGGAAAATGAGCGACAACAATTCTCCCGAAAACACTCTGAGAGAGAGGGAGAGATGATGATTTCGCTCATTGCTGACATTGCTAGCTTACAGATGAGAAAACATTGTGAAAAACACCACTTTTTTGATAAAAAATATAAAAAAATCTTCGCCAGAGTGTACAGCTAGCTCACGAAGGAATACATCATAACGTAGGGAAGGGAAAATTTGTGTAAGGGAATATCGCCTCATTTAGCGAAGAAAAAATTTATCTGGCATCGGCCTCGTACTTTCACTAGACTATTTAATTATGTTATACCTCAAAATTGGACAAAGTAAACCGAGAGGTGTGTTTACCGAGTTATATTTCAATATAATACAGTAAATTAAAAAAACCTATTTTATATCCGATTCAAACCTAAAACTCTTTTTTTTTGTAGGATTATACCGATTATGCGGTTCGGCGAACAAGAAACGAATACTCCGGGAAGCATTCGAGCGTAACGCGCGTGGTGTGGAACTGGCTCCAGACTCGGTGCCCGACATCAACGTCATCACCGGCGTGCTCAAGGACTACCTCCGGGAGCTGCCGCAGCCGCTGTTTAGTCGCTGCCTGTTTCAGATGACGCTGGACGCTTTAGGTAAGTAAAATACTACAGTTTATTTATCCGTATCCATTCAGTTAAAATGTTAAAATGTTGAGACACATTAATTTCTTAACAAATTCATTTTGTAGCCACCCAGGTCACCTAAGCCTTAAACGAATCAGTTTGAATCACATTCGTCAAAATCGAATGCTATAAGAGGCTTTGAAATTAAAGCCCTTTCGACTTTTCCCCAGTCGCCCATAAACATAAATGAGTTTTCCTGGAACTAGCCTAGGGAATTCATACGTGTGTTGCATCCTGAGACAAGAGGCTTGCGACGAAACATGGAAGATCTATACGGAAGAATCAATCAGGATCATAGAGCAAGAAGCAGAAAGCGGCACAGAGCAATCCCATCTACCGATTCACAATAATTATTTTATGTGTATTAGTTACTGTTTTAACATTTGTGATTTGTATCATTTTTGTAGGCGTGTGTCTTCCCGACGATAAAGAAGGGAACGCCCGCCTAATGGCGTCGATAGTGGAATGCCTGCCTCGCCCCGCCCGAGCTACTTTGGTCTTCCTGCTTGACCATTTGGCACTGGTCGTCGCAGCCCAGGACAGGAATAAGATGTCACCACAGCATTTAGCCGTGGCTATGGCCCCACCACTGATGCTCCACTCTCAAACACCAACCGACCTGGACTATCAGCGACCGATACACGTCCTACAATGCCTGTTGCAGATCTGGCCTCCACCTAAGCGTTCAGGTAATGTCATCCTCTATGTTGCTTCTTCCGCTTTCGATCTTTATGCTTCAGTAAACACTGCGATGTCACTTTTATCTAAGCACCTTATAATCATTCATTTTAAATATCTATTAACAATGATTGAAATAATGACTTTGAATTAAAAGTTTTCCTATAAGTCGACATATACCTACATTAAGAACCGAATTGTAGTTCAAACCTTAAGATTCTAACTAGTAAAAAAATAACCAATACTTATAAATATAGTATAAGTAAAAATCTTTGAATGTACATAAAGTAAAGGCAACTACATATTTCTCAAAATGAACTTCCTTGCTGTATATATGACATTTTCAAGAGTTTAGCTAAAGAAATCATTTAAAATTTCGATTCTAATATAAAGGTTTATTTATTATTAAATCAAAAGCAGATTTTCATAAACTTCCATCAGTTTATACTTCGGGCTTATAAATGTAAAGTAAAGTATGAACTCTTATATGTCCCACTATTGGGTCTTCTCCTCAAAATCATGAGGAGGGCTGTTAGACCATAGTTCACCGATGCGCTGTACAAATACTGGTTAGCGTACTTCACACATCTTTTAATACTTTTTAACCTCATTAGGCATGCAGGTCTGCTCACGATGTTTTCCTTTACCGGTAGGCAAGCGATGTCAGGTTCACTTAGAAAAGTAGAAACGTTTTTCTACTTTTCTATCTCAAAGTATCAATAAGATCAGTCTCCCGACCCCATTCCCACTAGGCCATCGTCGCTCATATACTTCTGAAAACTTATATTAAAAAAAATATGATGTGTAAGTTCAATCATGTATTTTGGCCATTGTGCTGTTAAAGAAGTTTCACTTCGCAAACATCATGCATAATTCACGTCACTCTCAATGCTTGTGTCAGTGGCATAACTATACGGTCTGGCAAATAGGGCCATTTAATGGAAATATCATGTGTGTACTATCACTTGATGTCTCTTGGAATCTTGCCTTTCGTGTTATAGTTACGCCACTGGCTTATGTGTTTATTATTTGCTCGTGTTTTTAGTTTTCTTGTCTGTTGGTGTCAATAATGGCTAAGCGGTGCCTTAACGCATGTCTGTTTGTAGACAGTTCGGCGCGGCGAGCCAGCAACCGGGCCGCGTGGAAACAGAGTCAGTGCGTCGCCAGTGGTCTCAGCCACCCTCCCCCAAGGTATATCATACCATACTAGGCCTGAAACTCTCTCAATGAACGCCTAAACTCAAGTTTCTATTAGTTGTTTCGATCATCCATGCTGAGCAAGCGGATTGGCATTTTCAGAGCTTTGACATTACACGTCAACAACAATTTTAAAAAGACTTCTAGGTTCTATTAAGCTAACTGAGGTTCTGCGTTTACTTAGGTAATAGGATCTTAGGTTTATCTGGTTTATACCTTGGTGGAAGTAAGCATATTTTAAATAACATCAATTAAAAGTACCTTCATTTGTTTCATCAGATTTATTTAATCACTTTAAAGCACGATGATGTTAAGGTGCCAGAGCCCTATTATTATGTAACGCACAAAAATCTTTTTTCTAATTTAAATATAAAATCATTTTACTCGATTGTTTTTGTTGTATCAGAAATCATTTATTATTTTCGCCTGACTTGAATTCATTTTTATTCTCTAGCACATGCTTTAATATTTATTTTATACATTTAATTGACAAAAGAAATTAGTATAATCGTCTTCAAGAATTTATAGACAACAACAACAAAAAATACACATAAAAATACAAATATTGTAGTTAAACATAGGTATCAGCTGTGCGGAGATAAATGTGGAGTTTTACTTTTGTCCATATTTTAAATAATCCACGGATGAATTAGTTAGAGAAGTCATACTTCCGAATGTATTTTAGTTTATTTCTGCAACATCACTTTGAGAAGTCTCACTTTTGTTAAAATCTTATTTTTTTTCTACATAAGCAACTAAAAGAAGTCGCACTTCTGGTGGCGTTTATGTATATTTTATGCCCATGGTATTGGACAGGCCGAGCTCCGCCCTCAGTCAGTCCATATCGGCCTCAAGCGGCAGCATCAGCAGCATCTCCGCCGCCAGCTCTCTTGGGTCGGCCCGGGGTAGACCGCTCGCCGCCCGCACATGTAAGTAGAAAGATGGCAGTCTCCGCTACTTTCTAGGTTATTTTATTAATGACCAATCACACCAATCATTGTGAAGTAAAATGGTTGTATGAAACAGTGTTTTAGGACTTCCTGATAAAAGTATGGTAAAAATTCGAAATTTAAAATAATTGGTAACGAATGTGCTAATCACAACTAAGTATATAATAACATGTTATACGTGCTTTTAACGCTTGCACGCTTGAAACACGCACGTTCAAATGCGCCTCACAAACGCACATGCTAATATAATTCGCGACCATTCATGCAGACCATCCATGCTTATCATAAATTTATCTGTATAACCATTACCTACTTCACTAAGAGTTTGGTCTGTAAGACAAATTAAAGGAATTAGAGACGGGATTTACAGCAATTCAGTTATTTTATTCAATTACAGCAAATTAATAGTTATAATGAATTTATCCGACAGGTTCTCTCATCAGTCAGGGCCGGCCAATATCGTCCGCAGTCGCCTCTTCGCGGCCCTCTGCCCGCTCCTCCTCGCTCCCGTCAGGTGACGGTATCGTCTCCCGGTTCGCCCAGTAGCAGCTCGGGTAGCCACAGTCCGGCCGACACGATCAAACATGGCGGCTCCGTTTCCTCGATTCTGCGCCAGCCGGAGCGGGCGAGTTCACCGCGCATGTCACCCCGGAGTTCACCGCGAGCCTCCCCCCGCGACTCTCCACGCACACCGAGAGAGAGCACGCCGAGAGATATGACACCAAGGGAATTGACTCCTAGGGACCTCACTCCCAGAGACTTAACTCCTCGCGAGTCCAGAGACTCCTCCCGCGACTCCCCGCGCTCCGCCATCCCGGGGACGTCAGCGGGGCTGGCGGTGACGCTCAATTCGAGTGGTAACGGTGGATTGAGTCCCCGGTACAGTTCCACCAACCCGTTCCTGCAGCAGTACGACGCCGAGGCGGAAGCGGAGGCCTGGCACGCCGCCGACATATTCTCATCCACGCACACATAGTGCTCATAGCGAATTGAGATATTCTAGTCAATTTTTTTAAATGAATCGAAAGAGTGCTACGATTCAGCTGTATATTATGTTGTTTACCGAGCGTGGTGCGCGTTCAAATGTTTGTTATATATAGAGCGAGTTACGATGTATATTACTGTGAGAATGTTCACCTTCTGACGCCCGCCGCTCCCCGCCCGCTAGACGCTATAGTGTTGTATTGTACATTGTATATAAATGGATACGTGTAGGTACGCCGAGTTACGTACCGCGGGGCGGGGTCTCAGCGGACGGCCCGAAGCGCTACACACATCATCCCACATATCAGGGCTTGCGTCCACGGGCCGGTGTCGGTGAACGCAAGCCAGTAGCTCGAGTAGGGAGAGTGTATCATAGATCAGACGTGCGAATTGTCTTGAGACTGAGACCATATCAGAGTCGATGGTAAGTGTAAGCTCGGTGGTATCCGTCGTAGAACGAGCGATTACGTTAATTGAAATTTAGCATTTGCAGATTGTTATAAAGAATAATCATTATATTCCTTGTTCATTATTAATTAAAATACATGTATAACGGTATATTGAGATAAATAGGTTCTAGTGCGTTCACGGGTCGCTGATTCTATGAAGGAATGGGTTATTTATATTCTTTGAGAACGGTCGCATTCTCAAGATCGGAGGTGTCATTTTCGAATTTCAAACTAATACGTATAAAACAATTGATATATTATTCGTAGATTATATTTATAAGTCGAAAAATATCTTATATAAATTAATCATTATACTGCATCGAGTTTGAGGGACTTGGGAACTATATTATAAGAAATTCCAATATTTTAGGCGAAGGCGCGAAAGAGATATGAATCCACAATGAAATATTTAATCTTTCTGGACTTTCTATTAAAAGCACATTGAAATTCGCAAATGACGCCTCAGTTCTTATAACTAGCGTCTGCTAGACATATAAGGGTGGTAGAAATTGACCAATGACAGCACTGATTAACCACTTCACTGCCATGATTGGTCCATTTTATATAGAAAACATATTATTCTAATTATAAACAGGCGAGAATCTTTTTGACTGCGATCCTATATATCTTTTTATTCGTTTTATTGCAAATAATGCAATTTAAATTATTAATAGGAGTTGATATTTTAATGCTTTGTTATAATATTATATCTACTATCAAATCTAGCACATACCATTTTCTGCAAATTTTATTGCCTTAGGAAATGTTATAATATCTAGTACAGGGGCTATATAATATAATATACCAGTTACTAGTGACTTTATAAGTATATAATGTTAATTTATATATACTTCTTATCTATAGCAAAATACTACTTTGATATTCTTGAAAATTTTCTTTAAAGAAATTTCATGTTCTGGAAAATTCCATAAACCTTCGTCGCTTTCAAACAGATTCGAATGTACACTTAATTATATGTCTGTCGGAGGCTGTTTGGTTACAAATAGCTTTTGAGCAACACTTCAAGACGAAGTTTTGTTACTGCTGTTTATTATAATAGCAATGCACAAAGAACACGACTGATACGGGACACAATGTTTTTGATACTGTTTTACCTAATTCTTGTTTTAAATAGAATTGTGTTTGAGCCTCGCCTTTTATAAAGATGTTCGGTCATGAATTCCTATTCTTATTGCCACTATAATTTACAACTGGCAACTCGCGCGGTTAAAGTTGTTAATGTATATTAGATTTTATTATGATACTTTTTGAGCGTGCTTCTGCGATGCGGAATAGTATATAAATGTAGTCCAATTAGTAAAATGACTTCAAAGAATGTAGAGAATTCATGCACGAACGTTTTCAGGATGTGCACTCACTGATTTAATTATCGGCTGAAAATAAAATTAAATATTCTAAAAATGTCTAAAAATTTAAATAATATTATAATTATATAATTTATCGCTTTACTTATTAAATATACTTTGGTGCTAGCTAAAAATTCAACGAACGAATGGCGATAAAATACTTTTTTTTTTAAATCTGTGTCAAGTACATTTGCCAGTGAGTCCACGTCCTTACAATACGGTCTCTTCTGACGGTTAGAAGTCAATGACAATATGAGTTTAGAAATAAAGGTCTGATAATTGATACAAAAATGTTGTATTCATGTTTATAAGCTGATTCCACACGAATGAAATTCAGTTAGCGCTTCGAGAAATAAAGGTATATACGGTTTGTCTTAGGTGTAAATGGCTTTTATTGTAAATTTTTTTCGTGTGGTCAGTATTTACTAATGTTACTCCGCTGTGTATTGTCGGGGCCATTATTCCTTATGAGGAATCGATTAACCATACGCTCTTTAGCATGGTTTATACTAAATCATTACTATCGATCACTCTATGGAGCCTTTCCATTCCTTCGATTTTAAGATAAGTGTTCGAAAGTTCGAGTTCATATTAAGATTTAAAAATATTCCTACTTTTTGAATTCATCACATAGTTTAGGCTCTATGCCTCAATACTTATGAGCAAGCTACTTGTATTGATAAGAATTTTACATACTTAAATATCACGTTTGTCTATGGTCTCCATAGAGTTAGGTGAATAGAGTAGACATGATATATCCAGACTTAGAGGTAAAATGTAAACGTAAGCATAAAGATCACACATATTAAGAGAGAGAGAGAGTGAGAACTATTGAATAATTGATAATAATTAATAATAGTAATTATTAAATATAAAGTGAATATAGTGAAAAGCGACGAAGAAATGAAGAGCAGCCGAGTGTATCTTCGCTCGGGTACACTCGGCGGTACTGAGAACAGCCGATCGAGCCTTTCACCTCAGTAGGGCTATTCTGTAAGGTTGTTTTCGAATGTCGAACGCGGTAATGACGAATTTGGCGGATTTGTATTCTTTAAAACTCGACTCTCTACCCATATCAATAAAGATCATTTTCGAAGTGACGTAATGTGAGCTCTATCACTCAGGTGAAGCTCGATATTGAAATAGTCTTTTGCAG
Source organism: Lycaena phlaeas (assembly GCA_905333005.2). Taxonomy (NCBI): domain Eukaryota; kingdom Metazoa; phylum Arthropoda; class Insecta; order Lepidoptera; family Lycaenidae; genus Lycaena; species Lycaena phlaeas. The sequence goes on from HG995173.1 coordinate 13,368,741, forward strand.
AATAGCCCTACTCATCGTGACGGCCAGCCTCACAGAGTGCGGTGCGCCCAAAGAAGTTTTCACTTAAAAAAACACTAAAACTACTAAAGTAGACACTTATATTATGTTTTCAACATACTTTCATATATGTCACCTCTATTTAACTAACTCGAAGATACATTTGTATGACAATATAAACTGAATACTTCATAAACTCGTTAGTTAAGTTATTGTTAACCTGACTGTAATCTTGTTTTCTTATGTTTACGCGAATTTCACTCTTACTGTAATCTTATTGAAATAAGTTAGGCAAAATGGCGCGCCTGATAATACATAGCAGTTATACTATAATAAAGTTAAGGAGTTTGTTTGTTTGAACTAATATCCGGAAATCTTCGGATTGAAAAAAATTTTTGCATATTGATAGCCATACATTGAGGCTACTTTGGATTTTTTGATATTAAAGCGGACGGAACCGCGGGTAAATAGTTAGTCTATAGATGTAAATACGATGACTTGAAGTGTCGCTCGACAGTTGTAGCCGGTAGTGTGTAGTGACAACGGCGCACGGCTTCAGTTGGCTTTGACGAGGCCGGCCCTGGGAGGAGGTTAATGACTGGGCTCTAGAGTATATGTTGTGGAAGGTCATTTAATGGAATACCTCATGAACTCAAGAAGGAAAGTTCTAGAACAATGCCTTATATGTTTATCCTAACAAATATAAAAGTTTTTTTTTAAGTTATAATTAAGTACTGAGTATGTTTATCTGTGTTCTTAATATAGCTCTAGTATACTTTAAACATTAAAATAATGTTTTATACGTATTACGGAATTATGAAAAGTGTAAAAAAAACATGGTAGTCAATAATATGATGTATTCCATTATATGTCCAACTTATAGTTAATAGAAATTGTTTAGGCTAAATAAAAATTAATGAAATTATAAATTAGAGTTGTATTATCAATATTCAGGCAATAGTTGACAGATGGTGCCAAAATATATTCCTTCCTTTGGTGTTCATCTAGGTAGTGTAATTGTTCTTACATTGCTTCTAAATACTTATCAAACTTCCTAAAACTCCTAAAATCACTATTCCTATGGTCAGTAATACCACAATCAATTGAATGGCCTACCTGAATTCGAAATGCTAATTTTTCATGTGTATTCAATTACTATTAAATATTGTAAGTTCAGGCACAAACAAAATATTTAAATTTAGAATATCTTTTGTCTATGATTTTTAGTTTTTAATGGTGCTAATATAAATGTCTGCGGCCATGTTTTTTGATGATTCATTCAATGTCGTTACTACTTTGATGTAATTTTAATACAAATAACAATAAAAATTTGCATTTAGCAGGGTATATTTTAATTGCAAAAGGTATTACTTTCCATGGACTACAAATACGATGAAATTATTTATTTCGATTGTAAATAATAATTTTATATAACCTGTATGTTTGTATGTTAAATGTTTATGGCCCAGTCGGTGGCGCCCTCTCAGAGCCGCGCTCGCGTTTGCGTTGCAGGGCTCCGCCCTCAGGTAATATCAGTATTTCGACAATTCGATAAAGTAGCGTTACTACGTGTACTTAACAAACGCCGCTCGCTGTACCGGGCGGCTGAAACACAGACGAAATTAAATAATACAACGTTTCTGCGACTTTTATTATATTATATTCCCCTTAAAATAATCACAGAATATATTATTATCATATTTGAAAAGCCCAGCAGGTGCTCTGCTGGGATGGTGGACGAAGACCCTACGTCTCATTGAAGCGTTATGTATTAATTGACGCGTTAAAAACATTTCAAAGGGAAGCTCAACACAGTCATATGCTTACATTCTCCGTGGTCCGTGTGCCGCGGTGGAGCCGCACCTTAATCCTCCATTTTAAATAATCGATAAATTCATAAGAACATTGTTTTGAAATCAGTTAAAGGTGGTTTGGAACGTCCTTACCCAAGAGTCACATTAATCAAATCGTGCTTTATGATGCATGCGTCATTATTATTATTACGTCTTCTATAGTTCATAATATATTATAACGATAACAAATTTTGTTGAAGAGAAAATTCTTTAAAATCGTTGTGATTTCAAACCGGATGCAACGGAAAAAAATGACAGATAAGAGACACAAATACAAAAGAGCGAGAGAGCAAATGTCGGTGTATATGTATAATGCAGACTGTTTAATACATGCTTGTATTTGAGCATTTAACATGTGTTTCACTTCAATCGTGTGTGAATCGCACACACACCTTTTTTTTTAAACTTGAATTAAATCCTATTTAAACTATATAAAACGTATATTTGATACTACTTGAAAGAAAATTTTTGTGTGGGAGTTACATAGAAATATAAAAAGGTGTGTGTGCGATTCACACACGATAGAAGTGAAACACATGTTATATAAATGCTCAAATACAAGCAAGTATTAAACAGTGTGCAATATACATAAACATCGACATTTGCTCTCTCGCTCTTTTGTATTTGTGTCTCTTACCTGTCGTTTTTCCCGTTGCATCCGGATTGAAATCACAACGATTCTAAAGAAGTTGCACTTCAATAAGCATTAGATTAGAACTTATGGAGGGTCGCATTAAGCGGCATACAGTAACATTGAACACAAGAAGAATAAATTAATAAAAAATGTGTAGGTATATAGTACCTACGCATCTATAAAGTAATAACTTAAATTAAAGGTTGGATAAAATAATAGATGGATTTTAATACTTTTAGTAGAGTCATCGCCACTTTAGAAGTCCGATAGACGCGGCGCTGCGGTCTCATAACTCAATGTTGCCAATTTATAGTGTAATGATTTTCCACCAAGTCTAGTACTATAAAAAATTTAAATAATTATAGGGCCTATGGTCAGTAGTGGATTGATAAAGACTGAGTATGATAGTAATGACAAAAATAATTATAGCAGCAAAATAAAAATCTCCCTGCCAGGTTTTAGTAAAATAAAACATTTTTTTGTAAGTATTTCATTCGTATTTTTTGCGTATAACCGATTAGTAGAATTCATCTAAAACAAGCTTCTTCGGATGTGTTCGGCTTTTGCCAGGAGTGACGATTTTCTCAGAAGTAATTGCCATTGTTACTTCCTTTGTTATTCGACCTTTTTTACAGAAACACCTGAAAATATCATTCATCTGAACAAGGTTTTAATTCTTTAATACCTTGTATTTATATTCATATAAAATATCATAAGATAAATGTAGGTATAGAGTTAATGATAATATTTTAACCATAATTTAGGCAAAAATGAGTGACTCTGGCATCTCTAAAATTTACCTGTCATGGCTGTGGCATTTATAAACATATTATTTAACGGGGTTAATTATTGTTTATTTTTACTTTCTAATTCACAAAATTATTTCACTTTAACGATCATTATACGGCCTTAAATTTTTACACCTTACTTTATATTATATGCTCCATATTTCACGTAAAACAATTTAAAATATCACAACTTCTTACTCCAGACAGATGTCAAGATGTCAATGTTGTCAAATTTAGTTCAGGCATTAGTCGCAGGACTTTAAAAGTGGCGATGACTATAGGTACTTAATGGGGAATTTTTTAGTACTTACTTAATACGGGAATTATTCTTATTTGAACTCGTAGGACCTTCGTAAGAAGTTAAGGAGGCAAAATATGATTTCATAATCATCATCATCATCAGCCTGTATCCGTCCACTGATGAACATGGGACGCCTTCAATGAACTTTAATATCGTTTATCCGTAAACATTTTGTAAATATACTTCAAATTATAGTCATAACAAGAATATCTCGTTTAAACTCGGTAACGATAGTTCCGAAGTCGTAAATATCAGAAATTGGATTTCTATGTTAATGAACATTCCAACGAAATATCATTTGTCACGCAAAGGAAGAATCAAAAATATAAATTTATTGGAGAGATTCGGTACCTACTACTTATACCACAAGTTTTACCTGGTTTACTCTCTGTAGTAATTGGTTATGGCGCGTGTGGTACATGGGTATCACGAGTTTATTGGAACGAAGTTCCTTACGGCAGGCTTGGAGGGGATAGGGATTCTGCTACGCGACCGAACCGAAAAAAATGTGATAGTAAAACCGTAAGAAAAAGTGCGTGGAATAAAAAGTGTTAAATGAGACGTGCGCAGGCGCGACAGTCGCATACACAAGCGAGTAGTGTATAATAAATACCTTTCTTTTTAGCCGAAGGAACTTCGTTCCTACCTGGTGTCCCACGACACCACATTTTTTTTCTTCCATCAAAAAGTTAGCAGTGTAATTGCTATCAATTCTTACATCTCTTCTGATACCTCAGGGACATATTTGACCCATAATTTGATTGGGATGAAGGATTCAAGATAAACATAAATGCGATGGCATTGGATGCGAGTGGCACGAGATCGGTCGTCCTAGCGTTCATTGAAGGAGGCCTATGTTCAGCAGTGGACGGATAAAGGCTGATGATGATAAGGATGAAATAAGTTGACTGGGGCGGCTTGATTTGTTTAAATGTCATTTTTATAATTCTAAATTTCATCATGATTTATTTCAATTTGAGTTAAAATACGTTTCCTGTTTCGCTTTACGGTTCTAGTTTATGTTTTATTCTAGAAAAGTTTGTAATAAAATATTCTCAGATATCTATTTTGCAAAGCAGACTATTTTGGCTGTACTCCAGTCATTAGCTGAGTGCCGCATACCACAATTACTTATCGTAATTGCAAAATATACTTCAAAAGGAAACTTCCGAAGTTAAAAGTTTGTGTTCCGTTTGAAGTGAATATTAAAATTTCGTAACAATTTAGTTCAAGCGAGTGCCTCTTTAACAAGCGATTAAAACGTTGATAATTAAAAAAAAATCATTTACAAAATATTGCATTACAATCGGTGGAAAGGATAAAAAATAATGTTTTTTTAAAATTCTAATGACTTTTTAGTAGCTCAAAAATAGCCCATTTCTCTATAATAGGCATTTTATTATTTGGGAGAAAAGGACAATTCTTTCAAGACTCCACGGACAAATACACTTTTACACTATAATCGCTTCTTGCAAGAAAACTTGCTTCTTCTTCGGAAGCTATCCACTACGCCTTTTTCAAGCTTCTCAACATTGATGAGGTCTATAAACTTAAAACTGTATTTTAAAATGTTTTTTTCACTATTTGTTCGTTATATTGTGTCAATTAACAGCTCTTTATCCATGATAAAAGCATTCAAGACTTCAAGTAAGATCAATTTCTACTCCTACTAATATAATAAGCATGAAAGTTTTCAAGTATGGATGTTTGTTACTCTTTCACGTAAAAAGTACTGTATGGATTTTGATGAAACTTGACAATAACATAGCTTATACATCAGAATAATACATAGGCTATAATTTATCCCCGTAATCCCATGGGACACGGGTGAAACCGTGGGGCGCTCCATGTACTTAATATAACCGCTTTTAAAGGATGCGAGTGGCAAGGGATCGGTCGTCTTAGCGTTTATTGAAGAGCGTCTATGTTCAGGAGTGGAAAGATAAAGGCTGATGATGATGATGAATATTTCAAGTTACAGTCGTAGAATTCTCGAAGATACATTCATAAATGACATCACCTGATTCAGTGTGACAAGAACACGACTACGAACGAAATTCAAATCGAAGTCCAATTTCACAATGGAAATCCAATTCTCATGTATTCTAAAGATATGTGGAAAGTGCAATATTGACTGTAACATTATCGTAGTAGGATTACTGCGGAATCAATCATGATCGTCATAGCTAGTCTTATATTGCTAAACATACGTCTGTTAACGAACGATAAGACGGCACGGCCACTATGAACGCATCCAACGATATAGTACAAGGATCATATAACCAAAGTGACATAAAAAAAACAGTCTATCTAGTAATAATCTTATTGAAAATTCACAATGATAAAATGAATTTTAAAAACTCCATGTCTTTTTTTATTCTTTATTAAAAAAAAAGCTAAACATCTATATAAGGTTAAGCCAGCTCTCCATATGTCTTCATCATCATCATCATCATCAGCCTTTATCCGTCCACTGCTGAACATAGGCCTCCCTTAATGAACGCCAAGACAACCGATCCCTTGCTACTTGCATCCAACGCGGACCTGCCATATGTCTTATAAGGGTCTAATTTGCATAGTATCGGGAAGGGGAGACCGGGCAATAACTTACTGGACATATTATTATCAACTTAGTAATGCAAAGGCATTGAACTTGTTTATGCTCATGATTGACATTGACCCAGGAGGGTGTAGCTGCAGCCATATCAGCCGAATCAATGATACGGGGCCCCGGAAAACGCGTGCCCCAATTATATAGACAAGTCTTAAAATTGTTATGTATTAATTTAGGATATGGATACGTGGCCAGTTGCTAGGCATCAAATACATTTGTGTGATTACGTATATTTCTTAAATACTGGAATATACAATAAAAACTATCTAAAACTCCATTTTAAAATTATGCCCGAACTATCGATACGAGGCCTCGCTATGACAGGCTACGCTATTGCGTTGCCCATTTACCATCGGCGGTTTTTCCACCCTTTTTGCTTAAGTAACAAAAACTGTAAGAATTCCACACAAATGAAATTAATTCATAATGAAAATGTACGCTCTGAAATATTACACAAAAGTTTTAATCACATCAACTAACATGAAATTCATTTTAGCTAGCCGGAGCTCAATCTTCTTAAAGACATCAATAATTCATGATCAACATCTTCGACATCACCTCACGCAAAATCGGAGCAAATGTCACGTCTAAACGTTTTCGTGTGTTGTTACTATTTTAATCTCCAGTGCGCCTGGAATATTTATGTTATTTAGTTGGTATGGTTAACCCGACGCCATGAACATGGCGGGGGGCAACCCCCCAAATTTTTAACGTCATAGGATGATCCAACCGGATCACCCCATTTCCGATGACGCATAACGGTCACTAGGACCATTAGCATAGATCCAACCGAAAAAAAAAATAGTTGGTATGGTTTGATAATTATGGTTTGTGGCTCATTTCACTAATCACTTATTATACCGTATTGTATAACAAATATTATACTAGTGGTTCATTATTGTTTCGTCCACCCTGAATTAAAACTTATAACAATTAGATATTTCAATTTTTTTATTAAAAAAATCAAAATGACGTCATGTCACAAGGATAGTTCGGTGACGCGAACTATCCTTGTGACATGACATGACACAACGCGGGGCACAAAAAATCATCTTCATCATTATCATCTGCCTTTATCTGTCCGGTCCACCGTCATCATCATTTAAGTGGTGTTAAATGATCGTAATATCAGAGTAATTTTAAAAATAAAATTCAATAATTCGATAAGAAATTTAAATATCAAAATGCTTATAACAATAATTAAATATTATTGTTATATAAGCGTAACTAATAATTAACCGTAAGATATTCCGTGTGAACTATATATTGCCTATATTTGCATTTTGGGATAGTGTTTGCGCGCTCAATAAAATAGGCAATATATGGGTCACTTTGCCTTTAATTTACGAAATGAAGTTATTGTTTTTTTATAAATTAAAATTCAGATTATATTAAAGGGTAACCCAGAGATTAATGAGTATTTTTTTTAAGTGTTTCTAAGGTATCGCAAAAAAATCTTATTTGTCCTGACATTTTCCACATATAAGGTTATTTATTATTATTAGATTATTATTTTTTTTTATAATATTATGTAATTAGTTTATAATTTTTTAAATTATATTGTAACGTAATAATAATATATTATATGATGTTGTCTAGCTTAGGTTTTAGAAAATCTTAAGATTAAATTACAACTCTTAAAAAGCTTATTTCAACATTTTTTTTATGTTATATTTCATATCAAAATCAATATTTTTTTATTTTAGTTACGAGTAGACTATATAATGATATTATATATATATATATATATATATATATATATATATATATATATATATATATATATATATATATATATATATATATATATTTTTTTTTTTTTAATTTTCAGAATATTTCGTAGTTCTTTGTTCAGGAACCACAAACATCACTCGCTCGTTACTTTTGCGGAAAAGGGGTAATGAATATGGGTGATTGCCATTAATATGTTCATTATTTCTTTTTAAAAATTATCTAGTCAACAAGAATAAGAACTTTACTCATAAAATAATGAAATGTAATGTTCAAATCTTTCTCACCTTGCGTACAAAAGTTAATCAAAATTGTTCAAAATGAGTTAAAAAGGTGAAGAGGCTCTTAATATTGATTTAATGGGTTGGTATATTTGGTAAGCACACATATTTCAATGGTAGTGACTATTATTTAATACATTTTTAAAAACACATTATTATAAATTATTTCTAAAAAGGAATCAACTAAATTACATAAATATAAAACCAATTGGAAAACGTAAAAACAGTCAGGCGCTTGGTTTGCATCGGATATCTCAGGAAATAAATTTAAGTACGAGAAAAGTTTTCTTTAAAAGTAACGATCTCTACGTGACTGTTTGCCTTGCCGACTACGCAGTGTAAGATGGAATTTAATTTCATCCCTGGGAACGCCGATCGCTCGTCATCGTAGGTCATTGTCATCATCATGACCAGCACTGTTCTATCCACTGGCATCTTTTAATGAGTACTAAGATGACCAAATTCCTTGACAGTTACATCCAGGCATGATCGGCCCCTGCAAGCCTTTCCATTCCGTAGGAGGTCAACCAAACTAAACAAAACAGTACAACATCTATTCACTTATTGTTTTCTTTGTTTTTTTTCTATTTTGGATCGGACTGATTCTGATCGCCCACCACGCCTCTCAACTCCTGTATAGGCAGGATCAACAGCGGTGACAAACAAATGACCATTTGATACAGTCTCCGGGTGCTCGGAGGATATGTTAAAACTGCCTTGGAAACTGCAACGGAATTAATTAAAAGAATCCAGTAGTAGGAAATATGTTAACGCACAGTATACGTATCAACCAGAATAGAAAATAAGAACAAATTCACAAAAAGGCACACTCACACAAACCTGCGCTTCGACACTCCCGCGTTGCAATACTTACGAAGCAGTACTGCGAGGTTCGCTTAGGAGTCTCGTCGATGCGCATGATTGTGTGAGTGTGCGGTTTCTAGCATTTGTTCATCGTTTGCTGATTGTACTATAATATTCATAATTGAGGTTTATCCGAATAGTATAGACTTCATCGCGTTGATTTATTTTATATATGCTTGAGACGTTTGACTTCACAGCAACTGTGATAACGGGAAAACAGGGACATAGAATTAGCAAAAGTTGTTATATTCGTTAGGTTTTATACTGTTAAAAATATGTGTAAGTAAGGATTGTGTTTATATCATAAAAGTTAATAAGACAAAGTGTGTCCAGGACAAGTCGCGACATGTCATCAATATGCGTTAGATAATGTAGCGGAATAATTATAGCATGAGATTAATGATGCTGGAAACTGCTTAGTTGTTCGCACGAGTTGAACATGACTTTGTGTTTCATTTCGTGTTGTTTCATGTTAATTATAATTAAGTGTTGAAAATTTCATCAGCATTATCAGTTTTACTCCATCGAGTACTGGATGGAAGAATTATTTTTAAGGAAGAGTTCTTTTTAGGGAGAATTTTTATTTTAAATTTATATCGGATGTGATGATATGAGTTGAAAATAGCAAGTTCAAGTGTATTATGACTGCTTTTTTTAAACATCCTGGCTACAGTAAACCTAGATAGCCGTGAGATTAACAATTTAATCCATAGAGATGATACGTTAGGTCAATTAGGTTAGGGTCGTCCGGGCTTTTATGGCACTTTTATTTGTTTACAGTGCCTTAAGCGAAGTAGAGGAAAACGTCACCGACTGCCTCCAAAGAAGAGCGGTCCCGGCACACCATCTTCCCAATCACCTGTGGAATGCCTAAAAGCATTGTGGCATTAAAAAATGATAGGTTAAAATTTCATGTTACTTATAAGCATAGTCTAAACTCTAAGCTCACAAAATTATATTCAATATGACTATCACGTTTTTATATGATCTTAAATAATCATTTTCATTACAATAGAGTCTGGAAAAAAGGTTATACGATACATTTCTTTATAGCTAAAAATATATTCTATACCTGAGCCCTATTGACCTTTTTCCGTTTCACTTCAACAACCTTGATTGTTCTGTAATCACCTGGAAATTCGATATATCGATAAGATTTCTACAAAGTAATATCCGAATATAATTTCAATGATATAAGAATATATCTTAAATATTTATTGCGAACTTGACGGCCGCCTGGTTAAGTGGCCTGCCACTTCACGTAGAGGGCCGTTGCTTGGAATTCAGCCAAGGGCAGATATTTTATAATTAATATAAAATCTTTACCTGTGTCAAAGAATATTTAAAAATCTTAAATATATTTTTATATGTATTTAAATCATCTGAATTTACACGAGCCTGTGGTTCAGTAACAATAGTCGGGTAAGACTACTATTTTCGCGGTTAGTCAGTGGATGGGTGACCATCTTTACATAGAGACTACTCCGTGCATCGGAGAGCACTTTAAACTGTCGGTTCTGGCTGTGATTCGTTGATCTTGAGCACACACAGCAGGCACAGTCTGACAACCATTCTTACCCCAGGATACAGGATAACTTATAACTCAGGCTGTTAAGTTTTTTAGGTCAGATAGGCAATCGATCTATTTAAATACTGGTATTCAGCTAGGCAGTCTAGTCAATTATTAACTTTCGTCTGAATTTTGCTGATAATACGAATGTAAGTAGGATAGTTTGATATTGAAAACATTTTCGTCGTGTAAAATTCGGTAAAATACATATCAATTTATCATAGCTGCACAGTTTTTTTGAACACTACAAAACTGCTGGAATGCTCTTCGTTAGAAAGTTGTTTGCAATTGATATTTCAGAGAGGCTTTCATGTGAAAGTCAGAGTGGCTCGCCTTGCCGATCGTTGGATCGGCAAGGCGAGCAACATAATGGTAAGTGATTAGTGACACCTATAATGATCATAGACAAGTCCTGTGCCTTGAATGTAAGATGAGTTTCGGTGCCAGGGATTACACAGGCTGTCCTGCCTTTTGCATAGAATGACGTTTTCGACGACGCCGATAAGTGCGTTTATCCTCCGGCGGTAAAAAGACGTTTTTTTACGCAAATTATTTTTCAGTTTTGTTAAACAACTTCCTCAAAGAAGGAGGAGGTTTCTCAATTTGACGATTGAATTTCGAAATCCAATTTTATTCTTTTTTTATTGGAACGAAAATATTTCAAAGGTCCTTATAATATGGAAATCAAGATTTGATGATCGCAAATCAGAAATTGAGGGGAACTTTCAAAAATCATAGGGCCAATTATTTTTCAGTTTTGTTATGCTATACATTATAAACCAAATACAGGTAGTGAACTTAAAAAAGTAAAAATAACTTACCCCGTGGTTTCCTCTGATGATAATCTACTATTATGCAGCGCACGTAATCCAAACTCACAACGGATTTCGTCTCGTTTCTCACAATTTTTCATAAGCGCTAGTGCATACACGTCCTAAATACATTAATGCACGTAATATTATAGAGATTAGGGTGGAGTAGAACGGGCTTTATCGTGAGAATAAATATATCTATAGAAAGTACTTATCCATTGTGATATGAATTATTATTATTAATAATAATTAAGTCTTACTAATATTACACACGTGAAAGTTTGTAAGTGTGTTTGTTACTCTTTCACGTAAAAACTACTGGATGAATTTTAATGAAACCTTACAATAATACAGAATCATCATCATCATTTATATCAGAATTACACATAGTAGAAGTAGAATAATACATAGAAGGAGAAGAACGCGGGTGATACCACGGGGCGCTGCTAGTTATTGAAAATTGTTTATGTGTAAGTACATTGTGTATTGTATGAGTATCGATAGTCCTGTGGGTATCGACTCGGCGAGTCCGAGTTTGATCCTAGCCCCCCTGTAACGCCTTATAATAAATTCCTCAGTACATCTTCAACATCATAAAAAATCTAGAAAAACCCATCATAAAGCATCACAGGAATTGCAAATTGAAATGCCTTGTCAGGATAGAACCCGGACCCTCTCGCTAAAGAGGCCAAGTCCATACCACTGGACCATTGCCGCAACCACGGAAACTTGGTCTATGACCACATGATCATGTCAATATGCTGGTGATCAGTGAGCACCCGAACAAATAAATATTTAAATATGACAAGTGTTATAAAATAATTATAAGTAATTAAAAGGTAAAGTCGTTTTTCATTCACTTCACACTTCACTTTTGGGGTTCAGTGACCCAAAGTGGGTCTTGGCCTCCGAAACAAGAGAGCACCGGTCTCTATCCTGTGCAACCTCTGACCAATCCTCAACCCCGAGCTCTCCCAGTCTCCACCATGTCCTTCCAGAGATATCTGGGACGATCGACTGGCCGCTGGTCACTTTGATGTCCAAGATCTCTCAATACTCGCCTATTCTGACCAAGATTTGATTATAAGCACGAATGTTTGTAAGTATGGATGGATGGATGTTTGTTACTCTTTCACGCTTAAACTGTTATATGAATCATTATTAAACTTTACAATGAATATAAAATATCTTACACATCAGCTTTATAATTTATCCCCACACTCCTACGGGAATAGAAAGTACGCGGGTGAAACTGCAGCTTGTAACAAGATGAGATTAAAAAGTCCATATAAACCTTCCATACCGTCAAGTTATGGAGCACCGTCGCCTCTGATTGTATTTGTTCTGGGGCCCGGCTCCGAGAGTCACTCGACCCGCCGTATATAGGTCAGGTTTTAATTCACATTAAATCGGTGCTTATTGCCAGTAACCGCTTCTCCTACTTTATACGTACTCTTCTACACTTTAAAAGAATTTTAAAGGAATTTAAGAGTACATTCTTAGGATTTTGGCTTTCTTATGTAAGTTTTATTCACATAACTTTCTGTGCAGCTTAATACAGCTTACACTTGTAAAATATCTAAATGGAACTCAAGTCTAACTTTTTAAAGAAACGTCTGCAATCTTGAATCTAGCATAATAAAGAACAAATACGGACTCTAAGACCTTAAATATCCGCACGGTCCCAACTATAATTATACTAATATTATGACATACTGTAATGAAGCAATTAATTACTCCATTTGGCTTTTCTTTACTTGTGTAGAAAAAAATTTAGTTGCAAATGCTACAGTTCTTTCTCTCTCTCTTTCTCTTAAGCCTGCCTTGCTCTTGCTGCTGGAGTAACCGGCAATTCTTCCTTGCCTCTTCCTTTCGTAATTTCCTGATACACCAAAAACTTGTATCTTCTTGATCTCTCTCTATATAAGATTTCCTCGGTCTCTTCCTCAATACTTACATGTATGATATTCTCTTACTTTTTTTAGTACTAAATACTAAATTAAAGTAGCTAGTAAATCAATGACTACAAAAAAATATCGGAATATCGAATTCCGCGAAATAAAATGAAAACGATGACTAATATGAAATTTCAAACAGTTTTAGTCACAATCATCATTCATATATCTGAAAAGTTTCAGCGAAATTCAAAAAATATCATGCAAAAGGTGAATTTATTGGATGAATCTGGAAAAATCCACAAAATTCCATAAACCGGTTAAAGTGGCTGTAGAGTAACACAATTAGCTCATGTAAAGCGATTCCGCTGTACCCGTTCAGTACAGATAAAAAACGCCCAGGTATAACGAGTTTGGAATAAAGAGAGACGTTGACTATGAATAAAATATATTCATGGTAACATCTACATCATCAGACTTCTGTCCACTACTAAACATAGAACTAAAGGACCTTAGATGCTGTTGGCCTTAAGGCCTTAAAGCTACACCGGAATAGTACATGAGCAGATAGCTCATCTAAGAATATAGACACCTATACTACCTCCTTGCCCCTCGAATCAAACACAGACCGGCCACTGCAGCGTCTTTACTACAAAATTTATACAAAAACATAATATTATGGTGGCAATTTTGAGATACAGGTAAAAGAATTCACAGTACCAAAAGTATAATAACTATAATGGTTTTTGTTGTTCGTATATTCTGTGTTGTACGTTCTGATCGTTTTTAAATGAAACTTTCGTAAGTTACGTATCGTTACCTATCTTCCAGTGATAGTCCGTCGAAATAGGCCCCAGCAGCCAGAAAGCAATTTTATTGCAAACAATTTTTTCGTGAAATAAAACCAGTATTTTTTCATTTTTGCATTAAAAAAGATTACTTCCGTTTCATAATTTTCAGTGTACGTATTGTCTTTACGGTACGCTCGTCTATGCATAGAATACCAAATGCATTTGGAGCACATAATGCCCTAGCATTCTAGGTCACCTATCAACATGTATTTTCTATTTATAGTACGACCGGGACCCTAAAATTAGACCAATGAATTGAAAACGTAGTTTCCTATAAAACAAAGGTTGTTTGTAAAATAATATGTTCAAATGTATTATTATAAGGGCCTGTTTCACAATCTCCCTTTAAGTTCCCTATAGGCTATTGGCAACATATTTGACAGATGTTTGACAGATAGAGTATGGAGTATCTGTCAAACATCTGTCAAATATGTTGCCAATAGCCTATAGGGAACTTAAAGGGAGATTGTGAAACAGGCCCTAAGCCTTTAATGATATCTTAATAATATAAGAGCGCACTTATTTTTATTAAATTTCGTAACTCTCAAAGGCGTACAGGACTACAATAAACAAAGGAAATTAAGACCTAAGTTGTAAGGCTGAGAACTCGTAGCACAGCTACGGAATCGGGGCTGCTAACTCGTAGCTTTGCTACGAACACGTAGTAGAAGCAGCATACGTTTCTAACGTTTAAATGTAAAATATTCCTAGTACAATAATACATCATAAAATACTTTTTAGTTATTTTATTATGGAAGATTTTATATAAATTTGTAAATGGCAACGTTAAAATAAGAAGAATATAATATTGTAGATTTATTTTTAGAGAAATTTTAGTATTTCGGAACATAATATGCACCGCCTTATTACAATTTCTATTTTTGTCGAAGTTGGCTGACTGGAAGAAATCGCTTTAACTGATATAGCAGTTCATTGCACAGCGTCTCCGTATTTTACTTTGTGATATCTACTTTTATGAGACAGAAATATATTATCCGATATCACAAATCATTATATAAATTGAATATTCAAATGAAATGTTTGTTTGTTCGGTATTTTTTAATGATGCTAAACCTACTTGGCCACTATGTGAGAACGAGTTTTATTCTACCTGCCATCGTCATCATTATTAGTCCCTTTCCATCCAATATCCATCCAATATCCATCCAATATTGATATTCTATTTCTGATAAAACATAAAAGATTATAAAAGTAGAGGCAATAACAAAATAGTCTGATAAAAAATGAGGAGCTAAAAACGGTTTTGGCTATTATGATAAAACATCTCTAGGAATTAACCGAATCTATAATTAATATCAACCACATACTATCTATTTTTCATACCCATAAATGATAGCGATTGTCTACCGCTAACATTATTTTTTGGGAAATAAAATATTTTTTTATCTTCTTCAAATTTTCAAATTTTCACCCCTTGAAGATCAGCCTCTGTTTTTCTCGACGATGCTAATACTTTTTTAAAACGTAGTCTGTCAGGGCATAAAATAATATTTATAAATAAAAAGAAATGTGGTGTCGTGGGACACCAGGTAGGAACGAAGTTCCTTCGGCTTAAAATATATAAATAAATAAATATCTTACGTAACCCCTTTTTTTTCAGAATATAATTTAGCCTATGTTACTCGTGAATAATGTAGCTTTCAAATGTCGAAAGAAATTTTGAAATCGGTACCGTACTATTTGAGCCTATTCATTACAACCAAACAAACAAACAAAGTTTTCCTCTTTATAATATTAGTGTAGATTTAGGATTCTATTATTACGCTACCCATTCAAATCACGGCAACACGATTTATTTTCTTGCGTATTATATTGATTTTGCTATATCTCCTAAAGTATTCATTTAATTTGCATGACGTAAAGGGGAAAAATAAGCTTCATGAAGTGCTGAAGCTAATTAACTGATTTAAAATGATAAGGATTCATACCGTATTCGTGTAAATAACTTTCAAATTATCGCGTTATAATTGCTATTTTTTTAAAGTATTAAATCGATATAGTATGATATCCCTAAGAGATAAACATATGCCATCGCGGACTTTTTTGTAGACCTACTTAAGATCCACCACACATTATTTTGTTATATCTCAAAGGTTTAAGGCAGCGTTTTTGTTGAAAACTCCCAGGCGGCCAATTTTTTTCCGACACCTCCAACAATTATTGTTATATCTTAGCTAATGTATATAAAAACTTAATAAATTATATACATAAACCTTCCTCTTGAATTGTCCTATCTATTAAAAAAAGATATTATACACTACTCGCTTGTGTATGCGACTGTCGCGCCTGCGAACGTCTCATTTATCGCTTTTTATTCCACGCACTTTTTCTTACGGTTTTACTATCATATTTTTTTCGGTTCAGTCGCGCAGCAAAATCCCTATCCCCTCCAAGCCTGCCGTAAGGAACTTCATTCCAATAAAATAAATAATATCTGTTATATTATGTCTTAAGTTTCAGCTCATTTTATTTACGCATGTCCTTTATTAAGACAAGGACGTATGTAAAACACCCTGTATATTGCAATGTTCTCGGGGCTTATTCGCAAAATCACTCAAGTGACGCAGCTGCGCCTCGAGCACCCTGTAGCCTTGATTAATCTAGATTCTACAACATAAGCCACGTGTGCATTTAATTACAGGCATGTGCTTCGTGGTAAGCATACAATACTAGGAAGTCCTCAAAGTATTGCCTTTTTACGCCTAAGCTGCCGATTAGATGACTAATAATTTAAACAAGGGGATATTTTATGTATGTAAGCTTTATAAGAAATATTTTGGTTTAAGGGGGAAATAAAAGATAAATTGTATGTGAAATGACTATGGATAAAGGATTTATTGTGGATATTTATTTGATTATCCCAACTATTCCGATAATTATAAAATATGTAGAACCATTTTTTGATAACGCTATGCATTTCGCAAATATCCAGGTTTTATCGGGTAAGGTTCCTGGACCATAATATGTCGGACTCACCTGCGAGCGCCTTCAGACGATTTGAGGATCTACAGACAACATAATCACTTGGCGACGTTAGAACCCTAATAAGGGTTGATACTTTAATTTTTACGGTACCTACCATAACATACTTCTCTACTCGATGTAATCATCATCATCATCATCATAATCATCGACCTTTATACGTTAACTGCTGAACATAGGTCTCCCCCAATGAACGCCAAGACAAGCATATTCATTATTGGTAACACTTGTTAAACTATAACTTAACTTGCCTACTTAATATTCAACTTGTAAAAACTATAAAATAGTTCAACAGATTTTTGCTTGAACTTAGATAAGTCTTTACGAATATTCGATCGTTATCGAATAATGAAATGGATGCTATTTATGCTATAAGCTTTGCTCCCTTTCAATAAAAAAAAACAAGATAGTCACTCACTTTATGCTCCTAGCGATCGTGACTTTCAATCGAAATACGAAAAAAAACCTAAGTTTCTACCAAAGCGTTCACAAACGGATAAAGGAATTTAATCCTTGAATTCGAAATTCGGAGAGGAGTTGCGACACAAAATTGATTATTAGCAAGGCCTTTGTTTCGTACAAAGAGCACCCTATGCATAAACCAATATGACAGGCCAGCGTGTTACGCTGTTGTTGTCTTAGGTTGGACTCGAGCGATATCAATTAATCATAAGAGACATAACCACTTGTGAACTTAGAGACCGAATGGCGTTTGCACAATAGCGAATAAGGGAAAATCAAATTTTGGAATTGTGGTTCTTACCACCGGTAGGAGGAATGAAATTTACTGTACGCCGGTCTGTACAACGTTAAAATAAAATCATCAAAGAAAGTTAAATATGTCAATAGCATTATAAATGTGCAATCAGATTCTAAAAATATTTGTTTTAGACAAAGAAAAGAAGCCTTTACAAAGATGAATATTTAACTAAAATGATATGGTCACTATAGTGAAATACTACAAATATGTAGCAATGAATGAAGGTTTATGAACGACCACCAACGTCAAATGTATTCTTCACAACCAAGTATTCAACAGAAAAGAACAAGGATGAAATACAATAACAATCAATTAAAATCAATTAAATACTAATAACCCACAACCATTTTCACATTTATAATATTTAGGACTGGTTTAATATAGTATGTTTACTTTAAATTAAATTAAATTTCTTTGATGAATTCAAAAAAAAAAAACCGACTTCAAAACTATACCTTAATTTATGTACTTACAACTAAAAAATTTAAAATAATATTGAAATACTTCGAAGTGAAGTAGGAGTATACTATTTAAAATTGGGTACTTTTGGAGTCGGTGCTCGCTAGAGGATATTTTAATGTCTGTGAAGGACTTCGATGTTTTCAAACAAAACAAGAATCACCAAAATCCATCCTCAAACAGTGGAGTAATCGTGTAACAAACTATATGGGTATCAGCGTTCCGTTTATTTTGTGTAGCTTTTAGATAAGGCAGCAGAACTCGCAGTAAGATTACCGTTATCGATCTTACCATCTTACGTTTCAGTATAGGCAACACAACTAACGGCGGTTTTCAATATACTATCTATCTTAAAATGTCTATTTATCGTAATCTATCGTCACATTTTGACACATTTTCTTACAAAATCTGTCAAAATTAATAATAATAATAAGATGCTTTATTTTGTACCATAAAAAATGATAAAAGGTGACAACATAAAACTTAAAACTAGGACAATGGACAAAAATGGCGGTCTTACCGCTTGAAGCGGTCTCTGCCAGACAACCATAGGTAATAAAGAAATATATTATTAAGTTACAGTGTGAAGAAGGTTAAGATGAGTAAAGATAAAGAAGGTTAAAATGAGATAAATTGTAAGATGGATAAGAAAATTTTAAGATAGATAGGATATTGAAAACCGCCGTAAGCCTGAAAAAGGGTAATACTCTTAATTTACCACAATCTGTTTCCTCTGCCCGTAACCTTATCAAACTAAAATAAAAATAAAATACATTTAAAAATAAAAGCTCACAATAATCGCTGATTATACAATCGTTATAAAATTTAAAAGCCCTGTAATGTAATGTGATATAATTATTGTATGAGAGCATGTAAACCCGTGTCATTACGTGAAGTGGTTGGGAGAGGCACTCGGCACAAATTGGGAATCCTGGACGAATACATAAATTATACTTTAATTTTCCACCAATTAACGAAACTCCCGGGTGGGATGGATCGCTCGTTAGATTAATTGGCGTATTAGGTGCGAGGGTTAGCTTTCGTGTGTCCGTGCAACTTCAGCTATGTTCAGTTTTACAAAGTTTTCATGTACTTGTATTTACAAACTATTACAAAAATTATTACTATTATTTAAGTTTTATATCAATTTATCTTATCGCGTGCAACTGTAATCATTACTCCTGTTTCTGAAGACTTAATTTTTTTATGAACTTTAATAGCAACTCCAATACCATTTGCATTTAAAATTAATCATAAAAATATAAATAAAACTGGTTCAGACCATTTTTGTCGTATTAACGTCTTATAAATCGACGAACGTTGGCTGCACACACGAAATAGCATGACTGGTACTCACGTTCCATCTGAGCCAAGCGTACAGGTGAAAGCGCTTAAAAGGTGAGCAGGGCACAATCGGCCTAGGCTTTCGGTTAGTGACGCATTATGGCTGCTTTACAGACGACCATTTTTTAAATTAATCTTTATTTATATCCAAAATAAAATATTTTTACAGATAAAATTTTTGCAAACTTTTATTTTAAATCAAATAATATTTATTTAAAAATAATAAGGACAACAAAAGTGGTGTTTTTCATTGCGTGTACTACTTATAATATATTATATGGTCAATATTTCATACTAAGTTAACAAAGTCATTTTTAGCTAAGTATTTTCTGAGGAATGGTATCTTTAAGAAAAGTAAGTAGACCATCACGGGACGCCTGGTAAATGTGAAACATCTATGGCAATATTGGAAAAAGACGACACATCGCATCATTCGATTTATGTCGTTTGTCGTCACAACCTTCAAGTGAATTACACCACCAAAGCGCGCCAGTAAATGTTTCACTAAAAAATACACCTAGCGATGTAAAGTGATACGATTAGTTAAATGTTCTAACCGCAATAGTGACGAGACAGAAATGTTCATTAACTTCGCACATCGCTCTTGTCTCGTAGATTAATTGTCCCAACTTCAAATATGTTCATCATTCATTGTTACTACAATTTCAAACTTACACTATAGTCGCGGCACGATAAGAAGGCCGTTTTGACGTTGGTCCACTCATGAAGTTTAGTAATTATAATAATAAAATTTGAAGGAGAAAATTGCTGTTCTTTAACTAAATAACTAAACTTCTAGTAACGTGCAATTAATCATAAAATTTATTGAATGTATAATTTAAGGAAACAAAATTTATTTAATTAATTTCTTTATAAACTATAATATATATATACTATAAATAGGATCCCGCGAACATTTATTTTTTATTTTTATAAGATTATAATTATTGCGGTACTTGTTTACTACACAACTCGGCCTTTCTTTTTCAAAAATCTAATTTTTTAAAAATGAAATCTAGCACGTTCGTCACATAGTAGGATTAATAGGATCGCTGGCCAACACAACTACTACCTTCGGCAAACTTGCAATGTTCAATGCAAAACAAAGCAGTTTCGACCTGGCGTTGCATCAAAAAGTACAAACTGTGAGCGCGCTGCGATTGTGATATAGTTTTATTAAAACTATTTAACCAGGTACTGCTTGCAATAAAAACTTAAAGATTTGATTATATTTTTTTCGAGAATAAATTGACATTTACATCACTATTGTAATGTCTCAAAACGGCCATCATTTCGTGCCGCGAGTATAACTTCGGTGCGTCATTTATATAGTGAAGTTTCAAAAGGCCTGCATGAGTACTAAGTATGTTAATGAATAAGTGGAATGATCATCTCCATACTCAGTCCGTGTTCGATGGAAGCCGTCTTGGCGTTCTTTGATTGGCCTATGTACAGCTAGACAGAAAAAATGTAGATGGGTTTTCTGCCTTCGTCCTATTTGTTTTATAAGGTCGGATTCGCCATCTTGGACGTTTGTTGAAAAAGGCTGTATTCAAAGCACATTTTAAGCAGTGGACGTAAAAAGGGATGTTAAAATTTTTTATATCATTACTTATACAACGTTATAAAAATGATAGCTGATGAAATTTGGTGTTCAAAATATCGGAAGTATGCTATTTTTAGATGGTATTTGAAACATTATTAAGGGGTTTTATCATATTAATTTAAAATAATAAAAAAAAAATCTCATCTTGTGATATTATTATGTTATACATACTACCTATCATCTTTCGAATTTATAATTCTAAATGTTCAATATTGTATTTAATTCTTTGGACATTTTTTTTTTGGTGTGGTATTAAAAAATACATACGACCCTAAATTGTTTTTAACAGCGACATCAGTACTTTTTGCAAAATAAAGTCTGTTAGGGCGGCTAGTAGATAGGCACCTACCACCTAACCTACCACATATAAATCAATCATATCGGTGCTACCACACTAATGTTTGTAGACATTTTATAATATTTTCTATCAACCATTTAGTACGTGTCGGTTGCCACAAGATGTTTAGTAGACTTTTAGTAATCATTTTACAAGAGCAACGTGGTATGATTTGTAAATGATAAGTAAAAACCAATATTTGACCAAATTAAATTCATTCACCGCAGACTCATTATCATAAAAGAAACTCACTTTGTACAATTAATTAAAAAAATAATTACAAATAATATCAAAAGCGATCATTCTAGATAGAATTTATGAGGTCCAACCTTTGCTCGAACTTAAGGTCCCGCTTTATTAAATTTTCGTAAGCATCCTACATTGGAAGGTATAATTTATGGTTTATTTACATAAAAAATGTTTCTAATAAGTTTAACATCAGTTTTGATAGAGAGCTTCATAGAATGTCTTTTCTCATATTATTTCGTTTAGAAAAGACAATGGAACGTTAAACATTAGAGGGAGAAAGCATAAAAAATACAATTTCCAATAAAATTTGACATTTTTTTTGATAACGCAGGGGAAATCCTTTATGGATCTTCTCATAAATCCTGACTCTGTATGGGACTGGTATCTGAGAGTGCCCTACCCCAAACTAAAATCAATGCGCCTCGGCCGCTTTTTGAGAGTCGCGGATCTGCAGGACACAGGATTACGATGCCAGACTACTTCTCGTTAGAGGCGGGAGCCTCCCCGGTCGCCAGACAAACCAAAGATAAACTTTAGTTGCTTATTTATACTATATATTTTAAGGCATAAAATAAGTATTGATAAAATAAGTAGTGCTGCAGGCAAACTGCTGCACGACGTCAAGCATTATAAAGACATTGTTATTTAATATTTTTCTGTCCAAACTAATGTTTTTGATGTAAATTTTCGGTGTGGGTAATGTAATAATGACTTTGCACTCTGTCCTCACCTGGCGCTAAAAGCTTTCCCCTGTTGCCGCGGGTGCGATGTGTCTTGTACTTAGATTTATGGTCTGCGGGATACTGCGGATCATTACGCTGTATCACAAATTCGTTAGTGCTTACTTTCAGATATTAGGGTTTTTGTTGTAAATAATATTATATCACAATCCTTTAAAGTATATAATATATTGATTTCTTAAAGCAATTGGAAATGTCTGTCCGCTGCTAAACAAAGGCTCCTCTTAATGAAGTTCAGATGGCCGATACCTTGCCACTAGCATGAACCGGTCACTGCCCGAAGATCGTCTTGCGACTTGGTTAACGGTCGCCAAACATTTAGTCTAACTTAACGCAGCCTCCACTCTTGAACCTTATAGGCCCATCGGTCATCTTTGTCTTGGTCACACATCCGTTGAATGTGTGACCAAGTCACTGCTATTTTGATAAGGATTGATATCATTTGATTGACAGATTAGTTTAGTTCTCTGGTGGATGTCTCGTTACAAATGCTATCTACCAAAGAAAATCCTAAAACAGCACCCTACTTAAGCTTGGAATGTTTATATACATTCCAGGCTTAAGTAGTTACTTGGAATAAAAATATAATATATTTTTTTTAGAGGGATTCCACTCTCTTGCTTCTTTCTTCTGTGAACTAGCGTGGTGTAATTATGGGAAAAGATACTTAACAACCACTCGACAGACAGCATATAACACCCGCACTCAAAAAACGTACTTGGCTAAGTAATGAGACAATACTATGCAAAGAACGCGAATGTGAATATGGGCGAGCCAATCCTTAATACGGATCCTTAATAATAAAATCCTTAATAATAAAATATAAATACTTAGTACAGTGCAGGCAAGTATTTAGTTTGCTCTTGCTGTTTTATGTTATTCCAGTTGTTTATAAAGCGGCGCATGCAACTGGCATGTCCAGTGTAATTTCCGTAGCAAAAGGTTTATATTATGTTCGAGGGGATTAGGTAAGGGTCACAACGCCATCTCTGACCCGCAGCTCATTTGATCTAGGGGTATACTTTGTTGCAAACGTGTGAATAAAATTTTGGTTGAGTATTGAATAAAACATTTCGAAGATACATTATTTTATAAATATTATGATTTGTCCGTTGCTAAAAGCTAAAAATATCCTACTATTTATTTTTTGTTTCTCGGTTCATACATTTAATGGGCTGTTAACAAAAATACGAATGTATTTGTAAAAAAATTGGAATATCACAACATAAATATACAGGTAACAAACATAATTTAATATAATTTTTTAGATACCGCATAGTTTGTACCTAATTCTTATAAGGGACCATATTGTATACGTTTTTACAATAGGATTCCAGAAAACGTTTTTTTTTTTTGTAAAGACAATTATGAAATAAAAGATTTTATTGAAGATACCACACCTTGGGAATAAGACATTCACTCTGAGATATATTGTCATATTATTGTGTAGACAAAAAAGCAACCCCTATGTTTTTTCCCATTTTACATAAGGTAAGCCTGTATTCGAAAGTTTTTTTTACCTCCTTTTTATACATACACATAAGCACTAGAAATACGTCAATAGGGGTCAAAAATAATAATATAATATTTTAAGTGTACGAATTACCTACGAATTAGATATTTTGATTTGATTTTTTATCATTAGTTAGTTCTCTATGCAATATTTTGTAATGAATGTCATGAAATAAAATAAAACTGGCAACAAAATAATAACACAATGTGAGCTTTCATAAAAATATTTCCAAGCCTTTGTTAAAGAACTCTTTGTTGAACTTCAAAAAGATTAGAAGGCGCTACTCGTAAGCCGTAATTTTTTGTTCCTAAAGATTTTATACTCAAGGAAAAAGAAACCAAATCACTTTGAACGCATTCCTGGGATGTAATGGCTTGCTCCTTCAAACCCTTTGGAGAAACAAAATTCCATAAAAATTCTGTGATTTTCTGGAATGAAAATTTACACACTACGGCATTGGTATTATTTAAGTTCAAATTACACTTTTCGACGTTTCTCAATTCGACCGTATTATTATTTTTTTTAACTTTTTATTTCCTTATCGCGTTAATTGTGTAAGCCTTTGCAGCCAAATTGGGCAAGCATGAGGGTGGTACCTCTGGCTCTCATGATACCGGCGTAAAAAAAAAGTAAGTTTCATAATGTTTTAGGCTGTAAGTAGGTAATAGTTTGTCAATGATACTTACTTTACTACTAATACTTACTAATATTATAAACGTGAAAGTTTGTGAGTATGGATGTTTGTTACTCTGTCCCTGCTGAATCGATTTTAATGAAACTTTACAATAATATAGCTTATATTGTATGGTAGTTGAAACTAAATATATTATGCTAATCTAACCCAAAAATTATATTGGTATTTGTGCGAGTGTGTGTGGGAGATGGTGCCACATAGTAACTGTAATAATATATTATATTAATTAATAATTTAAGGTCATTACGTCAATCTAGCGTTTATGTGTCATGGTAAAAGTTTTTACCTACAACTATAATACTAATAATAATATCTATGGACGCTTTTACTTCACTTCAATCTGGTCCCGTGGTAAGTTTCCGAAGAACTCGTGTTACGGGTACCAGACAAAGGAAATAGGTACATAAAATTATAATGCTTAATACTTCTGATATAGCACATAATATATTTAAGGTTTTTTATTTAATAATATACATCCATGAACCAGAAACACAAAAATTTATTTGTCAGGATTTGAACCCGCTACCCACCGGCTTGAGTGCCAACACGCTAACTATTGAGCCACAGAGGTCGTAAAATATTTATATATCTTACGCTGTGACTTCGTGATAACACTTGTTCACACTTCGGCGGGTGAAGCTCCGGGTAGTATTCCATAAGAGTAATCTATGCACCGATCTTACCTAGGGAAGATCTATGGTCACTACTAAGTAGTGCACACTATGTTCCTACTTAAAGCACATTGAACCGTGTTGACTGCTCGTTCATCTTCCCATGAAGTAACCGCTATCAATATCCATTACAATAATATTGATATCGTGATATCTCTCTCATGTTACCGTATACAATATTATAATTAAAAAGACGCAGAGATATCATAATTTTCCTTTTGAATCATCATTTATATTTTAAAAAGAGCAACCCAGCAGAGTTTCTCACTATACTAATAAAGTATTATGTATTTCATTTTTTGTAAGAAAATATGAAAAGATTAGTTCCACTGAGTTTGTTTCGCCGGTTCTTCTAAGTGGGCTTGCTTTGGAGCTGGTGGTAGACTCAATTGACTTTCAAAAAGATACTTTGATTGTACTATTTTGAATAAAAAAATTGACTTTGACTTTGACTATCATTATCATAATAACCATCCACCTTTATTCACCCACTTCAGAACATAGGTCTCCCTCAGTGGTTAATGGCTGACTGGTTATTTTGCTCATCGGCAATCCGTTCTCCGGAGTGTGGAAAGCCAACTGACACTTTTTTGACTTTGACGACCTCTGCGGCTCAATGGTTAGCGAGTTGGCGCTCAAGTCCGGAGGTAGCGGGTTCGAATCTCGCCAGGGAACTAAAAAAATTTATATATCCAGGGTCATGGGTGTGTATTAAATATCTGTATAATATAATAAAAATATTTAATATAATATTATGAATTAATATAAAAAAGTATAAAATAATAGGTACCTATTATGTATTTCCGTTGTCTGGTACCCGTAACACAAGTCTCTTCGAGAACTTAGCACGGGACCAAATTGACGTAGTGTAAAAGCGTCCATAGATATTATTATTATTATATTACTTCAATGAGCTTATTCTTTGCATAATTCCTATTTTTTACATTTTTTTCTGACGATATATAACATATAGTGAGAAAATAGCAAGTCTTTTGCCATTTCTTAAGTTTAAGTTGTAAACCACGCCAGATATCAGCCAAGAACATGCATGTATGAAAACATCATTACGATCTTCTTAAAAATAAGGCCTGGTTGCTTAGGTGCCTAAGCTTCGAGCGTTAAGGCCGCGTTGCGCTCGGCGCAGCGGGTCATCGCGGTGAGGGTGATTCGGGGGTACCGTACGGTTTCGTGGGCTGCAGCATCCGCTCTAGCCGGCGACCCCCCGTGGGAACTTGTGGCGGAGGTTCTGGCCGAGACACACTCCTATGTCTCGGATAGGAGGTCTCTGGGCTTGAGCCTTTCGCCTGACGGAGTCCTACGGGTCCGCCGACTAGGGATGGAGGCATTAATGCGGAGGTGGGGAGAGGACCTGGCGCGTCAGCCGTATGGCAAACGCCTAACGGCTGCTCTGCGCCCGGTTCTTCAGCGGTGGATGCGTCGTAAGCGCAAACCCCTCACCTTCCGTCTGACGCAGGTTCTCACCGGGCACGGATGCTTTGGTGATTACTTGTGTCGGACGGCCCAAAGGGAGCCGACGACTGGATGTCACGATTGTGGAGCGGCGGTGGACTCTGCCCAGCACACCCTCGAGGTGTGCCCGAGATGGGCGGCGCTGCGTCATGATTTGACGTCTGTCATCGGAGGGGACTTGTCTTTGTCGAGCGTCATCACCGCGATGCTTGGCTCTGACGAGTCCTGGACGGCAATGGCCTCTTTCTGCGAGACAGTGATGTCCCAGAAGGAGGCCGACGAACGGGTGAGAGAGGAGGCCGCTGACGTAGCCTCCCCCCGTAGACGACGAACGGGGGTGCGTCGGAGGCGCTATTTAATGCGCCTTCAATAAAGCCCCTGTGCTCGTGTCGGGCTCGGGATGGGAACCCGGGCCCAGCTTAAGACACGACGTCGTGGAGACTGCCAAGTCGTAGCCGGGCAGTCCCCCTATTGTGGAGAATCTGGTCTTTGCCGGGACCAGTCTGTCGCTGAGGGTATCCCGTCGCCTGCACAGATCCGGGTCCCTCAAATATAGCGGCTGAAGGCTCACGCAGCGGTTTTAGTGGGGTAGGGCACCCAAATGCGAGTCCCCACACACGCCAGCGAGCCTACCCAGGCCCTGGTATGGTCGTAAATGATTTCCGCTGCGTCATCAAAAAAAAAAAAAAAAAAAAAAAAGGTGCCTAAGCTTGAACTAGCTCATTTCCGTTTCGTTGACGATGACCTTCCGTCTGATGATGACCATAGTAAAGGGATTTCAAAAACTATGAATTAAATTAAAACAAAGGGATGACAAACGATACAAGAGCTTATCTTCATAAAATTTAATTTAACATTGCTTTTTGCGACGCACAATTCGATTTCCTCGAATATGACGCGAAACGGCTTTTTTAATTTCATAATCAATACATTGATGAAACAATTTATTTTGCGTTAATAACTATAAAAATGTAACATCAAATACATACATTTTAAATTATTTCATAATTATGACATCATACATATTTATTTTTTTCATATGACCACGAAAAATTAAATTTCAATAGTCGTTAAGCTTTTATATTATAAGATGTTGTATTATAAATTTTTAAATTATATTTTAAAATGTTATAATATTTTAAAATTTATAATGCTGGCGTAAATGTAGGTTTGTCCCCAAGACAAGCCCATAACCTGCGTTTTAACAACGCGTCTTTAGAATTCATATTACTGAAGCAAATTCATGCCCTAAACAAAATTTGCAGTTGCAAAAACGCGCCTTGTCGTAGATAAAGACCCTTACTTTTAAAATGTAAAATAAAAATGAATAATAATTAAAAGCGCAAAGCTTTTATAATTTTCAAGAAGTTGAAAAAAGAGACCCACGATTCATATTGAGGATACTTGTGGAGCCTACGTAAGACGTTTTCATCTCACAGAAACAGAGATAATGAGGTTAACAGCCGCTGTACAGAAATGTACGAGGAATATCATTGCAGAAAACATTTTGTTATTTAACGTATGATATTTGTTAGATAAAATATTATCATTGTGGTAGATTAGGATAATAGCTAGAGCTTTGCTTTGCCTCATATGTTATTGATCAGATGTAAAATTTACTGGAAATAGGAATCCGCTATGTCCGTCTGCATGGGTATAACCACCTTATATTTTGTTCACTTAATGAGCTTTCCTGGGCTCCAAAAGATAGAGCAGAACAGGCTGAGTAATTACTGTTATTGAGACATCTCAGGATAGGTAAACACATCTTTGATCTGATCTCGCACTTATGATGTAATTTTTCGCCACAGGCCGACCATTTGAACCAACATTATCTGCATCACTGGTAGCAGGGATGCGCTGTGCCGTCTTTTGGTATTTATCTTATCTCTCATTACTCCGGTCTGCCATCATCAGATCCCGACTTCCTTATCTTGGAAATATCTTCTTTGCAACAAAAAAAAAAAGAATGATCGCAGTTCGTCTATCGAACAAACATTTAAAAATGCCATTGGCACTTTAAACAACTCTGAATTTTAATTGACAAACAATAGTATTTTAAGATATTTTTTATTTAGATACTCTATCTTTTTTGGATTTAGATACTCTATCTGTCAAATATTTTGCCGATAGCCTATTGGGAACTTAACTGGAGATTGTGAAACAGGCCCTAAGTATTATATTCAAAGTTTAATTAATTACAAAACTATAAAGATAGATTAAAATGTTGGAAAAACTAATAAGTTAGAGTGACAGCTCGATGATATGGAGTACTGTTGAGTTCGTTAGCTCGCCGGTTTACTCTTGACATTTGCTACCTCTTGTGCAGATTGGCATTGGCTTGTTGACAAACGCATACGAGCATGTATGAGTTATGTCATGTTAGCATTGTATGGAACACTCAAAAGCTTTAGTTTGTGTAACTATAATAAAGAAATATTGTGTGTTAAAAATATGTTGATTCTCTTTACAATCCGAGAAGATGAAACAATTTTATACGCATTTTATTGTGATTTATTTTATTATTTTTACAGCCGTTCTGTATTTTACAGGGTAAAAGGGCCTGTTATTTTAAATTTATTCCATTATAATGAGTGAAATCTGTGTCAGAATTAGAAAACAATATCCGAAAGGATATTTAAATGAAATTAATTAAAGATCTAAAAAGAAATGCGAACATTATTGTATCAACAAAATGATCATTTCAGCTCTTTTTTGTGTCTTGAAATACTCTTTCCGAATGGA
Source organism: Lycaena phlaeas (assembly GCA_905333005.2). Taxonomy (NCBI): domain Eukaryota; kingdom Metazoa; phylum Arthropoda; class Insecta; order Lepidoptera; family Lycaenidae; genus Lycaena; species Lycaena phlaeas. The sequence continues at coordinate 13,398,523 of HG995173.1, forward strand.
AATTTATTTTTAATGGCGAATTCCCTAATACTTTAATTTGAAACTTTTCCTGTTAAACAATTTGCTTAAACACATTTTTTTTAACGTATTTTCATTTGGACGCAGAAACTTTCCATCGTTATTCATATGCCTTAAAAAAATATGATGTGTAAATCTGTACACACTATCATCATCAGCCTTTATCCCCACACTGCTGAATATAGGCCTTCAATAAACGTCAAAACTGATCCAAACTATAAATAAGGTATAATATATTATAATAAATAAATAATAACAATTCATTATTTTTCAAAATTGTTGAATAACTATTGCTAGTTTTAGTAAATTGACGAGGAAGAGTGACTATTATAATTCCTAAAACAATATATTTTTACCAATATTTCCCATGACCTCAAACGAGTTCAAAATATAAAAACTTTTCGGTCCACGCGTAACATACTGAAGACATGTTAGGGTCCAATACGGGAGGATAAAATTTTACGGCGCGCTCACGTGGCACGGTGGCTTTACTACATTGTGGACGGAACAGAGCTTATTGCCAATTGGACTTAGTATTATAACAGTAAATACTGGAAAATGGATTTTAAGACTGAAATAACATCATATATATACAACTCTCGACGTGTCGCGTAAACTATGGCCTAAACACCCACCTCGTATGATTTTAATGTAGAGAACCTTGCTCCAACAGTGGGACCCAGCTGCAACGCTAATCAGCGATCATTATTAAGATCCTTCATGTGAAATTAAACAATAAACATAAAGAGCTTATATTATAAACTAGTACCTGGTTGACCGAGCATTTGCTCGGTTATTTTTTTGTTTTGTTTTATATACCTTTAGTAATAATATGATAAAGTTTTTGTTTCAAAAAATGAACTTGAAAAAAAAGAGACAAAAAAGTGATCGGACTGGAGATACGAACCATGCTCCTGTTGGTTCAAACTGCCTAATTTCTCCATTAAGCTACCATGACATATTATTTGACAGCGAAATTTACGTTCGTATTCTAATCATTCCGCCAGCATTCATTCTGCCTTTTCCGAGATTCAGATAAATTTATATTATGATGTTATTCCTTTTTGATTCCTACGAGATTATTACAGACATTATTGACATCCATTTAAAAAAAACCTTTGCTTTTGTAATTTCGACTACAAAAACAACATATCATTCACCATGTTAATTTATCAGACCCTACACAGATTCATAAATCGAGCCGGAAAACTTTTGACCCTAAATTAGAGCGCAAACCATTATGAAACGTATATATAAAGTTACAATGACTGAGACCCTTTGAGAGCTATTGGTCAGATTCGTAAATTCATCATCATCATGCCTGTCATCTTTTCTCGTTGTAAGTCTCATTACAATTTATGCCCAGAATAGATATGAGCTAATCACAGTGATGTCTATGTGGAAGAAAATCATACAAGTATTGGTTAAGTATTGGTCGGCCATTAGCCAGGTGGAAAGACTATCTTCGTGCAGTGGCCTGTCCGTGTTGGATGCGAGTGGCAAGGGATCGGCCATCTTGACGTTCATTGAAGGAGGCCTGGAGTCATATAGGATCATTTTCTGTCATCTTGAATGCAACCTTCACATTATATCCTCATAGATTACCGGTACTTCGGACATTGTTTCTTTTGCTGGTCCGCTGGTTCAAACGTATCTTTCTTCTTGTCTTCTTTCGTTTGTTCTTTTGTTGTCTTCTTCAATTTAACTGATATCATCGTTACAGTCCGTAAAGAAGTTTATTATAATTACAATGAATCAATACATTGAATGGATGAATCTTTCTTGTTTCACGATAAACAGCTTTGCTGTATTTCGGAGATAAGGGCAAGTAGACAGCGTAATTACTGGCAATGATACTTTGTTTTCGCATCTAGGCAACACATAATGAGTTGCCTGAGCTTATTTTAGGTTGATAAGGTTATCTTCATTGGCAACCACTTACCATCAGGTCTGACGTCTGCCGTTCTTTTATCCAACTAACATAAAAAATAGTGTGGCGTTGACATATGGACCATGTGAGGACGGGACATTAAATAACTACATTTCCGATTAACGTTGCTTTTATTACTGATTACTTAAACCTAATACATTATTATACCGACTTACAAAGTACGCCACAATAGACTTTTAAGTGTGCTTGAATAAAATATGTACTTCAAGGTCATTCAGCGAGCCTTAGGAATTCTTTCTTTAAGACACGGAATCAAAAATAAATAAGTTTTCTTTTAATTCATTCCTATCTTTCCTATTCTTCCTTTGAAGCAATAGAAATTAAATTCAAAATTTTAAGTTCAAATAAATTTTTTAAAGAGTAAAAAACTAACTCGCAATTTCATAAGTCGGATACCCGGGGTCGGCTTTAGGGTTCCGTACTTTAGAAGGTGTCCCTCCTAATACTTCATCGCTGTCTGTTTATAAGTAAATAGTTAAGGGCCTGTTTCACAATCTCCAGATAAGTTCCCAATAGGCTATCGGCAACATATTTGACAGATAGAGTATGGAGTATATGTCAAATATGTTGCTGATAGCCTATTCGGAACTTATCTGGAGATTGTGAAACAGGCCCTAAGTACCGTTTGACCATAATTAACAAAACAAAAGTCATAGAATATTTTATTACAAATTTCAAGGGTTTTAATTGACCATGTCAAATTTGTCTAGTGATCTTTTTTATATTTATTTATTTATGTTATTGGATAAAGCAACAAAAAAAAGAGCCTCCTGGTGGCAATAATAATTGGTAAACGACGCCCATAAACATGAAAAAGTTAAACCGAGACTGATTTATACTTTGAAAAGGCTTATGATTACTGTCTTTTCTCATCCTAGTTCGTTAGAATAAATAATGAAAAATAATATACAAAAATATCATATACGTAAACTTTTCCTAACAATATCGATGGTACATTGACAAGAACACTCTATTTTCGTTTAATTAATTGGAATTTAAAAGTATATAATATAAAAAATTATTAACTTTTTGTTTTGTGTATTTATTAAAATGTCTAATTTACAAAAATAAAATCAACATACAAATTAAAAATTCTTTTATATAACGCAATAATTCTATAGAGCTTCGTAGAGTATTGTGAGCGGGTCTTTTGTTTCGGTAAGCCGCTGGCATACCCCGGCTGCATTGTCTATTGAGTTAGTATTCAATTAATGATAAAGTTATGGCGCTGACGATTTGAAGTATTGCTGTTTATATAAGTTTTATCTCATAGTTTTCACGTTGAATATTCTTTTTTCTAACATCCGGATCAGTCGACATGGCGTTTATTGAGACGGTATAAGACGGTGATTCGAATGATTCTTCCCTTAATTTGTAAATGACTTATTTTTGGTAGTTAAAATCTAAATAAAGTACCTTTAAGTAAGTACCTTTGTACCAGTGTTCTTCATCACTATTTCACTTTATGTGTTTCTCAGTGTACATAAATTATTAAATAAATAAAGAAACAGGCATATAGAACGAAATATCTGTTTTAAAAGTTATATAAAATACGTGTTGCAGACATTTTGCTGTTGTTTATGGCATAGTATCATTTAAATCATACATTTTAAGATTTAATTCAACGTCCCGAGATATTTAACGTTCCATTATACTTAGGAACTCCCCGCGCATTCGTCTGTCTTAGAATTATATACTAAAATTAATAATTTCCCAATTTCCCAATTGAGTGTCAATTTCATTCAAAAACCCTAATTTGGGTTAATTTGGGTAATTTGGGCTATAAAAAGTGAAAATAGTTTTAATTATACGACTAATACTTCCGTAAAAAGCACGTTCAAACCAACACGTTTGGTACTATCCTACAATAATATGGAGTGTTAAAATAAGACAACGTTCTTCTATTAATAGAATTGGCCTGGATCTGCGTCAGAAAGGGTAGGGACTGGGGAAATTGTATTTTGTGTGGCGATCTATCATTTGTAGATGTCAGAAGCTCGAGGTGCGGCCCGCTATATATAACTACTGCGATGTTCAATTACCGAAAAACATACACAGGGTTTTCTACTTACCATTTATTTATAAGATATCTGTATTTATTTTCAGAACGTTCTTTATTTAAATTTTTACATATACGATAAAAAGGCTTGTTACACATTACGTCTAAAGTTTAGAGGGAACTTGTTATAAATGTTCTTAGACTTAGTGTGAAGTTTATCAACTCGGGCCAACCCAACTCAGGCCTACTATGACAGCCTTGCCGGATTTCGAGGAGCGACTGTTGGACATATAATAGATTTCTAACATAGCTATTTTCGAGAACAATAGATTCGTAGACAATAAATATATATATATAAGTCATGGCAAACATTCCGTTTCTAATAATTTTGGAAATCAGAATGAAAAACACATTTTAAGACGTAGTGCTAGACGTAGTACTGCTTTGCAGCTAAATTGGGCTGGCACGACAGAGGTGGTACCTCTCGCTCACAAATCGGCGTAGTGACAGTTATGATGTCGCGTTTCGTGCGGTGGTGAGATTCCGGCGGCCCATTGGGGAATAGGGAAGAGGAGGGTTCTGCATCTGGTTATGTGGATGTAGTCATCGACTACTAGTTTTTCCTTCTATGCTACAAAAATACTGCTTTAAAGCTACATTAATAACGTTCACATACTTTGTTGCTCTAGGCAACAAAATTTTTTTTTTTTTTTTTGTTTTTATTTATTTGTTCAATACCCAAAAAAGTAGTACATGTTTCACAAAAAAACCCAGCCACGAAAACCTGACAGGGTTTATCTGGGCAAGGTGAGTCGTACAAATTAATTATTAAAAAACACAAACCTCGCATACACACTAACAACTTATCTTTATATTATATTATTATTATAACTATTTTTATAGGTTCACTTGATAGTTTCATGATTGACAAAGTAATGTTTTAGTTTTGTCTTATATTTTTCCTTTTTATCATACATCTGCATTAGCTCCTCAGGTAATTCATTTACAAGCTTTGGAATCAAATATTCTATTTTACGCGTTCCATATACATTATTTACTCTAGGGACGTAATATTTATCTTTATAAGTAATAGGTCTTAAATTTGTTGGTCGTGTTTTCTCCACTAAGAATTCTGGTTTGTTAATTTCTGTTAATATGGAATACTTAAATTTATCGAAGACATTCATACACGGACAAAATTTATATTCATCTGAATTTTCCTTAAATTTTTCCTTTACATATTTCGGCACTATTGTTTTAAGTATTCCAAGTTGCAGTCTATGAACGTCCCCGATGTATGTATTGTATGTTCGTCCGTAGCTGCTTAGCCCGTAACCAATGACAGAGTCAGCTAGGGACATGTAAATTAATCTAAGTATTTTATACGGCAGTTTGAATTTGAGGACTCTCAATCTGCTCATAATCGATCTTAGTTTAGAACAAACATAATTTTTGTGACTTCCCCAGTTGAGTCTGTCATCAATTATAAGCCCTATATATTTATGAGTTTTGACTTGCTCTAAGTTTTTACATGTGCATGTGCATAGTATATTATGTCTATTATGCAGACAATTGTGTCCATGAGCGACGACGATTGGATTGATGTACACATTGTTCTGCGATGAGCGTATATGCATAAGCTTAGTTTTTTTATTATTTACAACCAATCCTACATCGTGTGCCCATTTACACACCAAGTCAAAGTCAGCTTGTATTATTTTTTGCGCCTCATTTAAATGGTGCCCAACTTAAGATATCTAGAAGGATTCGTCTGACAACTGTATGATAACACAAATTGTTTTGTCATTTGGAGTTCTTTATTCAAAACGTGCCTCCACCACGTGTACCAAACCCGTGCTTCGTCTCCAATTCACGTTTATCATGGAAGCTGAAGATGTGAAGGAAAGTTAATTAAGTCCGCTCAATTAACAGACGCCCTTTGTTGGAAGTCTTACAGTTCGTCCTGTGATAAAGGCTCAAATATCTGTTTATTAAGTGTAGGAAAAAGTTGGGAGTATTTTTTATGCAAGAAAGAAAACTGATAACGAAATTCACATATTTTGAAAAGTCTTCATTTATATTCTCTTCATTTATATCTGTGACTGACGACCTCTGTGGCTCAGTGGTTAGCGCGTTGGCACTCAAGCCGGAGGTAGCGGGTTCGAATCTCGCCAGGGAACAAAAAGTCTCTGTGTGTCCTGGGTCATGGATGTGTATTAAATTTGTGTTTTACATTATAATAAAAATCTTTAATATATTATGAATTAATATAAAAGTATTAAATTACTAAAAAAGTAAGAAATCGCCTTCTCCCTTGGTTAATAGCCGACCAATAATGCATCTACCTAAATGCGGTTTCCACTCTTGAACCTTATTAGCTCATAACCCATCCGTAGGCCTTACTGTGTGACCAGCTCACAGTCACTTCAACACACTCATTTCGGTAAGTTAAAATAGTTAAATCCATTCAGTCGTATCGTATATGTAAAATTTTAAACTAATATTATAAAGAGGAAAGATTTGATTGTTTCTTTGAATTGAATAGGCTCCGAAACTACTTAACCGATTTGAAAAATTCTTTCACTATTAGGAACCTACATTGTTATACAATACAGGCTATACAAAAATTTCAAACAACGCAGGCGAAGCTGCGTGCAACAGCAAGTTATCTATAATCTAATAACTCATCGACTAACTTCTTCACTTCAGATTCACTTTAGTATATTTTATTTCTGGAAAAAACATTATTATCATAAGAACATCATAATATTTAAAATATATTATGTGCCAAGTGATGGCTCTTGGTCCTGCTCCAAGTTTGGTCATTAAGGGTCTGTCAGTCACTTCCGAACAAACTTACGATCTTTCGGCCATATTCTGGCGTTGCTGTGATTAATGTGCTGGGTTTCGAATAAAATGTTCGGTGACGTTAATAGCTTTGACTTCACGCGTACTTTGAACTTCTCAAACTTTCCATTTGTTTCAAGTTGTATGGAATTTGTATTGGTGATTTCAAGGCCTATTTCTTAAGCATTTCCTTGTGGAATTATGCAGAACTTAGGGCGTATTTTATACCATCTTTTTTATCGTGTTTTTATGGTGGTTGAACAGACAAATGGGCAGACGAGCCAGCCGATCGTATGTGGTTAGCATCACCTATAAATATCTACAATCTATTTCTACTAAGACAAGCTGAATCATTATGTTGTCTATCCCGAGTCGTAAAATAATAACTTCTCTACGAAATACAGTGAAATTTTATAGCACAGAGAACACTTTTTACCGGTGAAAAATTACTCACACTACAAGTAATGGATGGAGCTAGCCTATAACTTATAAGATTTTCCCCTATCAAAAAGTATTCAACGCGGCTAAAGAAATTTTCACTTCGAAAAAAGTATCAACTCTTATATGTTCTGCTAGGTCTCCTCCTCGAAATCAGGCGATGAGGGTATTGGATCATAGTTCACCGATGCGCTGGCCCAATGCGTTTTGGTGACCTTCACACACTTAAAGATTTCAGGAAGGCACTTTTCTTCACGATGTTTTCCTTCACCGGTGAGCGAGCAATGGTCTCGAGTTTAGGAGCATTCAAAAATTTATTAAATTCATTTCAAGGCATCAAAGTCCTAATCGAACCCAAACCCCTTCAGAGAGAATCATCAGGGCATGGAAATAATGAGACCATAGTCGCGCATAAAATAAATTGCTATATGAAAACTTCAAAATGTGTGTTATGTATTTACAAATTTTGTTTTCATTCGCAGTAAATCAAGCAGATGTCTAGCTGACTCAGGTGGGCTGAGAGCATAATATCGACCTCACTACCTGCGCTTCTTCGGTGAATTTAAATTTACAGTCGCGTGTTTGCCAGCGTTCAATTTCGGTAACGACTAATAGAATATTTTTGTCTACAGGGACCATTTACTTTTATTGAATCCTGAAATAGACTAGTCATTCAATATAATATTTAGAAATGAAAAAATGCAATATCTGAATTTTTAATGTAAAGTGAGTGGGGTAGCTTAGGGTAGAAATCTTAAGTTAAAAATGTCAACCAAGGTTAGTTAATATATTTTTCGATACATATCTCAATAACGACTAACGTTATGTAAAACAAGTTAGGGGTCTTAATTGAAGAATTTTTAAAGAGCAACTCAAAAGAATAATTGAGACAAAATTTTCGTATCTTAACAGCCCTTCTATCACATCTATGCTATAAAAAATAACTGTTAAAAGAAAAATTTAAACATTTTTTAAAGATTACGGAAAATGCACTAAAAAAATCTTGGTAGACAATTTGAACTTAGCTATTCTAGAACGATCCAGAATTCAGCTTTTTTAGGTTTTTCTAAACCTTTTGCCCAATGTAATAAGTAATAACTAGTCTTAAAGTCAATTGACAAAACAAATCATTATTAACAAGAAGCTTATTGAGAGATATCTAAAAGAACAATGCACAAGAATTATATTTCTTTTCTAACAAGACACATTTTTCCAGATTAGAGTATTTAGCTTGGCTAAGCAAATACAAGGCTTTCTTTGTAGGAGCAAACATAAAAAGAGCGTCGCACTTCATGAAGCCTCAAACAAAACTGAAAACACGCGTCCCTTTGTTGTCAAAGTCTTTGAGTGTAAACGGACATTTTGTCACGTTTGACAAAACTAACTTTTGTATTGTAATTCTACGTCATGTGGACCAATCAACACAATCCTGAATCACGATATCGATGTTTGATAGTTATATACCTATTATATACATCTTAACTTAAGCGTAATAACCTTATTTGTAACTAGCTGTTGCCCGCAGCTTCGCCTGCGTTAACTAATATTTACAACGGGATCTTAGCGGAATGATATATCTTTACCGATAAATGGGCTATCGAACACTGAAATGTTTCATTAAAATCCGACCGATAGTTCTTGAGATTAGCGCGTTCAAATAAACAAACTCTTTAGCTTCATATCTTAAGGATTTAAAACATGAGTAAAATAAACTCGTTTAATGTAGTCCAAAAAAATCTAAATTTCTGAATAAAATATGGTTGTTGTGCCTCACTCGACATAGATAGGTATAGTGTGTCGTGGACTTTTTTGTAGATATTTATAAGATCTACAATTAATTAGAACATTATATGGATCTATCTTTTATAGTTTAGGCAGCGTACGCAAAATAAGTAACTTTTCTGGTTGATTTTTTACACCTTGTGTCCGAAAAACCCAAATATCTTACGGAACCCTATTTTTTTTTCAGAATAAAATGTAGCCTATGTTACTCGTGGATAATGTAGCTTTCGAATGGTGAAAGAATTTTTGAAATCGGTCCAGTACTTTTTGAGCCTATTCGTTACAACCAAACAAACAAACAAACAAAGTTTTCCTCTTTATAATATTAGTGTAGATTGTAATTTTATATAAAATAAACAGTAGATAAAGTGTAAAAGATTCCATTTGGTTTGTAATAATATAATGGAAACTGGCTGGTTCTATTCAGAATTTGCAGCCTCGCCCACTTTTACTTAGTTCTGCTGTAGTATCAGGATCACTCAGTGCTAAAGACGCATTTTGTCGGCGAAAGGTTTTTTTTAATCGGTTGAGTAGAGGATTTACGGATTCTTATGATTATTTAATGTTCATAAAATTGCTGGCTGTCAACACTTACTTGGGATCCCATTTATACGATAATAAAATCAAAATCCAAGAATATTAATAAGTCATAGACCATAGACTCAGTTAACACTTTCTGTGTAGATAAGACTTATCAAAATATTGATGTATCATAGGCTGATTTCAAATAATTTTATAACGAATAGACCTCTAGTTCTCTGTTCTAGTTCAGAGCTTACGTGGCTATGGTATAACTCAATAATCCGCGATAAAATTCGTAAAAGTTATTGCATTATAACGAGCGAAATTGGCGTAAACAGCAGAAAACAATCGGCTGAGTAGTTTTCAATTAATTCGTAACCAACAAACAAACAAACTTTTCGCGTTTTTGTATGATAAAAATAATGATGCATCATGCTTAGAAACAATAACTAGTTAATAACAAAGCTGACAGTGAAAACTGTATCAAAATCCGTTGAGTTAAGAAAATATCGATGCACAGACAGAGAAAGCAACTTTAACTGATCATCATCATCAGCCTGTATCCGTGCACTGATAAAAAAGGCCTTCCTAAATGAACGGCAAAACGGCCTTCGTTGTTGGATATGAGTGGTGTATAATATAGTATCTAATGTATTATATTAAAATTTTGGATACACTTTTGAACCAGTAAAAGATTATATTTTCCAAAAAAGGAACATAAATTATCCCGAGCAATAGGATCAGTCAGGATTTTAGTTTAATGTTGATGCTTTTATAATTTCATACACTTGTTCAATCATTAATTCTCTCATTTATTCGATCAATAATCATTTTCATTCATTCATTTATGTCCTATACTTATATAATTTCAATCACCACTCTGTTAAGGCAGACCTAATTCGCTGTCAAACCCAAATCATAAGTCCATCGTGATGGAAAGCCTGTATAGGCCAATATTAAAAAATTATTCGTAAATGTAAGCAGAGTGTAACAGCTCCCACGGTTTCTTTTGTTGCTTGACTGAAAGCCTTTGCCACTAAGCGATTTCAATGAATGGCTGGCCCTCTTTCGGCGACCTCAACTTGACCGACTATTCTGTGCCAGTGCTACTCAGATTTTGATATAAATGTTTTAATAAACTAAGTATTTTCATATGGAAATGACTATTGTTTTTTTTTACTAGCCTCTGCCTGCCCATGCTGAGTAAGGCCTTCAATGAACGCCAAGCCGACCGAATTAATGATTTACAATAAGTATAATATGAATATATATAATATTTATTGTTAATCATATATAAAAAATACCCATTTACTAAATAATTATGATTAACAATCAAGTAATCAACACCAGTAATTAATAAAAGGACTTGCAAGACAAAAAATGAACGTGACTGTACAAAGGAGATTTAAGGAGACCCTAATAAGATGGCGGTTCAAAGAAAATGCTCGCTCAGCCTCACGTTCATGAGTCCTCGCCATTAACAAAGTCAAGGGTACGGGATTGGTAACTGATAGCGGAGACCATTTGTCATATTATGGATAATACTATCATCTTTTTATTGTACTGCAAAAAATATTTAAGCGTTTAGAAGTGGCGTCTAATAACTCGATATTACGGGAAGCGTGCGCTAAAAATATGACGTCATGTAGCGTTCCGAAAGCGAGAGCGCGGCACGAACGAGAGAGAGGCATGATCGGTTGGAGCGATCGGCTCAGTTCGGTTCGTGCTGCATGTAATGTTTGACGTTGTCACGTCAAACTACCGTCCGTAAACCGACTTCACAGACAACCATTTTTTTAATACACTGCCAATTCTTCCTTCTTTCTGTTCTGCAGCAGAGCTGTTTTACATTACAAGAAACAAGGTTGTACTTGCAGATGGGAGCGTAGCACAATCGCATCTATTAGTCACTCGCACTCTTTTAGCGTAACAAGAAAAATCTGATGCACTGTGTCGTGTATCTTCTGCATGGGAAACGGGTGAAAAAATTTGAATGTGGCTTTTTCAAACGAAGGAAGGTTTTCTATGGGTGAGTTTTATAGAAATCCTTACTTAATATTATAAATGTGAAAGTAGAGACGCTTGTTACACTTTCACGCGAAAACTACTCAACCGATCATCGTGAAACTTTGTACACATATTCTCGTAGGTACTAAAAGCAATATAGGATACATTAAAAGAAAAATCTACTTTATGCTAACGTGGATGGAGCCGCGGGCAACAGCTACTATTTAATAAAAATCGTTCCCGTTCCTTCCCGGCCACGCTGGTCCAATTCGGCTGCATAAGCATGGCACTGCCTCTTACTATTATTATTATCATTGTCGTCAATTTTTCATTCACTTGGCATCATAATTCAATGCCAAAATGGCGGATTCCCCGCGAATCACATTCATCTCGCATTAATATACAGTCGAGGCAAGTGGTTTTGCCAATTTGCGCAAATCAACATTTCGATAACATTGAATTCAACTTTCAAATTTTAATTAAATTCAAATGTTAAAAACCTTTTAAAACCAAAGTATCGATGACCATAATTTCGACCAACGATGATTAAGCTTTCACTTTATTTAACATACAAATTAGTTTTATAATTGGTTAATTTTTAATGCTTTCTTAGGTTTTATCACGATAAGAGCTATTTAAAAGCAATTTTATAATAATCCATAATTGAAAATAATAAATAATTAAAAAAGTAATGGGTCTTCTTACCTGATTAGTGACCGACTAAAAATCTTTGAAGAGATGCTCTCTCTTATATTACTTGATACTTTTACATATTGAGGTATTTAGTGACCGGCGACAGCTACGTTTTGAAGAAAAGGGGAAGACGGCGTTTTGGAGTTAAATTACTAGGACAGAAACTAACCATCTTACGTTTCAAGATAGGTCTAGTTTCCGATGTTGTTCCTGAGCTTACGTCCATATCGCAAGAGCACCAGTTTGACCATATAAAGACCATATCAAAAACCATTTACACACTACTTATTCAACAGCATACGTAAAATATAGTATTTCATATTTACATTGAATCCATGATAATTAAATAAGAATGTGTCACAGTCTCTCGATCCGACACTTCATTAGGTCCCTCCTAATGAAGTATTAGATCGAGATTCACTCCATATTATAACATACAACAGTCGTGGCTTGTCAGATTCATGTTAGGCATTTCATTACGGGAATAAAAAATATCCTTTGTTACACTTGTATTATTTGTAATTTATATATTTATTAAGGATATTGATTGTCGTTTATAGAACTATTAGGCATCATAAGGTCTTCTAAGGCATATTATACCCTAATATGGGTTTTATTATTTTACCCAATTTCCTTCAATAAAATAAAAAATGTATATTTTATATTTATCGCATTTTATTAGTAACTACAGCTATTGCTAAGTATTGAATGATGACAAATATCGGTATCTTTTTCGCTTCGAAACGATGTTACTTTGTCTAAGCCCTCTGTTATTTTCCTTTACTGATTGAAATGTTCGTAAAAAAGTATAAAAAATATACGTAAAAAAAAATATAAATAAATAACTATCGAAATTTCGTACCTCTCGGTGTCATTTCGCCTTTTTTCATCATAGAGCGACAGTGTCTTCTAAGAGCGAGTACCTAATCTCGTTCTTCATTAAGCCCCTTAAATACATTTAAAAGTTGTCCATTCGCCGCGCCTTGAGTGAATATTTCAAATATTCAAGAAAACATTAATTTTAGGAAAACGGTCAACATACTCGTATGATAATAAATATTAATTAGACCCATCACTAATTATTATAAAATCAATTCATTACCACCGAAAGCGGACAGCATCATTTGCCTAACCTTTTCCCAACTATATATCGGGGTCGGCTACCAGTTTAACCGGATTCAGCTGAATACCAGTATTTTGCATGGAGCGACTGCTGTCGGACCTCCACGACCCAGTAACTGGGTGATACAGTAGGCCGCGTAGTACCCCGCGGTTAGACTGGTTGTCAGATTTTCGGGCTTCTGACGACCCGTAACGACTGTCAAAGATCCACGAATGACAGCCGGGACCAACGGCTTAACGTGCTTTCCGAGGCACGGAGGAGTCTCGGTATGTAAAGATGGTCACCCATCCACGGACCAACCTCGGCAAGCGTTGCTTAACCTGGTGGATCGATCCGCGGCTGGTACCACTGCGCCACGAGCTCCTCGCCGAAAGCGGACATCTATATATCTTATATTTATCAACTCCCCCAAAATACAGTATTCATACGTCGTTCGGTACGAGGCGAGTAGAATGTCAGGCCAATTATTAATGGATATTAATTGCAATTTATTTTACATAAAAAAGCGCTTTATCGCTAAGTTCTAACTCCGAACGCCTTTTGAATTATTTATTGCGTTAACTTCAGTAGCTGCTGGCTAAGCGATTTTTCTTGATGAAATATTTCCTAAAAATCAATTCAGGATAATCTTCTATTTCTATATTTTCCTTTAGCAATTGTTTGTGTGATTTGCTGCTTGCACCTAAATTTGTTTCGTTTGCAATATTAAATTTAGTCTTTTGTAAGATAGAGCGACGATGGTCCAGTGGTGGATGGACTCTGCCTCTTATGCTAGAGGTCCGGGTTCGATCCTGACGCCAGGTGTGCCTTGAAATGGGTTTACTATTGGCCCATTACCCTCCTCGCCTGATTCCGAGGAGGAGACCCATGCCTAGCAGTGGGACATAAAGGGTTGATACTTTTTTAAGGCAGATAGTCTACTAGCCAGCAGTTCTAAGAATATTCTATGAGCAATAAGATCGGCTGAACATCTTTTGGAATTATTATTATTTGTGATTTAAATTTAAAGCCAAGATGGTGCTGGTTTAAAAATGCATACAGACGTTAGCAGTGGAGCTTACTTAAACATAATAATTCATTAGTTAGTATATCTTTCAATTTGCCTATTTAAAGGATAGTTTTAAAATTTAACTCGGTAAATATTTATGTATTTGTTGAGATTGATATAATACTGTATGAAAAGTTTGAAAATTCTTTATTTTATGCGTATTTAATATTTGCAAACAGTTTGATGATGAGCATTTTTAAATCGTCATCTTCATCATCATCATCATCATCATCATCATCATCATCATCATCATTATCATCATCATCATCATCATCATCATCAGCCTTTATTGGTGAACTACTGAACATAGGCCTCATGCTTATGGAGCGTGCTATGCTGGGTGTTTCTTTAGCGTATAGGATTCGCAATGAAGACATCCGCCAGAGAACTACAGTTAATGTATTTATTACGTGAAGAATAAGCTAGTTGTTGTGGCAATGGGCGAGTCACACACTCCGGCCGATGGGCCATTACGGTTTAAGAGTAGAGGCCACATTAAGTTAGATAAAAGGTCGGGCGGCCATGTGGGAAGGGATCAGTAGTCTTGAATTTTAGAAGGCCTATTTTTACATAAAGTAGTAGCAACCCATATATTATGTTCCACTTCTGGGCACGGGTCTCCCCTAATTCAGGCGAGTAGGATAATGGGCTCGCCGATCAAACTTCAAAGACTTTCAATATCATCAGGCATGCAAGGGCGCGGTATATAGCGAGCTACTCTGAAGAGTAGGTGTTTGGCTAGTCAAATCCAATACGGTCGACGAGTCATTAGCGGATGAAGTTAGTTTAGTGTGTTAGTGTTAGTTAGAAGTGAAGATAGTTTACTATTAGTCGGAGGGAAAAAAACCTTACCTACGTAAAGATAAAGTCGTTGATTTTTCACTATTGCATTTCTAATAATTAATACTCTATGTTATCCTAGATATATATTATTTTGGTTGCTTTTAACAAGTTACAACACCTACTTATTGACGGAAGCGTTTAATCTTTAGTGAGGACAGTATGATTGGCCCCCCTGCTAATATAATTAGTCTAAAAACAAGTTTAGTCATGATGTACCCATATGCTTATTCTCGTTGGCGCTGTTAGCCCAGCACGCTTGTCCGTATTAAGGTAGAATGGCAATAAATATTTATAATTTAATTACACCACGATTATTATTACGTGTAACTAGTTATTTAGTTATTTGCTTTTTGTGTTACGCGCATTTGAGAAATACATAATAAAATAAAAGTGATCCTTACACAATATTAGATATTAGACAAGTGGCATAAACGCTACATGGATAGAATGGAATAGAATACTTATTGTATGGGAACGACACTAGCTTACGACAAGCAATTTGACAGCTACTGTCATTCCTATTATAATATAATAAGTATTCTATTCTATTCCATCCGTAGAGTGTTTATGACACTTGTCTATGGGGCAGATTTTGATAATTTCAATACTTGTTATTTTGTCATCGTTTCGACATAACGATCATAGAGTAAAGTAATACAACGGAAATAAATACGATCCAATTTGGTAAAAAATATACAGTTTGTGATTTTGTTACGATTGCGATAGTCCAAAGTGATTAAGCACTATAATAGTTGTCTATCCCATATTGTATTTTGTTCTTTACGTACTTCGTTATCGTTTTTTAAGTGTCACTTTGTCTAAGTCTGCAGTTCTCCTTATCGTAATTTAAGACAGCACTATAATTAATAGTTATGTCTATCCCATATTGTATTTTGTTCTTTACGTACTTCGTTATCGTTTTTTAAGTGTCACTTTGTCTAAGTCTGCAGTTCTCCTTATCGTAATTTAAGACAGCACTATAATTAATAGTTATGTCTATCCCATATTGTATTTTGTTCTTTACGTACTTCGTTATCGTTTTTTAAGTGTCACTTTGTCTAAGTCTGCAGTTCTCCTTATCGTAATTTAAGACAGCACTATAATTAATAGTTATGTCTATCCCATATTGTATTTTGTTCTTTACGTACTTCGTTATCGTTTTTTAAGTGTCACTTTGTCTAAGTCTGCAGTTCTCCTTATCGTAATTTAAGACAGCACTATAATTAATAGTTATGTCTATCCCATATTGTATTTTGTTCTTTACGTACTTCGTTATCGTTTTTTAAGTGTCACTTTGTCTAAGTCTGCAGTTCTCCTTATCGTAATTTAAGACAGCACTATAATTAATAGTTATGTCTATCCCATATTGTATTTTGTTCTTTACGTACTTCGTTATCGTTTTTTAAGTGTCACTTTGTCTAAGTCTGCAGTTCTCCTTATCGTAATTTAAGACAGCACTATAATTAATAGTTATGTGTATCCCATATTGTATTTTGTTCTTTACGTACTTCGTTATCGTTTTTTAAGTGTCACTTTGTCTAAGTCTGCAGTTCTCCTTATCGTAATTTAAGACAGCACTATAATTAATAGTTATGTCTATCCCATATTGTATTTTGTTCTTTACGTACTTCGTTATCGTTTTTTAAGTGTCACTTTGTCTAAGTCTGCAGTTCTCCTTATCGTAATTTAAGACAGCACTATAATTAATAGTTATGTCTATCCCATATTGTATTTTGTTCTTTACGTACTTCGCTACCGTTTTTTAAATGTCACTTTGTCTAAGTCTGCAGTTCTCCTTATCGTAATTTAAGACAGCACTATAATTAAACAACTTCGGATTTTATCGCGGATTCATGGTCCTCCTGTGATCATAGTTGCTGTATAGTATCTAAAACTTCGGGCTTGTAAAAAAAAAGTAAAGTGCGTTTAACCTTTACGCACGATCGAAGTTAAACTTTTTTAGCGATTAAATTTTAACTAAAATAATACAAAATAGAATTTTTACATTTAATTATCTTTATTATTTAAGTATGTGCTTTGCAAAAATTTTCAAATGTTATAATTAATATTATTATTTTTTTATTGGAAATAGGTACTTGAATGTCATCATAATTTTTTCATGTATGACCTCTGGTCTTAGCCTGTTCTAAGAAAGTTTAAGAACAAAATATATTATTTTTTAAATAGCGGAAACTACACAGACTATAGAGTAAGCGTTACATCCGTCAGAAAAAGAATCTAAGTTACTCCCTAGTCGCGCTTAAGAAGTTTTACTTCAAAAACTTAATATGCTACGATATAATCTGTAAAAATTGTTTTATTATAATAAGTGAAAGTTGCGTAAACATAAGAAAACAATAAGTTACAATAATGTTTAAAAGTTAATCAAGATAATATGTTTACAATTAATAATACAGAAACAATTGCTAGAATGTAAATTTGAAAATGTGTTTTGAACACAACAGTCATCTCATGTATACGATCAAGATTTTATTTTATGCTAACAAATGTATACATTTCCTTAAAAACTTATTTTGTTTATGCAATTAATGTAAATGTAGGTATCTGAACCTATCTCTCCACTTTATAATAATCAATGCATTATTATAAACCTATTTTGTAAATCGATCACAGTGGATAGCGATAATCTAAAATCTACCTACACGTTACGTTTATAATTTTCCCACCATGAAAATGTTTTAAAGTATTAAAGGCTTTTATGATTTGTGAATTTCCCCGGAAAATTATGCACTAGGAAATGTTAGCAACAAACATTACGGTACATCATAACAATTTATTGTCGGCTGAACGATATTTTACTTTGAAACCAACACTTGAGCAATAACTTAGTGTATTATTACTATTTATGAACAAAGGATCTGATAAATGTAAAAGGAAGTAAAAGAGCGCTAATAAATACTAAAAACAAAATAGTAAAAGAACAAAAAATACCTTTTTAAAAAAGTGTGATTGCAAACAACTTAATAAAATAAACTTAAGGATGTTTGGAATTCTTCAACTCGCATTGAACTAACAAGGACGATCCTCTTCTCGGCATTTCGAGGTTGACTCCAAGGATTCGTACCACAAAAATTACACAAGACTCATACTTAATATACTTTTTAATTAATAATTACCTTTAATGTTTGATGCCTTTGTATCTGCTGTCTTGACATTAATAGAAAGAGGACTGTATTTGACAAATTATAACCGGAATAGAGCGGCTTACAATATGTGTTTTGAATGATAACAAATTTCGAAAATTTTGTGCTGCAACATTGCGTCGAGTTCGCACTCAAATTGGCTGATTACAAGCATTCATGGATAATTGATCGATGGGACGAACACAGGTCACTGGTTGGCTGAATTGCTATTATAATATTATAATATATAACCCCTGATCAATTTTAAGTGGGTTTTTGCGTTCTCTATCCGTTTATGCTCTATGGTATAGACGGCCAAAGGTTAATGCTTGTCTCAACCTTAATCGCAAGACAAGAAAATAAAACGGAACGCATGACGATTTTATTAGGGTTCATTTTATTATGTATTTCAAAAAGGTGAGTTCCCGACGTCTGATCATGAACTTCAGGTCGTAGGCCTACTGTGAAGTGAATATAAGCTACCGATTATCTCGTCAAAAAATTTTCCAAGGGAAAAAGGTATATTTTTTTACTTATACTTTGACCAATGATGTTCATATTATATAAAATCAGACAAAGAACCGGAAGTATGTATGTATAACGTAGTATGATCGTTTCGGAGAATGTGGTTTGGAATGCAATTGTATGAAAAGAAAACCATTTTAATGTTAAGATAACAAACGACGAGATAGCTTAATTTATTTCCGTGTAAAAAGACGAAACATTAATGAACTCAAAGTGTATGTGGCATAAGCGGTAAAAGTATAAAATATATGATTTAAAATAAATTACACAAGTTAATAACATGATTTATCCCAATTTGATAGATAAGGAGAGTAACTGTCGTTTCTGAAAATTTCCAAGTATGAATGCATATTGTTAAAAAAGGACAGTTCTTTGAAATTAAAATCTATGAGGGAAATTCTCACTAATTGTGTTTGCTGATCTGGGTTCGTTTGACTATAAATGCTGTCTTCTTTTATTATCTGTCTTTCTAATTATTAACCCTCAGAATGAAGTTCTACTAACATAATTTTACTACTTTCTTACCATGTATTGCAACTATGTAGGTTTTAGTCAATGTCTAACCTCGTTTTCCAAACCGATGATCTCGACTTCTAAAGTCATTTCACCTTTAACTACACGGCACAATAACCTTCATACGATGGCCGGAATGAAAATAGGAAAGGAGGCCGAAATGACGTCTATTTCATTCCGACAGCGAAACAGATTGATAGTGATGATGATCATGAAAATGATGACTCCAATGACCTAAAAAGCCGAAAATAAAAGCAAATTTAACCATTGTTTATCAAAATAGTTCAACAACCGCTGCTCAATGATTAATGGCGCGATCTATCAACGTCCATTTTTAAATGACTGTCATTATTTTTTACTTTGTCAATAACAGCAATACTTGGAGCTTGTGGCTAAGGCCATGTGGACATGAGCGCTTTCCTAGTGAGCGTTAAAAAAGCGTTTAAATAAGACAAATGGATACACATGTATTTCTTTACATGAAAGCCTTTTTAAAGTGCCGCGCTTTTTTGCCAAGTGCTGATGCATTATAGACGTTGAGCGTTGGACATTTACGGCGGTTTTCAATATACTATCTATCTTAAAATTTTCTTATCTATCTTAAAATTTTGACAGATTTTGTAAGAAAATGTGTCAAAATTTCAAGATAGATAAGAAAATATTAAGATAGATAGGATATTGAAAACCGCTGTAAATAAAATTGAGCATAAAGAACTCGCATCTTGAGCCAACGTCCGGTTTTAACGAAACGCTTATAAAGCGCTTGTGCGAACAGTGCCTAAGTAATAACAGCCGCTTAGATCGATTTTATATACCAGGTAGTTTAAGTGACCGTCTTTACATACCGGGACTCCTCCGTGCCTCGGAAAGCACGTTATGCCTTTGGTTCGTGGATCTTTGACAGTCGTAACGGGTCGTCAGAAGCTCGTAAGTCAGACAACCAGCCTTACCACGGAGTACCGTATGACTCAGCTTACTGGATTGTGGAAGTCAGATAGATAGTTGCGCCATTTGAAATACTGGTATTCAAATGCATGTGGTTAGACTGGAAGCTGACCGCAACATACTTGGAAAAGGGCTAGGTAGATTTATTGAACAATCTTTTTAATTAAAAGAAAGTTCTACTTTTTTTCAGGGTCTAGAATGATGTCACGCTATAATGGCGGCATTGTTACAAATATAAAATTATTTATATTTAAGTTCATTATAGACTTTTATGCTCTTCAATTAAAATAAGTAAGAAAATAATAGTAAGTAATAAAGAAGACTATTATAGTTTTGGATGAATCTGTTGAATCATCATTATCATCTTCATCAGTCTTTATGAATTCACTACTGAACTGCTGATAAGCCTCAAAAGATGGTAGATTCTCATTCAGATCCTGCACAAAGTAGCCACTGCATGGATAAACTAAGAAAAAAAAGTTTGAAGCATGAGCTGGTTGCTACTATTACTTATCTAAGCTGCCAGGATCCACACGGAAGGGAAAAGAATGAAAATCATGAAATATCATTGAAATGTTGTAAATGGAACTTAAACTACTATCGGAAAGGTTTTCCTTTGTTTATAGTTATCTCTTTAGCTCTGTCACTCAACACAACATTTGAATGACTAAAATCAAAGCTATTGAAAGGGGAAAATAAATCAAAAGCCGAATGTAGGCGATCATCATCGAGCACATAACCCATAGACTCCTAATAACAGGGGAACGGGTTCTGGCCACAAATCTGACTTATAGTTCCGATGTAAGCCGTAAACAATCTATCGTGTCGTCTCATTCTTTCCCATTGCGAAATATATCCAATTCTTTTTAACGTTCCATGATTGGTAATGTATGACATTGAATTAGCTAATCACGGCATTGCAACCCCTTTCGTCTCACCTCAGCTAGTTGCCAGAATGCATTTAATACGAAAAATCAAACATTAGGAGTCTATAGGTTGTGTGGTCGATAGCGATCATAGTCGATTCTCTCTTTAAATGTAATGTAATGTCGGATAGTGTATCAACCCAATCACAACCAGAACAATCCAATTTCATATCCCACAGAGAGTTCATCTCAATTACTTTCAAGTGCCACTTAATTTGTTTGGCATATATCCGAATTTAGTTTGTTTGTCAAATAAATTGGCAACGATACAATTTGGCAGTTGGTGTAAACGGATGCCAACAGGTTTATATGATGCGTTGTGCATTCAAAGTTTAATTCCTTAAGTACACCCAAAAAAGTATAAATTTCTCGTAGATATTTGTTTTCTTAGGTTAGTTGGATGATCTGGTAAATCTAAACGTAAGTTGTCTGAATGGAATTGTAAAATAAATAAG
Source organism: Lycaena phlaeas (assembly GCA_905333005.2). Lineage (NCBI taxonomy): Eukaryota > Metazoa > Arthropoda > Insecta > Lepidoptera > Lycaenidae > Lycaena > Lycaena phlaeas. The sequence continues at coordinate 13,420,301 of HG995173.1, forward strand.
TTTACTTAGCGCAGCAACTCATTTAAATGTTGCTTAAGAACTGGAAGACGAACGTATGACGCAACGTTTTAGTGCTATCTGCACTGTTGCAATAGGCGTGTTTGGCCGAATTAAGTACTTCCAAAATTTAGTAATCTAGTAAGCAGAAAAAATCAACATTAAGCAAAATGGCGTCTTTCTCACTTACCGTTTAGCACTTAATTTGGTGTCCCGGCCGAAAATTTTGTAAGCATAGTAAGTGATTTACTAAATTTTGTAAGCACTTAATTCGGCCAAACACATTGTCTGTCCAGCCCTTCTTTTCAGTAAAGGTGTTTAATGGCAAATAATATAAGGATGCTGGTAACCGTGCTGCATGCATTCGGAAGCGCAGCACAAGCGTTTTTCACCTATAGACACCAGAAAATTAAAGTATAAAATATATGTATAAAAAAAAATATCAACCCCTTATGTCACACTGCTGGGCACGGGTCTACTCCTCGAAATCAGGCGAGGAGGGTAATTGGTCAATAGTTCACCGCACTGGGCTAGTGCGGGTTGGTAAACTTCACATACCTTCAAAGACTTTCAATCTTATCAAGCATGCAGGTTTTCCTCACGATGTTTTCCTTCACCGGTGAGTGAGCGATGATCTCGTTTTTGGGGTGCAATTAGAAATTAGAAAAACTCATTTCAAGGCACACGTGTGGGGGTCAGGATCGAACCCGGAACATCTTGCATATGGGGCCGAGTCCATCCACCACTGGACCATCGCCGCTCTATGTATGTTTCTAAATATTACCGGAGGGAGAGATGTACTTTGCCGCCTGCATTGGTTCTCATTGCCTTCCTGCTTGTATCTCCTGTAAATCAGCAGAATAAAATATATAAGAGAGAACAAAGTAACTAAAAATATTGTAAAGGCACGCAATAAGACGAACGGATTCTTCTCTTCTTTGACTTAGCTCCTGGTTACGGACTCGCCAGCGTCATAGTGAAAAGACGAACGGATAACCAAACATTTTGTTGATAATTGTTATAATTGGTTTAACCTCACAACTACCTCAAAATATAAAAGCCCTGTAATAATTTATCAAATCAATAGCCAAATAAATGACAAAGGACATTTTAACTTTCAAACTTCGAGCCTTTATAATATTATAAGTGCTTTAAAATACTTATTGAAAAAATTACAAATCTACTTGGCGCTCTAAGATTTTGCAAAGTTCCTCTCGATTTTTCTGACACCCGTATTCAGAAACATTAGTTTGAAGTGTCACAATACTCCCGAACGCATGTGGTTATTCAAACCAATTCATAGATAATAATTAAATGAAATCCGCAACTGTGTGTCCGCCAAACCCATTTAAAACCCGACTGTTGACTGGTGTCAGGGCATAGAAAGCAGCGTTCTTTGCATAGTATTGTTTGATTACTTAGCCAAGTACATGTTAGATACCATCATCAGATGCTGTTGTCATTATCATAGGGACACTCTGAAATATCTCCTTTCCAACAATAAATAAGCCATCAAAATCGGTTTATAAGCGACAAAGTTATCCGCTAACACACATAAAAAACATAAAATGTACGTACGAATTCAGATAGCTCTTCGTTTTGGAATCGATTAAAAAGAGAAATAGGTCTACCGATATCAGTTGATATAAGTGAAATGGTACGACTGTAGATTACTTATTATTATTATATATTATATTTACTTATTATTATTATATATTATACCCCATATTGTCGATTTGTCGATCGTCTTAACGTTTATTGAGGGAGACCCTTTTTTAAGTGAACGGATAAAGACTGCAGATGATGATTGTTGAAAATTTAATTATATTGATATAATATGTTGGTACAACTTACACACGGCCATCATCCCAAACTAGGCAGTGCCTATATTATAGACAAAAATTACGCCCAGGTACGGAATAATTAATGATCATAGACACAAATATTTATCCATGGTGGGAATCTAGCAAAAAAATATGACCATCTGGCCTAGGAATCAGGGTCACTAACAACTAGACCAACAGATCAGTCGATAAAAAATAAAACCTATTTACTATTGTTACATTTTACACTTTGGTTACTTGCTGAAGCTGCTGCTAACCTGGTATTTAATTCTCAAATTGCTATTTCCCAAAACGTCAGGAATGTAAAAATCTCGACCGCAATAAAATCCGTAAAAAGTAGTTTTATTACTCATGAAAGTATTAGAGCAACTTTTACGATGTTCGTAACACAGCGTTCTCCCGTATTAGAGCCTGGCAATTGGTCCTGTTGTGGATCGGATTAAATTACCGCAGGATTCCCGAATGCTCATATTTTTATTTATTTATTAAATTAGTATTATATTTTGTTTCTGTGTGGCAATGGTTCAGTAGGTATGGACTCGGCCTGTTGAGCAAGAGGATCCGGGTTCAATCCTGACCCCACTTCCTGTGGTGCCTTAAAATGGGGTTTTACTAAATTTGTAAGTGCACCCTTAAAGTCTGAACACGAGACCATCGCTCGCTTATCGGTGAAGGAAAACATCGTGACGAAACCTGTCTGACGAAAAATGCCTAATGAGATTGAAAGTCTTTGAAGGTGTGTGAAGTTCACCAACCAGCATTGGGCAAGCGCATCGGTGAACCAAGGCCCGATATCCTCCTTGCCTGTTTTCGAGTAGGATACCCGCGCCCAGCAGTGGTACATGGTGGGTTGCTATTTACTTTTTTATATTTTGTTTCTAATGCTGACAACTTTGTATGTAGTCGTTGATTTAATGGCAGATTAGCGTAACGACGGGTTAGTATGTAGCTTCTCGCCAGGGCACATGTTTGAAATCCTTTCGATAGAAACTTGCACGGTCAAATATATCAGTGCTCTAAATATAAAAACTCGCAGATTGGTTAACGCTACCTAATACCGAAAATTTTACTGTTATTGTTTATCAATTTCATATAAAAATAAAATGATATTTGCTGTATTTTATACAGAGGTTTTTGATTTTAAAAAGAGGTCGAAATGATGGAGGGATATGCGACGACGTTGAGTAGGTAGGAAAATTACTTGACGCTTTTTTGATGCAACGAAATATTTATGGATTTAGCGAGTTATCTGGGTTGTTTCTGACCCCATATGGGACTTACTTGGTTAATAAGCTACCCAAACTAAAACCAGGTCCAAGACCTGCAGGCAACATGATCAAATTGTGGCACTAACATCGATATAGCAATCACTCACGATGTAGTGTTAAAGACTAAGAGAATGAGATACAAGAAGAGACTCATCAGAAAGGAAATTATTATAAGTAATTGCTGAGCGTATATAATGGCTAATACTAATAAGGAAATTGGTAATTTAGCGAACGTCACGGAAATCGCTTGATGATATCTAATTGCCCTTGTTATTTTGCTCATTCGTTAAGACTCCTTATGATGAAACGACGACTTTCCTTAATGATGAGCCAAGGTCAATACCCAAAAAATGCTAGTTAGTTAAAGGAAAAGTCATTTTATATTTATCGGTTATTCTTTTTTCATATTAGCCTTGGTTTTTATACTGTAAGGGCCTGTTTCACAATCTCCAGATAAGTGCCGAATAGGCTATCGGCAACATATTTGACATATACTCCATACTCTATCCGTTGCCGATAGCCTATTTGGCACTTATCTGGAGATTGTGAAACAGGCCTTAAGTGCAGTAATGCAGGTGACATGCAAAATGTTAGCTGAAATAAATAAAATAGAAAAACTACGAACGATGAACGACAATGGTACCTTATGTACCTAAAACAAAAATTATATTCAGCAATAAATATATGTGTTGAGATTAAGCAATAATTCTTCTGTAATACACATAATTTTAATCATTATTATTTAAAAGACAAGAAACAGGAAATGGTTCGCCGTCGCCAGAAGTCGCATCTCGCCTCTTATGCCTTTTTATTTGTAACATTTTCATTATTACAAAGAGAACAATCTCGTTGAAAGCATTGTAATATAAAACCACAACGTTTATTATAAAAACGAATGAAGCTTATAGATAGGAGGAAAATATGTTCCTATTTACGATTCTAAACCATTCTTTACAGAAATTAATAATCATTATAAACTAGTTGTATATTATTATAATGATTGCTATGAAATATAATACAATGTACGCATGATAATTCACAGAGCACCTTAGGGCGGGCGGTTGCGGCCTGTGGGCGAGATGGTTACACTGACTCCCCGCAACCCGCCACCCGCGCGGTACCGCAGTCTACCTACAGCTCTCGCGGAGTCCGGACGTAACGCGCGCCAGCGAATCCCGAGATACGCAATAAACGTACAAAATATGACAATCATGAATTAAAACTAGTGTGATTTTGGTAAATTTTGTGTGAACTTCGATTATTCTATTCAGTGACTGTGGAAAAGACGAAAAATATCGTGTTTATATTGTTGTGATTGAATTTCCTTTTTGACCGGAATTCCTTCAGGTGAGCACAATATATTATAATAATAACAATGGAATTTCATTTTCAACGTTGTATCAATATAATGTTATTTCAATGCAGCAATGTAAATAAAAAACGGCAATACAAATTAATACGTCGCGTTCTTTTTTACTGTTTTTTTTTTTCATTTTAACAGAACAAACAAGAAATGACGTAATTTCTGAAATAAGATTTGAGAATAATATTTATTATAACAATAGATGCAGTAAGTATTTAATTTTATTCATGTAAATATAATATAGCTGTGTAAAGTTTGTGTGCAGATATTCGTAAGATAGTTTATTTAATGAAAATTAAATTAATACTAGATAAAGTTAGACTTAGTTAGTAGAAGAAGAACGTAGAGTTAGTTAGTTTTTTGCAAAACAATGAATAAAATAAGTTGAGTTGTAATGTATTTTGTAAGTACGGTTTTCATTGAAATAAGCTTACATGTTGGATCCAGTAGTGGTCAAAAAGGGTAGATGTGAATAAAAAAAAGAAAAAATAGAGGATGAAAAATACTAATAAATTGAGAGTAAAACTTTGCGGGGATAAAAAATATTTTTGTTAGAGAATGCAAAAAGTATTGACTAAGTGTAAGTCCGACTGAGATTCCATTTCTCGCTGGAAAAGTTCATAAACTATTTAATTTCTTCGAAACTAACAACTTACAGAGTTATGAGCTCCTTTTATCCCGGAGAAAAACATTCAACATTTAATATTTTTATATGAATATTCAGTTTGTTGGAAAAATTTCAAAAGGCATAATATGTGAAATTCTGATACGATAAAGATTAACAATCAATTTTTTTTACTGGATACACTTATAAAAAGTTAAAAAAAATACGAATAGTTCTTTCACCAAAACGCTAGTAAGCTAATTAGCAGTTTTGATGTTAGTTGGATTGGCAAACGTGACGTAAGTGATAGTAAGTGGAACCTAGTTTACCTAATACTAGCCTAGGCAAAATATTTATTCTCCACCATGGCTCAGTCCTTGTCGTGGCGGTGGGGCTCACTAGCCCAGGGTGAACCTTGGGCGAAGCTAATTGAGCCGAGGGGGCTCTTTGTGTCCTTCTTATAAGAAGAGGGGACAAAAGAGCAGGGGGCAAGGGGTAAGGATGGGAATCTCACCTCATCGTACTGTCCCGACGTTGGGAGTGGTTGTTCTGTGGTGCGGAACAACCGCTCTGTGGAGGTGGCGTAGGTCCCCTGCGGGACTGGCTAGCCATCGAGTTGCCCTGTTGCTTGTAGATCCGGGGCAGCTCACCATAGGCGGGATTGGTGGCACTCGCCGGGTTTTAGTGGGTAGAGCTGCGTCCACTTACCATCTTTCGGGCGCAGCGAGTCCTACATACCAGCCTGGGGAGACCCACTCCTCTGCGGGATGCGTCAGTGCATTTCCCGGCGTAAAAGAAAAAAAAGGCAAAATATTTATTGCAGCCTGGAGCGCGGCTTATTTTTTATTACACTGCCTGTCTTGCCCTTCTCTCCGAAACACAGCAAAGCTGTTTCACGGGAGAAATACAGTACAGTGATAAATGGTACACATGCAGCCGCGAGCGCGGCACAGTGGATCCCTCCCACTCCATTAATTACCGTCGAGTGAAACATCAAAGACGCACAAAATAGAAACGAGTCTTTTGACAAGCGAAAGTCTGTTCTGTTATCTGTCAATACTGTATTTATAATCTTAATCAGATTTCAATAAGAACATGCTAGAATCATAGATACGCTTTCAAAGTAGAAAAGGTCGTAAAAAGCACTAAGCAAAATGTTGAAATGAAATATATTTAAATACTTTAACTGAACCGGAGAAAACCGGAGTTTAAAGACGAAAGTCTTCAACCAATGCGTTCTCTCCGTGATGACCTACAGGGCTGAAACGTGGCCTCTTAATTTACGACTGGTCCGAAAGCTTGCCTTAGCTCAATGTACTATAAAACGTGCTATGTTGTGTGTTTCTTTGGCAGATAGGATCCGAAACGAAGACCTGCACCAGAGAACTAAGGTTATCGATTTTACCCGAAGAATAAGCTCGTTGAAGTGGCAGTGGGCTGGTCACACACTCAGAAGAACGGATGGTCGATGGGCCAATAAGCTTTAAGAGGAGGTCGCGATTAAGTAGACGAAGTGTTGGTCGGCCATTAACTAGGTGGGACGACGATCTCCGTGCAGTAGCCGGTCCTTGTTGAATGTGAGTAGCAAGGGATCGGTCGTCTTGGCGTCTGTTAATAAGGCCTGTGTTTAGCAGTGGACGGATAAAGGCTGATGATAATGATGATGAAAAGGTTCTTGTAAAGTTATTTTTCAAAAACATATTTTACAACTTCTGGCCAAGCCACAGACGAAACCTAACATAAGTTAGTCGGATGTAATCACTTCCTATGATGACTTTTCTAACACTGTCTAAACCTAAAGTAATTTACTAATATTGAAACCCAATTTAATATTTTTTATATAAAAAAGATGTCATAAATCACTTTGACCAAATATTTAATTTACCGTTTCCAACTAAATTCCTATTCACTATCCGACCTACTTGGCGTATGAATGAGTGTTTTGTGTCTAAAATATCGCGGCCAGATGCTCCACGAATCTAAACATCAACCGAAAATTAACTGCGATTATATTTGAAGGAAAGCTTTAATTTATATGTTAAGAATTATTCGGATCTACGTGAAATAAAAAGACTTTCTTTTCACATAATAGTTTTCCATTGAATTCGTGTTCTGTGGCTCTCTCTGGCTCTCTGATTATTTTATTATCTCACCTTTGATTTTTTATGTTAAATAACTTGTGATTTTAATTAAAATGAATGAATTACATATTTTATTGCCGAAACATATTATATGCCTTGCAAAATATGCATTCAGATAAGCTAAGTAATGTTAGGGACCGATGCTAAACACTGTCTGTCATCAGCCGCGCAGTATCATTTCATAATCTAAACCGTACGAGAAATATCTCGCCTGTGCAGCGGCAAATATGGGAAAATTCTTGTGAGTTGGGAATATAGGTTTGACTTGTTGATTTTGCTGGTACTAACAGAAGTAAATAGTTAAAATAGGAGTAGAGAGTGATAATATCTCCTATATTATAGGAGTTAAAATAACGAATGCAATAGTTAAGCAGATAAAACAGTAAAGAAGTACAGAAGTCAGAAGTACAGTGGCAATAGCACAGTATAGTAATATTCATTATTGCATTATTATCATCATCATTAGCCTCTATTCTTCAATTGCTAAACATGGGCCTCCCTCAATGAACGCCAAGACGATCGATCTCTTGCCACTCGCATCCAAAACGGACCGACCACTGTACGGAGATCGTCTTCCCACCTGGTTAATTGCCGATTTATATTTCGTTTCTCTCTCTCTCTCTCTCTATTTAAGAGTCTCGTTTTTGTCGGTGGAGTATACACTTCGTTTACCAATTCCATATTCATCTAGTACCTCGCAGGTAGGTCCTGCTGGACGTTCGCAGCCTACTGAAATAATATATTTGTCTATTTGCATAATAGTAATTTTATGATAGATGATGATAATACTATGATTATTCTGCTCTAATCTCTCACGGACAACATTAAAACTTTCTTTAACGTTTTGTCTTAAACCATAAATTATGGCATAAAAGTTTTTGTTATCGACTTTATCAAATATTTCATATTCATCATTGAAATAAAATTTTCTTTAAATAAACACATTTTTTTTTAATGTAAGCATCCTAGACAAGAATATTATTCTTATATTTTTTAAGTACTTATATTTTAAAGTGAGCATTATGAATTTATACTTTACTTTTTTTCACTTATTAAAGTATCTACATATCTAAAAATAGCCTAATAATATTATAAAATATAAATATAGTTCATAATATAACATAGAAATGTCTTCGTGTTTTACCTTTTCTACTGGCAGTAGCAAATGATATTTATCTAATAATCACCAATACACTTCAAGGTTGAATTTAAAACAAAACAAAGAAACGAGAACACTTTTAGAACTTGTTGCATAGTGATTCATACTTGCCTCACAAGTTACTACATCATGTAGGTCAGTCCATGTGTGACCCCGTTCGGGCCACCCAAATCTGGAGAGAATTTTGCTAAGCCCGCATTATTATATCTAGCGACGCGTATTTATTACGCATACATAAAATAATGAAAAAAATTGTCTCTTTTACTAACCGAGGCAAAATTATAATTTGCTACAATGATGGCAAACTTTCAAAACGAGACATACATTATCTTACAACCTGGGACAGACAACGTACAAATCAGGTGCCCTGGGGTAGTACGAGTATGAAACGTAAAGTATAACTGTATAGCAATTTTAATTTGATATTATATATTAAGTCGACAACTTACCTATTCTACTGACTAAAAACATCTGAAATCCGTACAAAAATAATTAAAATAAAAGCCGATTTTGCGCAATCGAGTTTCTAATATTCGAGATTAGATAACGTTCGATTACGTAATGCATTCTTTAAATAGGAGTTCGTTGACTTTATATGTAGCATACTGCTTGTTACTACAACCAATACATTAAATGCCTCGACCAATTTGTTTTATGTGAACATAAAATGGTCATGGTGGATAGACAACCAGGCAGATCTGATGTCATAATGTCCAGTGCTGTCAAAAAAAACAAGGTTGGAGATAATACACAGCCTTGGGGAACACCAGGATTAACAGATTTGTATGCACACATGACATGCACTGTTGACAACCTTGATGTTTCTGTCTACTAAAAAAGTGGTTATTTTTTATAATTCTTTGGGAAGTCCATAGAATGGTAGCTTTATTAGAAGCGCTTTATGCTAGACCCAACCAAAGGCATTCTCTATGTCCAAACTAACCACCACCGATTTTTGCCTATAGATATCACAGAGCAGAGAATAAACATGGCTTTTTACATGGCTTGCAGCAACATCTCAGCAATTACTCAACTCAAAAAAAAAATTACACAACCTCTATTTTTTACCTTTTAACGATCAATCCCTGTTTTTTAATAGCGACATTACTACTTTTGGCAGATCAAAGTCTGTCGGGGCAGCTAGTAATTACTAGATTATTCAGTGTTGTACATAAAAGTATTTTATTGAACGTCAAATTGACTATTACATTATACATATAGATAAAGAATATATATTTTTAACCGACTTCAAAAAAAGGAGGAGGTTATCAATTCGACTGTATGTTTTTTTTTATTTTTTTATAATTGTTACCTCATAACTTTTGACTGGGTGAATCGATTTTAATAATTCTTTTTTTATTAGAAAGGCGATGCTCCCCATGGGATCCCATTTTAATCTAGTCCAGTTCTGATGATGGTATCAATGAGAAAACCATAAAAGTCTTAAATTTACATTAGGCACGTGCACGAACAATAGATGAATAACTGAATATCACGCCAACCGATTTCGATGATTATTAGTTTATTTGAAAGAATGTATTTCAAGGGTAGTTTGTTGAAAACTTGGTTAGGTTCTAATCATGGGATCCATAACAAAGCAACGGAACTCTTCAATTCTTAGGAGCAAATTAACGATACTCGGCTGAATCTTTTATAGGTCATCTGGATATTTGGCTAACGTAACGTCTTTATGGTCAAGTGTTCAAGTAACTGTCGTAGCCCAGTATGATGATCAATTCCTCAACGGCAGTAAGGATGCGATCTGTGGCAGAAATTCTAATTGTCTGTAATTTGTGTATGCACTCTGTAAACTTGTGTATGCAAATCTTAATGTTATCATCATCATCATCAGCCTTTAGCTCCCTCCACTACTGAACATAGACCTTCCTCGATGAACGCCAAGACGGCCGATCCCTTGCCACTTGCATTCAACACGGTCCGGGCACTGCTGGGAGATCATCTTCCCATCTGGTTATTGGCCGACCAACACTTCGTCTTTTAGGTACGCGGCCTTCACCCTTGAACCTAATTAGCTCATGGCAGGCACCGACTCCCAAAATAACGAATTTCAAAAAGTATAAGTAAGATATATAAGTTTTATTATATTTATTGATTAATTAATTTTGTTAATTATCTCAACCTCGAAATATTTAAATATTATTTTTAACTAGCTGTTGCCCGCGGCTTCGCTCGCGTAAAATTTGGAGTAGCGCAGTTCCCCTTTCCTGATTTAGAACAAAGAATACAACTTGGAACAGAATATTATTTTAATAAACTATTGTAAACAATATTATATATTGTCTTTCCATTTGGAGATAGAATGTAGACATTCTGGGCATTGGACACACGCGAACATGCTACATACAATTGTCAATTAGAAAAATTGTCATTACATAGTCTCTGGGCATCCAAATTTTACATGAGCATGACTGGGACACCTAGTTTTAATTTAAGCTTTTGTCAGGGTACATCTGACAGCTCAAGCGAATTTAGAAACTCTACGGGATATGATATGCTCTTTTCTATACCATAACTGTGTCTATTGATAAATACTCTGTTGTACCTGTCCCGGTACTTTACTCTTACTTATATATCAGGATTTACTTAGTTGATAATATCATTTTTAGGTGCTAAAATTGCTTTTTCACATTAATATTGATTTTCTTGTATATTGTTTTGTAAGTCTGGGTAAACACTTGCAACTAATTCTAAACCACTGTGTACTAATTGAATCAGCCCTCTACATTAGTTTCTAGCCAACCATCTCCTATTTCAAATAGTGTTTCGGCTTGGTTGCCAGCATTTGTGTCATCATATTTGTAGTCAAACTGAACTTCATTACGGTGGCCCATATAGTGAACGACTTGAGACATGCTTTAATTTCGTCTGCAAGTGTCCCCCTCTGAATGACTGCTAACGTTTGGCGGAAATCACCAGCCAATAAAACCACCATCTCTCCCATAAATTAAAATAAAAATTTAAATAACATAGGTACTGTTGCGCAAATCCCGGAGCGTTCAATTTAGTGTTTCTCGTATAATATGTAATTTCTCGTATAGTATGTTTTATTTCTCGTATAATCTCATCTGATAGTTCATTTTCATTCGTTCTCCGAGGGCTAATCATTCCAAATTCATTCAAACGCTTACCCACTATAGCCATTACTTTGTCTTAAATTTTTCCAGGGGCTTCGTTATGCTGATGATGATAAATGTGTTCATTGTATATCATGTCTGTGTGTGTCTAATGCTACATTAGACACACACAAAATGTCTTCCGCCATGTACTCTTTATATTTGTTCCATAATTCATTAGGATAAGATAGCCCGCAAGATGATAATATTATAAGGGGTTGCATAAAGGTCTCTGATTTTGGCTGGTGATTTGCACTGGACAGCTTCCTTTATAGTTTCGTCTCAGTGATTATCATCCTCTAACAGACCCAGAGTTTCACATGCTTCTCCATATGTTCCGAATTTCTGGCCGTTGACAATTTTAAGATCATTATAGCTTATAGGACCCTAAATTTGGTGTAGCAGCAAACGTAAACAGAAACATTCAAAATTAGTATCATGGACGGTGTACACATGACCAAGGGCATCAGATGATTTCATTCTGGGCCAATTTTCAACAGACATTGAAAACGGCGTTCGCAGTCCTTTGTAGATGTGTTTCAGGTATAATAACGGGAGATTTTAGCACAGAAACACATTTTGGCAAAGGAATCGCCCTGACAAAGATGGAAAAAGGCTGTTCATGTTGTTTTGGGCGGTGTAGATACTTTTTCTTGGAAATTGTTCTCGGTAAAATATATGCACTTTTCATTTTCTAAGTGTACAGCAAGATAGGTTACTGTTGGATGTCTTTCAGGCAAGAGGAAGCTAAGGAACCGCCACGCTACTTTATTACTGCTGACGTAACGTCCTGCTTGAAATGTTTGCACTTCATTCAGAAGATGTGCTCCACCTTCATTCCTGAGATTAAATATTATAGCCTGTCAATTCCTTTGTTTATATATTTGTATATTTGATTGCGCGGACAGAGCTACAGGCTTCTACATTAATATGAGCATTGAAAATTTTATATAAAATAGGCAAATATGGGACGTCTAAGGTTTCGTTCGCTCCAGATCGAGTCTTAATTGTAACTGTTCGGCCATCGTCTTCGGGCGCTGTGCGCCTGTACAACGGGTCATTTTGCACAGTTTCTTTTATCAACTGATTAGTGAAAATCCTTGTGCATTTTCCAATGTTCATGTATTGCGAGGCTGAATTTCTAACACCACAGGGACCGTGTACCATGTTTTGGATAATAGTGTCATACAATTCTTTATCTATTTGGATGGGCCGCATCTTCTTTTTTAAGCTTTATTAGAACGTGCACATATAGCAGCCCCCATTTTTTCAATTCAATAACATATAATTAAATAATTAAATACAAATAACAATACATGAAACATTGTATTTCGCCGAATATATTAAGAACATTAACGAAAGCAAAATTCTATGAACAAATCGAAATTGTTACAGCTGAAAAATGCCCTCACGTGTCTGACTGTTCGGGTAGCAATATAGCGACATTTCCCCCACTACGTCGCACTGCGCCAACGCAACCCAGATTTTTTTTTGAACTACCCTAAAAACTTTCATCTCCTATGTAATGCTCATACAGGCGAAAACCTTAAAAACGGTGGAACAATCAATTAATCATGGTTATTTAATTCTTATTAAGTGCCTAAATACAAAGTTTTAAAGCGTCATCTTCTATGTATAATGACAAACTTCCATACAAACTTTCATCCCCTTTTTAAACCCCTCCTAAGCATTTTTTTGCGATAAAAAATAGACTATGTCCTTTTCCAAGCTCTAGTTTATCTCTGTACCAAATTTCATCAAAATCGGTTAAGTGGTTTAGGCGTGAAAGCGTAACAGCCAGACAGACAGACAGAGTTACTTTCGCATTTATAATATTAGTAAGGATTTTTATTCCTTTCCAACGTTTTAAGGTTTTAACAAAATATAATAACAAATTCGTTAAACTTAACAAATAGGATCAGATACATGCAACGCCATCTGTTGACAACCTACATACCTACTTATAAGTCGGTAGTGTAAATCGTCAATAAATCGGTACTATAACGGCGGCTTTCAATATCCGATCTTAAAATTTTCTTATATATCTTAAAATTTTGACAGATTTTCTAAGAAAATGTGTCAAAATTTCAAGATAGAAAAGAAAATTTTATGATAGATAGGATATTGAAAGCCGCCGTAAATGGTCAATAGATGGCGTTGATCTGATCCTATTTGTTATGTATCTTATTTAGCTACATTTCAAATACATATATCTTTTGATAGAGTGAAGCGATTGCGATGAAACAAAAACTAAATGTTACTCTAAGTTACGCTAAATTTTTATGGATAAAATTTATTTACACTGGTTTTGTAGTTTTCACGTGATGCGTGCACAACTAAACAGACAAACAGACAAACAGACAAACAGACATACAGACAAACAGACAAACAGACAAAAATTCCAAAAATGCTGGAAATGGATTCTGTTAGTAATCCTTTAACACCCAGGCTATTCTTTTTTTAAATATTTTCAATGTACAGAAACGACTCCTCTACAAATTTATTATATGTATAGATTTTTTAGTTGTACATAATTTAAAGGTATAGGTTTGAAGTCGGTTTTGGTTTTTTATTTAAAATTAATTGAAACTTACGATGACGTCCCTAAACAGATTAAGGTTTTCAGTAAAATAGTTATCGAGACATTCAGTTCGGGTATCAGTCAAGGTACGCGTATATAACATATTTTCGTCAAATACATTACATAAATGCAGTAACAAAGAAGATCTTGTCTCATAAAACTCATAATATACAGTTTACGTGGACGAATGTCTTATACAAATACATCCTAAGCATTACAGAGATAATAAAATACTCGACAAGCGCATATTGCTCAAATCTTATGCTAAGTAGATATAGACATGATGAATAATTCAAATCTGGCTTTATCTTGTCAATATATCCTTTCTGTAATAGAATTTTGCACAAAGCCATCTTCATAATGTTTGCATAAAGGACATTTTGTTTCTTTAGCTGAAATTGCCGTGAAATGTACAAAAAAGGAACTTTTGGAATTACTTTTAGTGTTCGTCCCTTTGCGAGGTTTATCTTTCGTAAGTCTGCTAGTACGTTTTAGGCCTAATTTTGAACGAGTACAAGTTTTTTTATCTGTATCTTCATCGTGATTATTTTTTATACAAGACAGTAGTTATTTCTTAAACTCTGAGCTGATTTTAATATAATATGTATAAAGAACACCGCTAAAATACATGGTTAGATAAACTACTCATGCGCGGAGCTGATTTGGTGGCTAGGAGTTCCGAAAAACGTATTTTTAACTAACATTATTTAAAAAAATGACGGCTTTTATATTTTCTTTACTTGTGTTGTGAGTATAGATTATGGTTTGACTGACTGGTGGACAGGTACAGACAGATAGAAGACATAGCAATCCTATCATCATTATCAGCTTCTATTCGTGCAACACTGAACATAGGCCCCTCTCAATGAACGCTATGATGGCTACTCCCTTTGTCATTCGCGTCCAATACGGGCTGGCCACTACGCGGAGATTGTCTTTCCGTTTAGTTAAAGGCTGGACAAAATGCGGCCTCTGCCCGGTACAAAATAGATTATATTAGATAAGATATATATTTTTATGTATTTATAAATAAGTTTCATGTTGGACTCAAAGAGGAGTTGCTCAAGTCTAGCACGTTAATATATGTATTCATGGGCAACTAGGACTTATATAAGACTGTCCTTGCGTTAGCCTGTCGATGAGATACTCCTGTTGCAGATCGCTCTCAAGCAGGTGACAGCTGTCACCAAAGACTGTCACTTTGACAGGGACAACCTACAAAAAGCGTGTTTACTATTTTAGTGTAGACTGCATGTACATTGTTATCAGGCTTGTCTCGTGTCACTTGTGCAAACAGACGGGTAAATAATGGCTTATATTCCAAGATCAGTTAAGTGTCAAAAGATGTAGCGCATATTTTATACGAGCTGGTACTCGCGACTTTGTCTGTTTTTTATTCTGATGTATATGTAGCAGCTATTTAGAGTTTATGTATTAATAATAATAATAATAATAATATCTTTATTTGGCACAAGTATTACATATTATGGTGTGTATTAGAATTGACAAACATTGTATTAAAGAGTAATAAACTTCCACAGGTATGTATGGAAGTTTGTTACTCTTTATTTCTTACTTCCAACTAACTTTTATGCTAACTTTCATGTTTTTTATTATTAGCAGATTATTAGCAGAATAGTTAACTTCAGCATTTTTTTTACATAGTATATAGGTACGTATATTTTATAGATTTTATAGAGGTTTCCTAAAATGTTCGTTAAATTTGTTTTATCAAAATAAGTAAGATAAATCATAAAATAAAATAAATTTGTTTTATCAAAATAAGTAAGATAAATCCTTGTATTATATTAATATTATAAATGGGAAAGTAGGGGTGTTTGTTACACTTTCACGCGAAATTTACTCAACCGATCATCGTGAAACTATGTTCAAATATTCTTGGAGGTAGAAGAAGTTACATTATGGATACATACACAATACATAATAAAAAAGGATTTTTTTTCATAATATTAAACATAGCTTTTTCGTTTAACCTTTTCTTCGTTTTTTTATGTTAACGTAAACCATAGAATTCGCATTCGCTATAATGACCTGACGTTAATTACGATACGTTGACCTTATTTCAATCGCATTTTACAAATACTTTACAGATTCAGTTCAGTGAGTTTTTTTCGCAGATTCTACACAGTGGTCTAGGTTTTTAACCGGTAGTTTAGTCATTTTGAAGTTCGATTTAATTATATTCTTTTTATTAAGCATTTTTTAACCCAAACAAATATAATTGTTCGCATTTTACACACGTTATTATGGAATTAGTTTCAATAAAAGTCTTGTAATTATTTAATATCTGCACTATTCGGGGGCTGATAATAATAATTCTATTAAAACTAGTGTACAGTGAAGTTATACAATTAATTCATACACGAACACGTCACTATTATTGCTTTGATAAATGTAATCAGTTTATTAGCATTAGAAATAAGATAGGGAGTGTATATAGTACTATAATAAACCGACTAGATAACAGGCTTGCGATTGTTTTACTAACTACAAAAGTTGTATTTAATTATCTAGAAATGAAGATTTATTACCGATCTCCATGAAGTGGTCTATTTCAGGAGATCATTTTATAACCTTCCGTAATTTAATGGCTCGAATGCAAAAATGTTTTTTATAAATTCGACCGGTAGTTCTTTTAATGATATTAATAGTAGTGTTAACGCGTGCAAACATATTAACTAACTTTATTATATTACTAGCTGTCCCGACAGACTTCGTTCTGCCAATGTTAAAGTTGCAATTACAAAATAGGGGTTGATCGTAGAGGGGTCAAAATTTAGGGTTGTATGTATTTTTGTATGTTGTATCATAAAAAAATAAAAACAAAAAATTTCGTCCAAAAATTTAAAAAATATATTTAGGGGTGGACTACCCCTAACATTTAGGGGTATGAAAAATAGATGTTGGCCGATTCTCAGACCTACTGAATATGCATATAAAATTTCATAAAGATCGGTCAAGCCGTTTCGAAGGAGTACGGTAACTAACATTATGACAGGGAAATTTTATATATTAGATAAATACTCGACCGACACCAAAAATATATGAATCACTTTCTTTGCTAACTTCATCATAGTTATAATGTAATATAATACATCTCTAGGGCGTTGAAAAGCAATAAATCATCTCAGATGTTATAAATGTACATTACAAGACTAGATTTATCATCGGTGCTTCCAGGTAGATACTAGACATTTCACTTGAATAAGTCCTCAGATTTTACTTAATTTTAATAAACTTGATATACGGCTTATCAAGTTTTTAGACACTTAACGCAACGGTCGGGGGTTCAAATCGTGCTAATTTGTATGATGAATAATGTCTGCCGAATCATCCATTTAATAATAAATAACATAATTTTATCGTTAATAAACCGTCTGGATAGTTCATTGTTACAGATTTAGATGGAAATCCTAACTAAATGTGAATTTTCACGTAACTACCAGATGATTATCTCTTATCTTATATATTGCAGATGTATATCTTTATTTTTCACGTCAAATCGATGATCAAAATCCATCTCGCGTCAGCTCAGGATAAGTGAACGATTAGTAATTTGCCTAGTGCTGGGTCACCGTGATAGTGATATCCGATGCTTCAATAGGAACCTCTTGCTATTATTATTAGGCCAGTTATTGCCAGTCTGGCAAATAATAACTTATTTGTTCTTTATTTGTCTTTACACCCAAAAGCATATTACCTCTTTCTTAAACTTGTGTTAGAGTATTAAAATATAAATCGACAATCAAAACAACTATTTTAAGGTTTAACAACACTATCATTTTAATATCAGTAAAATCTATTAAATTACAAAACCTATCATAAATTGTTTTATCATGGCAACACAGTTGACACTAAAATATAAATAGAACGTTGGCGGGAATAAGACTTCACTTATTAGTTTGGTTTTGACGGCGGTAGATCGGACGTCAAGTGCTGTCTGTAGAGTGTTCATAGTATTGGTGCATTGTCTAATAAAAATTATCATAGTGCAGTGTGTGTATTTTTAACAAGTCAGAAGTGACAAAGTTTATCTACGTGCCCGATGCTGCGGTCTCCTGGATCTCGGATGTTAAGGTCAGATCTTAAAGTGTTGTTTGACGTTCATGTTAAAATTCACGTTAAAATTTGCCGCCTTCAAATCAGTACCGAACCAAATCGAGGATAATTCTACTAAATGTGAACGACGTATTTCTTCGAAAGTTAAATTGCTCCTGATTATCGCGTTCTTGCAGAAGGTACGCGTACGGTAAACATCAAACTGTACACGTGTTATTGGGAAGCTTTGTGAAAGTGATTTGTTTAATATCTACCCTATAATAATTATGTCAGTGTTGTTATATTAATTTGCAAATGAAAACTATTTATGTTATTTAAGAAGTATCTACATAATGGTTAAGCGATATGTTTTGAAATAGGAACGCAAAAATTATCATTGATCTTTGTGTTTAAACCGTTTTTTTTATTAATATTTGATTACATAGCTATTGGTGTATTTATATTTAAGGTTTCATTTACTTATTTATTGTCGGTGTTTATTTAAGCTGTGTTTATTATTGTGATAGTGAATATTTATTGTCGATTCATTTTTAAAATTGTGTATTTTTAACTCGAATCATTTACTCATTGCATCACTAGTAGAGATAATGGGAAAATCTAAGCGAAAACGACGGGAATCAAGCGTAGATAGTACTTCAACAGGTCTAAGTGTTAGTGATAGTGATGATTATGAACGTAGGTCACGACGTAGAATGAAACGTAAGCGTGGTCATAAGCATTCGCGTAGCCATAAAAGACATGCTAGAAAACAAGCGCATTCTGAGCGTCGTAAGCATAGATCCCTCCGTAGGAATGTTAACCGGGGGTCGACTAAAACTCCCCCGTTGACATCGCCAGCTCGATTAGATAGGTTAAATATACCCATTACAGTTAATGATCAAAGTGATTCCTTTCTGTTGAACGATAACAGCGCAACAAATAATGTTACTAGATTAAATATTTGTAATAATAATTCTGCACCAATAACTCCCAATTTTTGGTCTCAAAACAATTTTCCGGTAGCGTTCAGTGTTGTTCCAGAATTTGACCCTAGTCAAAATAGTCAGACAATAGAAAATTGGATAAACAAGGTAAATGAATGTGCGCAGATTTACTCTTGGAATGACCGCCAAATATGTCATTATGCTCTTCCTAAATTAAGTGGTCTAGCCAAAAAATGGTATCAGGGTCTACCCTCAGTCCTATATAATTGGGACGAGTGGACACAAAAATTAAAACTAGCTTTTCCTTCAAATGAAAACTATGGTGATTTATTGACAACAATGTTAAAAGTTAGGTGTAAGTTTGGACAACCTCTAGAACATTATTATTATGACAAAATTGCGCTTATAAATAAATGTGAGATAAGTGGAAAAAAGGCGGTCGGATGCCTTATACATGGTATCGATGACAAGTTTGTACGAATGGGTGCAGGTGCCTGTATGTTTGAGGAACCAGAACAGGTCCTTAACTACTTGCGTACGGTATCTCAACATGAAACTAATACACCATCTATCAATCCTCGCAACCGAAATGGTAATCAACAATCCAGGCAGTTTAGTAAGGTAGCAAATGAACAGATTAGGGGTAATAATAGTACAGATACAATCAGATGTTTCAATTGTAATGAAATGGGACACATAAGTTTAAAATGTAATAAACCAATAAAAAGGTGTAACTTTTGTTTTAAATTAGGCCACGATACCAAAGATTGTCGCAAGAATAGTAATAACGTTGTCGAAGCTAATAAAAATAATAGTTTGACGGAGAGGACTAAGAGTGTCATGCGTATTACCAATAGTGAGCCCGATAATGCTAAATTTTACAAAGATGTCAAAGTGGGCAATATAACATTGCGAGGATATGTTGATCTAGGGAGTAAGTGTACCCTAATACGAGAATCTGACGCAAAACTCTTACATGGTACTTGGTCTACAGATAAATTACCAATTTTGCAGGGGTTTGGCAATTCTTCTGTAAAACCAATTGGTAGGTTAGTAGTCACTTTGCAAATAGGTACCGTTAAGGCTGAAACCGAAATTTTAATCGTAGAAAATCATTATTTAAAAACACCAATTTTGATTGGGCAGTCATTTACGGAAAAACCTAACGTAATACTTTTGAAAACAAATGATGATTTAGTTTTTATACAAACCCCGGATGTGATTAACAGTGATTTAAAAATTAAAGTATATGCAGAAAATGATTACGTTATTGAACCACAAACTACTATACCCATTGATGTCATTACAAATAGTGAATACTCGGAAGGGCTATTTGTCCCACATAGTCTTCGAACTTTACCTAACAATGAATATATTATCTTATCAGGTATATTTCAGTTCGAAGCAGGTAAAGGGTATCTAATGTTAACTAACTTGTCACTTAATGATCTTAAAATTACTAAAGGGGTTTTGCTAGCTCGGGGACAGCAATACCAAGAAATAAAAACAGAATACGTAGGCATAACAACTGAAACCAAACGGTATGAACCTTTACCTTTAGCGGAAGTAAAAATAAGTGCAATAGTGACAGAGGATCAGAAACAGAAATTGTTTAAATTAATTGAGAAATACAGAGACTGTTTTGCGATGAATTTAGGAGAACTAGGTAAAACGAATCTGACGGAAATGGAAATTACCCTCACTGATAATAGACCTGTAGTACATAATCCATATCGAGTTTCACAGAGCGAACGAGAGCACCTAAATAAAATTATAGAAGATTTACTCTCCAATGGTATCATACGTGAAAGTACTTCTAATTATTCAAGCCCTGTTATTTTAGTCAGTAAGAAAAATGGCGATAAACGCCTTTGTATCGACTATAGATCATTAAATAGAAAAACACTTAAGGATAAATATCCTTTGCCTCGCATTGAGGATCAGTTAGATAGATTAGGGGGTAATCGATTTTTTACAAGCCTTGATCTAACATCGGGATATTACCAAGTGCCCATGAGTGAAAATAGTAAACGGTATACGGCGTTTGCAACACCGGATGGTTTGTTTGAGTTTGAAAGAATGCCATTTGGGCTTGCTAACGCACCTAGCGTTTTCCAGCGAATTATAAATTCTATGCTGAAAGGCAAACAAAATCTAGCACTAGCTTATATGGATGACCTTTTAGTGACGTCACAAACAATAGAAGAGGGTTTAGATAAGTTAGAAAGAGTTTTCCAATTGTTAAGATCAGCTCAACTTAAATTAAATATAAAAAAGTGCGATTTCTTTCAGACTCGAATAAACTATTTGGGGTATGAGATCAGTGCAGACGGCATACGCCCTGGGGTAGCTAAAATTCAAGCGGTAAACGATTTTCCCATACCTAAGAACGTTCACGAGGTTCGACAGTTTGTTGGACTTACTAGCTACTTCCGACGTTTCATTCACAATTTTTCAGTGATAGCAAAGCCTCTGACAAATCTTACAAAGAAGAATGCTGTGTGGTGTTTTGATGAACAACAGCTAAACGCTTTCAATGAATTAAAATCAAAATTAACCACTAGACCAGTTTTAGCATTATATGATCCCCAGGCAGAATTAGAAATTCATACAGATGCTAGTAAAATCGGTATAGGCGCTATATTAATGCAACGTATAAATTTAGAGACTTTCCATCCTATAGCATATTACAGTCGTCAGACCACATCAGACGAAAGTAAACTACATTCGTATGAGTTAGAGACTCTGGCAGTGGTTTGTGCGTTAATCCGATTCAGAGTCTATGTTTTAGGAAAAACATTTAGAGTTGTTACGGACTGTGCTGCTATACGTAGCACAATGACTAAAAAGGATTTGATTCCTAGAGTAGCTCGCTGGTACCTAGCTATGCAAGAATACGATTTTACAGTAGAGCATAGGGATGGGGCTAAGATGAGTCATGTCGACGCTCTATCCCGCAATCCCAGTACGTCTGAATCTAAGGTCGTGGAAGACGTTGTCGATGTTTTGGCAATAGATGATGATGCGTGGCTGGCCACCGTGCAAGAACAGGACTCGGAGATACAAAGAATAATTTCCATCCTAAATGATTCAGACACTAAAGACATTGTCGATATTCATAAGAATTATACAATAAAAAATAATCGTTTATATAGAGTAGTAATTGATAAAAATAATGAAGTCAATTTAAAATGGGTAGTCCCGAAATCGGTAAGGTGGCAGGTAGTCCGTATGAATCACGACGATGTTGGTCATTTCGGTTTTGAAAAAACTTACAACAGAGTTAATCAAATTTATTGGTTTAATAAAATGCGACGATTTATTAAAAAATATTGTAACTCTTGCTTAAGCTGCGCACATAATAAAATACCAGCCGGTGCTAAAGAAGGGGAGCTCCATCCTATACCCAAAGTTAGTAAACCGTTTGATACACTCCATACTGATCATTGCGGTCCCTTTCCTATAAGTAAAAAGAAAAATTGTCACATTTTGGTTATAATTGATGCATTTACGAAATTTATATACATAAAACCAGTTAAAAATATTAAGAGTAGCACCACTATTCAGGTATTTACAGAATATTTCTCGCTGTTTGGAGTACCACGTCGTATAATATCAGACCGTGGTACAAGTTTTACTAGCAGAGAGTTCTCAGATTTTACTAATGGTAGAGGCATCAAGCATATTTTGAACGCTGTTGCCTCTCCCAGAGCCAATGGTCAGGTTGAAAGGTATAACCGGACTATAGTCGATGCTATAACTGCTGCTAATCACGGCAAACCTGAAAATGAATGGGATTTATGCATACCACAAATTCAATGGTCGCTAAATAATACTATCAACAAAGCCACTAGCCGAACTCCTTCCGAGATGTTGTTTGGTGTCCAGACAACAGGCGTTTCGGACAGCTTCATGAACTCTGTAGTCTCGGAATCTCACTCTCCATTAGATCGAGATAATATTAGGTCGGAGGCAGAATCCCAAATTCAAATTAATCAACAAAAACAGAAAGAACGTTTTGATAGGTCTCACAAAAAACCAACTCAATATAAATTAGGAGATTTAGTAAGAGTCGAGAAAGATATTCGTTCAGACCCGGGACAGAGTCGCAAACTACTACCTAAATGTGTAGGGCCTTTTCGAATCTCAAAAATTATCGGCAATGATCGTTATGAGATAGAAGACACCCCCATTACTAGAAAAGAAGGCTGTAAGCCATATAGGTCGGTTTTTGCTGTTGATAGGTTACATCCTTGGCTAGTTTTTGATGATGCAATGACAAGTGATTCGGAGTAGGTAGTCGATTTTAAATGCTTTTGTCATAACTAAATCAAGTAATGGTAGATTATATAAAATCTATATTTACTGTTATAGAAACAATTGTTGATATAGTAAAGGGATGATAATGTAAATTAATTATAAGATCATTAAATTAGGATATAATATGCTCTAAACATGTCATAATTGTGAAAGTTAACCATAATAGCGATTAGTAAAAGAGTGAATGATTGTTTAACGTATGTGAATAATAAAGATGTTTGTAATTTATGGATTAGTATTATTTTATAGAGGCATCTTGTTACAATATATTAAATTAACTAACCAGAAATATAAGAGAGTTGTAACAAGTGTGCTTCTAACGGATGTTTCATTAAAAGTGAAGAGTTAGTGTCGCTATAGGTGAGTGTGCCTATAGTCTATGTTAGATTTCAGAGTGAGTCGCTATGGGTGAAAGTGCCTATAGTCGATGTTAGTTTTAAGAGTGAGTTGTTATAGGTGAGAGTGCCTATAATCGATGTTAGATTTAAGAGTGAGTCGCTATGGGTGAGAGTGCCTATAGTCGATGTTAGTTTTAAGAGTGAGTCGTTATAGGTGAGAGTGCCTATAGTCGATGTTAGTTTTAAGAGTGAGTCGTTATAGGTGAGAGTGCCTATAATCGATATTAGTTATAAGAGTGAGTCGCTATAGGTTAGTGTGCCTACTGTCGATGTTAGTTTTAAGTGTAAGTCGCTATGATGGAGATTGAGATTAAGTGTAGATGTTACTTATATTACTTTTTTTTTTGTGTGTTTAAAACGCGAGGCCGCGTTTGACGTCAGGATTAGCCGAATGTTAGAGTATTAAAATATAAATCGACAATCAAAACAACTATTTTAAGGTTTAACAACACTATCATTTTAATATCAGTAAAATCTATTAAATTACAAAACCTATCATAAATTGTTTTATCATGGCAACACAGTTGACACTAAAATATAAATAGAACGTTGGCGGGAATAAGACTTCACTTATTAGTTTGGTTTTGACGGCGGTAGATCGGACGTCAAGTGCTGTCTGTAGAGTGTTCATAGTATTGGTGCATTGTCTAATAAAAATTATCATAGTGCAGTGTGTGTATTTTTAACACTTGTAATGTTACGGCGTTAACAGCCTAATGTCCTGCAAACCTTTTTAGACCCTCTCTCGTCCAATCCTTTCGACATTTCCTTTTCATTAAATTACAATTAAGTCTTAATTATTCCAGCGCCTTCCTTTTATTTCGAATTGGTTATTATTACGGATTCCATATTATAAGTCTGAGCTTTGCTAAATTTATTATGACTTGGTGATTAAAATAGACAATTGAGATACTTAATTTATGGCCCTAGTTCATGTGTCTTTTAGAATTGTGTAAACCTTTAATAATCCTAAGCATTGTACAAGTATCATATAAACTAAAAATATCCAAAATTAATAAGGAAGTGTTTTATGTAATTTATATTATCGTATCTACCTATATTAACTATACAGGTTTCTCGGGTATATTATGTACTAAGATTTACCACATTTCTTGATTACTTACGGCGGTTTTCAATATCCTATCTATCTTAAAATTTTCTTATCCATCTTACAATTTTGATAGATTTTGTAAAAAAATGTGTCAAAATGCAACGATCGATAAGAACATTTTAAGATAGATAGGATATTAAAAACCGCCATTAAATTAGTTGAGCACGAGTGGTCAGTTGAGCGATTAGTCGAGTAATCAGTCGGGCGACTAGAAACGTTATGCGACTAGTCAAGCGACAAGCAGAATTATTGCTATCTAATATAATATCTATAATTTTATATTTTATGGGATTACCAAAATTGACTATATTTTGAGGCCAGTCGAGTGAAATGCAATTATTATTTAGATGACGTGTTTTTTAGAAATACCAATTGAAAGTTGTCCATTTTTCTGAAAACTTTATTCATTAAAATATCTTACTTTATAGAATCTACTTGACTTTTCTATGCAATCAGTAAAAAGCTCATAGCTTGACAGTACAATTTTATTTATTAGTACATACACAGTATTGACTGATGAGTAGCTCGACCTTTTAAGCGAGAGGTGTCCGGGTTCAATCCTGACCCCCTGTCATACCTTATGATAGGATTAACTAAATTTCTAAGTACACCCTAACACGAGACCATCGCTCGCTCACCGGTAAAGGAAAACATTGTGAGAAACCTGGATACCTGATGAGATTGAAAGTCTTTGAAGGTGTGGGAAGTTCACCAACCCGCACTGGCCCAGCGCATCGATGAACTATGGACCAAAACCCTCCTCACCTGATTACGAGGAGTAGACCTGTGCCCAGTAATGTAACATATAGGTTGATAATTTTCCATAGTATTGACATCATTTGTGGTCATCAAATAACTCTTCATAAACTAGTAAAAAATGGAATAGACCCAAATGGAATACGAACCCAACAATAGTGGAACGTCACTATCGTCAACATATATCGATAAAGTAACGACTGCAGCACAACCCTTCGAACGAGGGTCTCCGATACATTTCGAGCTTATTGAATTTGGAATGTTTTGGATCCGTCGAATGATTTTCATATGAAACGAAAGTGATTTAAGATTGGCACCGACTTTTGCGCCTTCATGAATTCTACTCCAGTAACTCAAAGGGCAAACAAACAAATCGACAACGAAAGCAATAGAATACATGTATTTTGATGTAAGCTTTCGAATATAGTAGGAATATACTGCAAAAAGTTTTAATGTAATTGCCTGTGTGGCTTATTTCTCCACTCGTTTGGCAGACAATTTGTATGATGAATATAAATCTTCCGGGGTTGTATGAATATGTATTTTATGTGTGTATTTTTTCACTCTCAGTTGTTCAAAATTACGATAACATAGAATATGCGGGCTCTTATCGTTTTAACTTTAGTGATAATGTAACAAAATTCTCGTGAATTTTTAAATATATTAAATAACTAGCTGTTGCCCGCAGCTTCGCCTGCGTTAACTAAAATTTACAACAGTATCTTAGTACGCAAAATAAGTAACTTTTCTGGTTGATTTTTTATACCTTGTGTCCGTAAAACCCAAATATCTTACGGAACCCTATTTTTTTCAGAATAAAATGTAGCCTATGTTACTCGTGGATAATGTAGCTTTCGAAATAAGTGAAACAAGTATAATGAAGCTGTATTGTTTATAAATATTGCTTTAAATATAAAAAATATTTAAAGCAATATTTCAAAATCAAATCTAATCATATTATTTTGGATCCAGTAGTGAGACGTTCGTAGAATAGCAATTTAATATAATGTAGAGACGGGCCTTAACCAATCTTATTAGCACGGTCTATCGATATTACGTTATCGACAATATTTATCTATAATATTGAATTACTTATCTAATTTACAGCTTAATTTAAACATGGTATTAGATCACTGATAAATCTTACGGCGCGA
This sequence comes from Lycaena phlaeas, assembly GCA_905333005.2. Lineage (NCBI taxonomy): Eukaryota > Metazoa > Arthropoda > Insecta > Lepidoptera > Lycaenidae > Lycaena > Lycaena phlaeas. The sequence goes on from HG995173.1 coordinate 13,447,134, forward strand.
ATTACTGTGCAGCTTATCCATAATTTATTGAGAAACAAAATTTAGAAATAACATATTGTAAAAACAATGTTTGTGTTATTGTCTGCTTTTCTAATTATTTTTCATAATTTCATTCATCTAGATTTTGATAAATATAATTTTAAACGTAAGAATACGAGATAATATTATGTCGTGTCCGATATAAAAATGCATTAGATTGATAGAAGAATGAAAAAATTATATTTATTTCAATTTGAGTAAAAGTATTAACTAATGATTAAATTAGTCGTATTGATATAATGTAGTTCCAGCACTAAATGTTATTACTCGATTTAATGTAATAACGTCTGATACACGCCAAACCTTCATAATTTATGTGATCAAAATAATGTTTTGTCGATAATCTGTTATTGACATCACTATTAACTGATTTATTATATATTTGATATCGGATCAACATGCTTTGTATTCAAATTAGGATCCAAATATCAAGTCGTGATTCTTTAAGTTTCCTCTTCGATAAGGTATTAGTAGACTCATAAGTATTCTTCAACGTAACCCAAGTATGTAAATTACTACCCAAAATCTATAAATTGTATGTGTATATGCTGTCACAAGCACTGTAAGTCCAATCGACGTGATTGTCCTACCTCATAATTATAATATACAAGCAGTGTTTCGCGGTTTCACCCGCGTATTTCTCATCCCCGTGGAACTACGAGGATAAATTTTAGCCAATGTGTTTTTATGACGCGTTAGCTATATTATTGTAAAGTTTCATTAAAATCCATTCAGTACTTTTTGCGTGAAAGAGTAACAAACATGCATACTTACAAACTTTCACGTTTATAATATTAGTAAGATTTATTAAACGGCCGGTAGTCGAGTCGTCAGGCCACTGGATTCCGTACGGTCGCGGGTTCAAAACCCGCCTATTACAACGTTCGAAGCCTGCAAAACAGCATTGCTTCAGAGAGAGGGACAAAAGAGGCAACAAATAAATTGCCTTTTTTTATGTCACAGTGGAAATGCTTTCTCACCATACCTCGCCTCGAGTAGGCAGGCTGACGTGTGACTCGCATAGGAAAATAGGAAAAATGAAGGCAACGCATCTGCATAACCTCTGGTTATGTGGATGTTAATGGGCGTCGATAGTCGCAAGGCTTCGACTGTTCGTTTGCCCTTCTATGCTATAAAAAAAACAACATTTCGTACAATTAAGCACACGAAGAACCATATTCACGCAGACGATGTCATATGATTTGGCTAGTCAGTTTATAAAACAACGAAACTATAAACGTACTCGTCGCTGATCCTTGAACAAATACTTAAAGCAAATAGCCTTTGAAATACGGCACTCGCATAGTTTTAGTTTACGTTAAACAAAGCTTGTCAATAGAGCCTGCCTTTCTTTGTTTGACTTAGGCGCCATACAACTTTGAATTATGTTACGGGTTACGAATAAAAATGTTATAAGTCTGATTGGGACTTTGAAACTCTTTTTCCGAATTTTAATGAATGTAGCCAGATAGTAATTCTTATATTATAGACTTAAAAAATAGTAAGATTGGAGTGACATCCAAAATAAAAGTTACATTTTATGAGTATTTTTCGAGACTTTTTTTTAAAGTTCTATATGAATTAAAGAAAACGGCAAGTGACGTTAAAATTCGAATCGAATTCCTATTCCCATTTTGTAAGAGACTTGTGATACTGACTGGTTGAAGGTTAGCGTTCAGCTAGTAAGCCAATTACTGACCGGACGGTATTCGTATGATATAAAAAAATAATTTGAAAATAAATTATTAAAATTAATTTTATAAATTATATTTTAAATTATCAATAGACATGTATGATTACAGTATGAATTAGGTTTACATTAATGTTCCTACGAGTATTAAAACAACTTTTACATAATGTATGAACGTCGGGCATGTAAAAATTTTTATAAGCAGCGATAATAATATCCTAAAAAAGTTCATTTGTAATAATTTATGAAATTGTCATATGGATATAATATAAGATGTTTTGTATTTAGGTATTAATAGGTTTTAAAATAAACATTTGACGATTACCGTCTTTGTCTAATTTTAAATCAAAGTTTGGCCTTCAAATACCTTATCTTGTACAGAACAATCTGCGCACAAGTTGAGAACTGAATAACTAAAGTTAATCTTATCAACCAAGGGCAAAGGCCTATTTGCCTTTGAATGGAATCGGATTATCTCCACAGATACTATTTGCATCTGAATGCTCGGTATGTTAATTTTTGATTACATTTTACAGCTAAGACTTACTGTGTGTTGATAGAACTGTACCTATGAAAGTAATTGCGTCAATGTCTTGCCATTATATTTTCCATAAATCCTATAAACATGTCTTTTTTTTAACGCCGGGAAATGCGCCTAGGCAGCCCACGGGGGAGTGGGTCTCCCCAGGCGGGTATGTGGGACTCGCTGCGCCCGAAAGCTGGTAAGTGGACGCAGCTCTACCCACTAAAACTCGGCGAGTGCCACCACTGCCGCCTCTGGTTAGGTGCCCCGCATCTACAAGCAACAGGGCACCTCGACGGCTAGTCAGTCCCTCAGGGGACTGACTAGCCAAGGCGTTGGGGTCACCCTAGGCTACTGATCCCCACCGCCACGACAAGGCCTGAACCGTGGTGGGGAATTCCTATAAACCTAAATCGATAGACTCTATCTTCTTTGTTTACATCTATACTAATATAATTTAAATGGAAGATCATGACATGATTGTAAATCTAACCGTTCATCAATTCAAAATTGAACTCCTTAAAACACATAGGGAAAGACATGGTAAATAGCACATTGTAAATAGTTTTAATATTTAAAATACCCATGTTTCTTCAAAATTTCATGTAATCATTATCTATCCTTACTACTATTATAAATGTGAAAGCGTGGATGTTTGTTATGCTTTCACGCGAAAACTACTCAACCGATCATCATGAAACTTTGTTTTTTCGGAGGTATTTGAAGTAACATTGAATACATTTAAAAAACAGAAGGATTTTTTTGCTAACGCGGGAGAAGATGCGGGCAGCACCTAGTTTAAATATAAGTCGCAAGCGAAACTGGAAAATATATAATAACTTGTCTCTTAATAAAAGTAGACAACCTCTCTCTGACTTAAACCCTGCCACCGGCAAATATTAAAATGGTGTAATGAATACTTTATCCGGGGATATAGATGTTTGTTTAAGTGCTAGCTTCGCCCGCGGCTTCGTTCGTTTTTCATTATCTCGGGGAAATGAGATATGTAGATAGCCATTTTAATCGTCCGGTCCAAAACGATATTAATGTTTCGAAAAGTTATGTGAAAGTATTTCACGCTTATACATTTGGAATATGATATCGAGTTTATTTATTTACTTAGCCTTGATGTTAGAACAAACTTTATATTTATTATAATGAAATAAATTTACGGATTTTATCGCGGTTTATTAAGTTTTTTACAAGCCCGACGTTTCGGATACTTTACAGCAACCACAAAATCCGTAAATTTGTTTCATTATAATGAGTGAAATTGGCGTAAGCATAAGAAAACCTAATTGTTTCCTATTCTCAAAATTATCCTTCGTAAAACTTATATTGGCGAAATCAGAAGCATACTTCCAAATTCAAAAATAATGCTTTTTAAACGACTTAGAAGTAGGTGTTTCTCAATTCGACCGTATTATATTATATGCTTTTTAGCTTACTTTTAACATCATTATGAAAAGTTCTAACTAAAGTATCAACCCAAATATATCCTACGGCTGGGCACGGGTCTCCCCCTCAAAATCAGGCGAGGAGGGTAGTTCACCGATATGGCTTAATGCGGGTTGGTGAAGTTCCGTACCTTGTCAGTCATCAGTGAGTGAGCCAGTGACCCATTTCGAGGCACCTAAAGGGGGTCAGGTTCGAACCCGGACCCTCTCGCTGAAGAGGCCGAATCCATTACCCACTGAACATCGTCGCTCAGACTTATATACCCTTAGTTTATAAGTAACCTACCTTGTACACGAACTCAATTAGTTTATCTGAATTTAGACTTGGCTACTTATTCATGCTAAATGTTAAAAAAGTATGATCTATCCTGATCTACCATCCCTTAAAGCAGTGATTCCCAAAGTGGTCCAGGTGAACCCCCAGGGGTCACGGTAGACTCGAAGGGGGTCCACAATCGTAAGAGAGGGATCCATGAAAATTAACAAAATTAATTTGGTTTGATAGTGAACAATCAATGAGCCATTCAACCAAGAAGAATTTTACTATAATAATGAAGTAAAATATCTTTAAACGAGCAAAAAAAAGGTCAGCAAGGGGTCCACCTGATGCAGGAAATGTTTGGAAAGGGGTCTGAGGGGTATGAAACAAAAGAGTTTGGGAACCACTGCTTCAAAGGCTCATTTCATCCACAACATAATGTAACATCCACACATCTTTTAGATTTTCAATTGTAGAAGAACATTCGAGAGCTTATTAAGTAGTCCCGAACGGGCCGCCTGAATAAATGATGAATTAGTGCGGGCTGATCGTTAAATATGCAGGGGAGAGCTGGTGTGTTTTAACCTCGTCTCGTGATAATCAATATAATGCTTCTGGCGCCTATAATTTCTTATTCAAGGTCATTTTATTATTTATATCAATTTTAAGTGATAGTTATGCTGTCGTGTTTCATAAGGTTTGCGAGTTTCCGTACGTAAGCCCAGGACACGTCATGATCTTTGTCATTCGACGATTTTTGATTAGTGATTCGACGACCTCTGTGGCTCAGTTGTTAGCGCGTTGGCGCTCAAGCCGGAGGTAGCGGGTTCGAATCTCGCCAGGGAACAAAAAGTTTTCTATGTTCCTGGGTCATGGATGTGTATTAAATTTGTGTATTATATAATGAAAATCTTAAATATATGTATTATTATAAAAGTATTAAATATATGTATTACCGTTGTCTGGTATCCGTAACACAAGTTCTTCGGAAACTTAGCACGGGACCATATTGACGTGGTGTAAAAAGCGTCCAAAGGTATTATAGGTATTATATATATTCATGATTAGACATGACGTCTGTCATTCATCATCTCTAAACACCAAAATGCAACATGTGCTATTTGCTTAATATTTAAAAGGATATTGAGGGCACTTACGTGTACCGTCTTATGGAGTTTTCTATATCGATATATTGCCTATTTATTAAGAACTAGCAGCGCCCCGCGGTTTCACCCGCGTACTTCCTATTCCTGAGGGAATACGGTAATAAATTATAGCCTATGTGTTATTCTGATGTATAAGCTATATTATTGTAAAGTTTCGTTAAAATCCATTCAGTAGTTTTTACGAAAAAGAGTAACAAACATCCATACTTACAAACTTTTGCCTTTATAATATTAGTAGAATTTATATGTAAAATTTTGACCCAAATAAAAAATGGAGGACAGGCAGTATGTAATTACTGACATACACTTATAGACTTAGAATATCTTATGTCTTAGGATAGGGAAAAACATAAATAAGGGACCTGGTCTAGTTCCAGATAAACTAGGTAATGTTCATGGGCGACATCAACCCCTTGTTATAAGGTAGTAGTACGTCTGCGTGCCTATCCACTAACAACAAAAAATCTAAGTTACGAAACATATCAATTACAGCTTCTTTATTACCTACTACTGCAGCAGACAATCCTTTTTAAACGACTTTAAAAAAGGAGGCGTTTCTCAATTCGACACTACATAATATGCTTTTTTCATGTAAAACAACGATGATGACTGCGGAAACAGTTTTTAATTTCGCTTTTGGTATATTTGCGAACCGAGTGACAACTCTGTACGAGCTATGAAAAGTTTGAAAAAGGTTCGCATTTCCATAAAAGCAAGTATTTAATACTTCACAAAACATCAGATCTACCTAACCCTAACTCTATTCCCTTTTTTTCCTATTTTTGTAATATCGATTTATCGTAAAGTGATTACATAATATAAAACTGAAAAATAATTCTAGCTAATTTTTATTTGACAAGAACTTAATTTTGTTACGTAATCGAACTCTTCATTGACCTAATACATCTTTGAGTAAAATTTACACAAAAAGTAATAAAAATTGTGATTTCAGATTTATACTGCCATTAACACTAACTAATAGTTAATTAATTAAAACACACAAAAAGTGAAAAAAAGATTTTTGTAAATTGTGGGATCACACTACGTCACGAACAACGTTTAAGAAATATGCCAATATACGTCACAATAAATGACAACCAGCTGGTCAAATTGGCTACGAACATAGAGCAAAGACGGACCGGAGCGCCAGACGGTGGACGGTAAATTCCTCTATGGACTTTAGACCGTCTGGCGTTCTTAAGGCTGCGGTCGCGTTTCTAGTACCTACCCTCAACATGAGTTTCACGAGCTTACCACGGTGCTACCTTGTAGAGTAATTGTTGGGTAGTCATCATCATCAGCCTTTATCCATCCACTGCTGAAAATAGGCCTTCCTCAATATACGGCAAGACGATCGGCCACTGACCGGACAAATAGGTAATCAGGTTGATGGGTAATAGTCATATTTATTAAATCTTAGAACGGCAAGCGTGTTTCTTAAAATATTTTAATTCACTCAAAAAGTATTTGTAAATAGTATAGTTCGTCTGAGTTACTCAAAATGTAACTAAATACTAGATATGCTTGACCCGGTTTCAATTATAAACATAGTTCAGCAGCAAAAATGTGTGAAAATTAACACGAATTCATAAACACTTTTTAAGTTTTGCGGACACAAGTTCTGCCGATGGGAAATATGCTATGTGTAACCACGGTCTTGTTTGCGTTTACCAACCTACCACAGATGTCTTTGGTGAAACAACTTTGTTGAATGAATAGTTTGGAATACTAGGCAAATTCATTCACCCCACCATGGTTCAGGCCTTATCGTGGCGGTGGGGCTCAGTAGCCCAGGGTGACCCCAACTCCTTGGGCGAAGCGAATTGAGCCGAGGGGGCTTTTTGTACACCTCGTATAAGAAGTGGGGGCAAAACAGCAGGGGGCAAGGGACGAGGACGGGAACCTCATCTTATTGTACTGTCCCGAAATTGGGAGAAGTTGTTCTGTGGTGCAGGGCAGCCCCTCTGTGGAGGTGACGTCGGTCCCCTGAGGGACTGACTAACCGTCGAGGTGCCCTGTTGCTTGTAGATCCGGGGCACCTCACTAAAGGCGCCATTGGTGGCACTCGCCGGGTTTTAGTGGGTAGAGCTGTGTCCTTATACCAACTTTCGGGCGCAGCGAGTCCCACATACCCGCCTGGGGAGACCCACTCCCCCGTGGGATGCCTAAGCGTATTTCCCGGCGTTAAAGAAAAAGAAATCATTCAGCATCATTCATCCTAAGCTTTTGAATGGATATAGTACAGTCGTTTTTAGAATTAGTAGGGTGATTTCAAAGACTTTTAATCTTTATCACGCTTTCTTCATGACGTTATCCGTCAACGATCAGACACAAACTACTCAATGTTAAATGATGATAATTATCATTATGAGGGAAACAGAGAAAATATTACGTTCATCGTAACACAATACGGTTACGTTTGTGGTAACGCAGAATAACGTGTCGTTTTAATGGAAAAGTAATATTAAACTGGAAAGCTTTTTAAATATTTCACATGAAAATTCAATTATTTTGCTCTTCCAATTTTTCATGGTGATGTTACAGTTATATGCGTTTACAAAGGTCATCAAACAGCATCAGAATCATCTAAGTGAGTGGTCGACTTGTGTCTAGGTTTTATCTGCATCTGATAGGCTTTAATATTTTTTTTCTAGATAGATAGGGACAAGCTATTTTGATGGTGTTTTCCACTCACCTTCAACAATATACTTTGGCTTTTTGCCTGTGGACTTTGCGAAGACTAGGCGACTAGGCTCAAAAAAAAACTTTGGAATAAGTTTTTTAAATGAATATACACAGTTGATTATGATTATTCAATTCGATATCGCGCCGGCGCCGCTTAGGCTATAAATATTAAATTTGTCTGGTAAAGAATAGCTTTCCTGACACTCCCGCGGGAGGAACGCAAATGTACATTTCTAAATTTCCCTCCGTCCCTTTCTCACAAGTCACGTGCATTATATATTATGAATATAAGACTAGCCCCCCTAGGTAAGTGAAACAAATGGATTGGAGGAAATATGAATGACACTAGCTTACGACATTTAATTTGATTTAAGGAATATAATAATAATATTCCTTTAAACGCAGTACAAATTCATGGTCAAAATTCAAGAGGTCCACAAACAATCCATCATTCAAATCTTTCCTCCTTATAGTATTAGTATCTATGGATAAACCTATAATGTGTAAGTAAGTTTTCTTGAATAAAAACCACCCTTAGTTACTGACCCTCCAACCCAATTAGGAGTTCCCATTGTGAGGTAGCGCTGGGAAAAATGGACAAACAAAACCGCTTTCTTATTTTAGTTAGTAAAGTGATAACGTTTGATCCCATGGGCTTATGAGAAAATGTTAACATCCCAAGGGGATTGCGCAGAAACTTGTATTCGGCTGGGTATATTTCGTTCCAGGCACGGGGAATTACCTCTAATCTTGAAGTCGGCTTCTAGAACGATCTTATGTCACGCGCGGTACGAATGTCACGCTGGATAATAAGCTTCGACCATACACGTCATCCATACTAATATTGTAAATGTGAAAGTAGGGATGTATGTTACGCTTTCACGCGAAAACTATTCGTCCGATCACCATGAAACTTTGTACGCATAATATTCCCGGAGGCACTAGAAATAACATAGCATATATTAAAAAAAAGGATTTTTTTTGCTAACCCAGGCGAAGCCACGGACAACAGCTACTCCTACTTTAAAATTTCGCCAAACGCAAGAATTCCATGAAATAAAATATTAAAACTGGACTTATTGTAGATTTCCTTACGTAAGAAGGGAAAAAAACTGCATCAGACATTTGTTATTGTTTAGTCTAAGACGTTTGATTGAGGGGCTCATTAAATTAAACAATTATTGTTCCTATATCAATAACGCAACGAAAAGTCACTAGGTTGCATGAATGTGCTATGTATGTATTATAATATTTAACTTGTTATGATATCATTATAATCCCTTTGACATAACTAGTTATTAATCATTAATAAAGTTCCATATTACTAAGGTAAAGTGTTATGCAAATTAATGTTTTTTTATAAATAGTATTCAAAATGAAATTTTTAAAATATCCCCGATACGTTTAAAAATTATCGACTCTAACCCATTCAGAGGCAAATTACTTTAACTATCACAGAAATGGTAATAAATTTTCAAAGAGCCAAACTAACCTGTACATCTAGTTGGTCTTTTCATGCAATGTGCTTCTACTATGATTATCTTTTACAATCTGCTTTGGAAGATTCACCTAATAACGTACCTGGGTCCTGGCTTACTCGTGCAGGTAATTGCGTTCCAAGCCCTATGATTAGCTGACGCTTCGGTCAGTCTGAATTACTTTTAATAAAAGAATTTCCGACGTAAAAGCTTTTGTTTGTAAAACATTTTTATTTTAAAATTAGAAAACATATAATTAATTAATCGTAGCATCGTGATGATATACGCTATTTTATATGATTGAAATTTAAAATAAATCGAAGAAAAAAGAAAGTTTTATGCCACTTTTTCTCATCGCTACAATGTCTGTGTAGCCAGAATCGAAAGCGGTAAATAAATGTCCTGTTGATACATCAGAAACCTCGAATGATATGATAAAGACTGGCTTCAGCAAGGAATTTAATCAGAAGAATCAAGCGGAGAACTTGAGACACACACGTATGTACCTAATAACAACCGACAATTAAAATATAATATTATAATTTTACTTTAATCTCATATAATTCAATAAAATTTAATTATATGATGATTATATTGTAATTTCAATTAAAACATAAAATATCTTTCATATCAATTTTTACAAATATTATTGTAAATAAAGTTTCAGTCTATACGCATAAAAAAGTGAGATAATATTATTTTACCATATCAGGAATTATGACCTGCAACGTGCTTATTTTTTATAGTATTTATGCCCATATTTATATTTACAACCAAAGGCTATGCAGATGCGTTGCCCCCTTTTCATTATTCTCCCCAGTAAGATATTTTAGACAGATATCACGTAAGCCAGATATGTCAGCAAATCAGCTTTTCATATGCCAAGTTTTAAACCATACTCGTCTCAGGTATTCTTACAAGGCTCAATCTAAACTATTTAAAAATAATACTTAAATGGATAACAAATATTAAAGGTTATATCGATCAGGCATCTCAAAGGTCTGTGACTTATAATTAATTTAAGTTTCGACCACTTCTCAAGTGGTTTCAGACGCAAAGTTTCAGCAAGCCCTTTTCCGCATGATCGGCCATTGGCTATTATATTGATGTACTTTTTGCGAGATTTCCATTAGGCAAAGAAGGGTTTATAATCACCATCCAAGCGTGACCAGATAAGATCCTAATCTTTATAAATACTATTGTTCTCGAAATTTTCGTAACGAGTTTTCTTCGAATTGAAGGATTTACGGTTCTTGATATCTTTGTAGATTCATTTGAATTAAACGGGATTATTTAAAATCGCTTGAGCATAATTTTAGTATATTTTATTGAATACTAGCTATTTGCCCGCGACTTCGTCCGCCTTAACTTAGATTTACGGGCGTAATTTGAATGAATGATACTTCTAATGCCTCCAAGAATGTATGTAATTTCATAATGATCGGTTAAGTGGTTTTCGCGTAAAAGCGTAAAAAACAAACTTACGTTCTCATTTATAATATTATTATGGATTGTTCAATATAATATCATTCACATTTATAATAATATTCTTACATCATAAAATTTTTTCGAAGTATTGGTTGTAAGCGGAGCTATCGCCCGACCGAGTGAAACGGATGCGAGCAACACTAGTAAGTACGCATGTACACAGTATACACTATACGGGCCAGATTCATATGCCGCGAGCGTAAATCGTACCGCTCTATTTGCCTTGCGTGTATTATCGACTCGGATACTACGTAATTGCTATACTACCCTCGGTATTCCTAACTTTATTAAATTGTTATTAATATTATTTTGTAAGAAATATAAAGTTGTGTATGGTGTTTTTAACTCAAATATTATCTTAAATCGTTTTTGGTATAGTAGGATATGGGGCATTCAGTTAGGTTTTATTTGGAGTTTATTGAATTTTACCAGAATAGTACATCTGTGTAATACGTGTTGTCAAATAAAAGTTACTTACAATACGTATAAAAAGTACATTTATTTATTTTTAATATTTCTACTAGATTTATTTTATTGTTGGCATTATTATGTAATATGCTTACGAATCTTAGTCGTATTTTATACTACATGGTTGTGTTTGATGATTTCGCTTTATCGATTTAAAATGTATACAATAGTTACAACTACTAATTCTTATTTGTATGAAAAGTGCTTTCATATTATTTTCCAAAAGAAATTTATTAATAGTGATTTATATGTGTGGCCTTTTAGAATAATTTTAACATCAATTTTCTCAATCATTATCATGATTGTTTATGCAAATATTATATTGAGCTTTGTGCTGTGGTTCCTGTTAAATTACTTCCAGAAAAAGTTTTTCTTCTCAGATGTTAAGTCTTAAACTATATTATCAAAATACTCGAGGACTACGCACTAAAACACATGAATTTAAACGCAGTTTGTTGATGAAACAGTACGACATCGTTGCCATTACAGAGTCTTGGTTGTATGATGGTATCGGTAGCAGTGAACTTTTCGACGAACGCTACGTGGTGTGGAGACGTGATCGTGACTATGTTCGTACTCGGGAAAGATACGGAGGAGGGGTTTTGTTAGCCATCAAACGCTCATTCATGGCAACCGACCGTCCCGAGTGGGCTTCTTCTGCTGAAGATCTATGGGTTACGCTATCACTTCAACAACCTAATAGCACACCGATTAAATGTCACGTTTGCACTTTATACCTTTGCAAAGAAACACTCGGTAACTCATTTAATATCCAACTACATAACTTCACAGAGAAGCTGTCATCAATAGTTAACTCATGTCCGGACGATGTTTTTATTGTATTGGGAGATTTTAACTTAGGTCACCTATCTTGGTCGTTGATGGACAATTATTTACAACCTTCATTGATTTCGGGTGAAACTCAACTCTACTTTTTTGATACTTTAGCGGAGTGCAACTTCAACCAGTTTAATTCATGTCATAACGCGTCAAACAGGCTCCTAGATCTTGTGTTTAGTAACACTTTTCTCACTGTTTCTTGTTGTGAAGATCCGTTACTATCCGAGGATCCACATCATAAAGCCATAGATTTAATTTTAAAATTAAATAAATCTTCATTTATAAAACCCAAAACAAGACTTAAGTATTATTATGAATCGGGCAATTATGATCAAATTAATGCTATACTAGAAAAAATAGACTGGGTTAATGAACTGACTAAAATACCGTTGGTAGACGCTGTTGACTTCTTCTACCGTACACTAAATGATTGTATAAATTCATGTATTCCGAAGAAGATTATAAAACCCACATCATACCCTTCTTGGTATAAAGCATCGTTGAAGAAATTACTTAAAGAAAAACATAAGTTTTTAAAAAAGTTTCGTAACTACGGTAATACTTCTGATTATCATACCTTTACATTACTCAGAAAAAGAGCTAAATTATTAGAGGCTACATGTTATTCAGCATACTTAAAAACAATTGAAAATGGAATAATTGATAACCCCAAACTCTTTTGGAATTACATTAAAAATAACAAAAAAGGCCCGAACTCCCTCCCCGCAACCTTAATTTATGAAGATGAAGTTGTCGACTCACCAGAGGACATATGTAATGCGTTTTCCCAATATTTTCAATCTATATATTCACTTGCCACTCCGGCTCAGACAAACAACCCCAACTTAACATCCAGTTATCAGCCCTTTAACACTGCGTCATCTTCCTCTAACACAATAAGTAATATTGAAATATCTCCCAATTTAGTTTATAAACTACTCTCAACCATAGACTGTTCGAAAGGTGCCGGACCTGACCTGATCCCCTCTTTATTTATACTAAAGTGTGCTAAAATACTTACAAAGCCACTTTGTATTTTATTTAACAGGTCAATGGCTGATGGTTTCGTTCCTCCGATGTGGAAATCAGCCTTCATCACACCAATTTTTAAAAGCGGAAACAAAAATGAAATTAAAAACTATCGCCCTATCTCAAAACAGTGTTTATTTGCTAAGATTTTTGAACGTATAATACACCAACAGGTTCAGCACTCTCTTTCTAATTATTTTATTTATGAGCAACATGGGTTTATTAAAAACCGCTCAACAAATTCCAACCTTATTAGTTTTACTGAATTTACAATGTCATCTATGGACTCAGGGGGTCAAGTGGACGCCATTTTTACTGATTTTAGCAAGGCTTTCGACTTAATAGACCATACTATACTGTTGCAGAAACTATATTCTGCCGGGATTCATGGCAACCTATTTCGCTGGTTTACTTCTTATATACAAAATAGATCACAGGCAGTGGTCCTTGATGGCTACTCATCTAGATGGAACGTTGTTCCCTCTGGGGTGCCACAGGGATCTTTATTGGGTCCTATGCTTTTCAATATCTTTATTAATGACGTAGGTTCTTGTTTTAAATATTCCAAATTTCTTTTATACGCTGATGATATGAAAATTTTCAAGAAAGTCAACAATATTGCTGATTGTTACCTGTTACAGTGTGATTTAGAGGAGTTCACTAAATTCTGTCTCACCAATAAGATATATTTAAACATATCGAAGTGTCAAACCATATCTTTTACGCGTAAACACGTTCCACTTAATTTTGATTACACTCTTGAAGGATGTATTTTGAATCGAGTAAACCAAATAAAAGACCTAGGTATCATTCACGACTGTAAATTAAGCTATGAACCTCATATAGATATGATCACTAAAAAAGCATATAAAGCACTAGGTTTTATAATAAGAGCATGCTCCCAATTTAACAGTATAAAAATAATAAAAGTACTATACTGTTCGTACGTGCGTAGTATTCTGGAATATTGTTCTCAAGTCTGGAATCCTCAGTACAAAGTACACATTAACAGATTAGAAGCGATTCAACGTAAATTTATCAGATACTTACAGTACAAATGTAGCGATAATAATGCCAATAATTATGTATCCAGTTGTAAAAAATATCACTTTCTACCCCTGGAAGAGAGACGTCGAGTAGCTGATATTATCTTTCTTGTAAAGGTGGCACAATCTTTGATTGACTCTCCATTCTTACTTTCAAAAATTAACATACGCGTACCTTATAAACTAACACATACACGACATCGACCGATTCTCTCCGTTTTCACTCACACGTCTAACTACCGACAAAATTCGTTTTTTATAAGATCTATTAATTCATTCAACTGCTCTCTTAATCAGTCGGCAGATGGCTCCGCACTCGATCTCTTCATTTCATCACCTAATATTTTCAGAGTAACTCTTTCTAAAAACTGGTATTCAAAAACCGATCATATTTCTTTGTAATTTTCCTAGGTAAATAGATAAGCATTAATTTATTTTTGTTTAAGTTTAACCCATATGCGAAAACAATGTAAATGTGCATCTTTATAACTATTTAGATTGTAATATTGTCATTTAATTGCTGTTTTGTTTTCCTTTCAATAAAATAAAATAAAATAAAATAATTATGCTTAGGGCTTCACAATCTCCAGTTAAGTGCCCAATAGGCTATCGGCAACATATTTGACAGATAGAGTATGGAGTATCTGTCAAGTATCTGTCAAATATGTTGCCGATAGTCTATTCGGAACTTATCTGGAGATTGTGAAACAGGCCCTTAGTCAATTAATTTAAAGGTAGTGAAAAGTGTTTAGGATACCCTACCAAAAAGATGTGATCATTTTTAATATAAATTTATAAACGACTGCCTCCCTCAATGAACGCCGAGATGATCCCCAGCCGATCGACAGGACCGGCCACTGCATATAGGAGACACATTATTATTATTGGAAGTCTGGTTCTGTTTTGTACCAGCGATTCGATGATACCGGTTTGTGTATACAAATATAAAACCAATTAAGTTTTGTTTACTATTTCCTTTATGTTTAATAAAAAAAGCCATTATATTAAACAAAAAACATCATATAATATTATGTCTATTTCAATCAGCAAAAAGCCAAGATTCGCAAGTAATAATTCACGTTTTGCGTTCAATATTCAATATGAAGGCTGAATATTCGAGTCAAATATTTACGGAGTTACATAAAGGTATATTTGCTGTTTTACTTCGTGTAAGAATCATTTGTTTACTTGCTCTGAAATGTAATCGTAGGGAACATTGTATACGACATAATAATTATAAAAATAAATATTTGTGATGGTCTGGAAAGACATGTTGATAGCTATTGTAAATATTTGAGATGGGCATTTTAAGGACCTTTAAAAACTGTAAAGAATGTCTTGGCGGGTATGATTAACTAATGTATGAAATTCTCATGTCACAATGTTCGTTCCATACTCCAACGAAACGGCCCGATCGATTTTATACAATTTTGTATGTATCTGGGTAGATCTGAGAATCGGCTAACATCTATTTTTCATCCCCCTAAATGATAAGGGTGACCCATCCCAAAATATTTTTTTATTTTATTGACAAAATTTTCCATTTTTTATGATAAGGCCTTAAAAATACACACAACCCTAAATTTTCACCCTTCAATTATCAACCCCTCTTTTTTAACAGCGATATTAGTACTTTTGACAGAACGAAGTATGTCGGGGCAGCTAGTAACCTATACTATTTACTAGCCTGTAGTGGACGAAAAATGGTTATAATAATGATGTTGAACATAATAATATCTCAAAGATATTAAATAACTGAATTTATGAATTAAAAAAAAAAAACTTTATTTGGTAGAACAAATAGATTAGAAACTATATTTGAAATCGTATACGATGTCTGAACAAGACTTTTGAAGACAATATCGAAATATCGTGCCCCACGAAATAAATATAAAAAATATGGTCAAGTCATTCAGAGGCCTGGTGTTTATCGATAATAAGTCTTTCTTTCTTGTCCAGCAGTGAGCGGATACATTCATAGTAATGATGATTTATGTAGTAATATTAAATCAGTGATGCCAACTACTCATTTTTTTTCCCCTAAACCTTTTTTAAAATCCCCTAAATCCCAACTAATATACCCTAATATTTTAAATAAATAAAAAGTCTAATTAAAAGTTCATATTTATAAGAAAATTTTTACCCTAAAAAATCCCCTTTTGTAAATTCTTCCCCCTAAATTTAGGGGGAAAACCCCAAGTTGGCATCACTGTATTAAATACAAGCATGAGCTATTTCATCTGTAGTGGGTGTGCTAGACGTGCAGCAGATGATGCTATTAATTCGTCTCCCGACTCGAGGACACTTCTCCAGACCCTATTTGGCTCACGTCGTGTGACGTCCAATTAAATTTAATGACATTTCGCTATGAATATTGAATGTTATACCGTCATCCGCCACACAGTTACCATCCAAATCTGTATTAATGTTCGGATAAACAACTCGCTTTAAATAATTATATATTTTAAATTCAAATCAAGTCAATATGTCAATATCAACCCATATTTGTCCTGGGCACGGGTCTCCTCCTCGAAATCTGGCGAGGAGGGTAATGGGCCATAGTTCACCCATACGCTGGACGAATGCGGGTTGGTGAACTTGACATACCATCAACGACTTTCAATCTCATCATGCATGCAGGATGAGCGAGTCCACTGGACCATCGTCACTCACTTTAATCAGTTTGCCGAATCATATTAAGTGAAATATTTTACGCTATTTATTGTGATTATCCGAGCGACGATGATCCAGTGGTGGATGGACTCGGCCTCTTATGCGAGAGGTTCCGGGTTTGATCCTGACCCGTCCGTGTGTGCCTTGAAATGGGTTTTTCTAAATTTAAAAACACGAGACCATCACTCGCTCACCAGTGAAGGAAAACATCGTGAAGAAACCTACATGCCTGATGAGATTGAAAGTCTTTGAAGGTATGTGAAGTTCACCAACCAGCACTGGGCCAGCGCATCGGTGAACTATGGCCCATTACCCTCCTCGTCTGATTTCGAGGACCCGTGCCCAGCAGTGGGACATAAACGGTTGTTACTTTATTTATTGTGATATATACGTAAAGTAACTTTTTATGTACTTTTACACACACCATATTGTATTCTGCCAAATTGCCAATTAATTTTGTAATATTTTTCATGCTAATTAAATTCTACACTAAATCTATTCCTCTCAAATGTTACGAATGTTATAAATACTAGCGTATAAAAAGTACACGAGCATATTCCGAGAGCTTAGCGAGACAGATTTATTGTTTCCTCTGCGATTTAACATCGAGGAGAAGTTCCATTTAGTTGTATGACATGATGACTGCGTCTGAAGCTCGTCGAAACTTCAATGGCTGTTTTTGTGAGATAACTAGCTGCTGTCACTAGCTGTAGCGTGCAATATTTATTATCGTATGAGGTATTAATTAAATAACTATTAAAAATATATTAAACTAGCTGTTGCCCGCAGCTTTGCCTGCGTTAACTAATATTTACAACGGGATCTTAGTACGCAAAATAAGTAACTTTTCTGGTTGATGTACACCTTGTATCCGAAAAACCCAAATATCTTACGGAACTCTATTTTTTCAGAATAAAATTTAGCCTATGTTACTTGTGGATAATGTAGCTTTCGAATGGTGATAGAATTTTTGAAATCGGTCCAGTACTTTTCGAGCATATTCATTACAACCAAACAAACAAACAAAGTTTTTCTCTTTATAATATTAGTGTAGATTTAGATGGGTTATATTTTTTCATGTTAATTGGATAGGCATATACTCAAACAAGCTACATTATGTTAACTCAAGTGTCACCACGTAAGAAGTCACTGTCCCAGTAATTACACTGTCTGTCCTGCCCTTTTTCTCCGAAATACAGCAAAGCTGTTTCACGGAAGAAACCAGCAAGATGGCGGTACATACAGCCGGAAGCGGATACAGCACGGTCTTTTCACCGACGCAAATCTTCTTAGTGATGAGCTTGTTATTCTTCAACTATGTGTGTAGTTTCTTAAAAAACTAAAATTTTAAAGGAATATTTTTTCTAAGTCTACTTTTAGTTCAGTTCTTTTGTGAGTTCTTTTGCAGTTTTTTATTATATTCCTTTTTATTTTTGTTATCAATGTTACATTAAAGGATTAAAAGGATCTTCGTCCTGTCGACCCTCCTGTGACAGGAGCTGTAGCCGTTGAAAAGATTGATTGATTAGAAAAGCGGCAGTGAATAAACATAAGGCCTAAAATATATTTCTAGTTTATAATATACACTCTTAAGTGAACGACAATTGTCTAGTGTATAAGATGGGCTTCTTATATCCTGAGTGAGGGATCCGGGTTCGATTCTTACTTCTTTGGTGCCAATAAAAATAGTAAAGTATCAACCCTTATATGTGACACTGCTGGGAACGGGTCTCCGCCTCGAAATCAGGCAAGGAGTGGTGAACTTCACATTATTATTATTATTATTATATGAAACCACACTAGCAGCTTAAATAGCTGATGCGTGTGAGTTAAACAGTTTGAAGATATCTAGTTTATCCAGTCTATTCTTAAAGGAGTTTAATGTTGGTGCCATGATGACATTTACGGGGAGTCTGTTCCAAGCTGTCACCACTCTATTAGGTAGAAAATGCTTCTTAGGTATTTTGTTATATGCACTTCAAAGACTTTCAATCTCATCAGGCATGCAGGTTTCCTCACGATGTTTTCCTTCACCGGTGAGCGAGCGATGGTCTCGTGTTTAGGATGCAGAACCTTTGTATAAGATGCCGAGTCCACCCACCACAGGATCATCGTCGCTCGTTGTGTTGGTGTCAATACCAATGAAAATATTGCGAGGAAACCTGCATGCCTAACTTTACCAACCTGCATTGGACTAGCGCACTGATAAAGTATGGTGGTGCACTGGGAACACTGGTAAACCCTGGTGAACGTCCAACAGCATTCCTCACATTATTTCGAGGACCATGCCCAGCAGTAGTCTGACATAAGGATAATATCATCACATTATATTAATATTCACTCTTATGGATAAACTAACTCAGTACTTACTAAAATTAATTAAAATTTCCTTTTACAGGTACACATTATTTACCTTCTGCCGACATGAAAAGACAAAGTTTCAAATAGTCAAAATTACACGATTGCTATTATATTAGTTGGTAAGTTATTATGGCTGCTTTATCTTCGTTTAATTAGCTGGATATTATATTGTGATAATTAAAATTACTTAAGACAAACCAAACAATACTAAATCCTTGTTCAAAATAATAGAAGATATGTTATTAGCTAGGTCTTTGTGTTAAAGTTATTAAGTTTTGATTATAAGAAAACTATTATTTGTCTTTAGTATGTAAATTTATAATTCTTAATATTTCATTGTGACATGAATCTTCTGATAAATTTGGGCAACAAAATAATTAAAATACACTTACATCTGTATTCAAGAAGCGTACTTGGCAAACTAATGAAACAACACTTAAAATCTATGCGCTCCTCTTGTCAATAGTCGGGTTTGACAGACGCACAGTTGCGGGTTTCACTTAAGTATTGTCTAGGTTCGATTGACCCTATGCGTTTAGGAGTACTGTGACATCTCAAAGTATTGTTTGTGAGTGTTAGACAATCACTTTTAACCAAGTTAACTCTACCTTTATTATATTAGTAGAGATAATATGCAAATTCTAACGGACTATAACGCGTCGTAACCCACTTCACAGGGATTTTTGAGTACCCCTTTCAATTTGCAATAATTATGCACAAGCACGAAATGATTACCGTAACGCGGGTGGTCCAAGGTTTCCGCTCAACAATGATCCCAAAATAGATTTTACAAAACAGCTACGTGGAGATACTAAAAACGTATTTATTCAAAACAAGTTTGCCCGCAGCTTCGCCTGCGGTAACTAAGATTTACAACGGGATCTTAGTACGCAAAATAAGTAACTTTTCTGGTTGATTTTTTACACCTCGTGTCCAAATATCTTACGGAGCTCTACTTGTTTCCAGAATAAAATTTAGACTATGTTATTCGTGGATAATGTAGCTTACGAATGGTGAAATAATTTTTGAAATCGGTCTAGTACTTTTTGAGCCTATTCATTACAACCAAACAAAGTTTTCCTCTTTATAATATAAGTGTAGAAGTGTAGATAGACCATAACTTGGTTGATGCTCTTGGCTTATAAGCGACGATGGTCCAGTGAGTATGGACTCGGCCTATTCCTCATGGGAAAAGCCTAGTTTTCGTTTAGAACTTTTATGGCGGCTACGTTTGTTTGTGAATGTATCGTTGAACAATGTGTCCTTTGTTCACTTTATTATAACACAAAATTGGCTCACTATTCTCAATGTTTATTTATTTATTTATTTATTTATTTAGACCATAGAAATATAACACCATAACAGATAAAATCCAAGACGATGCTATACAAAACAAATAATCTCAATGGCGAACACACTGAAATTACACAAACGATACAATATATTAATTAATTATTATCATTATTTTCGATAACTACCTGGACTAATTTCATGAGTTTCGGCAAGTTATGACAAAAAACATCTACTTCTTTATCCGCAAGCATATTTATTAGATTAATGGCGCGTGACACGGGAGATGCGCTTAGCAGGTTCGTCCGGGATGCGGGAGCACTGAGCAACGCGTGCCGGCGCCGTAGGCCCGGGTACGGGACCCGCAGCGGTAGCGCGCTTAGAACCTCCGGGTGGTGCAACTCTCCACGCAACACGCGGCACACGTACTTGACGAGGGCCGCGTCCCTCCGAACAGACAGTCTGCAGTATCCGACCATACCCAACACGAAACGACTGGGGTACATCAAAGGATAGCAGGGGTACACGCCATACTCCTTGAAGTACAAAAACCTTGTAAATTTGTGTTGAATTTTTTCAATCATTGACCGGTATTTCGCTTCATGAGGACTCCATATAATACTATTGGTTTCCAAATGACTTCTGACCAAAGTATTATATAAAGTTCTAACAACATTAGTATTGAAATTTGCAGACTGTCTTAGAATAAAACCTAAACTTCTAAAAGATTTGGCGCAAACCTCAATAATGTGTTGACGAAACGTTAGGTCCTGCATCATTTTCACACCTAAGTCACGAATGTGCGTCACTCGCGGCATTACCGAGCTCCCGATTGTGTACCGGTGGTGCAGAGGGGCGCGCGCGCGTGTGTAAGTCATAACGCTGCACTTTGCCGCGTTGAACAGCAGCTTGTTGGACTCGCTCCATTCCACTACTCTGTTAATATCTCTTTGGAGGCGCTCACAATCCAGAGCATTCTCCACAGTGATAAACAGTTTCAAGTCGTCCGCAAAGAGTAAACACTTAGCCTCTCGAACTACCTCTGGAAGATCATTTATCATTATGATAAATTCCAGCGGCCCGAGATTGCTTCCCTGACTTACCCCCGACCAGGTATAGTACAATCTCGAGTCAAAGCCTGCATATTCGACATATTGTCTTCGGTTACCGAGATAACTGTATATAATGTGTGATTAGCAAAAATATTTGTTCATTTGTAATTTATATCGGGAATTGGCCAAACCGCACCTTATTTTATTATTATTTATTAGGTTAAGTCTGATTTTGAACTGATGATTCGTAGAGAATTTAAAGTCCACGATGTTAGCAATCATGATCAAAGAAGGATAAAATTCGAAAAATTTTGTATAATATGATAATTGAAATTCGCGTGTTCATAAGAAACTGGATTGGGGAATCTGATTCTCTATAATGTGGTCTTTTAATTAGTACTATTTGAAAATAGTTAATTCTTCTTGATATTGAATTTACTGCCTCACGAAGATCACAAGCTTAGTCGCCCTTTGATGATTCTGCGGCGAATAAAACTTCGGCCGAACGACAGCCGCTTTCATCTCCCGCAATATGTCAATTAAAGGATATATAACAAAACTTTTATTAAAAAGATTTTTATTAATTGGAAAAAAAATACTTTTTTCATCTCCTTTTGTTACGAGACTTGCGAAGTTGGCTTGGCAATTTTTACATGTTTCAATTTGAATTTGCGAGTTTTGTTAAATTGGCTATGACAATGGGTGGTCAAATTACATTCTAATAAGTATTTTATTTTGAAAAATGTATTAATACAATTTCATTTATGTAAAATACAACGTTAATTATCACCAAGAGCCTTATTGGAACATGGACCTCCCTCAATGAAGCATATTACGACCGATCCCTTGCTACTCGCATCCAACGCGGACCGGCCCTTGCTCGGAGATCGTCTTCCCATCAGCTGGTTAATGACCGACCAACACTTCGTCTTTAGGTAGGCCTGCTCTAATATTTAAGCGATCGTTTTTTTTTTTTTTTTTTCTCGGTTGGATCTATGCTAATGGTCCTAGTGACCGTTATGCGTCATCGGAAATGGGGTGATCCGGTTGGATCATCCTATGACGTTAAAAATTTGGGGGGTTGCCCCCCGCCATGTTCATGGCGTCGGGTTTGTACCTAACTTGGTTAGCTACGGTCGACTGGTTTGGAACGGGTGACGTTAGAAACCTATCGTGAGGGCCGGCCCTCCCCTCCCCCGGTAGCGGGGGAGGCGGGTCAAGCGCGGGACCGGAGCAAGCTGCCGATAGCAGAGTGCTATCGGTGATTACACGGTCTATATTGGTGTCGACTCGTAGCTGATCTGAGCCTATGCTGTCGCGGTTGATCCGGATCAACTGGTCAACGGAGTGTAGGGTTCGACGTCGCATACGACCCCGGGGCCCATGCGGTGTGAATGTGTGCCTAACACCGGCTGTGTTATGTCTGAGTGTGTGTTGTAGCTTACGTCGCGCTTCAGCGTCGCGCTTTAACAGTTCTGTGATTTTATCAACAGGATCGGTTATGACATTCTTAGGTAACCTAGACTTATTAGGTGCTAAGCTATCGGGGGTGTAGTTTGCCGCACTCACGACGAGTGGGTTCGGGTGGAGAAGTGCCTTTTCGAAGTGACGTTCTGACATCGCTTTGAAATGGCCCCTAATCGAATCTAGTCTGAGGTCACGGTGTAGGTCGATGTTTCTTACGTACCACGGGCAACCGGTTGCCACACGTAAGAATTTATTTTGGATCGTTTGGAGGCCTCTGAGTCTATGCTGAGGCACATGCGCGAATGCCACACAGGAGTATGACATGATGGGGCGGATACATGATTTATAGAGGGTGAGCTTGTGCCTGAGGGGCATTTTGCTCTTTTTGTTTATGAGGAAGTACAGTCTACTACTGACGAAACGGGCTTTTTTAGAAATCGCGGCGATGTGTGGTCTAAACGACATCGACCTGTCGAGGGTGACCCCCAGGTACTTGACCTGTCTAACTCTGGGAATAACGACGTTATTTAGTAAGATTGGTTTCATCGTGAACCATGTTTGTCTGCGTTTAGGTAAGCGTGTCTTTCTCTTACGAGAGAAATGAATCGACGCGCTTTTATCGGGGTTAATAGCTATTCTCCATTTTGCGAACCAGTTGCCTAGTTCGGTGACGGCACGTTGGAGAAATAGCGATGCTCTATTAGCATTAGGGTGGGTAACGTATAGAGCTGTATCGTCAGCGAAGAGAGCCAGTTTGACGTCCGGAGGTCTGGGGATATCTGATGTGTACAGATTGTATAGAGTTGGGGACAGCACGGAGCCCTGGGGGACTCCGGCCCTCAGAGGTCTCAGGGAAGAGAGGGTGCCTTCGACCCTATACCTAAATGACCGATTTGACAGATAGTCGCGGATGATGATGACTAGCCTATCCGGTATTCCTAGCTTGTACAGTTTGTACACGAGGCCTTCGTGCCATATCCTATCGAAGGCCTTTGCTACATCGAAAAATACGGCGCACGTATCGCGGGAGTTCTTTTTATTGAAACCTCTGAGTATGTCTTCGGTCATACGGTGGACTTGCCTTGGACAGCAGTGGTTTTCGCGGAAGGCGAATTGCTCGTCTATGAACAGGTTCTTTTCGCCTATAACGGCTTTGAGCCGCTTAAGCAGAACCCGTTCGTAGATTTTGCCAATCGAGCTTAGTAGACTGATGGGCCGATAGCTAGACGGTTCCGTGCCCGGTTTGCCGGGCTTAGGTATGCCGATAACCGTAGCTTCTTTCCATTGGTCTGGGAACCTACAGCCCTTTAGGAGGGCGTTGAAAATGCTAACCAGGAGGTAAACAAGAGCGGGTGGGAGTATTTTAATGACTTTGTTGGAAATCCCGTCCGGCCCGGGGGCCTTCTTGGAGTGAAGTCGTTTGATAATGTCTTGGACTTCTTCTACATCCGTCGGAGGGATAGGATCCCCCTCCGGCGGCGCAGAAGTCTTCGACTCTACTACCCTAATTACCTCCTCTACGTGGGAGCCTATGGAGGGTGAGGGGGTAGTGATGTTTGGGGTACACTGGCTCTCTAGTGTATCGGCTAATAGTTCCGCCTTGTCGGCGTCCTCTAGTGCAGGCGCGCGATTAGGTCTTTTTAATGGCGGCATAGATGCCTCCGTTTTCTTTCTAAATGAACGAGCGAGTGGCCAGTAGGCCACATGGGAGGGTGAGATTTCACTAAGGAGGCGATCCCACTTTTCGGCTTTGTGCTCTAAGATGCGTGTTTTAACGTCTCTTTCGAGGTTACGGAGGTCACGACGATACTCGTCCGCCGGGTAGCGAGCGTATCTGCGCCTTGCGGTGTTTTTGGCGCGTATGAGTGCTTTAATGTCATCCGGGAGCTCCCAGTGTCCATCGCTGGACGTTGAGATCTCCCTAGATGACTTTTCCATCGTCGCTACCAGATGGTCGGTAAGGTTGGAACTGGCCGCAATGGCCGCCTCGGGACTCTCTATAGTGTCCGGGATGTTGTCGAGTTGACTCGAGCGAAGTGAATTTAAATTTTCATTTAGTAATTTAAAGTCGATGATCTTTTTCTTTTGATTTTTAGTATTATTCTCGGGGTTACCTAATTGAATTAATACTGGTCTGTGGTCTGAGTTAAGCTCGTGTACTGTTTGAATAGAATGCACCAGAAGGGATACATTGCGTATTATACATATGTCTAATATGGATGGCCGCACATTACTCCTATCGCTGTTTGCGAAGTCGTAGCGTGTTGGCTCATCTGGGGCGACTACTGTACAGGCTAGATCATCGACGGCGCGGCAGAGAATTATACCATTTTTATTGTTTTCTCTGCAGCCCCATGCCTGATTTTTACTGTTTAGGTCGCCGGCTATAAAGACGGCGTTGCCTAGTTCTAATAGCGATTTGAGATCGCTGAAGAGTAATGTTTTATTGCACGATTGATATACCGAGGCGATGATGATCGACTGATGGCCGGTCATGCTCACCTGGCAGACGGACGCCTCCAGTGAAGCTAGAGGCGGTGTGTCTAATGGGATGCAATGGAGTGTTCTTTTGTAATAAATTAGTGTACCTCCGAGTCGGGATCGCAACCTATCATTCCTAACGATATTATAATTAGGGATACGCGGATTGCTATTACATGGTTTTAGAAACGTTTCCTGCACAAGGAGGACGTCAACATCGTATTTTTTTACGAAAATGCGAATTTCCTCTAAATTCGCGCTAATGCCGTTCGCGTTGAACGACACTAGTCGGAGCGAACGCGGTTTTGTCCTAGCCGTGGTAGCCATTTAAGGGCTTTGAGAGGGGGGGGACCTAATCTTGGCGACCAGGGTGGCATGTTCACTATATGCCTGGCATGTCTGCTGTAGGGTGGTGGCGGCGCGTAGTTTGCGGGCCAGGACGGCTAGCTCTTCTGGATCTATACCGCAGAGAGCCTGAGAGACAAACGCTAGGTTTATCCCGAATTCGTCGGTGGGGGATTAAGCGATCGTGGTGAAATTTTTACACAATATACTCTTGGGGATGTTCGAAGAAATAAAGGATACTTTTTATATAAAAAAATTACTTACGTCCGCAATTAAGAGGTAGTGCCATCTGCTTTGCGGCCTAATTGGGCCGGCACGACCGCGGAGGTACCTATCGCTCACATGAAATCGACGTAAAGTGACAGCTACGCTGTCGCGTTTCGTGCGGTTTGTGAGTTTCCGGTGGCCCATTGGGGGGATAGGGAGAAGGAGGGCAACTGGTTATGTGGCTGTTAACGAGCGTCGATAGTCGCAAGGCTTCACTGTTCGTTTGCCCTTATATGCTATAAAAAAAATCTAAGTTAATGCGGATAAAGCCGCGGGCAATACAGCTAGTAATTTCTATAATTTATACCGTTTCGTATTTCATAATTTAATCATTTTATCTCTTGTACTTTAATGGCCCGTCGGTTATCCATTCTCATGAGTTAATATAGTAAGTTATACCTATTCATCTACATATTACTTGCGAGTGGCAAGGGATCGGTCGTCTTGGTGTTCCTTGAGGGACGCCTATGTTCAGCAGCGGATGGATAAAGGCTGATGATGATGATGATGATGATATTACTTGAATGTTGGTTGCAAGTACTAGTTACCTATATAATGCTCAATCACCTAGACATATACAACAGTAGTAATACGTCCTCGGGCTTAGCTCAATTTTAATCGAACAAAGATCCTCAAATTTGTCGCGTGTGTAAATTTGGCACAAATGCGATCAAGTGCGAGTCTTGTAAGCAATTCGCTAGTACTCCATTTGCACAAATCACGTTTTTATTTGTTCAAACATAAAACAACTTATATAACTGTCGTATTGGTTGTTTGCCTGACCTTTTATCAGCTCGCTTCATCACGAAACATCAACTACAATTTGTATAGAAAAATATTAAGAACAATTAGTGATTAGTTATTTATTAGCTTAGGCACCAGTCTCCCACAATATTAATGCTAATGTTATTATCTATGTACCTACCAAATACCGACTTTACAATATTGTGGTGAGAAAATAAATATTATTATTATTATTATATTGTAAATAATTCGAGTCTCGGCTCTTTGCCGGATAAAAGATTCAGGTACGGGCTAAAGCCAAGTAACCTGATTCATTAGAAGTGTTATGATTGTGATGTGGTGAACGATGACGACGGGTTGAGGAATCGACGAACTATAGAGCAGGTATCAATGACAATGGATTTTTGCATTTGTATGTATGAATTTTTATGTAAATCTATTGTTTTTAAGGCAGGGTGTAGAGTTTTGGGTATGACACCGGTCGAGGATATGATAACAGGTACTATTTTAACTGTATTCTGACGCCACATTTGTTTAATCTCGTCTGCGAGAGGAATGTATTTTTGTATTTTTTCATTATGCTTTTGTATTAGGTTATTGGTGTTAGGGACGGCGATATCTATAAGGTATGTAGTCTTTTCAGATTTTATTGTGAGAGTTATGTCTGGTCTATTACTGAGGATGGTTCGATCTGTGACAATGTCGCGGTCCCAGTAAAGTTTAACAGAGCTGTTTTCAAGGACATTACTAGGTTTGTACTTGTAATATGGTGTATGTGCCTCTATGAGTTTGTGTTTCATTGCTAGTAGTTGGTGTATTTGTTTGGCTATATTGTCGTGACGGTGTGTATATTCTTTGCTGGCTAAAGCGCTACATCCTCCAGTTATATGGTCTATTGTTTCTGTTGTTTGGTGGCACAATCTGCACTTGTCGGTTTCTATATTTTCTTTTAGTATATATTTAGAGTAATTTCGTGTTTTGATTATTTGATCTTGTATGGCTACGAGAAAGCCTTCCGTTTCACTGTATATATTACCTTTTGTTAGCCAGCTGAAGGATGCGTCTTGGTCTATGTGGTCCTGTTCTATCTGATGTGGGAATTTGCCATGGAGCGCTTTGCCTTTCCATTTTATTATTTTATCACTATCTTTTATTATTTTATGTAGTGGATCGAATTGGTTATTATTTAGTTTTAAAGGTGTACCTGAGTGGGGGAGATTTATTAATGCGTTGTGTAATGGACTCGTAGTGGCTTTAGTTAAAAAATAAGTTCTTAAGTTATGTATTTGATTATAGTGTAGATTTTTTATGTCTATGACTCCACGGCCCCCTAATTTTCTTTTTAGCGTAAATCGTTCGGTTGCTGAATGTATATGATGTATATTGTGTTTATAGCTAGCGGTTCGTGTTGCGATATTAAGAGCTTCGAGTTCTGTGTCTGTCCATTTTATTATTCCAAAAGAGTATGTCAATATTGGTACGGCGTAAGTATTAATAGCTTTAATTTTATTTCGGCCTGATAGTTGGGTTGATAGTATTTTATTTAGTCTTAGTTTATATTTAGATTTTAGTATATTCTTAATTTCCTTATGATTAATTGCTGTACTCTGTATATATCCTAAGTATTTATATGTTTCTTTCTCTTGCATACTTTCTATAGTGCCTCTTTGTAGTTCCAGATTATGAGGTTCAGTTTGAGTGTGCTTGCCTTTGAGGATACAGTTAATCTTACATTTATCGGTCCCGAATGTCATTTTTATGTCTGTACTGAATTTTTCTGTTAATTTTAGGAGCTGTTCCAGTTGTTGCCTATCTGTAGCATAGATTTTTATGTCGTCCATATATAGCAAGTGTGTTAATTTAATTTTATTTGTTTTATCTATTAAATAACCATGGCATTTATTAAGGATTTTGGTGAGAGGATTGAGAGCTAAACAAAACCATAAAGGACTGAGGGAGTCTCCTTGGAAAATACCGCGTTTGATTTTAATGGGGGATGTACTGAAGGTATCGATAGTTCTTAAATGAAGCTTTGTGGACCAAGTAGACATTAGATTTTGCAGGAACTGAATTAATTTAGAATCGACTTTATATATTTTTAAAACATGTATTAGCCATGAATGGGGCACACTATCAAAAGCCTTTTGATAGTCAATGTATGAGTAGTATAGGTTTTTATGGTTTTGTTTAGCGTGATTATGTACCTCAGCATCTATAATTAACTGTTCTTTACAACCCCTAGATCCTTTAGCGCATCCTTTTTGTTCTTCCGGTATAATTGTGTTTCGTGTAATATGTGTATTAAGTTTTTGTGTTATTATGGATGTGAGTAATTTATATATGGTTGGAAGGCAAGTTATGGGACGGTATTTTGTTGGGTCATTTGTATCATTCTTATCTTTAGGTTTTAGGTATGTAATTCCCTGTGTTAGGTATGAAGGTATAGTGCGGGGATCATTTATAAATGTGTTGAAAATTTCTGCGATATATCGGTGCGTTGCTGTGAAGTATTTTATCCAGTAATTTTGTATTTTATCCGGTCCCGGGGCTTTCCAATTTAGGGTTTTCTTTATTGCACCGGTGACATCGTCTTTGCTGATTATAATTTCAGGCATTGGGATTAAATTTTGACATTCCTGTATTTCAGAATCGAGCCAAGAAGATTGCATGTTATGCTGGACAGGTTTGGACCATAAATTTTCCCAGTAGCTTTTTACTTCATCTATATTAGGCGGCTGTGTAATTTTGAAATTTTCGTTAGTGAGGTTTTGATAAAATAATTTTTGATTACTATAAAATAGGATGTTATCTTTTCTTCGCGAGTTGCTGATTTTAAGGCGCCGCAATCGTTTTGATTGGGCTTGTAGTTTTTGTTTAAAGGTATCTAGGAGGTCTAATAGTTGTGCGTTAGAGAGGTTTTTCGGGTTAACTTTTTGCTGCTTTCTTAGAGAGAGGTTGCCTGCGAGATATTGGGTCAATTGTCCTATTTCCTTGCGTAAGTTCTTAATTCTGTTTTCAATTCTTTGTTGCCATTTTGGGTTGGTGTGATCTATTGTTTTATTTGTGTTTGTAGTTTCAGGTGGGTTTTTTATTTTGTTATGTAAAGTTGCAGTAGTTATGGCTGCACTGTATATGGAAATGTGGATTTCATCTAGGCCAGGGGACTCCATTTCGGCTAAATGTTTTGCTATTAAATTATTGAGTATATTAATTGTTTTAATTATGTTGCGCGTTACATGAAGTTTTGGGATTATAGGTCTAAGAGTTGGGTCAGTACCAGAATACTTTATCAACATTTCTGTAAAGATGTTTTCAATTTTCTGAGTTTCAGTGGAATCGGTATCAATAATTGCGTTGTTTGACTCTATTGTGATGGTTTGTTCATGGGTATCTAAAATATTTGGCGAGTTGATTGGAGGATTTGTGGTTGTGATGGCAGAATGATATGGAATTATATCATTAGTGGAAGGATGGTTGTCAGTGTGCGACGTAGTAGTTGGTGTAATTTGTAACTCTGAATTTTGTGTGAGGCTATTTTGAATGTCTAAATAGGAATTATTTGTAATTTGGGCAACAGCTGCTTTTATTTTATTTCTTTCAGGAAGTGATATTCTATTATTGCGATGAATGACTCGGATCTGGTCTGCTAGCCTTTGTTCGGTTATATGACCTAATTCTGGGAAAACATCAATAAATTTTTTATGCAGCAATGGTCTGAAAGCGGTGAGGTTTGATTCACATGATGTGATGATATAGTAGCAACGGAGAAGTTCTTTGTTGATATGGTCAGTCCATTTCATCCGTTGTCTACTTTTTCCGGCAAGTGTGGTTGGAGGAAGCATGTCCTGCAAAACACTTCTTGCTGGTGTAATGTTGAGTTGTGGTTGAATTGCAATGTTGTGGTCTACGGAGTTTTGGTCAGTATTTTGTGATGTACTCGTAGGCGGAGTGATGTCAGAGATGGGCACAGGATCAGAAGCTATTGCTTCCTGTGTAGCATCATCTGACATTAATGATAAAGATGTGGACCGTGATGAAGATGAATTATTGTTGAGCATGTATGACTGCGGTGACGAAGGCGGCGACGAAAATAAGCTGGTGGATGTGGTAGGTGATGATGAGCACGAGTGTGTGTTGCTCGTTGTTGGGATTATGTTATCTGTAGCAGTGCAAGACTGGACAGGATTAGGCGATACGGTGCCCCCCCCAGAATACGCGGGGCTACCCGGGCCCGAAGACCCGGGGCGGGATTCTCCATTGCTTTTCGCGCCGGTACCCGCCTGGGGTAGTATTTTTCTATTACGTAGTCGCATTTTTATTCCTTTATTTGATAAAAATAAAAATAAGAGTAAGAGTTAACAAAAATGGAAAGATAGTAGGAGAAGAAACAAAGGTGGTGAAAATTAGATAAACCAAAAACAAAAACGATGCAAAAACAAGGGGTGACATATAAAAAGGCGATGAAAAAATAGAAACGAGGAAGAAAGAACCGATGATCAGCCACGTGAGTACCTCACCCCGAAGAGAGTGGGGTGGCGCACCCAAGTGTTGCCCGGGGACACCAACTAGGAGGGACCGGCTTCGCCCCCTTATTATTATTATTATTATTATTATTATTAATTGTACAAAAAAAGAAAAATTGTTTTCTATTCCAAAAAAATATTTCAAACTTTCTAACGCGCTTCAAAAGGAACAGTCTTTGGGTTAGTATCACACGGTAGCAATTATCGATATAAATATAATTTTATTACTTGACAAGTGAAAAGTTTAAGGAAAACATTGTGAGTTACCTTGTGTAGGTATACGAAACGTTCCAATCTATATGGGTGGGTAATGTTCGCCAAACCGCATAGGGACAACGTGAAAGCACTCTAATTTCCTCCTCGCCCTATTTCGAGGAGACCCATGGGACGAAATGAGGTCATAACAATAATTCGACGAAATTTTAAATGATTGCTTAATAATTGCCTACTCTACGTATTACATGTTGTAAGTATTTACAAGAATGTATTTTACCTATCTATGACTATTAATCATAATACCTATTTTATTTTTAAACGTCATTAATAAAACACAAATTCATGAAATTTGTGTGAATTTCCCACAAGTCGCAATTATTAACTATAATAAACTCATTAAAATTTGCTAAGATTTATAGCTTGTGTTTTCTTTATAATTGTTGTGTCAATAAGACTTATGTTAAAAGGTGTCTTTTATAATTAACTGTGCGATAATAAATGTCTAGCAAAAGTATTAATATTTTTTATTAATATACTGTCCCTACAATTATTTTTTCTTTTGATTTTGTCATAGAGTAGGTTTCGTCTAGACGTTTTCTTTCGCCGCAAAAAAGTGCCTATGACGATATTAAATGCACGTAAAAATTTTGCACCCATACTCTAGAATCTAGATCAAACAAACACCAATAATATAGGTATTTTGTGGATTTTAATTGATAATGTTTCAATCGCTTTAAAATAAAATTTAGTAAACAGTCGGACTATCTGTATCCCAATAATTTGCTAGTTGAAACAACGAGAAAAATTTGCAAGATTTGTTATCAAAGTATTAAGGAACCAAACAGCTTTCACAATATTCCAATTTCAAATGTTTAAAAAGAAAACCTATCTTCAGCAGTGTACGGATAAAGGCTTATAATGATGATGATTATAAAAAACCAAGCATCCTAAAATATTTTTCGATTTTCTATCTAAAATACGTAACAATGAATTTATATTCGTATTATAAAATTAAAACTTCAGCGTAATTATACAAATATGTTTTATTCTTTCAATTAATCTCAATATCTAGACTCCATTCTAGACTCTAACAATATCTTAATAAAAAATGTCATTCCTTTTTTTCCCGCTCCACCTAAAGCGTCACTCTCCTTGATTGGTCCAGACTCCGAACCAACGGCCAATCAGATTCGTCCGATTTTTACATATGTTGCCAGAATAGGAAACTTTCTAATATAGGCTTACATCAAATAATTAAAATAAAATGCATTCACGACATTCGTGTAATAGTCCCAATATCTTAAGATAAACTTTCTCCTTCTATGAAATTTAACACCCTAGCATAATTTAATTTCGTACACATTTTTCCAGTCGACTGTACACCGTGCAAACATATTCCAGCATTCCAGCCATTTCATAAAGTCATTGAACAAACAACGTTGTAACTCCAGAAATAAAAGTCGGTCAACTCGCACGAATACAATAATCAGACTGATTCATTTGTTTTTACTATTTTTGATACCGTTTTTTATATTTTACTATTTCGATGGCACTTTTACCTTGTTGAGGACATGCGAATGATGTGAAAGTTCGAATTTTGGCAAGCCCATTTTCAAATATTAATAATTATAATAATATTCGTCAATCTGGTCCCGTGGTAAGTACTCGAAGAACTTATGTTACGGGTACCAGATATGTTTAATACTTTAACGTATTATATTTAAGATTTTTATAATATTAAGATACACACATCCATGACCCAGGAACACAGAAACCTTTTTAAGGTCTCCAGTCGAATACATATTACATACTGGTTGTTGCCCGCGGCTTCGCCCACGTTAGCAATACTTTTTTTTATGTAACCTATGTTACTAGTAATAATATTTTGTGTTTCTGCAGTGGTTGGTCTGCGTTGCATTCGAGTGGAAAAGAATCGGTTGTCTTGGCGTTCATTGAGGGAGGGTTATGCTCAGTAGTGAGTGAATAAAAGCTGTGATGATAATGATGATCACGATGATCATTATGACGATAATGATGATTTTAAAAAAAGCGAAGCTTCCAATAAATGCACTTAGATTCCACAATACTCACTAGACGTACCTTCCAATTATTTTTAATTGAAAGAAAGCACTTTCCACTCTGTTCTACTTATGTTTTTTTTCGAAACTGATTAAGCACTGTTACTATAATAATTACAAATTCGAATTAGTTGTAATTAAATTTACTTTTACTTAGCTTTACATCTATTTTAGATATGACGTCAATTAACATAATATAGGGAGAAGCTTAAAAGCTACATATTTTCTTTATTATTTATTAGTTATTATTGTCCTAGAACTTATCTAATCCTATATCATCTTTTAGTTTGTCTAATTCGTTACATAAAGCTAATTAATAATGTGATAAGTGTCCGAGTATAAGCGCGTAACACCCGTATTCAAGAAGCGTACTTTACTAAGTAATGAATCAATACTATGCAAACAACGCTTATATCTATGCGCTCCTGGTGTCAATAATCGGGTTTTATATGGCAGACGCACAGTGGCGGATTTCATTCAAGTATTGTCTATGAATTGGCCCTATGCGTTCGGGAGTACTGTGTACATTAAAGCATTGTTTGTAAATCAAAGTACTGTGTAAGTCTCACGCCAAAAGTTTAGTACTTTTAGGGCCTGTTTCACAATCTCCAGAAAATTTCCGAACAGGCTATCGGCAACAAATTATTTGACAGATATTTGACAGATAGAGTATGGAGTATCTGTCAAATATGATGCCGATAGCCTATTCGGAACTTATCTGGAGATTGTGAAACGGGCCCTTAGAGAAACAAAAAGTTGATTCTCATAACTTACTTGTTTACTATATATTATGATATACTATATATTATAACATATGAATGGCGGAATGAATCAAGATATAATCTTAGCAGAAATAATACCCCATATAATTCTTGTTTATTTATTTGATGTTTGCATCAATTTATCAATCACTGTAACGCATAAATATACCTGAATGCACCTCAGTGCTCGGACAAGATTTAGAATCTTACCATATTAAGGGAAACCCAATATGGTTTCTGATTTAAAGCTAAAATATCAGGAAGCAATTATTTTGATTTCTAACATTGAATATAATTCAATATTTAAAAAAAAAGACGTGTGGCACTCGGGGACTGCCGCGGTAAAGCTATTGCATAGCATTTTGTATCAACTTATGCAATTATAATTATTTATTTATTTTATTTATGCAGTATTTATTTTTCTTTGATATTAATTTAAGTTACACTTTTTGAGCGTGGTGACCGATAAGAAAACATTTTTTTTCTTTTATGAAATAAATAATATTGTTTAAAATATTTTTATTATTTTACAATACATGCGTTATATTTTATTGTTATACGTGCGAGCTTCGTAGAGTCGTACAATACGTCTAGTTGCACGCACACAAACACCGTGTCGAAGACTGCCGAAAAGAAACGACGTTAGACAATGCACGACCTTCAAGCCGTGCCCGTCGGAGTGGGGAGCGTTAGGTTTTTTTTTCGTTACGGAATTTCTGGACTCGGTCCCCGCGCTCAAGGCCCGCGATAGAAGCTATGCAATAGCTTAAAAATATTGGATATTAAACAAAAACTTGATGTATTTACTCTCATTTAAAATTGTATGAGGTTTGAGAAATGCTCATGCCCATACAAAATGGATAAAATAAATTGTACCTAGCGCATTATAATGAAACAAATTTACGAATTCTCTCCCGTGACCACAGTTGCTGTAAAGTATCCGAAACGTCGGGTATGTAAGAAATTTAATAAACCGCGATGAAATACGTTTTGTTTCATTATAATGCGCTATGTACAATTTATTTTATCCGTTTTGTATTGGCATAAGCATTTCTCAAACCTCGAACATTTTTAAATGAAAGTAAATACATCTGACAGGGCCCTAGAGAGAAAATAGTTAACCATGATTGGATTCGATCCCGGTACTCGTAACCAATTACAGGATTCTGGGCCCTTGAGGATCATTCACATCATTCATTCATTCATTCAATCATTTGTTAGTGAGTAAGTCAAACACGGATTAGAAAATAATTTGACTATTTTCGCATTGCCTTTAGTTATCACATTGAAACAATTTTTCACGGTCAAAAGTTTCGGATACTTTTAAGCTTTCACGAGAGAGCGAAAGAGAGCTTCCTTAAGGAGGGACCCGATCCTTTATTACTTACTAGTGTTGCCCGCTACTTAGCTCGCGTTCGCAAACAAAACCTTTTTTAATGTATCCCATGTTACTTCTATTATCTCCAAAAATATGTGTACAAAGTTTCATGATGATCGGTTGAGTACTTTTCGCGTGACAGCGTAGCAAACATCCTTTCACAATTATATTAGTCAGGATTTAATTTCTTCATTTACTTTATTTCTTTTCGAGGTATTGATGATTGTTTCTATGATTAAGTTAACAAGATCTGTTTCTTTAACAAAACCGATATTTTAGTATCGGTCCTATCTATCTATAGCTTTCAATTCAAAATACCATTTACCGTAAACGCAAATTTATATCATATTCGCCATTTTATTTCTTATTTCATCGATCGTTGAGCTCAATTTAGGGGAACATGTTTACCTCAGAGTTCTGAATTTATGGCAAATGTTCCTAGATTTATTGGCGTCTTCTTTCCACTTGTTTGTATATCTCTTTACGCAACCCGCCGAACTAAATCCCCCGGGGTACTAAAATGGTCATTTCATATTCATAAATTGTTTCAAGACTTTTTGAACAGTGAAACTAAAGTATGGTTATAAAATTCAAGAATACCTAAAGATAAATTACCTTAAGATATTAAAATGGCAAAGTCTATGGCTACATTTAAAAAAATACTTAAACATCACATAGTAAACAATATCTGACCAGCAGTGATTGTCGCTTCTAGTGTAACGAACTCCGCATCATCAATATGCAATCCTATGTTTTGTTTTTAAAAATACCCTCTTTGTAATATTTTTTTTACTCTTGTGTGTTATTATTATAGTTATTCTGTTAAGTGAGTTGTAAGATTGTATTGCATGTTTTCTTTAATTTATGTTTAAATTAGTGATAACGCTCACCATGTTTTTATTGTTATTGTACGAATATCATAGCCTTAAGTTTTCTCATGTAAGTGAATGATTATTTGTTCTTATGAGAAATAAATATAATCTATAACCGTAAGAATAAAGATTTGATTTAATGAATTGATTCTTTTACCCTCCTATGTCGTAAAAAATAAGTATAGCACTATCCAGCTGCCTGACCGACCAACCTGGCCTAAGCCTGATAATCACCGGTGGGATTTATTATGCGCTATGGTGCTTTCCCGGCTGTATAATTACCAACTATTGCTGGATACCAGCATCACAATTTTTTCTCTCAGAAAAGAAAATAGAATACTAAATTTGTATACCCATTTTATTTATAAGTATATATCTTTATTATAGTATTTATATATTTTTATTTATTTATTACTTAAGTACTATACATTTTACAAAATAAACAACAATAAAGAAATCTAGTTTACAAGGCGTACTTATCTTTATTTGTAGTAGTAAATCTAAAGAAAGAGCTTGAGCAGGGCAAGTTTGTATGTGATTTCGCTAGTAAGCATAATCAGTTGATTAATTCCTAAAAAAACGACCAGCCGTAGAACTTTATAACTCTAAAAGGCACCTTTGGGTCAACTGAATAATGTCATTAGTGCCGCACATAATAAATGAGACAGCCGTGGGATACCTGACAGTTGGTATCCTAATACATACGTAATAAATTAATATATTTCATGAAATTTATTACACTAAGGGCCTGTTTCACAATCTCCAGTTAAGTGCCCAATAGGCTATCAGCAACATATTTGACAGATAGAGTATGGAGTATCTGTCAAGTATCTGTCAAATATGTTGCCGATAGCCTAATCGGAACTTATCTGGAGATTGTGAAACAGGCCCTTAGGGCCTGTTTCACCAATTCCGGATAGGCAACATATTTGACAGATACTCCATACTCTAACTGTCAAATATGTTGTGAATAGCCTATTCGGAGCTTATTGGGAAGTGGTGAAACAGGCCCTAATAAATTTAAAAAGAAAAAATACGGACAGCTCTTCTTCGATAAATATTGAATAATCTTTGAAAACAATAAAATATGTCAATTTAAATATCGCCAATCCTATTTGACATCAACTTAAACTCAAAGTAAATCGGGCTTTATCTGAACCACATTTTTTTTATTATTCAACATTATCTTCAAGATGACGAGTGTGTGCGATACATAAAATATTTCACTTTGCAGCCAAAACTATGCATAGCAAACGAGCAGTGACTGTATGTGGCAATGGGTACAAGGTTCCCATCCTGCACTATGGTGGTTGCGAGAGTATAAAGGTGTACGGGGGCTAAAACATGGTAACTTTAAATTAATTTTAAAAATGTAATACTATGATTGGTCTCAAATGGTCTGGATTGTTCTGAAAATTTCTAGGATGAGCTAGAAAGCTTTAATATGTACGTATACCAATGTTCCGATCGATTGAAAATATTCTAGAAAATTCTAGAATAATCTAGAGATTTCATGAACCATTTAGAAAGTTTTCAAATGTAAGCCTATATTCTTATTAAATGTGTCTTTGATACGAAAAAAATGTAAAGTAGTGATAGATTTGTTAACATTAACAAATTACTATATAATTAAAATTACCCAGCGAATATTCACAGCTAGTTACTTTATATTTTCAAAGAGAAATTTGTGTTACAAAACATTCGCTAATAGACCAGTTGCACTGACAGTCAGGTGACAACCAGCTGTGATATTTAACGGGGGGAATATTTCGGTACAGCGGCATGTTTTGTTAACGCAAACAGTTTCTATTTCTGTTTTTAT
This sequence comes from Lycaena phlaeas, assembly GCA_905333005.2. NCBI lineage: Eukaryota > Metazoa > Arthropoda > Insecta > Lepidoptera > Lycaenidae > Lycaena > Lycaena phlaeas. Next base: position 13,485,632 of record HG995173.1, read on the forward strand.
GGAGCACCCGAATGGTCTCACTGATTCACAGCCAGTAACGAAACGCAGATGCAGTAAACAACCGATATCATTTCAATCATCTTTTGATTGACATTTAATATGTGAGAAGACGCCCTGAGAACTAAAAGCTTTGGTAACTTTAGTTCTCTTTTAAAACGCGAAAAGTAACCGCGTTCGAGTGGCAGTAGGCTGGTCATACACTCATAAGAACGATGACCGATGGAATAAAAAGTTTCAAGAGAGGAGATCACGTTTATGTAAATGAAGTGTTGGTCGATCAACTCAAACTCTGTACAGTGAACGATCTGTGTTTGGATGAGATTGACATTGGATCGGCCGTCTTGCGAGGGGGCTCTTTGTAACCCTCTTTTAAGAAGAGGGGACAACAGAGCAGGGGGCAAGAGGTGAGGACGGGAACCGCGCCTTATTGTACTGTCCCAACGTTGGGAGGGGTTGTTATGTGGTGCGGGGCAACCGCTCTGTGGAGGTGGTGTCGGTCCCCTGAGGGACTGGCTAGCCGTCGAGGTGCCCTGTTCCTTGTAGATCCGGGGCACCTCACCAAAGGCGGCAGTGGTGGCACTCGCCGGGTTTTAGTGAGTAGAGCTGCGTCCACTTAAAATGCAGTGCATTTCCCCGCGTAAAAGAATAAAAAATGGATCGGCCGTCTTGTCGTTCATTAGTTTACCTATGTTCAGTAGTGGACGGATAAAGACTATAATGGTGATGTCAAAACGCGATTTGTGTGGATATCCGCCTTCGCTAAGTAGCTTTATTGTGTTTCGAAAAGCCTGGACAGGCAAAAGTAACAAGCTTACAAGTTTTGATGTTCAATCCGTCAGATTGACCTTTTTAAGTCTATTCATTAAGCATTTTGTAATCATTTATAAGACTCAATAAAAATGACGAGTGATGCATTAAGGTATTATTACAAAGGTCAAAAAAGGTATTATTATTATTATTTTTAGAAGTGTTACCTTCTTAATATAAATGAGCATTGATATAACCCCATAAATATTACAATAGGTAAGCTTTCCGACCTTTTTAAAGGTATTGAATATCTAGTTACCTATGATTCGTATTGAAGTAATCACGATTCAGTTTGAATATAGAATTGACGAACGACGTAGATAAAAAATCACTTAAGCCTTTGTACTCGGATTTAGAATGCTGAGTCACGTTTTGAAGAAACATTGACTACAAAGGAGATTTGGAGTTTTTTGTGTTTTATTATGTATACTTTTTCATCATCTTTGAACATGAGTTTCTACGTCAAATTAATAATAGTTTTCCGAGTCTCAGGAACTGACAAAATGTATTAATTAAATACTTTGGGCTATCGGGCTTCCGTTTTTGTAAATATTCAAAACATTACATAACATTTAAAACATACTTCCACTAAGTTTGTGTCACCCGTACTTCTCAGTTGCATTGTGTACATGGTAGATTGGACCTTTTTATCCGTTCAATAATTACAATAAGAAGTGAATAGATGTTATTCCTGTGTATAAACTTTGTAAGTCGTCCACACAATATATATATATATTTACAATATCGATAATTAATATTGTCTTGGCGTTCATTGAGATAGACCTATGTTCAGCAGTGGACGGATAAAATCTGATGACGATGACAATGAAATTTTATTAATCATTAACGTTATAATAGTACTTTTATTGTATCAGCTGTTATTATATTTAGTTATAGTAGCCATACGGACTGATAGTTGCGAATGTACAAATCAAAAGAAATAAAAAACAATGTAGGTAGCACGAAGCGTATTTCTTTTTCAATTTCCTTTAAATATATAGGTAAATTTAACTCCCAGCTGTCAGACAACATGAGGAGGGCAAAACAGACCCAACAAGTTGATGTAGAAATCTTTCACGACGCGAGTTTGCTGCGAAATGTAGATACGACGGGGAACAAAACAAATTTAATTTAAAGAGTGATATGTTTGAATAAGTTCTTGTATATGTTTTTTGCCTATTGAATATCTGGCTCAATCGTAATATTATCTTCCTCTTATAATAGTCATCTAAATGTAAAATTGATGCGAAAGATTTTCATTCATTTATATGATAAGTTTTCCGAAGAAAAACGCATTTCATGCATCTTTGATTTAATGGAAGCATAACAATATCTTCAGCGAATGGCCATTTCAGCAACGACTGTTCTTAAACCAGGGACATTAATATAACAGTCACACTTAGTCTTAAAACTAGGTTTGTACGAAATTTCTTCATTATTTAAATTATATCATAAGATATACCCGGTGCACTAAAAAATATTTTTAGATATTATTTTAATCCTTTTTAGACTTATTGCCACTAAAATACCTTAAAAGCAACAAAAAAAACGTTATGAAACTTGGCATACAGATTTTTCTAAAAACAACCGTTTTCTTAGCTCATCAACGATTTAAGCCAGGAAATCATCATAATGAAGCGATTTCTAACGATCTTATCGCATTTTAACAGGATTTTTTCATGACCGGCGTTCCAAATACTTTACATCAACCATGGACACGGGGGACTTCTCCTCCGCAATAAAATGAGTAAAAATTGTTTCATTATAATGAGTGAAATTTACATTTTTGTATACATTAGAAAAGTAGGACTCATTTCAAAGAAACTGAATAAAAATTATCACATAGGAAGCAGTAGTGTAAGATATTTATAAGAAAGATTTACCTTATTGGCCTTGGGAGATCAAAAGGATTTATACAACTTCATGAATCGTGAATACGTCGCAAACGAGAATTCAATAGCAAAATAGATCGATACAGATACGTTATTTAAAAACATATTCTCTTTAGGCAAGATAAAGTCTATATTTAATTAATACAATACGTGTGATAGGGCCATTTAAGTTAAGGCGCAACAGGTGCGCCGCTGTACGTACTTGGGATTAAAACTGCTTATTTTAAAGACATTCAAAACTTGAGAGACGGTGTTTTACTGAAACTTTTTTATTGCGCCTCCTTAATTTAATGGTATTAGATAAAACGGAATTATTATGGGCGTAATAACTGAAGTAAAAACACTTCGTACTAATTTTGATGAGAGACTCGCCACTCGTATGTTTTTTGACGCTGCCGGCTGCACGCGCGGAAAAACATGACTCATACGGTGTTACCTCGCTCTAAGACGTTCCATTTAAGGCTTGAAGTGCAAGCGAGAGCGCGGAACGAGCGACAAAAAGGCACAATCGGCCCATCAGTATAGTCTTATGACGTTGTCACGTTCAACTACCGTCAGTAAACTGGCTTTACAGACAACTGATTTTTACACAGGCTCGCGCCCTTTGCCAGCTTTGCGTCTTAAATAATGATAACTATATTCGAGAGGCGAAACACGGAGCATTTGCTTACACTAAGAGACCATATTATTGCCTAGGAGAAATCGCGACTCGCGTGCGAGAAACTTCTTGTCTAACAAATTCTTAAGTCACATAAAAAATAATACAGAGTACATTTTAATATACAATTTAATTATTTCTATAGGTATATTATTCTTCTGTAGATTAATAAAAATTATCTCATACTCCTCTTAAACCGCTGGCTGGACTGATTTTATTGAATTTTTGTGTGTCCAAATAAATTAAAAAATTGTTCAATTTTTATTACAAGATTAAAAAATGGTTTAGACACAATTATGTCCACAACATACTGTTTAGGACGACATTTGTAGAGCCTGCTAGTGTATAGTATATTCCCAAATTCTTGATATTATTAAACTTATCAAACTCATCAGATATCGCTATTTAGAATTTAGATGATCTTTGAATTTGGTCAGCTCTTAAATGTGAATTATGTTCGTTTGTCTTCAGAAATTGTAAAGAACACGTACCTATTAAGTAATGACAGCTACATTAAAGGAAATTTATGTTCCCAAATTTTTGCTTTTATAGGAGCAAGTCACGCGAACTACATGTAAAATTTATACCCGCCTTAATTATCTTCAATTTCCGACTGAGCCCGAACGTTTCCGGAACAAAACTAAATCGTCCACTAAATCAATCGTCACCGATCTTATCGGTTGAAGAATCCATTTAAGAACGGTTCGGTGAAATAAAAAAATGTGTGTGTGTCAGCTCCGACGCACGACTGGAGTTTACTCCTCAACTCCAAAAAAAAAAATAGCAATATAAATACATCGACACTAATAGAAACAAACAAGCCCAATGACATATAGTATATAGGTATAGTCGCCTATACAGCATACCCTATGTACGTCTCAATACACTCACAGCTAAATTAGAAAGTTGCGCACTAAAGGTGCGCACCAAAAACGTGACACTTTTTCGTTAGTTCAGTTGGTTTTACCCCTCGGATTTTTCTCATACCGGGCGCCTTATATATGAAAATCGATTCTTAAGGAGTAAACTCCAATAACATTATAATACTTTGTGCAGACGGGTAAGATTTTTCATATTAAAGTTACGTAGATAAGCTGCCAGGTAATATTGGCAGTATGATATTTTGTTTGTACACGCGAAAGTCTGTAACTGTAAGTAAAAAGAACTGAATTAGATAGCAATGAAACTTTACATTATTATAGCTTATAGATTGTGGTCTGTAAGCTATATAATACTATATAATATAGCTAATATATCAAAATAACACATAGAATGTAATTTGTACACAGTGGCAGTTGAAACCGCGGGACGTACCTAGTATCCTTATATTGGTTCAAGGGATATCAATTAAACGATGCGGCATCAGCATCCTGCAAAGCTGAAAGTGACTTATTTTTTAACTTTGACATTTAAAATATGCTACATATCGTTGTCTGCATACAAGTGCAGACCAAATCTGCAACAATTATTTATTTAAACTTCATGAAACCAATTATTTCTAGCAGGCATAATATTACAGACCGATCTAGTTTGGTTGAAATTCGAATTAATATACTTCAAAGTAACGGTGGTTTGATAAACGCAAGATAAATAGATTTGGATGGAGGCAATTTTAGGCGTTCGACTGAGCGAAAAAATTAGACACGATCGATTTGATCGAGGCTTGGGAGGTATTTTAAGACGAACTCGCGGGTTCAAAAAATAAATATAAGTATACGTAAGTTCAGCCTGTAAGGCTCTTGTTAATTGTCTTTTGATACTTACGCGGATTTCACACAATTTTTTTATATAGATATATCAATTTATACTTTTATTAAATTATTATACTTATTGATATTTTTGATTATACCATAGTATCTAAGGAAGAAAACTAAGAAACTAGCCTTATTGGCCTTATTGACGTTCATTATTACAAGCTTGTTTTATACCCCGTAAACAGCGAGCTTAATTAAATATATGCTAGAATGGAATAAAAATCCAAACCTAAGCAGTATCACTAATGCAATAACAATTCCACCAACCAGTGGTCTATGTGTACGTCCCATCGGCCAATCATCACTCAGTAAAAAAGATTTTAAATTATATATTAATTAGCAATATCCCGCGAACCTTGCAGTCTTTACAGTTAATGTGTGAGTGCACGCATATGCATGCATGTAGCACCGCCCTCCTTTCCCACACTGCATATGCGTACACTCGCATGCAGCACCACCACCACGCACACTACCATAAAAGACCACCACCATAAAATCTACGCACGTTTCACCCCGACACCGAGGCATCCTCAGGATGTAGACTCTACGATTAGTAATCATCGTCTACTAATCGATTTTCTGGTATTAACTTCGTTTTCAGTTTGAGATCCCGATATTTTGGCAACTGAATTTGGACATTGAGTAATGAAATTAAGAATTGAAACATCGCCAATATATTGAGACCTCAATAAAACTAAAAAGTATGCAACAAAATAATGATCGTGTTAGTTTAAAACAATATATTAAGGATGTACATCTTGACGTGACAACATCTCTGTTCGATGGAGCCGACTGCACGAACGAAATAACATGACTCATGTGGCGTTGCCTCGTTCTGAGGCGTTCCATTTAAGGCTAGAAGCGCAAGTGCGAGCGCAGAACGAGCGAGAAAGTTTTCTTATGACGTTGTCACGTTTAACTATCGTCAGTAAGCCGACTTTACAGACAACTTTTTTTTTATGAATGATGATGTTGATATTGTTTGTACAACTACGGACGTCAGTCTCATTCCTCATCTTGAATAAGTATGGCAAAGTTTGCCCAGCGATAAGGAGTCAACAAAGTTGGGTGATTAATGATTAGATTACAGAATAGTAATGTTTGTCTCGCAGACTTTCTTTGATATCTCTTATCGTTATTATTCCCAGCTTACATCTAGGTTCTGTTTCAGGGTTCCGTTACTTAAATTAGGATTTTAGAATCACTAGATTATAAGTGTGTCGGTATGACAAATTAAATCCCCTAAGATTCACGCTTCGCAATCCCATAAGCTTGGCTTGGTCTCACAACATAAGTGACGGACAAATCGGAAACATTGTCTACTGTCAGAAATATGCCTTATGCATATTATGCATTCAATAAACGCAAAGACGACTTAATAGGCTGCAATAAAACTGTGAAGTATTTTTAGAATAAGTTTAATTCATATTAATATAATAATATTATGTAAGTAAGTCATATATTATAGTATATTAACATAATATTAGTTTATTTTCAAAGTAATTACGGTATATTATTTTAGCGTGTTCTTTACGGTGAGGGCAATTTTAATTTAACCATAATAAGAACATGTCACGCTATACACCGTGACAGACAAACACGCGACCAACAAATCACACGTTTTTATATAAATTTCCATACACGTAATGTAAATAACTTGTACAATGTATTATGTAATATGCGATTTTCCTTATTTTCTCCACTATTTTTTTTAAGTTTAAACATTCATTTTAAGGCTTTGATGTTATTTTTTTCAAATGCGACAATTGTTTTTAGGTTGAAACGTAAAGCTCCAGTGGTCCAGCTTGATTCAATGAATGCCATGACGGCGAATTCTCTACCGCATTATGTTTACAATTGTAATTTTACATTTTCCATAATAAAAAAAATTAGAAACAAAATATAGGTACTATTTTTGTTTATGCTCAATGCGCGATATTTGTAAATGAAATATTTGTAGTTGAATGCAAGCAGCGCAGATTCAACCATGTTTCTAATAACAAAACTAATACTGGTTTCAAACTATTTCTTATATTTTGATTTATGAAATATCGCCTTCACATTAAACGTAGAACATCTCGTTATCAATTTCTGACTCCACCACAATATGAAACCAGTTGCACTTATGGTACCACAAAGCAGACAAACCGACGGTTTGCGGTTCCCTACATTGTGGTATTAACCAACCATAGGAGTTAAGACTTTTAAAAATAGAGCATATTAATATGAACACAACCGGCTATTCTTCTCCGGTGTTCAAAGTATTATATCCTTAATAGCTTTATTAGTGGACCAAAAAGTATTACTTACTAATCTTCTGATGAATGAGGTTTTTAGGCCACTTGGAATCTTATTTTTTAAAATTATGTGTTAAGGGTATCAGTGATCACGTACCAAGAGATAAACTGACTGCCTTCTTAACTCTTCTCATAAAAAAAGAAGAGAATAAAATATCGGGTCTTAAAATAAATACTACACACCCACATATTTGAAACTCGAGTTAAATGTTTCTTTATTTATTTTGTATGTTATGATACTACATATTTATCCAGTATCAAAGGAAATTCAATTCCCGAGTTTGTGAAACTATTTTAAAACAAGTTACAGTTCAGAAGCGACGTCAGGTTCTTTCATTTCAATTAATATCAAATAAAACTTATGTTATTTACTTCTAAAGAAATACACCGTGAGTTCTATTACTTGCTTTCAGTAGAAACTATTAATACGTTTTTACTTTGTTTCTAAACATTAAAATAAATATTATAAAAGAAGCGCTTGAATACGTTCTTTAATATATCTAGATACTTTTATATATCTAAATATTATATTCATATTAAACATAAACTACACTTAGGCACAGAACAAATGTTCATGGTCATCGGACAATTATTTTACTGGGTGGGAATCGGTGTCTGTGTGATTTATTGGTGGTGTGACTCATCCATCGTCTTAAAAGAAGCCTTATCTCCAAAATTTTGACCTACAGGAAATGTTTATGCGCTTAGTATCGACTTTATTTCACTGACTCATTAGGTCATTCGGCCATAGCAGAACCCAAACCTTATCGCTAATAAACAAAACGCCATTTCCAAAGCCATTCTAAATTAAAAGCCAACATCGGCTTTTATGCGCTTCGCCGCTGACATCATTTTTAACTCGTCGCATGGCCTTAATAGGATTAAAACTGCACAAGCAAAAACTGCCAACTTGAATAAGCAGCTTTTGTTCTAAAGCAGAAAATGCGCAAAATTTATACATGTACTTATTCCCGCTTGTAGCTCTAAATTGTTTAAGAGTGGAACGTTATTAATGGGGATGTGGTAAGCAAGACTAATACAAAAGCTCCCGGGAAACTAACAGATAGATTTAGTCTTGTAAACAAGGCATTCATAGACAATCAAGAAATATTGAGCTCTGCGGAAACGAAAACGTAGTAAATAACAATGTTTCAAACACTGGTACTGAAAGTTTTACAAAATTTAATGCATACATACAAGAATAGTAATATTAACGGAGGGTATATTATGATCAACAGTGGACGGATAAGGGTTGATGATGATGATGATGATGATGATGGTGGTGGTGGTGATAATGATGATGATCTTAATACAAGAATAGTAAGTGAATTTCTTAAAGGTTAGTAAATTAAATAAAAGATGAGTAAAAATACACTATTTTGCTGCTGAACTGTGAAATATGAGAATAAATCTTCACATATTAGCCAAAATAGTTCAAAGACTCAATGCATTATTTGCACAAGATGAAACACGAAACGTTTCAATAGTAGTTTGCCCACGCATCACTCGTCACATATTAATCTCAATGCGGGTTCCATCCTAACCAGTAACCACATATTAGTACAGTAGTTAACCCGTTATAACCAATACGGCTAATACTGTATTAGTAACGTTTTCAGTTTTCCGCCTAAAATACATTTATGTTTGATTCTAAATCAGTACGAGTATCAATTGCTTATTGTGTACACTTTTAACATCTAAGACTGTTTTATTTTAATATGGTATCATACAATAATAATACGTTATGATGAAACAAATTTTACGAATTTTATCGCGATTAATTTAGTTTTCTGCGTCATGATCGTCGTTTTGAATAGCTCTAAAGTCGGAACCGCGTGTTTGCCGAGGCTTGGCAAGCCTTCAAAAATTCAAACGTGCGGATACAGAGTTTGTCTTGGCTTGGGTAGGCTTGCAAAGGTTTGTGGCCAACCCGACGAGTGTCGGTATTGTGCACAAGTCAAAGGAAACCAAAGAGAATTTGCCGCAAGCGCTTGCGAGGCGTCCGCATGCTTGTGACTTGTGAAGGCTTGGGGCTTGCGGCAAGTCACAAACGTGCGGTTCCGGCTTCATATTATTATGTTACCGTTACTTGTTACAATAGCTATAGCAGTTATTTGCTTGTGAAAATTTTGTTTTACTCTAGATTTAATTATTTTTCTCTTTTTGCTCAAAATTAAAAGGTTCTGGAAAGAATTGCTACTAAGCAATAATTTTGTAAATTTTATTTAGTTAATTAGTACCTTTACTTGTTGTATTAATTTAATTATAACTTTGGCACAAAAAAATCCTGCCAATACTTAATATTATAAAAATGGAATGATGGATAGGATAGGTCATACAACTCAAATAAAAGAAAAAAAAAAACTGAAAAATATCTGCCAGAATGAAGCTTCTGAGTGTCAAAATAATTCATCAATTTCTGTAGGACTGCAAAAGCTAACAAAGGCAAAGCCACGTGCAATAGTATCTAATAAATATATTATCTTAATCTATATTTAGAAAATAGGTAGAATATACATATAGAAGAAGGGGTGTCCGATGGGCCAATAAGGTTCAAGTGTGGAGGCCGCGTTTAGGAAGACGAAGTTTTGGTAATTGGTCATCTAGTAACCAGGTGGGAAGACGATCTACGTATAGTGACCGGACAGAATGACAAGAGATTTTGGTGTTAATTGAGGCAGGCCTCTGCAGTTGACGGATAGAGGCTTAAATAGATGATGAATAAATTTAATATGCGTAGTGAAATTTGTGTTTTTAAAAATGAAACATAAAAATAAAAACGACGAAAAGGCTTGCAAAAAAGTAGACAAAGAGACGAATGGCGGATATGATGTCAGAAACAAGGTCTCTGGAAACCCTGGAAACGATAAAATTATAACAGAAAATCCTTTCTGCGGCTTCTGTCTAAATCTACGCTACCGCGCTATGACAGGGCATTTTCTATTATAATACTAAACGCTAAAGTAACCCTACCCTTTCTGTCCGCCATTTCCGCGACGGCAGTTTAATCTCCTTTTCCCGGATGTTCATCAAAACCTTTAAAAGTGGTTGTATACAACCAACTTTAATGTCATTATAATATCGTAGTGCTACGAAAAAGAATTAATACTTTTTAGCAAAATATATACCTAAATAATCTCATTTTCATGTAAAGTTTTTCGGGGTTTTACAAATTCTACTTACCTCAGTAATTAAGATATTAAATTAATAATAATTACGGATGCTTTTACATCACTTCAATCTGGTCCCGTGGTATTTTTTCGAAGAGACTTGTGAAGGGGTACCAGACAACGGAAATACATAAATTTAATACTTTATATTAATACATAAAAAGATTTTTATATACACATATTTAATATACATCCATCACTCAGAAACCCATAAACTTTTTGTTCCTTGGCGGGATTCGAACCCGCTACCTCCGGCTTATACTGTCTCGCTAATCACTGAGCCACAGAGGTCGTAGTAAACAAGCAAGTTAATGTTCACAGTGCAAATTTAATTTTATTTTCACACGTCCGGATTCAAATCTGCAATGTCTGTGTTCATTTAGTCATAAATATAAACATATCCCGTGAACAAAACCTTCCAAACTTAAGTCCAGCTAGTACGCGTTTTACTGCTTCGATGTCCTTTTAGTTTGATGTACAACTTCCTGGCTCCGAAGAAAATGGCTTACTTGTGAAACTTCCAAACAAATTAAACCATCAAATATGACCTTTGAAATTGGATTACAATATTGAAAGCTCTGTCAGCTTCAATTCGTCGGTTCGTTTTTAATATTCGGCCTTGTTTGGTGGCGTGACCTTCAAACTTTATTATTATTTTCAAGGTCATCAGTCTTGGGGCATTTTTGTATGTCAGGAGGCAAACGAGCAGTCGAAACCTCATGGTGACAACCTTCGCCATACACCCCTATCCTCCCAATGTATGGAGGGTAGAAGTAAGGAGAACCATCTCATATGGGGGAAAAGTAGAAAAAGTATGCAGCTGTATGTTATAAATAACAGTTCAATAACCGTCCGCAATGGTGTAGTAAAAGGGTATAGTATTAGTATACATATTTATGTGTGTGTGTGCATGATTTCTTGACGCACACACGTTTAAAAGTTTACCTTCTTGCTATCGTGGTGCACCCTTATTTAACACTTTTCATGCACAGAGATGTTGCTTACTTTTATACTTCATGTCCCAATGGAACGCCGGAAACTTATAAACCGCATATAACGCGACAGCTTAGCTGTCACTATACATCGGTATTAAGTGAGCGAGAGGTAACACCCCGATCACGCTGGCCTAATTCAACTGCAATGCGGCATACCACTACCCCTTGCAATTGTCACCGGCAATTAACTTCCCCGTGTCTCGGAAAGGAAAGGCAGTATAATTACTGATACAGACATATCTCACGCTTTGAAATAGGCTACACAGGGTACGTGTATATATTCGTGGTCATAGCTGAGAATTTACTACGGCTTGTTTGCTACTTATCTTCTTTTTATTAGCTTATGCTGTCCCACTGCTGGGCAAAGGCCTCCACCAAGCTCTACCACATATTACGGTCTTGCGCCACCGCGCATCTTCGACTAGCGACCTTGGCGACGTTGTCTATCTTCTGGCACCCAAAATGTCGTTAAGTTTGCCCAGCTATGGAATTATTACATTCGAGTGACGTGACCCGCCCAGTCCCATCAGCTTAGCAGCTTTGATACCCACGTCAGTTATTAAGCACAGTTTGGGCTTTCACACTCTGTCTATTTGCTATTTTTTTTACCTGATGGCCTTTAAGCTTAATCGATAGAATCTATTTGCCAGTTTTCTTAATTGGCATAAATTTATTTAGAATTAAAATAATCATTTGACCAATCAAATAAATATTTCAATCCTAAATACAAATGTCTTTATACGGACCTATCATTAATTGATATCTCCTTTAGTTTAATTTCGAAAATGAAATGAAATAGAACGAAATTATAAGTCTTACTTGATAGTGTCTTTATATACTTAATAGTGTTTTAGGTTTTTTCTGTAACGCGTTAGACATACAATCATTGTAAACTCGAAATCTTTAAGAGACTTTTAGTATAGACTGTTTCCTATTACGCGTTAATCACGTGTACACATTTATGTTATATTATTTACATTTAATTAAGGTTGTGTCATTCTAAAAACGAAGCAATAAATAAAGGGAGGCGAATACTTTCCCTAAACAAAATAAAGATAAATAAAAGACAATGAGCCTGAGTTATCGCTGTAAAGGAATTGTTTGGAACTTTAGCGAAGTCATTTATTCTGTATTGAACTGAATGACAACTGTGCAACTTTCGAATTTAAATCAAAACATTTACATAAGCAATAAATTGAGGTATTTTTCCGAAATCATGTTTGTCGTTTTACATAATATTTTACTGACGTCCTTTTGATTATCTTATGGAGAAAGTAGTCTTCTTTTTTTTCACTGTACGTTTCACACCTTTTTTACTACTAATATGATTTTAGTTTAATATGGGTTTACGGAAAATGTTAGATCATTCGCATCCGGTTTTCGCAAGATTTTCAGTCAGCAGTCAGCTTGTTTTGGTTGATAAATGAATGAATGAAATAGGATCGTCCATAATTATTGATTTATTATTAGTTATACTATCTGCTTACAATGCAACCAGCTTAAATAGGAGATCAAAATATGTTTATCAAAATATATTTATTCCTTTCAATAATAATATATTTTTTACACTATAAAAAGAGCCGAGCATTCGAAGCCTTAAGGGGGCTACCGTAGATATTCGCACAACTAGGTTATGTAGACGCATTGCCCTGCGTTTCCCTATCCCTCAATCGGCCACCGGAATTTCACAAAGCGCATGAAACGCGACGGCATAGCCTTTACGTCGGTGTTATGTGAGCGAGAGGAACCACCACGGTCGTGCGGTCCAATTCGGCTACAACCACATGGTACTACTCTTAGGGCCTGTTTCACAAACTCCAGATAAGTTCCGAATAGGCTATCCGCAACATATTTGACAGATACTCCATACTCTATCTGTCAAATATGTTGTGAATACTCTATTCGGAACTTATCTGGAGATTGTGAAACAGGCCCTTACCGAATAATAAGGCGAAATAAAAGATAAAGATACTATAATCACATTATCTCCTGTCTTCTATCTAGTGTGTTATGGACCCTCTCCCCGTAATAGAAAATCTATAAAAATATCATAACATTAGAAACTAGCCACGTAAAACCGATATTTTACACATTCGGTCGTCGTGGAGCAATAAATTTGACCACAGACGCGGTGTACGGTTGTTCGGTACGGTAAATCGATTCGTATTGAATTCCTATTTAATTTCGTTTGTGTTTGTTTCACCTTTAATTTCATTGCATTTGGCTGCTGTGGTATGTGGTCCATTTATATACGAGTATTGGTACTGATTCGAATTCCTCTCCTCTAATGTGCGACTCCTCTAAACCGTACTGCCTATTTAAGTTATTAGCTAAACTCTGCTTACTTTCGTTTTGATTATTAGCTTAGTTTTGCTTTTGACGTGACAACGTCTTATAAATTGGTTTGCCGGGTGACACTTCAAGAAACTGCGTTACGCTCCGCTCACGTTATGCGCTCACAATGAGAGAGGCACGCGTCCCTTCCACTCGGGCATGGTTACTATTATTTCATCCTTCTTCCTACTATACGAATGAATATTCACATTAAAATTATTTTACCACTCAAAGTCGTTGTCACGTAAAACTTTCGCCCGTATACCGACTTTACAGGCAACCAATTTTTTATCTTAGCTCAAATTTCTATTTTACTCTGACGTAAGTATATGCTTATTTAGGTTATCATTTTTTATTTTTTTATTTTAATTAACTCTGTGTTAAAATTACATGTATAATGTTTATTTTCCAATTGTCTCAACAACACCAAATTTTTTAAAGGACCACATAAAATCAGGGTTGTGGCTTCTGCGGACGCCACTATCATACAACTGAGTGGTTAGCTCCTAGGAGATTATATTACACTGTTGTGCATTTTGCGACGCATATTTATGTCTAAATTACTAATCTTATTTTTGTAACTGCATTTATTTTTAAAATTTTTAAGAAAATGACTATGCAACTAAGTGTTATTTGTATATACTGTGTCGTGTGTGTCTGTCCGACCGATTTCAGCCATGGCGACCACTTATGACTCCTGGCACAGAATTTAGCGCTGATGCGATCGGAAATGGCTAATGTAGCCTATTTTTGCACTGAAACTCCGTGCACACTGAGGGCACGGAGGTCCTGACGTGCCCTCAGTGTGTGTGTATTAAATTAAGTACGTTTAGCAGTGTGTATATTCCTTAATAGATGTTATATTATTATTGAATTAATAGCTTGGCATTGCATTAATCTATACAAGACTTCAAAGAATGGTTCAAGAGTGGAGACTGCGTTTAGTCGGAGTGTTGGTCGGCCATTAACCAGATGGGAAGACGATCTACGTGGAGTGGCAGGTCCGCGTTGGATACGAGTAGCCAGGGATCCGTCGTCTTTTTTTCATTGAGGGAGGCCTATGTTCAGCAGTGGACGGATAAAGGCTGATGATGATGATGATGATACAAATATTAGACCATACTAGAAATAGCTGAGATTGAATAATATTTAATATTAACATACATCATACAGATAGGCTCTCGTTGAAAATCGATCAGCACCAGACGGGCTTGGAGCTAAAGTAAAAATAGTAAATGGGGCAATGCTTGATGACCTGATGACCTTACCGTATTTAAAGATATTCGGCATAATATCCGATCTCTGGATTTGAAAACATTACAGCTTCATTTATCAACAAATCCAAATTAACAATCTTTAACAATATTATAAAGAGGAAAGGTTTGTATTTATGTTTGTAACGAATTGGCTCAAAAAGTACTGGACTGATTTTAAAAATTAGACTTAAAAAAGACTTAAAACTTTTAAACATTTGCACACCTATTCAAACATAAAAAGTAAATTGTTTTTTTTTTCTTTTTTAAGAGTTACAAATAGCTTGCATGTTTTAAGCATTTCTGATTAAATAAATAAGGCTAAGTTTGCACAAGCAATTTTTACCGAGCGTTAAAAAACGTTCAATGACACAAATGGATGCCCATGTATTTGTCCACATGAAAGCGTATTTTGAAGCGCTGAGCTGAATGAAGCCTATATTAAACGCTCCTGTGAACGGCCTCATAGTTCGACTATAGTAGAAAAAAGTATGCTTCAAATTCAAATGATAGTATCAGAAGATTCGCATCAAACAAAACAGCTTAGCCTTATGATATTAATAATGTCAGTGTCTCGCGTTTTGACCCGTATAAGTTCGTGTTCCCATGAGACCTTCATCATCATCAGCCTTTATCCGTCCACTGTAAAAAAAACTAACATACTAGTTAATGTTATACTAAAAAGATTTTTTATATCGATCTCATAGTTTTTGACATGACAACGTCTTATAATTCGATGGAGCCGGACGCACGAAAAAACATGACTCATGCGGCATTACCTCGCTCTGAGGCGTTCCATTTAAGGCTTGAAGTGCAAGCGAGAGCGCGGAACGAGCGACAAAAAGGCACAATCGGCCCATCAGTATTTTTTTAAGACGTTGTCACGTTCAACTATCGTCAGTAAACTGACTTTACAGACAACCGATTTTTTGAGTTAAATCGTTACAAACCCAACTCAGAAAATTTATTTAAATAATATTATAATTTATATATACGAACAATTGTTTCTTTTATCATGTCAATTCTATAGCATGCAAGAGTAGTCTTTTCATTCGGTCATGGCTGTTATCTCCCATATAATTGGTCCGCTATCACGAGCCGTGCCGCTGGGCGGGCTCGTTGGATCAATACGCCACAGGTGCTCGGTGGCTGTCGAGCCCAACCTGAATTATTCAACAGATAATCGCGTGTACTTGTCAACTTACAATGAGCTTCCGTTTTGACGGCCGGTAGTATGAGATGGAAATTTTTCATAAACTTTTTTTATGAATACGATTTACATCACACGGTACAAGTATCTGTAATTGTATGTCGTTATCATTATCTTGCTCTTTCATTAATTTAGGCCTCTTTCAATAAACGTCAAGATGCATATACCCTGCTTCTTCTATGTAATATTATTTATATCAATATATATTTTTTTATATTTCTTCTGTACGCTGTTTGCCTAAACGGTACTGATTTTAATGACATTTTTGTGTGTAGTCGGTAAGACTCAAGAATGGTTTAAATTTACAATTTGGAGGAAAAATTTGATTTTAGTTTTTTTTTGTGTTGATTTAACTCAAAAACTACTCAATTGATTTTAACCATTCTTGCACTATTATCTATAAAGATACGTTGTCATTAAGAGGCTATAAAATAATCATCATTAATCCAGATACATCTGGGATTCCAAGTCAAAGCCTTGGAACTTTGACTTGGAATCCCAGATGTATCTGGATTAATGATGATTCCCACGAAGATGCGGGCAACAGCTAGTATAATATAAATTTGCTTCAGCAATACTAAAAACATAGACCTATAATTTTTATACAGCCTTATGAAATGCAATATAAAATTAAGACTAAAAAAATTTTGTTTGTTCAAGAATAGGACAAGAAAAAGGTATATTCATAAAATATACTTGCTTTCACAGAGAATAGATCAGATTGTCAAAAAAAATATCTGTAAGTTTTTGTTTACATTGAAACGTTTTTTAGGTTACCGAAATGAATACGTCTGGGAATCACGGTTTCTAGAACACTGTTAATATTTTGCTGGCATTTTCAAACGATTTCAATGAAAATTCTACAGACATTTTCATTCGGTGGAAACTTTTGAAATGTTTCTTTAATGGGATGATTATTTTCTAACTACAGTTTGATGGACGATGTTCCTGTTATCATTTTGCAATTCTTGAATGTCCAGTTTTATTTTTTCTTTTCTTCGGTCTCCTCTGGTGATTATTTCTCCAAAATGTCAGTTTTTTTATAGAAATCCTTCCGTGACCTCTTGAATTTTTATTAGGTTATAATATTTTCTTCTGCTGTGAGGTATTAAAAATATGCGAGATCGTAAAAATCACACATTTATATATAAAGAAGGAGCATGCTGAACACGCGAGTGACGCCACCAAAGCGAATACAAATTCAAAGGCGAACACAATCTAATAGACGTTTAGAATACGACGCTACGTCAAGCACTTGAGAGCGCTTTTAAAATTGTATTCGCTTTGAAGCGTCACTCGGGTGTTCGTGTTATTTATAAATCTGTGATAAAAATAATAAACTGTGATAATGCGTACTAATGTTGTTATAATCTTTTGAGAAACCATAAAATGAATAGAATTTAATGTAACTGAGTTAAAGTTTCTCAGTGACTTTATGTAACTAATTTAATTTCGGTAAATTTAATTAACCCGAGCAAGTCTGTTAAGGTAACTAACATTTGAGGTTTAGTAGTTAAAATTTCTAGTGTAATTTTTTCATTTATTGGTAAATGGTTAAATGATCGAAAGTATTTTTTGTCGCCCATATGGTCATGGGCTTAGATCAGAGGAGTTTACATTTTAAATAAAGATCGCAAGTTTGAATTCAGATAAAATTTTCTACAATATTATGATACTTATATCTATTATATATAATATCTATATGTACGCCTTTAGACCACGTCAATCTGGTCAACCTTTATCTGTTCGTTGCCGCACATAGTCCTCAATAAATGTACGCCAAGACGACCGATCCCTTGCCGACTCAGACCGGCCACTGCACGGAGGTCGTCTTCCCGTTGATAACCAACCAACACCTTGTGTATCTAAGTCCGGCTTATCGGGACTTTATTTCTCTGACGGGTGTTTTGAGATACCCAGCATAGGACGCTCCACAATACGTTGACTGTTGAGCTACGGCGAACTTAATTTTTGATTATTTATCTATATCAATAAATTCAGTGAATCTATATTCACTATAATATAATTTATCGTACATAAGATTTTAGTATATTATTTTAGTTATTGGTCTAAAATAATACAGAGTTAACTTACCCCGGGCTTTGCTTTTTGATTTAATTGCCGATATGATTTCAGTCAGTCAAAATGTACATTTGTATGAAATTTCATGAATCTCAGAATAATGGAGTCGCTTCGTTAATTTTCATAGCGAAAGTTTACAGTATCCTCGCGGACGACTCGGCGCACGCCATTTGTTATAACTTTGATATAATTCTGAGGGAACTGTTTTGTCGCAATTTTTTATAACATAAAATACGGCGGGCTATATTAAATTAAGTTTCTATTTAAACATTATAGATTACAACTTAATTAAATTAATACATCGAAAAATCGAAAGATTGTGAGAATGTTTTTATGTTTGCTTTTTACTCTTTCACGTAAAAATTGCAAAATTAAATTCGCATAAATATAGCTTCCACAATAAAATAGTTTACCAAACCGGATTGTACAAAAAAAAGTTAAAAAGACAACCAAAGAAATTTTTTGATTTCGCGTTTTTTTCACTTTTATAGTGACAGACCACGCCTACACAATACCTCTTCGTTTAAAATACACCCTGTACGAAAATACATTTCCCTGCGTATACAAACAATATAGAGTACTACAGAATACAATAAACATATACATTTTTCAAACTTTTCTATTTTCTTTAGAAAAACCTTCAGTCCAGCTGATTAGAGGTTCAGTTTCACAAAGACCTGTGAGTTTTCGTCCAACCTTTGCTTAACGTACAAAAGAAAAAAGATACACTACGAAAAAACTCAGGCTTAGAATTCAGAAAAGTAATTTAAAATGTTCTTTTCAATTTCGTTTTCGTAACGAGCATGTTACGACTCCTAACTTACTAGTGTACTATGTATATATATGTTTTAAGGATAAAAAACACATTAGAAAAAGGGCTTAACGTTTTGAAAACAGAATAGGGCTTGTAATACAATAACTTGTAATACAATAAATACCACAATCTATAATACAATAGTAGTTAGTATGAAAAAAACTTAAGCTTCTCTCATACATCTCTGTCATACGGAGCGTAGCTTATATCTGGTTGAGTGTAGCAGAGGACTAATAATAGTTATTAATGTGATTAATGATAAAGGGAGGCCTATGTTTAGTAGTAGACGGATAAAAGCTGATCATCATCGTGTAAGCCAACCGTCGCCCACTGCTAGGTATAGGCCTCCCCCAAAAAAGGGGGGTTTGCCATAATCACCACGCTTGGCAGGCGGGTTGGCGATCGCAGTATGGCCTGCTGTTATATGGAGATGCTGCTGCCCACCTCCTAATGGCGGTTTTCCCTCAGTCGGCTCTTACGACACCCACGGGAAGAGAGGGGGTAGTGCTATTCTTTTTATGTGCCGGCACTACACGGCACAATAAAAAGCTGATAGATGATGATTGATGTACTGAAATTTAAAAATACTTTCGACTCGTGAATCCACCATAAAACATGCTTATAAGTAATAAGATAATAGGGATGTTGACAACTTTTTTAATTGATTTTATTTGATAGATATACTATAGATAAACACGAAAAAAACGGTCAAGGTACTCGTACTTGCACTTACTTGCCCGTCTCAAAAACCGCCTTGTATCATTCTCACACATACATATACATTTATTAGCAAAATTTTTTTCAAAATTAACACAATGAACAGGGATGTTAAACACGAAAAAAAACACTTTTGTAAAGAAATATGTCCAATTTTAACAAGATATTAAATAAAGAAAAATAGTTTTTAAAATTGCCGTTAAAACGCTCCAAGCGTCATTACGTCACACACCGCGTACAGAGCTCGCGCTATGTTAGGTGAGTTTGTACTTAGCTCAATGTTTAGTGACGTCATCGCCTTATTGGCGTTTACATTCACGTGATAATGCATGATAAATAACGCATTTTGAATTAATTTTCTAAATTTTAAGACAAATAAGTAGACTTTTAAAATGTTATTTTAGGTTTTCAAATACTGTATTTAATATGTAAAACATAACTTTACATGAATTTGTAACATGTGTCAACATCCCTATTGCATTATTCACAGTTTCAGTATTATTTTTAAAATATTTTAAGATTTACAATAGCTGGCTTAACGTTATAAAGGTGTATAGCTTTAAAAAATAAAAAAGAGAGCATTTTTTTTAAAGAATAAAAAGGGTTAACAAAGAGAGAGAAAAATTATTATGTTGTTGTTTGTATGTATTTCAATCCCTACTGGATTCTTCTAATGAAATTTCATCAGTCTGCTTCAAATAAAAGCGTCATTAAAAATGTAGTCTCTGACAACCAATCATACGTAATTCCCAAACGATCATTACATCTTTAATGACTCGTTTATATAAAGCTGATTGATTCATTTTCATTGGAAGAAATCCGATATTGCTGATTCCAAATTAATTATAAGACAGCTTATACCTTACTAGTATGAGATTACTAAATCTGATACTAATTTACGAGTATAAAGCTGAAGAACTTGTTTGTTTGAACGCGCTTATCTCAGTAACTATTGGTTGGATTTGAATGATACTTTCAGTGTTAGATAGCCCATTTATGGAGGATGTTATATATTATGTAGTATCTTATACGATCTTATGTAAGCAACCGTAGCGCCATCTGGCGTCATTCGGTCATTCGCGTCTGTGAGTTTGAGGAGGACGAAGCTCTGCCCGAATCGTATTGTAAGGTCACGTAAGCCATTGTTTATTTTAATGTGTAAAGTATAATATGGCGATAGTTCGTGTGTGTAAATGTATGTGCAGTGTGAGTAAGAATGTATCTTAAAATATGTACCTGTAAACCTTAATATTGATATTTTTATGGATAATATAATAAATGTTTATATTTAAAACGCATTTTCACTTCTGATGTTTAAACTTATAAGTACTAATATGTAAAACTGAAGAGTTTGTTCATTTGTCGGATTTTAATGATCCTTTCAAGATAACTTATTTATCCAGGAAGGCGTTATGCTATAAAAACCCGCTAAGATCCGTTATAAACCTTAAATAAGGCAGGCAATGCTGCGGGCAACAGCTAGTTTCCATATTAACACGGCATTGCGAATTCTATTTCATAATTGTATTACTGATTTCAATTAATTGCAAATCGCTTGTATAAGATGTATGCGATTACAACCGCAGACAATATTGCATTACTAATATGACATATCAGTATTGATTGGCAGACAATATTTGATTTGGTGTTTATAATGTAATGTCCGAATTATGATCTTCCTCGCTAGATATGCAAATGTTGAAATGTACCTTATGGTAGGTGATCAGCATTGCCCAATCCCCCCACCATCCCCCGGATGTCTATGGGCGTCGGTAGTCACTACAAGGCAATGACTACTCAATTGCCTTCAACAGTCGGTTTACAGACTCTGTAGTTTGACATGACAACGTCAAACATTACATGCAGCATGCCTGAGCCGATCATGCCTCTCTCTTATTCGTTCTGCGCTCTCGCTGACGGAACGCGACATAATGTCATATTTTTCGTGCATGCTGCCCGTATTATCGAGTTAATAGACGCTGTCACGTCAAAAAATGCTTATAATAAAACATATTATGTTGTTTAATAACCTTAAAAATAAAATATGTATATATTCGATTCATCATCATCAGCCTTCGGATATTTATGCTAAAACACACGTTGTTTAAAATCCTTACATTCTCTCTATCACATCACAAGTCTAACGCAGATGAAGTTCTTGCTATCGATAAATCTCAGGACCCCATTCAGCGAAGAAAAGTAATAAAAAGGCGTATAATCTACATTCAAGTTGCTTTTCATTAAACTCTTTTGTGCTCGTCGTCTGGAAAATCTGCTTTATTTTTAGTATAACATAGCTCTGAATAGATTTACTCCAATTTTTATTATCTGATACGTATATAAAAAGAGGTTTTAATCCTCTCCCCTCCCCTCCATACACTGATCTAATCACTAAGGTGTATACTTTAGTGTTATAAAATTATATTATACAGTATCATCATCATCATCAGCCTTTATCCATCCACTGCTGAATCTGCCTCCCTCAATTAACACACCCCAATCAACAATCACTTACCACTCGCATCCAACACTACACATACAGGACTGTATATACAGTATACGATTTGCTAATTTATTGGTATAATGTAGCATTATATCTTCTTAACTATTTTTTTTTATATACTATAACTGTAACTCTTAAGTCTGATTAATGGGAAAAGATCCTTCTTTGCCCGTTGATCTGACATTGTTAATCTTAATGACCTGCCAATTAAAGCCTGATGCACCAATAGACACCACGTCAGATGAGATTCACTATCACCAAGGCAAGGAAAGAGCCTCACCATGGTTCAGACCTTGTCGTGGCGTTCGGGCACAGTAGCCTATGGTGAGCCAGCCCCTTAAGCAAAGCGAATTGAGCCGATTGAGCTCTTTGTATCCCTCTAATAAGTAGGGGGGACAAAAGAGAAGGGGGCAAGAGGTTAGGACGGGAACCTCACCTCATCGTACTGCCCCGATGTTGGGAGTAGTGGTTCTGTGGTGCGGGACAACCCCTCTGTGGACACGGCGTCGCTCCCCTGAGGGACTGACTAGCTGTCGAGGTGCCCTGTTGCTTGTAGATCCGGGGCACCTCACCAAAGGCGTTGGTGGCATTCGCTCGTTGGTTTCAGTGGGTAGAGCTACGTCCACTTAACATATTTCGGGCGCGGCGGGTACCACATACCCGCCTGGGGAGACCCACTTCTGCTCGCTGAGGTGAGGCATCCCACACAACGGGATGCCTCAGTGCATTTCCCGGCGTAAAATAAAAAAAATGAGATAGAGTTAAGGAGAGGTGTCACTTAATTTAATGTTATAGTTTTAGTGTTTATTACTTTGGGAAAACTTACTTTCATAATAAGTTTATTCTCTCTATATAAACCTTGACTCCATGTTGATGACTGAACTAATTTCATAAATTTTATAGCAAAACTAAATTAATTTCATTAGTGTAGCTCTAAGATAAAATAACTTAAGGGAACTCAAATATTCTTTAAAATATTAAGAAAATATTTTTATATCGTTATCATAATATCTGCTATACGTTATTACATATTTATGTTATGTGTAGGCTGACCTGGGAGCTTAGACAAACTAACATTAAAAAAACGATAACGAAGTTCGAAAATAATAAAATATGGGATTGAAGATAGGAGAGGATAAGTGGCGCTAAATCACGTGGTCAAATCGTTAGTCACAAAATCACAAACTGTCTATTGGTTATCGATCGCTGATAGATGTAGTTTTTTTTTCTTTAATTGAAAGCAAGTTATCCTAGACGTATCGTTAGGTACTATTATGTGTTATCAAAATATAATATTACAGACTTTTTTTGTGTACAATTTAATCTCATCCATTATTTAAGCCTATAATATGTCCCACTGCTGGGCAAAGGTCTCCTGTGTTTTCCTCGAAATCAGGCGAAACTATTCACGTGCAAAGACTTTTAATGTTTTCCTTCACTGGTGAGCAAGCGAAGGAAGGCTGGACCATCTAAACCACCGTCGCTTTCATCGTATATTTACAGTATTTCTTTTTTATTGCAGGGTTTAAAATGAGTGCAGGCTGAGAGAGCCAGGTGTGGTGGGGCGATGAGCGCTCCCGAGCCGCTGGTGCTGGAGGCGCTGCAGGGCCACCCGCAGCAGCACGACAAGTGGCCCGGCCCGCGCGCCGTTAAGATATACGTCGCCTCCGTTTACAAGAGTAAGTGTTATATACTTGTTATAAAAAACAAGCAGCATCCCGCGGTTTCGCCCGCGTATTTCCCATCCCCATGGGAGTACGGAGATGAATATAGCCTATGTGTTATTCTGATGTATAAGCTATATTATTGTTTAGTTTAATTATAATCTATTCAGTAGTTTTTACGTGTAAGAGTAACAAACATCCATACTTACAAACTTTTACGTTTATAATATTACTAAGAAGTAGGATTAGTAGGAAGTAAAGTATCAACCCGTATATTATGTCCCAAGACTGGGCACGGGTCTTCTCCTCGAAATCAGGCGAGGAGGGTATCGGGTCATATTTCACCTAAGTGCTGGCACAATGCTGGTTGGTAAACTTGACACACCTTCAAAGACTCAGTCCCATCAGGCATGCAGGTTTCCTCACGATGTTTTCCTACACCGGTGAGCGAACGGTGATCTGTGTTCATTTAGAAATTTATATTAACCCATTTCAATTTTCAAAGCACTACTAGGGGTCAGGATCGAACTCGGAGTCTCGCTCAAGAGGCCGAACCCACACCCACTGGACCATCGTCGCTTATTATATTCATAGGAAATAATATTTGTTGGTTAAATAGGAAATGAAATGTGTTCACAATAAATAATATTGTTTAGCTAAAGCTGTTTAAAGTAGGATATTTACAGTGGCATTCGCTTTGATTTCGTAAATGTTTCGACATTGTAAATTTTTCGTCCAAATTATACGACTGCTTTTCAAATATTCACATGGAAATGAAACTAAATAGTGTCCTTACACATTTCAACTCATTAGTGAAACCGGCCACCTCAATTTTCGTACCATGCTGTATAACTCTCTGGAAGCAAAAAACGTTCTATACAATCCTTTTCAAATTATTTTTTATTCCTGTCTTATTAAAATGAGAGTGAAAGCAATTAAAGCCATCGTTTATGTTCCATGGATTGCGGGACTCGCTCGCTATGAAATATCAGACCGGGTCGTATGTTATAAATTATAATACTAGCTGTTGCCCAAGGCTTCGCCCGGGTAACTTAGAATTACGGACGTATCCGGTTTGATGATGATTACTTTTGTAGCCTTAGATACTCCTTATTATAACAGCTACCTGCTAGTAAAAGTCCGGTTAAAATCGGTAAAGCCCTAACAAACAGACATACAGAGAAAAATTTAGTAAAAAATATTTTGGTAAATGTACCGTATATAATATTATATACAGATGCATGTAGTAAAACCGGTTAAATTTTAATATTACAAACAGACACTCATATTTTATTTATATACGTGTGTATAGTTAAATTCACGCATCCTGACTTATATGCCAAGTAATGTCAAAGAAGACTACCTTTTCCTGTCTCTCTTCGCATAAATTGGAATTACATACTTCCATTTTTTTTTCAAACGCATTAATTGCGAATAGTTTAGTGAATCGTGTTAATATTAATATGATTATTAATGTTAATAGTATAATTATTATAAGTATAATTGTTCAATTTTTCCATTATTATAATATTCTTCATTGTTATAGACTTTCGCGAGGAGCGGCGTCAGGTTTTAGAGCTTGTGGGTCCAGAGCTACAATCTTCATACGATGATCGATACATTGAGGTAAGAGTATAAATATATATAATAATATTTTTATTATTTATGAATAAAAACAATGTGTTGCTTCTGTAAACAAAGTTTTATTACATTAAATTAAATATTCTATAACAATAAGTCTAACTATATTCTAATAAATCTAATATTAAAAAAACCTACCTGTAAACAAAGAAACGACATTTAATGTTTATTATTCACATTCATTCAATAATTCTATTATAATATTTAAAACATTTTTAATAATCGTAACCTATCGTAACATAATATAGTTTTAACTTTTTTTTTTTTTTTGGCTTTGACACATGGGTTTGTGTATTTTGCCATAGACAAGGTAGGGAATAAGCGGTTGAAAGGGTATTGTGTTTCGGAATTTTGGATTTCGGAGTTTTAACTTTTATATGATATTCTAATTTTTATGCTTTTGACAATACTGCCACGTCGTCCTCCTTTCATAATATTATGTGGCCAGACCTAAAGAAATTATTGTAATAAAGAAATGTTATAACAATTTCTTATATATATATATATATATATATATATATATATATATATATATATATATATATATATATATATATATATATATATATATATTAATTTTAAAACTTTTACCGCTCCATAAACCAAACTTTCCAACAAATTACATTCGGAAACTTGTCTCTTCGTCATTATTATCACATACAACAACGAAGTTAAAGGCATACATTTCCGTAGTATAAAAAATTTCAGTCTTACATAACTTAAAATAATTTCAAATTTTATTACAAAAAGAAATTGAAATTTCATAATGACATCCTAATATCACGTCAGTATTTCGGTGACGCGAACGTATAATTTTTCCCTCGAAAAAGTCCTCAGCGACTCACCTATGTAATCTAATCTCTAATATATAAAATTCTCGTGTCACAGTGTTTGTTCCCATACTCCTCTGACGGCTCGACCGTTTTTAATCAAATCAAATCAAATCAAAAATATCTTTATTACGTAGGTACAACTTGTACACTGGAAATAAGTCAAAACATAAGTAGTCATAAAATTTGGTGTGCATATCGGGTAGATCTGCGAATCAGCCAATATCTATTTTTCATCCCCCTAAATAAGGGTGACCCAACCCAAAACATATTTTTTTTATTCTATTGACAATATTTTCCATATTTTTATGATGTAGCATTAAAAAATACACACAACTCTAAATTGTTACCCTTCTACAATCAACCCCTGTTTTTTAACATCGATATAGTACTTTTGACAGAACGAAGTCTGTACGGCAGCTAGTTTTCATAATAATCAAATAACTATTGTATGATAATAGATATATTAATATATTTTTTATACAATTTGGATTATCAAACTAGCAGCAGATCTTATGAAGGAACATAAAAAAGTTCAACCGGAGCCCAAGCACCTCATTAATGCATAATTTATAACTGACCTATTTAAAATACCTATATCCTGTAGTCATCGACCATATTATAATCGGATAGAGTAATATTATATGAGCCTTAAAAATCATAAACTAGTGTCACTCTTCTAACTCATTCTTCTTCTAGCAGAGCAGTCGTGGTTATGTCTCGGCCGAGACTTACGCCACTGCTTCACTGTGTCACTCATGTAATGGCAATTTCAACAACCAATGTTCTTTGTGTACGTCCCATTGGCTAATCTAATTAGTGGACATTAGTCGGCCAATCAGAGCGTACAGCCAGCGCAAACACAGCACAAATTTGGCGGAATTTGTTTACATACAAAACGCATAATATTACCGCTCTATTCCCGTTGTAAGCTCGATATTTAAATATTATGAAAGTTTAATTAAGATTTTTTTTCCTCTTTCTTCTTCAGAATTTAGATCATACATAAACTTAAAACTCAGTTCCATCACCGGTTGACCGAGGCTATCACGCTCGTACTAGTTTTTTTCGTGCAACAGTTATGCTGTATTTCAGAAAGAAAAGGAGGGGAGAGATATTGTAATTTCTAGTACATACCGAGATTTACAATATAACGTCCCAGAATAGCAAATAATGCCAATATTATTCTTTTCTTTTAACGCCGGGAAATGCGCTTAGGCATCCCGCGGGAGAGTGGGTCTCCCCAGGCGGGTATGTGGGACTCGTTGCGTCCAAAAGCTGGTATATGGATGCAGCTCTACCTAAGCTAAACCCGGCGAGTGCCTCCAATGCCGCCTTTGGTTAAGTGCCCCGGATCTGTAGATCCGGCTTAACGGATCTGTAGATCTTCGTCACTTCGTCACTTGCTTGTAAGCAACAGGGCACTTCGTCGGCTAGTCAGTCCCTTAGGGGACCGACGTCATCTCCACAGAGGGGTTGACTCGCATCACAGAACAACCACTCCCAACGTCGGAACAGTAAAATGTGGCGAGATTCCCGTCCTCGCCCCTTGCCCTCTGCACTTTTGGCCCTCTTCTTACAAGAGGCGTACAAAGAGCCCCCTCGGGTCAATTCCCTTCGCCCAAGGCGCTGGGTTCAGCCTAGGCTTCTGAGCCCCACCGTCACGACAAGGCTTGAACCATGGTGGGGTGGTAAATATTGCCTGGGCCAGCTTCGGTTAACTTGTTTATGGTTATGGATGTTGTTGGCCACTTACTGGCATTTGGCTAGTCCTCCCATTTGAAAAAAAAGTAGGCAAATAGACGTAAGATGCTAAAAATGTAATAATTACACACCTTTAGTAACAAATATTGAATGTGAAGAATGAAATATGAAACGTATTTCCTTGTTCTAATTTTCGTCAATTTAAAAGTAAATTATAGTCTAGCAATTTGTACGCTAGTAGAGAAGTGATAAGGTATTTTATACTCTGTTTCACAAATGTAAATACGCTATTTCTCTTTTAGTTTACAATATTCTTTCATTACTCTGCTGAGAACATTAAATTTGTATATAGTTTTATCTAGACAAAGATAAAATGGAAATATGTTTGTTTTTCCTTGTTCTAGCACAGTCGACAAAAATATGAATGCCAATAAAAACAAATAGCTCCATGTCTTACACTGGAATTTCCTTAAGTTAATATTGTTTTATAACCATTTTTTCTAATTAGTTCTTCAATTATAGCACCCGATTTTATTACGAATAAGAAGTTACCGGTTTAATTACACAGTCGGATTGAAACTAAATTAGGCCAAACTTATTCATTGACGAATCTTAATTTATAAATTGATATAAAAAATATTAATATTTAAATTGGTAATAGTCTTTACTGTGGCTTCTCAAAATGTCGATGTATTATTAATACATATGTATTTACGAATAATTATCAGAAAAAGAAAAATATGGACACTTGGAATGAAAATCTATCGGAGTAACTTTCACCAATTGTGTTTTCCTGTCTCAGTTCATTAGAATATAATATGATGAAAAGTAAAATACTAAAATTTAATTCGTGTAGGTATTCAACTTTATTTACTTCAATATCGCCGTAAGCGTAAGTCAAGCGACAATAATGATAGTAAAGTAAAGTACCCAGCAGTGGGACATAAAAGGTTGTTTTATGTCCCACTGCTGGGCACGGGTCTCCTCCTCGAAAATCCTGATTTCGAGGAGGAGTCAATAGTTCACCGCGCTGGCCCAGTGCGGGTTGGTGAACTTCACTTACCTTAAAAGACTTTCAATCGCATCAGGCATACAGGTTTCACGATGTTTTCCTTCACCGGTATAATAATGATAGTGCCATTGTTTATTGCTATCTTATATAAGGTCTTTGTAAATTAACTACGAACCATTTGGGTACGTGATCTACTGCTTGTGTAAAGACGTATATGCACAAAAAAAAAAATAAGTAAAAATTTGAAAAAAAATAAAAATTGCAAGAAATTAAATCTATTGCATTAAACCGTCTGCCCGCAATACATGTACACAAGAAAAGTATACATAATTAAATCATATTGCAAGAAATTAAACCTATTGCAATAATAAATCGTCCGTGCGCAATACAAGGTCATTTCTCGGGTCATTGGGTTCATGTCTCGACAGCTGATCGACCGCCGCGCGACGTAACGCGGTTTCAACGATTTCATTCACGTTTTAAGACCGCCAGATTGATAGCAACATACACAACTAAGTACCTTTTGAAATTTACATCTCATTTAGGGTTTGAAATGATAATAATTATAATTAGTCGTAATAATAGTTAGTTAAGTTCTATGACCTCCCATCACACTTTTTACAGGCTTTGGACTGACAGATTAGCATAAACTAGTTACACCGACATTTAGTAGTAGTGTAGCACTCAAGGCAGATATCAATTACTTTAAAAATCTCTTAAAAACTAATGTAAAATCAAGTACGTACATACATAACTTGTTTACCCTAATTTTGTTGGACGTTACCGCCACCATGTCCTGTACAGAATGACGCACGCCTCAGGCAATGTCTTTTCATCCTCATCGAAGTGTTACACTATCACATGTATGATGTAGTAGAACTGGAATACAAAATTGTCCAAAACAATTTTGATACCTAATGCTGCGTCAGTGCACAGTAAGTGTAGTACTTACAACGTTTTTTTTATGTTTTATTTAAACGATCACACACAAATTTAACAAACAAACATTAATAGCTATGAATTACGCGACACTTCACACTGTATTAACTGAACTTACGTGCACCACTTGCACGATTTCGAAATACACTAAAAATTAAAATAAAAATATTAAATGATTTTCAATAGAAAGCCGCCGGTAAAGTCTCCTTCACACTCGACGCAATATCGTTTAAAATAATAATGTGTAAAAAAAAAGTTTTGGCCCGATTTATTTTTGACGTAGGTATGTTTTAATATCAATTATTGTTATTTTAACCATAATAATAATAATGTTGTAATTAGAAAGGCCAATCGTGACACACTTGTAACCATAGCGATACAATCCAATAAATGCTTAAATTAATTATAAGCAAGTAGGTACGTATTACTTTTTACGGTACATTATTAAAATAACATAAATTAAAACTAATTTGTAATACTAATCAGACGTTGATAAAGTAGTAGAAGTAGGTACTATTTAATAAATATGCTAATGTGAAAGATCCTTTATCACGGTATTACACACAGCATTGCCGCTTCCTTTGTCGGCTTCTTTAAAAGACAGCGGCGTTGCCATATTGTACAAACTACAAATAAATAAAATATTACACCCCCCTCGCCCCTGTAATGCATAATGTTGTTAGTTTTTGCTCTAGTTGCGATTTTATTGTTGTAAGATTACGTAGATTTTATAAAAAGTATTTTATAAAATAGTTCTGTAAAAAGTGTGATGGGAGGTCATAGAACTTAACTAACTATTATTACGACTAATTATAATTATTATCATTTCAAACCCTAAATGAGATGTAAATTTCAAAAGGTACTTAGTTGTGTATGTTGCTATCAATCTGGCGGTCTTAAAACGTGAATGAAATCGTTGAAACCGCGTTACGTCGCGCGGCGGTCGATCAGCTGTCGAGACATGAACCCAATGACCCGAGAAATGACCTTGTATTGCGCACGGACGATTTATTATTGCAATAGGTTTAATTTCTTGCAATATGATTTAATTATGTATACTTTTCTTGTGTACATGTATTGCGGGCAGACGGTTTAATGCAATAGATTTAATTTCTTGCAATTTTTATTTTTTTTCAAATTTTTACTTATTTTTTTTTTGTGCCTAAACGTCTTTACACAAGCAGTAGATCACGTACCCAAATGGTTCGTAGTTAATTTACAAAGACCTTATATACTATCTTATAATGATCTTAAGCTAGTAACTATACCATTCTAGACTAGCGACCTCTAGTAACTAGTATCACTTAATATATTAAACCCTCATAATTTCACTTAGCGACGAGCAATATATTTTAATGGACGCTTTGTCGTTCAAACAAGTGAGGTAACCACTTACTATATTCCTGATGGTAGTAATTTGCACTTAAACGAAGACATAACTAAGTTCAGAGGTAATTGAAAGTACGGGGTAAGGGGCAAAGTAAGAACAGTAATTAAATTTAATTACCAATTTTATGGAGGTGTTGTTTCAAAAGTTTTACAATATTGGAATTATCTAGATGACGTATTTATTTTCCACTAGCTGTTGCACGCAGCTTCGCCTGCGTCAACTAAAATTGAGGGCTTTTTGAAAATTTAATATAGCCCTTTGTTTACAGGCAATAGTGTAGCTTCCCAACAGTGAAAGAATTTTTCAAATCTGTCAAGTAGTTTCGGAGCCTATTCATTACAAACAGCATAGATAAATAAAAGGGTTACTTATGGGTCGTCAACCTACCTTGAAGACTAAGGATATAATTTACCGGAGGCAGGGATACGCTGTGCCGTGTTTCGGCGAAAAAATAGGTAGTTTAATTACTGATACAGACTTAACATCTTATCAAGGCAAGACAAAACCAAAATTACAATGGTATAACAACAAAGTTGTTATATATTCGATTATTAATATATGAGTCACTTCACCCGCCTGAAAATGAAAATAAAACTTTACCGGCCGGGCATCCATACGCTATCGATCGGAGATCGTCTTCAAACCTGGTTAATGGCCGATCAACAACTCATCTAGGTTCCTAAACGCGGTCTTCAGCTTTATCATACTAATTCAGTCAAACCACAATTCAATCAAATTTGAATATTTGATTTACGATTCCAATCAATACCAAATTTATTCTATTAGAAGTGTAAATATGGAGTCGTTTAAAATTACTCATGTGTGGTGCGGTTAACGTGATGAATTAACGGTTTTGATAGTTCCAACGGCCACGGGTAAATGCATTTTGTAATTAAATTTATCATTTATGTAACTTTATTTCATATTTTTACTGTGGTGAGCTTTATAAAAATGTATTGTGTTTGTTACTATAAAAAAGTAAAAGTAAAGTATCAACCATTTATGTCCCACTGCTGGGCACGGGTCTCCTTCTCGAAATCAGGCGAGGAGGGTAATGGGCCAATAGTTCAACGCGCTGGCCCAGTGCGGGTTGGTGAACTTCACATACCTTCAAAGACTTCAATCTCATCAGACATGCAGGTTTCCTTACGATATTTTCCTTCACCGGTGAGCGAGCGATGGTCTCGTGTTTGGGGTGCACTTAGAAATTTAGAAAAACCCATATCAAGGCACACAGGGGTGACGGGAGTCAGGATCGAACCCGGAACCTCTCGCATAAGAGGTTGAATCCATCCACCACTGGACCATCGTCGCTGTTTGTTACGTGTATTGTTACGTTATGTATGATTTTATTTTAAAATAAATGATGTGGGTGTAATTTTTGTGTTACTGGAAGCGCATTATGTAACGCCTCTGATGCAACCCCGTTGGTCGTCTACGGGGCGATGCCACGTCGGCGGCCTCCTCTCTCACCCGTTCGTCGGCCGCCTTCTGGGACATCACTGTCTCAAAGATGGCCTCCCCATTGCCGTCCAGGACTCGTCATTATCGAGCATCGCGGTGATGACGCTCGGTAGAGACAAGTCCCCTCCGATGATAGACGTCACAACGCGACGCAGCGCCGTCCATCATCAAGCTTTACATGTCCAGTATAACTTGGCCTCCTTTTGGATATATTTTCTGTACAATTTTTTTATTTATCCGCATAAACTGACTCACACAAATCTACCTAGATATTGTAATAAACTAATAAAAACGGTAGGAACGAAGTTCCTTCGGCTAAAAAGAAAGGTATAATACACTACTCGCTTGTGTATGCGACTGTCGCGCCTGCGCACGTCTCATTTAAAGCTTTTTATTCCACGCACTTTTTCTTATGGTTTTACTATCACATTTTTTTCGGTTCGGTCGCGCAGCAAAATCCTTATCCCCTCCAAGCCTGCCGTAAGGAACTTCGTCGTTCCCATAAAATAATAGTAAATAATTACTTTGTATTTATTGTTATTATTGTTACTGTAATTTTTGTTGTTGTACATTAGAGTTATGAAAGCGGCATTCGTGTAACATTGATCGAGTCCATTAAAGGAGGCCTATGTGCAGCGGTGGGTGGGCGGAGGCTGATGATGGCGAATATTTGTTTTACGTTACAAAATCTTACGAGATTGAGCTGATATACTAGCAGTCCCGACTGACGTTATCCTGCACTAAATATTATATGGTTTACCGAATTGTAAATGTAAAATTATATACCTTTATTGAAACCACTTAAAGACCACATCCAGCCAGACCAGATCCAGCCGTTTAGAATGAGTTGAGTCTGACATGCGCAGAAAAATTATTTAATACTAGCTGTTGCCTGCAGCTTCGCCTGCGTTAACTAAGATTTACAACGGGATCTTAGTACGCAAAATAAGTAACTTTTCTGGTTGATTTTTTACGCTTTGTGTCCGCAAAACCCAAATATCTTTGGAACCCTATATTTTTCTAGAAAAAAATCTAGCCTATGTTACTCGTGGATAATGTAGCTTTCAAATGGTGTAAGAATTTTTGAAATCGGTCCAGTACTTTTTGAGCCTATTCATTACAACCAAACAAACAAAGTTTTCCTCTTTATAATATTAGTGTAGATGTAGATTTAAGGATATTTTATAAAAAAATAAAATACCCATTTGAACCGATGAGTCTTAAACTTAACGTCCAACTTGGGGTGACACCTAGTTTGTTAACTAAGTATGCACTTCCAAAGTGACAAACTAGGCAGACCTGACTAGTTTGTCACTTTGGAAACTGCAGGTTGCTAACTTATGCTAAGGTCTAAGTTCCCATACCTTGATGTTTATAAAATGTTTTTATATGTTTTTATTAAATTTATCGTTTCCTCCAATCAGTTATTCGTTTAACAAATCTTAGACAAAGAATGTAGATTATCATATAAGAATATATCTGTCTGCTTCGTAACTATCATGTTTATTTCTTCAGTAAAGCAAGAATACTTAAAACACGCAAATTAAAGGGACGTAAAAGTCACTATAGTAAAAATCATCTTAGAAAAGGTATAAAATGAACGAATCACTAGATATGGCAATTGGAAGAACTTATTTGTCATTAATACTGTAGTTTACATCTCAAACTAAAAAGTAAAGGCTACAACGTATTTTTCTTTTTAGTTCGAGTTCGTGGACATGCACTACGGCACAGACGGCGGGGACGAGACAAACCCGGCGCTGCTGCGTTACCATCTGGACGAGATACGGTGCTGCAACCAGACATCTAAAGCCGGATACTTTTTGGTAAGTTTTCGAAGTCTAACTTCATTGCGCTCGACTTGGTGATTTTGTAACGAGGACGTTGCGAAAAGTGTGATCGGAGGTGCATAAGAGGGAGATAATTTACTGATGACAGAAAGAGAGAGAGTTCGTATATTACTATAAAGACAAAAGAGTGCGAGCACACTATTTCTTTTTCTTATTCTCTCATAGCCAGTTATGTTTCGTATAATTTCATTTTAAATTTTAGGAAAATATTAAAAAAGGAAGTAAATGTTACACAAACTTTTTTTACTTTATACAATACAAAAAACTTAAAATATTGTAAAAAAACTGAACCACACTGAACCAAACCTCACCTGTATTAGATATCTTTAAACCACAAGGTGAATTGAAAATATAATTATTACCTTTCTATATAAAAAAAATGAAACAAACAAAAAATTTGGATTTCATTGTGAATTTTGTTTAATATACATTTTCTATTTTCCCAAAAAAGTCTTGCATTTAGGGCAAGCTCGAAATATTCTTGATCGGCTTTTATTATTAAATTTGACACTGCTTTTATATAAAAGAGAAAACAGGATAATCTTATAAAAATAACTTTATCGATATTTTCAAGGTAAAACCTTTTTTGTTTTTATTATTTACTTTCGTCATACAACCAGCATAGTATAATAATAGTTACTTTACATACTACTTGCCGTAGCAAGTTGCCCGGCAAGTAGTATGTAAACGTTGCCCGTAGCTTCGCCTGCAAGAACTAAGTTTTACAACGGCATCTTAGCGGGATGATATACATCCTATAGCGTTTCTCGATAAATGGGCTGTCTAACACAGGAAGAATTATTCAAATCCGACCAGTTCCTCATGTTGAAGCGTTCAAACGAACAAACTCTTTTTGTAGATATTATAAGATGATAATATATTATAACCGTATTTAAAAATATATAATAGACTTAGAGACTCAGTGAGTGTTTTATTTCTTATGAAAACCACTTAGGGGTTCTATGTTATTTTATGATGCGAAACCCCTAAATCAAAGCAGCAACAACAACCAAATCCTTAAGTTGTTTTATTGTTTACGGACAAGTTGATATTTTATTGGCCGGAAGTTTTTTTGATAAAGATGTTCGCATCGCATGCGATCCCATTAAAATGGAAATTGTATTTCCCCTATTACGAGCGTATCCCGACGTTTCGACGGAGATGAAAATAAAACAGAATTCTGCCAATATAGAAGTTTATCTTTCATCCGTTAGAGCGTGTACGAAATTTTATCGACTTTAAATATGTAATTTAAGTGTGTAGAATTAAAAACACACCAGCCTAATGTGACCATCTCTTGTGAATTATTTACTTAATTTAAAGAAATTAAAAGCTACTTTTTTCGTTTTGTGAAAACTTTTTCTCTTTTTCTATCGTCTTGAAAGTTTTTGTCTATTTAGCGAGTTGGGTAGCTACTGACTTCAAAGTATTAAAATGATGTATTTTGTTGCTGCCGGTGCATCAGTCTTGTTTCTCCGTGCAACAGCTCTCCTGTGTTTTAGAGAGATCACTTAATATCTTATGTCTCAGTATAGGCAACACATAAATTAGT
This sequence comes from Lycaena phlaeas, assembly GCA_905333005.2. Taxonomy (NCBI): domain Eukaryota; kingdom Metazoa; phylum Arthropoda; class Insecta; order Lepidoptera; family Lycaenidae; genus Lycaena; species Lycaena phlaeas. The sequence continues at coordinate 13,522,164 of HG995173.1, forward strand.
TGCCTGGGCTAGTTCCAGGTAAGCGATTTATTTTCACGGGCAAAGTCAACCTGATGCTGAGTAATCGACTTCAGTCGTTCGATCGATCGTCAGTGACACGTCTGTCCGGTGGCCTATCCAACTAACATTACAAAAAATATCACTCGACTTTATCTTGCTTATATCAAAACGATGCTTCTCAATTTTACAATTAGGATGCACGTGCATTACTTAGGGAATGAACTCATTAGTCGAATCAATGAAGTGGGACAGAAGAAATCTTGATATCAGCACGGAAAAAACATTTCATTTTTAGACGGCTGTCTTGAACATAACAATGGTTTTTACTTAGGTTAGGTTAATAATAATATCTATAGACGCTTTTACACCACGTTAATCTGGTCTGGAACTTGTGTTATGGGTACTTAACAACGGAAATACATATTAATAGGATTTTTTTATTTAAACTATTAAAAAGGGGATATTTACCATGTTTTTTAATATTTTTCCGCGGAGCTCGATATTTCGATGTTATCTACGAATATCATATTCATGTGACATGACATTCTTAGATAATGTCAAAATTCGAGCTCCGCGAAATAATATTAAAAAACATAGTAAATATCCCGTTTAAATAGTTTAAATAATGAAAATAGCCATGTTAATTTAAATTTAAGATTTTTATTATATAATACACATGTTTAATACACATCCATGATCAAGAAACACTGAAACTTTCTTGGTTCCCGGTTAATGAGCGCTAATGCCTTAACCATTGAGCCACAGAGGTAGTCATCTACCGTCGTGGGGACTGGCAAGTCGTAGCCGGGCAGTCCCCCTACTGTGGAGAATCTGGTGTTGCCGCGACCAGTCTGTCGCTGAGGGTATCCCGTCGCCTGCAGATCCGGGTCCCTCAAATATAGCGGCTGAAGGCTCACGCAGCGCTTTTAGTGGGGTAGGGCACCCAAATGCGAGTCCACACACACGCCAGCGCGCCTACCCAGGCCCTGGTATGGTCGTAAAAAAAAAAAAGGTAGTCATCTATAGCTGTTCTCGTGAGTAAATCATCATAGTGAGGCAAGGATTAGACACAGTGGAATTTTAGAGTATAATAATGAAGGTACAGCTATGCGATCTATGTTTGCACCGCAATTAAACTTGGAGCGGCGTCGCAGCCCGGCTTTGTCAGCATCCAAATAGAAGAATGCTGAGCTTGATGAGAGTTTTACGTGATATCTTCAGAGCCGGTCAGAGCGTTTGATGAATTTTTACCTTTTTTTTTAAATCGTGTATTTTCTTTATGAGCTTCATCATCGTTAGCCTTTATTCGTCCACTGTTGGACATAGGCCTTCCTCAATGAACGTCAAAACGACCGATCCCTTGCCATTGAAATGGCCTTGCTTGTTTGGGTAGACGAAGTATTCGGAAGCGCGGCGCTTTTTTATCGAGCACTAGGTATTTGATTTTCGACGTTAAACGTTGGACTCGAATTTAACATGCGGAGCACGCCACTCGTGCCAACGTCAGGATTTAACGCGACGCTTATTAAGCGCTATTTAAAATTTAAAATTGTATTGCATATTATATAAAAGATTTTGTTATTTGTTCTATCGCTCTTATTGTATTTTCCAGCTTCTTTGCTTGCTGAACAGGCAATAAATCCTTTTAATAAAACATCGACACAATTATTTAACCCGGATAATATCGCTGTTCATAAAGATAACGTCGGGTTCAGCTACTAATATATAAAACATATTCCCCCGGATAAAACGGCCTGCAACTGATGGGCTCACAGCGGGCTGACAACCATTGTTATGTTCTCGCTTATCTCATGTAAACACGATAATTATCTGTATTATATTAGTATGATTAAATCTTGTACTAATATATAAAACTAGCTGTTGCCCGCAGCTTCGCCTGCGTTAACTATGATTTACAACGGCATCTTATATAGTAATGCATAGGTATTTTTTCGGCCTTGCTTGAGAAATTATTCTTTTTTTAGGTAACAAACATCCACCCATATTTACAAATTTTCCCGTAGGAATACGGGGATGAATTAAAGGCTATGTGTTAATCTGATGTATAAGCTATATTATTGATTAAAAATGTTTTTAAGAAAAAAAACATATTTTTTGGACCTTATTTCTATTTAACACGTTTTTGAACTTGTTGACTAGACTACTACATAAATTGAAATTGTCCTAGTTAGCTTGATGTTGTTGAAAAATCCCCTCGGTAAATTATTATAATTTTTAAATAATTTGTATTTTCGACCACTGTGTATTATATTTTTGTTACAGTGTTTTCTTGGTGGCAATCCTTCAAACTACAATCCAGTTCTACCTTTCAAGATATCAACAGAAGTATTCGAACAGCTGGTCAAGAACGAATCGGCTCAGTCGGCGCTGATACGGGCCTGCTACAGACTCAACGATGATGGCTGCTACCATTTAGAGGGAGATGATAAGTGGTGGGTGATAATTATTACAACTGGTACTTAACTTACTGGACTAATCATTACCAATAATATTAAAAATTTGTTGAAATATCATATGTTATCATGTACTTTCACTTACTTGTCAATGTATGTTTCTATAAAACTTTACAGCTACAGAAGAATACGCCAAGGTTGGAACATTCCAAGGCACTGCTAAAGGCCTACAGCAAAAAGTACTCCTTTAAGGCACTAAAGCTGAATCGGAACAATCTTCGCATTTTGGTTAGGTTGCTTACGGGACACTGTCGTGTCAATAAGCATATTATGCAAACAGTCGGGAAGAGTGACACAAGGCACTGCAGACTCTGCTACTCAGCAGAGCAAACGCCTATGCACATTCTCACTGATTGCCCCAACCTAATGCATAGGCGTAGCTCTATTCTAGGGAAGCATGTATTGCACCCAGAAGAGATCAAATCTTGGTGCCAAGAAAGTCTTAGAGTTCATAGAAACAACAGGACTTGGACCGGAGCTGTAAGTGGCAATCACAATAGATCAACCCTGGTCGCAGTGATACGAAGGCAGGCCTTGCCTGGAATAGCCGCTCTTTGAATAATAATAAATGTTGTCATGTATCATATTATGTTGGAACAGTCAACTCAAAGCCCGATGCCAGTCATCGTGGTGTCATTTCTTCACAATTAATAACTTCGATATCGTCATCACTATATAGCTTATAGCCACTACTGCGCCTCTAGACATGTTGGCTTTTACATTTATAGAATAGAAACATCAGATTGACTTTAGCTTTCGACAACACTGTCGAAGTCTAGTCAAGTAATATTTATAGAATAGAATAAAAACATCATGTACGAACATTGTCATGTTTCTATTCTATTCTACATTATTTATTTTATTTTAAAAGCTACTTGTATAGAGGGGCTGATGCGTATATATTCTATTTCATTTTATTCTAGTCTGTTCTATAATCCTAAAATCCAGAGCATGCCTCTCTCAACGCTAAGACGGCTAATCCGCTACTTGATATATTTTTTAACTTTTAAAACGAGTTTATTATTTTTGAATAAACAGAGTTAAGCGTTGGATGCGAGTGGCAAGGGATCGGTTATCATTGCGTTCATTGAGGGAGACCTATGTTCTTAATGTGGATGTTCTTAGTGGATGGATAAAGGCTGATGATGATTATAATGATAAGAGTTGAGTAAAGATTTTGAAAGAAAAGCTCTTTGATATATAAAAAAACGTTCTTCGTAATAAATAATCTCGGCACTCTCCATTCAATTTACCCAATAATTTGTAATCGTTCGTTTTACTGATTGCCTTTGCTCTTTGGTTTTTAAATAACAATACAAGCTATTGATGTTAAATGAATTCCCTTTTCTTTTCATATTATTGCTTAACTAGCATCGCCCCGCGGTTTCACTCGCGTACTTCCTATTCCCGTAGTTGCCATTCCCATGTGTAGTACTAGATACCATGACACAATGATCTTAGTATAGCGTATTGATAAATTCTACTTATAATAATAACAAAACAGTCAATTATTATATCAATTTTGTCTATCTGTAGCACAGTGAATCAATTCAATTCAATTTTTTAAAAATCAACAATCAAGGATACCTACTGGTCAGGATCGAACCCGGACTTCCCCTTAATGAGGCCCAGGCCATACTCGACGGTATAGTCGCTCATGACTATCCTCTGCACATAAATGAAATGCGAACCTTACCTTCATAGAATAACCCCTATTTCCCTACCCTTTCTTGATCACGCTTTGTTACCTCAGCCCAATATTAATAATTTACGACCAACCCTTCACGATCATATAAAATATATCTGCCATACAAACAGATGTATGGGAAAAACATCGAGCATATTATATAAACATTTATTATGTTTATTTTATTATATTTTTATTTTTAAAGAAAACATACAGCTTATATAAGCTGTATATAAGCCAATTAATTTGCTACTAGTTAAATATAAACAAATACTGTTTGGGTAAACAATAAAATTATACAATTATATAATATATTAGGCGTTCATTGAGCGAAGCCTATGTTCAGCAGTGGACGATAAAGGCTGATGATGATGATGAAGAAGAATTATTTTGTTCTAAGCACAATATTATGTACGAATTAAAAATTACAGTAACAATAGCTTGTGACAATAATTACAGTTAATATTGGCATGATGGAAGTTCTGTTCTGTATAAAAACTTTTTTTTTCAACTATCGTTCTGTACTAATCGTATCTCTGATTGGTCAACTGATGGCTATTTAAATGGATGTTTGGTCGTTAGGTGTTCCTTAGAAAAGATACACAATTTTCGCTAAAATCTACCAGACGGCTTTTTAACGCCTCCAAGAAATATAGTTATTTGAGCCAATCTACACAAAATCTTAAAATAAATTATATACCATAAACTTAATTGACTATTCATCAGAGCCGTAAATAGGCTTTTTTGGGCTCTGTGCGAGATTATATAACTGCGCCTAAATAATAGTCCTGCCTGGTCTGGCCATTCTTGCACCCCCCCAGAGTGCCCTGTACCTGGGCACCGGTGGCACCGCCCTATTTACGGTTCTGCTATTCATTGGTGAAAACTTATGCAATAGTTTTTAGGTTTATTTCGAATATCCACACCGACAGATGCTGCGTTATCACACACGAATTTTTGCTCTACGTCGTATTCCATATAATTGGAGGACCACCAATTAGGATTTACTGAAACAAACCACATAAATTACCGACTCAAATATAAACTACTCAAAACAAAATAGGGCCCACCTTGTTTATCTGCTATTAAATGAAAATTTTGAGAAATGTGAACTTTTTATGGATAGGTTTATTTAAAACAAGGTTTATTAAGTGATTTAAACTCAAAACCTGGTGATAATTCTCTATTTTGACGAAATTCTGCACAATATTATTTTTTTTGAAAAATTAACTAATAAAGAGCGACGTATAATTTTCTTGAACATTGTTTGATCGCCAAAAATGGGCCAATCAATGGCGTTTATTAACGCGTAGCACCTCATCTGATCTGTATGCACTCTCTAAGTCTGTCTGAAACACTCTCTATCAGATGGGTTACATTTTCATTAGATATCCTTTCCCAAATCCGTTTCAAAGAATTTACGAGTTCCAGTTGGCTGTTATCCTCGCTGTAGTTCTCTTTGGGCCTTTTTTTGATTGATCCCATAAATGCTCAATCGTATTGAGGTCGGGGTTCATCTCAGGCCATGGCAAAACAGAGACATGCGCATCAGAGAGTACTCGTTGTGTGGTACGGGCTGCATAAGCGCGAGCATTATCTTGCATCAAGATGAAATTATTGCCCACACGCTGTGAAAATGGAATGATATGAGGTCTGATTACCTGCTCGACCTAGGTAGCAGCAGTAACAGAGCCCTAATTTAAAATTACCAGCTCCATTATACCCATCAAAGTTATCCCACCGCATATCATAACACTTGGTCCTCCAAAACGATCAGTTCCATGGATGCATGGTTCTGTAAATCGTACTCCGTGTCTTCTCCACACGTGCACACGTCTATCATCGCTTAAAAACTTAACTTTACACTCATCTGTAAAGATTACCGTCCCACAGTTGTCCATGGTCCTGTCTAAATGCTCACGTCCCAACCTTAAGCGCGCTGCACGATGAGCCGTCGTAAGTTAAAGTCGAGTAACGCGTCTTCTTGACCATTGTGCATCTTCATGCAGTCTGTTGCGAATGGTTTGGTCACTTACGCATGTACCAGTAGCTTCCCATAACCGATTTTGTAAGATGCGCGCGGTAACGGTGCGCTCTTGACGTGCATTCAATCGAATATACCGATCTTCCTGGGTGATTGTGGCTCGATTTCGTCCTGATCCGTGTCTCCTAGCGATACTGCCAGTCTCTTCATATCAATTCCACACATTTCGGATAGCCCGTCATGAAACACCAAGATGCATTGCAACAGATCGATGTGATTCTCCCTCTTGTAACAATTCAACCACCCTTGTAGCGGTTTCCAGGTCCATATGACGACGAGAACCAGGCATATTGAACGAGATTTATACCGGAACTAAACACAACAGTTGAACAAGATGATTAATTATTAATTGTAACACTTGCGACGAAACTCGAAGCACAAATGATTGTGAAATTGTGCGTAGGGTGAATTCTAAGCACTTAAGTTTTTTGGTCTAGCCACTTAAGAAGAACATTCAAATTGCTATTCCTAACATCGATACGAATGCACAAACATGTCACCTTTATGTTAAAACACTCGAATCCATTAAGCATTAACTATAAAGTTACATAATTATCAATATTGTAAATAATTCGTAGTGGGCCCTATTTTGTTTTGAGTAGTTTACATAATATGTCATAAAACTTTAATATGTAATACTATGTAGAACAGTGGACGGAAGTGCTAATAATAAATACATATTAACCTAGTTTTATATTACAATGTGCTAAAAATATTAATTTCCTCAGGTACAGCGATTTATTAGACCGAGAGGAACAGCGAAAGCGCCTTGCAGCGGTGCAGAAAGCTTTTAATAGCTTAGTGCTTGAAGCGCTGGAGAATGGGACAGATGTGGCCGACTTGCTCCGTAGTCCGGTCGAGATACAATGCGAATTAGCATTAGGTAAGGATTAAGTAAAGCCATAGAACTAATTGCACTTAGAATAAACCTGGATTAGACGAGAGTTTGGAATGATTTTAATTTCAACACAAGTAAAATTTAACGTACTTACAACGTATCAAATCTATGTTGAAATAAAAAGCTGAAAATTAATACTTTTGGATCATTATCATCATCATCAGCAGCCTTTATTCGTCCACTGCTGAACATAGGCCTCCCTCAATAAACGCCAAGATCTCTGATCCATTTGCTACTCATATCCAACGCGAACCCGTCGTTGCACGGAGATCGTCCTTCCATCTGGTTAATGGCCAACCAACACTCGTCTACCTAAACGCGGCCTCCACTCTTGAACCTTAATGGCCCATCGGCCATCCGTTATTAGTTCGTGACCAGCCATATTCATGGATATGTAATAAAAATAAATAGGTAAGTATTATTATTAAAAGTAAAATATTTTTATACTCATTAGACTTTTAATAACAAAGACATATTTATTCTGTATTTTCACAATACGTATACAAGTATTAAATGAAATAGATATTTAAACTTTCTAATGAGAATTCTGAAAATATTATATCGCAAAATAAAACAAAAACTTTAATAAAATATTATTAGAATTGTTCAAACTTATAAAATTTTGAAATTTTATGATTACGTTTCATTTCTACTCATTGTGACTGTGTGTCTGTGTGTGTGTCACTGTATGTCACATGTAGCAGAGCGTAGACATATACATGTAGCGTATTTGAATGATATGAAAACCTTTTAGAAAACTTTTCGACTATTGTATATGAGTATTATAAAAGTTTAATATTTTATTATTACCTTCATTTCATATTTATTGTTAGTAAGATTTCATCTATGCTTGATGTATTTTTAAACGACTTCTTTTGACCCTTAGGAATAACCCCTTACATATTTTTCTACTAAAATATGTTGTATGAATTTTGTATGGATGTATGTTCGTTGCTCTTTCACGCAAAAACTACTGAATCGATTTTGATGATTACAATACAGCTGACACTACAGAATAACATCCACATTTATCTCCGTACTCCCACTGCAATGGGAATAACGCGGATGAAACCGTGGGACGCTGCTAGTATCGAATCACTACATATTATAAAACAAAGTCGCTTTTTCTGTCCCTATATCTTTTTGTACGCTTTAATCTTTAAAACTACGCAACGGATTTTGATGCAGTTTCTTTTAATAGATAGGACAATTCAAGAGAAAGGTTTATGTATATAATTTATTAGGTTTTTATATACATTGGATAAGATGTGTCAATTATTATTGATGGGAGGGTCGGAAAAAAATAGGCCGTCTGGGAGTTTTCATCGAAAACGCTGCCTAAACCCTTTGAGATATAACAAAATAATTTATGGAGGAATTGTGTATCTTAAATAGTTCTACAATAAAGTCCGCAATGGCATATGTCTATCTCTTAGGGATTTCATACTATATCCATTTAATCCTTTAAAAAATGGGCAATTATAACGCGATAATTTGAAAGTTATTTACACAAATACTGTATGAATCCTTATCATTTTAAATCACTTAATTAGCTTCAGCACTTTATGAAGAATATCTTTCCCTGTTACATCATGTAAATTAAATGAATACTTTAGGAGATATGGCAAAATCAAAATAATGCACAAGAAAATAAATTGTGTTGCCGTGTATCGAACAGGCGGTTGTCTGGTGTCTAAGGCCGTAGTGTATCAACTCTGTATGGTGGAATATAATATTATAATAATAGTATCCTACATAAAGTCTGCGAAGGGATATGTCTTTATGTCATTTTAATACAAAAACTTAGTACTTAATTATTAAAATAGAAAATGATCATCATCAGACATGATAAATCCGTAAATCTAAGTTCACGCGGGCGAAGCTGTATATATCTAGTATATCATAAATTGCATTTATATAATCTACTTTATATCAAGAAAAAATTAAATTTTTTAATGGAATTATCCTCGAACTAGTTGCCATTTCCAAATCTTTAAAAAAGATCGTATTTCTAAATAATGAGCTGCCAAAATCGTTTCGAGAAGATAATCTCAAAGAAACATTGTCATTACTCATTATCATTAAAGATAATAATTAAAGAACTCTTATGAAGATGTCCTTAATAAGTTACATTAAATGTTTTGATGATGACATGGAAGTTTTGAAGAAAGTTTAATTATTTTGTTTAAGAATTTTGTCAAAGGCTTATTTTATACTAGAATACTAGTACGCGAGAGCGACGGTGGTCCAGTGGTTGACGGATTCGGCTTCTTATGCGAGGGGTTCCGGGTTCGATCCTGACCTGTCCGTGTGTGCCTTGAAATGAATTTTTCTAAATTTCTAAGTGCACATGAGACCATCGTTCGCTCACCGGTGAAGGAAAACATCGTGAGGAAACCTGCATGTCTGATGAGATTAAAAGTCTTTGAAGGTATGTGAAGTTCACCAACCCGTACTGGGCCAGCGCGGTGAACTATTGGCCCATTACCCTCCTCGCCTGAATTCGAGGAGGAGACCCGTGCCCAGTAGTGGGACATATAAGGGTTGATACTTTACTAGTACGCTAAGGGACTGTTTCACAATCTCCAGTTAAGTGCCCAATAGGCTATCGGCAACATATTTGACAGATACTCAATACTCTATCTGTCAAATATGTTGCCGATAGCCTATTGGGAACTTAACTGGAGATTGTGAATCTGGCCCTTAAATATTATAAAAAAATGAAACTTCGTATTTATTTCAAGAATGGCTACTTTTTAATATCCAATGCAATTACTTATAAATATTTAATGATGAAGTTAATAAAATAAAACTTTAATTACACAATTTACATCTCTATTTACTTTTTTATAATTTGCCAAACTTCATAACTTTAATTTCGCCAGAGGTGCGCGCAAAGGAAATAACAAAGTAATAAAACTTTCAAAAGTGTAGAAGTATGCAAGTAACTTATCCCTTGTACTTTATCAAAATTATGCTTTTCGACATTTTCACGTTCATAAAATCTGTTAAGTATAAGACAATATTATTGGTGAGAAAAATTATTCCCGCTTCTTTAAGAAATATGATTGCATCATCATCATCAGCCCCTATCCATCTACTGCTGTTGTCTACCTAGGTATCCTTTAATGAACGCCAATATGTCAAAATCCCTTGCTACTTGCAACCAACACGGAGAATAATATACTCGTATAAAAGTCAACCAAAAATCTGTCAACTTGTTTATGTAGTTATTTCGATCGATCTTAGGTAATGGATGGATAGGATAGAAGATAATCGTGAGTTAAATGATAAAACTTATTATTAATATTATAAACAAACACTAGCTGACCAGACAGACGTTGTTTTTTTTTATAGCATAGAAGGGCAAACGAACAGTCGAAGCCTTGCGACTATCGACGCCCATTAACATCCACATAACCAGAGGTTAAGCAGATGCGTTGCCCTCTTTTTCCCTAACTCCCCCCCCCCCCCCCCCAAGGCCACCGAAAACTGATAAACCGCACGAAACGCGACAGCTTAGCTGTCACTTTACGTAGATTTCATGTGAGCGAGAGGTTCCTCTCCGGTCGTGCCGGCCCAATTTGACTGCAAAGCAGCATACTACCTCTTACTATTTATATACTATTATAATGTTATTTATATAAATGTACTTTTAAATTATTGATCTTTGTTTTAGAATTACTTAAAAACGGCAAACATCCAGAAGGGCTGATGGCAGTGTTCAGAGACATTCCCGATTCGAAACCAGCAGACAGTCAGCTGACAGCACTGACGATCGAAAGGCTAAAACAATTACAACAGAGACTGGAAGAAGCCTTACCGTCAAGTCATATTATAAGGATAGGGTAAGTATATTTTAAAATGCACATCGAAAGACTTAAGTGTGTTATCTCAATTTTGCGTTGTCTGTGTATTTTTTTAATTTTTCTTTTATCCTTGTTAAAGTCGATATACAATTTCACAGACACTATAGAAAACATTAACATCCGTAATTAATTTATTTAAAGTTAGTTTGAATTTAATTTTTTTTTATCCGAATATACATTTACAATTAATAATGTTTCTCTATAATAAATTAGTGACTCCTATTTAATTTTGTAAAAATGCGTGATTATGTAACTCTGTCTACTTATTACTTTTCTACATGAAAACTATCCGATTTTGTAATTTATTAATATTATATTATTCTTATAATAGTAGCTGTAATAATCATATTATAATCATCACATCATCCCGTGAACCCATGCGTAACAATGGGGTATAGCTAGTTTTTATAAAACTATAAATTCCAGCCCACTAGCTTCGCTGTGCAAATTTGTGGAAGTAACGCGATTAAGGGACCTAAAGGGCGCGTTTTATTCCAGGACATCTTCCTGCGACTCCACGCCCACCGACCCTGCATCGGATATTGAAGAAAAACTGTGTCCCTTTAGGGACAAAGTACAAACGGTAGTTAGTTTGTTAGTGGACGAAAGCCTCAGCACCGAACCAGATCAAGGAAAGGGAAGAAAAAAGACTGTACAGGTAATAATATAGCATATTATAATATGCTTTATTAAAACATTTAGTGGTATTTTATTTATATGAGCAGTATACAAACATATCAAGCAAAATATAAATGAAATATTGGATATTACCATTCAAAACGCAATACAATAAAGTATAATTCACAACAACAAAATCATTACCATTATTGGCATGAAATTAGACTTAATTTCATTTTGAATCAAATTTAATTGGATACAATTTCAATGATATTAATTATACAGTAATTTATTCGTACGTTTTATTTGTAGGAAGTTTTCCTGGAACACATAACACATCTTAGGATATGTATAGAACATAATAAAAATTTTAAAGTAAACATTAAACAAATAGAAGACGCTGCGAAAAGTATATTGAACAATGCCAAAGAATATTACGAGAGTAAATCTCGGCACCCACCAGTGCTCATACACGGGCCGGATGCTTCTGGAAAAAGTACCTTATTAACTCACCTATACTTCAAATGTGAAGAGATTTTCCCGAAGCCGGTATTGAGGATAATAAGATTTTCAGCGTCCACACCGAGATCCGCCTACAATTTGGAACTTTTAAGAGTTATGTGCCAACAGATATCAATAATCTTAAACATTCCCGAAGGATACTTGCCAAAAGACGCCAGTTTTGATCCACTATACATAAATAACTGGTTCCAAAGCTTGTTGAGAAGGTGTGAAGAAATGGAAAATGAAATATTATTGATTTTCATTGACAACATTCACAGAGTCAATCCACTAGAATGTGATATCGTGACTGGTTTATCTTGGCTACCGATGTCGTTGCCTAGGAACGTATTTCTAGTGTGTACTAGTTCTGTGCCTTTAGAACAATTACAATTGACCCCAGCTCAAAAAGAAAAGTTTAAAGTGCAGAATTGCTATCACTTACTAGATGCGATAGATGATACGAGGGAGAACCACAGTTCCGGAGATTACATTGATGGTGCCTTTGATAATTTAGAAGTCGTTTTTGGAGCTAAAGCCTTCAGCAAACTTGCAGGTAATGATCCGTTTTCATTTGTATAGCATTGTGTTATAACTTAAACTAAGTTGGTGTGTGTGTTTTAGGCTACATAACTTGTTCGGAGTTTGGTCTCACGGAGCTCGAACTGTTGGAACTTCTGATGCCTACTACCAATAGCGAGGCTGTTATAACTCTGAAAGACGCGAACTTTACATTTTCAACGTTATGTGTTGCAAAATTTATGATGAGTAAGTAATGCTTTAATATTATTCAATAATTTTATTTCACTAATATACACAGTTCGTTTTTAACTGAACATATCTCGTCAGAGGGTAGGCAACCGCGGCAGTTGTATTTGGGCCAATCACAGATGAATTCTTTTAAGTTTATAGGCAATTCTGGCCACATACCAAGATGTTTTTCTGCTTATTCGCCTTTCCAAGTAAAATAACAAATCTATATGCTCGTATGCTATTACAGAGACAATAATAGGCGAGCAAGTGGTATCAGGCCGCAGCACGTGGCGATGGCGGGCGGCGGCTGCCAGCTCGCGCGCACGTCGCCGCTACATTCGCGTGCAGACAGCGCTGAGGGACGCGCACTCTGATTTGGCGGCGCTGCACTTCGCGAACTTTCTGCAGGAATCTGAAGATAATGACACGTCTGAAACACAAGAGCCGGGTAAGTTAGCCACAGGTTTAGCGGGAGTCTATGGTCAAGTTATCTGTATTAAAGAAAGGGTTTTTAGGATGAAAATGACCAGTCGTTTTGGGTTGCAGTCCCGTCGTAATTTTTAGCGAATTCAGAATATTTGTTTCGCTAAGGACCATGACCTATATTTATGAAAAAAAGAGAAGGTTAGGATAGTTAATATATCGGAAACTTATTTTTTTTTTTTCTAATTCTGAGGACAAAATAAAAGCTAGAAATAATGCCACCTACCCTCAATTGTCAAATAACTCTTACTTCACTCTATGTAACTCGTCTTCAGAACATACCTCAAGAAACAGAAAAACTAATCACTTGTCAATAATACAGAAACTTTATCATACGTTAACAGAAGGCATATCATAGGACTGATTTAGGACTGTGTTTGCGAATAAGATTGTCTGAAGACTGTGATAAAAATGGTGCCGTTTGGTATGCCGCAGTGGTTGACCTCAAACTAAATGGCTTCACGTATTCGCCTCGTGTGAGGCAATACGGAGATTTTGCCTTTATTATAGGATTTATCTTTTATAGAATGAAAATAGAATATTTTAAATTATTTTATGGACGAGGTGAATTTTTTACGATATAATAAAACACATACCTTATGTTTTGATATAATAAAATTAGACAGAAATTATAGGCCACGTTATTGGTGCCAGACAATCTTGACATGTTTATGCAACTATTTATTTCAATATTTGTTCGCTCTAATAGAGTGTGATTGATATATTATATACGCGTTTTTTTAGTTCTGTTTTTGTAACCATGGAACACGTTGAATAATTTTATGTTTTTGAATGATGTAAATACATCAAAAATGTAATCTGCAAGAAATATTTTGGTCTAAGAGACGTGGAAAATCGTCCTTCACCGATCTGATAACTAGATGAGACGTATTTTTAATCAAATATTTTGTATAAACAAATATGCTAACTAACTTGCCTGCAAAATCGTACTTAAAGTACTTTAATTAATTGAGAGATAGCCATGAGCACTTTTGTCTAGGCAAGTAATTATAGGCATATTTGTTTATACAAAATATTTGATAAAAAAAATACTTCTCATCTGGTTATCAGATCGGTGAAGGACGATCTCCCACGGTCTCTCCTGCTATTTGATGTCTTAAACATTCCAATTAACAAAAATCAATATTGCCTTGATTATTTACGTGACTTTGCACAACTTTTACCCGGATTTTTTTTTTCTTGTGCAAATATATTACAATATTATATTACAATTACCTTGAGTTTTGAGATCATTTGCAAATAAAATAGTAAAATTGCATTTAATACTGCTAATGTTAGAATTATAATTGCTTTAATCTATAAAGCAACCCCAGTTTTCCTTGGAAAATGTTACTCGTCTTTATCACGTTACTTCCACTGGAGTCACACTTCTTCCAACTCACTGCACTGCAAGGAGATTATGTTTCGATCAATATCTTACGTCTATATCTCGGATGCAGTTCTCAAAGAGAATAAAGAGGCTTCAGATCTTAAGAAGTGCTATCGATAGCTTTTCAACCCTGCATTTATTTCCAACTACGACCGGAAATACTTTTGTTAGATGCGGATTTCTTGATTTATTTTTTTGTTTATTAGAAACCTCAATTTAAAATTGAATTATATATTAAAATAGTGATAAAAATCGTAGTTTTTGTATATACCATTATACTAGAGTTTACTAATTTGAGTAATAACTTATTATCTTGACGGATTAGGGAAAATCATCATCATTAGCCTTTATCCGTCCACTGTTGAACATAGGCCTCCCTTAGTGAACGCCAAAACAACCGATCTCTTGCCATTTGATTTTGGATGCAACTTAGTTTTTTCAAAAAACCCAAGTTATAGGGAACACAGAAAAGTATTAAAGATTGTCACATTTTTTTTTTTTTTTTGTATTCACAATGAAGGTTGCGTGGACGATGACGACGCTCTTCTCGACTCCACTCCATTCCACTCCGCCAGCAGAACGGCAGCAGCCTTCACCCAACGACACGTGGAGGAATCCTGGCTCCATCTCCTCCTAGCTGGTGACTTCATCAAGCTCAAGGATCTGACTGTCTGCAATTTTGATTTTCTCCTCGCTGCAGTATGTATTCGTATTTCTAGTATTATATTTTATGTATCACCATTTAATAATAGTAAACTGAAGGGCGACAATCGCGTTCGGTCCTGTGGTGCCTTAATACTCAAGAAGGAGGAGGAGACCCGTGCAGCAGTAGGACATATAAATCCTACTAATATTATAAAGACGAAAGTTTGTAAGTGTGGGTATTTGTGACTATGTCACGTAAAAACTGCTGAATGGTTTCTAATGAAACTTTTCAATAATACAGTTTATAGATCACGGTAATACATAGGCTACAATTTATATCCGCAATCCCACGGGGACAGGAAGTACGCGGGTGAAAAAGCGGGGCGTTGCTAGTAATAAATAAAAGTATCAACCGGTACATGTCCCACTGCTGGGCGTGGGCTTCCTTCTCGAAAAGAGGCGAGACGGGTATCGGGGCATAGTTCACAGAGGCGTTGACCCAATGCGGGTTGGTGGACTTCACCTTCAAGGACTTTTAATCTCATCAGCATTAATAGCACCACAGGGATCCCAATCTGTCAGGATTGAACCCGGACCCCTTGATAAAGAGGCTGAGCTCATACTAACAAGAACATCGTCGCTCAAATAATAAATAAATATTATTCAATAATCGCTGGTCAATAGTTATTTAATAAGACCTTATAATAATAACACTGTGATTACCCTTCCCCTACAACAACAACATATGAGACCGATAGCAATTATTTGTATGTAATCCGTTTAGATACAGACGATGAGGATATCC
This sequence comes from Lycaena phlaeas, assembly GCA_905333005.2. Lineage (NCBI taxonomy): Eukaryota > Metazoa > Arthropoda > Insecta > Lepidoptera > Lycaenidae > Lycaena > Lycaena phlaeas. The sequence continues at coordinate 13,538,331 of HG995173.1, forward strand.
TTCCAGGGCTGCCAGTAGAGCCAACTTATTTTATACCGTTCGGTCACTGAAATTATACCGAATCAAATCCCATTATACAAAGCGACAATGTTGTTAAAGATAGTCTGTAAAAATACAAGTGTTTATTTTGACTTACCTAAAATATGAAAAAAAAACTAAATAATTTACTTTCGTAAATTTTTATGTCGTCATCAAACCCATTACAGTGTATTTTTTTAAGCAGTTTCTATCTCGACTCTTTATTTTTTTTTTTTCAAATTTTTATTTTTGTATCCAATTATCGAGGCAATCTGCTATAATATGAACTTGATACATAAAATAACTATATTATACAATTTTTGTATTCGAAGATACAATCTGGCAGCCCTGTATCCTTTCCCTACAACCTATGAGACCGCAATAATTTCGATGTAATCTCAGGTACAGACGGTGACGATCTCGTATCTCCGCTGCATCCTGGAGCACGTCCGCTGCTACATCCTGGACCGGGACGTGGAGCTGGTGTACGGCGCCGTCAGGAAGTCGAGCGACATCCTCACAAGGGATCCGATGCAATTGGGCGCTCAGGTGAGGAATATCAATATCGCCTTTCCCGTTCACTGTTAAAAATTGGCCTAAAAGAACGCTAAGACGACCTTGCCTTTCGCATGGGCCGGCCATAGAAGACTCGTCTACCCATCTGTTTAATGGCCGACCAATACACCGTCTACTTCGTGGCCTCCACGCTGTGGCCGATCGTCTAATCGTTCTCCCGAGTGCTCCATTCTTCCCACTACTCCCCATTACTTCAACTTTGTCAGTATACATATTTGAAACGCCTAAGCTAGCAGTCTATGTACATGCTAGATTTAATATCTATAGACACTTTTACACCACGTCAATCTAGTTCCAAATTGATCGCCAACGGGCTAACTATTGAGCCACGGAGGTCGTCAAATTTATAATATTATATGTATAATATTTAATAGATTTGTTTCACTGAGTTTGTTTTTATCGGTGAATTAGTTTTTGAACCAGCAGTAGAATCCATTTAACGTTAAGATACTTTAATGTCAATTTAATGTAATCTGATTGTATAAAAATATTTATATTATCTTATTATTAGTATAATCACAGTGTAAATACATATATGTATTTACACTGTGGTTTAATACTATAGTTTGCCGGTTCCACTAACGTTAAAAAAAATCAAAATGTATCTTAATCTGCTATGAGAAGTTTTTTTATTAAAACCATAAAATTATCGTAATGTCTCTATTTATTTAACTTACTCGTACCTACAAAGAGTTTCTCTCTAATGTGCTTTGTCAAATAATCGATAACATACGGATTAAAATCCAACTATACAGTCAATTACAATAATATTATGTAAACATGTGTAATACGAGTATGTAGGCAGCAGTTTCAATGCAAGTAGAACTCCCAGCGTATTAACGGCGTCTATGAGTCAAAGAGAGTTCTCGAAACTCGATCCTCTTAATCTAGTCAGATCCAAACTTTGGAACATCGAAACTATTTCAATTCGAGAGCAATTGACAAATGTATCAAACTAGTACGTGAACTTTGTTAGCAATGGCTGTTGCCGCAGCTTCGCTTACATAAATCGTGGGACATAGTAGTTTATAATATCTTTATTTAGTTTATAATTAAAAAGGTAAGAAAATGTACTTTAAATGTTTTACACTTTAGAAATGCCAGAAATTCAGCACATCATTATGCCATTCGTTTGAAAGTTACCAAGGCTATACCGACATTAAGTGTTTTAATGTTGGCAATAAGCTAACCGTTTCAGAATCTTTTATAGAAGAATTAAAACACGGCTGTAGCTAAAGGTATTTTAAATGTCCTACGCTTTAAATCAGTGATTCCCAACATTTTATTGATCAGAAACCACATTGGTTTCAGTGTGATTAAAGTATTAAAAACATGTAGAAGCAACACAATATTAATTCAAATCAAAACATGTTACTTTAGGGATTATAACATCTTGAAAGCTTAGGTAACATTGATGACCTCTGTGGCTAAATGGTTAGCGCGTTGGCGCTCAAGCTGGAGGTAACGGGTTCGAATCCCGCCAGGGAACAAAAACAGTTTTTGTGTTCCTGGGTCATGTTTATTAAATATGTACTGTGTTATCCTACTAATATTATAAAGGTGAAAGTTTGTAAGTATGGATGTTTGTTACTCTTTCACGTAAAAACTACTGAATTGATTTTGATGAAACTTTACAATAATATTACTTATGTAATGTCAGAATAACATATATAATTTTTTACCGTAGCCCCACGGGAATGGAAAGTACGCGGGTGTGCTATTAGTATACTATAAATCTTAAATATTCTATGTAGAATATAAAAAGTATTGAACATATTTCCGTTGTCTAGTACCCGTAACACAAGCACAACTTACCACGGTACCAAATTGACGTGGTGTAAAAAGCGCCCATAAGTATTATAACATTATCTCAATAAGATTTCTGAGCTTGCATCTATGTTATTCATTGTTCGGTGAATTTCAGGGGTCCTTTTAGCTCTTGCGGACCAATGGCTATGAACTGCTTTAGATATAAGAAAATACACAAACCCTGTTTTCAAAAAAATCCCTAAAGCACTAAAAAGGTAAATCACCTTTATTGATCTCAGCATTTAATTACAATGTCCCCGGTACATTATCAATAATTTACTGAACGAATGTTAATGAATGGACCGTCTAAATACGTTGATAGTCCAATAAAACCTATGAACGGATTTTACGGCGGGATTTATGGAGGTATAAAAAGGAACTGTGGACCGTTTCCAATAAAAGCAAATTTAATTCATCGAATGATATTGGGAATCTCTTTCTAATTAATTAAAGCTTGTCTTAGAATCAGGTCAGATATGGTAATGGCACTGGTATTCAATATTGTTATTTAAAAAGTTATTAGAATTTGAAATTCGAATATAGATCGTTTGACACTCTAAATTCCCTTTTCAAAATTTTTCACGTACGAAAAATTTGTAATTTTGAATGTAAACGTTTTTGTAATTTGTAAGGTAAGACAATTTATATTGTTATTTTATTTTATTTAAAATCTAATTATGATGGGCTTAAAACAGGAATGTGGCAAAAACATTAACGACAAGTATCTCTCACACCTTCGTTTTGCCGACGATATCGTTATATTGGCAGAGTCGCTGGAGGGTTTGCAGGAGATGCTGCACAGGCCAAATGAATCCTACCGACTACTTAAGGATGAACTTTGATAAGAAGAAAGTCGTGTTCAACGAACATGCTCTTCCTAAGCCATTTAACGTCGATGTCATAGATTTGTCGATGGCATAACTCTCGAAGCCGTACAAGAGTATGTCTATCTTGGGCATACTTTGCAGCTAGGTTGACATAACTTCGAGAGGGAAGCCGATAGGAGGATTCAATTTTGATGGGCAGCCATTAAAAAGCTTAGGCTCAGAGTTTGAAGACGGATAAAGGCTGATGATTATGATGATGACAAAAAATATATAATATGTTTATTTGAAAATCTATTTCTTTATACAGAATAAAAGTACCTACTGGTAATTTGCAGAAAACCTCACCTGAGCAGAATATTTTTTTTTGCGAATATAAAATTTTCGTCCCATAGCGTCTTTAAAAGTTACTTTTAATTTGTCTTTAAAAATTCTAATTTAACCCAAGCCACCCACGGGGGATTACCTGATTGACAATTTATTTATTGAAGCTTGACTGTGCTGGTAAAAAGTGAGATTCAAATTTCGTCGATAGAAATTGTATGACAAAAACAGATATACTAGAGCAAACTTCGATCAATTAAGAGCCAACGATACAGGTTCCTGTACATTATTCTCACATAATATTATATTTACTATCATTTATTTACAAGTTTATTTTTATTTCTACTATTTGTCATCCTTACGATCTACTAGACTGGATTAAGTTGCATAAAATAAAGTTTGCATGTTACACGATAAAACTGCTGAATTCATTTTAATACTTTTAAAAATTTGACTTAAACTTTAGAATAACATTCACATAAATGTTTAGTTTCTTTTTATTACTAGACCACCTGTAGAATAAGATCTTACGAGACACAGCCAATATTACCATTACCATGTGATATGACCACGTTTTTAACATATATGATACTTTTTGACGTGTAACATCTATTGGCGCATCTACAGTTCGCCGCGATATGTTAAAAAACTAATATCAAATCAAGTAGGCTTCGGTCTAGCCTTAACTTAACCACTCACCTATATCTCCCATAGATTTTTCACGTCTGTTCGTCCCGTGAAACTGTCTGCATATTAATAACTAGCTGTTGCCCGCAGCTTCGCCTGCGTTAACTAAGATTTACAACGGGATCTTAGTACGCGAAATAACATTTTTTACACCTCGTGTCCGAAAAACCAAAATATCTTACGGAACCCTATTTTTTATCAGAATAAAATTTAGCCTATGTTACTCGTGGATAATGTAGCTTTCGAATGGTGAAAGCTACATTATCCACGAGTAACATAGGCTAAATTTAATCTGGAAAAAATTGGGTTCCGTAAGATATTTGGGTTTTTTGGACACAAGGTGTAAAAAATCATCCAGAAAAGTTACTTATTTTGCGTACTAAGATCCCGTTGTAAATCTTAATTAACACAGGCGAAGCTGCGGGCAACAGCTAGTTTATTATATAAATATAATTTAATAGACATTCATCCAACGCGCTAACCATTAAGCTACAGAGATCGTCACACATATTTTCTTTGTTACCAGATCATAGCGTGGCTGCGACCGTCGGTGGCGCGGCGGGGCGTGCTGGCGACGCTGGTCACGGCCGCCATGGCCTGGTGCGACGGATACGACAAGCCCCTGCTGGTCCCGCTTAATGGATGGTAACTTATGACCAATAACTATCATCAGTTAAATATACTTATGAAAACTATGACAGTATGGAATTTCTATACATATATTATAAAAGGCTGTACTATTATTAGTATAAGTACTAGTTATAATCTATACTAATATTATAAAGTTGAAGAGTTTGTTTGTTTGAACGCGCTAATATCAGGAACTACTGGTCCAATTTGAATTTTTTTTTCACCATTACATAGCCCATTTGTCGAGGAAGGGTGCTATATATCATCACCCTAAGATACCGTTTTAAATCTTAGTTGAGGCAGGCGGAGTTGCGGGCAACAACTATTATTGATTATAATAAAATAAAATAGCGAAATCACACCTTAGTAATAACAAGTGAAGTAATTTTTAAAGGGCTCAGATGTACTAGTCTTATATAGAAGTATTCTACAGTTGGATAAAATAGAGAAATAATGTCCTAGTACTTCAAGAAGTATTAACTTTTAAAGAAGTTAAAGGGTCAGTCAGGGCCTACTAGAGTTTACTAATGTAACCTATATACCGGCAATCATTTGTTCTGGATGATTCTGGAATCGATATTAACCTTGACCGTTCTCAAGTATCATAACCATTAATTTTGTTAGGCTTGATTAATAATAAATAGATGCGATGTTTTCGAAGCCCTTCGCCATGGATGACCATAAATATAAAAAGAATTGAAATATGACAGTTTCGTAAGAATTTTATAGTTACTTTGTTTTTCCTCAACATAGATGACAGCATTTTAAATTTTTTTATCGTAAATGCTTACTTAGTTAATAAATTCCTAATTATTTTCTTAAGAAACATTTTCTTATAACTTTCCGTCTCCTGAAAAAGACCCGAAGAAAACCTCAAATCACATCGAATGAACTGAATTTAAAATGATTTTATTTCATCGTTGATAACTTCTACTGATATTTTTTTTTTATTAAAATTTAATATTTTAAATATTTAATATTATTTTTTTATACTTATATACAAATTCAAAAGTTGAAATTAAGGAAACTGTAAATATATACAATGTAAATACGTGCGCGGCGCTGCGATTAGGGACTTGTTGTTATAAATTATTCATGACAGCCTTCCTACAAATTTAAGCAGATTAAATTGATTAAAAGAAATCAAGATTTTAGAGAATTTTGAAATAAGTTATTTAGATATTTAAATTTTTTAAGTAGGATGAAAATAAGAGCTTGATTCAAAGATTTTATTTACAGTTCTTGTGAATGTAATATAGTAGAAAATCTTATATATTTTGATATGTACTTACACATTATTTAATATATTGTTTTCTTATGTCGACGCGAATTTCACTTATTGTAATGTAACAACTTTTACGGATTTTATCGCGGTTTATTAGAAATTAAAGTCCGTAAAGTTATTTCATAAAAAATAATTCATATAATATTATGTTATATTATATGGTTATAAGCTAAAGCAACAACCTACTTCTCTTATACTTTTATTTATTATCCTGACATGATCATGGGAATGCTGTCATTCTATGACCATGATTCATAACGATCATGGCGATTGAAACATTGCCGAAATATCCATACCTCAATAAAACAAAAAACGCGATGAGAACCCAAACAAATATATATCTAAATACATTATTTTTTTCAATATACGCAAGATGAAAATGTCCTTGTAGAGAGTACGAACGAGTGTTAAAAATAGCGTGTATTTAGAGGAAATATAGACCTTTAAGAGAAATAGACATCTAATCTTTTTCCATACAAACGCAGTCGACTGTTTGCTCCCTGGATAACGACACTAGATCAAATATATTTATTTTTTATTTTATCTTGGTACCATAAAACCAGAGAGAACACAGTGGCACGTCTGTAGGTTTCTTTAGTTATATAATACTCTAGCTGTTGCCCGCAGCTTCGCCTGCGTTAACTAAGACTTACAATGGCGTCTTAGCGGGATAATATTATATCTATATGTATAGCCTATAGCCTTCTTCGATAAATGGGCTATCTAACACTAAAAGAATCATTCAAATCCGACCAATAGTTCCTAAGATTAGTGTGTTCAAACAAACAAACTCTTCAGCTTTATAATATATTATATAAGATAAATAATATACGGCCTTCCTCGATAAATTGGCTATCAACACTGAGGTAATCCTTCAAATCTGACCAATAGTTACTGAGATTAGCACGTTTAAACAACCAAACCCTACAGCTTTATAATATATCAGTATAAGATATGAAAAAAACAAGTCTACAAAATGCTGTTTGTTCAGTTATTATCTACTTAAATCTCCCTCTTTCTGCCTTTGGAGAGGTCTGGTAGAGAGAGGTATGAACAATTATAATACCGATATTTCAAAAGTCTTCCATTTTCAATTACCTCTTAAAACTAGAAGTAGGACCTTATAAATTAAACATGTGGCCACAATGATCAAAGCCGATGTAGCTAGATGACCTCTGGGCCCCTAATCGTTTATTTATCTGTGTCATTAACTTACCCCACTCATGTTGATTCTATTTAACGCCCATGAAATGGGTGTGCCTTTGATGACTTTGTGTCATGCTTTTACAACAGAATTGAGAATACCAACTGTAGCCACGGATAATGTTGTTATTTTACATAAAGAATTTCATTTAGTTTTTTTTTTTATTTATTTCTTATTTTTATAAGATATACAATCTTATGATAAGGTCGGCTTTTCATTTAGTAATTAATGAAGCAAGTTACTAAGCGGTTTGAAACAAAATGAGTTACAATGAAACAAAAATTACGGATTTTATCGCGTTTTATTGAGTTTTTTTAAGCCCGATATTTTACAGAAACTATAGTCCTCCTGTGAAGTCGTTTTACACAAACACACACATACACGCACACACACGCACACGCACACACACACACACAGGTGTGTGGGGGACTTAAAATGGATATCAACAAAAACCAACAGAGCATAAAATCAATCAAAAAATATTACGATATCGGAAAATAAACTCGAAAGCATGTCCATGCTCTCGATAATAGTAATGTGACTACTACTAGAAAACAATGCTGTATGGACTTCTACTGGAAAATATTACTGTGAACATCTCAAGGATTTCTATTATATTGAAAGATAACGTATCTTCTTCTTTGAATATCCAAATTTGATCAGTATACTTATAAGGCGAATTTAGACAAGATAATTCACGATGCCTACAATATATTATGTACATTGGTAGCTACGCGACCGTACACTTGTTAGCAAGTTGTCTGTGTTATTCAAATGAGCTCTCGTAAATTTAGATATATAGACCATGAAGCATTCGTTAGCATATTAATTGAGCCATAACTAATAGTAGGCAAATGTGTCTAATTCAATCAGTTTCACTGTAGTCGCTAATGCTTGGTTTAAGTATATTAAATTTATGTTTAAGTTTGGTAAATCAAATCATAAGGGAGAAACCGTGCAGGATGGTGACTAGCAACGACCAACGACATCACATCATCATCATTATTATCAACATCACTATCAACATCATCATCATCATCATCACAATCAGCTTTTATCCGTCCACTGCTAAACCTATGTTTAGCATGCCTATGCATAGACAACTGTTCTACCAAAGGTTATCCATATGCGTAACCTACCTTTTCTCTCCATTCATCTAGGTACCCCCTTCTGTGTCAAAGTTTCCCTATTATTTCCTATGCTTCCGAATGGGCCACTAGAAACTGTCATACTGCCAGTACCAGCATAGCGGTCATTTTACGCCGGTATCATATGAGCAGCGAAAGGTACCACTCCGTTTGTGCCAGCTCAATTCGGCTGCAAGCCAGCATGACACTACCTCTTACAAATGTATATGCGACTTATACAAATATACCGTCTGCTTTTATGAGCGTATTGGGTCAATATTATTGTTTGACTTTCGCCTCGCAACGAGGATCAAAATATTTTGTTCAGCTGATATAAAGCAGAATATACATATAGGAAAATTGCTAAATTCGGAAAGTGAATGAAAAATGATCGGCCTTTTGAGTATTTTATATCTATTTGAGAATATTACAATTGATAAATCATATATACGTTCTCCTTGCAGTGGCAGGTCCGTGTTGGATGCGAGTAGCAAGGGATCGGTCGTCATGGCGTTCATTAAGGGAGCCCTATTTTCAGCAGTGGACGGATAAATGCTGATGATGATGATGAAATATTTATTATTTGAAATATTAAAAAAGAAACTCTTTGAAACTGCTTTAGACATCTAACATAATTCAGGAACAGTCACCAGTAAATACTCCTCACTTTAAGGGAGTGAGTATCTACTTTCTTAGCGGTTGCAATAAAATCAGTCACCTTAATCAGTCACCTTAAATCTAATAATATGAATATGATGCAGACATTAAATTAAGATTCCTTCCAAAAATATTTTTACAGTTTCTTACGACTACGAGATAAAAAATAATAAAAGGTGTGTATGCGATTCACACACGATAGAAGTGAAACACACGTTAAATGCTCAAATTCAAGCAAGTATTTAACAGTGCTCTCTCGCTCTTTTGTATTTGTGTCTCTTACCTGTCGTTTTTTCCGTTGCATCCGGTTTGAAATCACATCGATTCTAAAGAAGTTTCACTTCAAAAATCGATTGCGCGTCAAGTGACGAGCATTCTATCGCATCAATATAAATAATCGATCCTTTCTTATCTTAGGTTACATCCACCAATAGCGTCAACAGTCCGCGTGGTATCCGCTGGTGGGTCCACTCCAGGCACCGGAGTACGTCTCTTACAACTGGCTCCTTCGGGTCAGCACCTCGTCCTGGCACCGTCTTCTGGAGACCCTCAGTTATGGCACGTCATGTCAAACTCCAAAGTGCACACTTTCAAAGGTATGTAAAAAAAAACTAGTAACCCATATTTGTCCCATTGCTAGACACGGGTCTCCTCCTCGGAATCAAGCGAGGAGGGTATTGGGCCATAGTTCACCGAGGCGTTGGCCCAATGCGGGTTGGTGAACTACAAAAAACTTTCAAAGACTTTTGATGGAGAGGCATGCAGGTTTTCTCACGGTGTTTTCCTTCACCGGTGAGCGAACAATGGTCTTGTGTTTAGGGTGCACTTAGACATTTTTAAACTAATTTTATGACACAAAAGAACGGTCAGAATCGAACCCGGAACCTCTCACTCAAGAAGCCGAACCCGTACCCCCTAGACCATCGTCGCTCTAAAACGTACATGCCATAAAATACATTGTTAAATATTTAAATTAGTAATATGAGAAAAAAACTTGGAGAATACTTACTCATACTTTTACTAATTCTAAACGACTTAGAAATTAATTTCATCTATTCGAGCGCGGAGAGACTACGTAAAAGGCCAAAACTCCAAAACTGTGTTTAATTACAAGGGCAGAAGCTCGAAATCCAAATGTTCATAATTTGATTTAAATTTTCATAACCTTGTAAAATGTCCACACGTGTTCGTCTTCTGATTTCTGACTCGTTTAAAAGCTAAATGCATGTTCGTGAATTTTCGTCCTTTGTTGGGATTTCACTGACGCGTAACTCGCAAAATGAATTCAAGATATAAGTGTGAAATCAGCATATGATGAAGCAAGTCAAATAATTATATGCGTAAATATTAAATCCAATTAGATAATCCAAACCAAATCACATTACATTAAGCCGGCTTTCGGAAATGTATATAATTTTAGGTATGACCTATACCGTCCTGTACCGTCTTGGCGGTCATTAAGTGAGGCCCGTGTTCAGCAGTGGACGGATAAAGGCTGGTGATGAAATAATGATAATGTATTTAATATAAATCATAAGTAAATTAATCTCTGATCAGATTCATTGATGTAGATTAACTTAAATATGCACAGATATTTGAAACGTAATTTATTAGGACTTTTTTTACTTTGCACAACCACCAATTGCGGTATTTTCAAGTCAATACGACTACGAAAATTTCAAAAGTTCCAAAAAAATATTACCAACTTAATAAAACTTTCTTTGGATATTTTAGTAATATTCAAATTTTATGTATCGCAACGCATTTTGTAAATTTGTTTATTTTATAAGGGCTATTATTATTATAATGAAACAGCTTTTACGGATGGCCCCCTCTTTTTATAAGAGGGGTATAAAGAGCCCCCTCAATTCGCTTCGCCCAAGGTGTTGGGGTCACCCTGGGGTACTGTGCCTCACCGCCACGACGAGGCCTGAATCATGGTTGGGACATTAACATATTACTTAGTATTCGCTAATAAAAATAAAACCTAAATTAAAAAAATCCTTTACGCAAAAAGTACTTAATAATAATTAAAAGAGAAACCCTTAAAAAGTTTTTAACTTTTTTATAATTGTTCTTTATCATTCTTTAAAAACCAAAATTAACAATTTTTTATCGAAATGAAAAGTAAAAAATATTTAACAACGTTTCTTAACATTATAATATTTTCTTTAAGAATTAACTCTTAAGAATAAACTATGTACATAGGTACTCAATTATACGATATATTTTATTTCAACATTCCAATAAACAGATTTTTATGTAGTGGCTTAAATTCGCGGTAATATCGCTACCTATGAAACAGATTTGAAATATCGATTCATTTCAGCCATTTAGTGATTATACTGGCCGCGTGAAGCACTTAACCGGGTAATCTTACGCTAAAAATACCTTCCAACACTTTGAAAATGCGCTGAAACTCTTAAACTGTTATTAACCAAACATAACTAAGATCCATCTGGCGAAAACTGGCTTCCAGTAAAAAAAACCACCAATCCGCAAGGAAACCGGTACATTCGTTTGAGAGTTACGATGCCACAAACAGACACACAGGCAGACATCTACGTCAAGTTTATGACACCCCTCTATTTAAGTCGGGGGCTAAAAATGCCTACATACCTAAATGATATTCCACAGTAAATATATTTTTGACTGTTATTCGCTCAGTGCCGCTCGTGTGAGAACAATCGTTGTAAAGTTTTGTAAATTGTCCAACAAACTCTATTTCCCAGTCGCGATTATTACCTTTGTTCGAGTCCATTCGACCAATTTCACTGAGCATTCATTTTATTTGTTACGTTCAATTAAGTTGTTTTTAACTTTTATTTATATTTAACCAGTGGAAGGATTGCGCTTTGTCGTGCTCCCGTCTGCTTACATAGACTTATCCTATTTATTTCTCCCGCTTTGCTGTGTTTCGAAGAGAAAGGCTAAACTGGCAGTTTCAGGCGTAGATACTTATCAGCCTAAGTAACACGTGAATGAGTTACCTGAGTTAGTCTCATGTTTATATTTGTGTGCGACGCTAACCACTTACCATCATCATCGTCTTTCCGTTTGCCCACGCAACTGTTAAAAAAAATGATTTACATAACCTACCAATAGCGGTGTTTCCAAAGAACTTATCAAATCAAATCAAAATATCTTTTTTTTAACTTAGACAAAGGAACGTCGTTTCGTAGCGGAAAGTCATCGTCCTTAAGTTATCAATTTGACAATAACGATCGATGCTCAATAGACAGTTTGTGATTTTGTTACGATAACGATCATTGACCACGTGATTTAGCGCGACTTAAGTCAATCCCATACATTTTATTATTTTCGAACTTCGTTAGCGTTTTTTAATGTTACTTTGTCTAAGCCACGTGGTACGACTTAGAGACCGTGAAGAAAGAACATACTGAAAGGCAATGCACCTGCTCTATCTCTAGTGTGGCAGGTATATCTGGGTGTCTAATGTCTATGGATGTCGTTATCACTTATTGGGTAAACTGACAATCCGTTTGCCCCCTCTTCTATAAAAAAATAATCTAACAACAGAACATAAGTCAATATCTAATATATAAAATTTCCCTGTCACAATGTTAGTTACCGTACTCCTCCGAAACGGCTTGACCGATCTTTATGAAATTTTATATGCATATTCAGTAGGTCTGAGAATCGGCCAACATCTATTTTTCATACCCCTAAGTGATAGGGGTTGTTCACCCTTAAATTTTTTTTGTTAATTTTTGGACGAAATTTTTTGTTTTTATTTTTTTATGATACAGCATACAAAAATACATACAACCCTAAATTTTCACCCTTCTACGATCAACCCCTATTTTGTAATTGCAATTTTAATATTGGCAGAACGAAGTTTGTCGGGACAGCTAGTTATCGTATAAAAGTGAACAGTATTTCTCTAGAAACGTAATAAATTTTGTTCGAATTCGACTTGGCTTCGCACGAATCAACTTTTCCAATAGAAGAATATCGGACACGACATTCAAGTTTTCCTGGCTGAAGTACAGAATGACATAACGTTATTATAGTAAAAAAAAATTGATAAGAAATATAATAATATTTTTTATTTTATTTTATTTTATTAAGGGCCTGTTTCACAATCTCCCTTTAAGTTCCCTATAGGCTATTGGCAACATATTTGACAGATGTTTGACAGATACTCCATACCCTATCTGTCAAACATCTGTCAAATATGTTGCCAATAGCCTATAGGGAACTTAAAGGGAGATTGTGAAACAGGCCCTAAAGAAAACAAACAATTGCACAATAAAGTTACATAACAATCCTTAAACTGTGTATAGACTAAATAATTGTACAATCAACGGCGTTATCCACAGCTTACTATGACATAAACACAGAGAAGGTTAATGCTCAGTTTAACAATATGTTTCTAAAATTTACTAAAATACCATGTTTCTAAACTATATTTGCAAGAATATAATATAACTAATTTGTATAATAGGGAAAATGTTTACTTAGTTTACAATAAAGTCATTTAAAGTAACATAAAAACTATTATTAATTTGGTACAGATAAACCTCATATAGTAAAAGTTTTTTGAATTTAAAAGAAGTGGTTCTAAAGATATCAATGTGATTAAATTTGCTTACAATGTTTTTGTCATACGATGCCATTATCCTATTCAAAGGTGCGCGGTCACCCGCATTTGTTCTACTCGGTTTGGGATAGAAAAGTTGATGCGTATAAAAGTCACTATATTACTATTAAAATTAATTACTATTAATGTAATGTGAAAGACTAATTCATTCCCTGGAGATAGATAGGTCCGTGTCTAAATATTACATCCAAATTGATATAATGAGGTAATCAGTGTAAATTTAAATGTAAAAGGTAACATTCGATTTGACTTATCCAATTTTAATATTTCTGAATAACATACCTATGCTATAACTGTACGGAGTAGAAGAATCATTAATGTCAACGTTTTCCATTATTAAAGATGATTTTCCGCGGGACTAGTCAATACGATGCTAGATCCAGGCTATCACCTAACGCCTATCCTTTGTATTCCTATTTCTATTTTACTAAAACAGTAAATTGTATCCAACCCACAACCAGTAAATAATAATTTTGAAGAAAATATATCTTATAAGCCGCAATTTAATAAGAGCAACATTCGGAATATATGCCAAAGCATAAAATACATTTCATAAAATTGTTACAAATAATGTTTCTTTTTCTGAGGTTAATACAAGTAAATAGCGTATCGTGTTTTCAAATTGAACATGATTTATTTTCCTTATCTTTAATCAACACATTAACAGATTGAATTCTTTTAAAAATATTAGAAATCATTTTTTAATAAAATAATGAATCAAAGCGAAATATTAAAGTCAGATAAGTGGTATCGAAGTTTATTTACCTCTCACATTCACAATGATTACCTTATAACATTGATTTCATCTTTACTTTTTTACATCAACTTGGATTTCATATTTAGACACGGACCAGCTCTCTATCTCCATGAAATAAATACTTACACGTTACATTGATAGTAATTAATTTTAGTAGTAATATGATACCGAGAAAACAAATATACAAAAGCTGTTTTTATCTCAACTAACATAAAAATGTATACATTTTTATGTTAGTTGAGATGCAAACTCGCAGGCGGGCCACCTAATGGCAAATGGTCGAAATCGCCCATGGCTATAAACTATTTTACCTGGAACTTGCTTAGGCAACTCTCCTAAGGGCCTTTTTCACTACTTCCTGATAAGTGTCGGATAGGCTATTCACAACATATTTAACAGACAGACACAGATAGAGTATGGAGTATCTGTCAAATATGTTGTGGATAGCCTATCCGGCACTTATCAGGAAGTGGTGAAACAGGCCCTAAGTATTGCTTATCCTGATGCATAAAATATTAAATCTCGGTCCTAGTAATTACACTGCCTGTCTGGCCCTTCTCTCCTAAACTCAGCAAAGCTGTTTGGAGAATACACAGAAAACTCCTGATCCTTACTATATTTTTACTAAGAATAATTCGCAAGTGCACAAAACGGAGGCAACAGCTCTACTATAAACGTGTATTTGTTTTTCCTTCCCGTGTAATGGAGAAACGGATTGACGTAATTGTTTTGTACTGAGACAATCGAAATGGAAAAGAATAAAATATGATTAAAATAGAAATTATGTGGGCAAATCTATATAAAACTCAGTAATGAAACACAGCTATAATTAAATTATTTTTATAGTGCAGTTACAGCTTTTCAAATTATTATAAAAAAGTCATAATGTGAAATGTTTTTTCAAACGTAAGTATTACTTGTAAAGTGTTTGCATATAGCTAAACTTTGGCACAATTTAATGATGATTATGCTTTAACTAAATTATTACCGTGATATTATATTTTTGAATTCACCAAAAACCCAATACGGCTGCAATTCAGCTATGGCACGATCTCTTTCTTTAATCATTATTGTCTAATGTTTAGGTAGTTGAATTTCACTTATTAAATTAAACAACTTTTGACAGATTTTGCCGTGATTTATTAAGATTTATACATCACCTTTATATTTTATAGGATATTTTATAGTAGCCATGATTACGACAAAAATTATTTTATCAAGTACATTACTAAATCACTTTTAAATCACTAGTAATGAAGTCCTAGTACATTAATTTACATTATAATATTATAGCATTGTCTTATACACAACAATTTTTTATATTCATTATTGTATTTATTTAGCACAGCTTAGCTCTTAAGTTTTAACATACGAGTATAACATTTAGCTAGATTATTGAAACGTAAAATTCCTTACGTGATTTTGAGATTACGGAAAATAGCGTCACGGATAATTTGTAACGAAAAATACATCATCTTTATTAATTAGAAGCACTAAGGCATTTTAAATATCACCTTGACCTATTTGCTAGTGGTAGCGTGGCATGAATTTTAATACTGCATGCATTTCCGAAGCCTGCAGCCTCAGCTACCGGCTGGCGTACTTTATTTTAATCAACCCCTATGCCTGCCCCAGAAAAACGGTCTAGTTATCTTCAGCATACGCCTTTGTCACGTTTTAGTAGTATTTTAGTAAAATTTATTAACGCTCTCTACATTATATTATACTGTATGGGCAACGATGATCCAGTGGGTATGTACTCAGCCACTTATGCGAGAGGTTTCAGATTCGATCCTGACCGGCCTAGATTCCTAAAAATGGGTTTATCTAAATTTGTTAATGCACCCTGAACACGAGATCATCGCTCGCTCACCGGTGAAGGAAAAAATCGTGAGGAACCTGAGTGCCTGATGAGATTGAATGTGAAGTTCACCAACCCGCATTGGGCCAGCTCATTCAACCTTCCTCGCCTGATTTCGAGGAGGAGACTCGTGCTCAGCAGTGGAACATAAGTATAAGCGTAGGTACTTTTTTCGCTTTTATGTGTGTTCTCTTGTTTTTATTGCATTTTTGTGGATATTTTGACGACTTGGACTTTTTATTTGAACATAGATTTATAGCCATAAACGCCAAAGAAAATATTCATACGCCATTGTTATACCAAGTAGTGTTGCATATATTGGAAATATTAAATTATACTTTCGCTGAAATTGAAGAGAATTTATGAATTATGAACAAATTAAAACTGTTTGAATATTTATTTTCCTTCATATCATTATGTGTACAAAAGTAGACCAACGTCCCGTACAATTTTGGACCGTCTCCTTTCTGTCTATTCTTATATGGACATGAAGGCCAATTAAGCCACTTATTTATTAGGTATTATGCTACAACTTTACAATAGAAAGTTGCTTTTGTAATAATACAATACACACAATATTTTCTACAATGCGAACTAATACTCTATTTTTTTTTTTTTTATGTCGTAGGTTCACGTTATTTTTACGTCGAATGTTCTCGAAGCGGAGTTATATCGACAACGTGTCACCCCGACACGTCTTATTTCCTCGAAATAGTAAAAAACAAACTGCTTGAGTTTACTTTTAAATATTGTCTTCTAATTTCTGCGCGAATACCATAAAATATGTCAGTACAAAATGTAAGAACTTTAAGATTGTAACGCGGTTTTTTATGACACTTATGACTTACATTCGCAAATAATTCATGTGGAATTAATCAAAGGATAAGTGGAACGTTAACATTAGAAAACAATTTAATAAGACACAATTAATTTGTCTCTCATAAGCTACGTAGGGTTAAATAAAATATTATATATTCCATTAATTTATGAAACAATAAATTTCCCTGTATTTATTAAGCATAAATATATATATGCTTAATAAATACAGGAAAATTTATTGTTCATTGTACATAAAACTATATATATATATATATATATATATATATATATATATATATATATATATATATATATATATATATATATATATATATATAGAGTTTTATGTATTAATAAATAAATAATTATTCAAATTGACGACGCCGATAAAGGCATTATTTTTGTGTTCGAAACATGTGTAAAATTAAATTAAATTTATGGGGATCGTTTCAATATACGAAGGCCTATTTGTTCGTGAAACAAATGAGTAGGGGTTTATTTAAACTGTTTAATTAAGTAAATACTTTATACTTAATACGTAAATACTTTTAGAGGTCACATACGACAAGTTTAAATATCGACAGGTTGTGGCTACACTCCACGACAGTACACCAGCTACCTTAGACATCGAAATAGTCAAATTAGTTTTTTAGAAAATGAAAATACGTTTTTATGTTCGATAAAAATGACTAGGTAGACGTGTCGTGTCAGATGTGTGTATGTCATAGTGTGTGTACTTCCAATTTCTGTCCAGTAAAATGCTTTTTAACAATAAGATAGCGAATCATTTTATAACCGTTCTTTTTATAATGTGTACAACAAAGTAAAGGGTTCTCAATGATGCCTATTCATATGAGAATTTAATACAGGAAAATAAACGAGAACATCACGTTCCTTATTTGTTGCAGCAATATTCTGTGTGTATTGTATGAGAAATATTAATATTTGCGCCGTGATAAAAAAATTGCAAAGAATTTTTACTTCAATGATTCTCTTTCTTATTTTCGTAATGTGAAATACTTATTACGGCTCAAAATTTATAAAATGTAAAATATAAACATATGTTTTGTAATATCACGTCAGCTTAAAATTTGCGTAGTGTTAGTTTTAGCAGCAGAGGTCGCACGTACCTAATATATTGTGTACTGAATCTAAACTAAAGGATTACTCTAGTTTAGTCGGTCCAAGGTGGTTTCAAGTGGCTGGATTAACATTCTTAGCGTTCATGAAAAGTTGTTACGAGCTTTCCACATAATATAATATATTAACGTGGTATAATTTTCATTTGTATTATCTATTTTCGCTGCGAAGGCTAATGCGCGGACATATTAGATCGTATCTTCTGAATATTCTTCTCGCGTATTTTATCAACTCCTAGGATAGACGGACAAGGGTAGTAATCTATCATGTCGGATCTTCTTCATACTGTCATCTGTTGCATGGCTTCAAACGGATATTATCTTACATTTTCATTGAAGTGAAAACTTCTTTAGTCGGATACTTTTTGGTAAGAGAAAACTTATGAATTAGCGCTAGAAATATGCTAATATGGCAATGACGTCATTGTGAAATTTCAAATGTTTTGTATTTAATTTGAAATTTAATAATGTGATTCTAGGTTTGATGTTACCACTTCTTTTGGTAGAAACTATGGCTACTGATTTATGTTTTCTTATACTTAATATATTATTTAAAAGTTCTGCACTACATTGTTTGTTCTCTAAATATCTGATCCGATTTTAAGTTAACACCATTTGTAATATTTTACTAAATTTTAGCGAGAACATTTTTAAGTTCCCGATATTTTGGCAATGTTTCTTCATAGTCCATGAATCACGGCCTCCCACTAAATATCCGTTTTTACTTTTTGGATACGGAACCCCAAAAATGACTTTACAAGTTAATTTTTTGTATAAAAACAGTTTGATTATGAAAACTTTAATTTTTATTTGAATAGAATACAACACTTTGAATCAATAAAATAGATATGTACATTAATGTGATATATTAAGATGAAAAATATTTTAAGATGAAACAGTCCTAACATATAAAGGATATCCAAGGCCGATGTAAAAATAGAACAATAATATGGTGAAGGAGCGTACGGCTAAGAGCAGATATTTTTTATGATACTTACATAGATGTGTGTTCTTAAGTTTACTTCCGCTTCTAGTTACAAAAGGTTTTATCTCTATTTTTATACAAAGTTTATTCGTAATTTCATAATATTTGTTAAGCATGTCCACACGGATGTCATAGGAAACATGTTGTAAAGCGTGAAAGCGTTGGTGAGCCGCGTTTGTGCTTGTAATTAGCCACCGCTTGTGCTTCGGTCGTCGGCCACAATGTGGTATTGACATGTCGGAAATTGTTGCACTGACAGCAAAGCGCCCAAGCCTTCGCTTTGATGCGGAAAGCCTGATTACCTTGTGAAATTTCTAATATTTGGTATTAATTTCTGATGACAATAACCTAACCACTGAAGGTTTTTACATAGAATTTGATTTTTATTAACTTTAGCTCGTCCTGATAACCTTAAGGTTATTAAACTTGGAAAGCTACGAACTATTAATTTTTCAAATCAAGCACGTTTTTTTACTTTTGAGGTCTTAATATTTATACTTATTTCCTATTTTATAGACGTATTTTTTTATTTACTGTAATATAATAAATTTTTATATTCAGATGTCGTCAGATTTTTAATTTTTATATTTGAAATAAAAATGGCTTAAATAATTTTAATTTGCGAGGGCCAAATTTAGAAACGGCCAACTCAAACTCAACGGCCATACTGTAATTAAGACATTTTGGATTTTGAATTAATATGCCATTTAAAGCGATGATGATGAAAATTTGACGAACAATACATCAGAATTTGCATGTCAAAGCAAACAGTATGAAACCATTGTCTGGACAAAATATGCAAAGTGTTCAAAGCCCATAACAAAAGTTTGTTCTTAACAGAAAACCAAGAGAAGTTACGAGTACTTTACGATTCAATACGAACTTTTTTCATGAATTTTTTATTATTTCAGGATCCTAAAGTTATCATTCATGTTTATGAAAGTATTTACGACAATTTTAAAAGCTTTAAACTTTTTTAATTGCTTAATTACGTATATTCTATAGACCACACCCACATAAGAAATCTATATACAGAAAAGGGGCAATCCTTAAAATATGTCACACGAATTTCATGATATTTTGACCCATCCGCCGTTCTTGTCACGCTATTAAAATTACATTCAAATTATTTCAATTTTTATTCCCTTAAGAATTGGTATTTCAATAACTTACATATTTTGATGTGGACACGTGACGCCCCACAATCTAGGACGGCTGCTACCTTCATCATCATCATCATCATTATCCTTTATCCGTCCACTGCTGAACATAGGCCTCCCCCAATGAACGCCAAGACGACCGATCCCTTGCTACTCGCCACCTTATTGTCATACAATGGTTGACACTTAACTCCCCCTTAAGGCGTGACCTAATGTGTGGATGGTATGTGTACCTGTGAGTACAAAACCAACTCCTGTACCTTCCCTTTATGGTTTAAAACTGCCCTTTAACGTGAAAATCTATTCTGGAACCTCTGTAGCGATGCCAAATTTTGCAATATGTAAAATGTTAGATTTTTTTTTAATTAACGCAAATTTATTCCATGGACTTCAAAGCGAAGCTTGACAAACATGCGCAGCCTCTCCGTGCGTTGCGGTAGAGCCTTTAAACTAAAAAAAAAAGATAATTATGTACCTCAATTTTAAATCTTACACAGCAATATTTATACAATTTTTATTACATAAAATAATCGCATAATAATATATACGTGCAAGTCACATACGGTGGAGTGAAATTCCTAAAAAGTCCCTGAATAAAAATACTTATGAAAAAGTATTGAAAAAAATTAATTATCAATTACAAACGACACCAAAGAAATCATACCTGAACTGTTACCGACAATAGTAGTGCACCAGCTTTAGCTTCTTGCATCTAGATGGCTACATCTACTTGAAATCCCCCCGCACCCCGAACGTCTAATGTGTTCTACCTCATTCTTTCGCCGGCTGAATCCTATACATTTACACGTGTTTGTCTCTCTCTCTTGGACTTATTTTTTCTTTTCATCGAGTTTTAAATCACAACAATTCTAAACAAGTTTCATTTAAAAAAATATAATCCGTATTATATTAATATTAATATGTTTCAATATTATAAGTTTCTTTCATCTTCTTAGGTTTATTGAACGTGAGCGTGAGAACGTGATTGAGCGTGAATATGAGCATTTCTGGGAAGCGTACCTCTATTAAGTATTATCAACTTTTCGTATCTAGAAAATTCTAAAAGATTTTTATATCGCTACCAAGGGAAAACTTTATCCGACGTAAACTTTAATATTTGTCACATTTTAAATATGGAAATGATGGATGAATAGCATTAGTTATTGTTTTTGGGAAACCCTCTCGCAGGCTTTACTACACGACCTGCTAACCAATTTATAGGTAGTTAAATATTTCAGTGCACTTATGTATGTTTTTTATTAAAGTACCTGGTTGACCGAGCATTTGCTCGGTACCTTTAGTGATAAAATACGATAAAATTTTTCTTCCAAAAAAAATGATCTTAAAAAAGGAAAAAAAAATTCGGACTGGAGATTCAAACCAGGCTCGTTCGGATTTAACTGCCTAATTTCACCACTAAGCTACCATGACATATTATTTGACAGCGAAATTTACGTTCGTGTTCTAATCATATTTTATCGATGCCTCAAAACACGGATAAAAAAAGTTTTCTAAAAATTTATCCTAGATAGATCGATTTATCGCCGTTGTTAACCCATGTAGGTATACAAAATTTCATGAAAATCGTTGGAGCCGATTCCGAGATCCCGATTCTATATATATACAAGAATTTCTCGTTTAAAGATACAAGATTACATATTATGTAGATAAATTTACTTTTATACTATTTATATTTCAAAATGATTCAAGACGTATTTACAAAGTAAAACCACATCAACGAATGTTTCAACCTAACATCAATGCATTCGTCATAATGTATGCATATGCAAGCATAACAAAATATAAGGTCAAATACAAAATATTGTATTGCAATAATTATTCTTTTCGTCATTCCACGTGAAATCCTTGTGTAAAAAGGCGCTAGTAGACTCCGAGTCTAATTAAGTAAATATTTAAAACCGCTACATACCCGACTAGTAAAATTGTGATATTTTTAAATGTTTCCATGTAACTAAAGCAAACGAAAGAATAAAACTGAGAGAATGAAAAATCGTGTGAGCAAACGACGTAAAAGTTTCTAAGTAACTTTTTCTCTTTGGTGATATATGAGCTCTTAAAGCCATATATTTTATGCCCTATTGTTGTGGTATTAAAATACAATCAAGTTTTTATTATCTTACGTATATTTCTTACCTATATGTATATGAATAATGTTACTAAGTTAAAAAATGAATAATAAATTGAAATGGGGCTTTTGTAAGTCGAACCACAAGCTACTCGTCCTGTACGCTTCGCATATTTACCATCTTTGAAGTCCTCGACTCACTCCAATGAGGACTTGACGAATGACTATTTTGTACTTGGTTACCTTGTACTCGCATGTCGAATCACCGAGAAACTCATGTTTAATTTAATTGGTTAGGACTAAATTACTGTATAGACAGTAAAATGCTTAAAACACATTTAATTTCGCCACCCATTTTTAGCTGTTTGAACAGGCAGAACTATGCTTCGTTATAACAACTAGTTTTTGTTGTGTTTAGGATTTAGACAAATAAGAACCTATACCGTTTTTAACATAGACGAGTTCTATATTGTTTTTTTAGGTTTACGCGAATTTTACTCATTATAAAGAAACAACTTATTACGCATTTTATCGCGATAAAATCCGTAAAAAGTTGTTTCATTATAATAGACGACTTCATTATTATTTTATTTAAAAAGTATTGAAAAAGAAGTGCATCATTAGAATAAGGCTGATGATTATAATGATAAAGTTTCAGATAATTACAGCTCAATATTTTACTTGCAGGTCACTCCGGTCGGATATTATGTATGTGTGTCACGCGAGAATCGCAATATCTCCTCACCGGCTCTGAAGATACTAGCGTGATAGTATGGGATCTACATACACTGGCTGTAAAGACGAAAATACTGTAAGTTTATTATTATTATTATTATTAATATTTCAATCTATTCTTATACTTACTGCAATAAAACAGCAATAATAATAAAATCTAGGGATACTTTTTCATAAATAGTTGGATATAATAAATTTAATACTTTTATTGTACCCACATATATTTTAAGATTTTTATTCTAGAATACATAGAATATACTTGACACACATCCACGACTGAAGAACACAAAAAAACTTTTTGTTCCCTGGCGACACTCGAACCTGCTACGGCTTAAGCACAAATGCGCTAATTAATTATTGAGACACAAAGGTCGTCAAATAATAACAATTAATGTATGTTTTCAAATCACATATGTAACAGCCACTCGACTGTGGGTGAGCAACTTCGTTCAGAAACGTTTAACTTAAAACAAAATAAAACATTTTCACAACGTTGATACTGGACTACGTTAGTACAACTAAAGCTGCACTTTCTAGCATGACCTTCCGGAACACAGCAACAAGTTCTTACAATTGTTTAACTTTTCATGATATAGTTGGTCCAATCACGATATACTATGAAACAATTATGGATTTTTTTCAAAATAAATTTCGAAATTCAAGATTTTATTTCTCGTCTAATGCAAAAAAATATTCTTCATCACTTCATCACTTAAGTCTCTCACCGTGGCCGTTGAATGAAAACCTGCGCACGTGAGAATCTCAAGTCGTCGTAAAATAAACTGACATCATTAGGCCCTTGGAGGATATGGCCTGAAATAAGGCATTAACCCTCCCTACCAGATTAAGAAAAATGTATCCCAAGAGGTGAGAATGACGATGACGAGCATTATTTTAGATATAAATATTAATGAATATAAAAATAAACATTCACGCCAATTTAACTTAGCTGAAAGATGAACTCATACAAAACTTGTATTATAATAATTTTTCTAAATTCGATCCTAGATAGTCTTAACGCTGCTGGGTTCGGGTGTCGCGTGTCGTGCGCCTATTTGTTGTGGTCGCGTAATACATAATAATATAATGTTTTCTTTTTCATACAATATACCCGCAGGCTAAAGCGACCCATAGTATCAATAATTTTAAAACTGGTTTTCACGGGATATTGTTATCAGTGACCGATTTAGGCTTGATGCCGCCCTAGGCCCTGTTTATTTTGCCGCCCTTAATGCTAGAAAAAAGTAAAGTATCAACCCTTATATTATGTCCTACTGCTGGGCCAGAGCGAAATTATTAAGATTTAGTTATTTTTAAAAGCTTTATATGCATGTGATATTCAGTAATGAAACAAAAAGTGAAGAACATCATTCGGTAAAGACTATAATTAATCTTTAAAAAACATTATCTTATTCATAGACTGAAAAGTAAATAAAAAAGTGAATTGTTATATTATATATTCTATAGAGAATTCTTTACAAAAATTAATCCAAACTCATTTTCAAAGGCAGTCTTATTTACTTTTTTCGTCTCTGAAATTTTGGCGCCCCTCAAATCATGCCACCCTAGGCCCGGGCCTCTCGGGCCTATACGTAAATCCAGCACTGATTGTTATTATATTATAAACGCGAAAGTTTGTAAAAATGTGTTGCTCTATGTTTGTTACTCTTTCAAGCAAAAACTACGAAATTAATTTTGACGACAGCTTACATTACCTAATATAGGTTAAACATTATAATAACACATAGCCTACGGTTTATCCCCATTCTTCCAAGCGAATGGGAAATACGCGGGCAAAACCGCGGGCACTGTTTGTTTACCATAAATCTCACTTTTATGTCGATTGTCTCTTTGTCTTTATCGTATTCGAGACATATTCGAGGTATCATTATCTCGATATTCGTAGACAAATGCTAAATATCGAATGCCTCGAAATAAATATGAAAAACATGGTTAATATCCATCAGACAGTTTTATTTATTTATTTATTTAATGGTTCACCAACAGATAGAAAGAAATCTCGATAACTGTTAAATGCGCTAAATGTTGCAATATTAACCATATCTGTTACACGTATAAGCTAAAACTGTATCCATTTTTTGTTTGTTTGTAATGTTAATATTGTTTAATAAAACTATTATTATTATTATTAGATAAACAAACAAGATAGGTTGTAGATCCAATTACAGGCAAACACAGCTTTTTGATTTTAAGTCATACTATTTTATTTTAATGGTAGAAAGTATATTTTATATTTTCATTGTAATATAACCATTTTGGTTGAGAATCGAACTATTCATGTTTTTCTCACTTGTACAGTGAGCACATTGCTCCGGTTCTGTGCGTGGCAGCGATCGTCAACCGCTCCCTCGTCATCAGCGGTGGAGAAGATTCCTCCGTGATCGTTACCTCTCTCGTGGACGGCGCTTTGGTAAGATATTATTATATAAACACATCGACCACACAACCTATAGACTCCTAATGTTTAATTTTTCGTATTAAATGCATTCTAGCAACTAGCTGAGGTGAGACGAGGGGGTTGCAATGCTGTGATTAGCTAATTCAATGTCCATACATTACCAATCACGGAACGTTAAAAAGAAATGGATATATTTCGCAACGGGAAAGAATGAGACGACACGATAATTTGAGTACATTGTTTACGGCTTACATCGGAACTATAAGTCAGATGTGTCGCCAGAACCCGTTCCCCTGTTATTAGGAGTCTATGGGTTATGTGGTCGATGTTTATACATAACTTTATACTCCTATATGGACGGACGAATGAGAATTCCCTTGCTACTTTGAGTTCATTAATGAAGCCTTGTCTGCAGTAGTTGTCGATAAATGTGCGGAATATAATTTTTATTTCATAGTAATTGGCCATAACCATATAATCTCGTTGTTTCGAGATTTGTGACTTATTATTATATTACCAACAGTTATAATATAATTATATCACATAACCATTTTAAACAAGAAGGTTCAGAATATTTCTTAAATTAAATTAAATTAATTATATAAAAAGATATTTCGGTGATATTATATTTATATCATCCCCTACCAAGTAGGGGTCCTACTATCCAAGTTTTATAACAAAACAGTAAGCTGTTATTTTTATTATAATAACTACATTTGTGCAATTATCCCCAAGGTCACCAAATTGGACCACCACCGTGGACCAGTAACAGAAGTCAAAGTTATCCAAGATGGCGAGATCCTGGTGACGTGTTCCCAAGATGGCACCGTTTGTACATGGAACGTGGACAACTTCATGCTACTCAGCACCGTGTCAGCTGGCGTGCCAATACACGCTATGGACGTGACTGAGGACAACGTGTTCCTCATCACGCTGCAAGGAGAAAACGAGTTGCATGTTCGGACCTTCATCACGGGGACGCATCTGCATGTTTTGAAGAGACATAAAGCGAAGGTGAGTTTGATAGCAAATTAAATAAGCTCTGAGACTGTCTAAATTCCCTTATCTCTTAAATCACTATTTGATTGCTGTTAAAATATTCTTTATATTGACGTGACAACGTCTTATAAATTGGTTTGCCGGGTGACACTTCAAGAAACTGCGTTACGCTCCGCTCACGTTATGCGCTCACAATGAGAGCGAGTGAGAGGCACGCGTCCCTTCCACTCGGGCATGGTTAGCCCGCCTATTATTTTACCACTCAAAGTCGTTGTCATGTAAAACTTTCGCCCGTATACCGACTTTACAGGCAACCATTTTTTTTTTTAACAGGCAAATGTTGTGTAAAAAATCACCATCATCATTTGTTCGGACACCAGATTCGTTGACTTTGTAAGACTGTGTATTCGTTGGGTGTAAGTTTCCTAAACTAAAGAGAATGTTAAATTTTCTATGCAGAGTTACATGTCTTTATAAGCCGGCCTCTCCCCCGTTTGAGCGGGCTTAAACTCTACAAGACACTTACCTTATGTTGCTTTCATTCGCTGACTAGCTCTTATTGATGCTGAAAACTCTCAACTACTACGGCTTGCATTCTGAACGATGCCTGGTCATTATCATCATCAGCTTTTATTCAACTGTGAAACATAGGCATCCGTTAATAAACGCCATGACAGACGATTTCTTGCCACTCGCATACAATACAGACCGGCCATTGCACAGAGATCGTCTTCCCAACTGGTAAATGGCCGACCAACACTTTGTCTACCTAAATGCGGCCACCTCTCTTGAACCTTATTAGTCCATCATCTGAACGGTGGCATATAATCACACGTCATCATTATAGATACATTAATGATTTCAATATAATATTAAAACTTGAAATTCTCAACCTAAACCAGCTTATAGCGATGACTGCGAAATAAACCTTCGACTTTATCCGCCTGCAAAAGTTTTCTATTTCCCGCCCGTCCTATAAGAATTTTGGAAAGTCGATCCTTACGGATGCCTGCTAAGGAATTTATGTACCAAATATCTTGTGCCTTGTTCTGAATATTTTGTCATAATCAATAAGGCTTAAAATGGCGTAGTAAATATGTATGATGCGTATTATGAAAAGGTTAACCTTTTTTAACTCTAAGGGCCTGTTTCACAATCTCCAGATAAGTTCCGAATAGGCTATCGGCAACATATTTGACAGATAGAGTATGGAGTATCTGTCAAATATGTTGCCGATAGCCTATTCGGAACTTATCTGGAGATTGTGAAACAGGTCTTAAATGATATAAATTGTGTGTGATAAAAATTGATGTTCAAAATAATGGACGTCTACTTGCCAACTTGAATTTTTGGGCACCGAATCTTCATCTCACCACAACGTACAATCTGGGCTAAAAGCTACCACAATTAAAAATAGTTGTATAAAAATAATTGACTCATAATATTATTACCGTTAAAATAGATTTTCATTTTAGACGAAAGTCTGTGTTAATCTTGTCTAATATCAAAATCGTATTTAATCCCTTTAAGAAATCCTTCGTAACCACCCAACACCGTAATCTGGATTATATTTATAAATAGCCAACATTGAAGGGAAAATAATGTGTACACACCAAAAAAGATAATGCCCACAGACGCGAGGATTACTTTGAAATAAATCGACAAAAATCTTTTTCGTACAAATCCAACAAAAAGGCTTTTAACGCAAAAAGCAAACTGGTTTTACCGCTTAGCGGAAAACTGGTGAGTCGCCTCTAGCCATTCGTTGTTGGGACGTATCCAATTATTTTCCAGCGGGATCTCACAAAATATATTTCTATTATATTATAACCTATTATCGACATAGTCTAAGCCTCATTATATTTTATCGTGGAAGAAACGCTGGGTAATTTCCCCGACTAACCGACGTAATTATTGAATTAGGTAAGAAATTACTTTTTCCTTGTGTTTTTTTTTTTTTTGTAAATAAAATAATATTTACGTATTTTCTTTCGGCGATTCAGATCTTATACTGCCTTTGGTCACAGAAAGATTCAGCTCCTCTTCTTCTTTGGCTTTTACTCCCTTGCGGAATTGTTAGTGTCAGAGTTGAAGCTGTAATGTGCGGTGACATCGAGGTCTCAGACGTCTTACGCATCAATTTATCATCATTCAATATCTAAACAAAAGTATACAATCCTAAACTACTTCATCCGTTTACTGCTGAAGCCTCCCTCAATGTACGCCAAGATCCCTTGCTAGTCGCAACTACTACTAAAACTACAACTACTACTACAACTACAAATACTACTACAACTACTTATAATAATTAAATACCAATTGAATATATTGATTAGTCATCCTCATTATCGTCGTCAGCCTTTAGCCCCAGGTGACCGATGAGTCGATGACCACTCTCATACAAGACGGACCGGCCAATGCACGGACCTAAATTTGATTAGTAAAATAATAAAATTATATCACATAAAATATTTCAACCAAGCGCTCAAATTGTATTACACAAAAAACATTATAATGATCTAAAAAATCACAACAGTTAACAATAGCGACAAGAAATGTTCTTTCAAAATAATCTCGAATCTTTTCTAACGAGCCAAATTTGGTTATAATGAGAATGTTACCAGGATTCATTCTTCGACCCTTTTGTAATTGGGATCACTAAATTGCTTCGGCTCTTACTTACACTTTAGCGGGTCAAATAAATCGACGTCTATTTTTGCTAAGTGCCCTTAGTGCTTTGTTTCGAGTTGTGTGATTTGATATGTTATTCTGGAACGAACGGACGATATTTTCTGTATTATATTTATTATTTATACATCCAAATAGGTAAAAGAGCGTTAAATAAGCCTTCATGCTGTATTTAATGTATCAAAAATATACTAATAAATTCAATATGTTTCCGTGTAACGCTGTAAGTACTTACGTCAAATTACCCTGTTCTTGTAATATGTCAAAAAATGGTTGCCTGTAAAGTTTACAGACGATAATTCTATGTGATAACATCATAATGTGTCACAAGCTGGGGGCCTAGCCAAAATGCCATTAAGAAAGCGTTAGTGAAGTTCGAAATGATAAAATGTATAGGATGGACTACGTGATTAAGCGCGGCCTTATGTCAATCCCATACATTTTATCATTTTAGAACTTCGCTAACGCTTCCTTAATGGCATTTTGGCTAGGCCCCCTGAACGCTTAGGCCGATGGGGTCTAAGTAAGCTCTCGCTTACACGCTCGTCCCTGGCGGAACGTGAGCATAAGTCGTGCTTTTTATTGCGTGCTGCCGACTTTTATCGACTTATTAAGCAACATAATAATATGCTAAAATGCGTGTCAATATTAGAAGAAAAATTCTAATAATAATAATAGGACATCAAAACGAGAGAAAAAGAAAAGGGCATCAAAACGATTTCTTCTTTAATAGTTGACGAGCGTTTAATATATTTCTGGGATTATTTACATCGGGAAAACTAGTATAGCTGATTAAAGGGAAACCTGTGCTCAATATGATATCTATCGATTGCTTATAATATCATAGCTCTAAAAATATACACAATAAAGCTGGATATTAGTTTGAATGTATTTACCAGTTTTATTTTAAAAAGTCTTTGCATTTGACGGAGGAAAGTTCTAGATTATTTAATTTCGATAATTCATATGTTGTGATGCAAAGCAATGGGGAAAAGGTATATAAATGTATAAGTGACTTACTATATAAAAAAATCTTGGGTGAGCCACTTGCCCCAATTTCGCTCAAAGGCCTTTTGGCCACAGCATAGGGCATTGCGAAACAAAATTATATTAAAATCAGCAACAAGTGTTTGTAGTCTGTATTCCGACTCGTATCGCAGCAGTTATTACTAGACTCTTGTCTGTACATTCGGTTATATTTCCTTGTCTATATGAACACGCTGGAAGTGAGGTTGGGGCGGGTTCACTTTAATTACTTCGCTTAAGTTGATTGCTGATTGCAGTAAGTGGTTTGTCTAATTGCATATCCACTAATAAACGTATAAGCTAGTATGTTTTATGAGCACATTTCTTTGCTTGTAACTCCAATGGCTTTTTCTCTTCCTAGTTTTAGGTTACGTTTAATGTTATAGTGTGACTATTGTAGAATGTTTGGCTTAATCTCTGTTAAGCGTATTATTTGAAGAAATCGTTGCTTAAATTCTTATTTTAGTTGGACCAGATACAAGCCAAGCGTTTAAGTAGCTATGTCATTTTGAAAGGGATGTCTAATAGCGTGCTTAACCAAGAGAATTATCGTGTTCATAATAATTTGAATTAAGATTAGGCATCATAATTAACCATGTTATGTTAAATAAAAAATTATTATATTAAAGATAGTATTGAATTTCCTTTTAATTCGTCGTAAATATCGACGTCTATTACTGTTGCACGCAGTTTCGCCTGCGTCAACTAAGTTTTGATTCAACAGTAAAAGTATTTTTCATATCGTTCAAGTTGTTCCCGAGGTTATTAAATACAAACAAACATCTTTCCTCTTTATAATATTAGTAAAGATATAAATTCAGTATAAATAAATACTACTACTAAACTACTATTACTAATAAGTAAAGTAAAGGTTTAAACATACGATGACTATAGGAATATAATATAGCTGAATCTCGCAAATCGCCAATCCCCAAAAACCTCGTATTTTTTTACGACATCCCGTTTATATGGGACGTTTCGCTCGTAGGTGGGGATCCGTTTGTTTTATACGGATCGCAATTTTGGGGGTGCTAACTAGACGTGCGGCTTTGTCGCGATAATGAGATTATGGTTCGATCTTGACCTGTATTTTGTCTTGTTCTAAAGTTGTTTAATTTTCTGGCATTTTTTGGCATGACATATTCATTTTCGATATAGTGCATAAATATGGACCAACCTTAGGCAACTAATGCCTCTGATGAGATATGAGATGTAAAGTCTCGGTGTCAGTAACAAATCTATTTCGACATATTATTATGTTTGAATGAGTAGATTTACGATGAAATATGGAAACGTTATATATGAAAATTTAAAACTTTATTTACTCACGGATTAAATGAATATCCTGTCTTCCACCTATCAACTCCACTACACAAGAAATAATACTACACTTACGAATTACGAGCTTTAACAAACAAATAACAGTTAGAACACAGGACTGCAATTAGTTCTCACGTAGTATCCCTTAGTAGTTTGTGGTTCTCACACAAATTGGAGTTGAAATTTTACTCACAACTACCCTCGCATCTAAAAAGTATGAACTCATGTTCCGATAAAGTATGATTATCTAATCATACTCGTGGCGCCCCTGCGTAAAGCATATTTCCTATCTAATATTTAAAAACCTCATTAGGACGTTTTGCGGTATTTGCGTGCTGCTTGAAAAGCACAATAATTATTTATAAGCGGTCGGATACCGCTAGCCACCATAAAGTATAAACTATTTACGTTTTTTCATCTACGAAAACGCGCTTTAAAATGTTTTTTCTTTTTTTATATTTTTTTTTACGTATTCTGTATTAAATTTAAGTAGTTGTTTATGCTCTATGTGGTTATTTGTTGCTAATATAACATCATTTCTTTTTAATATAATTTTTATTTGCTAAATAAAGGAAAAAAAAATCGATAATAGTTGTCGTTAGATTAATAATAATTAAAAGGTAAAATCATATTAGTATGTTTGTATAATATATATTAATATGTGATATGGTGGTACGATACTGGCGCGCTTTGTCGGTAATATTGACACAAATGCCGCGACGACAATGACATGACGACATGACTTTTAAGTATCAGTGTTATTCAATCTTTTTAAATACGCAACAATTTTACAGGTTCAAAATGTATGGCTACTCGATTATATTCCTTATACAGAAACAACTAAATTAGATTTTTTAATATACACCATATTTTACTCTAATAGTTCTGCATTTTGCCTTTGTTTTTTTGTCTACCTTTTGATGGCGACACCCTAATGCTTCGGGGATCGCGACCCACGGGTTGAAAAACGCTGCTATAAATGATTTACATCTCCCTTGTCAGCCACATTGTTATTTATTTTACTTAAGATTATAGAATCCTAAATCTTTAGATAATAATATAACAAATCTCACTAGTGATATAACATTTTAATATATATAAATCTCGTGTCACAATGTTTGTCCTCAATGGACTCCTAAACCACTTAACCGATTTTAATGTTTTTTCTTTTAAAATGTGTGCTTTTCTCCAACTTAAAAGATAGGATAGTTTATTTCTCAAATTTAGATTGCAGTTTTATTTATTACAAATTAATTGTTTTGACAGAACGAAGTCTGTCGAGTCCGCTAGTATATTATATAATCTTATTTATCTAAACTGTGAATTTACCGATGGGAACCTGTTAACCTGAAAACATCAAAATTTTCCATCATATAAATTATACGCACTGGGCGAAATTCGAACGCGCGCTCGAAGTGCCGTCAAATAAACATAATTACAAAGGAAAGTTTATATGTTACCATAATTCAACAATTTTATTACTCACACGTGTAAGGTAATTTATATAACTCATACAATTTCCATCCCCAAATCTCGCAGGTGAAGTGCTTCTGTGTGGGGCACGACTCGTCTCGCGCGGCGGTTGGCTGTGCAGACCAAAGGATCTACATATACAGCTTGCACAGCGCGCAGCTGCTGCGCACGTTGGCCGCAGCGCATGACCTCGCAGCGTTAGCCATAGCGGACAAGGATCACTTCCTTCTTGCTGCTGGTGAGATATTTCCTTTGATGTAGAGCAGTGATCTGAAAATAATGTTCCAAAATCAAATGTTCTCAATAATACTTAATTTGCTTACCCATTTAAAAAAATATGAATTGAGAACCTCCTACTTTTTAGTGATTATAGCCTATCGTTCTAGAATCTTATACATTACTATCGCTACGCTACTAAATTAATTATAATTTATCCAATAGGTGGCAACCGAGTTACAATATATTCATTTCACACTGAAGACAATTTGACAAATTTTAGACCAACGAAGCAAATGAGTCGACGACAGACAAAATCTACAACAAACATTACCCTGCTGCAGGTAAGGAGTATTTACTTTTTATATTAAAAGGCCTTACCTTCTTTTCCCTATCCCCAAGGAGCCACCGGAAAATCAAAAACCGCACGAAACGCAACAGCATAGCTGTCACTTCAAACTGTCACAGCCGAACTCATGCAACGCAACGTGGCACTATTCTTACAAAAGATAATCAGATTAAGAGTCGTGTACATACGGAAGCTGTATGTGTAAAAATATTTTAATGTAATATTTGACATGTGCGTCATAAATATATTTATAATACATATAAATAAGAGGAGGTAAAACGTAGACTATTTATTTCCTAAGTGATCCACCGACTACGCACAAGCCACAATATCATGGAATTTGAAAATCCATGCAGAAATACTATAGTATTAGCAGAAATAATAATAGTAGTTGGATATAATTTCACAACAAGAAGCTTCTCGAAATAGCTTAATTTTAGCTCAAACGTATTGCTGATGGAACTGAACATTAGTCGTGCAATGTCATCGTTGTATCATGATTGAGGTTAGCAAGAATGATTGGCAAATCCACAAGATGCATTTATCTAGCTCAAATGTATTGCTGATGGAACTGAACTGTATTATTACATTTTTTTCTACTTCTAGCAACTATTCTTTTGCTATAAGTATAAGATAATAGCATCATTCTCTATTCATCCACTGCAAAACTTAGACTTCGTTTAATGGACGCCAAAACTGCTGATCCTTTGTCATTCTCATCCAAAGTGGACCGACCACTGCACTAGCTAATATTGTATTACTGTGCAATTTTACAATTGTTGTTTCGAGGATCGAGTACTCTTCTTCGTATTCGAAAAAGGTAAACTCAAGAACCGCTGAAATTCAATGTATCACCCTAGCTTAGTAAAATACGAAATCTTTTATACTTACGTGCACGAATTGAGTACGGTTGCTAACGATTGCGGCCTTTGACGTAGAGCATATAATATTGTTGTTTAAAACAATAATTGTGACAACAACAGTATGATTATTACATGTCAATTACAACAATGTATTTGACGCTGACGTCCTCTGACAACGGAAATTAAAGAAAATTATATAACGTAACATTAAAGTGAAACGCGATCGTATACACGACAACGATGATTGACGTTTATTATAATACGTACCTTATTTACTTATAATAATACTAGCGGACTCAACAGACTTCATTCTGTCAAAACAATTAATTTGCAATAAATAAAATTGCAATCTCAAATTTGAGAAATAAACTATCCTATCTTTTAAGTTGGAGAAAAGCACACATTTTAAAAGAAAAAACATTAAAATCGGTTAAGTGGTTTAGGAGTCCATTGAGGACAAACATTGTGACACGAGATTTATATATATTAAAATGTTATATCACTAGTGAGATTTGTTATATTATTATCTAAAGATTTAGGATTCTATAATCTTAAGTAAAATAAATAACAATGTGGCTGACAAGGGAGATGTAAATCATTTATAGCAGCGTTTTTCAACCCGTGGGTCGCGATCCCCGAAGCATTAGGGTGTCGCCATCAAAAGGTAGACAAAAAAACAAAGGCAAAATGCAGAACTATTAGAGTAAAATATGGTGTATATTAAAAAATCTAATTTAGTTGTTTCTGTATAAGGAATATAATCGAGTAGCCATACATTTTGAACCTGTAAAATTGTTGCGTATTTAAAAAGATTGAATAACACTGATACTTAAAAGTCATGTCGTCATGTCATTGTCGTCGCGGCATTTGTGTCAATATTACCGACAAAGCGCGCCAGTATCGTACCACCATATCACATATTAATATATATTATACAAACATACTAATATGATTTTACCTTTTAATTATTATTAATCTAACGACAACTATTATCGATTTTTTTTTCCTTTATTTAGCAAATAAAAATTATATTAAAAAGAAATGATGTTATATTAGCAACAAATAACCACATAGAGCATAAACAACTACTTAAATTTAATACAGAATACGTAAAAAAAAATATAAAAAAAGAAAAAACATTTTAAAGCGCGTTTTCGTAGATGAAAAAACGTAAATAGTTTATACTTTATGGTGGCTAGCGGTATCCGACCGCTTATAAATAATTATTGTGCTTTTCAAGCAGCACGCAAATACCGCAAAACGTCCTAATGAGGTTTTTATGTATGTTGAATATTTTTCAGTCATATTTCACTTACCGTATTGTATGTATTAAGTATGACAGAGCACGAAAATGGCATACAGCAACACTTTTACCCCAATAATGATTTTACAGCCTATGGATAAATTGTTGTCTATGTACCTTTATTATTCTACGTTTGTTATTATAATACGGGTAAGCTTAGAGCTTCTTAAGTAGGTATAGAGCTTCATTTTAAGCGATTTCAAAAAGAAGGCATCGTTCATAGTCCGAGTCGTTTTTATTTATTTTTACTTTGTACCTTCTCATGAAACCTACTACTACTTTCCTACTACTTTCCTACTACGTATACTACTGTCTATTAAAACATGGACTACATTCCGAAATATAATATGTAAATATATTACTATCGCAACACAACAATTCTCGAAAAAACACGCCATTTTTAAATCAATACTTCAGATTGCCGACTCAAGATTCATGTATAAAAATTTCATAAAATCTTCATCTGGCTTCCATTTCCTAACAAACTATATTTTGGGGCCGGCTTCCACCTTCCATCGTCTCACCGGATGTAGCTGAATACCAGTAGTTTAAATTAAGCGACTGCTTATTTGACCTCCACAACCCAAAAACTGGGTGATACTGTACCCCGTGGTAAGACTGGCTGTCAGACTTCTCTCAGGCTTCTGACTACCCGTAACGACTGTCAAAGATCCACAAATGACAGCCGGGACCAACGGCTTAACGTGCTTTCCGTAGCACGGAGGAGTCTCGTCATGTAAAGATGGTCACCCATCCACGGACCAACCTCGGCAAGCTTTGCTTAACCTGGTGAATTGATCCGAGCGGCTATTACCGCTGAGCCACGAGCGAGCAAAATGTTATAAAATATTTCAAAAATTTTTTTATCATATCATCGTGAATCTTATATCCAAATATCATAATATCAAAGCGACGCCTGATTTCATTAACTTTATACAGCTTGTTACTTTTGCGCGGCATACAATTAGATTTCATGTAAATTTTGCAAAACATATCATACGGTATCCATACTTAGTGTTTCATAGAATGGAAGCAATCGGTAACCTTATACGATATAGATAATAATTATGTAGCTAGCTGAAATTGGAGAAAATCGTTATTACAATTTACGTATCTAAATTGATTATTGATTAACAGACGACCTCTATTTCTTAATTTAAAAGTATTATTTAAGGAAATTAAAATTTATAAATGCACCACGTGGGAAAAATAGTAATATCCTACAATCAATTATTATAATACCTATAGCAGTGATGTCCAATCGCTGCGCTCCCGGTTAGACAGCCATCCTGCCTAATTCTTTTGTCAAACAGTATTGCTGTGCGGAAAGAAGAACTGCCCCTCTAGACAAGTGGCAAACGCTCCGAAACTCGCCATAAGCCATAGAGTTATCGCAAAATCTTTGGCGAACGCTTATTCAGACACATACTTAAAGTATAATATGATTTTATTTGTAAAAACGTCTAAAAACGTATGTACTTCGTCTCCTATAGACAAGTGGCATAAACGCTAAGTGAATATAACAGAAAGAATACTTATTGTATGTGAATGACACTACATGGAAAAAATTCAAGAAATATAATAATAATATTCGTTTTAAACGAAGTACAAACGTTGTTAAACATCTTTACAAACAAAACATATACTTTGTGTCTGAATAAACGTTCTTCAAAAAGTTTGCAGCAAACCTATGGAGTTAGCGAGAAAACGCAACTGCATAGAATCGGAGAACCTGCCACTTGTCTAGAGGGGCAGGACAGTTTACTCACAGAGACTTTACCGCCTTACGTTAGAATGAGCAATGTCATGAGCAATTATTTGTTTATGGGTAATTTGAACCCTTATTTTCTGACTCTTCTGATTATCATCCAACAAAAAAATCCATACAGGCAGAACAAAACGAGCTCATCCCTATAAGCTGTTTGGAAGTATCACGGGATGGGCAGCTAGCAGCCAGCGGCTGTGCTCGCGGCCTGGTTCGCGTGTGGCAGCTCTCCACGCACCGTCTGCAGGCTACCCTCAGCGGCCACATGGGCCACATCACCTGCGTCACCTTCTCGCCCAACAACCTGCTCGTGCTCAGCGGCTCGGAGGACAGGACGATAGTCGTGTGGCAGCTCGCTGACAACTCCCCGTCTTTGACTTATAAGGTATTTAAGAGATCGTACTTTATAGCAACGTAGCAACACGTATATGTCTCACTGCTGGACACGAGTCTCCTCCTCGTAATCAAGTGAGGAGGGTATCGGGCCATAGTTTACTGAAGCGCTTACCCGACGCGAATTGGTGAACTTCACACACCTTCAAAGACCTTTAATCTCATCAGGTATGTATATCCTCAGTATATTTTCATGCACCGATGAGTGAGCAATGGTCTTTAGGGTGCACTTAGAAATTAAGAAAAACCATTTCTAAGCACCATAGGGGATGACTCCTCTCGCATCTCCATAGCAGTAGTATACGATAGTAATTGTCGTTATCGTCTTTTCGTGTTTCTCGCAGGGCCACCAGTCGGCGCTGCAGTCGCTCCTGATGATGTCAGACGGTCGGCGCGCCCTCAGCGGGGACCGCGCGCGGCATGTGCACGTGTGGCTGGTGGACTCGGGGATCGTGCTGCTGTCCGCCACCTGGCCCTCCGCCACCATCGACATCACGCTCAACATGAAGTACGCGGTAAGTTTAGTATTCATTATAAAAAAA
This sequence comes from Lycaena phlaeas, assembly GCA_905333005.2. NCBI lineage: Eukaryota > Metazoa > Arthropoda > Insecta > Lepidoptera > Lycaenidae > Lycaena > Lycaena phlaeas. The sequence goes on from HG995173.1 coordinate 13,576,994, forward strand.
AGATGTGTGTGCGATTCACACACGATAGAAGTGAAACGCACGTTAAATGCTCGAATACAAGCAAGTATTAAACTTTATTAAATAATAGTATTAAAAAAAATCTCTCTCGCTCTTTTGTATTTGTGTCTCTTGCCTGTCGGTTTTTCCGTTGCATCCGATTTGAAATCACAACGATTCTAAAGAAGTTTCACTTCAAAAAAGGTGTGTGTGCAATTCACACACGATAGAAGTGAAATGCTCAAAAGCAAGTATTAAACAATCTGCAACATGCATACACACCGACATTTGCTCTCTCGCTCTTTTGTATTTGTGTCTCTTACAAAAGGAAAAGGTCCAGATGGAATAACCAATCAGCATATATCATGAAGCCAATTTAAATTCCGCGCATAAAATCGCCGGATATAAATTAAAAAAAAACGGTTAAAGCATACTAGATTGCCACGCAAGCGAACTCGAACATTCTTCGAATGTCACGAGACAGCCGCGGCAACTAATGGCGTCTGTCCGAGTTACTAGAGACGAGAAACTTTCTCGAACAATAATGTAACTGTTAACCCAAAACAAACGACTATCTCAACTCCATTACCATGCCATCAAACATTAACACCATCATCATCCCAACCGATTCCCATCCACTGCTGATATAATATTACAATAAACTCCAAGACGGTGATTCCTAGCCGCATTCATCTAGGACTGTACAGATCTTTGTCCTGCCTAGTACTGATCTGAGTAAAAAAAATTATGTAGGTAATCAATTAAATAAACTCAACTGAAAATCCCCAATCGAATTCCAAACCATTATCTTGCGTATTTTAATATTATAATCGGGTCCGGAGTCAGACGAAAACTGAAAGCCATTACCCTAAGTAACTTGGATAATGTCAGGCAACATTATTATAACAGGGATAATATAAATGTTAAACTTATATTACAGTTTAAAAATTATAATAAGGCTTTCATTTTACATCTAGCTGTTGCTTGCGGTTTTATTTAAAACCTACTTTTATAGCCGTACAGCAACAATATTGTCAACTTCTATTCAAACTCGCAAAATATAATACGAAACTTTTGTTAAAATCTGTGGAGTGGATTTTGTATAAACTTTATTAACATTATTGTTAAGTAGTTTCTGGTGTTATTTGAATTTATAAAAGTTTGTAAACTCTGTCTGAGGCCATAAGGCGATTAGGTTCAAAATCAATTTGCAAATTTTAAATGGACCACAAGCTTTTAGAAGTTACAGAACTTCGTTAGAAAAAGAGTATGTGCGAATCAGACTTGCGAACCGTCAACCAAGGATTCTGTATAAACGAGATTAATAATGACAACATCAGTGGTAAGTATATCAATTATATTCATATCATATTTTACCTGTGACTAAAGTAATTTAATTTTATTAAAAAATTCCGAATTTAAAAATGTTATATAAACTATATAGGTACTTCTCCATTCAAAAGCCTTATCGGTGAGGAAATTGAAAATTCCTTTAATTCCTGACACGATACTACGTGTATGTTCTCTTTGATCCGCTATATGACCTACCTACCCCTTTTTTTCTTTTATGCCAGAAAATGCACTCACGCATCCCGCAGGGGAGTGGGTCTCCCCAGGCAGGTATGTGGGACTCACCGCGCCCGAAAGCTGGTAAATGGACGCAACTCTACCCACTAAAACCCGGCGAGTGCCACCAATGCCGCCTTTGTTGAGGCACCCCGGATCTACCATCACAGGGCACCTCGACGACCAGTCAGTCCCCTCAGGGGGCCAACGCCACCTCCACGGACGGGTTGCCCCGCACCACAGAACAACCCCTCCCACCGTCGGGACAGTACAATGAGGCGAGGTTCCCATCCTCGCCCCTTGCCCCCTGCTCTTTTGCCTCCTCTTCTTATAAGAGGGACCCCTTATAAGAGGGGTAAAAAGAGCCCCCTTGGCTCAATTAGCTTCGCCCAAGGGGTTGGGCTCACCCTAGGCTACTGAGCCCCACCGCCACGACAAGGCTTGGACCATAGTGAGGACCTACCTACCCCAACCTTCTTCCTCTTATTAAGACTTATGTACATTATGGGATGAATATATTATATAATTATAAAAATTTAATATGATAAAAATTTCGTGTCATTTAGGTCACCAAAGACAAATTGAGGTGCTACTTCTTTTAGATGTATGTAAGATGGCCTAGTCTTTTAGATGACTAGGCCACTTCTTTTAGATGACGTGCTTTAATGCTTTTGCAAAATCAAGCTTTACTTTGGGTAAGGCTCCTGGACCTATGTTCTACTATGAAGACTTGGAAGATGTTCGATCCCACTAAATCACCTGCGAGCGCCTTCAGCAGCTTTTTTACGGTCCCGGAAGTATTCCCAACTCTGAAAAATGTATCGCCATATAGATCACATCAAAAACCCCTAAACACATTTACTTCGAAACTCCTCTAAAAAAATAATATTATTCAATTAGATTGAGTAATACTAGATAGAGCCTATATTTTCAATGAAATAAATAAATATTAGTAGTTAAAAAATCCCTAAAATTACCCCTAGCAATAAGTCATCCCTATAAAAGTCCTATATTACTTTTTTCTCCTAAATCTGAGGAGAAAATTACTAAGTTAGGAACCATAGGTCCCAGATCTGCAAGCTGTCTAGGCAACGAGTACAACCATAGTATCCAATAAGGAATAAGAATTCCAAAGATGCCAAATAACTTCTCTTGAATATAATGAAATATGTGAAAAATATGTTCCTTTCAATAACATTTTACTTCCGTTTGAGAAAGGGATTCGGGTTATGTAAGATACAGGAATTTTCATGTAGAAAATTCAATTGAATGTGTATTGACGATGGCGCTATTTACAAGGCAGTGTAGTGTAGATGTTTATTTGTGTGTAAAGGAATTTTATGGATATTGAAATGTCACATCGTGAACTGGAAAAGAATTACCTTAAATATAGTGTATTATCAATGTAGTAGTACGTTCAATAAATTTGTACGTTCAGTTTTTGACCATTGTCGATTTAATTGGGCAAATAACTAGATTTTTATGATTCTATTTATTTTAGTTGAATAACAAATGAATGTTGATTTTTATGTACATTTTGTTTACAGTAGGCTTTGCATCATATCGACGAGTTTTGGAAATCACTTCCCTCAATTTAGGGATATGGATTATGGATTTAGGATAAAAAAAAATCGGTTGTCTGTAAAGTCGTTTTACTGACGATAGTTGAACGTGACAACGTCAAACATACTGATTGTGTCTCTTTGACGCTCGTTCCGCGCTCTCGCTTGCACTTCAAGCCTTAAATAATTTAATTACATGTTGTATTTATAAAATATTATGTACTCATTTTATTGACAAAAGAGCAACCCCTAAGTTTTTTTCTCGTTTTTCTTAGGGGATCCTGCAATTCAAACGAGTTTTTTTTTAATTACTATTACTACTTATTGACTACTTATGTTTATTTCAAGTGTTGTACCTACGTAATAAAGATATTTTTGATTTGATTTGAAATGGAACGCCGCAGAGCGAGGTAACGCCGTATGAGTGATGTTTTTTCGTGCGTGCAACCGGCTCCAACGAATTATAAGACGTTGTCACGTCAAAAATACGATAAAATTTAAGGAATATTAATATTTCATCGGATTCGTTTTTATGTGAGGATTGTATTAACAAATTAGCTATAATTTTTCTTCCAAGCCTCAGCACAGCTTCATGCTATATGCTTTAGGCACTCTGAATTTTACTACCATAGGTAGGTACCATAGGACTACCATAGGCCATAGATATTGATTTCAAATGCGAACCAGGTACTGTCCGACGGGGACAACTCGGTCCGCATCTGGGCGCTGGCGGAGGGCGACACGGGTGAGGACCGGCGCTCCGTGTCGCACGCCGAGCGCGTCACGTGCTTCGCCCTCACCGCGGACTCGCAGCACGTCGTCACCGGCTCCATGGACATGTCGCTCAAGGTGTGGCAGCTTAACGGCGGGAAACTGTCGCAGGTATGAATACACTACTGCTAAACACATGCTGTTTTAGTACACACATACATTACATTCATACAAATACTGTTATACATATGCTACGTAGACATGTCGCCCAAGGTGTGGAAGTTTGGCGGGAAACTGTCGCAGATATGAATACACTACTGCAAAACACACACACGTACTGCTAGACATTCATACACATACTGTTATACATAATATGCTACGTAGACATATCGCCCAAGGTGTGGAAGTTTGGCGGGAAACTGTCGCAGGTATGCATACACTACTGCTAAACACACATATGCTGTTTTAGTACAAAAATACTGCTATATATTCATAAACATACTTAGGGTTGCCAGGCGTCCGGATAAAGCCGGACATAGGCTTTTTGATTGCGTGTCCGGCAAAAAAAAAAGCGCTGTCAGGCTTTTGTTAGACTTTTATGTTTTGCAAATGAGCGCAAATCAGTCTTAGGCTAAGACTGTCTTGGGCCTTGGCATTCGATTTCATCTATTAGTTCACTATAATTTAACAAAATGTATGCCACTCCCACTGCTGGACATGGATCTGGATATCTGGCGGGTTCACCGTGGCGCTGCTATATGGGGACTCCCTACTTGTTTCTCCTATGAAACAGCTTTGCTGTTTTCTGGAGATAAGGGCAAGACAGACTGTGTAATTGGCACCGATACTTCACATTTTGTCTCTGGAGCAATCCACCACTCACTCAAGGCTAGTTCCAGACAAACTATAATGTTCTTGGGCGACGACGACCACTTAGTACTTAACATCAGGTGATATGTCCATTTCCCTATCCAACTAACATAAAAAAAAAATTGTAGGTGTTAGTCGGTCACACGGACATAGTAACGTGCGTGGCCGTATCGATAACGAACAAGACCCAAATAGTCTCCGGGTCGTGGGACTGCAACCTCATCGTGTGGGACATCAACACCGGCTCCGACCTGCACCTGCTGTCGGGACACCTGGGGAAGGTCACGTGTGTCAAGGTCACGGGGGACGGATCCATCGCGGTTTCAGGTAATTTTATAACACCGATTCTTGTTATCTTATGATATTAATAATTTAGGTTGGTTGGGCTTAACTTCTGATTATGGTCTAGGCTTATTTTATTATTAGTTTGTAAAAAAAGATTAATATAAATGTGATCAATATGTATGTCTGTCTATAATTCTGAAACGGGTAAACCTATATAGATGCAGTTTTTTAATCGAAATAACGTTTTTGTTGGTGGTTCTTAGATGTGTTGTATCAAAGTTTTTATTACGTTAGGTTTTTTTTTTAACTTATAGATATGATTGGAGCAAATAGTCTAGATATTATTATAATTTATCGATATATACGAATAGTAATAATATAAAAAATATATTATTTTGATAGTCTCATATTCTAATGACACTGATAATGGTATTGATCCGATTTAAATATATTTACCTTAGTAATTTGCTACTTTTCAAAAGGTTAACAGCAAGAAGTAATTAAGTCGATTTATAAATTATTGCGAAAAATGAACTCAAAATAATTGGATTAATTCTAATATATTATTTTAAGAATAAAAAATAACAAAGTTGCCCTAAAATTATTTTATGTAAATGATTTTACTTCGATGCATTTTTGAAATCTTCCAATAAAACTCTCGGGTGTTTTATAAAAAAGGCACATCCCTTAAATTATTTCCATTTCAGGCGCCGAAGACAAAACATTGATAATTTGGGAGACAAAGCGTGGGCTGGCGCTGACGTCATTGGCGCTGCACGTTCCACTGCTGGGCTTCCAGATCACCAGCGACTGCTCCCGGATCGTCGTGCATCTACTGGATAGAGGTAATTTGTATTATGTCGAGAAAAATATCGATCTCCGCGCAATAAAATCATGCTCGTAAATATAGGTACCATTTTAAATTATAGTATTGATGTGATTTAAATTAGAGATTTGATATTCTTTTGCAATGTTATTTAAGAATTAATTACTCTTTGTGATGTAACTATATTTGATAGATGTAGTTATTTTTTTACAAGCTTTGGTTTAGTTTCACCTATCCCAATGAATGTTATCAAATCTTGCAAATTGTATTTGATCCACTTTGTATAATCTTGACGAGTAGTTCAACTTCCAGCTGTGGTAGCCAGGGTCTAATGATGTAACGCAAGTGTAGGCAACCCCATTGAGTTTCAGCTCGTTGGATTCGTCATTTAATTTTAGGTAGTTACCAGGATCTGATCTGATGATGGATCTGGAAGGTCATAGGAGCAATAAAGAATCGACGCAACGGTGACTATCGACGCCCATAAACATCCAAACAACCAGAAGTTATGCGGATGCGTTGTCCTCCTTTTTCCTATGCCTTCAATAGACCACCGGAAACTCACAAACCGCACGAAGCGCGACAGCTCAGCTGCCACTTTACGCCGGAATCCTGTAAGCGAGAGCTACCACCCCGGTCAGACAGGCCCGATTCGGCTGTAAAGCATTAATTCTTTTTATTAAAAAGAACATGTAAGCTTGTTTTTAAAAGGTTTTATTTTATCTTGCAATCGCAAAAAAGAGCATTAAATGAAACTTTAAAATAAACTTAACACTACCCCAACTAAAAATACAATGAAAACTCTTCTGTACAAATGATATCACTTAGACGCTTTTGTGGAAACCTTCCATTAAAACGGTCGATGCAAGCAAAGCGCTGCTTAATTCAATGCAACTGGGCGAGGCGTTTTCAATAGCTTTTTTTAAGGTGATTGGAAATTCTAATTTTTCGTTTGTCTCTGGAGTGACTTTTTCATTAAATCAGCCAAGTGAGATTCGAAATCTGGAGCCAATGATAAAAATGCGTTTCCATTAATAACAAATTATTATTGGAGGAATGAAGCGGGTCGTAAATAAGCTAAATATGATTGGCCAATTCACGGTCAACTTTTCTCCAACTCCACGTCACTGAAAACACACCCTAATGATTAGATAGAGCTATAAGCCACATTTCAATGTACCATATCATATAATATACTAGCAGTGCGGCGCCCCGCTGTTTCACCCGCGTATCTCCCATTCCCGTGGGAGTACGGTGATGAATTATACCCTATGTGTTATTCTGATGTGTATGCTTTATTGTTGTAAAGTTTCATTATATAAGCCATTCAGTAGTTTTGACGTGAAAGAGTAACAGACATCCATACTTACAAACTTTCGCGAACACTTTTTAAACCCATTTAAACTTATGTTCATAGGATAATTTTGACCACTTATATCCCATTCAATTGCACCAGGTTGTCTGCCGATCATCTGTCTGCACAACACGCCAGCCACCTACGTGAAGATACCCACTTACGCCGCGCCCACCAAGGACGCCGATGGTTAGTACCACTTGCATTTCAGTAAATGAGTAGGTACATTATTTACAGCATGCCTATATACTATTATGTAAAGGTAGGGCATGTCACTTTGTATTTATTGTGAAAATATCATAGGTTTAGACGTTGTCATGACAAAAAAAAAATGATATATTACTTTGGTGTAGAATTACGTCCGTTGGCGCCCAAGCGACCGATGCGGCGACTGCTCAAGAAGGAAGTGTCGCTGGACACTTACACGTGGCAGAAGAAATACGGCCACCTCACCTCTGCGGCCATGATGGCACAGGTGGATGAGCGACTGAAGCGAAGGTAATGCTTAGTGATGTGGAAAATGAGTTAATCAAGAACGCTTTTGATATTGCCATATTATATATCATTTGTGTCTATATCGAACACAGTGGATCAACATACTCCATCGAATAACGCAAACGACCAGTAGGGCTATTCTGTAAGGTGGTTTTCGAATCTCTGAACTTTAAAACTCGACTCTCTATCTATATCAATAAAATTTGCTTTCGAGGTGAGCGTAAAGTGAGCTCTATCACTCAGGTGAAGCTCGATATCGAAATGGTTTTTACAGAATAGCCCTACGGTTCAGTTTTATATTAATTAATCCATTGTTTCAACTCAAATCGATTATTGTTTACTTATGCTTACGCATTTTACTGAAACAACTTTTAGGCCCCGTTCGCACGAGTGCTTTATAAGCGTTGCGCTAAAACTTGACATTATGGCGAATAGCGAGCTCCGTATGCTTTATTCGATTTCGCGTCAAACGCTCAACGTCGAAAATCCAACAGTGCTCGATAAAAAACCGCCGCACTTTAAAAACGCTTTCGTGGGAAGAAATACATGGGTATCCATTTGTCTCATACAAGCGCTTTTTTAAGCTCGGGTAAAAAGCGCTCGAGTGTACTGGGCCTTATGGATTTTATCCCGGTTTATTATCATTCTTACATGCCCAAGTATTCGCATATTTTACAGGAACCATGGTCACAGACGAATAATCGTCACGGTACTTTAGGTATTAATTGTTTTCGAGTAGAAAAATCATGGAGTTACCAGTCCTAATATCCAAAAAGCCAAAATAATGTTATATTATCCAAAATGTTTGTTATATAATATGAAGGTTCCACTTAACAAATATGTAAAATGTTTAAGCGAAAACGAATCAAAATAAAAAATACGAAACTATATAACATCCAATTCACTAAAGTTATATAAAAAAGGTGAATTCGTACCAAACATATAAAATTTTTGTACAATTAATTTTTCAAGCCTTAAAAAACGTGGTATCAATTTTTTTTCTAAATTCTGTAAAAACATTATAAAAATGAAATTGTCAATAATGATATTAATTATTGAACATTCACTTGAATTTTCTTTTGTATGTAAAATTTATTTCATCGACGAAACAAATTTAGCATCTTTACTTTCTCTGTATATAATCACAATTAATATATTAATTACATTTGGCAATGGGGTCGAGCGATTCATTCCCGGGTGTATTGTCTTTAATGAGCTCACTTTCCAGGTTCTCGGTGTCCGCCTCAATGGAGGAGATATCCAAGATTCAAGAGGCGAAGAACAAAGACCTGGGCTCTCAGGTGAGTGTCTTCTATTTAAATATTTACCTTATTACAAAAGATGTTTCTTGTTATCTTCTGTAATGTAATTATAATTTCTTCGTTATTATTTTAAAAGTGTTTAGTATGATTTGTAATCTTATTAACATGAATACAAAAAAGTTAAAACGTTATTTACGTTACCTTGATATTCAGTTACATATTATGTACAATAAGTAATACTTTTTGTAAACTATAGCTTTTTTTCATTTATTTTTTAATCTTTTTTATTTTTCAAATTTCATTAAACCCTTGAAAGGATTCATGAAATTTTAACGTAATAAAATATAATACATAGAAATAAAGATTCCGCTCACATTAAAAGCTGGCTGCAATATAAAATAGTTTTAGTAAATAAAATACCATTTCTCCTTGCGATTTGTGGTTTACAAGTAATATATTATTTTTGAATATAATATTATTTTTTTAACCCGCGACCTACTTAAAATAGCCAGACCAAATATCAAAAAAAATGGTTGTCTCTAAAGTCGATTTAGGGACGGTAGTTTGACGTGACATCGTCAAACTACCGTCCCTAAATCGACTTTAACCGAACCGAACTGAGCCGATCGCTCGAGCCGATCATGTCTCTCTCTCTTTCGTGCCACGCTCTCGTTAGCGGAACGCTACATGACGTTATCTTTTTCGTTCATGCTGCCCGTAATATCGAAATATTAGACGTTATCCAAAAAATAAGTATGTGTTGCATTAGGTAAGCCTGGGGCCTGAGCAGGCGGCGATAGCGCAGTCGCAGCACTTCGACCAACTCGAGGCGCTGTGGAACAAGATATCTCCACCGAGGCGACGATCTAATAAGGTAACTTCTGTTTTATCTACTTTTTAAATTTCATCAACTGGCAGACGTGACATAATATGATGGCGAATAGACGACGATTTTGAAAAACTACTCCACGTTGTTATTACGTATCTACTTTATCCAAAATAAATCTTATAAGGAAAAAATGATCTTTTAAAACTGATTTTAAATGCTCCAAAACGCTAGGATAGTAATGGCGTCTATCTATGACGTCACGCTTTCGTTAAAATGAAAGTTCGCATGTTAAATGTTAAAACTTAGAAAAGCGTGACGTCACGAATTTCTGATTGGTGTTTGACCCAATATCCGCCATATTGTCATTTTTTATAGTTTTATTTTTATTGAAATAAAAAGAATCACACATTACATGTAATTTTAAAATAAGTGATTTATTTAGAGTGTCTCAGACCTATAAAATTATTTTAATTATAATTTCAGTGAGTCTTAGGTACTGTCATCATGCCTATTACCATGAACTAGTTTATCCAGACCTAGGCCAGGCAACTCATTTATGTATTGTCTATGATATGAGATGTAGAGTCTCGGTGTCAGTAATTACAAAGCATTTTCACGGGAGAAACGAACAAGCTAGTGGTACCCATGCAGCAGAGTGTGGCACAACGCATATCTCTCAACTGAACCTAATATCACGCTTATGTTGTTGTTAGTTAGTTGGCTAATAAGGTAAATGTTTATTCTGGACGGCAATGGCCTCTTTCTGCGAGACAGTAATGTCCCAGAAGGAGGCCGACGAACGGGTGAGAGAGGAGGCCGCTGATGTAGCCTCCCCCCGTAGACGACGAACGGGGGTGCGTCGGAGACGCTACTTAATGCACTTCCAGTAACACCCCTGTGCTCGTGTCGGGCTCGGGATGGGAACCCGGGCCCAGCTTATTAATCCCCCTATTGTGGAGAATCTGGTCTTGCCGGGACCAGTCTGTCGCTGAGGGTTTCCCGTCGTCTGCAGATCCGGGTCCCTCAGATATAGCGGCTGAAGGCTCACGCAGCGGTTTTAGTGGGGTAGTGCACCCAATGCGAGTCCGCCAGCGCGCGTACCCAGGCCCTGGTAAGGTCCGAAAAGGATTTCCGCTGCGCCATAAAAAAAAAAGATGTTTATTATAATGAAACGGATTTTATCGCGATTTATTTAGTTCAGTCCACCCGTGACCAGTGCGAGAAAAATATTATAGACTAATAATTATTATTAAATTTTGCACAAAGAGGGAGAAGCCACGGAATCTGTCATTAAAGGACTTCCTTTAACGACAGGTTTCGTGGCTTCTCCCCAAAAGTGGTACTTCAATTAACAACAAGGAATTACATCAAATTCATTGTTACAGTCGCTCTCGAAGCAGAGTTCTTTGATCGAGAGAGTGGACTCTTCAGACGACGATCATACTCCAGTTGAAGAACAAGGTATTTTAAATATATTAAACTCATACTTTAATTTCCCTTTACATTTTTATCTATATTAACAATATGCCTAGTCAAATTTGATTAGTTAATTTAAAAAAATTAGCATTCTGTGCATTAAATGTAGTAAGCGCTAAACATTCTCTATTTCTCATTCAAATGCATCAGGTCGATATGAAAACACATTGACTGCCACACACGTTCATTTTGTTCGGTATAAATTCAATAAAGCGAACGCGAAAACGAATTCGAAAACCGAATACGGATCCCGAACGCATGTGGCCGATCAAAAGCTCATAATATCGGCGGAAAACCGTTCTGTCTATAAATAAAAAAAGTAAAGTAGCAACAGTTCACCGAGTTACTTGCCCAATGTAATTGGTGAACTTCACATACCTTTCATCATCATCGTCATCATCAGCCTTTATCCGTCCACTGCTGAACATAGGCCTCCCTCAATGAACGCCAAGACGACCGATCCCTTGCTACTCGCATCCAACGCGGACCTTCCACTGCACGGAGATCGTCTTCCCATCTGGTTAATGGCCGACCAACACTTCGTCTACCTAAACGCCTTTAAAGATTTTTAATTACATCAGGCTGGTGCGTAGTGAGATTAAAAATCTGACAGAGACAGTGAGAAAGCTGCATGGTTTCCTCGCGATGTTTCCCTTTACCGATGGTCTAGTTTTCAGGGTGTACTTAGAAAGAAAGACCCATTTCAAGGCATCACAAAGGTGGATGGCGGGGTCAGGATCGAACCTGGGACCCTCTTGCTCAAGGGGCCGAGCCCATACCCACTGGACCATCGTCGCTCAGTATATAATGTGTTTAGCGCTAAATCTATTTCTTGATTTCCGTCCCATACTAAAATACGTTTTTATACGTGTAAAAAAACGTACGGAGCTCGTGGCGCAGTGGTGACAGCCGCGTGGATCGATCCATCAGGTTAAGCAACGCTTGCCGAGGTTGGTCCGTGGATGGGTGACCATCTTTACATACCGAGACTCCTCCGTGCCTCGAAAAGCACGTTAAGCCGTTGGTCCTGGCTGTCATTCGTGGATCTTTGACAGTCGTTACGGGTCGTCAGAAGCCCGAGAATCTGACAACCAGTCTTACCACCGGGTACCGTATCACCCAGTTACTGGGTTGTGGAGGTCCGACAGCAGTCGTTTCATGTAAAATACTGGTATTCAGCTGAATCCGGTTAGACTGGAAGCCGACCCCAATATATAGTTGGGAAAAGGCTAGGCAGATGATGACTAAAATACGTTTTTATCCCACAGAGCACATGGTCGAGTAAGGAATGAAAATTAGAAAACATATTATTATATCACTTATCTGTTGAAGTATCGTTGTCTTTATTTGTTATTGAAAGGGTAGAGCTGGTCTCAATTTATTTATTAGACTTTATTTTTCTATTAATTTTAAGTATCGTTTAATGTTTTACGAATCAATATTAATATGTTTATTTATCAGCGAAGATATTGTAAGCGAGTATAGGTTTAGAATATAGCGTACCTAAGTTAGTCTAGACCTCCAGCCTCTATGCAATGTGATCTTGTAGAGCTAGTAAAGTACTTTCGGACCGGTTTCTTTGATAGCTTAATACTTGACCTTTAGAAACAAGAGGCCTGACCCAAGACATTGAATAAGGCACTCGAATAAAGTATGACTGTTACGTCTCATGTATATTTTCATACAGAGGTTAATTTCTAGCCATCAGCTTATTTACGTCTTTCGTACAAAATGAAATAAGGTTGATGAAGAAGTTTTATTGAGTACACGGAATATAACTGTGACGTCATAGACCTACTTGTCACAGTGATAGCATCTCATCAAAGATCCACATCACACAACGTTACATAGTAATAATACTTACAAAGAAACTGGTCTTCACTCTTTAGCTTAATATAGTACAATAAATATGAAATATATAAATAGATTTTACTATCATATTAAATTTGGTTTTTAAATTATTTACACCTGTTAATATTATTTCTTTACAATGGTTGTGTAATTTAATTTAATATTAATTTTAAAAATTGTTGTTTTTACATATAAAATAAATGTCTCAGTCGAATATGCGAAATGGATCAAACGATTCGAGATACAGGAAAATAGTGTCGCACAGAGAAGTGCCCAATGCATTATTATTATTATTATATTAACACAATTAAACACATTTTATTATTGTTGTTATTTAATATACATTAATTTAATGTTAATAAATTTTGGTTGTTCTAAACTTAGTATCGATAATATAGTTCTTTATAGATTACAGTTTTAAAATAGGAATGCTTAAGTTAGGTAATAAGCTTATAATATTTTCCCCGAACGATGTATCGAACTAGAGTTTCCAAACTGTGATCCCTTATAAAGACTTCTATGTAAGTACATAAAGTTACCCTATGTAAGCGTATTTGTAAACGATCTAGTGAACACCTAGTCTATAGTACTTACCTTTTACATACCTTTAGGTAATTTATTTTAAATATCCTTTTACAATTAATATTATATGTAATTTTAATATTAATCCTCCGAAAACTACATAATGTACTCAAAAAATAATAGTCATTTGCATTTTGCAATAGATCTATAAATAAATTTATGATTCATGAAATTGCCACCTCTTGTATTATATTGTCTATAGCCAATCGTCTATAGTCTATGCATTACGTTAAACAGAGGTGTGCAAATATCACAATATTATTAATTTTCTTTTTTTTTAATTCATATTATGGTGTTAATGCAATTTTCACTCGGCACTCCCGAATGGGAATTACAATTCGGATATTATGTTACAGCATTCTTATTGATTAAGATTTTACCGTGATAAAAGCCGTAAATTTTATTTATAATTATTATATTAATGAAAATATATTTGTAAAATATTTTTATTTATAATTGCTTGTCGCACTGTATGTCACAACGATTTTATTATAACTCAATTACAAATAACAAATTTAAAAGACATTCAAGGAATGCAAATTATGAGTTTATTTCAATAGCAAAGTTCTTAAATGTTATAGTTTTAGGCATTGTAATAAGTTGTTATATTTAAGTACCTTTACATAATATTCTATATCATATGCAAATACTAAATACTATTTTACTTTGTCACTCAATAACTTTTACAAAAGTTATAGAAACTTAAAAATAATTTAGTCGATATGACAAATCATGCCTGAATGTACTGAGATAGCCTTTGTATGTATGTACACATTTTTCACGTCACATTCGACAGTTTCCTAAAATAGTATAAATTTAGTGTTTGTTGATTATTTAGTGACATACACGAAGAATGCGTAGAAACGTCTAAAACTTGACTCGGTATTAGGTGTTAATTGTAAGTTAGGAAATGCAATAATACTTTGTAAGTAGATGCACCCATTTTTAGATATCCTTTAACTTATTGCGAGTGTAGAACAGACAACCGCTTTTTATAGGCAACCAATATAACATACGGCACCCTGCGGTTTTCCCGCGTACTACCTAATCCCGCTGGACTACAAGGATAAGATACGTCTGTGTTATTCTGTTGCGTAAGCTTTTGTTTTGTAAAGTTTAATTAAAATCCATTCGGAAGTTTTTGAGTGAAAGGGTAACAAACATCCATATGTACAAACACGTTTATAGTATCAGTAAGATTTTAAATGGTGAAAACTGTATTCGTAACACGTCTGCACCGTTAAAACATACACATTATACACAAAAAAACCAAAACTTACAAAAATAATTTTACTTTTAAAGTGTAGTATTTAGTGTATTATACTTTTGAAAAAACAGCGTTTTTTTTGCTAATCGTTGAAAAATAAATAACTTACCATTCAGTGTTACTCAACTAGGCCCATAAAAATCTGTTGTCTGTGCTTTTGCCCTGCACGCAATCTCAAACGATGTTTTAAGATTGCACCTCTTCGTTGCAACCGTATGCAAACCTCACTAATTTAAAACAAGTGCACAAATTATTGTTCTTATAACTATATACAGCGTGTTATATTTCTATTCAGTTTTAGAATGATATATTAACATGTTAGACAAAGTTTTAAATATAATCATTATTATTAATATGAGATATTCAAATTAAATTCTCGTTTGATTATTTACTTTCTTCGAATCGGAATAAAATAAAAGTTCTTCCGCTTACGTCCGGTTTCTGAAATTTTTTGAAAGGTTGATCAACACAAAAATTAACTAATCAACTGTCAAACCTGTTTTTAAGTGTCAAATGAGTCGCTAGAAGCAATAAGTATGGTTAAATTAATTAATTAGATCAGCCTGTCAGTTAACATAACAACTGGTATGAAAAGCTGTCAAAACTCAAATTTGTCTCTAGAATCGTATGTTAACCGCCATGTTGCTTGACATACACTTGGACCAACGTTTCAGAAACCGGGCGTTACACTATATTTCGTGCTGAAGTATGAACGCTTTTGTAATAAACTATGTACATTTCATTTTTTTAATATTATATATTTTTAAATACGTCTTAAAATAGGTAATTACTTACCGGACGTAATTTTTATTATAAAATAGTCTGTGATATCGTTTTATTAACAAGCATTTATTAGCTTCAGATGTTGTGTATGATTAAAGAACCACTTTAAGAGAATTAAATTGTAACTTTGCACGCCTTTAAGACAAGGCATTTGATTATTTGGCAGTGTACCTTTTGATATTGTGAACAAATTAAGTTAACTAAGTGAATGAAATCTATGTTATATTTCGTTATATTTTAACACAATTAGTAAAAATTTCCCTATTAGATATTCATTCCTCGATGGAATAGCGGATAAATAATAAAGTAATTTTTTTATTGCTAATTATTATTTATTTTATAATTTCGCTGCTTAGGCCACTTTCGTCTCTTTTGTATGAGAATAAATTAAGCTATTTCAATCGAAACTACGAGTATGTGAAATTATTTTCGGGTTTTAAGGAACGATAACAATGTAAAAAGCGTTTAAATTTTAGTTTTTTAATATTGTTTTTTATTCAATACAAGCAACTAAATAAATAAATGAACTAACAACTCTAAGCCACGAAGTATAGATAAGAAAACAAACTTATTAAAACAATAGACAATATCTTAGAATGCCAAATAGCGATATAAAAGTAAAACAATTGTCTATTATGCCAACTTTTCCTCTCTCAGCTCCTGTACTCAGCTCAATAAAGCGACTGCACACTCTCACCGAGACAGTCCGTGGCAGGACGAGCGCGAGAGTGTAGACTGGAGACGGTAGCGCTCATCCACCTCAGGCCTGTAATTTATATGGCAGACCTAGAGACCTCGAACGAGAGTGTGTAACCGCCATTAAGCCAGCTGTCAGTAAAATTATATGATGTTTATTATCTGTTACTGTAACACAAATTCTCTTGAGTGATAACCATTTTAACTCAACCCTTTGGCTTCTAAAGAGAATATTATATGAAAGTTATGAATCATTATTGATATTTGTTTAGTTAAGCTTTGACTAAAACCTTGTTTAATTTATATGTTTATGTACCAAAGCAGTTTAGAAGCAAAATGTTTATTCATTGCTATGACATATTCTAATATAATAACATGTTAGTATTTATTACTTTCCAAATTATACTTTTTGATGTGTACAATGATATTTTAAACTTCTTGTTTTATATAACATTATCATTGGATGTGTAACATCTTTTAGCACGCCCAAGTTGTAAAATTGACTCGATAGCCGTGATGAGAGACGGTATGACGCTGTCATATTTTATTCTGTTTATGTATAGATATCTGTTAATTACGATTTTTATATATTGACACTTTTTGTACATTGATTTTACTTATAAAAAATATGCCTTTGAGTTCTACCGCAAAGTAAAAAATGCAAAATTGTACATCCCACTATATCAACATAATAAAATAAAAATTGTTGCAAGATATTAATATTTTAGTAACGCCAATACGTTAACGTACATTGTACAAATGAAATACCATTAATGCACTAAAATTCACTTAAAACAATAAATTGAAATCCATTTTAAAAGATGATTTGCAAAAATAAAACAATATTTTATTGATGGCAATGAATTAATGGATGGTAATAATTTTATCTATTTCCTTTAATGAACCAATTTTATGAAACTAATTTTACCTAAAAAGACGTGATTATTTTTGTTAAACTAAATGCTTGTGCTTCATAATATGATCCGGTAAAAATGTTCTATTTAAAAATCTAGACTTTTCTACGTCAATACGTGACTTGTTTTATTTATAGCTATATATTTATTTTATTCTAAAATTTGTGCACACAGAATCATATGTCGAAAAGTTAACATAAAAAACCATATCATGTATAGCTTAACCAGAAATATATGAAATCTGCAGTGGTGTCGCCACTGTATTATTTTGGTAATTACATAATATTACAGTCCATACATAAATTAGTTCCGAAAATATCCGCAATATGGCGTGGGCTAATATATTTCTTGGTCAGGTTATAATCACTATTTTATTTGTATTTTACTTTTGGTCCTTAAGCAAAAGTGGAAGTAATTTTTAATGAATTTTCTAAACTTGTGTATTTTCACTATCCTATTTTCCAGTGATATTCATATTGTATGGTGATCGTTAAGCGCTGTCTTGTTGACTATTTGTATAGAGTTTTATATATTTGTCATTTCATACTCCTCACTCGCGTGAGTTTTATTTCGGACCTGTCGTGATGTTACTACTGAAATATATTCTCTGTGTTTCTTATTTGTGTTTTTATTTACTTCACCCACGAAGTATAGATATAAGGAGTTCAAACGTAATGATGATTGAGTGGTTGCAATTTAGAGGACAGATTTTTTGCCGGTAGAGCGCGCCTTTTTAAGACGTACTTGTTTAAATCTTTACGCGGGAAGTATTGCGGCGCTGTTTGGTCCGCTACAATAACATTGGTACGTACTCGATTCCAGCACAGCCAGTGGCAGAAACGAGAACTAAGATCTGGGATGAATACGATGGAAAAGCCTAAATCGTTCAGACTCCTTACATCTATACTTCATGACTACATCATTCCCAAAGACTGTTTAAAACATATTAATTGCTATGCATTTGACTTATATTTCGTAGAGCACAATTTTTCGATATTATCTACGAAAGCCTACGTATGACTTGTTCACGAGACTTGAAACTCTGTTACTGTTGTTGCTCAAAATTTCAGGAACACTTTAATAGCGGGCAGCGGGGCGGCGGCGGTAACGTAAGCCCGCGAAATGAATTTTTGAGAACCGGTCCATATTTTAATTTTTACGCAAAGATTCTGCCGCTCCCGCGCCGCTACCACCGCACCTCCGCTGCCCACTAGATTCGAGGCAGAGGCCTTAGAGAAGATGTAACGGAATATGAGTTCAGGATTAGTTGTTGGGCTCTGGCGTGTTCCTACTGATATAGTACTACTCTATAACAGCACGTAAATATCAAGCAGGATGGAGATATCGTGGCCAGACGAACATGCTCTCATCTGCAAATAGAATTGTATTTCTTAAATAGATAATAAATTGAAACTGCATAGAGTAGCTCTTAAGAAACTTAAGTAGCTTGAGTTGGATTAAATTATAAGTCACTTTAAGCCTATATTCAATATATAATTGTCCAAAACATGATAAGCGATATCAACATAACGAGGTGTTATGAACTCATCCAAACTATCTTATCTCTATTATTGAAGGCTCAAAACATTTACTAAAACACAATGTTTCTGGTGCGCTTAAAGTTAACTAGTGCGTGAGTTATTCGACATTGATATAATCAAAATATGAGAAAATAAAAATGGATTCTCTGGAAGTGAGCGAAGGAATATTCCCAAAAAATAGCACTTCGTTAATATCCATACTAATATTTACTTGCTGCTCTCTGGGTATGATCCTGTCTATCACAGCGCTCGTACTTTTGTTCTTCACCGCAACCGTTTTCGAAGAATGGAGGAAAAATTACAAGAATCAACTCTTGATACAATTCATGATAGCAAGATTTCTATATACATTCATCAGATACGGACGAGAAGTGCATAGATTTTTTACCAAACTAAATTGTCATTTATACAATTCTTGCACGGAAATAATTTTGTTGGCGTACACAGAAATAGCCTTAGTGGCTTGGATGTTTGTTTTCACCAAACAGATGTACGATAACTTCGTGAGAGTGTTTTCTGCTGAAACATTACTGTGGAAGGTGTCTTTAGCGGCGTGGATGGTCCCAGTTGTCGTCACAATCTTCCTATTTTTCACAAGCATTTACAACGATCCAGCGAAAACGAATTTTTTCACATTGTATCTGCTTATATTTAAATGGCCTGTGCTTTTCGCTAACGGCATATTCCTTCTTTTAATCCTCAAAACTATTTTAAGTGACAACAGAAGTAAGAAAATAAAGAACAAACGAATCATTGTGGTTATGATATTTCTTATATTTTCGTTTTCGCTTCAACAAATTCTTTGGGACGCATACAGGTATATAAGTACAGTGTACATCGAAATGGTCGATTCTCCTCTTTTCTTTAAACTGACCAATATATTTACAGTGTATCAATGTGCTGTGTCTATACTATTCTGGTTGTTTGGTAATGAGAGAACTAGAATATTGTGGGGAATGGAAAAAGAATCCAGCATAAGAAAACAATCGTCTATAACATCTGTGTCCAAAGCAATTGCAAAACCAGAATGTAATAATTAATGGTTACATCATCTATATTTTTTATTACTTTTTTTTATGCTCGTTCCCATGTAATGTGTTATCTAGTCATAATTACAGAAATATTGTACGTTACAGGGGAAAATTTATTCACTAATGAGAAATAAATGATAATGAAAGTTTGTGTATTTTTATTTACTAGCAGAGATGCGCATTGCGCTTCGCAACTATTTGAGATGGCATTACCATGCTGTTATTTCCTCCGCCAAACCGCTTAGTGTTTCGAAAAGAAGGACATCACTGGCACGGAGCCAGATTGCGTTTCAGGGTGAGTAACTCAAGAGCAGAATACAACTCGCCTGTCACATATAATACAAATAAATCATTACCGTACCTGGAACCACTGCCAAAGGTGAAAAATATGAAAATATTTCACACCCTTTCTTCAATATTTAGGGTTCATATCTAAAAGGTTTCAATCGCTCCCAGAAAAGCCCTAATGCTTTCAACCAAGCATTTATTATATTTTTTGCTCTCGTCTATTATTGGTGAGACAAAAATGAATTTTGTAAAAACGAATGTTTAGTCTTTAGATACAGTTTCTTAATAATATGACTTAAATATGGTGAACGTATTCATACTTTCCAAACGTAATTAATTTAGCTTTCCTGAACGCAACATTTCTACCTTTTACTACCCTCATCCTAAATCTCTTCCGTTCCTACGAATCTGGGGGTACTGGGAAAAGTGAGTTGACGTTTCGCCGTATCGTGGTCGAGTCGAGCTCTCGCGTGTCTCCTCAAATAAATACCGAAAACCGTCTGGACTCATCATCCCGTCGACGTGTATAGTTCTATTCGCGGTGCGACATCATCACGGGTGTGGAGAACAGTATAAAGAAGACGAGGCGCCTTTAACATCTTGCGCGGGGCAACGGGAACCAGGTTCGTCCCTAATAATTTATACCTTTTCCTAACAGATACATATATATTGTTTTAAGTGAATTGAATTTTTCGAAAAGATATAGTGCGATGGAACTTTGCAACTTGACACGGCCAATGGTGCTGGCATGACCAGGGTCTCTATCTCCCGCCCACATAATACCGGAAATGCAGTGATAATTATGCTGTCGCGTTTCGAGCGGTTTGTGAGTTTCTAGTGGCCCATAAAGGAGTAAAGGAGGGCAACGCATCTGCATAACCTCTGTGTGGGTATTTAAGAATGTCCCTAACTGTCAAAATTATAATAAAGACTTTATTCCAGACCAATTGATCCATATCTGTGTTAGTATTATACAATTAATGTTCTTATAACCATGTTGGTAATGAAAGTAAATAATGACTGCGAGTGTTCGTTTACCATTCATTCCATTTAAAAAAAATCGTCAAAAACTGCTTTCAACGCTTGAATTTTGTAACAAAAAAATAAATTAACATTTTCCCACCCCCACTTCATTTATTTGAAAATTCGAAATCTTCAAATCAAGGACCGACTCGTACATCGTTTTTGTAATCCATTTGTTTACTAATTGCCTTAAATGTCTCAATGAGCTCATAATTAGATTTAAAATAATTAACACAGAATAGGGAAGGGTCAATAGCGACCCTCGGCTCGAGAGCTGCAAATCCGATTTAGTAGCCCGATAATTATATGGGTCATGTATAATTAAATGCAAGTGCTACGACACACACCGAATAGGCAGTTCTCAACGGACTATTTGTTAATGATAATGATTTTAATAAAAAATTAGTCCTCAACATCTTATCGATACAAGATAAACGCTGGGTAAATTACAGCAAAAATCGCTCATTGAATATATAAACTGTTTTGTTGAAATTAAAAATATTTTTTTCTATTCTAGACTACGCTTATAGGAAATATTGTACGTAACAGAAGAACATTTATTTACTAATGAGAAAAAAATAATATTAAAATACATGTATTTTTATTTACTGGGAAAGATGAATGCGCATTACGCTTCGCAACTATTTTTTAGACTCATGGTTTGCATACCTATATTATGTACGTTTTAAAATCTTATGGGCCTTGGAAAATTGATGTTATTGTGCTATAGAGATACAGTCAAAAAATAAAGAAAAGTTATTGAATCTAAAATCCGTTATGCAACATCGCAAGTGCAAATATTTTAGCCTTACAATTCCCAGTCGTCAGTTCATCTTAATTAGTGAGCGATTAGTGACGACGACGGTAGCTCCATAGGAGGCTGGCCACGTAGAAAAATAGACAACTAGACGAACAATCTACTACAAGATTTATTATTGCAAATGGATTGATAGATAGATTTCTGATACAATGTACAAAACCTCAATTTAAATAGACAAAATGTGCGGATACAAATATGAAAGATATATAATAATAATAGTGAATTATACAGATAAATACTCATAGCAAGTGTCTATTTTAAGAAAGAATTGGGTATAAGCCCCGTTGTAAGTTCGTAAGGACTTGTGTTACGGGTACTAGGAACAAAAATAAAAAGAAATTTATATAAATACATAATACGTTCATGGCCCAGTGCAGACGTATATTATATTCATCATACGAAGTATCTGCACTTGGATTGGACCCGCGAGCGCTACGTAAATTATCCAATAGCAGTTCTTCGCTGAATTTCGGAAAACAATGCAAGTCGAAAAGTATTGCACTCAATATTATCATAATTATAATCATTATAATCATCACCTCACTGTTAGTTACAGCCCTCTCTTGAAATAATCACTTAATGCATTAAAATGCAAAAGATTTTTTAGTGATGAAAATAAACAGCGAGTGTATTCCTCATTTCGTCAAACACGTTTCATTCGAAGGATATTCTCTATAAAGATATTTTCTTTACGAAGGACGTTGGGTCCTCATATATTCTAACGAGGTCGAACAACAGTTGATCTAGCGAGGACCCAATCGCCTCTGACTTGAATGTCAATCGTCCATCGGAATACTCCTATCTAAAACCTTTTCCTCTTTCATCTAAGATTTTTTATACTGTTTCACTATAAATTGTTGTTTTTTGTTTCTTGATTTGCGGCTTCTAGTGGATGCTCTTTGTTTTCTTCCATAGTTATTTTTTTGCAACCACAACATAACTTCGGTTCATGATGCAATCGGTGTTATTGAGGCATGTATTATCAATCAACATCATCATCAGCCTCTAACCATCCTGTAATCTCTATATGAATATATTGTGTTTTTATTGTTCGAATCATTTGGTTGCGAGTTGCAATGGTTCGGCTGACTTGGCGTTCATTAAAGTAGGCTTAAAACAACCGTGGACGGATAAAGGCTGATGATGATGTAATCTGATCTTTAAACTTCCACCTTATGAGATTTTACTGTTCTTGGATTTGGTTTTTTTACTTTATTTTACTACTTAACAATATCGGGTCAATTCTGTTACCGTTTTTATGAATTTAGGTCACTGGTACAATCAACAGAGCCGTTTGAATTCAGAGCCAGTCACTCGTTTAAGGTAAAGGTGTGTTATAGTTGAAAAAGGGAAAATATGTACTGATTTTTGTTTGTTTGAAATGTTCTAAGGTAGATATTTTTAAATGAACGCTGAAACTCTAATCGACAGACGGAATCCATAGGTAATTTTTATTAAATAAATCATTCCATTATGTTATATTATAATAATAATCGTTTACGTGTGCTCTAACATGGCTGACGTACCTGATTTTGTTAAGAAAAACTCGAGCATTCTGTGAACATGTTTGAACACCGAATTTCTACATAACGGTATCTTCTTACTTTAAAAACAAAAAATTGCTATTCTTCTTACTTTCACCTGCCCTGAAACTGAGATAAATAAATAAATGTACAGCCTATAAAATACTTTCCGTAATAAAGCTTTTTTGGCTGATGTGCCGTAGGCACATAATTCCATCAATAATTACATTATGTCTTATGAAAATATAATTCGTGCCTCTACCTTGGTGACTCTACGTAATGTTTCCATATTGGTAATCGATTTATGTGATTGTATAATTAGTGTGTCAATGGTACGTTCAATAAACGCTCGTCTCACTGAATTGATCCCTTTACTTAAACAAAAGCCCGCATATGTGTGATAGCTCAGGAAGCTAGAAGAATGTTTTCCACTAACCTCAAGTGTTTTTATGACAGAACTTTAAGAGATTGACACAATTAAGTCATTCTATTTATTTACTTTCTTCCTACTTAAAAAAGTAAAGTATCAACCCTTTATGTCCTACTGCTGGGCACGGGTCTCCTCCTCGAAATCAGGCGAGGAGGGTAATGGGCCAATAGTTCACCACGCTGGCCACTTAACTAATCCAGGCTGGCCAGTTAACTTCACATACCTTCAAAGACTTTCAATCTCGTCAGGCATGCAGGTTTCCTCACGATGTTTTCCTTCATCGGTGAGCGAGCGATGGTCTCGTGTTTCGGGTGCACTTAGAAATTAGAAAAACCTATTTCAATGCACACACGTGGGAGTCAGGCTCGAACCCGGAACCTCTCGCATAAGAGGCCGAGTCCACCCACCACTGGACCATCGTCGCTCTCTTCCTACTTGCTAGAATGTAAATTAATAGAAATGTTTTAGTTAAATATGATTATCACACCAAATGAGTTATACTTAAATGAACATGACTAAAAACAAATTATTTTTTTCTTGTTAGTTAGAATATAACTAGTATAGTTCAACTAGTACCGCGTAAACCACGTTTTGTGCAAGAAACCTCGACACTAACAGCTCACTAATTGCTAGGTTTAGTCTTGTCTGCGGAAGGATAATGTAATGGCGAAAAGGCGATTACCTCGTTCTAATAGGAGCACAGTTCACAACGGAAACGTTTTACATACAATCAGACCTTTGATATATCTAATTGGAAACTATGTAGATACATAGTTTCACATATATGTATGTTATGTATGGAATATTACGATATTTAATTAATGCTATACACCATATTATGACACTCGAAGTCAGTATACATCAACCGTAATCAGATTACGGTTCTAACCTAGATTCTAGGCTTTAGATACATGACAGTTCATTTGTACATGTTTCATTTCAGCAAAAAAAAGGGACCTCTCTTAATATTTTCTTCTTCTTCTCAGTTCAAAACCCTCCTCTCCTCTCGCGACTCCGAAACAAAAGACTTTTAATTTGGGCTATTTTAATTCAATTTTGATGTTGTGATTATAATAATTATGTCTGGTAAGTACTAGTTGGGGTAGAGCTTTATGTCCTACCGCCCTTAAAGACAGTAAGACGACCATATAATAATTATTAAAGGTTATTACAATACGTGTTGTGGACGGTTCTACAAATGTAATGCGTCCTAAAAATTATTTTAATATCAATTTCATGTCTCATCATCATCATCATTATCATCATCAGCCTTTATCCGCCCACTGCTGAACATAGGCCTCCCTCAATAAACGCCATTAAATACATGATATTAAAATGGTTTGCAACCAAACTATTTTTATATCAAAAACTAAAATACCAAGGCATATTGATTTACTATGCCGGTGTGCTATTTTAAATTGGAGCAGCGATGAACCAAATAAATACAGCAAACTAACACGATCAATGTTGAACTTCCGAAATCTATAAATTAGTTTAAAATAGTTCGGCACTGGACTGATGTGACATGTGCAACGAATACGTTGTTTATATATTACTATAGAACAAAAGTTAACGATATCACGCGAAGAATATGCACGTTAAAGTGGCAATGGGCTGGTCACACACTCAGAAGAAAAGATGACCGATGGGCCATTAAGGTTCAAGAGTGGAGGCCGTATTTAGGTAGACGAAGTGCTGGTGGCCGCGTTGGATACGACTGGCAGGGGATCGGTCCTCTTGGCGTTCATTGAGGGAGGCCTATGATCAGCAGTGGACGGATAAAGGCTGATAATGATTTTACTACAGTATATAAAGAACACGGTACAAATAGTGAATCACAATTACAAGATTTTAGGGCTTGTCCTTTTCTAATTCGGTTTCTTTCAAAAACGTTGCGTTGATTGAAATGTAAAGATTATTGCAAACTAGATTTCAAAATAGTTACGCTAAATAGTTGTGATAAGAACTAAAACTAGGTTATATTATGTTAACTTTTTAAATAAATCCTTTTTTGAAGAACAGAGCATATCTTATATTTAATAATTTTAATAATTTAATATAACGCACAATTTATAATCTACTTTTTTTAATTTCGGTTTTTTAAGATTTTTACATGTCTTATCTTAAGGATACTTAACAGCAGCTATGGTTATGGAAGAAGTGACTTATACAAGTTGTGAGCAATATCCTTGTTTAAAAATTTAAACTTATATATAAATATCCTTGTTTAAAGATTTAAAGAATACTTTACCAGAAATTGAAGAAAAATTCAAGGTGATATGATTTATATAAAAATTTCCTTTTCTAGTTCAACTTGAAGAACTTGAAGTGCAAATGCACTATACCATCGTGATCCCGAGACGTGATCAAACACACTGAGAAAAATAAAAATATTAAGAGAGTGGAATCGAGTTTGTAGACAGAGAGGAAGCGGCTCGTCGAGAGCCGGTCGAGATGAAAATTTAATGAATTAGTTCAAGTTGAACTAGAAAAGGAAATTTTTATAAAAATCATATACCTTGAATTTTTCTTCAATTTCTGGTAAAGTATTCTTTAAATCTAAAACAGGGCTTTATATCAATAGTTCATGAAAGTAAGATAGGTTTCTAATTTCTAATCTCGTCTCAAATCCGATGAAGCAATAAGACCACTAGGACTCCAACCGAAAATACCTAGGTACGGATACCTATGCGGACGGAATCTAATTATTAGTTAAAATTAAATTACATTGTAAATCGAAACTGGTGAAGGAAAACATCGTAAGGTGACCTGCCTGTCTGAAGTCTTTGCAGGCATGTAAAGTTCACCAACCCGCATTGGGCCAGCGCATAGTGGACTATGGCTCATTACCCTCCTCGCTTAATTTCGAGGAGGAAACTCGTGCCCAGTAATGGAACATAATATTATAAGAATTGATACTTTACAATAATATGTGAATGAACTCTTATTGACGGCATTTTCGTCGTGGCGTCATTTTATTTATCACTTTTATATTTTAACCATACTTTTATTCCTATTGAAACATTGCTGACAAAATACTCAAACTTATAGGTTAGGTTAGGTAGGAACAAAGGATGGACACTCCCCCGATAACATAAATCGATAATATTACAACATAAAAGCCTTTCCATTAATATTATACACAACAGCGACTGTTTATCGCCTACAGCTCCCTCTCTTCCTCTTTTTACTATTTAAACTGTCTGCTTAAGAAAATTCATGAAATTAATAAAAACTGTGTGTTATAGTTAACTAAATCAAGACAAATTTTATTTTTATTTATATATTATACATAAAAGCCTATAAATGTGTATATCTTTTTTATATTTTAGATATTTTATTGTCCTTAATAATGTATACAATCCTTACTAATGTATTATAAAACTAGCTGTTGCCCGCAGCTTCGCCTGCGTTAACTAAGATTCACAACGGGATCTTAGCGGGATGATATATCTTGATTGAAAAACATTCAAATCCGACCAATAGTTCCTGAGATTAGCGCGTTCAAACAAACAAACTCTTTGGCTTTATATCTTAATATAGTAATAGTAATAATATTATATAAACCTGAAGAAACTCTTCAGTTTGAGTAGAACTCCTCTCCTGTAGGCTGTACTCCGGCCCAGGCGCGTCACGGCGCGTCACGGTCACGGCATAGCCGCGAATTAATTTTATTAAATTTTTATTAAATTAAATTCGTAATATATTTCGAACGAAATTTTCGATTTTAATAAACTAAAAAGTTATTTACAGGCATTTAAACGGCCTTTCTTGAGAAATCATTTATTTAGATACGGATTAAGGCAAAGGTATAAATAACTTGATCTGATTTAAACATAACTATAGTTAAACATACCGACATGTTTTGTAGATATTAATATGTTCTTTGATATTGTGAAAGATTTTTTGTTCTATCGTCAATAGTTTTCGCAGCGCACGCGATGAAAGATATTTTATAGGCATTTTTTTTTACACCTTGGGTAACATTATTGTAGTTTTAGTAGGGATCCTTATTTTTTTCTTACAATTAAAATAGCCTATATTAATCAGTGACAATGTAGCATTCAAGTGGTGAAAGAATTTTCAAAATCGGACAAATACTTTTTGAGCAAATTCGTTACAAACATACATACAAAGCTTACTCATAACTAATATCTAAGCTCGCACGCGCACCCCTTGATGACGCCCATTTTTCAACGCGCCGTGCAGCAGAAATCGTAATATTTTAATTTCTCCATAACTTCAAAACCAAACGTCCAATTTTAATGGGTGTTATTTAAACGACTAGCATAATATTCGTATTTTTGTGAGCAGAAAAATATAATCTGGTAGCAGAAATAGCTAATTGAGCGGCAACTTATGTTTAGCAAACATTTTAAAATCAAGCAGCAATTTTTGTCATTTTTTATGGCTGTAATTATTTTTGAAAGGCATATTAATTAAAAGAGGGGCAATGTGCTGCTCCTGTTTAATAAAATTTTGGTAAGCACTCGGAGGGTAAGCAAAAATAATAATTTTGTGCTGCTTATACAAGTAGCATGAATATAACTTCAAGCAACTTTCTTTTTCATTAAATTCTGCGTTATAGCCCAGTCCACAGGATTTGATGACGTCATGATTTGAATTAATTCCCTGGTCCTTTATTAAGAATGATAATATAATTTATTAATTTCTTATTCAATTTTTATACAAAATTTTAGTTTGTAAATCGTATTTATAATTGTTGTAATTTTAAAAAAATATTATTTAAAAATGTATAAACAAACAAAAGAAGAAATTCATAGATAATGGTATGAAGAGGATTTGAACTTACGAACGACATCGTACAGCCTGAGCGCGCGCGGACAGTGTTAACCGTAGAGCTGTACGTCTTGTTACAAATAAGTTTAAAATTGTGGATCCATTCTTGCGTATTGAATGTTTTAATTTGATTTGATTTTTGTAGGTAATGATTGAATTGAATATTGCAAGTTTTTGAACTGCTTGTTTATTTTACACACCACCTACAATTTTTAATACCTGCATAATCTATCTACTATCTACATAAATCTACGAAACTGAAACAAAATAAAATCTTGAAGAAAAAAATTTCATCATCATATTATCAGCCTTTAGTGGACGGACCACTGCTGAACACAGGATTTGACGACGTCATGACCTGAATTAATTTACTAGTCTTTTACTAAGAATGATAATATAGTTTATTAATTTCTTCTTCAATTTTTATAATTTTGTTCAATAACATACTTACAACACCATCTAGCGGTAAATAGCGCAAACCTATACCGGTGTGAACACAGGACATAAAATGTAATGCAAAGAAATGTGCCGCTCAAGTAATTATTTTGCCCGATGAATGTTTATTATGCGAGGTCATAATATTGTAAGCTGCTTATTTATGATTTAATTTTCGACCATTATCAAAATTATTTGCGGAACAAGAATTGCTACCAGCTTTATTTTATTGCGTACAAAATCTTTGTATGCCAACCAAATTATTTAAATGCCGATTTTTTTTTGCCCCTCCAAAATTTATAATGCCGTTCATTTAATTACTTCCCAATTTTAATCATTCAAAGTCGAAATATTATCTACATAAACTGTACTTAGTGATGAAATAATTTATTTTGGTAAGGATCGAAAACATGAGTAAAATAAACGCGTTTAAATGTAGTCCAAAAAAATTCAAAATTTTTAAATAAAAAAATGTTTATTGTGACTCACTCGACTTAGATAGGTATCGTGTGTCGCAGACTTTTTTGTAGATAACTATAAGGTCTTCAATTAATTAGAATATTCTATGGTTCTATCTTCTATAGTTTAGGCAGCGTACGCAAAATAAGAAACTTTTCTGGTTGATTTTTTACACCTTGTGTCCGAAAAACCCAAATATCTTACGGAACCCTATGTTTTTTTCAGAATAAAATTTAGCCTATGTTACTTGTGGATAATGTAGCTTTCAAATGGTGAAAGAATTTTTGAAATCGGTCCAGTACTTTTTGAGCTTATTCATTACAACCAAACAAACAAAGTTTTCCTCTTTATAATATTAGTGTAGATGGAGATATGTGAAAGCGTGAATTTTTGTGACGCTTTCACGCAAAAACAACTCGACGAATCATCATGAAACTTATTACACATATTCTGTTTTACACACATAATCATACTCGTATAGTATGGTAGACCCAGCATTTGCTCGGTTTTTTTGTTTTGTTTTATACTCTTAGTGATAATAATATTATCGCTATGAGTATAAAACAATACAATATAATATGATAAAGAAAAACTTTATCATGTTATGATAAAGTTTTTCTTGAAAAAAAAGACAAAAAATAATCCGACCGGTGATACGAACTTCCTTTCAATTCATAGCTGCCTAATTTCTCCACTAAGCTATCATGACAGCGATATTTACGTTCGTATTCTAATGATATTGTATCATTGTCTCAAAACACGAATAAAAAAGTTATAAGATTTATATAATATGTATACTAATAAGCATGTTGTTCATAGACAAACATCTAAATAAACTGTAATATATCTCCTTCTTACTCGACATAATTTCAATATGGATCCAAGATGAATAAGAACCTTTCTTAACACAGTGAAGAGCACCTGCTCCATTGTTTGGACACGCGAAGATCCACTTAAGAACTTCTCAACTATAATAAATAAACTTCAAAGGATATATGAAATATAAATGAAGATAAAAATGAGTTAAAATGTGTTAGTAAATTTAAAACCTTTATTTATATAATATATATTGATGGAAACAAGAATATTTAACTTGTGCTCATAATTGAGTTCAGCAGTGGAAAAAAAAATATCATATGCTGTGTATGTTTATTTAATGCCTATGTATTTATTAAATATTTCTTGTTTTTAATGATTTTAAAGTATTGTTGTTATGTGCACACTGATTTTGTTTTGTCAATTAAATTTTTATATTACTATAGGGAATGGAATAAGTAGTACCTTTGTACCAGTGTTTATTTTTACTATTTCACTATAATATATGTTTCTCATTGTACACTGTACTCTGTACATAAATGATTAAATAAATAAATTATATAATTGGTATTTTTAAGCGTATCGACAATGTCAAAATAGGTTTGAAACAGTCTGCTAATGCCCGAATTCTCAAACACCTTAAACTTAAATATTCGGGGGGCCCTCATAGTCCATTGGAATGTTACATTTTTAGGCCTTACCTTGCGTTTTTTAGAGGACGCAATTTTTTTTTATGTGTAGGTGGGGTCAGGGTAAAGCTAAATCCAAGTTTGTGGGGTTGCCACCCTTGTCCCACGGCCGCCATCTTGAATTGAAATTGTTTTTACAATATATCTCTTAAAATATTTACCTGATAAAAAAAATTGTATCCATTTTTTGTTGCAAATTAAATTCTCTACAACTTTGGTTCTGTAACTTTTTGTCATAGAACTATATATTAAAAAGTTAAAAGGGAAAATGTTTGGTTAATATTACAGCTCGGTTTAGTTAAGATTTTTCACCAAAAGGTTTTTTACAAATATATCAATCACTCATGATGTAATAATGGAAAAGGCACGCTTAAAAAGTTTAAATGCAAATAAAAAAAAATAGTTTTCACTGAAGTTTTTCAACTTCGCTGAAAACTATTTTTTTTACTTCTGTCTATAATCATTTGAAATTGTCTTCACAATAAAAAAACAGGAGCAGAAGCAGAACAGAAGAAGAAGAAAGAAAAAAAAGAAAAAAAGGAGAAAAACGTGTAAAAACTTTACTAGACCGAGCTGTAACATTTACGCTTATAACTTTTTTATTTAATTTTAATAAAATTTTAATTTAGAACAAAAAATATCTACAATTTTTTTTATCAGATAATTATTTTAAAAGATATATCGTAACAACCATTTCAACCCTTATTTTCAAGATGGCGGCCGTGGGACAAGGGTGGCGACCCCACAAACTTGGTTTTAGCTTTACACTAACCCCCACTAGACATCAAAAAAATAAAATTGCGTCCTCTAAAAAACGCAACCCCAAATGTAACTTTTCAATGGACTATCAATTAGGGCCAAGACTATCAATTAAGGCAGAAGCATTAGGGCCATTATGGTTATTAGCATAGCTCCATCCGAAAAAAAAAACCATTACCCTCCTCGCCTGATTTCGAGGAGGAGACCCGTGTGACGTGT
This sequence comes from Lycaena phlaeas, assembly GCA_905333005.2. Taxonomy (NCBI): domain Eukaryota; kingdom Metazoa; phylum Arthropoda; class Insecta; order Lepidoptera; family Lycaenidae; genus Lycaena; species Lycaena phlaeas. Next base: position 13,609,153 of record HG995173.1, read on the forward strand.
CCAGCAGTGGGACAGAATATAAGTGTTGATACTTTTGTACTATAAACATTTTTAATTTTGTTCAAAATATTTTTATTATAAACGCTCGTCAAATATACAATTATAATGTGATAACAAAAGCTTGTATTGATTATCTGATTAAATAAAATGGTTCCAGCGTATTATTGTGAAATGATATGATATCTACGAGGGAATCTCTGCATGCGGCTTATCAGATAATTAATATTGGGATTAATTATAATTACCGCGGATGCTGAGCCGAGAGTGTTTTGATATTGGGTTAGTGTGATCGAAATAGACAAGCTTTGGTCAACGGAAATTTAATGATAATACTATCAGAAATTACATTCGGGAAAGAACATCCTTACTAATATTATAAATGTGAAAGCGTGGATGTTTGTTTCGCTTTCACGTGAAAACTACTTAACCGATTTTAAAACCATTTCAAAACCATTATCAAATTTTGTACACATATTCTCGGAGATACTTGAAGTAACATAGGATACAAAAAACGATTATTTTTATGCGGGCGAAGCTGCTGGCAACAGCTAGTGTTAAATATGAAAAATCAATTTTAATAGCTATTATTTCAAATATGTTTAATTTTGATAAAACCTTTGTACATTATATGCGAAAAGGAACAGAAATTTTACAAATTTAAAAAATCAGGTTCATATATTTTGAGATAGCAATAACTGAATAGTGGATATATAAAATTCATTAAATATATTGAATAGAAAAGAATTCTGAGATAGCCCGTAGATTGTGCCACAAGAAACTTAATAGGGTCATAATAAAACTAAACTTATCATCATGGACTACAAGGGCTTGTAGTCTATCATTATCATCATCATCCACAGCCTTTATCCGGCCACTGCTGAACATAGGTCTCCCTCAATGAACGCCAAGTCGAATGATCACTTGCCTCTCGCATTCAACACTGATTGGCCACTGCACAAAGATCGTTCTCTCATCTGGTTAATGGGCAATGGCCAACTAAAACTTTGTCTACGTAAACGCGGCATCCACTCTTAAACCTAATTGGCTCCTAGACCATCCGTTATAATAAATAACTACGAACTTACTTTTTTTATTTATAACTTAAGTTAAACAAAAAGAAATGAATAAATTTAATTACGATCATAGAAAAAGCTGTAATTGAAAGTAATTATTATGGGAAAAATATTAAAAATAAAAAAAAAATAAGGCAATGCACACACAAGTTTTCAAAGTTGCATAATAATTTTATATCTTCAACAAATTAATAAAGTTATGTAGGTATTACATATTTTTTATGATTAACAACTCAAAAAAGATAAGGTAGGTAATAGACTTGAATAATTTTGTGTGCCGTCTTAACGATTCAATCAGATAAACAGCAGATTTATTAGAAATGAAACATGTTATGAGAGTTTTATTTCCACGAAAACCATAACAACAAACATAAAATATGGTATTATTTGTGAACATCTTTGTACGGAACTAATTAAGAGGTAAGTACTCATTAAGTTTGATGTCACTAAGATCGTTTATCAAATTAGTTACAACACATATTACAAATATCATCATCATCGACCACACAGCCTATAGACACCTAATGTTTGATTTTCCGTATTAAGTGCATTCTGGCAACTAGCTGAGGTTAGACGGAGGGGTTGCAATGCTGTGATTAGCTAATTCAATGTCATACATTATCAATCACGGAACGTTAAAAAGAAATGGATATATTTCGCAACGGGAAAGAATGAGACAACACGATAGTACATTGTTTACGGCTTACATCGGAACTATAAGTCAGATGTGTCGCCAGAACCCGTTCCCCTGTTATTAGGAGTCTATGGGCTATGTGGTCGATGATCATCATGAACCATCCCTTTAGTTTTGATCAGTGTGTTATGTGCCCCAACATGGTTCAGGCATTATCGTGGTAGTGGGGCTTAGTAGCCCAGGGTGATCCCAACACCTTGGGCGAAGCGAATTGAGCCAAGGGGGCTCTTTGTACCCCGTTATAAGAAGAGGGAGCAAAAGAGCAAGAGCAAGGGCTGAGGACGGAAACAGTGCGGGGCAACCACTCTGTGGAGGTGGTGTCGGTCTCCTGAGGGACTGACTAGCCGTCGAGGTGCCCTGTTGCTTGTAGAACCGGGTAACCTCACTAAATCCGGGATAGATGGCGCTCACCAGGTTTTAGTGGGTAGAGCTGCGTTCTCTTACCATCTTTCGGGTGCAGCAAGTCCCACATACCCTCCTGGTGAGACCCACTCCCCCACGGGATGCCTAAGCGCATTTCCCGGCGTTAAATACAAAAAAGGGTGGTAGGACTGTTCATTTGGTTAGTCATATTTTGTAATGAGCATTGAGGGTCAGGAGCGGAAAATAATATGTACTCGTGTAATTAGCACTTTTATTGTTTTATTGCTAGGCTATCACAATAGGAATTCTAGTTTGATTGTGTTCCCTTTGTACATTTTATGATGAACTCAATTAAATGTCTTTCATTCCAGTAGTGAGCTCTAAATATTCAATATGATTTCATTATAATTATTTTTTAATTTATATAACAATTTGTATTATTCTAAATTACCAATTATAATAAAATAGAGACATAACAAAAACAGCTATTATTAATTAATCAGAAAATCAGATGTTTACAATTTATCATCAATCGTTATTAAGTAACTTTTAGAATTTTCTACAAACAATATATAACCGGAAGGGTTATGATTATTATTGTTTGAGTCCTGCAGTGCTATTCTGTAAGAAACGCAGCGCTGTCGCAACGCTATGACAGCGCTGTGAATTCAGCTTGGTATTCACTAAGCTTGTCAAACCATATAAAACACCCCAGCACTTTAACGCTGTGCGCCGAGACGAGCTCGTCGCGGCGCACAGCCTAGAAAATGACTCTTACAGAATCAGGGGGCTGTTAATAGAAAACTAATCTAATTTAGGCAACAATATAAAACATCAACGATCTTAAGAGGGGTACAAAGAGCCCCCTCGGCTCCATTTGCTCTAGGCTACTGAGCCCCACCGCCACGACAAGGCTTTTGCAATGGAATACACGTCCTTTTTTACAAACAAATAATCTTTACATAAAATATGCTGTATCCCATTTATTTTTTACAAAACGAGTTTATTCCAATCGTACAAAGCGGTGTAATTTAGTTAAAAGGTTTTAGTAATTAATAACTTATATACATGTCGTAATGCCAGCGGAAACCACAAGGGAATGAACGAGCACTATAGCGAAGTATCTTTGTGAAAGCATATATATGATTCCGGCATCGTTCACTTTTTATATCCAGTCGATCAAATATTAGTAAAACTAACAGCGCCCCGCAGTCTTAACGTCCCCGTGAGATTAGGGATATAAATTTTAGCCTATGTATTATTCTAGTGTATAAGCTATATGTTAAGTTTCATGAAAATCCATTCAGTAATTTTTACGTGAAAGAGTAACAAACATAATTACAAACTTTCGCATTTATAATATAAGTAGGATAGTAACAAAATCTCTATGAAGAAACTAAAACATTAAACGAGAGTCAGGGACAAGCGAGACCATAAGAAAATAAAACAATAAACTTAATTGTAGCGGCGTGTGTATAGCTACATATATGGATGTAATTTTTGTACTAAAACAGCCTACGATAATTGGTATGTTAGAAATAAAAAAAACTGCTTGATGTGCTCAGTGCATGAGAGAGTATATTCACGATTAACGAACTTTTAACAATATTCGAGGATAGAGGGGTATGAACAATATTGTAATCCAATGGATGATCCTGACGTCGCGTATACGTCACGTCACGTCACGTCATTTTTGTAGAACGCGATTGGATATGTCGTAATGGTACGTTAAAAACGTTTCGTTTCGCGTTATATTCGGTTAAATACCAAACATAATTGATTGAATCGACTCTGGAACAGTTCTCCAACCTGTATTCACATACAATTATAATGGGTGACTTTAACACATGTTTACTGAGGAATGATTCTAGATCAAGAAAGCTGATGTCAATTACTGATTCATATGATCTACATATCTTGCCACTGAAGGCTACACACACTGTCCCTGGTTGCACACCTTCACTTCTTGATATAATAATTGTTTCATCTTTAAATCTTGTTCATAACTATGGGCAGTGTGCAGCTCATTCTTTCTCACATCATGACCTTATTTTTCTTTCCTATGTGTTGAAGCCTCCCAAATCTAAGCCTAAAGTTCTGATGCAGCGCAGTTTCAGGGGTATTGATATCGACCATCTACTATCTGACGCTCAAAACATTGATTGGACTGATTTAATTACAGCCACCTCTGTTGATGACAAACTTACAATATTTAATGAGCAACTAATAGCATTATACAACAAGCATGCACCTATTCGCCCTATTAAAGTTAAACATCTCCCCACTCCTTGGTTAACTGATGAGATCAGAGAACTAATTAAAAAAAAGAATCAAGCTAAAACTAAATTAAAACTTAATATTTCTCTTACAAATAGGGAAAAATACAAAACATTAAGGAATCGTTGTAATACCTTATGTAGAGATGCTCAGAGACGTTATATCCACAAATCTATTGAAAATGGAGATCCAAGTAAAGTGTGGAAACTTCTTAATTCTCTAGGAGTTGGGAAATCTGAATCTTCATGTACTCTAAAACCTAATGAAATACAATCTCTCAATCAACACTTCTCTTCATCTACATCTAGTTTTGACACGAAAACTAAACTTTTGACATTAGACAATATTTCCTCATCACCTTCTCCTACTCTCACACCATTTACTTTCAAACCATTTGAGGAGTGTGAGGTTAAGAAGGCAATACTGAGCATTTCATCAAATGCCATTGGCAATGATGGTATTAGTAAAAATATGGTAACTCCTATCCTTGACATTATCCTACCAATTATTACATATATCTTTAACTATTCAGTTTCCACAGGCAATTTCCCGGAGAAATGGAAGAATGCACTAATTGTTCCTCTACCTAAAAATTCCAAGCCTACTGCCCCTTCTGATTATAGACCTATATCTATATTACCTTTTTTTTCCAAAGCAATTGAAAAACTAGTGTACCAGCAGTTAAATCTTTACCTCACCAAAAATAATCTCCTAAACCCACTTCAATCTGGTTTTAGGACAGGACACAGTACTGTAACTGCATTGACAAAAATTACTGATGACATCAGGCTAGGGATGGACAATAAAAAGCTTACCATTCTTACATTATTAGATTTTAGTAACGCATTTAATTCTGTTGACTTAGACCTAATGGTAGGCTCACTGAAGGCCATTAATCTATCTCCGCCAACAATAAATTGGTTTCATAGCTACTTAAATAATCGTAGGCAACGCATTAGAGTTAATGACATTTATTCAAACTGGTGTGGTACCACGTCCGGTGTCCCACAAGGTGGTGTGCTCTCACCTTTACTTTTTGCTATATTTATTAATTCCATTACTAAGGGCCTCTCATGTTTCTACCATATGTATGCAGATGATCTTCAAATCTATATACAGTCTAGTGTTGATGACTTGAACAATGCTATTTTATATATGAATCAAGATCTTTCAGCCATCACCAAATGGACACACAATCATGGTTTAAAACTCAATCCCAATAAATCACAAGCCATAATAATAGGCAGTCAAGGTCTACTAAAAAGAGTGGATTGGGTTAATATTTCCCCTATCATATTGGATGGAGTTCACATAAGGTATAGTGATACAGTTAAAAATTTAGGTGTCATCTTTGATAATACTCTTTCTTGGTCTCAACAAATTAACACTGTTTGCAAGAAAATATATGGTGCATCTGCTTCATTAAGGCGATTGAGAAATTTCTTACCTATACCCACCAGAACTGCGCTTGTTCAAACCTTACTACTTCCTATTCTTGACTATGCTGATGTGAGTTATATCAACCTAACGGAGGATCAGTTAGGCAGGCTTCAGCGTATAATGAACTTCTGTATTAGATTCATCTTTGGCCTTCGTTAGTTTGACCATGTCTCTGAATATAGAACAACTCTCAAATGGCTTCCAATCCACCTTCGCAGGAATACACATGTATTGCATTTACTTTATAATGTTCTTTTTGACCCTAGGACTCCAGATTACTTAAAAGAAATGTTTACTTTTTCATCTGAAAACAATTTGAGAACTACACGTTTCGTATATGAATTAAATGTACCCGAACAAAAAACTAAATTTTATAGTAACTCTTTTGCTGCTACATCCGTTAGTCTTTGGAACTCATTGCCAAATTGTATTAAGGAAGCTAAGAGTCTCAACATTTTTAAGGGACTCCTCAGAGAACATTATTTAGATGCTTAAATATATAATATATTTTGTTATTTAATTTTAATTATTTATTAACACAAATTATATACAATTTACAAGCCATCTTTCTTTGATGCTTCTTGTTTTTTTTTTTTTTTCTCTCTTCTTCTTCTTCTTCGTTTATTCATCGTATGATATTATTGTGCAATTTATTTTTATAATGTTTAGTTTTAGTGCTGCTTTTTGTGTTTTTTGTATAAATTATAATTACATGTTATAACTTCTGGCGCACACCCTTTCTCCTTTTGTAATTTATTCTTTCAATATATGGTTACCTGGAAGAAATCGCTTTATAGCGATAAGGTCGCCTTGTTGTACTTCTCCTTTTCATTTTATGTATAAATTATTATTATGTTAAACTATGTGTGTGCAATAAAGTTATATTATTATTATTATTATTATTATAATGTAAACTATTATTATAAAACTAATAATTCAAGACACCGAGATGGAGTCTCATTTCTAATTGATTTCATATACTTTCTACAAGTATAACAGTTCCTTTTATCTCCCGTAATATTTAAGTATGTACTTAGCGTTTTGTGTTGCGAAAGAAGAATTCACACTGGCAGAACATATTATAGAGCAATGTGTGGCAATAAAAGTAAAAAAAATCATTTATTCTCAGACCATAGTCTATAAATAATAATAGGTACATATACTATAGGAATAATTAGAATAATTAGATGGGGGGGAGGGGGAGAAAATAATGAACACGCTCCTTATCTCGCTACCCTTACATATAGCTCAGCAGTGTCCATTCTGTGTCCTATCATTTTCAGGGCACTATTGACGAAGTATAGATAGTTCAATTCAATTTTGCGCGCCACACTGCGTGTGCATGCGTTGGTCATTACACAGCTTTAATTTGCGTGGCAGTGAGTTTTTGAATAAGAGTTTAGTTGAACTCTCTAACATATAGGCCTTAATTGCCAAATACCTTCACTTAGTTGGTAGTTGACTTTTTTTTCTCTTCTTTTCATTACGCTCTTTATTCCAAAATGTTATTGTATATTTTGTCTCGCTGAAAATGAAATAAAATTTAAGATATTTTTTGTATTTTTAGAAAAATTTACACCAAATACAAAAATTCTCTACGGTCTAAACAGCCCTCGGAATTATGTTTTGAAGCGTTTCTTAAAATTAATAATAATAATTATTATTATTATTATAATAGATATTTATTTGAATCGCACAAATTTAAATATTATATTGTTTAAGGTACCCACCAAAAGTTCCACGTACTTTTGTATATAAAAATATTAAAAAAATCTATAGTTAAATAGCTTTAACTTAAATTCAGAACGAACATTCAAAACGAATTGAAGAATACTTCAATTCGTTTGCATTTCAATAATTTGAAACATATTAAAATGGATATAAAATATGCAAATGAGTTTCGAATGATACCATGTATAATTCGAGCTTATTTTTAAATAAGTACACGCATGCAAATTATATAATATGTATCACATTATGCTTTTTATGTGAAAAAATTGTCACACATTTTTTCGTCAAAAATCTTGCAAATCAGGGTGCGATAAACAAAGAAACTGTCACAACGGTCTTATTCTATCTTCTTTAGTACGGTCCTCTAGAATATTTTACTGCATAGGAATAAAATATAAGCCATCTCCTAAATTTGTGTAAAATACAAGTAACGAAGCATAATTTATTAATTCAAAGTACCAAAAGTAAAACAAAGTTGATTGTAGCTCACTCAAACATTCAGTTTGTTTCACCTTTGTTCACGATAATTTAAATTTAGACCATTTATTATTTAACCGTTCAAGTTGCAAACAATTTACTCTTAGAAAGGTAATTACAAAAGTATAATAAGTACGTATTATAAGACGCTCAAGGCAAAGCAAGTGTTATTCAAAGTGCTACGTAGAGCATAAATTATTCGAAGTGCTACGCAAAGCAAGAATTATTCGAAGTGCTACACAAATCATGAATTATTATTCGAAGCGCTACGCAAACATGAATTAAGCACTAGAGTCGTAGAACGAAAATGACCGCTACGCCGAATGTGCTTTGATTTCAAAGCTACGTAATTCAGTATTAGTGCTACGCTGACCGGTCTCTAATGAGAGCGCACCGCATGTTCTCATTCGACGTATAGCATTCATTAATACTACCCAAAACACATTATACAAAATTTATTTAGTACTAGCTGTTGTCCGCAGCTTCGCGTTAACTAAGATTTACAACGGGAACTTAGTACGCAAAATAAGTAATTTTTCTGGTTGATTTTTTACACCTTGTGTCCGAAAAACCCAAATATTTTTTTCCAGAATAAAATTAAGCCTATGTTACTCGTGGATAATGTAGCTTTCGAATGGTGAAACAATAATTGAAATACTTTTTGAGCCTATTCAATACAACCAAACAAACAAACAATGTTTTCCTCTTTATAATATTGGGGTAGATGTATGTTGGGTCTACGTCAAACTAAAAGGTAATCAATTAATTATGTTTCAATTACATACACTAAATTATTAAAAGAAACCATAAAAGGATCAAATTTCCTTCTATTTATCTATCAAACTGTCTCTCTCTCTCTCTCGTTAAAGACTATAAAAATTAAGACTAATACTCTCTCTTGCTAGCTATGTATCCCACATGGTAATGGGGTCAGCCTTCCTTATCAAACTCCTTCACTTCACTCTATCCTTGACGTCGTCTTCGGAAGCATTTTGTCATGTCGGCCCGTAATACAAATATTTGTCCATGTGTCCAGGTTGGTCCGTGGATGGGTAACCATCTTTACATACCGAGACTCTTCCGTGCCTTGAAAAGCACGTTACGGGTCGTCGGAAGCCCGAGAATCTGACAACCAGTAACCGCGGGGTACCGTATCACCCAGTTACTGGGTTGTGGATGTCCGACAGCAGTCGCTCCATGTAAAATATCCGTATTCAGCTGAATCCGGTTAGACTGGAAGCCCATCCCAATATATAGTTGAGAAGGCTAGGCAGATGAAGACAGTGTACATAAAACCAATCGAATGCTTGTATAAGTGTTATATGTATACACACAAAAAGAACTCTAAAAGATATATGTAATATAAATAAGTATAAGTATGTAATAAGTCTAATGTACTTTTTCACGTTGACGTATGCTCGTTACAAATAGCCGCTGTTCATAAAAACTTTTAATTTATCGACGCGTTGTTATTCCGACGAAGACGACTTTTACTTTGGTAACAATCAATATCCAATAAAATTAGGCGACTGATGACGTCACGCCGTTTCGAGTTGATATTTAATCAACTCGGTCGTTCCATCAGCCCCAAATACCACGCGAGGTCTGCCGGTGACGGCTGGCGACATGTTTGGGAGCAGGAAATTTATTCGGTCGCATCTGGTCATTGTGAAACAGTTTCCCGTGTCCGACGAAATATTGACTTGTCATGCTGTCTTTTGTGTTTAAAATATGCATTTAATAAAAAGAAAAAATAAAAGGAAAGGAAGTATGCGTGTATTTACTCATTTGTGACATGACAATCACAACTGAGTACCTTTTAAATAATCATATTACACTGTTGTGCATTTTTCGGCTCATATTTATTTCTAAATTGTCAACATTATTTTTGTACCTACATCTATTTTTTTTTATTTTAAGTCTTTTAATTTGTACCTACCTAACTACAGTTTTTATATGTGCTGTGTGTATGTATGTATAAGATTAAGTGCATGTAGCAGTGTATATTCCTTAATAAATGTTTATTCTATTCTATTCTATGGTTTCAGTAAATTTGCGGATACAATATAGTCTGTTATTTATTCAGTACGTTAGCCTAGTCTCGTAAGAAGCTTGAAGAAAGTGAAAACATTATGATTGAACACTTATGAGAGCAAAGATAAAAAAGGTTAATAATAAAATAGCTTACACTGGACTAGTCCATTTAAAACTCTCCACCATGGTTCAGGCTTTATCGTGGCGGTGGGGCTCAGTAGCCTAGGGTGAACCCTGCACCCTGGACGAAGCGAATTGAGTCGAGGGCCCCCTCGTCGTCTTTGTATCCCTCTTATAAGAAGAGGGGACAAAAGAGCAGGGGGCAAGGGGTGAGGGAACCGGAACCCCACCTCATCGTACTGTCCCGACGAACGAGGTGCCCTGTTGCTAGCACATCCGGGGCACCTCAACAAAGGCGGCATTGGTGGCACTCGCCGGGTTTTAGTGGGTAGTCAATCTAGGCTACTGAGCCCTTTTTTACCGCTACTCTTATAATTAAAAAAAAAGCCCGTTACTCTTATAATATGTTTTAATATCGTTCATCGCAAAAATATTGATTGGAAGAATCTATAATTCCAGGTATTTTGTGGATCATATTGTAAAAACTCGATAAAAATAACCACCATCGTTCTAAATTTACCGTGATGAAATTTGCAACGATTACAAAATGAAATACATAAAGAAATCTTTTAGCTGTCTAGTGTACGTCCTTCATAAGAGGACTCCTTCGAACAATTTTGAGTTTCGAACAAAGACTGTCTTTGAAATGACAAGATTGTCGAGTACGGACAACGTGACAAAAGATATTGACTTATATTTTCTATATTTTCATGGTTCCCTGGAAAAAAAATGACTCATGGCACATGAGTAATTATTGTCTAGTATCTTTTCTTCATCAGATAAAAAAGGATAAAGATATTTTCATAGTTTTCATAGATGGGTATTTTTTGTCGAACTTTTTGTGTCACAATATCAAAGGCATAAAAGAATACCTTTTTCCTTTTTTTCTCTTGCCTTACGAGTATATACGCCAAAACATTAAGATACGTAAAGCCCTATATATCTTTTGTAACAATTTGTTGTTTGGTTGTTACATAAATTAACAGATACGTACGTTCATATCTCCGAGTACTGTGGAGTACGCGGCGCTAATCTCGTTATCCCTATAATGGCACTCTAGTAATTACGTGTTCGGTTCGGTTCGGTTCGGTTCGCTTCAGTTTAGACCCACTCGAGTCACCGGGACGTGCGTTAATGCTCGGTAATCTCATTACTATTACCTCAAACTTTAAATGGGCTTTCTTCGCGTTTATCTTCGTGAGAGGTTTTTGTTGTTATAAAATACTGGATGTTTCGCGCAGCTTCATACACGCGTATTCGAGATTATTTTCATAGTCCATATTACTTGGTAAATATATAGTTTTCTAATGATGAAAATATAATCCTTTCAAAGTCAATATTTGTTACTTTTATTTGTTGCAAACATACGAAAATATATAGGTTAATATATTGGTTAATATGGATAAAGAACCTTAATATTATATATATATATATATATATATATATATATATATATATATATATAATATTAAGGTTCTTAAGGTTAAAAAACAATTGATTTTGTAATATAACTATTATTGAGCTAACGTACCTTTAAAACTAGATATAAATACAAGCAGGACGTCCGTATTTACCAGCGTCATCATGAACAACCTTTCGCTTACTGCAGGATAAAAATCTCCTTCAATGAACGCCAAGACTGCGAATCCTCAACTAGGACCGACTACATCTCGGTAGAGGTTAACCTACCATTCGTCTAAGTATTAAAAGTGATTACGGTATTCGAACTCAAAACAGTACGTCATAAAATAAAATGAAATTCGCATCACGTTTAAAATATATTTTACATTCTTCAAGTAATTGCCAGCCATATACCATGAGTAAAACATTAACAAACGATATTGCATACATAAACCTGATGGAACCAGCTGTAATTTTTAATAACGTCACAAAAACGTGTTCCAGGCGAGTAGCATACAATATACAACGATGCAGAGGTAAGGCAAAATTCATTTCACGAGAAGTTCCGCTCGTGTTCCGCCCATGTTCCACCCTACTCGTACGTTATGAAAATTGTTCCACGGCGTTGTGACAGCTATTGTATTATTGTGATACTAATCCTGAGAGGTAGACGTATCATGTACACCAGATTTATCATACGTAACACATCTTAACTCATCTCCTTTAGGGATCATTCAGACGTAGTGCGGTCACACGTTGCGTTTTGCATTTGTCTTTTACTTTTCACTACTTTACTGTTACGATATTTAATGACTTGCTGTTGTCTGTAGCTTTGTCCGCGTCAATTTTTGTCTTTGCCAGTCTATATTGACGTGGCATACTATTGGTAAAAGTTTTTTTTTTTGTAAAAGATAAGCAGTTTCAAAATGTGCACACTCTAATTAACTAACATAAGTGTTTCCTATTAATATAAATAGTATCGTATTAATTTAGAATTAGATACCAATAAATAACATTATTGGCTGTCATTGAACATGACATGCTCTGCAATAGACGGATAAACGAATATGGATAAAACACCAAAGCGAAACTAATAAGATTCCAAAATTTTAATTTACTATCTTAGTTTGAAAAGTATTTAGTATTCTAATTTTACTAAATTAAAAATTTACTAAAATACTACAATTTTACGAATCTATTAAAATGATAGCAAGACTTTTGTGCCCTTATGGAAACATTTTAACCTCAACAGGTAACACTTGCCAACTTTGTATTTAAAGTGAACAAGTTTCGAAGCTCATAAATTCGAGAATGAAAGAACAAACGGTGAACGATTTTTAAAATTCATCCCGCCAAATCCACAAACAATTGGATTTTTATCCAGGGCCCAATCTGGCTGTTACGGATTGTATCAATTTGCATACCCCCGAATATTTTACTTTTCAACTGAGCAGATGGTTCAACAGGACCTTCCAGTTAAGGTGAATACTTGAGAGTTTTAATTAATGCAATTAATTTAATTAATAAGCTCTCGCTAAGAGATGTAATTAAACACGAAGAAACCAAAATTGCGTTTCCAATAAATTCTCTTATCGTTAGTCTGTTAAATTCCTTCTTACTTAGGAAACGGCGCAGTTTCTATCTAGCCTGACACTTTTCGAAGGTCTGGAAATGTAAGATTATTTCCAAGGTGTCTGCAGTAACTTGAAACTTTTCTAAAACATTGCATTTCTCATTCAATTTATATCGTTATGTAATTTAAGGTAAGATTATTAGGCAAGATAACTTACTACCGGTATTCAGGTACAGTGAGTATAAATATTATTATTGCTACGAGTATGTTTTTTTCCACTTTGAATTCTCCTCTAAAGATGCGGGCGTTTGACCAAAGAATTCAGACGTACATAGAAGGACAGTTCTTAAGGATTTTTTGTGCCGACTTTATTGGGGAAATGTCCCCACTTCGCACTCCCCCGCTCTCGTAGGCTCATATGCTGGGGACATCGCGGTGTCCCTCTCGTCACGCCGCCAAGCGGACGTTTACATCGCCGTTTGTCCTCAAAGCACTCATAAGAACTGTCCTTCTAAGTACGTCTGAATTCTTTGGTTTGGCCAAGACATCATTGCTAAATGCAACTCTACGAGTCTAACAATTCGTCAAGTGTTTAAAATGACAGCTTTTTACATGAGAATGTAAGTGACGGGCGGGGTGTATATCAAGAGTTTTAAGACTGGTATGAAGTATTTTTGGAATAACTTTTCTTCTTGGAATGGCTTTGAATTTATTATTGCGATCGTTGTTACCGTATGAACTCTCCGCTGGGGTATAATACCTTATATTATTATTATTACAGTACCTCATTACGTCACTATTTTACTGCCACGGAGCGTAATTTGAAGTCACACGTCAAATATTGTATGTGTTCGTGGTTAAATCCGATCTCAAACTAGGCAAAACGTGTATTATAACATCCAGAAAACTGATACATACCTATATATTTCTAAATACATAAATATTATAAATACACGCATACGCAGAACAATTGATCACACACTAATATTTGTCCTGGGTGGGAATCGAACCAACATCTTCCGGCTTAGCAGTCTAACTATTAGACTAGGCTTTTAGTGTTATACTTAAACAGAAAGTAAGATTATCTTAACATAAAAAGGACTATTCGATGAATATATAGTCGCTCCTAAGAGTAGGACATTTTTATTTTATAACTAAAAGTACGGAAAGACGAAGGATTGATTTCCAAATAGATACTTTTTAGTTTACTTGCCATCGGATGGCATTTCTGCCAGTTTGCCAATCAACATGGCAAATATGCCATCCGGTGGCAAGTGTGTGATGTTGCCTATTAACATAAATTTGAACTAGTTGGGCTGAACTTTAACCTGAAACTAGGCCGGGCAACTATTTATGTGTTGCCTATCCTAAGACATAGGATAATGAGTCTCGGTGCCAGTAATTATACTGCATGTCCTGTCCTTCTCTCCGAAACACAGCAAAGCTGTATTACGGGAGAAACAAGCAAGATGGCCCATGTAGCTGGGAGCGCGGTACAGCGCAACTCTGGCAGGGTCGCGTTGTGCCGTTATATACGTGATGAGATCTCCATATGGTTTGAATCGCAATCTCGGCGATCATTGGAGTAGTCCTTTATCCATCAATGGACATAAAAAGGCTAATAGTAATAACGATGATCATGATAAATAATTTATCTATACCCCTTTAGATTAGAAGATAATAACGGTCCAGAATTACTCTTCCCGGCGTATAAATCTAAGTTGATACATTTTACGATTTACAATTTCGACAAACCGAACAAAAAGTTCAAGAGAATAATTTAAGCGTAAAATACAAAGGGGATTGTGAGATCGAATTAAATGCGAAATTAGATGTCGGAGTAAGCGTATAATGCCCGCTTACATTGCTTAGTACAGGTGAAGGCGTCATTTCTGAATCGTGTTTTACTCGACTGTTCAAAAAGGATTATGATTTTAGAGTGTGTCTGCGCTACGTCGTCTTAACTATCGGATACTAAAATTATGTGAACACTAGCCGATGCTCGCGACTTCGTCGGCGCAGGACTATTTTATTAATTTTAGAAAATTCAAACAATTCAATTCATAATTGGTGCCCGCTTTACCGGGGAGGGTAACTCTAATTTCATCGGAGGGGACAAGTCTCAACAAGTCTTTATCGAGCTACATCACCGCGGGCGGTGCTCAGCTGTGGCGAGTCCTGGACGGCAAAGGCCTCTTTCTGCGAATAGTGATGTCCCAGAAGGAGGCCGACAAACGGGTGAGAGAGGAGGCTGTCGACATGGCTGCGATGGGTCGGAGGCTACTTAATGCGCTTCCCGTAACGCCCCTGTGCTCGTGTCGGGCTCCGGATGGGTACCCGGGCCTAGCTTAAGACACGACGTCGTGGGGACTGCCAAGTCGTAGCCGGGCAGTCCCCCTTTTGTTGGAGAATCTGGTCTTGCTAGGACCAGTCTGTCGCTGAGGGTTCCTGTTAATTATATTTATTGAGGAATAAAACAAAACAAATTGTAGAAAGTGAAGACAGCCGTCAATTGCGAAGCGAGTCGTTAGCAGAACACTAAGTTCAGATTGACTGTTTTGTGAAACCTTCATAGTAAGTACCTGATAGATTTTAGTTTATACGACAGACGGACATATTGATAGTGTAATGGTTCTGCTTCATTTTAAGAAACGGAACCCCAAAATACATAAAAACAGGCACGAACCCACTGATTTATATTACACATTACTTTCAACCTTTCGTAAAAGTTTTTACCTTCAAAATATGAAGCTATTTTTTTACGCTCACCTCTGGGACCATACGAAATGACTGCATATTTTTTCTACGCTTTTGCGGTTTTTGTCATAAACGTATTTTACCGTCGTTTCAATTGGAATCTATTTACTTGAAGTCTTGGAATGTTGTTTTAAGCGGAAGTTACAATCTTCTTACGTTAAGTCGTCTAAGGACGAAGTTGTTTATTCAAATCTCATTTTCACTCTCTTTCCATATTTATACTACTTGTCGAAGTAAAAATAAAAAATAAAATTATTTTTGTAACAAAAAAAACTTTTTTGTTACAAAAACAATAAGTGTAAAACAAACTAAGGAAATCTCGAATTTATCATAAGCGATTGAATATAACATTACAAAACAATTTCTCAAGGTATATTGTCATCAATTTATTATTTTTATAGGCATTGCCATGATTTATTGATATACCCAATTTAATTTTTCTACGTGAAGTGATTGATGAGAAAATCGCAAATCAGTTAAGCCCACACTTTTTCAGGCACTCAAGCTTTTAACGTCAAAACCAGTACTTTATATATCAATATGTGTCTAGATTTACAGACTTGGTTGCTCAAATCAATACTGCTTAACGATTTTAAAATATTCAAAAATATTCCAATAAAAGTCGTTGTAATTTAACATAGCATAGCATAAGTAGTAAGTTATTAATAAAACAACTTTTTACGGATTTATCGCGGCTTATCAACATTTGTAGAGCATAGTCCTCATCAGATCGTGTTTGCTGTGAAGTATCTGAAACATCGAGAATGTAAAAATGCTAATAAACGACGATAAAATCAATTTAAATAATTTACTATTATCGCGTGAACGTTATAAAACAATAAATTTATTAATTATCTAAGATATTTAATACAAGGTAATTTTTTCATTACTGCTATATTTTAGTAAAGATACATACAACGTTAATCTTTTTATAATACTTTTTACATAGTAAGTAGGTAAGTATATTTTACAATCTTATCTTTGTCTATATTAACTTATAAATATTATGAGAAATATTACAAAAAACAATGAAATTTTTATAATATACTAGCAGCCCCTTTTTCTTTAAAAAACATAATATATTATAGTATACTGAATTGTGAACCTAAACTACTATCAATTCCATTTGAAAACATAAAAAATCATCCAAATTGGTCCAGCCATTTAAGAGGAGTTCAGTCACACACACATGCAAGAGGATTCATAAATAATAATAGAAGGAACCAAAAATAATAATAATATAATAATAATATCTATGGACGCTTTTACACCACGTCAATCTGGTCACGTGGTAAGTACTCGAAGAGACTTGTGTTACGGATACCAGACAACCGAATTAAATATATTTAATACCTACGTTTTATATTAATACTTGTATTTAAGATTTTTATTATATAATACACATCCATGACCCAGGAACACGAAAGTTTTTTGTTTCTTCGCGGGATTCGAACCCGCTACCTCCGGCTTGAACGCAACAAACAAAAAATAATTTGAATGAAATACGCCGTATCAGGGATAGCATAAACTACACGTTCGATCTAGATCAAATTAAAATGGGATCGCTGAAAAAAATAAAATACGAATCCTCAAAAGTGGGCCCACCTAAAAAAAAGTTCCAACACAGACAAATAGGTAGAATTCAGAACTTCCTTTTTTAAATGACTAAAAAGGTTTTATTAACTAGCTTTCCAAATAAATTGAGTGGTGATGTTATTTATGTTTAAGATAAGATATGGGGGAGAGACGTATAATTCATCCCCATAATAAAAACTTCAGGAATACCGAATACGTTAAGTACGTTTTATGAGCTCACGTAGACAGCGAGTTATAAGGGTCCCGCTTTAAAGATGAGATAGATTAGGTTATAATTAAAATATTAATTAAGGTGTTAAAAACTAGGTTTGGTTCTAGCTTTTTTCATGAAACATGTAATGAAAAATATCACTTAAATAAAAATAATTAGTCTTTGTAACGAAGTGAAGAAAACCTGCCAATAAAAAATAAATTGAAAGTTAAAAATTATCATCCCTTATATGTGCCACTACTGGGCACGGGTCTCCTCCTCGAAATCAGACAAGGGGGGTATTGGTCCACCAATGCGCTGACCTAATACAAATTGGTGAACTTCACACATCTTCAGACTTTTAAGCCCATCAGGCATGAAAGGTTTGTCTCACGATGTTTTCCTTCATCGACAAGCGAGCGATCTCGTGTTCGAGTGCCCTTAGAAATTTAGAATACCCCATTTCAAGGCACTAAGGGGGGTCAGGATCAAGCCCGAATCTCTCACAAAATATCGCCATCTTGAAAATACATATTCTAATTCTTCGTGACTAGTGTGGAAATATGAATTAAGATTTTATGTAACGACTAAGAACGTCATTATGTATATGAAGTCATTAACATCTAATATAATAAGGTTTTCTGTTTCATGTAGCTACACAAAATCCTCAAAAACAAAGTTAAAATCGTGCCGAGGCAAGTAATTTATACCAAGAATATATCTGTTCCCGGGGTATGGAGCACGATTAATATAAATTTGAGTAATTTCCTTTCCTTTATTTCACCTTACCTAATATTCTACCGTAACACAGAATCTTCCGAGCGTACTTAATTTTACTTAATTCTTCGTCTGAGACATGAATGATGAAAAAAAAAATTTTGAGAAAGATAGAGCGGGTTTATGTTTATTTTACAATATTTATAAAAAAAGATATTTCATACATAACTGACTTCTGCTAACTTCTTTTTTTTTTGCAAAGCATTCTTTTTTTATTTGCAATTCTGCAAATCAAATAAAATTAAGTAGATGTGACGGTATCTAGCATCGACTTTCTGGTGTAAGAAATATAAAAAAAATATATAACAGGTAGAAGTAATGGGCTTTCCATACTAATATAATATTATAAACTAAATTTATTGTACGTTTAATTAAATTTTGTTTAAAGAATTGTGTTTTTAAATAAAAAATAATTCCTACCTAAAACATTTTTCATATTTTACGGACCTTTTTACGGAATTTATAGATTTTGTTTATGTAGTATTAATTTCGCATAAGTATTCCTATTTCATTAAAAATAATATAACAACCTAAATTTACTTCCATAACATGACATTACAAACGAAAAGAACAATTATTTAAGAAAAATCAAGATAAAAATCATTTTAGCTATCTGTAGACCTATAGTTATTTTAAAAAACAATTTCATTTCTTGAACAATCTATGAACAAAATCTACGAAGTAACATTCAAGCTTCACAGTAAATAAAATGAAAAAACGAATGCACCAGAACCGCAGTTAAAAACTAATTAGGAACACAATCGCACACCAAAGTTCTCCTTGTAATTAGATATAAATTGTTCAACTATTTAGCAGTGCAATTGTAAGGTTATGTTCGCAACAATAACTCATGACTGCAATAAAATATATTAACTTGAGCAGTATTATCCAAAATGAAAAGAATCAATAAAACTAGGACATACTGATGATCTAAGAAAACTACGCGTCAGCGATTTCAAAGGCTGTAATTTTTGCTACTTTCTTAACAGTCTTAAAAGTCATGCACTTTATTCTACAAAGAAATCATTAAATAACATAATGATTTCCTTATTCAATCATATAATTTATCATCATATAACTTTTGACCCATCATCAAAGGGTCACTTCTAAAATAAAAACATATGGAGTTTCTAGACGTTTCTAAAGTGTAAATAATATTATACACAAAGCTTACCAGTTTTAACACGCTTATTTCCAAATCAAATGAAAAGATTTTGAAAAATATTTTTACATTAATCTATTTAATATTAAAATATATTTGTATAACAATTTTTTTAACTTTAATATCAGGGCGGATCGTGAAAAACAAATACATAACCTATAAGAAGTAGGTTTCAGGGACCGTACGTAAGAGGCATTAAATATTAATTAATTTTAATCAATTATTGGGGGATCCCTCGTCAAATGTCCTCATCACGTGATGGAGTAGCCATTTGATACGAATTTAATTACAGAGGGTCCGTTATCTTAATACTTGCATCGTAGAGCTGGGTGGAATCGATTTTTTCAATCGTCGAGGTCAAACATTAATATTTTAGCAAGCGAAAAAGCGGTTTTGTATTTTATATTCAAGAAACAAATAAGCCATTATCTTTTGACACTGATGATGGTTCATCATTATCAACCATCTACTGCTAATCCTAGGCCTCCCTTAATGAACGTTAAAACCGCCGATATCATGCCATTCTCACCCAACACGTACCGGCCACCACATGGACATTGTATCGATAGTACTACTTACTTACAATATCTATATTATGTCAATGGTACAGATATAATGTACGCCAGATAAAAGAACCGGTTCATTTCTCATAGAAAAATTACGTTTCAGGAGAGTCCGATGCAACTTTTAGGAATTAACAAATATAATTTTCAGGTACAGGCTACTCCCTATTAGTATACTTTCCCCTAGCTTTTTTTTTTCGAAAGGTCTAGACTTTTAGGCCCAGATGGCCTTTAAGCTCAATCGGTAGGTATGAGCCATTTGCTCACCAAATGGCTCACCTAGTAAAATTCGAAAGGGGGGGCGCCCCCCTCCGTGCCCCGCAAGGGGCGCGGTAAATCGCGCGCGCTACTCTGGAGAGTAGGTGTTTGGCTAGTCAAATCCAATACGGTCGACGTGTCATTAGCGGATGAAGTTAAACTATTAGTCGGAGGGCCGGCCCTCTCCTCCCTCTCTGACGGGGGAGGTGGGTTTCCCCTAGCTTACTTATCTCAACGAATAAATGAAACCAAAACGAAAATAATCTCATATATGACTAAATCCCTTACTCAGATAAACATTTAGAACGTTATAAATTATAATTAGGTACTCCTATCTCAAAAACAATTCACAGGGCTAATTCTAAGTATCCGTAAGTTATTCCAAATGTGGCACTTGGTGAGATTTACAGATGTAATTGTGAGGATAAGCTTCGTTGGGCTCATAATAGTAAATAAGGAGGGTTTCGGGGAATCACTATTTCAAGCTTGTAATGAAATCACGCTTATTTGGGAACTTGCGAGTTTCTGACACAATATTATAGCGATGTAATATAGTGTTAACTTAAATTGTCTTCATAATTGCTTCTTTAATGAATGTAAGAACGCCCCGCGGTTTCATCTGATTACTTCTCATTCCCGTAGTAGTACAAGGTACATACAAGTATAAATTATAGCCTGTGTTGTTGTGATATATGTTTTATATTATTGTATAGTTTTTTACTACTGATCCGCAAGTTTGCCGTAGCTCAACGTGCTATGGAGCGTGCTATGCTGGGTGTTTCTTTTCAAAAGTCAAAAGTCAATTTTTTTTATTCAAAATAGTACAATGAAAGTATCTTTTTGGAAGTCAATTGAGTCTACTACCGGTTCCAAAGCAAGCCCACTGAGAAGAACCGGCGAAACAAACTCAGTGGAACTAATCTTTTCAGATATTCTGTTACAAAAAATGAAATAGGTACATACTACTATATTAGAATAGTAAGAAACTCTGTTGGGTTGCTCTTTTTAAAATATAGTTAAGACTTTGGCAGATAGGATTTGAAACGAAGTCCTCCGCCAGCGGACTAAAGTTGCCGATATCACGCAAAGAACACAAACGTTGAAATGGCAATGGGCTGGTCACACACTCAGAAGAACGGATGGCCGATGGGCCAATAAGGTTCAAGAGTGGAGGCCGCGTTTATGTAGACGAAGTCTTGGTGGACCTTTAACCAAGTGGGACAGACGATCTCCGTGAAGCGGCTGGTCCGCGTTGGATGCGAGTGGCAGGGGATTGGTCTTCTTGGCGTTCATTGAGGGAGGCCTATGTTCAGCAGTGGATGGATAAAGGCTTGTAATGATGATGATTTACAGCTTTAACAAAATTGATTTAGTTAATTTTGCATGAAGAAGTAACAAACATCGACACAAACTTCCATTTATAATATCAGTAGAATTAATAAATCCTTACACGTATATTTACTTTACGGTTGGTTTTTGTTATATCATCATAATAAATGAGTTCATCCGACGGTGGTGAGGCCTGGAGCCGAGCCCGGACGACTGGCGGGTGACAAATCCCCATTTTTACTCATCACAGGGTGAAGTCAACTGGCTCACTCAACATCCGATGAAGCATTAACCCACTAAAGCCATCAATATAGCTTCAACCGAAAAAAAAACAAAGCAAATGAGATGTATCGTACCAGTAACTGCTGAGCACAGAACTCCTTTTGGAATTCAGGCGACGAAAATATTGAGATTATTTTCACCTAAAAATGGTGTTGTGAATTTCAGATATCGTCAAAGCCTTTCCCAGGACATGTCGCGATGTTTTCCTTTTACGCTGAGCAAGCGATGTTTTCGTGTTAAGACGGGCGGGGAAATTTTAGTCAGTCGGACAGGATCGAACCCCCTTTTTTGATGTCACGCTGAAATAGGAGTTGCACGCTTTTTCACTGCCTTTTAGATATAATATACGAAGAAAATACACTATGATGCCCTGCCCTAAATGACATACGAACAGTAGCATTTGCACATTGCTTAGAGATCAAAAAAACATCTGGCCGACAATAACTATAATAAAAATAAATAAATGGAATCGGAAAATTATTTTTATTCTAACAGATCCAAATATTTTTTTACGCTTTTTGGAAACCTTTTACGTACTTTGCTTTTTAAATGCGAATCCCAATCCATGCAAACGGCCTGATGTATTGGCAATCACTTAGGCCAGGATTACTTATTTGAAAGATTAGAACCCGGACAGGGTTAAAATACAGGAATGTTGAAAGTCCCTTAAAAAAGGAGAGATTGATGTAACACGTTTTATAGGCCCCCGTCGTTAGAGATGACTACTATCATCATCGTGACTTTCCATGACTTAATTATTAGTCAGTAAAAAAATAAAAATCTACCGCCGGTTCCAAGATAAGCCCACTAAGAGGAACCTGCGAAACAAACTCAGTGGATATAGTCTTTTCAAATATCTCTACTAATATTATAACTGTGAATCTAAGTTTGTTTGTTACGCTTTCCGCAACTCACTAACACAACGAACGAAAACGTGGGCAAACCAACTAGATCTATTATAAATTTGCGAAACAAATTCAGTGGAGTGGTTTCAAATATTCTATAGTTAATATTAAATTCTGAAATGCCTGGAACAAACGCCCTGTTCCCGAGGTGTGTGGTATCTACCATGAAATCTTTTTTTTCCATGAATTCATTGCTCACATGAAATCGGTGTAAAGTGACAGCTAAGCTGTCGCGTTTCGTGCGGTTTGTGAGTTTCCGGTGGCCCATTGGGGGATAGAGGAAAGCATCTGCATAGACTCAGATTAATATGTGGATGTTGATGATTGTGGATGATGTCTTCAAAAACTCTTCGACTGTTCGTTTGTCCTCCTAGGTATGCTATTAAAAAAAAATTAAAAAGTTTTATTCTAGAGTAGTCTAATTCTCTTGCAAGCTTATAAACATGCAGTTTGATACATGCTACAAAATTTTCAATATCTAAGCACGAAATATGTAAACGAAATAAAGCTACCTACATAATAAACATTTATTATAGTTCAGTTTACGTCCCTTACACTTATTCTGAACATTTTCATAAAATATTACCTTTTATGAGGATGGGAGAGGTAATCTCGCTAATGGCCGTTCGAGGATCATTCACAAAGTATATTGTGTTTTGCTGCTATTACGAGTATATACTGCCACGAATAATCTCGCTTATCATATATTTTCGTTTGCTGACATGTGCTTAGGCAATATAATAAACTGCCTATATAGTATTTCAAATTAACATTGTCACATTACTAACCCTATTTAAAACGGGATATTTTCTGTGTTTTTCAACTATTTAGCGGAGTTCGATATTTCGACATTGTCTACGTCTACGAATTTCAGAAATTTAAGAGATGCTTGAACAAGACACGAAACTATAGTAGGTATATAACTAAATAGTATAGTTAGAAATTATATTATTATAACCGTATGTGGCAGAAATATTAAGGGCGCGTATCTCTCACACCTTCGTTTCGCCGACGATATCGTTATATTTGCTGAGTCGCTGGAGGGTTTGCAGGAGACCCTTCAGTCTTAATGAATCCTTCCGACGCGTGGGCCTTAGGATGAACTTGTACAACTTGTTTAACGCTTTGCAGCTAGCTTTGTAACTAGGTCGACATAACTTCGAGAGAAGTCGATAGGAAGATTTAGTTGGGATGGGCAGCATTCAGGAAGCTTAGTCATAATATTCTCATGTCGTCACAGAGTTTGAAGACGAAAGTATTCCACCTATGCGTTCTCTCCGCGAGGACTTACGGGGTTGAAACAGAGGCAATGGTCACACACTCAGGAGAACGGATGGCCGATGGACCAATAAGGTTCAAGAGTGGTGATGATTAACGGATGAAGATACGGCACGAATAGTTTATTTTAGCTATTTTCATAGCATTATGTCTTATGGGATACTATTATGGGGAAATGCTGCCGATGTAGACAGTGTTTTTGTGCTACAGAAGCGGGCTATCCGTGCAATTTACAAATTGCCCCCCTATTCATCATTAAGAGAGAAATTTAAAGAGTGTAACGTTGCGCTAGCTCGTTACATGATTTTAGGTTTAAATTAAAAATTCAGTAATAGATATTATGTTTAAACTAAGCATACTGGTGGTATAAGCGCCATCTATCGTTAACTAGTGTCATCTATTGACATACTCTATTGGCTCAGTAGCGACCTCTCTAAAATTCAATAACCGTTTCTACTTTCCTTTTTTCAAATAAAATTAATTTACCTCTTGTAATTAATAATAATAAATATAATAATTTAATCTAATCCCTAAACAAAATTACAAATAAACTAAATTAAAACTTAATTAATTATAAAGTCCGTTTGACAATTGACTATAGAACTATATTGTTTATGGAACGATAGACAAGCTGTGATTAGGCACCTTTTGATTTGCTGTCACTTCTAACCGACCTCTTGGCCCTTTTATTGTCCTGACTTCGTGGCTGGCGGAAGCCGAGGCTAACCCTCGTCTATTTTTTTTGAATTCCGCTGGGAGTTCGCGGAGCACAGTTCGGATACTAAGTATCCAAGTATAGAAGACCTAACAGCCGGCCGGCTGAACCGAACGCCCAGCGTGAAGACCCAAGCTGCAGCCAACCTACCATCGCCAGGAGTCCAGTCAGGCCAGTGATTCCTCCCTTATTACCCCTACGCAATACGCTGTCGGAACGTGGGCCAGCTAAAGAAAGTTTCTGGCTCGAGATAAGGTGAGACTTGTCCGAACCCCCCTTCCTATCGTGCTCGCTGGGGGCACCTACCACCCCCACGCGACAAGAGATAGGAATTCTGACAGTTGCTTCTCAATACATTTTAGATAATTTACTGTACGTCCGGAAGAATATAAATGATTTCAATAAGAAATGTGACATTCATAGTAGGGATATACGTAATAAACACAGGCTAGATGCCCCAGTGATTAGACTTACAAAAGTAAGCAACTCTTTTAAAGGAAACTGTATACGCTTTTACAATAGGATCCCAGAAAACGTTAAAAATCTATCAATCAATAAATTTAAAAAAGTTATTAAAGAGCGTTTGTGTGGTAAAGGATATTACAAAGTAAAAGACTTCATTGAAGATACCACACCTTGGGAATAGGGCGTTCCTCCCAGGCATGCAGATAAAAAAGTGTATTAAGTGTATAAGACTAATTAATAATTATTATTTAGATGACACGAACTCTTGGGATTGTATTGCTCTTTTATCAATTGTCTATCTAGAATGTGGGTAAACTTTGAGCCTGCAGTATTTTGAACTAAACTTGTGTAAAGGTGAAACGTATGACATGTCATGCTCGCTTATGCCATTGCAGTGGTGGCGTTGTGGGATGGGTCTTCCACTTCCCTCTAATATGTGGAAGAGGTTGATGCTGGCTCACGCGTCCTGGCCTGTGTGGAGGTGCTGCTGTGGTGGCTGGTCGTGTTATGCGATTTCTACCTAGCTGATTTTCTTTTTTTTTTTTTATTAACATCCTCTGGTTTGTTTTGGATGCTGCGGGGTCTAAAATTACCTACTCATTAATCTTAGGCTAGTGTGCAATATTTCTAAATCTTAATATATATATTTCTTGTGTGCGTGTGTATGTGACTGAACTCCTCCTAAACGGCTGGACCGATTTGAGTGATTTTCTTTGTGTGTGTTCAAGTAGATTCGAGGATGGTTTAGATTCACAAATCAGACCGGCAGATGGCGCTGCAGTCGGTATCTAGGTTATTGATCTGTACTGCCACTATCGATTCGTATCTAAAGGACAACGTCTGTGGGGTCCGCTAGTATTTTATATTTTAAAAAGAGCAACCCAGCAGAGTTTCTCACTATACTAATAAAGTATTATGTATTTCATTTTTTGTAAGAAAATATGAAAAGATTAGTTCCACTGAGTTTGTTTCGCCGGTTCTTCTCAGTGGGCTTGCTTTGGAACCGGTGGTAGACTCAATTGACTTTCAAAAAGATACTTTGATTGTACTATTTTGAATAAAAAAAATTGACTTTGACTTTGACTTTGAGTGTAGGCCGCGTTTAGGTAGACGAAGTGTTGGTCAGCCATTAACCAGGTTGGAAGACGATCTTCGAGAAGTATTTGGGGGCTTAGTCAAAACGCCATTACGAAAACGACGGTGAAGTTCTTTCGTTCGTTCGAAGTTGTGATTGGCTAAATCACGTCGTCGATTGAACGATCGAGCGATCGACGACGTAATTTAGCCAATCACAACTTCGAACGAACGAACGAACTTCGCTGTCGTTTTCGTAATGGCATTTTGGCTAGGCCCCCTGGTCCGTATTAGATACGAGTGGCAAGGGATCGGTCGTTTTAGCGTACATTGAGGAAGGCCAATGTTCAGCAGTGGACGGATAAAGGATGATGATGATGATGATAACCGTATTGCGCGAAGTAGGTTGACTGTTTAGTAAATAATAAGCGAGTGCACGCATGCATAAATCATAATATCTTTTTTCTACGCTGTACACTTGCATGCATGCTCATCATACGAAAATAAAAACTAGTCCGGCATGCAGCGATATTGACACGGTTACGTGCACGATGAAATTTGGAAACCTCATTATTATATTAGTCCTCAAACCAGGTCTCATTCTTCGTACCTATGTCCTATACTAACTGGACTAATGACGCTCATCGTCTTTAGTGATGCGATCGAACGGGCGAACTCTCAAGCGTTCATAAGCCATTCACGCCGAACAACTGCGTGGCATAACCATCTTCATTCCCTCGCCGGATCAAGGTGAATGCGAACAGCAAATCTGTTTTTTAGCCTATTACTGAAATAACCTTCAGTAACAGACGGAAACAAATCAGATAGCCAGGGTGATTACTGAGTTGAGATGAATTGCCGAATTCACTAACCAGTATTAAACCACTACATCGGTGAAACCAACCCAAGGGCCAAAACCCTCCTCGCCTGATTTCGAGGTGGAGACCCGCGCCTAGCAGTGAGACATAGGGGTTAATACTTTATATATCGCGTGTTCATTATTTTGTAAACTAATGTTATTTCGCCAACGTTAATATTCTTAGCGTTGTTAGTAAGTATTTGACAAGTTGAAGCCGTAACTAACAAGTTGGAGCGTCTGGGAACTTTTGGACAACGCTATGTCGAGTGATACAACTTGGGATGTTAAGTTTCAACTACTTTAGTAGCACATGGACGAAATTAAACGAATTTAATTTTTATAATGAACGATCTTTTACGGGTTTTATCGCGGTTTATAAATAAGTTAAAATATGTCCGACGTTTCGGATGGCAATCTACAAATTTAGACAGACAAGAGAAAGTATCCGATCCGATGAATAAAATGTGTATTTCGAAGTAAATTCGAATCAAGTACATTTAACTCAAAAACAGGAAACATTAAAAACAAACTCAATGTGAAAAATAATTTATTGTTTATGTAAGTATTAAAATAATGCCTAAACACAACATTCAATCAGGAAATCTACGTTTTAACAGATGCACACAATTTTAATGGTACAGGGCAAATCTTCAAAGTTAGCCCACTTTCCT
Source organism: Lycaena phlaeas (assembly GCA_905333005.2). Classification (NCBI taxonomy): domain Eukaryota; kingdom Metazoa; phylum Arthropoda; class Insecta; order Lepidoptera; family Lycaenidae; genus Lycaena; species Lycaena phlaeas. The sequence goes on from HG995173.1 coordinate 13,637,217, forward strand.
TTGCCCAATGAAGTTAAAAATTCAAATAGGAAACTGTAAGGGAAAACCAAGTTTGCTTAAGGTACCGTACACACGAGCGCTTTATAAGCGTCGATTTAAAATCGGACGTTGGCTCGAGTTGTGTGGTAATTCTCAATTTAATTTCGAGTCGAAAATCCTTACAAAAAACGTACGTACGTACTTACTTGACAAAAAAGCGCCGGGCATTAAAAACGCACTTGTGTGAACATATAGTAGATACGCAAGTATCCATTTGTCTCATTCAAACCCTTTTTTAGCGCTCCGTAAAAAATCGCTCGTGTGTATGGAGCCTTTGACATTACAAGTGGAACTAAATAAAAAAGTGGGCTTAAAATAATTTGAAAACATTGATTTTATGACATCTAAATATTCATATAAATGCTGACTTACATGATACAATTTGTTTAAAGGAGACGGTCCAAAATTGTATGGGACGTTGGTCTACTTTTGTACACGTAATGATATGAAGGAAAATAAATATTCAAACAATTTTAATATAGTTCATATCCATAAATTCTTCTCAATTTCAGCGTTAGTATAATTTGATATTTCCAAGATATGCAACACTACTTGGTATAACAATGGCGTATGAATATTTTCTTTGGCGCTTATGGCTATAAATCTATGTCCAAATAAAAAGTCCAAGTCGTCAAAATATCCACAAAAATGCAAGAAATACATTCACGAGTTAACAACTCCATAACAAAGCTTGAAATAGATACAAAAAGTTACGAAAGTACCATGAGTGACGCCATTTTTCAATAATGACGTTTAAGTAATAGCCGCCATCTTTGTGTGGAATAGCTAATATTTGAAAAACTTGATAATTTTTTAAATTTTTTGCACGTAACTTATTACTATAAACTAATTCATTTTATTTTTAATGAAATCTATGAATTTTTATTTATTTATTGTATACTGTACAAGACTACACCAGAAATGGACCGTCTCCTATTAAGCATTATTTTGAGTGTGAATAATATGAAGATATTTTACAGATGTAAAAAAATATTCTTTGATTTTTTGGGTCTAAATATATTAATTAATAATTTACTGTATAAAATTATGTAAAAAATATGCTCTTCTGACTGTTTATGTAAAATAGCGTTTATTATATACCAATCCATTTTTTTCACAAACTCAAAAATTATACGATTTTTTTTAATGAAAAACTGCAATCGCGTCTTTCTAACTACTCTATATAGACTCTTTGAATAATACTCAGACAAATCCTATACATATATAATTATTTATCAGTCATTATAATTGTCTTAAAAATATCAATGAACTTTTTAAACATGATCAAAAAAATATTTCATTTGTTTTTTTCTTTGTTTAATGTAACCAACAGTAATAAATACTATTCATCATTTATTATTACATACAAAAAATATTTTAAAATTGTGCAAACATAAAGGACACATCAAAAAAATGTATTACTGTCGAATTTTTTCCCAAAATATTGTCAATATATTATGTAGGCACCAAAGAAATCTAAATAATAAAATAATAGAAGCGTTAAGTGCGCGTGACCTTCTCGATTTCTTCTTATGTTCGATTCTAATAGAAGAGCATCGTGTCAAAAAAATAAATGTATTACTTATTAAATAATATATAATTTATTCCTTGGTTTAGCCTACTGGCAACTCGAGTTTCGATAGAGCACCGCGCTATATGCCATTTCTATCACCTTATTATTTAGATTTCTATGGTAGGTAGTACCTACCATAGAAATAAATAGGTACTCATTATAAAATAATTATAGTCGTGTACATTTTTCATCACAACGCACATCTGAAATTGCCTGCAGTGAAGCTGTTTAGAGGTGTGACGCTATTTGCATAGAAATTCCCTCTGCGACTCTGAGCCTACTTCATTTGGTTCAAGGTAAATTGTGCGTACACATTGACATAGACTAATTTAAAATGATCACAGATGTTGAATATTTACGAAACGTATATATAAATAAATACTCTACTTAACCTTAAATAGTTTGTTCATATCAAGATTTATAATAAATAATGGTCAACAAAACAGTTTTGTACCAAAATATCAGTGAAAATGACTGAATTTTTTGAACAGACCTGACGTCGCCTATATTTTTTATAGCCCTTTGCATACGCGGCAACGTTTTAACAACTAACATGTATATATGAATGCATGCCATCTGTATTTACAAAGAAAAACAATTATTACACATAATTTACACACACTAGCTTTTTAACACATTATCTCTTTAGCCTATATTTATAAGAAGCTTATAATATCTCTATATTAAATATTCCTCATGAATTATATAAATCTATTTAATATGTATTTATTACATATTGTAATATATATGTAAATCACAAATATCTCAGATATTCAAGATATGTTTACAAATCATTATAATTGATCTATATCGCAGCACCTCAACTATACTCACTAATAATATTATCGTTACATTTATTTTATAAAATTAGCTACTTCTTGTTTGTACAACACTATTTGCTTTATACAAGCTGCCTTATATCCTTTATACCTTCATACATAAGCTAATCTCATCTAAGCTACCTGATTTTTACCCAAGTACCATGCTTCTTACGTAAGCTACCTGCATAGTATATTAGCTGCCTGCTTTACATCAGCTACCGGCGTCTCATATAAATTGTTAGCATCTAGCACTAGCTACCCGGGTCTTGCATTATCTACGCACATCTTACATTAGGTCTCTATATCCCACATCTCATATAAAATTAATTCATCTTATATAATCCATCGGCATGTTATAAAATCTACTTGCATCTTATACAATTTGCCTGCATCTTATATTATAATCTCCCTACATGTTACAAAATATACCTGCATCTTATACAATATGCCTGCATCTTACACAATTCGCCTGCATCTTATATAATCTACGTGCATGTTATAAAATCTACCCGCATCTTATACAATCTGCTTGCATCTCATACAATTTGCCTGCATCTTATATAATCTACCTGCATCTTATATAATCTGCTTGCATCTTATACAATTTGCCTGCATCTTTATAATCTACCTGCATGTTATAAAATCTACCTACATCTTATACAATATGCATGTATCTTATATAATTTTCCTGCATCTTATATAATTTTCCTGCATCTTATATAATCTACCTGCATGTTATAAAATCTACCAGCATCTTTTACGATCTGCTTGCATCTTATACAATTTGGCTGCATCTTATATAATCAGCCTGCATTTAATACAATCTACCTGCACGTTATGCAATCTACCTGTATCTTATACAATTTGCCTGCATCCCACTACCTGTAGCTGATGCCGTAGCGGGCGGCGACCTGCGGCGTGTGCGTGGTGGCTACGGCCAGCAGCAGCGGCACGTCGTTGACGTCCACGTGCAGCGAGCCCGTGAGCGCGGTCATGTCGCACAGGTCCGTCGTCATGAGCATGTCCGCCAACGTCTTGGATAGCACGCACAGCTCGCGCAGCTTACTCTCGAGGAACAGGAGACACTGGAATGTATGGAAATGTTTATTTCTATATTATAGATTTTTTTTATATCGTCGAACCTTATGGTGACGACCGACGCCTATACACATCCGCACAACCAGAGGTAATGCAGATGCGTTGATCTGCTGTTGCCAATGGGTAAATGTGGACGGATAAATTATGATGATGATGAAATGAAAAATAAAATATGACGAAATCGTTGGTATCAATATCAAAATGGATAATAATTAAAAATACTGGATAATAGATGAATAGATCGAAAAGTAAAGTTATGTCCTTTATCGTCACGGCATCGAAATTAACTTTACTGAATGAATGAATGAATATACTTTAATGTGCACACATTACTACAATATATATGAATGACAAAATAACAAAACAAAAATAAGCATGCGAACACAAAGGCGACTTTATCGCTACCAACTGAATGTGACGTACCTGTTGCGCGGGGACCTTAGCCTGTCTCATGGCGGGCAGGGCGTCCAGCATGTTGCCCACCAGCGGGGACAGCCCGCTGCACCCACACTCCCTGCCCACCAGCCGCACGTCCCTGCAAACAAACATATCAACACATTATACCACCTGCCTATACTTGTTCCTTAAATCATCACATTCAAATTAAGTTATAAAGACTAGACATTACGTATTAAAATAATTATGTAGTTTTTCATATATTATAAAACCGTTATTAAATTAAGTACTAGCTGTTGCCCGCAGCTTCACCTGCGTTAACTAAGATTTACAACGGGAGCTTAGTACGCAAAATAAGTAACTTTTCTGGTTGACTTTTAACACCTTGTGTCCGAAAAACCCAAATATCTTACGGAACCCTATTTTTTTCCAGAATAAAATGTAGCCTATGTTACTCGTGGATAATGTAGCTTTCGAATGGTGAAAGAATTTTTGAAATCGGTCCAGTACTTTTTGAGCCTATTCACAATTACACCAAACAAACAAACAAAGTTTTCCTCTTTATAATATTAGTGTAGAAGAAATATGTTTATAATATATATGTATAAATACAGTACTCTGTAATGTGACGTCATAATGTGTGATAATACATTTCAAAGTGTAACCATAAAGACTAAGGGCGGGTTGCATCGACCGGATTTTATGTAATCGTTAAAGATTTCGGTAACGAACGTTACTGACCAAAGAGCGTTGCTTTTAACAGACGTTAAAATTTAACGAAGTCTCTTACGTTAAAATCAGTCGATGCAACCTGCCCTAAGTTTTATACCTACAGACTGAAAGATGTCATCAATATATCTTTATAGAAGATAGGGCAAACGGACAGACGGTTAAACACGACTTTGGCGACGAGACGTTGGGAATGCGTTGCCTTTCGCATGTGAATGTGCTCTCTTCTTATCATCGACCACATAACCCATAGACTCCTAATAACAGGGGAACGGGTTCTGGCGACACATCTGACTTATAGTCCCGATGTAAGCCATAAACAAAGTACTCAAACTATCGTGTCGTCTCATTCTTTCCCGTTGCGAAATATATCCATTTCTTTTTAACGTTCCGTGATTGGTAATGACCTTGAATTAGTTAATTACAGCATTGCAACCTTTTTCGTCTCACCTCAGCTAGTTGCCAAAATGCATTTAATACGAACAATCAAACATTAGGAGTCTATAGGTCTATAGGTAAGTTGTGTGGTCGATGCTTCTTATAAATCCCTAGGTCGTATCAAGTAGGCTTTAAAGGTCCATGGTGGTTGGGAGAGCGACTGATGTTGATATTGACACTGACCAGGTGCTGGTGTCCCCCACGACGGCGACGGCCCGCGCGGGCGCGCCCAGCGACTTGTTGAGGTACGACGTCAGGTCGAGGTCGCGCCGCAGATCCGCCTCCCACGTACGCCACTCAGCGGTCGTGCCTGTAATCGTAACATGTATTACACATTTAAAATTATGGTTTACTTCATTTTGGTTCTAATGCAATGTCATTCATTTCTGAGCTTTTTAGCCGAGTTGGTCAATATCAATAAATAAAATCCATCCTAACAGACAAAGCTCAACATGAGTTTCTAAAAACATGGACACCAGTACTATTAGTAATTTATTTTTAATAGTAGAGGGGCCTATCATTTATATTTGTTTCACCGTGTGATGAATGGTCACCAATATTAAAATAGGCATGAACACTCGAACTATGTTCAGTAATAGTAATATAATAAATAGTTAACAGAATCAGTAACATTAAAGTTAAGCAAAACAGCTTTTGCTAAAGAATAAAGGGCCTATCTGTTGACAGTCGGTAAAATTGTAACCAGATGGGCGCCTTTTATATTCTCATAGAAACATAAACAAGACTGTGTACTTCTTACGCCAGCAGGGCAGTAATGTAAGCATTTGTAAATATTTTTACACATTTGTTTAAACAATATGTGATGCGTCAGTCACATTTATCGTTTCCTAAATTTCGACACAAATAATTTTTTTAGTTGCCCAACAACGTATATAAGTGTAGAAAATGTCTGTTATATTCACATACATTAACATGAGCAAAACCATATACATTCTATATTCATCCTTTATTTTATTTACACATAATGACCACGGTAGTCTACTCTTGTAGTACTCCTACTAATTTTATTAATTTACTTGTATACAACTAGCACTTCAATAATAGTATATGTGTTAGCACTATTTGTTCCCTACGTCCTAACCTCTCAGGATAATCATACAAACAGTTTGTATTCAACTTTCAAACTTAATTGACTGAAAGTATATCATCTAATTTGTTTTTCTAAATTTCTAAGTGCACCCCAAACACGAGACCATCGCTCGCTCACCGGTGAAGGAAAACAAAAAGGGAAACCTGCATGCCTGATGAGAGTAAAAGTCTTTGAAGGTATGTGAAGTTCACCAACCCGCACTGTTCCAGCGCGGTGGACTATTGGCCCATTACCCTCCTCGCCTGATTTCGAGGAAGGAGACCCGTGCCCAGCAGTGGGACATAAAGGGTTGATACTTTTATATCATCTAATTAAGGGAAGTTAGCCAACTTAAACATAAAGAATATTAACTCACCTTGTAAAACTAAATCAGGTACATAGTGACCGGTGACCCCTCCTAATAGTGATGTGTCGTAACCCGACCTCAGACACTTAGCATTCGCCTCACAGTTCAGGCCAGGCAGCGGGAACTCTATAACTTGTTTCACTTCCAACTTCGTCCTTTCCTTTTCTTTCAAACTCGAATCAGCCTTGGAATTTACTACAATGGTGTTCTCCTTTCGTTTCCTTACAAATGTCTTCGGGGACATTTCCCTTTGTTCGGGTTTCTCTACCACCGTCTCTTTGGCGTATTGAGGCTCTACGTGCCGTGGTATATCATTCAAGTACTCCATTTCCGAGGCGTTGGTGGGCGTTTGCAGCAACGACTCCATGAACTGACTCTTAGCACACGTCTCACACCTCTCCTCCTGTATAGGAAGCACCGCAGTAGGATCGAACTGGAAGTTATCGAGCTTCAGGTTACCAGGTTTGCCGATGTAATGCCTGTCTAGAATCTCCAGATTCTTGCTCTTCATATAATTAGTGACTATCTGTGGGTACTTGTCGAATTCGAACTTAATACCGGAATGTTTTGTTGGTTTGGAATGTTGTAGTGTTTGCTTGCAGCAGCGGGTTGGACTGTCCGTTCTGTCTGTATTACACTTATCACTTTCTGTATCACAAACGTCACTTTTCACCTCAACGACCGGCTCATGGTGGACCTTAGACGATTTCTTTACACTTTTCCCCCCGTTCGATTTATTCTTCAATCCCACTAACTTCTCATCGTCGCCGAGTACAAATACCACCCCTTTATCCGCTTCTTCAGAGGTCGATAAATTTGAACTGGAGTCTGAATGTTCCATGGTCATAGACGGGCATCTCCGGAATTGTGTGGCGGGTCTGCTGCCGCTACTGCCTTCCGTTCCGAACTCAGCGATAGAGAGCTTTGAACTTAAATTCGCTAACGTAGTCGACTTTTTGAGGCTAACTTCTGACACTAGCGTACTATTACTGCCGCTGACGACCACTGACGGCACTTTTAGTGTGTTTAAACCACATTCCACATTTGGTGCAGTCTTTTGTCCCTCTGTATTAACTTGTACCACTTTGGCTTCGTCGAACGAGCACTCTTTATAGAGAAAGTCGTTTCTCTGAACGTTCCCGCACCGTACAAAGTAAGTGAGCACTGTCAGGATCTTGTTGACAAGCTGCACGTCCTTAGCTCCGACGACGACCGTTCTCGCCGCTCGTGGGGGAACACCGATGGTGCCACAGAGGTCTGTGAGCTGCGCCCAGAGCGCGTTGTATGGTCTCCGGACGTCTTCTTGCCGCAGCTTGTTGGGATCCACCACGTCGTAGGGGCTGACCGTAGTCACCCAGCCGAGGTGGTGCGTGAGCACGTGGGTGAGGAGCGTGCTGATGAAACTGTAACAAGGAAATTATTTCTAGATATAATTAACGTTATCCTTACTTGATATTATAAATGTAATTCTCGGAGGTACTAGAAGTAACACATTTTAAAAAAGGTTTTTTTTTCCTAACGCGGGCTAAGCCGCGAGCAACAGCTAGTCGTATTATATGCTATATTTCGGATGATATTTTTGAAGTTTTTCAGTCTTGTTGTGTAGGTATGCAGGAAAAGAGTATTCATTAACAATTCTAACTGCCTAGGATCCGCGCATCCGGTACGAGACCGCTGGACACACCCCACATCCGCTAGGGTCATTCAAATTTCAAATATTACGGCGAATATCCGCATGACTTTTTGCCTTTACTTTAACCTATCGTATTCCCGAAAGCTTTTACGCAAATTACGTGCCGATGGCATCAAGATTAGTTTAGATTAGTATAGATAGAAGGAAGTAACATTTAGTCTCGAGGTGAGCAACGCATGAATGGGTTGCCTGGTTTTGTTCTAGATGGACTTATATAACTATTTACCATCAAGGGGTCTGTCTGCCAGGTCCCCTATTAGCTTATAAGAATAAAATAATAAAAACACACGAAAATTTATGCAGCTTATGTGTGTATACAGAATGTCATAGCAACCACACATTCGATTGTAGATCAAAGCCCACAATAAAATCTAAACTTAGCACATCCTCAGTCCAAAATAGAATATCAATTATCACTTTTTCCGATTCAGAAATACTTTAGCCCACGTTACACAACGTGAGCGTCAACAATGAACGATCACGTGAGACCGTACGTAAACAGAATACGTAAAAATACGCCGCGCAAATACATCATCCAGAAATAGCGGTCATAACACCGGCCACTCGCGAACGATTTTCTGGGTGATTAAAGAAATTGTTAAAGAAATGGAGGTGATTCGAACATTCTGGACTGGTGCCAGAAGGATAGCAATAAACTGTACATGCATCAGATCAATTAGGACGGTATACATCGTATTACAAATCAAAGCTTACTTACGATCAGGTATGACTTTTGTTTCATAACATTTCATAATATTGCAAGGGATATAGTATAGTTTCATTTTCATTGACATGTCACTGAGGTCCGATATGAACCGCTGAAGAGTTGACAGAATTTAAAAATTCCACGAACGGAATTCGATAGGCAACAAAATAACCCTTTATTTCTAATTCGACCAAAGTACATTGTACTTTAACTTTTACCTTTATCTAAGCGTGTTACATATAAACATGTTTAGCTAAATATATCAAAATTTTATAAAAATATAAACGTTTATGAGGCGGATACAGGACATCTTTATTAATCGTATTAACCATTTTTCCTTCGCGGGATTCAAACCCACAACCAACGTGAACAGCCCCCTGAGCACAAAACCAGCTGTATTTCTGTCACATGTTTCTGTTTTAATCTATTTTATATATGTACCTACCAGTAAAACATATCATCATCAAAAGGCTACAATCCTACCTTATATATAGAAAAGTAGCTATCGCTGTATGAGTCGTATTAACGATACGAAGCCTCCAAACGTAAGGAGCCCTAAAGTGTGTAAGTAAATGTCTTAATATCCTGAATACCATTCAAAATAGAACACTCCAGAACAAAATACGTAACGACATGATGTTCTGTTTTATAGAGTTAAAAAAATATATTTACATTTGTAACCCAACATTCTGTCTTGTTCTCTGATCAAAGAGATACATCACATTGACACATAAAACCCGCGTTAAAATGTCCGTATAAAACGGAGTGTAAATACAAAACACGCAGACATATTGTTCAAACGTTAACGAGATAAACTTTGTGCCAACAAATAAGTACATTAAAAAAATATCCCTCGTTATTACAGTATATTTATTATAGCAATGTGTATATGTCACAACAACTGACCATCACAAACAAGTGAAACGCACAATTTAAATCAGAATTTCCGGTATTCCAATGATTTAGAATAGGGATGTTAACAAATTTTTAAATTGATTTTATTTGTTACATATTATATCATAGGTTAACATTAGACTTAGAATTTTGTTAAGAAATATGTCCAATTTTAACAAAAAATTATGTAAAGAAAGAGATAGTTTTTAAAATTGCCGCTAAAACGCTTCAAGCTGTCATGTAACCGTGATTACGTCACACACCGTTAGACAGAGCTCGCGATGTTGTGAGTTATGACAGTTTGCACTTAATTCACTGATCAGTGACGTCATCGCCTTGTATTGGCGTTTGCAGTCACGTGATAATGCATGATAAATAACGATAAAAATTAATTTTCTAAATTTTAAGACAAATAAGTTGACTTTTACGTGAATTTGTAACACGTGTCAACATCCCTATTATTGCGACGGTCAAGCGGCTGTGGTCAGATGACTGAGCCAATTTGTATGATGAATAAAGATGTCCGAACCGGGGTCTTGAATATCTATTTTAATGTATTCCTATTTATAGTAGGCACTATTTGATCACATTACGACTAGGTAAATGGTTTAGGTAGACGAAGTGTTTTTCTGTCATTAACCGGGTGGGAAGACGATATCCGTGCAGTGGTCGTCCGTGTTGGATGCGAGTGGCAAAGGATCGGTCGTCTTGGCGTTCATTGAGTGTGGCCTATGTTCAGCAGCGGGCGGAAAAAGGCTAATATAAGGGGAAATAGGGTGTGACTATACTATTAACGTCGAGCATAATATAATAGCCGAAAGAGAACGGTAATGTTATGTTTTGTATTAAAACAAATTTCGCCATTTTGTGCTATGACGCTGTGCTCCGATTGGCCGTCTGATGGTCATTGATGGACGATTGCCCAATAAGAGGTACGTACACGCAGATCACTAGTTGGTTGAACTGTTATTACGTCAGTGAGAGATCCCTGACTCTTTTCTCACTACTTGATAGCATTATAAGCTCAATGACTATTAATGTGAACAAGTAAATATCAACCAAAAATCACAACTTTATTTATACTATTAATATGAAAATGTAAAGATAGTTATGACTTTTTGCAATAAAAGCTAAGCTAAAGTAATACGATTGTTAATTATCATTTTTTTTATATAATTACACAATATATCCTCACTATAAATACTAATCAAGTGTACGAGTCCATTTAACATCTATACTAACCTTGCAACTATATTTCGAGATGAATATAGTCCAAAATATTTTTTTTAAAATGATGACGTCATCGTAAGACGGCAGTCATGTGATTCTTTGTCTGGTCATGTAAATCGCAATAAAATTCGCGCCAGTGTAGCGAACGGGAATATAACATACGGACACTATTATATAGCACGTGATTTTTTTTCTAGCAACAATTTATCCGATGGCATGTATATATCATTTCTTTTACGTACTACAGTACTTATTACATGACAGTTTGTATTTATTACATGGAAACCAGGGACTCGGTCTCTTAAGCGAGATGATCCGGGTCGATCCTGACAACCTGTGGTGCCTGAAATGAGTTTTTCTAAATTTCTTAGGGCACCCTAAACTTCACCGTTCGCTCACCGGTGAAGGAAAATATCGTGAGAAAACCTGCATGCCTGATGAGATTGACAGTGTATGAAGGCGTGTGAAGTCACCAACCTGCTTTGGGCCAGAGCATCTGGAATATGACGCATATGACCCAATAACTCGCCTAATTTCGAGGATGAGAACCGTGCTTAGCAGTGGGACATATATGGATTGATACTTTACTTTCTTTACATGTAAATATTTAATAACCAAGTGACACTGGAGACCCAAGTTTACCCTAGCGACGGAATTTAGCCTGGTTACGAAACCTAGCTCAGCTTCCGTAACGCTCTTGTCAAGGATTCACCAGCTTACTCCACCAGTGAAGCGTGCGTAGGTATTTCCTCAAAGGCAAATAAACACTAAACCGCTTGCGATTAAGTAATCATTTAGTTACTTAATGTAAATCAGAGCTACTCGACCGCATAAGCACGTAAGTTAGATGCGTAATGTGACATTAAGCCCGACCCAACGCGCAGTGCGATGTCACCCCTCCTAACTAGACTCGACCCTCTCCTGACAACCGAATTATGTTAACAATGTAGCATCACTAACTTCTATTTTAATATGTACTAGCTGTTCCCGCGGAAAAAAAATACCTTTTTTTATTTTAATGTATCCCACGTTACTTCTAATATCTCCGAGAATATGTGTATAAAGTTTTCGGTTGACTAGTGATCGCGTTAAAGCGTAACAAACATCCCTAATTTCATATTTATAATATTAGTAAGCAACACAACAATTGTAAACTTGACTGCCGTTTCGTATAGTGAAAGAAACTTTATTTTCTCGGGTCTACAGATTAAAATTCGTTGCAACAAGGGGCAATTAACGGTCCACATATAAAGTTTTATTATTTTTTAATAGTATAGAGTATAGACTATAGAGCATAAAGCGAACTCACTGCTAGGCATCGCTCTTCCTCTTAAGCGGACGAGGAAGTTATTGGATGAGATAGTTTACTTATGCGCTGCCCCAATATGGGAGACCTTCACACATTGTCGACTGTTAATCCTATTAGGCGTCAGAAGTTGCACGTATTCATTTAATGCAGAGCAAGCAAATTGGTGCATTTTAGGATGAATCATTTGCTGTAATTCTGGTTATAAGAGGTTATCGATTGTTATGGAAAAGCTAAACAAGCCACGGAAACAAACATACGCGCCAAAATATACTTACAAGTTTGTACTCTTGGTGTCCGCCGCGGCGAGCACGGCGCACATGTCGGCCACCAGCGCGTCGGCCATCTTGCGCGCGGCGCGCGGCTCGCCCGTCGCCAGCCCCAGCCACACGGGCTGCAGCCGCGGCCCGTGCGCCAGCTCCGACAACCTGTTAACGTCGTCCGCTTAGCATGTTTTACACCTAAATATCGTCCACGAAAATATTACCCTGTACCTGTGTACCCTTTTTTTACGCCGGGAAATGCGCTGAAGCATCCCTCGAGGGATTGGGTCTCCCCAATCTACCCGATTGGTGGGACTCGCTGCGCCCGAAAGATGGTAAGTGGACGCAGCCCTACCCACTGAAACCCGGCGAGTGCCACCAATGCCGCCTTTGGTGAGGTGCCCCGGATCTACAAGCAACAACGCGACGGCTAATCAGTCCCTCAGGGGACCGACGCCACCTCCACAGAGGGGTTGTCCCGCACCACAGAACAACCCCTCCCAACGTCGGGCAGTACATTGAGGTGAGGTTCCCGTCCTCGCCCCTTGCCCCCTGCTCTTTTGCCCCATTTTCTTATAAGAGCGGTACAAAGAGCCCCGTCGGCTCAATTCTCTTCGCCCATAGTATTGGGCTCACCCTGGGTTATTGAGCCCCACCGCCACGACAAGACCTAAACCATGGTGGGGCTGTACCTATGTACCTTGTGTGTTACCTTAATTATACCTTTTCTTAAGTCTGACAATTCAGACGCCTAATCACTTCTTTCATATCAACGTTGGCCGTCCCTTGTCTATCCCCTTAAATATGGACCAATGGTCGGTACTCACCACCTGGACGCGTCCTCCGAGGCCTTGTGGAGCGTGGAGACGAAGGCGCCGCCCATGCCGGCCGCCAGCGTGGCCGCGCGCAGCCGGCACACCAGCGCCTGCAGCTGCGGCGAGTGCTCCACGTAGCGGCGGAGCAGATCTCTGGTGTGACCGAGAGAACTATTAGTTGAAGAGCTTACTAAACGTTTAAACGTTACCAGCTGCATATATACCGCCATCTTGCTTGTTGCGCCCGTGGAACAACCTTGTGTGTCAGAGATGTAAGGGTAAGGCATGCAGTGTAATACAGACATCGAGACTGGACATCTTGTCAACAGGATACAGGATAGGCAATACATAAATTAGTAATTGTATGACCTAGTTCCAGGTAGGGTTGCCAGGCGTCCGGATAAAGCCGGACATAGTTAGGCTTTTTTATTGCGTGTCCGGCCAAAATAAAAGGTGTCCGGCTTTTGTTAGACTTTATACATTTTGCAAACGAGCTATGCCAAATTAGTCGTAGGCTAAGACTGTCTTGGCATTCGATTTAATATATTAGTTCACTATAACTTAACAAAATGTACGATACTCACAAAAAAAGCTTGATTTTACATACAATTTCTTTGTCGTACCTATAAATACTGAGGCAAAATCCTTTAATGTTGGGTGTCCGGTCATTCTACCCAAAAGTCCGTCCAAGCTGGCTGGTTTGTCCGGCTTTTAGGTTTGGCGACCTGGCAACCCTAGTTCCAGGTAAACTAAGTTGTGTTCAAGACGCCGACCACTTGCCGTCAGCACCTCTGTCACTCGCCTATCCGACTAACTAGAAAAGCCAAGCCATGTGTTACTCACGTGCTGTCGGTATCGGCGACGGTGATCAGCAGGGCTAGACCCAGCTTGTTGTTTCTCGTCAGTCCCGAAGACGTGCTGGCGAGGCTGTCCGTAGTGCCGCTGGTCGAGCTGTTGCTGTACACCTGCGTCCATTCATGATATCACACTACTTGGCAAAATAAATATGCCCGAATCATCATCATCATCATCATCATCATAAAGCTTTTGCTGTCCATAACTGAACCTATTTTAATAAATCCATGTTCGTATATTCGATGGCCGATGGACCATTAAGGTTCAAGAGTGGAGGCCGCGTTTAGGTAGACGAAGTGTTGGTCGGCCATGACCCAATTGGGAAGACGATCTCCGTGCAGTGGCGGGTCCGCGTTGGATGCGAGTAGCGAGGGATCGGTCGTCATGGCGTTCATTGAGGGAGGCCTATGTTCAGGAGTGCACGGATAAAGGCTGATGATGATGATGGTGATACTATCCATGTTCGTCTTACTACCGATAAATCATTGTATGATGGTAGATGTCCCTAACTAGCGGACCCGACAGACGCTGCCCTGTTATTTTGTAGTGGACCGAATTGTAAATCTAGACCAATCTCCAATCCATAGCTACCAAATAAAAATCGAACCCTTTCCAAAACTTTCGTCAAAATCAGTCATGCCGTTTAGGAAGAGTTCAGTCAAACACACAAAAAAAATTATATTTAAGTATTAAATATATAAAAATGTTATGTTGGTTTGTGTACGCTTCAAAAACTTAAAAAGTTCTGCACCGATTGACCTGAAATTTTAGCATGATATACAATCTTCATTGAGAATTGTTTTTATCAATTTTTTGCATCAGTCACGTATCCGCGACCATCATCATCGACAGCGAAGCGTGGCAAGGTACATCTAGGTAGTATATAAATAAATATGTGTATATAATAAAGATGTATGTATGTAATAAAGATAAGAGTCGACTCATTTATAAATGTATACTTTTTACCGTTGTAACTGTCAACACGCGATACATTGACAGTTACACCGCGAGTCACATGATTGGCTAAGAATAGAACATCGTGTCGCGTACGCCGCGCCGCGCCGTTGCAGCTATCATATCGCGATAGTAAACCGACTGCCGACCGGCACTGACGACTATGAGAAACTATGACTATATCATTTTTAGAATTATATTAAATTTTCTCATTACTTGAACTAAGAAGTATAAAAAATATTATATACAGGTAACAGAGTCCTGATTACCGTAAATATTATTAAAAATTGTCTGCGTAGGCAAATAAAAAAGGAGAAGTATCACGTCACAATTATCATCATCATCAGCCTTTATCCGTGCACTCCTGAACATAGGCCTCCCTCAATGAACGTAAACACGACCGATCCCTTGCTACTCGCATCCAACGCGGACCTGCCACTGCACGGAGATCGTCTTCCCATCTGGTTAATGGCCTACCAACACTTCGTCTACCTAAACGCGGCCTCCACTCTTGAACCTTAACGGCCCATCGGTCATCTTTTCTTCTGAGTGCGTGACCAGCCCATTGCCACTTAAACGTGCTTATTCTTCGCGTAATATCGCTATAGCTTTAGTTCTCTGGCAGAGGTCTTCGTTTCGAATCCTATCTGCCAAAGAAACACCTAGCATAACACGCTCCATAGCACGTTGAGATACGGCAAACTTTGCGAACCGAGTTGTAAATTATAAGGCCACGATTCGGCCCCGTAGGTCATCACGGGGAGAACGCATTGGTTGAAGACTTTCATCTTCAAACTGCGGTATAGACGACATTAGAATACGGCGAAGCTTCCTAAATGCTGCCCATCCTAATTTCGAGAGGGAAGCCGATAGGAGGTTACAATTATAACGGGGGTTAATTAAAACATATGCCCTAATAACTAAAGTAAACGCGGACAAAGTCGCAGGCTAAAAGCTAGTATTATAATATTTTTAAGCACTTGAGCCAGGTGAATTAGAGTTTAAAAATTATTTCAATTATTCCACTCTTAAAGTCATACCAGTCATTCGTCATGTTCATTAACGGAGCCCCGCCCCGCGCCGCCCCGCCCCGCCCCGCGCACGCGCCAACACGTATTTTGAACGTAAATGCACATGACACTACACACGCCAACTCATACCGTACAAAGTCTCTATTTTATTTATAAATTGCCTCTGAATTATAGACTCATTCATAATTTGTATATGACGTTAATTAGCATAATTAGGCGACGATGGGTCCAGTGGGTAACGGGCTCGGAATATTAAGCGAAAGTGTCCGGGCTCCATCCTGACACCCCAGTGATGCTTTAAAATGGCTTTTTTCTAAAGTTTTTAGTCCACTCTAAAACATGAGACCACCGTTCGCTCCACGGTGAAGGAAAACATCGTAAGAAAACCAGCATGCCTGATGAGATTGAAAGTCTAAGAAGGAGTATTGGGCCAGCACATCGGTGAATTATGGCCCATTACCCTCCTCGTCTGATTTCGAGGAGGAGATCCGTGCCCAGCAGTGGGACATATATGGGTTGAAATTACTTTTATTTTACATTATTCATAATAAATACTTCTGATAAAATAGGGGACTAAAAAATTTGTTTCATTTTCGTGTGAGGTTAACCATGAAAACTATCCGAGCCATTTACTTGTATCAAGCAATGGTCGGATGGGTTGTGAGAAGACTTTTCCTCCAGTCCGCCTTTATCTATTATTTATTATAATATAAAAACTTAACTTCTTCTGTAATATGTAGGGAAAACATGAATGAATAAAGTTTTATTTCATTCATGTCTTTCCGGACGATTTGTCGACGTTCAATGTTCTACTTTGTTAGTAGATATTAGAACTGTGATTAGAATTTCGAATATCTTGTCCATTTCTGATGTTTTTCACTTCAGCTCACCTGTGAATCGGCGCTCGACACGGTGGTAGCGGTGGGCACCTTCAGCGAGTTGGTCGATCCCTGTTCCAGATCAAACCTGGTGGCCATACTCTGGAACGTTCTCCGCTGCCAGCTTCCGGTGCTGCACACGCTCAGCTTACGTCCCGGCGGCGCTGGTGGGGAAACCCTACTATTAATAGAGCAAAAATCTACAGTTATGGTAGTTGGACTGCAAAACTGCAAACCAATGGAATCGATTCGCCCCGCCGCGTTTTTTTTCATGGAGGCGGTTTTTTTTTTTTTTTTGTAATAAAGAGGCAACGGAACAGTGGCGACATAGGGATCTGAGAGAGTGACTATTACACATAACCACGGGTTATGCAGATGCGTTGCCTCTTTTTTCCCTATTTATTACTGGCCACCGCAAACTCACAAGCCATACATACTGGTTGCACCGGCTCAATTCGACGGCAAAAACCATTCTTCTTATTTCTTACGTTGCAAAGGAGGCAGTCAACTGCCTAAATGCAGACATATCCCAGTAACATGAACACGTATTCAAAACAGTATGACTATTTCAAACAGTATCAATATCACTTTATTCTTCATTAAATTGATAACTTAAGGTTCACTCCTTATTCCCCCACAATTTCGACATGTATTTCGGTACTTATGTATTTTTATTTATTTATATATTTGGGAAATTAACAGAGTAAATTACAATTTTAAAACAAAATTTAAGACCACACGAATATATAAAATTCCGTATTTGCGTGTAGTTTCTGGAAATCTATACCAGTGGTAAGAATATAACTATGAAAATTAGTTGCTGACATGTGCTACTTATCAACTGGTAGTTTTTATGTCGTGTCTATAATGATATGAGAATCGTGATTATCGATTTGTCCGTTCAATAGCTTCAGAGGAGAGAGCAAAATATTTTGTTCTCTTTAAATACACAGTAATGTAAAGACATGTATCGTAACTCTATTATAATGAGACGGTACTCTCATCTTAAAACTAAGTTTAAGTCAAGATAGGAAGAAAGGAACTTACTTTGAAAGGAGTATTCTTCTTGTTGTCCATCCCACGTGTCGAAGATCGAGAAATAATCGTACGTGGAACCCATACTGCTATACGACGATTGTTCTCCGCAAAAACCTATGACAAACACATTCATCAGGGACGGGACAACCTCGCGTTATTGGCTAGTACAGAAGTACACAGGGCTGTTTTTTTTTTAATTTAGGGCCTGTTTCACCACTTCCTGATAAGTGCCGGATAGGCTATCCGCAACATATTTGACAGATACTCCATACTCTATCTGTTGGATATCTGGTGGATAGCCTATTCGCCACTTATTATGAAGTGGTGAAACAGGCTCTTACAGTTACTTTGCGGATTGACAAACTATATTATATAAGATCAATCACCTAATTATTAAGGCTTGTTATCTATGGGTATCTAAATGTATAACGCACACCCGAAAATACTATACCTAAAAATTGAAATTTAGTACCCGGATCCTTTTATGATTTAAAATTGAGCACTGAGAAAGGATATTTAGAAATTCAACTTCTAATTAATGTCGTTTACAGTTTCTATCTAAGTAATCTATCTAAGTAAAATAGACCAGATTCTTCTGTAAAGGGGTCAAATGACTTGTGTAGACAATGATACAATGATAAGGAAAGAAGAAGTATATGTCACAATTATAAAGGGGGTTAATCAAAACATATGTCCTGGACGAAGTTGCTTGCAAAAGCTAATTATACATTTACCCCCTATACCATACTACGTATAGCCACGCCCCCCACAACATTACTTAATGATTCTTGGTTAATAAATGATATTATACGTATCCTGCTAGTATTTTGACACGCTTGTTTAAAAATTAATATCAAGGCTTTATGATGTTCCTCTTCTACATATTAAAAAACGTGTTTGCTTTGCGACTGGATCGGATTAAGACTGTCGCAACTCGTACTAGTTGCGACAATCTTAATTCAATCCAGCTTTGATGATTAAGTTTTGTTCAACGCGTCAAAACTTCACATTTTGCTCTATGCTTGATTTTCAAACAAAAGATTCATTGTTATGGTCGGCGTGAATATTTACCGTCTACATTTATTCAACAACCCAAACGAATGGCCTAAATGGACCGTTCCATTTAGGCCATTAGCTTGGCGTATTGGTCTTGCCTTATTTTTTTCAAATCAGACATAATATTACAATAAAACATAACTCACCCGAGTCTCCCCTATCCAGTGAAATGCTGAGCGACAGTCCCTCCTCCCGCAGGGGCACGCTGAGCGACTTGGCCCGCTCCGCCAGATCCCCGCTCTCCTCTACCTTACGGTCCACTCGACTGATTCGCCGACCTGGCACCGTGAATATTTTTGTGCACATCAACCTATGACAATTCGTGTTTATAATATCATCTGGATCTTGTAAAACGACTTTACGTAATATTCTTTATTGACTGTCAAAACAGAAGGAAGAATCCCTAGAAATTTTACCATAATATTGTCTTAATGCAACGAGTTGACTACGTTAGGTCACAAAACCTCCAAGACAAGAATGCCTTACTTGTCAACACCCACGTCCAGCAATACACAGAGCTAATGACAGTGAAGATAATAAGGAACTCTAATATATTGTTAATTGCGTATAAATTGTTTGATGTTAAACTAACATCAAGAACTAGTCAGCAACGTTGCAAGGCAGAAAATAGCAGAATAATTTAAGCCACTTATTAACACAAGTACCTTATAACTCAATTCGCATCTATTTAGATTATTTATGCTGATACCATTATATTATGTACAATATAACACTCCTTTTTTTGTCTGTTTGCCTTTATAATAAAACAACTTTTACCTAATCTAACCTACCGAATGACTGAGTCCTCAAGTGACCATGGTTGCTGTAGAGTATCCGAAACGTCGGGCTTATAAAAAACTCAATAAACCGCGATAAAATCCGTAAAAGTTGTTTCATTATAATGAATTCGCGAACACATAAGAAAACAATCTGTTAACTCCTTAACACAACCAAATATAACAACAGGCACATAAAAGGCTCTGTATTCTTTGCTTTGTGTATATTTAGGATTTTTGTTATTAATTGTAATATGTGCAAGGGTTTTTGACGTGACAAAGTCTAATAACTCAATATTACGGGCAGCATGCACGAAAAAGTTGACGTCATGTAGCGTTCTGAAAGCGAGAGCGCGAACGAGAGATAGGCATGATCGGCTCGAGCGATCGGCTCAGTTCGGTTCGTGTTGCATGTAATGTTCGACGTGGTCACGTCAAACTACCGTCCGTAAAGCGACCTTGTATTTCATAACAGTTCGATCACATACCTTCTTGGATCATTAGTGATGTGGATCTTCAGCGATACGCTCTTGTAGTTCATGGCGACTGCGCCGAATATCATCTCACCGAGCACGCTCGCGTCGGACGCCTGCCCCTTATACTGAGGACAATCACATTCTTATGATACGAGCTGATATGTGCATAGGCAAATGAGCCACACGATGGTAAGTGACCAATAACGCCCATGAAATAAAACAAGTTAAGAGAGAAGTCCGGACAAGTCATTCGTCTGACATCCTGACTCCTGAGACATAAGATGTCAAGGCTCTGAACCAGTTAGTCTATCCTGCTCTTGTCTCCGAACGATAAGAATAGTGGTACCTTAGCAGACGCGAGGCATAGTAAAACCCTCCCAGCGATGAAAGAAATTCGCAGCCGGTAGTATGTTAACATAATGGGGGAACAATAGTTGACCGTACTATACATAAGGCCGTGAATAAAGATGATTATATTCAAAATTGGAAACCTGAGTCTCATCGCGTGCTGTAATATCACTATCTCTATAGCTATTTATAATAAAACTTTGTAGTTTGTTTATCAGGTGATAAGATTAAAACCCGTATTCACAAACAATACTATGTACTCACACAGTCACTCTCACAGTACTCCCGAACGCATAGGGTCATTCAATCCAATTACTACGATACTTAAATGAAATCCACCACTGTGCGTCTGTCAAACCCATATAAAACCCGACTATTGATACCAGGAGCGCATAGATTCGCATAGCGTTCTTCGCATAGTATTGTTTCATTATTTACAATGACACCTCAAAGTATTGTTTGTCAATACGAAAAAGTATTCACCAGTTCACCAACCCGCATTGGGTTTTTCTACTTTTCTAATTGAACTTGACCAAAAGACCATTACTTTCTCACCGGTGAAGAGAATCATCGTGATTAAACCTGAATAACTGATGAAATTAAGACTTTGGAGGTGTGTAAGCCTTAGCACCCCCCCCCCCCCCATATTTCGTGGGGACCCGTGCCTACTAGCAGTAGGGTTGCTATTATGGGTTCATATTATGATTATTATCTTTAGTTAGCTAAAACGAGCTGATCTTCGGAAAGACCAATCTTGAAAGCATGGCTACTATTATAGTTCTGGTAACACTATTTACTTTAAAAAAGCATTAATTTCGTACAGACAAAACATAAAATAATGCAACACTAACATAAAAGTGGAATCTCTGTAACACAAAAATAAAATTATCTATATAAAAATATTGTATATAAAACGCCTGGAAGCTACCACGTGATACCTACAGGTAGCATTTCTTAATATTTTTTACCGAAATGACCGAATAAAATATGATTCGAACAAAAAATTTACGTTTACACATAATAAATCATCTGCGAACATATTTATGTGCTATTTAAAATAAGCGATTTCTATATAATAAGCGGTTTCTTTCAGGTCACGTGATTACGTAACACGTAATGAAAATGTTAAAGAAAACCCACATTGCATGACTAAGAAGTAACGAAATGTATATTTTAATAACAAACTATTGACCCGGCAAACCATGTGCACTATATAAAAAATATCTACATATTATATAACAAAATATCTAATTCCAGTGTCACAATGTTTGTCCGGGATCAACTCCGAAACGACTGAACCGATTTTAATGTTTTTTCTTTTAAAATGTATGCTTTTCTCCAACTTACAAAACGAAATCTGTCGGGTCCGCTAGTGTACTATAATTTAATGTATACTTTCTAGACAGATGATTTTATAACAATTTTTATCAATACATGCAGGAATATTTTGTCTACCGCTTGAACCTAAAAATAAGAGCTGAATTAACTTGAGGGTAAAAATATTCATGACAATAGGCGGCTTTGGCGACTTACCATCAGGTAACTCAAATAGGAGCACAACGGAGGCTACAGAATAGGTTTGTTACTAAATGTACAAAATTGAAGCTGTTGATAAAAGGTTAAGTGATTGGGTACTGAAAGGTCGCTGGTTGGTATCTGCCAAGGGCAGACAATTTGTATGATGTTCATAAATGTAGGTTATCTATTTACTAGGTCGTATATGTACATTTACATTTTCTTATATTGCCTTAGGTTATTAGAAACTTTGGACGGCAATGGCCTCTTTCTGCGAGACAGTGATGTCCCAGAAGGAGGCCGATTAACGGGTGAGAGAGGAGGCCGCTGACGTAGCCTCCCCCCGTAGACGACGAACGGGGGTGCGTCGGAGGCGCTATTTAATGCGCCTTCAATAAAGCCCCTGTGCTCGTGTCGGGCTCAGGATGGGAACCCGGGCCCAGCTTAAGACACGACGTCGTGGGGACTGCCAAGTCGTAGCCGGGCAGTCCCCCTATTGTGGAGAATCTGGTCTTTGCCGGGACCAGTCTGAGGGTATCCCGTCGCCTGCACAGATCCGGGTCCCTCAAATATAGCGGCTGAAGGCTCACGCAGCGGTTTTAGTGGGGTAGGGCACCCGAATGCGAGTCCCCACACACGCCAGCGAGCCTACTACAGGCCCTGGTATGGTCGTAAAGGATTTCCGCTGCGTCATCAAAAAAAAAAAAAAAAAAAAAAAGGTTATTAGAAACTTGATCTGACGTCTATCATCGGAGAGGACTTGTCTCTGCCGAGTGACGTCACCGTGATGCTCGATAATGACGAGTCCTTGACGGCAATGGCCTTCTTCTGTGAGTTCTCACAAAGTGGCTGAAGGCGCTCGCAGTGCACTTAGCAGACAAGCAGTTTTTACTGGCACGGAGACTTTTTCAGGATAAGTAACAAAAGAGTTGCCTTTTTTTTGTTTTAGCGCCGGGAAATGCACTGAGGCATCCCGCTGGGTGGGTGAGTGGGTTTCCTGAGCTTGGAGATCTAAGTTTTCACGTTCTTAAATATAAAGTTTGTGTGATTTATTATATCATGTTAGTTAACAATAATGGAATTTGAACTGCCCACGTTTTGTCGGATATTGAAGGTTTCGATAGTAAAAACAACGTCAATCTTACTTCGATAACAAGTAATAAATCAAAATTGATTCCTTTTATCACACTACTATACCTATATTATTTTTATGAGATTATACGATTTTGATGTCGCACAAGCGCTGACGTGCAGTTCATCGATAATTCGGTCATAGTTTATTATTTAAAATTAATAAATAGTAATGTTTTTGCTGAGTGAGTAATAAGTTAGCACTATGTGATATAACTATACAAATTCTACAAGAAGTGTGTTGAATTAAATAATACCAGGATGGACGCCAGTCCCTTCAACCGCAGTGCCAGGACCCAACGTACTCCGCCTCATACGCCGGTACCCCCACCTGTAGGTCATCATGACGAAGCTCCCAAAAAAGAAGACAACATAATAGAAATAATTTCAACCCCAGAAATCCAGAACTGGTTGACCTCTATTGAGAATTGTCTCAGTGAAGTGTGCTCTATAGCAACAGAGGGCAAATTAAACTCAGACCAAAAACTCAGAATAAATGGCTTATGCCGTAAAATTGCTCATGGCAGTTCGCAGATGGCAGTCCAATACCAGTCCCTGAAACTAAGAACCGTACAAGCTCACGCTAGCATCAATACCCTCACTCAGAAACTTGATGACCAAGCTGATATGGCCCAGCAGTTACAGGACCTGAAAATAAGCCTGAACGAATCAATGAAACCAACCACTTCTACTAAGGGTATTTCCTTTGCCGACATGGTAAAAAAGAATTCCAAGGACTTCATTCTGCCGTCTAACATCAGTTCACTCGCTATATATCCCAATGACAAACTAAAGTCCAGCGAAGAGACGAAATCATTGGTCCAAAAAATTATAAGTCCTGAACACCTAAAGTTACATGTGAGAGGTCTTCGCAAGACAAGAAATGGCGGAGTTATAATTAGCACTGACACCAAAGAGGACATCGAAAAGTTAAAAAAATCGACGCAACTGTCCAATTCTGGCCTTATAATTGATGAGCCGCATAAACGGAGGCCCAGAATTGTGATTGTTGGAGTTCCTGCATCGATGGAAGAAAAAGAAGTTTTTAACTGTTTATACCATCAAAATTTATCAGACAATCCTCAAGGACCAACTATGGAATCATTCTTGTCCTCCATCAAGCTAAGCCATAGATCGGGTAAACGGGATGCTGAGACCTGCAACTTTGTAGTTGAAGTTTCTGCTACCATCAGAAAAGCCCTAATATCAAAAGAAAGACTTTTTATTAATTGGTCGTCTTGCCCCGTAAGAGACTTCACTTTGGTCACACGCTGTTACAAGTGTCAGCAGTTCGGGCATGCGGCCAAGTCATGTCGAGAGTCAACATACACCTGCGGCCATTGTGGTGATCTAGGTCACTCTATAAAGGACTGCTCTAAAAAAGAAGAAGATAGGAAATGCGCCACCTGCCATCGCTTCAAAAAGCCCAGCAATCATAATACAGGTGCTGCTGACTGCCCGGCAAAAATAATGGCCGAAAAGAGGTACATTAACTCAATTGATTATGAAGGCGCCTAAGAGCGCCGCTTATAGTTGTATATCGGACCTATTAGCTTCCATCTTTATTTATTCTCTTATTTATAAGTTTTAGTTTTATAGCAATTTAATAGTTTAGTATGCTCAATAACTTAATAAATGATCTTGACATTTTCTCTGTATCGGACGCTAAGTTATGTGAAGTGGAAAATTGCAAACAATATATCTCTTCTTACAGTAACCCAATGACTATACTAACACAAAATATACGTAGCGTGTATAAAAATTTTGATAATTTTAGCGTTTTCCAACAAAGACTTAACATAAATTGCGATGTCATTGTTTTGACCGAATGCTGGCTTAACAGACAATATAATATACCACTTATAAATGGATATAAGGCTTATAGTAGTAAGAATAATTATAATCAAAATGATGGTGTGTTGGTATATGCTCGAAATGGCCTTAATGTCTCAGTCGAGGAACCAGTAATCCACGATTGTAGCCGACTGTTAATCAGAATCGGATCACAAACTGCTATATTAGCGGTGTATAGGCCCCCCTCTATTAGAAATATAAAGAACTTTATTGACTCACTGAATGAGACCTTGCAGACTTTATCATCTTTTAAAAACATCATTTTGATTGGAGATATTAACATCAATATTCTCCCACAAAATACTGAGGCAGACGTTCAAGAATACCTTAACTTATGCTCTTTCCATGGCTTGTTACCTGCTCATACTTTACCTACTCACCAAAGTGGCTCATGTTTAGACCATGTCATGCTTAAATCATGCTTTCCCTCACTCACACTTGTAACTAACTCGTCAATAACTGATCATGATGCTGCTCTACTTACCTTAAATTGCAAACTAACTAAACTAACTAACGCTCGTACAGTGTCAAAATTAAACTTAAAAAACCTCGAAATATGCTTACGTAGTATTGACTTTGCTCCAGTTTACAATACTGCTGATCCGCAAATTTCGATGATGTATGTGATTGAACAACTTCAATGTGCAATTCTCAAAAATACATCTTCTACTCGTTTGACTAATAAAAATTATAACATAAAACCTTGGATTACTCCAGGTCTTTTACGATGTATAAGACATAGAGATAAACTACATAAGATCGCCAAAGCTCACCCACATAACTTAATTTTGCAATTATCGTACAAAAGATACAGAAACTTCTGCAATGATCTCATAAAAAAAGTAAAAATCAACTACGAACAAAAGTCCCTAGAACACGCTGGAAACGATAATAAAAAGATCTGGAAATTTATTAAAAAAGCGACATATACCGAAAAACGGGATGACCCATCCTTGAGTTTATTACAGGCTCACTCATCAGAATTGACGTCAGCTAATATCGCTAATAACTTCTTTGCCAATGTCGGTAAGTGCTTAGCAGAAAAAATGCAAACCCAGCCATGTCTTTCGAATACAAACACGCCTGTTATGAGTAATATTTCTAAGTCTTTTGTGCTTATAGATACTGATGAAGCCGAGGTTGAGAGAATTATTATGAGTCTAAAAGATCAATGTTCAGTAGGGTGGGATAACATAACTAACCAAATTATTAAACAATATAGAAATATATTAATCCCTCCACTAACAAATATTTTTCAAAAATGTTTATCTTCAGGACATTTTCCTAAGTGTCTTAAAAAAGCAGTTGTTATCCCTGTTTATAAATCTGGAAGTAAACTAGATGTAACTAACTATAGGCCTATTTCGTTATTGTCTTCGT
Source organism: Lycaena phlaeas (assembly GCA_905333005.2). NCBI lineage: Eukaryota > Metazoa > Arthropoda > Insecta > Lepidoptera > Lycaenidae > Lycaena > Lycaena phlaeas. The sequence continues at coordinate 13,663,967 of HG995173.1, forward strand.
TTTCTAAAATATTAGAAAAAATTATAAACAAAAGACTAATAAATTACTTGGAGGAAAAGTCTATACTATCGAAATCACAATTTGGATTTAGACGTAAATTATCAACTTCTGACGCTGTACATCATCTAACTGAATATCTTGCCCAAGAACTTGATAAAGGAAACCACACAATGGGAATCTTTCTTGATCTTGCTAAGGCTTTTGACACAGTCTCCATCCCCATCTTATTGCGCAAGCTTGAAAACATAGGCATAAGAGGTAATCAGTTAAAACTTTTTACCAGCTACCTAGAAGAACGAACCCAATGCGTAAAGATAGGCAGTGTCATGAGTACCGATCAGGAAAATACTTCCTTCGGTATTCCCCAAGGAAGTATTATAGGACCAACTCTGTTTTTGATTTATATAAACGACCTCTGTAATCTAAAGCTTTATAACGGCAAAATCATATCATACGCGGACGACACTGCCATTATTTTCTCATCGGATTCAAAAGAAGCATTATATAAGTACGCACAACAGGGATTCAATATTGTTAACATTTGGCTTCGGCATAATTTACTAACATTGAACCCGGATAAAACGACCTTTATAAAGTTTTCAATGCGTAAGCTAAATACACACGACCCAAACTTAAAAATGATTGCTCATTGTTGTAATGACCCCAATAATGACAAATGTGACTGTCCAATAATTAAAATTACAAATAAAATAACATATCTAGGTGTACTGATAGATGATAATCTTACTTTTAAACATCATATTGGGGCTTTATGTAATAGAATTAGAAAGCTGATATATGTATTTAAAAAACTGCGCTATATTGCCAACACAACACAAATAAGGCAAATATACTTTGCCCTATGTCAATCCATAATAACCTACTGTATTAGCTCATGGGGAGGTGCAGCTAAAACGCTACTATTATCGGTCGAGAGAGCGCAGAGAGCAATTCTCAAGGTGGCTACATTTCGCCCTTTCCTATTCCCTACTAACCTTCTCTATAAAACATGTAAAGTCCTATCAGTCCGACAGCTTTTCATACTAAACATAGTACTAAAACAACACGCAGCTCTGGCCTACAGCACTGAAATTACTAACAAAAGAAGAAAAGATATAGTTTGCTCCCAAAAAATTTCCATCAAACATACTTTTGTAACTAGATTTTATATATTCTTAGGTCCATATCTCTACAACAGATTAAATGCTTCATTAGATATTTACCGGTTAACATACTATAAATGTAAAAAAAAACTCCAGTTGTCACTACAAGATATGTCGTACGAAGACACAGAGAACTTGTTAATTAGGTTAGATTAGATTTTACCAACTCACATTTTTGTATTCATAATTTATATGTAGTTTAATATAAATAATAAAATATGATTAAGGAAACGAGTACACTAGCCCTTTTAGCCTGAAACACAGGATTTCCTAGTTCAGGCAATGAGTTCACATATGGTAATACCTAAGAAAACATTGTATGTAATATTGTAACTGTAGATTTATTTGTACTTATGTAAGTTTGTGAAATAAATATTATTATTATTATTATTATACATATTATAAATACATTCATTGTACTATTGTGGACGCATTTGACTTTTTATTTCAAATACAAGAATCGCATGATCTAGCATTACCACCGACCACATCTTCGGAGAGTCTTGATTCGAGACCAAATCAAAATTAAATATTTAATTTATTTAACTACCTATTATTACAATTATAACATTATATTAACTACGTTTACCTATATTTAGTTTAAGAATAATTCATCTTATGCTAATATATAAAGCTGTTCTAAAGAGTTAGTTTTTTTGAAAACGCTAATGTAAGGAACTATTAATAGGATTTGAATGATTCTTTCAGTTTTAGATAGACCATTTATCAAGGAAGGCTATAGGCTATATATCATCCCGCTTCGATCCCGTTATAAATCTTAGTTAATGCAGGCGAAGCTGCAGGCAACAGCTAGAAATATAAGATATATAGTGACGTTTATCAATGACCTCTTGAATGAGAGATGCGGGTTCCTGATCCCTGTGGTGTCTTCAATTAGATTTTTCTACATTTTTAAGTGCACAAAAACATAGCTATTAGGAAACCTGCATTTCTGATGAAATTAAAAGACTTTGAACTATAGCCCAACTGCCAACATCCTCCGCGCCCGATTTTGAGTAGGAAACCCGTGCCCAGTAGGAACATAATGAGGATTGATAGGTACTTATTTTTACTTACGATATGTAGAATATGGATATCTTCACTAAGACAGGCTGGTCGCCAAGTATAATCGCTTAGAAACAGCCTCCAAAGAAAATTTCAAATGGCATGATTCTAACGCCGCTCCTACATCGCTTATTTATCATTTATCATACTTGCATTGGAGCATACTAGAAATATATCATGGCTTAAGTTAGGAGCGCCTAAACCTAACCTACTTTCAAAGCGAAGCTGCTAAGACTGATAGGGCTTTCGAAAAATATTTCACATACTAAAATGATCGGAGCGACGATGGTCCAGTGGTGGATGGACTCGGCCTCTTATGCGAGAGGTCCGGGTTCGATCCTGACCGACAGCCACCGTGTGTAACTTGAGATGGGTTTTTCTAATTTCTAAGTGCACCCCAAAACACGAGACATCGGTGAAGGAAAACATCATGAGGAAACCTGCACGCCTGAAATTCTTTGAAGGTATGTGAAGTTCACCAACCCGCACTGGGCCAGCGCGGTGAACTATTGGCCCATTAACCTCCTCGCCTGATTTCGAGGAGGAGACCCGTGCCCAGCAGTGGGACATAAAGGGTTGATACTTTTACTTTACTAAAATGATCATATGAAAAACCGTTAACAGTCATGACAATCATTACCTTCGAGAGTCAAAAAGCGTCTAGACCTTAAGAGACCAAACCAATATGGTTAATAACGTATAGTCCATTTTTATAGAAGTGACCAAAAGAGTAAACAAATATGGCGTACCTCCGGCCATAGACAAATAGAGTAATAGTGTAGCTTAGTGAAGTGACACAAAGAGCAAATTAATGAATAAAAATAATAAGCCATAGACAAAAGTATAATTAATTTTATATTCTAATATTTCAACAACACTATATTGCTAAAATTATTTCAAAAACTTATAATATATTATTATTAACTTATAATATTTTTTACTTCCACTAAAGAAGTACAAAATTATATAATAATAATAGAAATAAGTTGCTCTTCGACTGGAATAGATAAATAAACTATTATAACTGATTTATTTATGAAAATATTAAAGGAAAATACTAGAATACGAAAAAACGCCAATAAGGAACTTATTTATTATATTTTTTTATTAAATTCTGTTCATACTTTCTGATGAATCGGAAGAGTCTTCAGAGACGGGGATATTGAAGCCTGGGGCGTCTGATGCAGCATCCATAATTCCGTCAAGCTGCATCATTTTATCTTCTTCTTTTATTACATGTTCAATACTGTTCCTCCATGACACCGCACTTATTTGAGTTAAACTTTCTTAAAAGCTCCTTGACTTCTGACATTTTGAAACTTTTGTTATTTTTGCCTATGTAAGCTTTTACTTGTGCCTATGTAAATTCTATGGGGTTTAATTCGCAATAGTAGGGCGGAAGACGTAAGACAATTTTATTTTTTTGGGCTGCCATTTCGTCAATATTTTTTTTGTCATAATCGTGTTTATTAAATTTTGTTAAAAGTTCAGCTTTTATTTCAGTTTCATGGTAACTTATATTATTTTCTAGCAACCACTTTTATTAACACTATTATTTTCTAGCTTGTATGTTTGCTTTCCGCCAACTCATGTTAGGCACTTTGACAGAATGTCTTGAGTGGTACGGTGCATTGTCTAAAAATATTAAACTGACCCAGGCTCCACTTTATTTAAAACAGTATTAAACCACTTCTCAAAATAATGAGCATCCATTACACTGTAATAATCCCCATCATGTTTATTGGCCTCAAAAATCCACTCCGCTCATTTTAAAAATCCATCTGTGCTGCCGATGTGCGTAGTTATTAATCTTTTACCTTTCTGTGGATTTTTAAGGTCAGTCGATAAACCATTAAAAACGCTTAGCGGCTATGACTAACGATGGACAAAAGAAAGAATAATGTAAAATAAACAATAAATAAATAAATAACTTAATAACCAATTACAGTACGGTAACATTGCTTAAAAGTCTATTAATAAATTGCATTTTTGAAATTTTAAAATATGTGTAAAGAACACGGCCTATTTTATTGTTCATTTTGCTCATTCTCAAATACACAAAAGAAAGAATAATGTTTTTTTAGGAACACGTGCAATTTAAGCCTTTCACAATTTCTATAAGATAAAGGAAACAAAAGAGACGCTAGTTATTTTGGATGCTTATATGTAAAATGTTATTATGTGTTCGTTCACTATTGATATTTGAATACAATAACGCGGCCTGGCCTAGAAACAAAAGTCAACCCTAATATATTATTTTAATTTACTATGGCTAAAAAACCTTGCGCCAGCGGCGCACCGTCTCCAACATCTAAACCAATTTTGAAATTGGAAATAATTTTTAATTATGCAGCCCAATCTCTTGCTCCAAAAACTATCGTCATTCGAAACGCGAGTCGATATAAAATATAATATTGGCTGTTTAAGTTTTCAAAAAGTTTTAGGCCATCTCTATTTTCCACTGTAGCCAGAATCAGGGCAGCGCTAACCAAATGACCCTTTGGTGCAATCTCAGGGAGCCCTGATACGCTCAAACGACGAATACTGATACTCTCACGAATTCTATCAGAATAATACAGAAAGAGTAGGAAATAAACCTAAACCTTTTTACGTTTCATACTCATATTTCCTTAAATACAAGAAAAACTATTTTTTTTCATTGTAAAAATAAAATACTTGGAAAATATCCCGTTTTAAATAATTTTAATAGTAAAAATATCCATGTTAACATAAAACCTATAAAAGTTTAATAGCAAAAAAGGATGTGTGTTGGCACTACCCACACAAGTACCTCATCATCATCATCAGCCTTTATCCGTCCACTGCTGAACATAGGCCTCCCTCAATGAACGCCAAGACGACCGATCACAAGTTCCTAGATCTGGCAAATTGTCAGGAAAACCCATCTCTCGCCGTTGTTCGGGTGAATGAGTTCAAAGCCTGCTCGTCATTCGACAAGCCTCTTTTCAATTAGCGATGAGGTCATCGTTTCTACGCCTCGACGGTTTTGTTTTATCAACTTCTAATTCGGTTCAAATAAATACTTAGATTATTTATTTAAGATAACACAAGCTGATAAATTATAGCCGTTTAATGTAATATTTGTTAGAATTGTTGAAACGATATAGAAAGTATCATTATATGAGGACACATCCGTTACTTATGTGAGGCGATTTTGTAATTTTTAAGGCCTCCATCGTTTGGGAGGCCCTAATTTTTCAAAATTTTTATTGTTAATGTGATTTGCATATTGGTGCATTTTTATATTCATTAATCTTGTGATTTTCATGTTTCATGGATTTATTTTACAAAGAATTTATATGATACAGTCCAGTGTTATTGATAGTGAAAGCCTATTTTACTGTATTTTGGAAGGAACTAAAGCTACCTCCTAGGCCTTCCACTAGGTGGACCGACGACCTGGTAAAGGTCACAGGAATCCGCTGAAAGCGGGCGGTACAGGACAGATCATTGTGGAGATCCTTGGGGTACGACTACACTGAACGTAGTATGTAGACGTGGCACAATGAAAACTTAGGATATAGTGGGCGAAACTAATGACTGCTTTACTGTTACAAGCGGCTAGTGATTTCAATGCCTGATGATATCTCGTTCATTGTCTAGCAACATCATGTGAGGGAGGACTATGTATTATCAATAATCACTCGACCGTATAGAGACAACGATCTGCATAGTAACTAGTTCCCAACATATATATTAGCAATTCTTTGTTGTAATTTGATAAATTCAAAAGTCATCGTTTTCCATTATCATAAAATATTTTACCTCTACTATTGACTTAAGGGACGAAATCCTCTATATGTCGAAAATTTTAATTATATTCAATAAATTAAATAAATCGCTTACAGCCTATTTACGTGTAGATATAGGGTGTAATAAAGACTTTTGCAGCAGAAAATGTTTCTTATTCGTTATATTATGTCTAATGAATGTATTTTAGCTTTTAAATAATCTGAGATGCATATGGCCATTTTTAATATAATTTTTAGGCAACGCAATAAGTTACTAAATTATCAACTTTAAAAAATGTTACATATAAGACATTAATACATGCAGCAATAAATTATATTCAAAACAAACAGCTGCCACATAAGTACAGCCGTTCAATAATTCATAGGTTATAAACACAAATTAACTGTGTTATAATTATGTTAGAATAATGATAATTTTTTTTAGACCAAAGATTCGTTTTGTTCTGCTATGGTCCAGTAAATTTCGTACCCTTCCTGACCCACTAGATTTTAAAACCACTGGATAATAGTTAAAATAAAACACAATCATAACTGAGTATGGAGCTGCTTAAATTTGACTATTTGCAAGTTCTCTTAATATTTGTTTTAAAACAAGAAGGTCCTGACTCCTGACCCCCCAAGTAGTAATGCTGGTATAGACCAAAAAAGTGTATAATATTATAAAGCGAAACAAGTGCCAGAATATTTAAAGTCTATTTATATGATGTAAATTTAACGACACTAAAGAGTTAAGACATTAAGATAATCAAAACCCTGGCCCAATTCTTAAAGACAATACATTAATATGGACAAGAACAAAAGACTAAGAGGTAAACAAAGGATGTTGTACACACTGCTTATCTTCTTTTGAATACTGATGATTATAAAGAAAATCACTTCGACAAATATTTATGATATTTTGTTATTATAAATAATATTTAAAATAAATAAATATATCTCATTATTTACTTTTGACACAATACAAATATAATTTTAGCTCAGCAATCGTCTTAGAAGCAGCCTAAAATACTCTCTCAGGACAATATATTATGTTTACCTTTGTCTAATAAGAAATTTATAAAAATATTGATAGGATATTAAAAACTGGTAAGGATTCTGATATTAATATGATGTAGACAAACAATCAAAGTAATCATACTTATTATGTGTACAGGAATAAAGTGATAATTTTATCATTTTATTAACAACCGCAATATACAAGTAAATAATAAAACTGTATCACATTGATAAATTTAAAATGTTATAAAAGTAGACTTGTCATTTTCTAGAAACAAATGTATGAATACTAAGAAAAATTATCTTAGCCTTATGTTATACTAGCTGTTGCTTACAGCATTGATGGTATTAACTTAGGTTTGCAGCCATGTCCTGAACAATTATTATTTTTATAGCCTGAGTTACTGCTTACAATATTAACTATCTGCCAGTGAAAGTCCTGTGACAATCATACCAGAAGTTTCAGAACTTAGCCGGAACAAACAGAAACACTGAGATAAATTTTAAAAATTGTTTTTCATTTATGTATTTTATATATTTTCATGTGCATTTGGTGATACTTCAATAATATCTATTTGTATAAATTAAAAGTAAATAAAACACTTACTATATATTTATGTCCATTGGACACCTCCAGAATACAGGGAAGTTTGTCTGTATATTTGAAGTTGGGCTTGTCATTTTTGTCCGCCGGTATCCTGTCAATAGTCGATGAATCAAACAAAACTTTTCTTCCTCTTATGTCACACTCTTTGTAAAGAAGCAACCGAACTTGCTGCAAGGCTATCTCACAACACCTGTTGACAACAATTATTTTAAATTAACATGCTTTTAGAAACCTAAATATTACTCTAACATTTGAGAGCACTTGCATATTGGATGGAAAAATGTGCATATCATACAAAAACTGTCATGTCAGACACACAGCATTAAAAGCTACAATTGATATAGAAACTATTAAGAAACACTAGATTCCTCCATTAGAAAACACAGTCCTACAGATTTATATTATTTAATTCATAATGTTAATAACAAAAATACACTGTATACAAGCCACATTTCTAGAAGGAATGAACAAGCAAAGAAAAGAATACACCTAAGTAGAGTAAACTTTTATCAAGAAACTGACATTTACCTAATTTTCATTTTATTTCATACTTGTATTTTGTGTTTACAGCGGCTACTAATCTCTCAATTTATCAAAAACTCAGCATTAAAATGTATGCCACAACCACTCATTACATAGAAAATGCACAAACAAATGTGATTTCACTTTAAATGCACCTAGCCGATCAGATTAGCGTCCAGCCTACGGTAATGGAATGTGCGAGCGTACTAGCCGGAATATAAACAATAAGTAAACAGTGAGGACAGTCGCGGGCCGCCCCTCTGCTTCAATGACGTGTCGAGCACTCACCCACGCCCGTCCCCCTCAACCCGCACTTATCACATGTTTTATGTCAGTAGGCAACTAGGCACTAGGCAGTAATCACTGTACGTCGGACGTACCCAGTCCCCACTCAATTTGATGATAACTGATCGTAAACGCAGCTAACGGTCGCCATCGATGTCGGTCACAATTAAATCTCACAAAGTGGAAACAGGTCGTTTGTTTATAAGAACTGTTATAATTTTATCATAATGCAACAATATACTTGAATGAAATACCTGCATGACGTACCTGCTTCTATTCCGTGGTTCCCAATAATGAAAGTCTATTTTTCTTATAGTAGATACAACTTTGTCAATCAATGCCATTATATTACACGCATAATTTTAGGACATTTTCAGTGTCTGAGTCATCGGACATTTTTAAATAGATATTATGAAAATTAGATAATTCAAAACAATTGAATAATAAAAAAACACTTGAAAGTTAATAATCTGACAGATCACGTGCAAAAGTCATATGATTCGCTATTCAGCATAGACAACATTTTTTGTTAAGGTCAATGTCATATCAGTCATAAAAGTAATACTGGAACTACACGTTTGTGGCTTGCCGCACGCTCCAAACCTCCACAAGTTACGCATGTAGACGCATCGCAAGCGCTTGCGCCAAATTTTCTTTTGTAATTTGTTTCCTTTGGTTTGTGCACAATACTGGCACTCGTCGGATCGGCCACAAACCTTTGCAAACCTACGCAAGTCAAGAAAACTCTGTATCCAAACGAGACTTTGCCGAGGCTTGCCAAGTGTAGCTTTAGCAAAAGTGTATCCAAAGACCAAAAATTAAAGACGAATAATCAAAACTCAAAAGTCAAAACCGAAAAAGGGCGGGAAACCTTAAATCGGTCGCACGTAGTTTTTTATAATTTTTCATTTTAATTTGAATTTTATGTAAATTTTAAGATATTTAGATCAGATAAGTTGTAGTTTGTATATATTTTAATAGTTAGTTTGTATTAAAGTGTAAATTTTATTTAATTTTGTAAATTTCATCCTATTGGTAAGTTTTCTTTACCTTACTTTTCATTCATGACATGATGGACCCCCCGGGTGATCCTGGGGGGACAGCCCCCGAGCCCCCCGATATAGGTCATGTAGTGACAATTACAAATAATGACGATGGTAGTACAATGGATACAGATGGTTCTGTGTCTCAGACATGTAGTGGACGTAAAAGAGTGTCAGCTCGGCCCAGAATCTGCAGGCATTGTAATAAAAGACGACGAAAACATCGTGGTGATAAAAAGGATATTAAGGAATGTGATTGCCAATGTGTAGAAATTAGTGATAAACAAATTCTTTCCAAAGCCGATTCCTGCAATAATTCTTCTATAGTAGTAGAGACTATACAAAAAAATAACACGGACACTACACCACAGCCACAGCCCCCTGTTGCAAGGCTGTTATATAATTCATCTGATGCTGCTCCTTATGTTGTACATATTCTTAAACAATTTTCATCTCCCGACGATAATGTTACTTTACATCCAGTTACATTTGGACGCTTTCTCAAAAGAAATTCAGTTAATAATATTGTAAATGGAAGTTTAAAAAGGATAGGCCGGAATAGGTTATCTATTTCTTTTTCTAAGCACCAAGATGCAAATGACTTTGTTGAAAACAAAAATTTAGAAACTGAAAAATATAAGGCTTTTATTCCATCATTTTCTGTGAGTAGAATAGGAATAGTAAGAGGAGTACCAGCTGAGTGGTCCGAAGAGGAAATAAAAGACAATGTTTCTGTACCTATTGGCTGCGGCCCAATCATAAAAATTAGAAGAATAAAACGGAAGACAATGATTGATGGACAAAACCATCTTAAATGTACTGAGTCTGTAGTATTTACTTTTGATGGACAGATTTTGCCTAAACGAATTTATATGTGCTACACTGCTCTTACTGTAGACTTGTATATTTATCCTACTATACAATGCTACAATTGTTGTCGGTTTGGTCATGTAAAATCTCAATGCAGATCTAAACCAAGATGTTTTAAATGTGGTCAAGGACATAGTGGTGATAACTGCTCTATTCAAGAAGATTTTATATCTTGTTGTTTATGTAAAGGTTCCCATATTGCAACTGATAAAAAATGTTTAGAATATGAAAGACAAAGAGCTATAAAGGAATCAATGGCTAAAAGTTGTATTTCCTATTCTGAAGCTTCAAAGTTACATCCATCTGTCTCTCGAATTTCTTATGCAGATGCATTGCTCTCATCTCCTAACATCACTCCTAATAGTTTTCCAACCCAGCATCAACATTCTACACCTAAAGCTATAAACAGTTCTTCATATAAAAAAACTGTTTTTGTTAAACCAAAGCCTCCACCTACACTTAGCAAAGGGTATGACAAATCAGCTCACCAAGAAATTTTAAGGGATTTTAATATTCCCCAACCCTCTAATGGATGTGCATTAATTAACAAAGAAAATGAAAACTCATTGGAATCCTCAGTAATTGATTTAATTATTTCTCTTATAAAATCTCTTAGTCAAACGAATGAATTTACACCGTCCAACGCTGCCTTATTAGTTTCCGCAATTACTCAAATTTATAAACCAAATAATGGACAAAGTTCTTCAATGGAATTGTCAAAGCATCACTCCTAAAAAAAGTGATCTTATTTATTTATTAAATAAATATAAACCTTATGTCTGTGCTCTTCAAGAGACATGGTTGAAACCAGGGTCTTTATTTAAGATTCGTGGTTATTCATGTCTCAGGGAAGATCGTGTGGATGGGTATGGTGGAGTAGCCATACTTGTGAAACACCCTCTTTCCTTTTCTCTCTTCTCTATTCCTTCTCACAGTAATGATTTTTCTATCATTGCTGCTTCAGTCGAAAATATCTGCTACATATCTATTTATATACCTCATCCTTCTTCTGCAATCTTGAATGAAATTAAAGATATTATTTCCATTCTTCCGAAGCCTTTTATTATTCTTGGTGATTTTAACTGTCGCCATGAATCCTGGGGTTACTTATCTTCTAATAGTTATGGTAACACATTAATAGATATATTTGATTCAGTGAATTTGTGTATATTAAATGATGGTCGTCCTACTCGACGTTCTCATCCTGACGAGGGCCCAAGTGCTCCAGATTTAACAGTCACTACACCTAATCTTGCTTCTTCTTTGTCCTGGGATCCATTGCAATCTACTTTTGGTAGTGATCACTTCCCACTATTATTATCATTTCCAACCTGCAATAAGAACAATAAAGTATTACATAAAACTTATTCTCCTCGTTTAAAATATAAGCTTAATGATGTTGATTGGGATTTATATAAAGATCTCATAAAAAACAAAATTATTACACTTCCAAAAATTAATCCAGGTACAGAATCTCAATGTGCAGATTCTTTAGCAAGAATCTTTATTGAGGTTGCCAATGAGATTTTTCCTATTAAAAATAGCTCTTTGGGTTTTATTCCTTCTCCTCCTTGGTGGGATAATGAATGTACTGAGGCAGTAAAGAGAAGAAAATATGCTGAAATTACATACTGTGAATGTTCCACTGATGAAAATTTTGAAATTCTTACAAAGATAATGTCAGAAACTTCAAAATTTCTAAAGAAAAAGAAATTTGATGGCTGGAAAACCTTCTGCTATTCAATATCACCCGATGTCAGACCATCTCTTGTATGGCAAAATATAAGGAGGTTTAGATCTGCATACAGAGATTCATCTACAAAATCAATCCCTTCTCATTTAGTTAATAGCTTTTTAGATAAATTGGCTCCACCTTTCGTTCCTGAAGACTTAATAATTCGTTACCCTGTAATAAATATAAATAATGATAATTGTTTTGGTTTAAACTGTCTATTTTCTCTCACTGAATTAAAATGTGTATTGTCACATGTTAAGGATTCTGCTCCTGGACTGGACGGTATTCCTTATTCCTTTATCTCTCATTTAAACGATGATGCTTTATTTTATTATTTATCTCTTATAAATTCAATAGTGACATCTGGTAACATCCCCTCCACGTGGAAACGTCAAGAAATAATTCCCGTTCTGAAACCTAATAGATGTTCTTCAGACCATTCTGCCTATCGCCCAATCGCACTCTCTTCTGTTTTGATGAAAATTACAGAACATCTTATAAAAAATCGTTTAGAATGGTTTGTCGAGCATAACGGTCTATTATGTGAATCACAGTTCGGTTTCAGACGTGGGAAAAGTACTATTGATAGCTTAAGTATATTCATTTCTGATATTCAATTATCATTTTCAAATAATAAATCAGTAATAGCTGCATTCTTAGATATTAACTGTGCCTATGATAACGTCGTGATAAGTATTTTAAAGAGTAAGCTTTTACAACTTAATATACCACTGCTATTAACAAATTTTATCATAAACATGCTTTCTGAAAGATACATAATCCTGAAACTAGATGACGGGAAGTCAATTACTCGTCTTGTTTCAAAGGGCCTCCCTCAGGGATCAGTACTTAGTCCAATATTATATAATATTTATACACAAGATTTAAAATCATCTCTTAATAGTGTAAATGTTCTTCAGTATGCTGATGATCTATTAATTTACTGTTGTGATAATTCTATTGAAAAAGCTAGTTCTTCTGTAACACAATCGCTGATGATTTTAAAAAAGTGGTTGGACTTAAATGGCCTTGATCTATCACCTTCAAAAAGTACAATAGTTTTATTCACGAGATCAAGAACTCCTCCTCCTATTTCTATATTTTATGAGGATAATCAGATTCCAGTTAAAGATAATGTTAAGTTTTTGGGAATTATCTTAGATTCGAAACTAACTGGTATCCTACATTGTGATTACCTAAATACTAAATGTGAACGTGCTCTTAATATTTTAAGATGTCTATCAGGTGTTTGGTGGGGTGCTCACCCTTTTTGCATGAAATTGTTATATAATGCTCTTATAAGAAGTATGTTAGATTATGGTACATTCTTGCTGGAGCCTGGCAGTGCTAAGGCTTTTAAAAAACTAGATCTCATACAGTACAAAGCTTTACGAGTAGTTTCTGGTGCTATGCGGTCAAGTCCTATCAATGCTCTTCAAGTAGAATGTGGTGATCCTCCACTACATCTACGTCGTCAATATTTAGCTGACAAATTTATATTCCGATCTTTTCAGTTTATTAATCACCCTCTTTATAACAAACTTCAGCAACTTTCTCATTGTATAGATTCATCTGCATATTGGACACATAAAAAACCACCTTGTCTAATCAATAGTTTTAAGAAATTTATTAACATAAAAGCTCCTATTCATCGATCCATTAATTACCCTCTTTTCAGTACTAGCTTTGAAGCATTAATGTCTCTTCCAGAAATTCATTTTAACTTAGATTTAAATAAGCACGATATTTGTATAAATTTTTCATTTAATTTTCTTAAAAATACTGTTTGGGTTGATTACCATCATATTTACACAGACGCGTCTAAACACTCCTCTTCTGATCCTGTTGGTGTAGGTGTCTATCACGCCCAATTTAAAATATCACAAAAAATCAAACTTCCTCCGGAAACATCGGTGTTTACTGGGGAATGTTACGGTATTCTTAAGGCTATTGAATATATTATTCTATTTAAACTTCCAAAAACAATAATTTTCTCTGATTCAAAAAGTGCATTACAGTCTCTCAATAGGTTCCCATTTAAATCAAAAAATATTTCTTCTATTATCATAGAAATAAGAAATCTATTAAATAAATGTAATTTATTTGGTCTTTCTGTGTTGTTTGTATGGATCCCTAGCCATAGAGACATTCCTGGTAATATAAAAGCAGACCAACTAGCTAATGAAGCCGTGGTCGATGGCGATATTTTCCCTTATAAAGTTTATTGCCAGGATCTAGGTGCTCTTCCTGTAGTTCACCTTCAGGATTGCTGGAATGGACTTTGGACTGAAACTGGTCAATCAAAAGGCAGGAGATATTTTAACCTTCAGCCACTTATTTCACTTAAACCATGGTTTTTCCGTGCGAAATGCAATAAGCTAGTATGTTCTTCTATCATAAGAATGCGTTTGGGTCACGTTTGCACTCCTGTTCATCTTAATAGATTAGGCATTGTATCTACTGACATGTGTGAATGTGAATCCGATAAATGTGATCTAGATCACATTTTCTTTTCATGTCCTCTATACGACCGCTCCTCATTCCTGAATGATCTAATATCTCTTAATGTTCCATTTCCTACCTGTATATCCTGTATAATTATGTATCCATGTAAATTTTATAAAATATTGTCATCTTTCATCCTTCAAAACCATATTAAAGTTTAAATATTTGGTGTGTAAGTATATATATGTATATTTATGAAATTTTTATTATCCGTTTCAAACCTCTTCCTACTTATCTGATCTTTTCCCGTGTTCCGTATCCTTATTTATCTTAGTTTCCCAATCTTTTAATTTACGTCATTGGCAAAAAGTAAACGCTATTGCCAAAAGAGGAAAAAAAAAAAAAAAAAAAAAAAGTCAAAACCACGATCAAAACAAAACATCTCGAAAGAAAGAAGTGGGTAAAGAAGAAATACTAGTCGACGAAAAATATGTTTTTTATTATGTATAAAAGCTCTTATAAAAACTAAATGTTCATATATTCAAGGATTATATAATATATACATATTGTTTTGGTAGAGCCTGTATGTGTGCATCTATATATTAAAGACTAGAATACGATTGTATAATCGGAGATCCTGTATCCTAAAATGTCTAAAGCAGCATTAATTATTGAAAAGCTTGAAAAACACAAACCTATTGTATTGTCGAGCATCCAGGAAATCACTGATCTTGATTTAAGTTGCAAATCAATAATAAATAAATATTTAGTAAATACGAATGTCTCGGAACCGTCTGCTATTGTAAAAATTCAGGCACTAATTGATTATATGCACGAACGAGTTAATATTGGAAATTGGAAAGAGGTGCCACTATATTTAAGAAAAACAATAACAATTGCATCCTATTTACGTGTATTATATCACTTTAAGTGTAATCCTATAACAGACGATGTAATAAGACAATCGTTTAAAATAATTGATTTTGGAATTTTATTTGGTTGTCCAATAAGTAAGGAACCTATGTTACTGCAAAAGTGTGCCTCATGTTTAAATTCATACCATGAAAGTGTTATAAGCACAAACTACCTAAAAACAGATGATGAAACTTTAAATACATCTCAATTATATAACTTTAATTATAAAATTTTAGATGTCTTAAACTGTCCGAGTATGGAAACTTTTTATAAAAACCATATTGTTGCTGCACAACCTGTTGTTATAGACAATTGTATAAAACAATGGCCAGCATTGAATAAATGGAAAGACCCAAATTACTTTATCAAAGTTGCCGGTCCTAGAACAGTTTCTATTGAACTTGGAAAAGAATATACAGACTCTAATTGGACTCAAGAATTAATGACAATAGAAGAGTTTATTAAAAGCTATATATATGGGTCAAGAGGTCCCATTGGGTACCTTGCACAATATCAGCTATTTCAACAGATACCAGAACTAAAAAATGATATCATCGAACCTGATTACTGTTATTTTTCTGATTCCGATGAGCCAGTAGACATTATGGCTTGGTTTGGACCCAAAGGCACAGTATCACCATTACATCATGACCCAAAAAGGAATTTATTAGCTCAAGTTGTGGGACAAAAACAAGTATTTCTTATTTCACCTGAAGATTCTGAGTTCCTATATCCCCATGAGCATGAACTTTTGAATAATACAGCAAGGGTGGATCCTAGAAATCCCGATTATGAAAAATATCCAAATTTTAAAAAGGCTAAGGTATATTATTGTGTTCTTAAAGAAGGACAAATGTTGTACATTCCACCAAAGTGGTGGCATTTTGTTGAATCCTTATCTGTTAGCTTTTCTGTTAGCTTTTGGTGGGAATGACACAATTGTGTTGTATGCCAAAGATAGAGAAAGAAATTTTTATATGTAATTTGGACTGGAGGATGTGATAAAATTTTGTTACTATTATTTATTGCCAAAATGAGCTACAGTAAAGTCAAAGACAATCTCCGTGTTGCATATGTAGGGATTGGATGTTTTGGTGATTCTTTGAAGAATGTTTATGTCCAGTAACAGGTTGAATAGAAGCTGATTATGATGATGAAAGTCAGGTCTTTCGAACACATACCCCCACTTTCGAACAAAAGAAGAGAATTTGGGCTAACAAATTTAGTATTTGAATATTATAAGAGTCCTAAAGAAACCTTTTACCATAAGGAAGGATTAATATCAAAGGATACCATAACATGAAAGTTTGATATAATATAAATTAAATAAATTGACAGATATATATTATACAAAAATATTTATTAAATTTATAATACAATATTTCACTTGTATTCATTGTTTAGTGCTTTACCTATAAGCATCCTTCTGACCTCGGAAGTGCCGGCTCCAATTTCATACAGCTTAGCGTCTCTGAGTATTCTTCCAGTAGGATAGTCATTTATATAACCATTTCCACCTGCAGACAAAAGTTGATAGTTGATGAGAAGTAATTTTCATACTTTTCCCTCCACTACTTGGTTTATGTAAAAATGATTGGGGTGAGTTGGTGACTACAGGGTGAGCTTTTGTTACACTTTATATAATTATGTTTTGTTACATTGTAATAACCTAACACTCATTGATTTAAGTAAAAGCAATTGTATATTTTTTTCTCAATAGATAAACTAAATTTTGATACTTGAGTAATATATCTATTAAATAAACGCCAAAGTCCTATGTATTCCAAAGAAATGATTTCAATAGTGTATATATTATATACATTTAGTAAACATTTTCATATGTCTTCAGATATTAAATTAAATACGAATATAGGCTATTAGTTTAATAGTGGGGGCCGCGTTTGGGTAGACGAATTTAAGTATTGGTCGGCTATTAACCAGGTGGAAAGACGACTTCCGTGCAGTAACCGGTCTGTGTTGGATGCGAATGACAAGGGTCTTGGCGTTCCCGATGTTTAGCAGTGGACAGATAAAGGCTAATGATGATTATGATTGATAATGATATGAACATTTATATTTAAAACTCACGCTTACCCAAAATTTGAATAGCATCTAGTGCAACCTGCGTTGCCTTTTCAGCGCAATACAATATAACTCCAGCACAATCCTTGCTGTTAACGTGGCCTTCATCACAAGCCCTGGCTACACTGTATAAGTATGAACGGCACGCGCTTAATGTTGTGTACATATCTGCCATTTTACCCTAAAAATAACAAATTCACTTAAATCTACGGAAGATTACTATATGTTTATATTATAATCTAATCAGCAAGTGTATAACCGATGGGAGGGTTGCACTTTGCCGCGCTTCGGACAGCATTGGTGCCGCCATATTGCGTGTTCCTTCCGTGAATTTTGCCAAAGAATTCAGACGTACATAGAAGCACTGGCGTAACTATACCATCTGGGGCCCGTGGCAAATTTTTGGCGTCCTAGTAAAAAGAGTTAGTGGTTTATTAAAATTAAATTCTAACGTGACTATTTTTAAGTCACGTTAAAGTTTTGTAAAAATGTTAGGTTAGGTTAGTTTATATTAAGTATATAAGTTTCTGGGCCCGTGGGATCTTGGGCCGGGGCCCCCTTGGGTCGGGGGCCCGTGGCATTTTGCCACCCCTGCCACCCTGTAGTTACGCCACTGCATAGAAGGACAGTTATTATGAGCCCTTTGAGGACAAACTGCGATGTAAACGTCCGCTTGGCGGCGTGACGAGAGGGACACCGCGATGTCCCCAGCATATGCGCCTAAGAGAGCGAGCGAGTGCAAACTGGGGACTAGTCCCCAATAAAGTCGGCACACAAAATCCTTAAGATATGTCCTTCTATGTACGTCTGAATTCTATGATTTTGCTGAGTTTCGGAAAGGAAGGCTGAGGGCATGGCAGACTGTAAATATTCGCAGCGAGACTTAACAATCTCTCAGGATAGGCAATGCATAAATTAGTTGCCTTATAGATCAATTATAGGTAGCAGCGTCCCGCGGTTACACCGCGTACTTCCCGTTCCCGTACGATACAGTACGGAGATAAATTATAGCCTATCTGTTATTCTGATGTGTTAGCTATGTCATTGTAAAGTTTCATTAAAATTCATTCAGTAGTTTTTACGTGAAAGAGTAACTAACATCCATCCATTCATCTATTCATACTAACAAACTTTCGCGTTCATAATATTAGTAGGATAGGACTAGTTCATGTTCAATAGCGACGTTGACAACTTACCAATAATAATAAAAAAAACATTAAAAAACTTCACTCGCAGAGTAAGTAGGTAATATAGATTTTTGCGCATGCTCTTCGTCCTAATAATTAGCAAGCTTCCCTCAAGTGAACATGTGTCTTTAAACCGACACCGCATGGTAAAGGCACAAATATTCAAAGTCTCCCCCTAGTCCCCTAACTCTCTCAGAAGACCGTGAGTATGGATCTGGGGGCTTAGTCAAAAAGGCATTACGAAAACGACAGCGAAGTTCGACAGTAATAAAATGCATGTGATTGGCTAAATCACGTCGTCGATCGCTCGATCGCTCAATCGACGACGTGATTTAGCCAATCACAACTTCGAACGAACTTCGCTGCCGTTTTCGTAATGGCTTTTTGACTAAACCCGTATTCTCATTACTGTATATGTAGCGATAAATAGATATGTAACGTTCGTTTGCTTTTACCTGTAACAATTGGAATTCTCCTATTCTTTTACCAAACTGTTTCCTCGTGTGAGAGTAGTCGAATGCCGTGTCGATGGCCGCCTGCATAAGACCGACGGGGCCCGCAGCTAGAACTAGCCTTTCCAAATCTAGTCCAGACATGAGAACGTATACACCCTTGTTTAGTTCACCCAGAATGTTTGCGGCTGGTACCTGAAAAAAGCAATATTTAGAATATTATAACAAAGAATAGGAAACAATATAAAAACGAAATACCTATTATAATGAAACAACTTTTACGGATTTTATCGCGTTTCCGATACTTTACAGCAACCATGGTCACGGGAGGACCATGTTTGCTGTAAAGTAAACGAAACGTCGGGCTCATAAAAATCTAAATAAACCGCGATTAAATCCGTAAAAGTTGTTTCATTATAATGAGTGATATTCGCGTAAACATAATAAAACAATACGAAATACCTAATTGTTTTTATAAACATATTACTACTAGCCTATATGTATTACTACTAAGTTGCAAGATCCGATCCGATGCCAGAAGGCCGTGCGGTCGTTCTCGTCTTCGCGGCTGGCGGGGGAGACCACCCTCATAAAAATTCTTAGATGAGCCACTCTGTCTCTCTTGCGATGAAGCTTAAAGGCCTCAAAGCCAACAGCATAGGTCCATTTAAAAAAAAACTAGGTGCAAGATTTTATCAAAATTGGTTCAGTGGCATGGCAACTCATTGTGGATTATCAGAGGGAATCTTAATACCAAACAAAATACACATGGCACCAAATACATTTCTCAATCTATGGATCCATACATAAGAGACAGATAGCAAATTCATGTTTACATTTTTTTACCCAACTACGGCATACCAAAATGAAGGGTTAAAATTTTAAACGCTAAGCACGTATTTTTGATTTTTTATTTATACTTATTACTATTTTTAGAGTTTCATTTTGCACTTAAGTATTAAAGTTTATTGATAGTACTAATAATAGCTTTACCTTACAATCTTCAAAGACAAGTTCGCATGTATTGGACCCTCTCATTCCGAGCTTATTTAACTTCTGTGCTGTTGTGAATCCTGGGAAACCTTTCTCTATTAAAAATGCTGTAATTCCATGCTGTGGCTTACATGTAGAGTCAGTTCGTGCATAAACCTGAAAATTAAAAATATTTTTTTTAGGATAGCCTAATAACTCATTTAATTTAAAAAAACAGGCTTAAAAAAATTCTTTCATATTTTTGAGTGTCTGATAGTTCTCTATGCAACGTCCATTTGTTTGTACCCGACTAACTTATTTAACTTATGATTATAATAAAATGTTTTTAATTACCACTAAAACATCAGCGTCAGGTCCATTAGTGATCCAAAATTTTGTGCCGTTTAGAACATAATAGTCTCCTTTCTTCTCCGCTTGCAGTTTCATGGAGACGACGTCGCTACCAGAGCCCGGCTCTGACATCGCTAGCGCTCCCATATGCTCTCCGGAACATAACTAGAATAAACGAACAATAACTCACAAAACTTTATTTACAATATGGCTTTTTTATTTATTAATATGATCATATTGTTTTCTTATGTTTGCGCGAATTTCGCTCATTATAATGAAACAACTTTTACCGATTTTATCGCGTCCTCCCGTCCCGTCCGTGACCATGGTTGCTGTAAAGTATACGAAACTTCGGGCTTATAAAAAACTCAATAAACCGCGATAAAATCCGTAAAAATTGTTTCATTATAATAAGATCATATTTTCACTGTGTACTAAAATCTATAGTATAGTGATATTTCATATTGGATCTATTTACTTTAAGATCAGAAAGAAGCTAGCAGTAAGTCCCCAGTAGCTAGTCTTCGTAGTTTTTATTTGTTTTGAAGATAGACATAGTTTAATAAGCATAGCTTGCTTATGGCTCTATTATAAGCGCTGGACAAACGGGCACTATTAACAATTGTGCCTTTACATAAATGTACATAGACGAAATCAATTTAGTAGACGTAGCAAGTACCTTATTCTATATGGGCATTCTAGGCTTATAGTCTATATAGTCTCTATTGCCTTATCTGGCTCTGACTCTGATGATGATAAATACTTACTTACTTTTGGTAAATATTTACTTTTTTGTTCGTGTGTTCCATTTCTGTTAATTTGATTCACACATAAATTCGAATGGGCTCCGTAAGAAAGTGCAATGCCACCAGATGCCCTGAAATAAAATGACCCCAGATTACATATTGTATTGTCCTTCTCAGTGTTCGCAAATACAGAAATATCAAAATAAATCATAAGGAACCTTGTATGTAACACAAGTAGACAATTTTTCCTATAGCTGTATTATAATAAACCTAAGCTAGCTAGCTACAAACTTTTGTCTGTAGCAAGAGATTCTAGCATTTTCAAGGACGCAATTATAGAAGATCGTCTAGACTAATGTTATAAATGGTTCGATCTTGTAGAAAAGTAACTTTCGTAATTTTTTTTAACTATTTAAAATATCAGTGATTCACCTTGAAAGTTCTTCCATAATGACACAGTGGTCGGAGTACTTGCCACCTGTGCCGCCATATTCAGGGTTCGCTGTTATACCTGAAAAAAATCCTAGTTTGTATCAAGTGTTTTTTTAATGTATTGGACCAATCAGTACCAACAGTCGTGAGTCGCGCTATAAGAGTAAAACACTTTACCCGGTACATAATATTTGGCGAGCTTCGAATTTCGGCCGACCGGGCATACGTGGAGCATACCATCTCTCTCAGATGGAAAATTTCGCTTTGGGACTATCACTCACAATGTCATATATAATTAATCGAGCAGTCTTAGCCCTTGTGGTAACTACAGACGTCCATAGACATCAGCAAACTAAACGTAACGCAGTTGTGCTGCTCTCCTTTTCCCTATCCCCCTATCCCCTGGGCTACCGGAAACTCACGAAACGCAACAGTATAACTATTACTTTACGCCGTAAGGTACCCTGGTCATGCCGGCCTAATTCGGCTGCAAAGCAGCGTGGCACTACATTTTTGTCCAAACGTAAACTTTTATCTAAATCAAACATGTTATTCGTAAGTTCGAAACCAACTTACGCAATATACTATGTTTATTGTCACGAACATTATTACAATATGTAAAAATAGTGTTTGGGTTCGTCATTCATTAAATATCTAGTGATTTATTTTCCAAATATATAAGTAACTTTTTTTTTTTGTTGAAGATAGGGCAAAGGTTTACATGGTGATAAGCGACATACACACCCTCTACACCAAAGGATGCTACATGTGCGTTGCCAACTAACCCAACCAGCTCGCCTCACGTCTGATGAAACATTAAGGCCACTAGGGCTATTAGCATAGCTCCATCCGGAAAAAAATGTGCGTTACCAGCCTTTCAGACAGAGCCGTAAATAGCCTTTTTTGCGCCCTGTGCGAGATTCTATAACTGCGCCCTTAGCAAACCGAAAAAAATAATAGACCTGCCTGGTCTGGCCATTCTTGCGCCCCCCTGATCTACGCCCTGTGCCTGGGCACCGGTGGCACCGCCCTATTTACGGCTCTGCTTTCGACGGACATAACTAGATAGTAGATATCAGCATCGGATAGATACCCTAAAATCAAATCTCGTCTCTCGTAAGTTACGGAACCCACAAATCACGATTTGTATTTCTCACATGTGCTCTTTACATGTTTTATCTCGTTTTTATCACACATTTGTTTATTTTAATTGTAGGTTTAGTGAAATACAATTAATATCTCATGACTTATCTACTGTAACGTTCCGTCGAGTTTAATAATTTTGTTATAAATTTGAAGAGAGAAACTATTAGAATAGCTTTTCAATGTTTTGATCACCGGTAAGCCGTAACAGGGATGCGCTGTTCCGCGCTCAGCTGCATGGGTACTCAGGATACTCAGGTAGTGGTATTAGGGGCACCGAGATTTAACATTTTAGGTTCCGGGATAGACAACACATAAATGAGTTGCGTGGACTA
This sequence comes from Lycaena phlaeas, assembly GCA_905333005.2. Taxonomy (NCBI): domain Eukaryota; kingdom Metazoa; phylum Arthropoda; class Insecta; order Lepidoptera; family Lycaenidae; genus Lycaena; species Lycaena phlaeas. The sequence continues at coordinate 13,687,086 of HG995173.1, forward strand.
GTTCCAGGTATATGTTCCGATCACTTAGTATCAGGTGCCGATCCAACTAACATAAAAAGTCAACTCACCCAAAACTCCGAGGTGTCCTAGTTTCTTCCAGAATTCTCTTAATTCTTTAAAATTGTTTTCTCGGTCAATCTCCGCAGCTTTGGGGGCTAGTTCTTTTTGAGCAAAGTCAAAAACACTTTGTCGAAGCTGTAATGAAATGTAATAAAATAGTTGTTGTGAAATGTGTTTCATAGATATAATATACCTATTTCATTTATATTCATATTTATTTTGACTATAATTGTATACTAAACAATCTCATAAAGCTTTAAGCTTTTACGTGGACTTACAGGGAGCGGACAAATATTAAGACACACTAATATAACGATTTAAATTAAAAATTCTTCAACATCTGCAGATTATTAAAAATACAATCATCATGGGTAAGTCATACATTATAGTAAGTACTAAGTAACCTTACTCTACATTTAATTTCCGTTTGAATACTACTTACCAGCAAAAGTTTTAATAAAAGTAAAAAAAGTAAAGTATCAACCCTTACTATGTCTCACTGCCGGGCACGGATCTCCTCCTCGAAATCAGGCGAGGAAGGTAATGGGCCATAATTCACTGATGTGCTGGCCGAATGCGGGTTGGTGAACTTTACCTACCTTCAAAGATTTTCAATCTCATCAGGCATGCAGATTTCCTCACGATGTTTTTCTTCACCGGTGAGCGAGCGATGGTCTCGTGTTTGAGGTGCACTTAGAAATTTAGAAAACCCATTTCAAGGCACACACGGGTGACGGGAGGGTCAGGATCGAACCCGGAGTCTTATGCAAGATAAGAGGTCGAGTCCACCCACTACTGGACCATTATCGCTCAAAGTTTAATAAATCAATTTTATAGGTATAGTAATAATTTCACAGTTCACACTTTATACAAATTGTCGGCCATTAACCAGGTCGTAAGACGACCTCCTTGCAGTAACCGGTCCCTGTTGGACGCGAGTGGCAAGGGATCGGTCGTCTTGACGTTCATTGAGTAAGGCCTATGCTCAGCTGGATAAAGGCTGATGATGATGATTAATACAAATACTTGTATTAGGGTCATGGATTTGTAAATATTTTGTAGTGGCAACTAAAATGTGTTCATTAATATCGTAAAGGGATCGGTTGTCTTGACGTTCATTGAGGAAGAACTATGCTCAGCAGTGGACGGAAAAAGGCTGATAATGATGAATAATACAAATACTTGTATTAGGGTCATGGATTTGTAAATATTTTGTAGTGGCAACTAAAATGTGTTCATTAATATCGTAAAGGGATCGGTTGTCTTGACGTTCATTGAGGAAGAACTATGCTCAGCAGTGGACGGATAAAGGCTGATGATGATGATGATGATAAATACAAATACTTGTATTAGGGTCATGGATTTGTAAATATTATGTAGTGGCTTCTAAAACGTGTTCGTTAATATCGTTAAATGTTCATATATTTTATTTATATGAATATTTATTAACTACTATTAACATTTATTACCTGTTGCTGTTCGTCGGACAGTCCAAATATTTTCTCGTCAATCGGATAGTGTGACATACATCGCCTGGATATTTCATTTACACCTCTTTCTATAAAACTCTTTGCACGAATCAAACTGAGAGCCATTTTACGCGACTTCTCGCACCCACATCAGCTGTACACTGAGGGTTATCTTATACACACAAACATAAAGTTAAATTTCGCGTACAAGTATGATAATTATTCTGATAAGACTACAATGACGTTTATTATGTGTGACATTGTAACCTGCGTGTTGCTACATATTTAAAGCATAATGGTTATAAGCAACTCCGTCAATGCTTGGGTCAATGGCAAACACGAGCAAACCTGCTGGACAAGATTGTCTTAAGACATAATATGAAGTTCACTGACCCGTGTTAAACTATACCAGTTATCTAAGCTAGATAGATGTAAGTAGTAGTAAACCCTACTACATCTAGCTCTCCTGCAACTAACAATAACGCCACTTATCGTACATTCTAAGTTGGATAACTTTACAGACAACACCTAAGTTAAACTTCATCAAAATAGTTCAGTTTCGGAGCTTGTCACGGGATTGCCTTCTTGCTTGTAGATCCGGGGCACCACACGAAAGCGGCATTGGTAGCACTCGCCGGGTTTTAGTGGGTAGAGTTGCGTCCACTTACCATCTTTCGGGCGCAGCGAATCCCACATACCACCTTTCATAACTTTATTAATATAAATAGTATGATAATTATACAGATTGGCAAATCGTCAAATAAGCCGTCTAATGTGAGTGGTCACTTGCCGAAAATATTATTCATAAGACCCCTTTCGTGGTCCGCCAATTTTTCTACCTTGAAACAAGTTTGGTGTCGATATTGTACTTTACCATAATTCGGGACACTGTGTAACTGGTTGGCGGAAAATATTTGAAAAAAGCAGACCACACAATACTTATTACTTCTGACAGAACAGCTTATGCAAAACTAATAGGTAAAATATAAAATACGTAATCCAGATAGCCTTAAATACTTTGAGAAAACATTGAACGAAATAAAGAAGAACCTAATAAAGTGACGGTCAAAAATAAAACAAAACATTCATATTGTATATTTTAATTTACAAGCACCATAGTTCGTAAAATTTCAAATATTCTGTAAACAGTTTAAAATAACAATTTATAATCTGTAATATAAAACAATCTCACAGTTGTAAAATAAACGTTATTTAATAATAAATATACATAGTGTTTATTAATAACAATACATTCATTTATGTCACATTTGTTTATAACAAATCTATTTATTTATGTCAAAATAAGTAGAAAAAAAAAACTGTTGTATCACTTTGGCAAAACAGCGGATTCACAATAGAATAATAAAAAAATGTATATAAATCACACGCAATTCAACTGGATCCGAGTAAATTTGCAAAAAAAGTTTTTCGAATATAAATAAAACTAGGCATTACGTCGCAAAAAACGCTTTCAGTTAACTTCAGACCAGCCAACTTATAATGCGCGGTACTTTTTCGCTTTGAGACAAATCTGTTATTATATAAAATTATATAGATATGTATTCGATAATATACCATATCGATTAAATTTTGTGCTAATACCACCTCGTATTGAACGCATCTTTAACTTGAGCGTTAAGTTAGACCAAGCATTTTGTATAAACAATCAAAGTGACTCTTTTGGCTTCATCGGTGCTGACTGAGTACGCTTAAGTTAAATCGCGTATTGTATGGGAATGTGTATTCTACACATGTACCAAAAACGTACGGAATGTTAGGCGATAAATAAATTCTATTTACCATAAATTATTCTTATTATATAATATTGTGACGCGATTCCATAACGATTCTCAGTTTGTGTCCATTTTCGATTTCAACGATTGATAATATTCCGCTAGGACTTTCCACGCCGTGGGCGCCATGAAACCTTTTGGTGGTTCCTTACCCGCTTTCGCTAACCCTAAAAATAAATAAATACATACATATTAATAAAAAAATCGGTTGTCTGTATGTCGATTTACTGACGATAGTTGAACGTGACAACTGACAACGTCATAAGAAAATACCGATTGTGCCTCTTTGTCGTTCGTTCCGCGCTCTCGCTTGCACTTCAATGAGTGCATGAGTCACGTTTTTTCGTGCATGCAGCCAGCTCCATCGAATTAAAAGACGTTGTCACGTTAAAAATAACACCGCGAGATGAAACACAGACAAACAAACTATTTTTATAAACTTATTTTTCTAAACTCTTATCTGCATGGTTTAAATTTTCGATGGTCTAAACAATAGCCACATAGATTTATAGGTTTGAGATCTGCTAACGGAAATTGCTAATAACTAATGCAATTATGCAATCGTTAAATTTTAGTTATTATTTTTAGAAGTGTAGGTCTTTTGAATATGTTTATTTAAAAGTACCGTTATATTTATTTTATTCATATGAGCCACCTAAATAAAATTAAAAGTTATACCGTGAAATAAAACTATAAGATTAATACACGAATAATTGTCATCATCAGCAATTACATCCGTCCACAGTTTCTCCAAGTTTAACTAGGAAAACTTACAAAATAGGAAACTTTGTCATGAATAACAACGAATCATGAATATGGCGGTACAGGCGACATAATATACTCTGACCGCTGTCCAAAACCTTACTGGGTATTTGCACGTGTCTTTACAAAATAAACGATTTTCAGAAGTTGCCTTCACTTAATATGTTGTGATACTTAGAATTTTATCAAATGAAGGGTTGTTTCTACTCAAGGATAGAACCACTATATAAATCTAAAAGCCCATCATAATACATACAAACAAACACCTCGACGACCTCTGTGGCTCAACGGTTAGCGTGTTGACGCTCAAGCCGGAGGTCGCGGGTTCGAATCCCGCCAGGGAACAAAAAAGTTTCTGTGTTCCTGGGTCATGGATGTGTATTAAATATGTGTATTATATAATAAAAATCTTAAATATAAGTATTAATATAAAACGTATTAAATATATGTATTTCCGTTGTCTGGTACCCGTAACACAAGTCTCTTCGAGTACTTAGCACGGGCCCAGATTGACGTGGTGTAAAAAGCGTCTATAGATTATTATTATTTATTATTAAACACAATAATATCACATATAGTTACCTCTCATCCTGGTCCCCGATATGAAATCGAAGTCCTCTTTACGCGTGGGATCGAAGAACGCCATTTTGCTGACCGACGAGTCGTACGCGGCCACGCGGAACGGTATGATCTGAAAATATGTTATTCATTGAGTTTTCAAACAAAAACGCAACGTTATTTGTGTACTGGACCGACTTCGAAAATTCTTTCACCATTCAAAAGCTACATTATACACGAGTAACATAGGCTAAATTTTATTCTGAAAAAAAAAAATAGGGTTCCGTAAGATATTTGGGTTTTTCGGAAACAAAGTGTAAAAAAACAACCAGAAAAGTTATTTATTTCGCGTACTAAGATCCCGTTATAAATCTTAGTTAACGCACGCGAAGCTGCGGGCAACAGCTAGTTTATAATATTAAGGGTCTGTTTCACAATATACTAGTAAAGTACCCTATAGCTATATGACACATAAATTAACTGACACATAAATCTTCTAGTTAGTCTTGATTGGGTTTCACCATCATCTTCCCTATAAATTTATTTGGCAGATCCCTATTTGGCACTTACTTGTATAGTAGGCTTGGCAACCTCGCATTTCATCGTTCCATTTTACGATAAATATGTTTTAGAAAAAAAATCCATGTTGTGAATATGAAATATACATGAAAATATGTTTTTATAATTTAATTGTATGTATCATACCATCTTTATACCTTTTATTTACATAGAACTTGTATATAATGTTATCCCTTAATTATTAAACGATCAAAACACAATTTAAATTATTTTGTTTAATACTGTTACCGGAACGTCAAATTGTCAAATGTCATGAAGCTGTCAAACGCGTATATATCTGTCAACTAATTTATCTGACAGGTGAATTTGATAATGGCCAGTTGATCCGACCTATAGTTTACAGGGAACTTTATTAGCCAAATATTGCTATATGTCAATTATGAAACAAAAACGTTGTAGTTATGTGGTAAATATGTTGCAAATAGCTTAAATGGAACTTTATTAGGATATTGTGAAACAAACCCTAATAGGAATAAGTACCTCGAGGTCGTTGAGGCCGGGCGCCATCTTGAGCACCATGGCGCCGTGTCGCGGGTCGTACAGGTCGCCGCCGCCGCGCGGGTGCGGCAGGCCGGCCGGGTCCCGCCCCACTATGTAGTGGTTGGCGCCGGCGTTCATGCGGCACTTGGCGTGCCATTGCACCTGCTCGCGATATGGAGATCGTTATGACAAAACAAATGTTAAGGAAGGCGTATGGAATTACTAATGTAATTAGGTTGAAAATATCGTCGCTCTATAGATACGTTATATAGAAGAAAATATTCAAAAACCAGTCTAACCGCGGGGTACCGTATCAACCAGTTACTGGGTTGTGGAGGTCCGATAAGCAGTCGCTCCATGTAAAATACTGGTATTCAGCTGAATCCGGTTAAACTGGAAGCCGACCCCAATATATAGTTGGGAAAAGGCTAGGTAGATGATGATAGAAGAAAATATTCAGACCAGAATAAGACGATGCATTCAAATGTTCTATTTTTTGCTATTGTAAGCATGTAATTAAATTAGCTACGTGAATACAATTTTAGTATGCTATTTTAGTCTTATTTTCTAACTGGAACTGGAAAACACGATTAGTAATAATTGACCACGCGATTATTAAAAATAGCCTCGAAATTTTCAGAAAGAGTGAATGAGGATAAAGTCATGTTATTAACATATTGTGTGGTCACAAGTTTATTTTATAATTCCGCCGCTTATTCCCCATACGCGTTTGAGTTCATTAGTCTTTCATCTCATTTGTTTGCGCACTAAAGTAAATTAAGCTATCTCATCGAAACCACGTGAAATGGGCGGGGCGAGCGTCTACATTATTTTCGGGTACCTCATCATAAAGGCTAGGTGAGATGTTCACGTATATAGTCCATCGTTCTAGAACATCTATAAAGGGATGAGAGGGAGATGGACCGGTTCTAGTGTTTTTCACGAGTAGGGATGTACCTCAGTGGGTCCGGCGTACATCATGGGCGAAGGGAAGACGGCGAGCACGGTGGTGGTGGGGTCCAGCACGCCCTCGGCCAGCACCGCCTTGTGCTGGTTGATGCGCACCTCCAGCGGCACGTCGTCGTCCTTGGTCCACCCGCCTGGACAAAATGTCAAATCATAACATGACGTCCAAGTTTTATGTAGCTAAGAAATTGTATATACACCACTATTTTATAATTACAAAAAAATATATTGGGTAGTATATAAGACATACGTAATCGTATTTCATTATTATATTCTATATCTAGGAATAAATGTTTATAAATGATGAATTCCAATAATAACATTGTTTTACATATTTTATTAACATTGTTTTCCGACACAGCCTGTTTTTTACAGTAAAGTTATTGAGACAGTTTCATTTAGACACAATTCAGTAGGCCTATTCCTTGATATCATCGCATTTAGTTAGAACTTACAAGTCAAATCAGAATATATTTTTCAGTGAAATACTGAAAATGAAATAATGATATATTTGAATTTATATGTGAATAAAAGAAGAATAATGAAATGAGTGAAACTGAACATTCTTACTAATATATTAAATGTGAAAGTAGGGATGTTTGTTACGCTTTCACGCGAAAACTGCTCGACCGATCATCATGAAACTTTGTACACATATTCTCGGAGGTACTAGATATAACATAGGATACATTAAAAGTGATATTTTTTGGGTGGCGCGGGCGGAACCGAGGGCAGCAGGTAGTAACTGGTAAGGTAACTGCTATAAATTATGACTACTTTACCCAGTGGATGCAGCAGCAACACAGGCTTCTTGTATCCCCGCTCCGTGAGTTGACGGTGCGTGTCTTGCATCAGAAGAGCGTGCCCGTTGTGGATCGGGTTACGTAACTGCAAATATAACTAAATATTACTAAACGATCATACCACGTTAATCTAGCGCCGTGGTAAGTTCGTAAGACCTTGTTTGTCCGCGACTGCTGCGTAAAGTGTCCAGTACACTTAAGCTTAAAATGGATTTTAATTGGAGATGTGTCCTTCCTTGTTCAAATTACTTACACAAAAATTGATTTATTTGTTGAAAAATGTGTGAAGTGAAAAACACGAAAAATGCATGTATTTTTCGTCTTTTTCACTTCACTCATTTTCTTGAGAATGCAAAAAGTCAATTAATCTAAATGAAGAAAAATCCATCAAGATGTAAATTCTAAATCAATCAAATCTATTTCGTCAATACCTGGAAGGCAAAGACCGCGTCGGCCTCCATCTGTTTGAACTTGGCGCGCAACTCGTTGGGCGTGAGGCGGTAGGCGTCCAGTCCGTCGTGCCAGCGTACGCGCTCGAACACCTCCAGGTTACCGCCCACTAGCCAGTCACCAGATTCCTCTATCATCTGGAAACATTTTGATACTTAAGGCATTGTGAAAAAAATCTTATAGAATTTTAGACATTGTCATCTACCGCAGAAACATAATGTGATTTATTAAGATTTTCTTATTTTTGATAGGCCACAAAACCAAACTCGTGCAGAACGCAAGGGCTGAGGAGTTACTAGTTCAGTAATAATGATGATATTGTCTTTAACGACCATAGCAGAAGGTCTGTAGGGGCTTAGAATGATTTTTCAATACACACTCTTTATTAGACAACAATAGTAAATCCTGTTTCGGCTAGCTAGTCATCAGGTGCCACCTTCATATTGAGGTTCGGAGGTAAGTTGGCAACAGTTTCTACAATCTCAGGCTTTGACGAAAGTTATCGCACTGGAAAAGTGTGGCTTATTATTGGAAAATAATATCAGATTATTGAGGCTAAAACTCACGGAGCGATTTTCGACCGTGTATTAAACCGCGACGGCTGCGTAACCGCACAAATAATCGGATTCATGAGTTTAGAAATTAAACTGCAGGTCTACCACCGCTGCGGTTAAGGGTCAAAATCGCTTCATAAGTTCTAGCCTTAAGGTTTAATTTAAGATGATGGTTTGAGGATGGTTGTTTTATATAGTACGTAGCCATTACCTTGATATACGGATGTCCGGTGTGGTGTATCCCGAACTGTCGGCAGCAGCGCTCGTGTTTCCTGTGCGGGTAGAACTCCGGCGCGCGCAGCACGGCGAGCGTGCGGCCCGCGTGCACGAGCGCCAGCGCCGCCGCGCCCGCCGCGCGCTCGCGCACGTCCCCGCCCACCGGCAGGACGATGGGCACTGATTGGTTCACCAGCGACCCGTCGGGTAGGCTCAGGCAGTTCGAATGCAATGCCTAACAACATTTTTTAAGTGAGTACCTCTGTAAAGAGCTCCATCCGGTTTGTTCACATATTTTATGAGTTTAGATTTGTCCTAGAATACCTAGATGAACTGGTTTATATTCGTGGCAAAGCTAAGCTCGTACTATCAGACATACTGCCAGTTTCTCGGTAATTTTTTTTAATAAACATGCTAGCAATATGAGAGCAATTATAGAATTTCCAAACAGCAATCGAGACATGAATATTACAACGATTCATTGATCTCATTAAATAATCATTCTAGCTTTCGAGAAGAGGTTGGCCTGACTGAAAGTTTGTACGGCAAAACAATTATCTGTGTAAATAATGAAAGGTTTCTCAACTTACTTGCAAATACTCAGTTTCTCTCATGAAACCTTTCAGTGGGTACGCCCATCCTTCCGATAGCACCTGTGAACGATACAAGTGTTAATATAGCAATAGTAAAATATTAACCCTTATTATTTCCCACTGCTCGTGTAGTACTAATAACTATTTTCAACTTATTTACTACTGAAACATTGTATTGAGTTGTCATATTTTTATCCTTATATTATACTGGCTATTGCCCGTTTCTTTACCCGCGTGAGCAAAAATAAATCCCTTTTTATGAAACCTATATTACTTCTAGCACCTCCGAGAATACAAGTTTTATAATTATTATCGATGGAGTAGATTTCGCGTGAAAGCATAAGAAACATCCCTACTTTCACATGTATAATATTAAGTAAAGATTGTAATAAAGTAGTTTTAAGTTTTCCGAAAAGAATTGCTACCAAATATACAATTTTATAACTGGTAAAGGTCGCAGGAAGCCGCTGGATCCGGACAGCGCAGGACCGATCGCTGTGGAGATTCTCAGGGGAGGCCTATGCCCTGCAGTGAGCGTCGATTGGCTGACATGATGATGATACCATTTTACGGTTCATATGGTGTCAAGACGTACCTGGAGCCATTGCAGGTCGAGCGTGGTGAGCTCCACCTGTGGCAGGGTCTCCGCCTCCTCCCTGGCGCTGGTGAGCCGGTTGCCGTGTATGAACAGCTCCTCCACGCCTCCTGCGCTCGATTCGAAGTGCGGTATGATGCGCTGGAACGTACATTGAAATTGTAGAAATTATGAATACAATATCTCATATATAAAATTCTCGTGTCACAATTTTCGATCCAATACTCCTCCGAAACTGCTCGATAGATTTTTATAAAATGAGTGCATATCAGGTAGGTCTGAAAACTCGGCCAACATCAATTTTTCATCACCCTAAATGTTACCCCCAATTCGAATCTAATCACTACTAATTTTAGGAAGGGAAATGTAGTACCCTAACATATGTATTAGTATATAAGATGTATTCATTTAATAAAGGAGTATTATACCGGCACTCGAACCAAACACACGCCAACATCCCCACACACTCCTCACAATAAGTTGTATTTGAAGCTTCGAAGTCGCTTGTATTTGAAGCATTAATAAAGCTGACCAGTGAACCATTAACATCTTTCGCTTATTTCAACACCCATCCTTACACATAGCTTGCGCATCGGTGAAGGAAAACATCATGAGAAAACCTGGATGTGTGATGAGATTTGAAAGTCTTTCAAGGAAGTTCACCAACCCGCATTGGGTCAGAGGATCGGTCAGTTATAATACCGAGGAACCTCGTTTGATTTAGAGGAGACCCTTGCCCAGCTCTGGGACATAGATGGGTTGATACTTTACTTTTTAAGGGGTAGAATAAGACGTTTTAGATCCTCCGCTCGCTAGAGTATACTCTGCGATCCTACTGGGTAAAGTAGAGAAGCGGTAGAACCCACCGCTTTGGCTATCAGAATGATTGATCATAAAACATCTAACGCCTATGACTAATAAGAATTTGATAACACATGATTTTTGGACATTGATAATTTAGTGATCATTATCGAATTACAAATACCAGATATGCCCTACATGACGGATTCAATCGTATTTTTATTAATGATAAGTGTTATTAATAATTATTTAGATTAATGTCTTTTTAATTACTGGTCGTAACTGCATCGGCAATACAATAGAGGCCAACTTGGGCTCGGGCATTAAATGCACTTTTTGACAAGCCGATAATTTATATTATTTTATGGTCTAAATTCTAATACACCAAATCTAAATATAATAATCTAATATAAATAAAATAATAGCGTTTATTTGTAGTGTCAAATAAACAGCATTTCACTATATGCGTAGGTATGTGATAAACATATGCATATTATATTGAAATGCTGTTACTTTGACGGTACTGTTACGGTACTTATAATACCTACTATTAGGTATTTACATCGAATAACCAATTTTTAAAATTTGTCTCTCTTTCTGTGTATTCCGTCTAATCTCTGAAACGGCCGAATCGATTTCGATAGGACTTTAACTGGCAGATAGATTTAATAGGGATGTTGACTAATTTTTAATTGATTTACTTTATTAGATACACCACAGGTAAACACGAAAAAAAGACTTTTGTTAAGAAATATTTCCAATTTTAACAAAAAATTATGTAAAGAAAAATAGTTTTTAAAATTGCCGCTAAAACGCTCCAAGCTGTCATGTAATCGTGATTACGTCACACCGTTAGACAGAGCTCGCGGTCTGTTGTGAGTTATGACAGTTTGTACTTAATTCAGTGGTCAGTGACGTCATCGTCTTATATTAGCGTTTGCAGTCACGTGATAATGTATAATAACGCGTTTAAAATTAATTTTCTAAATTTTAAGACAAATGAGTGGACTTTTAAAATGTTATAGGTTTTCAAATACTTACCGTCTTTAATATGTAAAACATAGCTTTACGTGAATTTGTAACACGCGTCAACATCCCTATAAGGGCCGGTTATTTCAAATCATCTGTTAACGTTAGCGTATTTTGACGTCTGTTAAAAACAACGCGCTTTGGCCACTAACGCTTGTTACCGCCATCTTTGACGATTACATATTCGTTAAAATCGTTAAAATCGGTCAATGCAACCCGCCCTTGGTGTAATATGAAGTAACAGACCTGTGACTCGAGCAGCTTTATGACTTGCATGGTGGACTCCTGTATCGACTGGCCCACCGTCTGCACGACCAGCTCCGGCGCCTCTGGCCGCTCATACTCCTGGGTGATGCCCGTGAACCCCTGTACATAACACGTGACACATTATTTTAAAGTTTATTGAAGTGAAACTTATTTAGAATCGTTGTGATTTTAAACCGGATGCAACGAAAAAAAACGACAGGTAAGAGACACAAATACATAAGAGCGAGAGAGCAAATGTCGGTGTGTATGTATATTGCACACTGCATTTAACATGTGTTTCACTTCTATCGTGTGTGAATCGCACGCACACCTTTTATTTCATAATATATTTTGATATTAATAAAATTAAACAATACCATTAAAAAATGGGTATTCTTTACCATAGTATAATAATATAAGTTTGATATAATATGTAAAAGCACGCATTATGTATTATAAGGCAAGTGTAGCTGTACAGATAAGTGCAAACAAGGCTTTTAGACGTTTTTTTTTATATTTTATAGTTTTGACTGAAACTAGTAAGTTTCATCCAAAAGTGGAAAATAGGATGTCTAGGTATAATTATTCAGGTGGTACATTAAAAGAATTTATTTAAAATATATTTTTACCTTCTTCCAGTTAATTGTCGTTATCGCAATAGTTTAAAGGCGTAAAAATACTTGTTTAACATAATAAAACTATTTTTATATTTACTAGCGTGCCTCCAATACCTTGACGGCAAGTCATGACGCATTCACTACTCCACCGCCTTCCATTATACAGATTTTTATGAAATATGAATTGCAATATTACCAAAGCCATTCCACATCTCCCGGGCATAGGGTTGCCAGGTCGCTAAACCTAATAGCCAGTTAGACCAGCCATCTTGGCCGGATATTTGGGTAGAAAGACCGGACACGCAACATTATTGAGGATTTTGTCTCAGTGTTTATAAGTACGACAAAGAAATTGTGTTATTAAATCAAGCTTTTTTATGAGTATCATACATTTTGTTAAATTCTAGTGAACTAATAGATAATTCGAATGTCAAGACAGTCTTAGCCTAAGACTAATTTGGCATCGCTCGTTTGCAAAATGTATAAAGTCTAACAAAAGCCGGACACCGTTCATTTTGGCCGGACACGCAGTCAAAAAGCCTATGTCCGGCTTTATCCGGACGCCTGGCAACCCTACCCTGGCGTCCCGAGATGGTCGATTTTAAAAAAGCAATATTTTCCTGTATCATTTAGCTCAGATCGTGTACCCGCGGAATGTTATCAAATCAACCCACCGTTAATGATATTAAGATTAAGTCGTTTAGCAATATCTGATAAATGATAGTATTTAGTAATCATTATCGTGATAAGGGCTGCTTTTGAACCGTCGCGTCATTGTTTTATCATTTATCAGGGTCATCATCATTTTTTATCATCGTGGACGGCGCGTGCAATCAATTATTCACGGCTTCACGAATGAATTCTCCCTTGTAAAGAATATCAGATAGATGAAACTAAATATGACGCAGTAAGTAATGTTTCTAGTCACTTTTGGTCATCTAATATATAACCAGAATAGAGCTTAATGTTAAAACAAATTCCATCAAATTTGTGCTGCGACGCTGCTCCGTTTGCGCGCTCTCATTGGCCGACTGATGGCCATTGACGCAAACACAGATCACTGGTTGGTTAAATAGTTACGACAAATCACTGACTAGTTTCCAAATTTTAAGGATAACAAGTAACATTACTAATCTATGCGGCTATATGCTTGATGGTTTTAGTGTAGCAGATATACCAATAAATGTTATCAGTAGAAAAAAGATAAAGCTTTGATCATTGTCATTATTATATATATTTTTATATTAGCAATAGATAGATAGATAGATAAACTTTTTATTCACAGTTCCTTACCTATACATTACACATACAAATTAAAAGAGGAAAACAATAATTTATGGCCAGTAAAATTGGTTAATATATATAGAGGTGATTTTAAAGGCAACATAAGAAAACATGTTCTCAACATATCTGTGATGCCTGAAATGTGATATTAATTCACAATACATTCGACACTCGAGAATTTCTCTTTTTTGTATACAAGTATAATAAAATATATAACAATGGTGAAATTTGTATGCTTTTAGGATTATTCTGCGCGTGCGAAATTAACAATAAGTGGAGCTAACTCCCATTTAAGTGTCTGAGAAAACATTGAAAAATATATTATAATGGACCATTAAAAATAACTTTACTACAGTTATCATGTCTGTGTAAATCTTTATGTTGAAAAGAAACAAAACCTCATTGCAAGAAAGTTAAATTCAGATAAACTGACGTAAGAAAACAATGTTTAAATATTTGCTACGCGAGAGTTTGGTCTACTTTTGACGATGATAAACTAACACCTCCTAATCTAATAATTATATACGCATTTATATATACCACGTGCGATAAGGTCATCGAAATACCAAATGACAAGTTTTTAGAGCTTATACTTAGAAATATTTTTAGATATAGTAAAAAGTTTGTGTATTAATTGAAAGAATTACCTGTAAATATTCATTTTGAAACAAGTCAGAATAGATCTTTAATAAAACACTATAATATAGCAAAGACCACAGATTTATAAATAAAGACAGATGGAGCATGCCGAACAACCGAGTGACACTTCAAAGCGAATACAAATTCAAAAGCGCGCTCAAGTGCTTGTCATAGCGACGTACTCTAAACGTTTATATCTGATAGATATATTCGCTTTTGAATTTGTATTCGCTTTGGTGGCGTCACTCGCATGATCGGCATGCTCCATCTGTCTTTACTTATAAATCTGTGGCAAACACTATATAACATAGTCGTACCTTAATTTGTCCTTCTCTGGCTTTCTTGTACAGTCCCTTTGTATCCCTCTGCTCGCACACCTCGAGGGGTGTGTCGATGAATACTTCGAAGAACGGCAGGTCCGAGTCGGTGTGGATACGACGCGCGACATCTCTGTCCTGAGAGCAGAGAATAGGTAGAAAATTATATGGCCTATTTAATATTTTAATGGCCTACCAACAAATATACCGATTTGAGGCCACTTACCGACCAAAATCGGCCATTAACGATGTAATGTTCCAGGTTGTATGCGAGCGACAAGGGATCGCCTTAGCGTTCATGGTGGAGGCCTATTTTCAGCAGTGGACGGAAGAGAACTGTGGTGATGATGAAATATACAGAATCGAAAAGGTCAATGACACAAACGTTATATTCACGAATTTCCAAAAATGCTTTATATGAACACTTATATACTGACGTATAATCTAGAAATAAACATATTACCAGAAGATGATGATGATGAGAAAGAAAGAAAAGGTTCTACACTGGATCAACCGTTACATTACTATTTATGTCCCACGAATTTCATAATTTTTTTGATCCCCACTCCGTTCTCGTCACATCTGACCACACTAGGTGACTAATGTCTAGTGCAGTGGTTCTTAACCTTATATTCATGAGGGACCATTGGTCAAAATTTCTTTCTTAATGGACCACAAAGTTGATTAATTTGTTTGTAGTTAATATAAAGTACCTAAATGTAAATAAAAGGAGGGTTGTTGTAATTCATCTATTAAGCGCGGATCGCGTTGTGTTGACTCGTCACTATCATCTGGTTAGGAATGCTCCGCGGACGGACCACTAGGGATGCTTCTAGGGACCACCAGTGGTCCGCGGACCACCGGTTAAGAACCACTGGTTTAGTGCGACGTATTGTGCCATTTTACACATAGAAATAATAAAATTAAAACAGTCGATCCGAAATTACTTTTCTTTCAATTGAAATACATTTTATTAAAATTCATGTTACAATGTAATCGATTACTCACACCTTCCCACACTTTGCCAACCGCCGACTTTTCTGACCCTTATGTGTGAGGTAATTTATGGATGGTCCCTACGGGATTGGAACCTACGCGGATTATATCAGCATTTGTTTTATAAAATAATTCAAGCAATATACACAAACACTCATACACACAGACAACCAAACACACGCATACATGCTCATTATTTAACACACAGCACACTGACAACTCACTTATAAACATTCAGCTTAATGTCATACCTAATATAATTTCTTTTTTTTAACTTGTTATAAGGATGTAATGGATATATTGGCTCAATATAACAATAAAATATGTTAACTAGAATATGTTATGTATTAGATATACCTCGGCGAACGGCGACACAAAACTGCACAAACAGACGACGCCGCTGTCAGCAAACAACTTGGCCACTTCTGCGACTCTTCTGATGTTCTCTTCTCTGTCCTCTTTCGAGAATCCCAAGTTTTTATTGAGACCAGTACGGATGTTGTCACCGTCTAATCCGTACGCGGGTATACCTGAGAAGTATGAAATACATTATCTATATCTTTACTAATATTATATTTAAATGTGAAAGTAGGGATGTTTGTTACGGTTTCACGCGAAAACTACTCGACTGATCATGAAACTTTGTACACAGATTGTATTTTCAGAGGAACTAGAAATAGCGTCGGCAAAACCGTGGGCAACAGTTGTTAAAGTATAAATTATGGAATAAACATAAAAAAATGGTGGGAATGAATGTTTTGGTTATAAGGTGGATGTCTACTTTAGATAAAGATTTAATCCTAATCGTATTCTGTATACAGCTTTGCTGCCGAAAAATATTATACAGCTGTATTCAAACCGAAACTGTAGTTGTATTTGTTAATGCACACCCAGCTTAATATTCTAAATAGTTATTCTAAAGAAATTAATATTCTTTGTCATCCTATTTATTTTTAAAAGGGAAGTAATTAAATGAACGGCAATTATATGTTTTGGAGGGCCAAAAAAAATCGGCATTTAAATAATTTGGCTGGCATACAAAGATATTGTACGCAATAAAATAAATCTGGTAGCAATTCTTGTTCCGCAAATAATTTTGATCCTGGTCAAAAATTAAATCATAAATAATCAGCTTACAATATTATGAGCTCGCATAATAATAATTCGCCTGGCAAAATAAATACTTGAACGGCAAGATTTAAATATTGCATGCGGAAGAAAAACATGTCTACAAGCAGTATATTTAATTGGTATGCCTATTAAAAACATAATGAGCAATATACCGTTAGCTGCAGGCGACTTTTTTCTTTGTTTGTTTATTTATATACATTTTTAAATAATATTTTTTGGTATTACAATTACAAATATGATTTACAAACTAAAATATTGTATAAAAAAATTTGAGGATCTACTCTTTCCTATTTGTTGAGGACAAAAGTACTCTTCAATGAATGCTTTATTTACTTTCTTTACACATGTATATTTTATATTTATAACGAAACGACTTTATAAAAAAATATGACCCTTAACGTAGAACGAACTAGAAGCGAGTGAAGTTACCTATATGCAATTTCATTGCATTATATTTTATGTCCTGGTTAACACCATCTAGCGGAAAATAGCGCAAACCTACACCGGTTTGCGCCATTTGCCGCTAGATGGTGTTGTAAGTATGTTATTGAACAAGTATATAGTATAGTAAGAAATTAATAAATTATATTATCATTCTTAATAAAGGACTAGGGAATTAATTCAAATCATGACGCTAAATCCTGTAGACTGGGATTACTGTAACACAGAATTTAATGAAAAAGGAAGTTGCTTGAAGTTATATTCATGCTACTTATATATGCAGCACATAATGATTTTTTTTGCTTGCCCTTTGAGTGCTTACCCAAATCTTAATAAACGGGGACAGCAAATTGCCCTTCATTCAATTAATATGCCGTCCGAAAATAATTACAGCCATCCAGAATGAAACAAAATTGCTGTTTGATTTTAAAATGTTTGCTCAACATAAGTTGCCGCTCTATTAGTTATTTCTGCTACCAGATTATATTTTTCTGCTCACAAAAATACGAATATTATGCTAGTCATTTAAATAATACCCTTTTTAAAATACATCAGATATAAGTACTTGAATTTTACAAAAAATGTCGTTCTGGGCATTCATTTCAAACAATAAACCTAAATTTTTATTTACACTCAGACTCAACATATGAAATACAAATAAAAAAGACATCACATATCCTAAAACCTTATCTGAAAATCTATGTCACTAATATACAATGATACAAATGAGGTGTGTTTACACTGTAGGAACACATACAGCCATGTTATAACACCGTATAATTTAACGGCCCTATTTACAAACTATTCACATGGTTTATCTAAATTAGGTCAAATTATCCGACACGCACGCTTTAACAATTGCCTGCATAATTATACCCTTTGAACGAGGCAAAAAATTATATTACATAACAAGAAAAACACCAAAAACCTGACGCAATAAGCCTACGAGAATATTTAGATCTATTAGATAGAAATAGTTTAGATCGACCTATTGATCACACATTGAAAGATTAAGCGAAAAGTTAAGGGAATATTAAGTAAAAGGGCAACCAAAGAAATTGTTTGAAAAAAAAGTGGCAAACGCTTAACGAATAGAATAGAAGACTATTGTATGGGAATAACAATAGCTGTCAAATTATATATCGTAAACTAGTTTATTCCTTTAGCGTTTGTGCCACTTGTATATCGGGCCAGGAAGGTAAGGAAGGAAGGAAGGAATTGTAAAACATTTGAAGTGAATTCCTATTGTAATCGTTCATATTTTATATGCAATTCTTCCTGACAATTCGGCAAACCAAAACTTATAAGATTATATTGTATATTATATATACATGTTTTTGGCTAGTTTAACTCCAGTTATACCAGTGTTTGTAGTTATTGGCGTTATCTTATCGCGATTCTGCATCGATTCTGTTGTAACAAAGCATTCCATTTTACTACCTGTTTTTTTATTTGGTGGCACAAATGGCCAGGAGTTTCGTACCAGGAAAATTAAAAATTTTCGACAATCTATCTATCTAATGTCCATAGCATAAGACTTACTAGCAGACTTACGTAGATTCTAAGGGTGGGACACGAAAGGCTGATGAGCAGATGATGGTGGCTAGAGATGGCTAGGGCTCTGGATGTTAGGAATATGTTCGAACTCACGTGCAGTTTGGTTTGTCAGTTTTACTTGCTCTCAGTAATAAAAAAAACAGGTCAATTGCCAGAAGCATTACAAGACAAATATTTTCGTGTGTGATGGGCATATGGATAAACTATGATTCCTAAACTGATCGAGAATTTTTTTTTCTTGGATACTTGAGCTGCTCGAGGAACATAGGGCCTCAACTAGAGCTTTCCATTATTTCTGATCGGCGGCGACTGCGGCTATCTTCGACCAGCTTCTACCGAGAGAATTGGCTTCTTCGGCAACGGTCTTCCGCCAAATTGACTCTGGTCGACCTCTATTTTCGATCGAGAATTTGTAGCAACAAAATACGGAATGCTAGCGTAAATTATAATAACAACCTCTTGTTGTTATGGATGTTTTATTTCAGGAACATGGATGAGCCACCAGTGTTTAAATCGAGATGAACTACTCCCGAATTCTCAAACACCACTTAAATAATTAGCGGCTCCTAAAACTACTAAGCACGCCTTAAATCCATGTCATCAAAATGTAAGCAGCTCCCAAATTTGAGTTGAGTTTGAGTATACGAGCGTTAAAGCAGTTCATAAGCTCGGGAGTCGGGAACGCTCCCAAGAACGCACGTATATAATATACGCATCGCAACTACAAGTTTGGGTTATGGCACACCCGCTTTCCTATAGTAAAACGTACAGCGACTATGGTTTAGAGTTTAGACGTGCCGGTTTCGAGTCTAAACTATTTACTTTTACTTTAAACGTGAGTTAGTTGTATTTATAAACATCTGCACTAAGCGTGTATCACGAAGTAGATATTGTTTTATTGTTACTTTTATATTTCAGTACAATAAAACATATTATAACATACGGATAAATAATAACATTAAAGACTTTTATTCACTCTCGCCTTCTTTGGATACTTAAAGGAATGCGCTTGCGCACTCGTCTGTATGGCACCCATACATATCATCATCCTAGCTTTAAAGGTATTGTAATCGCGAATTACCACAAACAGTTAAGTTCTGTTATCATATTGGTTCCTTCCGTGGGTTTTTATAGAAAACGTCACGAGCAAAGAAGGAGAGGTTTTTTTGCACGAGACGAATTACGTCAAATTTCAGTTCAGTTAATACCCTAAAAAATTACAATATCCGGTCAATTGATCCTAACCTAAAAAAGACAAATATATTTATTTGCTTGTGGTAAATTCAGAAATTCTAATTGACAGGACCAACTCCTATACGCCTTTGGTTCTTATAATATACCCGAAACACAAATTCTTAGTTGCTGCACGAAAGAACGCAACTCGCGCCAACGTCGGAATTTAATGCGACGTTTATTAAGCGCTCATGTGAACGGGGCCTTATTGTATTTTAAACGTTAAATACCTTTAGACACTAAATAAGCTTCCAAAGCGAAGGCGATGCTCGTCTTGCCGGCCCCGCTGAGCCCGGTGAACCACACGGTGCTGCCCCTGAAGGCCCGACTGCCTAGGGCTTTGCTCCTCTTAGCTCTGGTTACCTGGTGCTTCTGCTCCGACACGTTCGTCGCCACTTGTGCACACTGTAACAAAGAAGATTGTTGTAGGAAAGACTACGGTCCTACCGTACACTTAAGTATTCTAGACGAAAGAGCGGGGCTCCTAAAAGACAATTTCGAAACTACTGTTATATTCCAACAATTACTAGGATCAGGGAACTTTCTAGACCCGTAGCCGTAGCTCGATATCCCCGTCCTATCTTAAACTGCCGAGAATATAATATTTTTTCTTATGTTATAATGAAACAACTTTTCGAATATTATCGCGATTTATTAAGTTTTTTACATGCCCGACGTTTCGGATACTTTACAGCAGCCATGGCCACGAGAGTACAAGGTCCTCCACGGGGAGTAAAGGAGTAACAAAGTCTTATAAGTTCTAAAAAAAACAGCAGTTTAAATATAACAATGGATACAATCCTATGATCAAGACGATAGAGAAGCATATTTGCTTTAGGGCCTGTTTCACAATCTCCAGATAAGTTCCCAATAGGCTATCGGCAACATATTTGACAGATACTTGACAGATACTCCATACTCTATCTGTCAAATATCTGTCAAATATGTTGCCGTTGCCTATTGGGAACTTATCTGGATATTGTGAAACAGGCCCGTAATAATTTGGAAGAATAAAAGCCAGATGCTTCCAAATTATTTTATAGATTTTTTGCAACTGTCATACTGAACACTAGGTAATTTTAGCGTTCATTTTCTCTGCAAACAACACTGAACAATTGACAATTTAATATAACCTTCGTTATAATTGAAAACTCATTAATTCTATATTGAGATATAACTTCCTTATCTTGATAACAGATCTTAATGAACGGATACTGCCTATTCTATTGGTCGAGCTCGCTTTGATTTTGCAGTTGCAACGTTCTAGAACGAACATTATAGTTTGAAAATGGAAAGCGCATATTTTTTAGATAAAGGAAGAGGAAAAAAAGAGGAGCTCGATGAGAAATTCAATCCTTTGTTATTGTAAATTTACTTGTGATTTTTCGCTGTTGACATCGTTTGTATGAAAGATAAACGTTTGAGGAACCTGTATGAATCCGAGGAAATTGGGTTTTTATGATATGTAAAGCTACCGCCCTTAAACGAAATAAGATTCAAAATATTAAATCAAAAAAAAAAGAAGGACCTCTTAAGCTTCTCCGTTAAAATTGAGTTCCTAAAAGTATCGTTAATTTACCTACCACGAAAAATGAGATTTTGTCAACTTTATTATTAACTATATATATTCACTAACCATTTCTATTTTTACGCGTGCCAGAACGTAAGTATATCAATATAAAATTGCCATCAGATAAAATAGATGTAGACAATTAGAATACAGACGTAGTTTTACATAACTTAGTAAACATTGTTAACGCGGTTCCTAATAACTATATTCGATTACAAATTACATAATATCCAGCTTCTTTCACTTGTGACGTGTTCATATACACATATATTATATGGATGTGTGAGAGTAAAGGTAAAAGAGAACGCTGATGCATACGATGCGGAAATTCGACTGATTAATTTTTCACGCAACTTTCAGCAATCGGATTGCCGATCCCACTTCATTAGGATTTTGATGGGGATCATAATAGGGATCTTAAACCTAGTTCAACTGTTTGAACTGGCATTATCATAGCATCGGTGTCGCCATCGTTCAATACAAAAAAATCGGTTGTCTGTAAAGTGTCTGTAAAGTGGATGTCTTATAACAACATACTGATGGCCCGATTGTGTGCCGTCGTTCGTTCCGTGCTCTTGCTTGTACTTCAAGCCTTAAATGGAACGCCTCAGAGCGAGGTGACGCCGCATGAGTCATGTTTTTTCGTGCGTGCAGCCGGCTCCATCGAATTATAAGACTGTCACGTCAAAAAATGCGTGTAAATACGATGCGGATGTGTAGACGTTTACCATTAATAATAATCATTTTGCAAATATTTAGTTTCCTAAGGCTTTCTAGTCGTAGGCACATTTCAATGATTGTAAGTTCAACACGAGAGCAGATGGAGTGGGATCACACTGAATTTTTTTTTGATGACGCAGCGGAAATCCATTTTGGACCATACCAGGGCCTTGGGTAAGCACCCTGGCGTATGTGGGGAACATTCGGTGCACTACACCACTAAAACCGCTGCGTGAGCCTTCAGCCGCTATATCTGAGGGACCCGGATCTGCAGGAGACCCCCTCAGCGACAGACTGGTCCCGGCAAGACCAAATTCTCCTCAATAGTCGCAGTCCCCACGACGTCGTGTCTAACGAGGCCCGGGTACCCATCCCGAGCCTGACACGAGCACAGGGGTGTTACTGGAAGCGCATTAAGTAGCGTCTCCGACGCGCAAAAAGGTGGCCACATCAGCGGCCTCCTCTCTCACCCGTTTGTCGGCCTTCTTCTGGGACTTTACTGACTCGCAGAAAGAAGCCATTGCCATCCAGGACTCGTCACAGCCGAGCATCGCGGTGATGACGCTCGACAAAGACAAGTCCCCTCTGATAACAGACGTCAAATCATGACGCAGCGCCGCCCATCTCGGGCACACCTCGAGGGTGTGCTGGGCAAAGTCCACCGCCGCGCCACAATCGTGACATCATACTGATACAACCTACGCCGAATCTACCTGATCTGATGAAGTCATGGAAGGATAATGAAAAAATAATATGAAGATAATAGAAAGAAGTAAATAACCAAGTCTCAGTTAAAGAGACAGAGAAGTAAAGAAAGAAAGAAGTCAGAAGAAGAGCAAGAAAAATAAAAACACTGAAACAAAAAAGAATGTAAGGTTTACTAACTACCTTACTTGGATGCAATTTATGACCAGATGAACCGCGCTGAGACCGAACTATTTACTTTTAAATTGCAACCACGTACTCTAAAATAGACACTTATTCATAGGTCAACAGCGGCCTCTAACAAACAAATACGACCTCAGGGAACCTTGACCATTCTAATCAAAATGTGAATGGTAAATCATTTAATTTTATTGTTAACATTAATTTAAAAAGACCTAGATACCTTAGAAGGCCAGTCCAGTCTTAGATTACTATAGAATACAAAAGGGAAAGTTACTGTAATATGAACGTTAATGTTCAATTATAATATAATAAATAATAAAACCTAACAAACAAAGAATTCTTAAGTAGTTTAAGGTAACGTAACAATTAAGATATTGCATGTAAGACGCGAATACCGAGACCATATTCTTTCCGCCGTGTGAGCAACTAGACTACATTATCTAATACTATGTTATAACATTCAAATCATTTTACCGCTGCGTATTAATATTTTGACATTCCCAACGTTTCGAATGCTATAGAACACTACAGGGCAAGGTGAGCGAGAGGTTCCTCCCCGGTCGTGCCGGCCCAATTTGACTGCCAAGCAGCATATCATTACCTCTTTCTAAATCTTAAAAGCACATTTCAATGCAAGTGAGATTCACATACACTAGAAAACACACAACACTAGAAAACTAGTACTCATAACTTTTTATACTTTAATGTATTTTAATATTTATTATGTTCACATAGTCATGTTAATAAATGTATTATTATATTAATTACAATTAACATCTGTTTTATTTTATTGTCACTCAAAATCAGAAAAAGGTGTAAATCAATAATGCATCCTGAGTCTAATTGATTTTGAATTGAAATTAGTTTTACATCGTGACATGCTTTGCAGATTTTTGCTTCTAAGAGATGTATAACCTGATGATAATGTTAAAATATGCCAATTTGAAGCAATCCCCTACCCTTATCCCCATCACTTAAGGGCTCCAAATAGAGGCAGAACTAGTAGTGTAATAAATAAAATTTACCATCTCATGCCTCAAGGCAAGCAAGTTAGTGAGGTACTAATGATATTTAAAGTCTATGGACTGCAATGACCATGTGCCACATAAGAGAAAAATAAAGTATTTTAGATAACTGTAGCCAACATACAATCTCTCGCAGCGAAAACACAATTTCTACAAAATAAAACAACTTTTTAGGATTTACATTAATAAACTGAACGGATTTTTTAATATTGAAACTATTAAACAAAGTTTGGACTGACAAATAATCTGAACATAATATTATGTATATATTTTTGGGGTTCATGCTTGGTGGTATTTTTTATATTGGTCATACCAAAACAAACACCAATTTTGCTCATCGCTTTGTACTGACACATAAAATAAATATTCTTTGACATATTCTATTATTTTAAGTATAGAAGGGCCAACAAACAGTCGAAGCCATTTGGCGACTATCGGCGCCCATGAACACATAAATATCCTCACAACCAAAGATTAGGCAGATGCGTTGCCCTCCTTTTCCCTATCCCTCCAATAGGCCACAGCAAATTTACAAGCCGCACAAAACACGACAGCATCCCCAGGAAGAAAATGCTTTAAGGCAAATAAGGTGGACCCCCCGAAAAGAAAAAATTATCAAAATTTGAAAAGAACAAAACAGTAACTCCGTCTAAATAATATACAGTAAACGCAATTTAGTGTGAAATTACTAAGCATTTAAAATATCCGTGAACTATAAATTTTTACTTCGAAGAATACGCGCGGAGAAAGTAACTTTACGTAAATAAGGCGACTGCATAACGATGCATCAATCGTAAACAGGTAACACGCGTTCATATTAAAATACAACTGTGATTCTATTATTAATAATTATATTAATTATTTATTATTATTGTGTACTTAAAAACACTTGTATCAATCTATAGATGGGTTACTTGAATATACTTGAGAAGAATAAATACTCTATTTAGAATTTTTAAAATAAAATCACTTCGGAGACTCAATTTATTGATATCGTACCGCGGTATTCGAACAGACTTTAGTAAGTAGATCGAATTATTAAAATAGTGGAAGAAACGGCAAAAACCCGTTTCACATTATATATCAAGCAGCAATAAATAAATGCAAATACATGGCAGCGATCTAATTTAAATAGCTTCTATAGTGAAGCTAATCGTGATAATTTTAAACAAAAAGGCTTGTAAGAACTAAGAGCTTTATTAAAATATTAACAGGGTTGACATTCTCCATTCATCGATTGTCCATCCTACATTCGCATATATTAGATCTTTGGGCTATCCCTAAGCATTATGAACTAGCTATTAAAGTATATCTTCACATTAGTAAAACAGTTGAAGAATTGGACACATTTAGCTTACTTATAGAAGTATACTGCTGATACAAGACTTGCTCTCTGGCTTGCCTCACTACCAGTATAACTTAATCAAAATGCAATACTATCGGTATTAGTTAGGAGATGACACTCATTGCAAATTCTCAAACTCTTACTCTGTCGGCACTATTATTAAATTATTGTTTTTCTTCTCCTCTGTTAGGTTAGCTGGAAGAAATTTCAATATAAGCTGTACCTTAAACCTTCGTAATCTTTTCTTTTAGTTTAATAGATTTGTGTTTAAATTTCCTGTGTACATAAATAATTACTTATATAAATTAATTAATAGATCTATTCTGTACAGATCTATTTTAGCTTATTCAGAAATGTAGTATACCAGAATAGATATCCACTTCCCTATAACAATGACTTTTGACGTCAGCCTTGTATATCCGGTGATGAAAAATATAATGGCTTATACCTTATTGATTTAAAAAACGGTTAATTAATTAAGATAAGGCTAATCATCTTCCTTATATTAGATAGATATAAGACGTACGTCCGGGATATGAAACTTTTTATACATTAATTTATCAAAAAAAGAGCGATTAGAAAAGATAATTTTCTGTATTTTCCTGTTTTTATGGTTGTAATTTAGCGAGAAAAATCAAAAATATTTATCGACGTATTGAGAGAATAAAATTGCACTGAAAGTAGGGTATATTTTATACTAGTAACACTTGTTATGGGGTAAAACATGACTTGTGCCAAGATCTTATTGTAAGTAAATATTTTCTATCAAACTCAATCGAAGAAATTCTATCTGTAAACTTTTTGTTTTGTTTGACATAGGCCTCCTTTAATGAGCGTCAAGACAACCTATTCCTTGCCACTCGTATCCAACACCGACCACTCGGTCAATGCACAGATATCGTCTTCTCACCTGGTTAATTATAACTACATTATTAACTTTATATTAACTATATATTGGATTTAAAATCTATTTTTGCAAGAACTTTTTATAACAATTGCTATAATATAGAAGTGTATTTCCGTCAAAATCGCCGTTTATACGCGATTACTAATAATGTTTTATGCAAGATATTTAAATTTTCTTTAAAAAATTGTTAATAAATTATATAAAACAAAACAATTGCACTGCATGTCTAAAAAAAGTGCAGTTTCAGTTTAATCAAACGCCTTAATGTGGTCAAAAATTAAAAATAATGTTCATAGTTTCCCTTACATAGACAGTGTCTAACAACACAATTATTGTAGAAATTATTGATATTTATTTATGAATGCAATATCATTTGAGTATAAAGTTACAGTCATAATATAAAAAAGCACAGTAAGCATTTTTTAAAGTTCCTATGTCTTCAAATATTTGCGTAAACATAAACCAGTATTTTGCCGGATATATAGTTTCTAAACATATTATCAAAACGGCCTCAGATTACGTTATATTATAAGAAAAGGAAAGTTTCTCATGTAATATAGCCCGCGAGAAACATAAGTGAAAGTAAAAAAATATTATCAATAATTAAACCATAGCCTTTTTATTATTATTTACATATTTTTTAACGCAACAAAAAAATATGAAACTAAATACATAGGTAGCATTATTAATACTAAATATTTATTGTAAAATATTAATAAATAATTAGTGAAAATAAAAACGAACCGTTCTAATATTTCCATTTCCCCAATTTCCAATTTTAAACTTCTCAAATGTCTCCGCCACTTTTTTGTTTCTCTCTTCCAAACTCATTTTTTTTATTTTACGCGTATTTTTTTTGTTTTCCCGCCAATAACAATTCCTGAACGCGGCTGCACGCGCGCCACTATAGAAAGCACTGACACTAATACTACAGCTGTGGTGAATGACTCCAAGCGTGTTTATAAACGCATAAGGGCGTTCACACAATATCATTTCTATACTTTAAACTTTTAAATCAGAAGACAAATATTTTATATCTAACGACGTCCTTTATCACTTCCTGATATCTCGTCTCAAAAAATGAAACAACGCTGGCAACACTGAAGAAGATGGACCGTATATAGATAATTATATACGCTCCAGACTAACATACCCTTAATTTGAGACATTTATAAGACGCCAATGAAAATAAAAACTTATTACTTAAATTGATGACATGAAAGACGATGTTTCATTCCAGGCCAACATGATGTACGAATATCCAAAATATCGGCAAAAATATGGCTATTCATTTGTTTTTTTGTACAAAAATATACGTTTCATGATGTCATTAGTGTGTTATTGATGCGAGCCTAAAAGATTTTCCCCAACCAAAAGAAAAGATATTTTTCACTTCAAAAAAGTGAAATCAGATCAGATGGTAATCGGTAAGTATTCTAATTCCCAGTAAACCAAACATCCGCTTTTTACAGGTGTTTACTTATAAAGTCATTAGATTGATGATTTTAGTCTTTGTTTCAAAATCGTCTGTGCATCTAAAATAAAATGTAGTCGTCGGAAAAGATTTTTTTATGGTCATTGATAAATATAGTACTCGTGGGTCGAAGTGGCAGCGATGATGATGATATTTAATTTTAAACATTAACGATCGCCAAGATAACTAATACCCGTTACTCGCGAAATTTATCGAAACTAAAAAAATGTTATCAGTAAGTATTTAAAAAAAGATTTTCGCTGTTTTTTTAGATTTTTCCAATGATGTCAAGAGAGAAATGAATTCTAGATAAAATGTTTTCTTACTCGTACGAGCCAACTGCATAATCACGTAATATAAAAAGAACATAAAAGTAAAAAATGCGAAACAATACATACTTACCTATACATCGAAAATATTTAAAAAGTAAAATTTTCCGCAATGTAAAAACAGCTTAATTATGAATATGCAAATTTTTATGTTGTTAAACATTTTAAAGTGTATAAATTGTTAGAAACCTAAGAGTAAGTATTCGTCAGTCAGCAGTGGTGAATGTATCGGGCATCGGCTCCTTAAGACGCGGGTTCTAATCGCGCTGGGTAAAAACGAAATATTAAAAAAAAATATACAGAATAATTATGTGCCTGTTTAGAAATCCTTTTCTAAGAAAACTTTTAAAATATTAGTTATATCATAAACGCGAAAATTTGTAAAAAATGTATGTTTGTTACCCTTTCACGCAAAAACGACTGAATATTTATATTTATTTATATTATTATACGATTTTCATATTATTTAGTACTAGCTGTTACCCGCAGCTTCGCCCGCGTGAACTTAGGTTTTCGGATTTATAATGTTTGATGATAATCATTTTCCATTTTAATAATGACCAAGTTTTTGTATTAAAATGGATATATGGATATATGGTATCTTGAACATAAAGACAAACATTATATTCCTTCGCAGACTTTCTGCATGCATATTTACTATTTAGGATACTATTATTACACTGCCCGTTCAAATCACGGCAACACGATTTATTTTCTTGCGTATTATTTTGATATTGCCATATCTTCTAAAGTATTCATTTAATTTGCATGATGTAAAGGGGAAAAGTAATCTACATGAAGTGCTCAAGCTAATTAACTAATTTTAAAATGATAAGGATTCATACCGTATTTGTGTAAATAACTCTATTTTTATAAAGTATTAAATGGATATAGTATGATATCCCTAAGAGATAGACATATGCCATCGCGGACTTTTTTATAGACCTATTAAGGATACACAATTCCACCATACATTATTTAGTTACATCTCAAAGGGTTTAGGCAGCGTTTTCATTGGAAACTCCCAGACGGCCAATTTTTTTCCGACACCTCCAACAATTATTGTTATATCTTAGCCAATGTATATAAAAACTTAATAAATTATATACATAAACCTTCCTCTTGAATTGTTTCATCCATTAAAGAAAACCGCATCAAAATCCGTTGCGTAGTTTTAAAGATTTAAGCGTACAAAGGGATATAGGGACAGAAAAAGCGACTTTGTTTTATAATATGTAGTGATGCATGGAGTTTCGGGGGCGATAAATCTATCTAGCTAGGATTTAATTTTAGAAAATGTCGTTTTATGCGTGTTTTCAATAATCAACTTTAGCGAGCAAAGCTCGGGTCATCTGGGTACTCTAAGTGGCTTTAAAATGCGTAAACACATGGAAGTCACAAGGCTAATATCGCTATAATTTTTAAAGATTAAAACGAATTAAATTTTACCGGTGTGAAAGATGGGCTGTGCTGCGTTCCTGGCTGCATGGGTACCATCATCTTGCTTATTTCTTCGGTCAAACAACTGTTTCGGAAAGTAGGGCAGGACCGGCAGTGTAATAACTGGCATAGAAACTTAATATCTTATATGTCTTAGGATAGACAATACATGAATAAGTTGCCTTTTTTTTCTTTAACGCCGGAAAATGCGCTTAGGCATCCTGCGGGAGAGTGGGTCTCCCCAGGCGGGTATGTGGGACTCGCTGCGCCCGGAAGATGGTAAGTGGACGCAGCTCTGCCCACTGAAACCCGGCGAGTGCTACTAATGCCGCCTTTGATGAGGTGCCCCGGATCTACAAGCAACAGGGCACCTCGACGGCTAGTCAGACACTCAGTAGACCGACGCCACCTCCACAGAGGGTTTGCCCCGCACCACAGAACAAACCCTCCCAACGTCGGGACAGTACAATGAGGTGAGGTTCCCGTCCTTGCCCCTTGCTCTTTTGCACCCTCTTCTTATAATCGGCTCAATTCGCTTCGCCCAAGGTGTTGGGATCACCCAGGGCCACTGAGCCCCACCAACACGACAAGGTCTGGTGCCTGGCTGGCCCCATGGTGGGGATGAATGAGTTGCGTGGGCTAGTCTCAGGTTAACTTGTGTTGATAGGTGACGCTGACCACTTACCATCGTGTGGCTCGTCTGCCCGTTTGCCTTTCCGATTAGCATTTAAACAAAAACATAATGACATTTATTTTTAATAACAACCTTAATTTAGTACCGAGAAAAACGAAATAATAACTTGTATTACAGGTATCACGAATGGAGATGTATGCATTATGCATACGAAATTTATGAATTCGTAAACTCGCATCTACCTATCTTTAAGTTTATTGATAATTTTTATGAAGTTTTGATTACTTAGTATTAAATGTTTAATGCTTATAATCATCAGCCGTTATCCGTCCAATGCTAAATCTAAGACTCAAAGAACGCCGAGACGACCAACCCCATGCCACAATGTTTATGTATTTTGTAAATAAGTAGGTAACAGAAAGGGGTACCGAGAGATGATAATGATAATAATAACGCTTATTTATGGCTCACTAGGGTCTACAAGGATTATATGACACGGCGAAATAGATGACACGACATAAAAACTTTTATCCTTGTAGTTTTTACGAAACAGTGACCTTTTGATTGAATTGTAAAATCACGTTTCTATATAAAAATAGACCAAAAAATCATATAAAACGCTGCTACAAAATAAGTAAAGCTATTCTAAAAGCGGCTTGCAGATATTAATACTGAAGCAAATATAATAAAGAGATAGTTTGTGAGTTTAGATGTGGAAGTTTAACTTGGAAACCACTCTCATGATGATTTATTTATATGATAATGATGTATTTCTGGTGCTGCTAGGTAAAAATATACAATTAACAAAATAAAGGAAAAAGAAACCCATAAAATGCACGATTTTTTGACAAAAAAAAAACTTTTGCTGAATCTAAAAAAATGTTTACATAGTAATGTATTATTATTATTATATTTACATATACGTATTATTATTATTATATTTAGTATGAAAGACTTCATGCAACAGCCCAACTCGCACTTGGCAGGCTATTAAGTATTAGTGTGTTATGAGTTTGGTGTACAATAATCCCCTGTGCTGAGTTTGATATTATCTTATTCAATGGAAGTAAAAGCTATGTAATATTATGGTTTATATACAAAACACTTAAAAAGATATATGTATATATACAACATAAAATTAGCTATAGTTATAGAAGTAGAATTGAATGCAGTGGCCGGTCAATGATGATGATGATGATAACATACATCATATCATATTATACCATCGATACAACATTTTTTAATTTTTAGTTATGGCTTATACCCAGGCAAGTATTGCATTCCCTATAAGTATACTGACACAAAAGATAAGTTCCAGGTTTGCTGCCTAGCCAAGCAAATAATGCTCAGACCTCTTGTTCAAATAAGATAAAATGTTACCTTGAAATGAAATATTTTACTGGGGACTTTACTTTCCTATTAATATAAAAAGCATGTTTACTGTAAGGTCACATACAATATTTTGAATTTTTTATGTTATTTTTTCTATAAGTATAGTACTTAATGGTAAATTTTAGCATTATTCCAAGTATTTCACATGAAAAACATGTGTAAAATTTCGAAAAATTGATATCCAAATTTATATCAATTACTTTACTGACTTTATGAACAAACTACTTTTTATACATATATAAAATCTGTTATTCCATAAGCATTTTCAACTGAAATAGGATAGCACAAACTTAAAAATCCCAAATGTAAAGACGTAACATACTTCCAATGTTTGTTAGCTTTTTCACGCGAAACTACTAAATAGCTTTATAAGAAACTAGAATAATATACCTTTACACATCAGAATAACAAACAACTATCCCCGTATCTATAATTTATCCCTTTTATTTACACAGGAAAGGGAGGTTCGCGTGTGAAACCGCAGGACGCTGCTAGTAGTTCTTATTTATTTAAATGAATTATATTATAGTCTAATAATAATTTTATTTTTACTTATAATTTAAATAATATGATATTTACCGCTTTAAGCTTTTTCCTTGGTCTGGAAGAGTCATCCATGATTTATTAAAAAATTCTAAACACTTGTACTAAATAAGAAAATTAAAGACAATTTAACTGTCGTGGTAATTAATATTTTAACTCTTGTATTTTTTACGAAATTATAAGTGCGCTATGATGCCATTATTGAATGATAACATAAGCAAATGCCAAATGGCAAATAGCAGCTATAAAATTGGTGTCGGTGATAAGCGATAACTGTAAATAATTTTTTGTCAATTGTCAAATGTCAACTGTCAGCTGTAACTTTTTTTAATGGACTGCACTTAGTGCATTGCCAATATCGAGTATCAAGTCCGCGCTAGTAAACATAGAAATCGAAAAAAAATGATATGGTGTCGTGGGACACCAGGTAGGAACGAAGTAAAGAACGAAGTTAAGAAAATGAGAGAACAAAAAGAAAGAGGGAGAAAGAGAAAGGTATTATACACTACTCGCTTGTGTACATGCGACTGTCGCGCCTGCGCACGTCTCATTTAACGGTTTTATTCCACACACTTTTTTCCACAGATTTTTTCTTACGGTTTTACTATCACATTTTTTTCAGTTCGGTCGCGCAGCAAAATCCCTATACCCCCCAAGCCTGCCGTAAGGAATTTCATTCCAATAATAACCCTGTAAATTAATTGTATAAATAATAAAGTGCGGTGATCTATCGAAACGCGTGTCGCCAGCAGGCGGGACTACACTGAGAATAAACTATATTTCATTGCGTAATACCCTCTTTTTGTGATACGATGCCCTTCTATCTTTATTTCTATTACCTTATTATTTCGATTTCTATTTTTTTTTCGACAGACTTGATAATCAACATTAACAATGCACTATTCAATTCTTTGACTAAGTGTAATCAATTTAAAAAAACTCCGAATTGTCAAGTGTAAAGTCAGAAGTGTCATGAGCACAGATGACAGAAGTCAGAACGCATTTTAGAAATTGTAAACTGTAATTTAATCGGAATTATGTACAAAATATCCAATAATTGGGTATCTAATTGAATCTCTGTAATAATCACTAATTTCCAATTCCTGCTGCTCCATTCTAGAGCCAACCTTTAGTAATTTCTTCATATAACTTTAAATGAAACTGTAGACGATACCCATAAAAACCTTGGACAGGTTTTTATCAACGTAAATATTTATATAGTAAATTTGTGTATGTGCTTAGCACTTTTAAGTTTTGTGGCTACGTTAGAGCAATAAAATTACCATTGATCTAGAAACAAAAATGCCTGCTGTTACATCAACAACAGCCGAAGAACAAAATGATTCTGATCCTAAAATGTGGAATGCTCTTAAACGTTATATTATTAGAGAAAGGCAGAGAAAAAAAGAAGGTATGTATGGAGATTGCTTTAAATTGTAGGCTATTATAGTTCAGAATGTGTAAACATTTAAAAAGTCTTTTACAATAAGAGTATGAAATTTAAGTAATTAAAAAAACTAAGCATCTCCTTAGGGGTTGAGTCATCTTATGAATCCATAAAAAGGATTATTTCTGGTGAAAAAATACTTTCTTCATTTTAAAATAAGTTAACAGTATTTAGTCTTCAGAATTTTTAACTAGACTGATAAATTCTTATAAATTAAAAAAATGAAATCTAAGGCCATAACTCTAATTAAAAAGAACAAAAGCTAAGAGTCCTAGTTAGGTATGAGTAGTTGGTGATGGGCCATTTATTTATATGCATAATATATATTTAGGCCTATATAAAGCTGTAAGGGTACAAACTTCACCTGCACATGCAAAGGCTATGTGTTAAAATGTCAATTACAAGAAAATCAGTGGATTGTAGTGGCGACAATACTTTTTTTTTCAAAGGGAAACTTAACAAACATGCTTAGAGTGCAGCTCCATGATGGGGGCATAGAGCTGCATCCTTATAGAATGATGATGGAAAATGGCTGGGAAACAGTGTGACTGCCTAATATACATAATATACATATTTAAGTAAAACTTTAAGGACGCGTTTACGAATCAGACGAAATTATGCTGTTTTTCTGTACCGTTTGTAACAAAAGTACACAAAATCATATATAAAAATTATTTATTTCATATAGAATGGTTCTTTATCTACAAGGGTACCGCATATTTTTTTGATAAATGTTGCTTTTTTATATAGTAATCAACGTTCTTCCATTACCATTTTCATTAAACGAACGAAATCGATTAGAATTACGGTACCCCTTTGGTCTAATATCCACATTTATTAAGGTTTTTAAAAAATAGTAGGAGCAGGGAAATATGTTCAATTTTAAATAAAGGACAAGAAAATAACCCAAAAATGCTAAAAATAGTCTTAAAAAAAATAAAGAAGATAACTAATTTTTTTACCAATTTTGCTACTAAAGATGAATGTTATTCCATTGCATTAAGGTTTATTTTATCGTTGTTTCTTTCTCGATTTCTTTTACATTTTTGAAATGAGAATTCAGTCCGCGCTCGGCCGCGGTTCTGGGTGGACACTGCGTCGCCTGTCAGCAGCAATTCGACTCAAAAAACATCGCGATTTATTTTTGATTTTGGATTGGATTTGATACTTTACAATATTTTTTTTACCACAATATATTTTTATGGAATTGGTTTATTTCATATACATAGGTAGACGAAATGTTGGTTGGTCATTATAACCAGGTGGGAAGACGTTCTCTCTCGACGTTTGCTCACTTATCATCATCATCATCATCATCATCATCATAATCATCATCATCATCATCGTCAGCCTAAATCAGTCCACTGCCGAACATAGGCCTCCCTCACTGATCGCCAAGACGACCGATCCCGTGCTATGCTGAGGCAGCAGTGCTGCCGATGCGACTTCATCATCATCAGCCTAAATCGATCCATTGCCGAACATAGGCCTCCCTTAATGAAAGCCAA
Source organism: Lycaena phlaeas (assembly GCA_905333005.2). NCBI lineage: Eukaryota > Metazoa > Arthropoda > Insecta > Lepidoptera > Lycaenidae > Lycaena > Lycaena phlaeas. Next base: position 13,722,477 of record HG995173.1, read on the forward strand.
GACGACCGATCCCGTGCTATGCTGAGGCAGCAGTGCTGCCGATGCCACTTCATCATCATCAGCCTAAATCCGTCCACTGCCGAACATAGACCTCCCTCAATGAACGCCAAGACGACCGATCCTGTGCTACTCTAATGAGGCAGCAGTGCTGCCGATGCGACTTCATCAGCCTAAATCCGTCCATTGCCGAACATAGACCTCCCTCAATGAACGTCAAGACGACAGATCCCGTGATACTCTAATGAGGCAGCAGTGCTGCCGATGCAACTTCATCATCATCAGCCTAAATCCGTCCACTGCCGAACATAGGCCTCCCTCAATGAACGTCAAGACGACCGATCATTTGCCATTGGCAAACAAATAGATATCATCATCATCATCATTAAACTTCATCCATCCACTGCTGAAAATAGGCCTCCCTCAATGAACACCAAGACGACCGATCCCTTGTCACTCGCAAACAAATAGATATCATCATCATCATCAAACTTCATCCGTTCACTGCTGAATATAGGCCTCTCTCAATGAACACCAAGACGACCGATCATTTGCCACTCGCAAACAAATAGATATCATCATCATCATCATTAAACTTCATCCATCCACTGCTGAAAATAGGCCTCCCTCAATGAACACCAAGACGACCGATCCCTTGTCACTCGCAAACAAATAGATATCATCATCATCATCAAACTTCATCCGTTCACTGCTGAATATAGGCCTCTCTCAATGAACACCAAGACGACCGATCATTTGCCACTCGCAAACAAATAGATATCATCATCATCATTAAACTTCATCCATCCACTGCTGAAAATAGGCCTCCCTCAATGAACACCAAGACGACCTATCCCTTGCCACTCGCAAACAAATAGATATCATCATCATCATCATCAAACTTCATCCATCCACTGCCGAACATAGGCCCCCCTCAATAAACGTCAAAACGATCGATCCCGTGCCACTCGGATCAGGCAGCAGAGCTGCCAATGCGACTTCATCATCATCTGCGATCGCCAGTGCGCCTGCTCAGCGTGGCAATTATGACCCCCCCCTTCCCTCCTCTCAAGGTAAATTACAGATATCAGTTTACTTACACATTATAATATATAATTATTTATTACATATATAATAATATATTTAATATACTAATTCTAAGTAAAAAGATAAATAGTAAAAACAAACAGAAATAAAATATAATTTTGTGTTATAAATAATCAAAATAACAAATATTTGTAAAGTATCAAATCCGTTTACTTGACTATTATTCCCGCACGCAAGCGTGCGTATTGCGCGGGTGCGCTTGTGTGCGTGACTTTTTCAATGTAGTTGTTCGATTCTGTACCTATCAAGTTTGTAAACGCGTCCTTAATCTATACATCTAGTTTCTGTGTAGACAAGGCTCAAAACATTTTATATGTTTTTTACAGAGTATGAGGCAGAAGTAGAAGAAGAAAGGCAAAGAAAGGAGAGAGAAGCAAGGGATGTCATGACCTTAGGTAATATGCCAACAGTCTTCCATTTGGTTTGCTTCTTATTTATCAAAGTCAAAACACCATTGAATTTATCAAAAATTAAAATCTCTTAAAGACAGTTATTGATATTGGTGGAATTTGTGTTCTTACAAAACACATCACTTGAGCACTCTATTCTGGTTATATGCCCAATGCTCTGAACTGAGGAGTACAGATTAATCCTTATGTTGTATGCAACTATGTTATAGTAATAAAAAAAAAGTGTCATGTAAACAGAGACTCGGTGAATCTCCAATAAGATAGTACTACAATCTTCCTATTGAGGTTGTTCCTAATCTTCTTCATCTTCATCTTAGCATAAAATAAGAGAGGCCTATTTAATGATTATGATGATGAACTAAAAAAATAAGGCCTTTTAGAATTAATGTGATGAGTTTTATGTTCTGTATAATATGTAGATGAGAACACTGTTCAAATAGAATTATATAATTATATATTATGTTACAGAGGAAACCAAGGAACAAATTGAACAATTGGAACAAAAATTGAAGCAACTTGAAAAAGAGAAACAACAATTATTTATGCAATTAAAGAGAGTATTGAATGAAGATGAAATAAGGAAACGGCAACAACAAAAAGAGACAAAGTATGTATTCAGATGAATTTGTTTGTTACATTAGAATCTCTATTTACTATATTTTAAAAAGAGCAACCCAGCAGAGTTTCTCACTATACTAATAAAGTATTATGTATTTTATTTTTTGTAACAATGTCTGAAAAGAATAGTTCCACTGAGTTTGTTTCGCCGGTTCTTCTCAGTGGGCTTGCTTTGGAACCGGTGGTAGACTCAATTGACTTTCAAAAAGATACTTTGATTGTACTATTTTGAATAAAAAAAAATGACTTTGACTTTGACTTTGACTATTCTGAACATATTTGATCTTTATACATAGATCAAATGAAGTTTTTATAAAAAAAGCCATTTTACTTTGTGTTGATTCAATGCCAGTTAATGATGATGCTTTGGAACCGGTGGTAGACTCAATTGACTTTCAAAAAGATACTTTGATTGTACTATTTTGAATAAAAAAAAATGACTTTGACTTTGACTTTGACTATTCTGAACATATTTGATCTTTATACATAGATCAAATGAAGTTTTTATAAAAAAAGCCATTTTACTTTGTGTTGATTCAATGCCAGTTAATGATTACTATGTGAAATGCCATGAATTTTGTCAAACATGTATGTAGTCTTTGTAATGATAATTTTAAAGGAGACAAAAAATGTATAGTCAACACTAATTATAATAGACAGTTACTCTATTAACGGCTGAGTGTTATTAAAAACATTGAGCAAAAGGATAATGGATTAAAATAAAAGTACAAAATACTGCAATCATTAATTTTGACAGAAACTCACAATCAGTGCAAATGATGTTGTATCTTAGTAAATAATCATTCAGAGAGCACCAATGTAATACTATAATACTCTGTAGTGGAATGTTTACTAAGGTGTGACGTCACGACTCATGAGCAGACGCGGCACCACCGCGTCGTAACAGTACAAAAATTAGCTTTAAAAGCTTATTTAAATTGAATAAATGTTTTATTTAGTAGATTCGTATATGCAGTATAAAACTAAATATAGAAATCTGTCTGTCACCATGCTCATTATAACTTGGAACCCTAATTTTGTGACTTTACTCAATGAAAATATTAATGAGGAATACATATACGCTTTCATTAGAAAATGGTTGAGGTATTGTTAACATTAACACATATAATAGGAGTAATGAATAAATATAAAATTAATTTATTGATACAAACTGAAAGTAATGTGTAATCAAAGTGTATTTGTTGTTTTACTATATAAATATTTTCATGCGACATGGTTGATTAATACTCATCTTATATTTGTAGCGAGATGCAGTCCATGAAGATGCCAATGGGTAATATTCAGATTCCAATGTTTCAAATGACCACTTCAACTGGACAAGGGGACCAGCAGCAGAATCAAGGAAGACCACCACCCTTGTCCTCTCATATGTTGAATAAGGTAAATATTATACAGCTTCACAGCGCTGCACATCACACACCCATACAGAACAAGTTAAAATATATATATTTATGTCTTAAACATCATTTTAAAGCGAATCATATTAAAGCGAACAATTAATACTAGTAGAAATTTTTAGTTTTAAAAAAGTTATTCACTTTTTTTTATTCAATTAATTAAAAAGTTTCATTGACATCATCTCACCTCTAACTAAAGACACATTTTGACGTAACACTCATAAGTATGTGTCAATGTGTGTCCTTGTCGGTGGATCCAATTAATAAATAAAATATACTTGTTTCAGAATAAACACTCAAACTACATGCTGTTCCCTCAGCAGCAGACTATAGTGCGCGGTCCCATACAGTCTAGTGTGAAGAGACCACGGAGTCCATCACCTAATTATGCTCTGTACGCCCACAGACTACACCAACCACCCATGAAGCACCAGTCTGTATACTCGGATCATAGTAAGTGTCATATTATGTATATTTACTTCTTATATATCATACCTACATCAGGATTCTGGTATATATAAGTTAAAGTAAATTATGTCCTCAAAAATGTCTTATACTATATTTTTAGTATGTTTTAAGTATTGATTCTATATTATTATATGGTTCGTGTATTAAAAAGTCTATGGCTATTAATCTATAGCTAACATGATGATTCTGAATATTTTATGAATAATATGTTTCTAGAGTAGAGTGTTCGTAAAAACGTTTGCAATTTATTAAATATAATTAATTTTATTTTAATTGTAACATATTAGTTTGTTAATAAGTCTCAATTTGCGTTTTTACGAATATGTATTAATAATGTACAAGTATCTATGCACATGTCTGCCAATGAAATGGTAGGATCCTAATTGCTACAATATGTAATATATGTAATGTAATATAAATAAATGATGGTGTGTGGTGTTAATCTCTTTTTGCAGAAGTGGAAGATAATCGTATGGGCCGCCAAATGGCGCGCGCAGTTCTGTGGAACAGTGAGTTACGCTAGATGTCACTGTCGCTTGCGTGCACTCGTTTCATACTATCATCCATTATGTTGCTAGTGTGTGTTTCTTCCTTTTGTTTTATGCTCTTTGACCTAACAACAAGGGAACATGAATGGTACATGTATAGTTTTACTTACGATCATCTAGTGAATTAATATATTTCAGCTTCTAGTATTAGTAGTTGTTCTATTAAAATTCAAATTCTAAAAAAAAGACTACGACTTTTAAAGAAAACATTAAATTATAACTATTTGTTGAATATTATAAGCACCTCTCAAGATTTGTGTGTAAAAATAAGTTCAAACTGTTGAAAAAAAGGGTTGGACTTTATGGCCCCTTTCACATGAGCGCTTAATAAGCGTCGCCATAAATCCCGACGTTATTGTGACTTGCGAGCTCCGCGTGCTCAATTTGATCTAACGTCCTCGGGTCAAGGACTATTTTTTTTTTTCGAAAGGTCTAGACTTTTAGGCCAGATGGCCTTTAAGCTCAATCGGTAGGTAGGTGAGCAGATGGCCCACCTAGTAAAATTCGAAAGGGGGTCGCCCCCCTCCGTGCCCCGCAGGGGGCGCGGTATATCGCGCGCGCTACTCTGGAGAGTAGGTGTTTGGCTAGTCAAATCCAATACGGTCGACGAGTCATTAGCGGATGAAGTTAAACTATTAGTCGGAGGGCTCGGGTCAAGGACGAAAATTCAATGGCGCTTGATAAAAAATCGCCGCGATTTACAAACGCTATCGTGTTAATTAATACATGGGTATCCATTTCTTTCATTTAAACGTTTCCTTATCGCTCGATGTAAAAGCGCTCAACTGGGAAGAAGAAAGAAAACGTCTTTAAGAACGACTTTCGAGGTGTTAAAAGTCCATAATAATATATAAACTGAATTAATTAATGTCTTAACCGTTAGGAGAAATAATTGAAGTAATTACAGATTGCAATGTACATAAATTCTCTCTGATATATCTTTATTAATCTCTGGAAATCAACAGATAAAACGATCTATGCACATATTGTAATTCATTTGCAAGATTTGTTTCAACGTGTTGTTATTGGTCAAAGAGTGTTTGTTTAACGATTGCTATACCTATCTTCATATCTTCATTTCTTATTCACTGTAACGGGGCCTGAGTCCTATCTACTAACGATATTTCTAAACAAAACGCTTTTCCAAAATTAATACCAGACTACTAAAGAACTGAACTATAACTATTAGTAAAGAACTAAACTTTACTGAAACGAATGCAATTTATTATAATACTAGCAGCGCACCGAGGCTTCGCGCGTGCCCTATTTCCGTGGAAGTACGGAGATAAATTACAGCCTATTTGTTAAACTGATATAATAGTTTTTATATAATATAATGATTTTTATATATAATATAAAATTTTTTTTAGTTATACTGATATGTAAGCTATATTGTTGTAAAGTTTCATCATCTATACTGTAAGATTTTTGGGTAGAAGAGTGACAAAGATACATCCATACATATTTACACACACTCGTGTTTAACTTATGACGTTAGTAAGATGATCAATATTTTTTATTGTCAAATTTGAAAGGGCATTTTATATTTTAACATTTGGGTTGAATTTTCATACATTTAAAAAGATTTACTTGAAAATATAAGCGGCATTGTCCACTTACATACAAAGTTAAAGAATAGTCGTTCTCATGTTTCGTTTTGCAAAAAAAATATTATTTAATAATTTCTTTGCCTACACTAATGTTGAATGTTCTAGACTTTTTGCAATTGATCCAGGATATTTTTTACTGTTGTTTAATTAGTTTATTATATCTGATAAAATGATACTTTCAACTTCCCTTGCTACACGGCTTTAATCATCTAATATTTCATCATCATTTGTGGCATTTTCATTAATAATCTAACTTTAATTATTTTCGACTTTTAGTTATTTCCTGCATACGCTTTTTTCTTCAAATATTTTAACTACTACTCGACCAAAACAATTAGACCCATGACTACCAACGCCCGTAATTCCGGCAGCTAAGACGGGATTCCGGCGTCAACTAAATCATACATAAATAAACTGACACATTTCTTTATATATTATTAACTGCAACCCGAAACTGATAAAAACTGTGTGGTTTCTCTTTTTTATTTTGCTTTGCATTTTTGTTATAACAATATTCTTTTGCTTACTAGGACATAGATTTAATATATTTACTCTATTCTAAAACCACTTCACATACTTTAAATTTAGTTACTTGGTTTTCCTCACAAATTTATTTCTGTAAATTATAACTATAGTATAATATAGCCAATATTATTTTCAAACCCAAATTAAACCTCTAATACTTATATATCTGAAAAGATGAAAAGAATGGTTTAAATAATTATATAAGTATTTAGATATTAAAATTAACATATTGAGCAAGCCTGATTGTCTGATGAGGTCTAAACAGATCTTTTGGGGTGTGTGTAGTTCACCACCAACCATTGAGTCAGCGATTATGTGAACTTTGACTCAACATTCCCCTAGCCTGATTTGCGGAGACCTGTGTCTAGCCGCTAGCGCTTATGATAATGATATTTAAAAAGTCAACATATAATGTATGTTGTATTCGGTAAATGATTCTCAACACTGTCTTAGAGCCGTCACAATACGCGTCGAACGTGAGCGGGTCGGGTGTGTCGTCGGGCTACTACGCGATGCCGACGTCCGGCGTGGTGGGCGTGGTCGCGGAACGCCCCCCGCCCCTGCTGTACGCACACCACGCACACACGCCGCACACACCGCACACGCCGCACCACTCGAACCTCATGTACGCGCCCGCACAGCCGCAGATATACCTAGATATGCTCAAGAATAGAGACGCGCAGCATCCCGAGCCGAAGAAGGAATCTCAGGTAACAGTATTAGTAAAATTAATTTGAGATGATATCCTCGGACTTTATCTGGTTTCTAGTTGGATCCAAGAAACGGGTACGGTGCTTGTTTATTTATACATTTTAGATAAAACTCCATTATAAGTTTCAAGTGTGACCGAATTGAATTGAAATTGTAAGTAGAATTTAAAACATTGGTATTGAATAGTAAAATTGAGCTTCGAAATTCAAACTTTTGCATTAATGCTGTCTACCAGTACCTAATAATGCGATAAACTAGGAGAATGTCTAGTTTTTTAAACTTTTAATGTTCGAGAGGTCTATAGGTCTAGCATTGAACGGAAAAGAATTATTAAATGGTCATCATCATTGATAATAAATGATGAATGAGGTTTATTCAGCCTCAGGTGCTGATCGGCATGAGCGAGGCGCACTCGTCGGTGAGCAGCGGCGTGGTGTACGCGCAGCCACCCGTGTCACGCCACCTCTCCATACACCCGCCGCCGCAGCACAACAACATGCAGGTACGAGCAATAACACCACCCCACCCCCCGCCAACCCCACACCCCCGGGAGATACACGAGATAAGCATGTAATATGACAGTCGTTACTTCATACAAGCGATGCTCAACGTTATTTCCATAGTTGTACTTTTTATGAAACCTTTAGAAAACCACGCGAAGAAACTTGACAAAAATAGTGATGCTTAAGTATTATAATAATCCGTTTATCGTATTACTACGACACTCCCCAATTAATAATACGATCGAGTCGGGCGAACAATACATGTATATATTCCGTACGAATTTGGTTAAGAAACTGTAGTGCATTTAATATAGTATACTGAAAAGTAAACATATTGATAGCGCGATTCAGGCACAAGTCTTCCAAATGTATATTTGTATTATTATATTGGTGATAAATTATATCATAAGAGTTTCTTCTCTTCTCAAATTACTCGATATATATTTTTCAAACTAATGACTGTTTATTGAAAGAAATAAGCAAGGTGGTGGTGGTTAACATGCAGACACAAAGCTCGATTGCCATTTTGATTGACAGACTAAATAAATAAATAAAAAATATTATTGCATATAAATCTCTGTGTAACATTTGACATTTCTGACGTGAACTGTAATTTTATTTAATGCATTTCCAGACCGCGAAGCCCGGTAGCATCACGCAGGGCTATCCCGTGCAGCAGTCGAACCCCAATGTACAGAACCCCAACATCTACCCCAACCGCCACAGATATTAGCTAGTGATCATACGGCGACACCCCAAACAGCCACCATAGTGCCAACACCAGAACAGGCATGCTTAACGCGCACACTCCATCTTACTAAATTTCTGAACAAGAAATAGTTTGCAATCAGTGGCGTAACTACAGGGTGGCAAGTCGGCAAAATGCCACGGGGCCCCAGCTAAAAGGGGCCCTCGGTCGGAGGAAAATTCCAACTCCCAACATTTAGTATTACACATTTAGTAAAAATAATTGTGTCTTTCCTAGCATCCGATAAATTTGCCACGGGCCCCGAACGGTATAGGTACGCCACTATTTGAAATTGTTTTTTATTTGAATCTGGAATTCGAAATCTTTTGTTTGGCTAAATTATATATGTAATACCATATTTTTATTTGATAAAAGAAATACTGCAAGCTTTTTAAAATAGTAGTTATTACATGAGTTAGTTCTATTTTAGTTCTAAGTTTGGATTTTTAAATGTTTTATATTATATTAATTTTAAGTATAATAAACTAAATTACTAATTACTTTACATTATTTTTATAACCATATATGTTTTTTTTAATATTCTTAAAGTGTGCAAAAAGCATGATCAAGTAAAGTCCCGGTTTGTTTGTGCAGTGTTACCAGTGATAAAAGAGACAATTTATAAACTATGAATACGAAATATAGCCAACTAATATATAAACATTATATCACATAGTTAGGACCTAGAATAGATCATAATATAAACTGATAGACGACAGTATTGATCCGCGATTTATTTCGCTAGGTCTGAAGCTAGCCAAAATGATTTCTCAAACTAATGCACAAGCGCATGCTGTATTGAAACTTAGTATTTGTAACTTATTTTTGCATAAATATTTTTTGATACGTTTAATATTTGCAAATAATATTACATGGTATATTTAGCCAAGTATTAAGGTTCAGCTCAGCAATCGTTTAGTTCATAATTTTTTCATACAAACCTTGTTTTGACGATAACCAACACAAAAAAAAAAGAATTAACTAATTTGCTGCAGTGGATAGATTATAGAGTATAAATTTTACACACATAAAAAATCTTTTTCACATTGTAAGTAAAATATTGGATATTGACTGACACCCTGCCCTGCCCACGTGACTGCCCACACACGTTGTAAAATATTAGACAATTAAAATTTAAACGATAAATTAGGTACATACACTAACTGTAATATTATAAAATGAATAAAGACAAGATGGTTTTAAAAAAATATTTAATCTATTCTAGGTCCTCTCTCTATTGTACAAAGATTTTCAAAATAATGTAAAAATCATTATTGGAAATAACATCTACATACATTTATCTCCTTATGGTGGTGTTAATAAATATATAGATATATACAATTGTTTTATTTGTATACCTTTTTTTACTGTTGGTACTTGAGATAGTAATAACACAGCAGATGAAAGGTGACATCCGTTATTAAAAAAAATTACTGCCACCGACTAGACCCCCTTTAACCTATGGGCACTAGCATAGTGAAGCCCGATGTTTATAACAATTTAAACATCTGTGTTCTTCAATTTTGGACTAGAAAGATTAATCATAGTAATTAGAACACTACTAAGTATTCTAATCGGCAAAATTGTTTAACTTCCTAAAATTATTATCATTCATTATCAGATCATATTCTGATGTAAATAATGGTGCGCCATGGATCGCGGGGCCCTGGGCAGTTCCCCAACTGCCCAGGGCCTGTCTTTTCCATTGAAAGGACGGCCTGGCGACCGAGATCTTCATTGGGCGTCGTTGCCATGGAAGAATGTAGTGTGGTTAAGCAGTAAGAGTCATTTGTGTTTACATGACTTAAGTATTTAAATGGCCAGTTCCCAGCTCTGCAAAGTGCTAACGGGAATGCTTAGAATGTTCTTCACTTTCATTTTGCAATACTTGAGCATTATCTTCTAAGGTGTCACGTTTACAATTATTTCAAAATGTAAAAAAATACTTCGTTGGTAGCGTGATGTAAGCTCCTACGAGCTTATCACAGAACCTCATTTCCGCAATGTATTCGTTTGTTAGTAACTTTTATGACTATTAACTATTTACTAAATTATGCTCTCACTTAAATCTAAATGCAGTAGAGTTTGTGCTAACGTTTTGTGGTAATATACAGTAAGTAGGTTATCTGATCGTACATGGTACACATTAGCCTAGACCTATAGCTTATATAGCTTCAATACTTGCCAAGAAAATTGAAGCTGCCCCAAAAAAGTTGGCTCCCACCGCTATTTCGTTATCTTAATAACGTGATTGCTCTAGGTTTTGCTCTATTTTGACTTGATATCATCTTATACATCGACGAACGCCGGCTGCACGCACGACAGAGCATGACTCATGCTCACGTTCCGCTAGAGCTGAGTGTACAAGCGAGAGCGCGTAACGAGCGACAGGTAGATACGATCGGCCTAAGCGTTCGGCTTGTAACGCAATGTGATGTTACCACGTTACATTATCGACTGTAAGCCGACTTTATCAGAGCCGTAAATAGCCTTTTTTGCGCCCTTTGCGAGTTTCTATAACTGCGCCCTTAGCAAACCGATAATAGTCCTGCCTGGTCTGGCCATTTTTGCGCCACCCAGAGTCTTCGCCCTGTGTCTGGGCACCGGTGGCACCGCCCTATTTACGGCTCTGGACTTGATGACAACCATTTTTTTTATTAATTAATATGTTACGCCCCAGTCTATTCTGTGACCATCATCCTGTCTGTTTTTCCCGTAAAACAGCTGTGCTGCGTTTCGGAGAGACGGACAGGGCAAACAATGTAATTACAGTGAATAAACATCTTATGCCTCAGGATGGGCAAAACTGTCACAAAAATCTCTTATAGCTCAAATAAAAAATTGATTGTTATTCCTTTATGAATTACGTCAAAGTCGCTGGTCAGATATCAATGAAATTTAGTAAGAACATCGGATACGATTGTAAGTGTGGATGTTTGTTACTCTTCCACGTAAAGACTACTAAATTGATTTTAATGAAACTTTACAATGACATAGCTTATGCATCAGAATAACACATAGGCTATAATTTACCCTTGTAATCCCACGGGAATGGGAAGTACGCGGGTAAAACCGCGGGGCGCTGCTAGTTGATATATAATTTCAAATCGTTCTAAAATGGATTACCGTAAAGTAACGCCTGGTTGTATCAACTATGATGTATAATTGCATCTCAAAGTATCAACTTAGTTTTTACCTTCGACTTTGAACGAAAAATCGTGAGAAAGAGGTTAGTTACCTTTTAAAGTTCATTATCAAGGTAAGAATCCGAACAAAATTTTCTGCGCGGAGGTTTTCAGTTGGAGGTCGACTTTACCATTAGGGTAAAGCCTTTATATGCTTTCTGAACATAACTTGATGTTGGCTTTGGTTTGACGCATTAATACACAATACACATATTACACGAGATATTATGTAAAACTAAATTATTTGTTCTTATGTTTGGACAAGAGCATAATTTTCACCTGCGCATAAATGAATGTAATAACAAGATTTCATTAGATAGGCTTATAAAATAGGGTTGTCAATAAACACATTAATAGAAAAATATTAGGATCTTATCTCATTATGGATTTTAATTAAATAATAATTTTATATCGTGCACTTTTGTATACTATATCGATTTAAATGTAACTCCTATATATTTTATTAAAACCATTAATCAATAATCAGTGAATGGACCTTCGCTTATTTTTAAAAGACATCTCATGACGACACGTAAATTATATCGTATACTAGTACAGCCTACTGCCCCGACAGACTTCGTTCTACCAAAAGTACTAATATTGCTATTAAAAATTAGGGGTGGATTGTAGAGGGGTGAAAATTTAGGGCTGTATGTATCTTTGTATGCTGTATCATAAAAAAGTAAAACTAAAAATTTTGTTTAAAAAAAATTAAAAAAATAATTTAGACCATAATTTTGGACCACTCTTAACATTTGGAGGGATGGAAAATAAACGTTGTCCGATTCTCAGATCGGGGATCTCGGAGATATTAGGTAGGATAGCACACAGAATTTTATCAAAATCAGTCCAGCCGTTTCGGAGGAGTTCAATAACGTACACCGTGACACGAGAATTTTATATTTTTGAGAATATCAGCCCAGTGGCAACCCTAGTGCAGGTCAGGGGAGAGGTGAAAGGTACGGAGGTTTGACCTGGAAGTAGGTCGGTGCAAGCGATCGATGGACCACATCTTGCAGCTACCAGCCTAATCTAATTATTATTGTAAGCTTATTAAATAGGCTTTTTTTACATTTACTACCTTTATTAGTGTTGATATTATTCCACTACATATAAGTATATTTTGGTCAACATCAACTGGAACGATCGAGGACTCAATCATCCAATTAGATCCAGGATATCGGAGTCTCATCTTGTTGAGAGTTTTATACATATTTATTTATGTTTGTTGGTTGCAGCTGGCAGACGTGCCTCCTGGTATAGGGTCAAATCGCTCATGATGATCGACGATGGTCCAGTGGTGGGTGAACTCGGCCTCTTATGCGAGAGGTTCCAGGTTCGATCCTAACCTCCCGTGTGTGCCTTAAAATGGGTTTTTCTAATTTCCTAAATGCACCCCAAACACGAGACCTACGTTCGCTTACCGGTGAAGGAAAACATCGTGAGGAAAACTGCATGCCTGGTGAGTTTGAAAAATCTTTGAAGGTATGTAAAATTCACCAACCCGCATTGGGCCAGCGCATCGATGAACTATGGCGTATTACCCTCCTCGCCTGATTTAGAGGAGGAGACCCAAGCCTAACAGTGGGACATATAAAGGTTAATAATAATTTAATACTTTACTTTTACTTATGCTCATGATGAAAAACTAGTTTTCCTGGTATTAGCTCAGGCAACTGATTTATCTCGTGTCGAGCTCGGGGTGGATACCCGGGTCACGCTAGACACGACATCGTGGGGACTGCCAAGTCGTAGCCGGGCAGTCCCCCTATTGTGAAACATCTGGTCTTGCCGGGACCAGTCTGTCGCTGAGGGTTTCCCGTCGCCTGCAGATCCGGGTCCCGCAGATAGCGGCAGTCAGTTTACCCATAGAGTACAGTAGTACAACGGAAAAGTTTACCTATCCATAAAGTTTAATACGTCCAGAGAACATATCATAGGTTTATCGTAAATACACCGATCAAATTCTGGTACGATTCCAAAATGTTCATCAGCTAGGAATTATAAGCCGCTTATTGATAGAGCATGTATGATAAATATAATATTTTAGTTACCCGAGTACAAACAATTTGGAATTCCTCATAATGAAACAACTTTTACGGATTTAATCGCGGTTTATTTAGTTTTTTAACGTAAAACGTAAAAGTTGTTTCATTATAATGAGTGAAATTCGCGTAAACATAAGAAAACAATTTGGAATTCATTGCTAATATTTTAGCTAATATTTGCTGAAGCAGGAGTTGAGGTGGGGACGACACCATGGTTCACCGTTCAAGTCTTGTCGTGGCGGTGGGGCTCAGTAGCCCAGGGTGACCCCAACACTTTGGGCGAAGCGAATTGAGCCGACGCGAGGGGGCTCTTTGTACCCCTCTAATAAGAAGAGGGGACAACAGAGCAGGGGGAAAGAGGTGAGGGTGGGAACCAGATGTTGGGAGTGGTTGTTCTGTGGAGGTGGTGTCGCTCAAAGAAAAAAAGTTGAGGTCGTGTTTGAGAAGACGTATCCGTGCAGGGGCTGTTCTGTTTTGGATGCGAGTGGCAATGGATCAGCCGTCTTGGTGTTCTTAAGGGAGGTCTTTATTCAGCAGTGGACGGATAAAGGCTGATGATGATAATATCAAACTAAATCCAGCCATTGGGATGAATGCCCGTTCCTTATTTGCATGTACCACCGTATAACATTTTTATTCCTTCTGTTTTTACCAGTACCAACATCTTAAGCTGGACAGCTTAAGATGTTGGTACTAGTAAAAACAGAAGGAAGGAAGGAAAAACAGAAAAATATTAAAAAACATACAGTCGAATTGATAACCTCCTCCTTTTTTTGAAGTCGGTTAAAAATAGACAATATCCTTGGTCTCCAAGCGGCGCTAGTCTCTGGTATCTCGTACTTATGTAAAAAAATGAACGTTGCGATATTACAGACTTACACCGCCGATTTCTTGCATCATGAACAATCGAATCGTCCATAAGCAGCAACGAACACGCGATGCCATTTCTTTTCAAATGTTATCTGTATAATCAAACTAGCAGGCGCGCCACCTGATAATAAGCGCTCCACGTCGCAAATAAACGTAGCTTAGTTTGCCTGGAACTAGCTCAGGCATCTTATTCGTTAAGCTGATATTGTGATATGCTAACGCCCTGTTTCCAAAGGCTGATCAACCCAAAAATTAACGATCAACTGTCAAATCTCTTGTCAAGTGTCAAAAACTAGAAGCATGGTCAAATTAGAGTCATCGCCACTTTAGAAGTCCGATAGACGCGGCGCTGCGGTCTATAACTCAATGTTGCCAATTTCTATTGTAATGATTTACCACCAAGTCTAGTACAATAAAGAATTTAAATAATTTTAGGGCCTATGTTCAGTAGTGGACTGATAAAGACTCATGATGATAATAATAACAAAAATAATTATAGTAATATATATTATAAATAAAACATTTTTTTTATATATTTCGTTTGATTTTTTACGTATAACCGATTAGTAGAATACATCTAAAACAAGCTTCTTCGATTGTGTTCGGCTTTTGCCAGGGGTGACGATTTTCTCAGAAGTTATTGCTGCCATTGTTACTTCTTTTGTTATTCGATCTTTTTTTACAGAAACACCAAAAAATATAATTCATCTAGCAAGGTTTTAATTCTTTTACCTTGTATTTATATTCATATAAAATATAAGATAAATGTAGGTATAGAGTTAATGATAATATTTTAACCATAAATTAGGCAAAAATGAGTGACTCTGGCATCTCTAAAATTTAACTGTCATGGCTGTGACATTTATCAACATATTATTTAACGGGGTTGATTGTTGTTTATTTTTACTTTCTAATTCACAAAATTATTTCACTTTAACGATCATTATACGGCCTTAAATTTATACACCTTACTTTATATTATATGCTCCATATTTCACGTAAAACAATTTAAAATATCACAACTTCTTACTCCAGACAGATGTCAAGATGTCAATCTTGTCAAATTTAGTTCAGGCATTAGTCGCAGGACTTCAAAAGTGGCGAGGACTATACATTAGATCAGCCTGTCAGTTGAAATAGCCATTACAATGAAAAGCTGTCAAAGACCGAGAGTCTTTGACAGCTTTATTTATAGTACCTATGTTAACCGCCATAAACAACCATGTTAGTTTACATACACTTTGACCAACGTTTCAGATACCGGGTGTTTGTCTCGGTGCCAGTAATTAATCTGCCTGTCTTGCCCTTCTTTCAGAAGCACAGTAAGGCTGTTTCACGGGAATAACAAGAAAGATGGCGGTACTCATGCGACGGGGAGCGTGGCACAGCACATCCCTCTAAACGGTAAATATACTTCGCTCTTACCTATAATATATTTATATATAAAAAAAAATATTTAAAAATCACATATTTATAAATAAAGACAGATGGAACATGCCGAACACCCGAGGAACGCTTCAAAGCGAATACAAATTCAAAAGCGCTCTCAAGTGCTTGACGTAACGTCGTATTCTAAACGTCTATTAGATTGTGTTCGCTTTTGAATTTGTATTCGCTTTGGTGGTTTTATTAGCGTGTTCGGCATGCATGTATATTATATTAGTAAATACCTATAGATATGATAAAATTATCAATCTGACCATCATAAAAAGTTAAAACTATTGAAACAATGATGATTTATTTATTTATTGAAACATAAAAACAGTTTCAATACGTTATGGCTATAAAATTAAAAAAAGAAAAGAGAAACAGTACATAAATCAATGTTAACGTATAACCCGTACCAATGTCCGCTGAGTAATTAACATGACAATATGACTAATTTAAATGAATTTAATGATAGGATGTAAACTAGGATGATAAAAATCACTTAGTAATAATTTAATTTGTATTCGTATTACTTAGGCAGGCAGGTAGTCGAATATAGCAAACTCTTCTGAAATGCTACGCGCGTTAACTTAATAAACTTTTAATGATCAATTCTAACAAATGCCTTATAGACACACCCCATAAAAGAGTACATAATATTATATAAGTTTTTCTTTTAATACAAGATTTAAAACAAAGGAATTACTAATTAATTTATAAGAAAGTAATTATTTTTAATGCATATTTGTACTATGCTTCTTACACTGTATTGTATGTTGCCGGTCTAAGTCGAAGAAGGGAATCGGTTGTCTTGGCGTTTAGGAAGAGGTCCAGCTAGGATAGGTACAGATTGTTATGATGATGATGATAACAGAGCAAAAAAATAAATAGAGTCACAAACATAAAAATCCATTGGACATAATATTTTAATTAGAATTCAAAGAGCTGAATAGGGCATAAATAAAAACGCTACCTCAAACCGGATTAATTGTCGAGTAACTTTCGGCTTTATTGCACTAAGCATTGATTCCTATTTCGTACATCTGGGCTGCGAGTAACCTTATCTTCTTTGATATCGGGAGAGGAGAAGTTCTGCGCGTGCGTGCAGCTATCGACTGCCCCCCCACGCCCACCCCAGGAACCTGAATGTAGTGCTCACAGGATAGTCTAAGTACCTATCTATATATTGAGTCACATCTGTAACTACAACAAACTCATTGTTACGTGACTGAATCTACGCAGTTACGAAATGTAGGTTAATACGCATTACCTTAGCGCATAATATCAGAGTAAAATGATTTTTTGAGTAAATAGATTAAACAAAATTAAAAGGTTTCTTATTTCTCAGGATTGGTTAATCCTGCTTTGCCTATTGGGCATCAGCTAGTGAATGCGTTTTGAGCGAAAGTTATATAACTTAACGTCAAATGTCTCGTCTGTTCGTCTGTCTGCAGTGACGGATTTAGGCTTGATGCCGCCTAGGCCCTGTTTATCGCGCCGCCCTTAATGTTAAAATAAATTAAATTAATTTTGATGCAATATATTTTTTAAATGTATAATAACTTTATTTTGTTACAATTTAATTTAGAAGTAATCATAATTAATAAAAATTCCAAACACATAATAATAAACGTTAGACATAAAAAATATTCTTTTGCATCGTTTCAAACTTTTCCCTCTGTGTTTTGCATGTCGCGTGACGGTCGGAGGCCAACTTTGTCTGTGAATGTAAAAATCTCTATATAAATTTAAAAAAATCTTTATCAATAATTAAACAACACAGCATGCTGTCTTTCCTACGGAAAAACAAAACTGCTTTAAAGTGAAAAGCAGGATAAATAACGCTCACAACGCTCTAAAGACAACACACTTAAATAAGTAGTTTATTTATTATAGTTTATAGATCTATCTTTTACATAGAAGCTGGTGCAAGCGACTTTATTTATTTTTTTTTTTTTTTTCGGTTGGATCTATGCTAATGGTCCTAGTGACCGTTATGCGTCATCGGAAATGGGGTGATCCGGTTGGATCATCCTATGACGTTAAAAATTTGGGGGGTTGCCCCCCGCCATGTTCATGGCGTCGGGTTTGGCGACTTTATCTGCGCAGAACTATATATTGGACAATTAACAAAATATTTTTATAGACTATATTTTATTCTCACCATTCAGTAGTCTTTGTGTGGATCAGTAACATCCATACATACAAACTTTCACGCTTATAATATTAGTGAAAAATTACATGTAGCATTTACCCTTATGTAGGGGGAAGCGAAAGTCTACTAAAAAGACTAGGAAAGTTTGAGCTCCACATTTTCCAGTGCTTAGGCAGACTAATGCACTAGATAGAGAGCACTCACTTTACTCTCAATACCAGGTGCAACTACGACAAAATATACCCACTCCATTACCAAAGTGTTCGAAAGTTCTAGAACTGCGGTCAACTTTGCGTTTGAACTCAAATATCATGTATTAATGCGATTCAGAAACTTGGACGTATATAATATAAACATAAAACAGTTTTCAAAATATAAACAATGATATGTTTTCTGACAATTAAACGTATATTTTTTCTTATAGCATAGGAAGGCAAACGAACAGTCGAAGCGACTATCGACGCCCATTAACATCCACATAACCAGAGCCTATGCAGATGCTTTATTCCCCCTTTCCCTCCAATAAGCTACTGGAAAGTCACAAGCCGCACGAAACGCAGCATAGCTGTCACTTTACCCCGATTTTATGTAAGCGAAAGGTACCACCAGGTCACCCTAACCCAATCTGGCTGCAAACCAGCATGGCACTACCTCTTGATGGTATTACAATAAAACAATTTTTGTACTCAATAATTAGTAAAACAAAATAGTAGTTTATTACCATTTTCAAAATCTTTGTGTGCTATAGATTTATTTAAAGGAACACAAACGATTACAATTTTATCTTAAAATAGGTTTGACAAACTTAACAGAAGCCAGTGAAGTGTCCAATGAAAATATAAAACAAAACATTATAAAGTCGCCAAAACAATATTGAATATACTTACCAATAAAGTAAGAAAAATAAAAGTAAGTAAATTCGCGTAAACATAAGAAAACAATAAGAGTAAGTAAGTAAAATACCGATTGATAATTATGAAAATTCAAAAGGGTCAGTATGACAGTATCATTTTCCGCCTTTCCTTTTCTTTAAGGATATTCGCTTAAAATTTTAAATTCAGAGTTCATGTTAATTTTCATTTTTGTGTTCTAATATTTAAATAAATTAAGATCTCACATTTCAATATAATAGAGTTTTGTCCTTGAACGCAAATATTATGAAAATGTAGAGTAAGCTAAGGCCAGACATCGACGTACTGGAGTCAAGATAGCGCGCCAATGCAACGTCGTAGGGAACCAATCGATCGGCGTTGGCACCGAACACAGATACACACAGATTCATTAAGGCGAAGTATTTTGTTAGACTAATGTAGACTGTATTTTAAAGCGTTATAATAATAATAATAAATATGGTCAATCTGGTCCCGTGGTAAGTACTCGAAGAGACTTGTATTACGGGTACCAGACAACGGAAATACATATATTTAATACTTTTTATATTAATACTTATATTTAAGATTTGTTATTATATAATACAAATATTTAATACACATCCATGACCCAAGAACACAGAAACTTTTTCGTTCCCTGGCGGGATTCGAACCCGCAACCTCCGGCTTGAGCGCCAACGCGCTAACCACTGAGCCACAGAGGTCGTCGATTTTATACGTTATACAAACATATAATAACAAAAATGCTAAAAATGTAGAGTAACTATGTTTGTCCATTTGGATTTATCTTTTTAACCACTGATCAGATTTCGGTAAAATCATCGATTCTTTTTCATCGCCGCAAAACATCGCTGTATTTTTTAACATTATAGAGCTGATGAAAAGAATAGAGATTAGAATTTTTTTTTGTTTGTTTGTCATGATTTAACTTAAAAACTAATCGACCATAATCATAATCAATCATAACTGTACATACTGTATGACATCCTTAGTCCTTACTTATATTATAAATGTGAATGTAGAGATGTTTCTTACTCTTTCAGGCGAAAACTATTCAACCGATCATCATGAAACTTTGAACACATACGCCCGGTTTTTGAAACGTGTAATGTCAACTAACATGGCTGTTAATGGCGGTTAACATACGATTCGAGAGTCAAATTTGACAGCTTTTCATTGTAATTGTTATATCAACTGACAGGCTGATCAAATTATGTAATTTAACCATGCTTTAGTTTTTTGTAGCAACTCATTTGACACTTAACAACCAGTTAGACAGTGGATTATTTAATTTTTTTCGTTGATCAGCCTTTTGAAAATCGGGCGCTATTCTCGGAGTTACTAGATGTACCTAACATAGGATTCATTAAAAAAAGGTAATTTTTTACTAGCGCTGGCTAAGCCGCGTGCTACCTTAAACTTGTTTATTTTGTGAAATAAATGAAATCATTAATAATACAAGGCAATTGCGATAAAAAAATCTAAGCTAAAGTTACGTTGTGGATGACAATTCATTCAAGCGCGTTCATTCACAACTGCCACGGGGGTTTCACGTGGAAATAAAAAAAATCCCTCAAAAATGAACCATTCTCAACAATAGTATTATGAAATCCAAAAAAATAAATCAAACGCAACAACTGTTCAATAAACAAACAATTACGATATTATATTAGTATTGATTGACTCTTGAAGTGTGTATAGATATTTCCTTTGATGTTTTTTATTCGTGTATGTGTGATTCATCTTGTCTATGTCTCTGTCAGTACAGGAGATGAAATAAAAATAACAAATATGGTCCGTTTTAAAGTTTCAAGATAGCCATGTTCATTTAAAATCTCTTATGCAACAGAATATCACATGACACGAATATGATGGATTATGGCGGGGCTCCAAACCGCTAATAAACCAGTGCGGTCGGTAATGAAAGAGAATTTAATAACGAGTGCATGCGCGGTACACGGAACATGCTGGAATGTTCTATTTTGGTGCACCGGGGGCAGGGGCGGCCCACGCGGACCTGACCTTGGATAACTAGATACAACGCCACGCCCCCCATCTTTTATTAGTCGAGATAGGGAAACAATGAGATGTTAATATGCGTCCATTTTTGATTTGCATGCCATGCCGCAGCCATACGTCTTATAGGCGGCAGGAGGTCAAGGTACGACAAATTTTTGGGACGAAATCATTTTTTTTAACCTCTCAGAAATGGAAAAAAATCTGTTAGTCGGTTTCAAAGTAACAGAAAAAGAATAGCACTAATTTTACAACCTATAAGCCCATCCTAATATAGCCTTGTAAAAATGTATCTAAAGTCCGCCTCTGTTTAATAAAAACCTCTGAAAAGGTAAAAGCAAAAATGTAAAAATACGAAACAACATTGTAAGAGTAAAAGTAGAAATACGCCATTTATACACCTACCAGGGGGGGCCTGGCTGATAATGGGGAATTATTTAATATTGTGTAAATGTCGCCCATAAACGATTTCACTTTTGACTTATTTTCGGGGGGGTCTTAATCCGTCGGTGGTGAAGCATGGGTCCACCACAAGAATAAACCCAACGCCATGAAGCCGCGAAAGTCACACTGACTGGCGGGGGGCAACCCCCCATTTATCACATCATAGGGTAAGCCAAGCGGCTCACCTCATACCCGATGAAGCATTAGGGCCACTAGGGCCATTAGCATAGCTCAATCCGAAAAAAAAAGAATTGGCGGCAGCAATTGACTCGTATACTCATTGTCTATCTTGAGACGCAGTCCTACTGCCTTTACCTTGACTTACTTTTATCAAAGAAGTCAAGCACAAGCGAATGTCTGGATAGAACTCGTAGCACTCGGTTCAAGTCGTAACTTATGAGCTAACGCTTAGATTCATGTATTACAAACAATTATTACATTATATCGTTTTTTTTATTATATATCCATGAAAATCCGAGCAGCGTGGGAAAGAGAGATTTATGGTCTGAAAACTCAATTTCCTTGAGAAAATGGAAATGCTAGTTGAGGATAATATTATTCTTTGGTTTCGGAAGTTATTCTACAACTTTTGATGAACAACATTTAATGAGTTTTCGCTTTAGAGTCTGTGGTGGTGAAGTGATTGGTGTAAATGTCTTTCATCTTCTTATATAAAATATAAGAAGATTAAAGACAAGATAAATATTGTAGAAATGTATTTATCCACATAATTTTAGAGCCACTGCACCAAATTAGATATTTTTGTTGTTGTGTTGGTTTCACAAGCTTCTGACAAGGTTTGTGTAAGGAACTAATGATGACAAGTAAAGGTTGGACATCGTTTACAGGGTTCGACTTAAAAAAAAAATTAAAGACATTCTGCACCAATTAATTTTAGTTTTAATCACAATCGATGTATCAATATTTACACAGCTTATTTGTACCTATACATAGAACGTATGCTCTATTTTTTGTACAATTTTACGAAATTTTTCATGTAGGTACAACTTTTACTTTTTTTAATTTGTCTACACTAATATTATAAAGATTAAAGATTTGTACCTATTTTTGTATGTTTGTATGTTTGTAATGAATAGGCTCAAAAAGTACTGGACCGATTTCAAAAATTCTTTCACCATTCGAAAGCTACATTATCCACGAGTAACATTTAACATTTTATTCTGATAAAAAATAGGGTTCCGTAAGATATTTTGGTTTTTCGGACACAAGGTGTAAAAAATGTTATTTTGCGTACTAAGATCCCGTTGTAAATCTTAGTTAACGCAGGCGAAGCTGCGGGCAACAGCTAGTTAGTTAATAAAGTTGACAATTTAAAATTACTTAGTTCTACAAAAATATGTATAATAACAATTTTTTTTTTACTATTTTCTCGTGAATCATTAAAGACTGAATAGAAAAAACAAAATCATTAAAAAAATATTTTTCAAAGCCAAAGCCTTATTTATGTGCCAAAAAACCTAAGAAAACAATAACAAAGCGAATTTTTTACAAAAAAAAATTGTATACTTTAGCATTAAAAAAAAAAACTTTGGGTGTAAAGAAACAAAAAGTTTCAATTGTATTGTCTCTACATTAAGACTGCTGAATAATAGCTAAGTTTTACAGGATGAATATCTTCAAGGGCTGAATGTCCCAGCGTATTGCCAAGGTCACATCGATCGGCACAAAGAGCGAGAGAGACAGACAGTTCTCCCTTTCCGCTTGGAAATGGGAAACTGTTGGGGACTTTACTAGACTGTTGGTAAACAGATGGAAATGCGTATCACATTTAAATCCACATTACATTCAAATAAAGAATGTATTAGGGTAATTGAGATCATTTTCATTGTTTCCCAGCTTCGTGTCAAAGTTTTTCACAAAGATTATTTAAATTGTGAAACCGTTTGATGTACGCTCCTAACAACTACAAGCTTTTGATTCGTAGGCAAGTGAAATTATCAGTTGTCATGTATATTATGATAAAGGTGATTGCGACGACATTCATTATTATAGACTAGTAATATTTAGGTCAGTACTTTACTTTACGTAACGGTTCATCAGAATATTTGTTTCCACTCTAATTTTGAATAAAACTTTTGAATAAAGAACAAGGAAATTGAAAAGAGTTTATTATATTGATCATGAATATTACAACTTTATAGCAATATTTTAAGACTAGCCTTCTTATATTGGTTGCTCTATGTAATGTTAAAATATTGTGTTATATTTTTTAATGTTTATATTTTCAGAATACGAGTCCTAAATTAATTGTAGAGAAATATTTTTTGTAATCTTTTATATTCTCGGGGGAAAAAAATATAATTTTAGAACTTCCGTTTAATTTACTATGTTTTTATTTTTATCTCGCAAAGCTCAATATTATGACAATATGTCTACGAAGTCTTATTCATAAGATATACAAATTACAAATATGTTTTTTTTTATATTTACTGAATCATTATGTAATTATAAAAAATTAATAATCAGATGTGAATAACTTTATCGAGACCGTGTTATAATTATATTGTTATTAACTTAATCAACAAACTTGAGTGATTCATGTAAAGTAAGCAACTGAACTTAATGGTAGAGACACGTAAGGTGCGAACTAAGCACCAAACTAACTTTTACTTGGACAAAATTATAACCATTAAACTACCTGAACCCTCTTCTGTCTTGACTTGACACGTAATACATTAATTGACATTTTCCTGCAATTGATATTTTAACACACGCGGTGAAATACCTTAATGTGTGCGATAAAAAATATACTATATTTGACTGTTGCTATAAAGTGCATTCTGCGAAAATGTAAACAACGAAAAAAGGCAGCATTCGTTGACAAAATACTACTAAAGTAAAAAATAAATTCCGCAATAAAAGCCAATTTTACTAGCTTTTAAATTTACAATAGGATGATCCCAATGTTTTTCCCTAAAATAAAGTTCTTTCAAAAAATCAATCGTCAAAGCTAATAGAAAATGGATGAAAATACGTATCTACTCAATATTAATGTAACAACCACTTGCGTTGATCCTTTGTTACTCGTTTGTCAACATTACCAAAATATCATCATTAGTGGATAATGATGATTTTTTGGGCTTTCCGTACTGTACCTAATAAATGAACCCCAAGACCGCCTCTCATTACTTTAAAGGGCAATTCATCATTACTAAAAAAACCATGAAAATAAATAAAGACTTGAGTAAGTGATGTTGATGATATGCAAAAATAGATTTTGATGGTACGCTGTGTCTTCTTATCTAACCGTTCAAGCTGCGCCGGCCGGCACTAGTAAGCGTACTCTTCTGTGCACAGTCTGCATGAATATTTTATCGATATCGATATCGATACTTAAAAAAATAAAATCTGTTTATCTCAGCTAATAAAGTTGGAAATTCAAATCAAGTTCATCAAGTTGGTTGTTTGGGAAAAGCTAGCCAATTATGGTAAATGCTTGAAAAATATCTTGGCATGAATATATTTGCATCCGTAGATGTTTATTTTAATATTTACCTTGGATACATCTAACCAAAAAACAAATCCTAAACTGACCAATTGGTTCAACTAGCCGATTCAAATAAAATTTGGCGGTTCGAAATGATAGGGTCTAATCGAATGATTAGATTATAGTTGATAGAATATACTGTGGGTCCTTGATGGTAATTCATGCATCATCACACCTGATGATGACTTTGTCGAAACCGGTCGAAACCGGTACTCTGATTAGATTTTTTTTTTTTTTTTTTTTTAATCTTTATTGAAATAAAGGGGTTTTTATCCACAAGGATACGCCAACCCCATCGTACCTTATACATAAATATCCTTATTACTTATTTAACTTAACTAGTTATAATTTAAACTAAAAAGAAAAAAAAACAAGAAACACTCGTCAAGAGAATCACTGATTAGGTATATTATTGTGTATCAAAACTCTGATTAGATTCATTACGTTTTGAAGTAAGGTCTCGAAATGCTTACTATAAGTACTAGAAGTAATCATTTTACCAACATTTTACTTACATTGCAACCTTTACATACCTAAGCCATAAAACAAACCACCAAACAACCATAAAAAATACATCAAGATTAAACATCCTAGCTCCTGTATATATTCTAATGTCTATTCCTATGCACAGTAACATTGTATTTTTAAAATATGAATTATTTTACCTACGAATGACTTTTGAAAGTATTATACATAATATTAATAAAATATCAAAGTTATCGATGTCCACAGCCCCTCACTATACACCCGCACCACTTCCCTCAGTCACTCTCGCCGAGCGTCCGCGTTCGGTCCCTCGCTCCCTCTCTCGCTGCGACGCCATTCCGTGACCAAACACTTCCTTGTTGTTACATGTACGCATTTTGGACACCAAAAGCTCATTCGGCAGGTAAGATCTAAAACTTACAAAGACTAAATCGTATTATTGTTTGTCTCTACTAGAGTCTCATGTAGAGGGGTTCTTAGAGAAAATCTTTTTAGTGTCTATACTGTATATTTTTTACTATATTCGTTTGTTGATATTTGAAAACAATGTCTGCTGTTTTTAATTTACTATAGTAACATGCTCTGAATTTATAGGTTTAATATAATA
This sequence comes from Lycaena phlaeas, assembly GCA_905333005.2. Taxonomy (NCBI): domain Eukaryota; kingdom Metazoa; phylum Arthropoda; class Insecta; order Lepidoptera; family Lycaenidae; genus Lycaena; species Lycaena phlaeas. Next base: position 13,748,777 of record HG995173.1, read on the forward strand.
CCGATTTATTTACTAATAATCCTTCCATATTTTTACTAGCCTACAAAAAGATATATCTAAGTGCAACGCTATTTTATTTCAATGGAGTATTTCTTTTTGTCTTATATAATTCAAATACCACTAGTTACTTATTTTCCTTTCGTGCCGATGTTATGTAATTTCCAAAGCTCTACATTTCCAAGAATACATTTCCCCAAATTCCCGATTCTCCCAATTTTCCACCAATTTTCACGACGTTCGCCGTGCCGGCCGGAGACACGCCCACCGAGTCGCGAACTCGGAACAAACGAGGTCATGCTCCTCACTGTTTACATATTCCTAGTACATTATAAACGTACCTAATATATTTTATTAGAAGTTTATATATATGGTTATTATAATGTATACTTATAAAATTGATCATTATAATATATATTTATAAAAGCTATAACTCAAAGACAATCTTAATTAGTATATTATTTACTGTTTACACTTTTGGCAATGACCAAGAATAGTAGAATCACGGAAGACGCATCTCAAGCATCCGAAAAATGAAAACCTTAATAAGCCCCGATTAAATTGCCAATTAGCATGTACACACCTACGTTTTTACCGCCTACGTTTTTTGTCCTAATTGTTTTTCTATCCACTGCTGAGCATAATTTTACTTGTTCGCTAAATCTGCTCATCCGAATTTAGCGAACAAATATCTCAAATTCACCTTCTAGTTCTTTCAATTCTTTGACAGTATTTTTGACCTTTAATGACTTTTAATTCAATATATACCTAATAATATATAATTTATTATATAATTATATCTACTAAAAATTCTGTAAGTCGATTTATAGCTCTACTTTATGCAAAATTAGGATATGAGGAGGAAGAAATATCAAATCAATACCTATACAAGTAATATCGATATTATATAATACACAAGCCTATAGTGTGCGAATAACTTAATTATTCAATTCGCCTAAAATGTCATCAAAAAAGAATCCATAATTTTTTTTATTATGTACTAACGGACCCTAAGCCTAAAAACCGTCCCGAAATTCTTCTAAATAAATCGTTAACGTTTCTCACTTATATATACATAAAATATTTCAAAATTAATGAGTTTATTGTGCATATAAGAGTTTTAAAACTAACAAACGAAGTAGTATAGTATATTATAAAATATTACCTATAAACGTAACACAATATTTTTATTTAAAAACGTGGGACTATTCCTTTTCATTCATATCCACTTCTCGCAAATTTCACTTTGCGACCATAGAGCTTAAGAAATGGACAAGCTGCAGTGCAGATAATACTATTAAGTATTGGTATTAGCACGTACTAAGCATTTACTTAGTTTTAGCTCTTACTTGGTATCACATTTATAACGCCTCATTCAGATTTTCAGTTCAGTACAGAAATGACTTTATTTTTAAGCCCTTATGTTTGGACATGATGATGAGAGACATTCCTATCTTGAATAGAGTGATACAAATTCATTTCATAACAATGTGTTTTTCATTAAAATGAAAAAACTTTTACGGGTTTCATCGCGGTTTATTAAGTTTTTATATGCCCGACGTTTCGGGTACTTTACAGTAAAGTAAAAGTTGTTTCATTATAATGGGCGAAATTTACGTAAAAATGAGAAAACAAAATGTGTTTTTCACTTTTTAAACTACGCATTTAAAACGGGGATTTTTAATGTTTTTACTCTGATATTGAGCTTTATATTTCGGTGTTTTCTGCAAACGCATTGGCCAGACTCATTTCAGTCAAAGACTCGTAGAAGGAGAGTTCACTATGCTATTTTATGTATTTTATATTTAATCTTATCGTTGCTTAGAAAATTTTACAGCTCCGAGGTTTCGGACGGTGACAAAAATCAAAAACCGAAAAATCATTGAACTTCTTTTAATAATTTTTCAGTTTATGATTTTTCTCATCTTTATCATCGTGATATTCTTCTGTCTAGCATTTTCCCAACTATATTTGGGGTCCGTTTCCAGTCTAACTGGATGCATCTTTATAACTACCTCTTTGTTAAGTGTAGCGGCTGCCTATCCAACCTCTACAACCCAGTAACTGGGAAATAGAACATTCCATGGTAAGACTGGTTGTCAGACTCTCAGGCTTCTGACGACCCATAACGATTGTCAAAGTTCCATGAAAGGCAGCCAAGACGAACGGCTTCTCGTGCTATCCGAGGCACAAAGGAGTATCAGTACGTTATTGCCACCACTGGCCACGAGCTCCTCTATACATTAAGCACACATTTAGGGCCTGTTTCACAATCTCCAGATATGTGCCGAATAGGCTATCGGCAACATATTTGACAGATATTCCATACTCTATCTGTCAAACATGTATGTAAATTCGGCACTTATCTGGAGATTGTGAAAAGGCCCTTATAATGATATACGATCAATATAGATTTTGCCAAATTTGTTTGTTGTTTAAGGTCTTTGGTTAAAGAGTAGTGACTTTGACGTTACTTCCATCGGTATTTAAGAAGCGTACTTGACTAAGAAATGAAACAATACTATGTAATAAATGTTCCTATCTATGCGCTCCTGGTGTCAATGATCGGGTTTTATATGAGTTTGACAAACGCACAGTGGCGAATTTCATTTAAGTATTGTCTATAAATTGGTTTGAATGACCATAGGGTAATCAAAGTATTGTTTGCGAATACGGGTGTTGGATTGCAAGTTCGGCTTTCAATTTAAAATGAAATTCATGCAAGTACTACGTCTCGCCTCGCCTAACGAGAGGAGATGCGTACTCGCTAGCTTTAATGTCACAAAACATAAATAGCCTTACCTTGTAGGCTCCCATTTATTGCCTGCCCCAGGGGATGTTTTTATATTTTCTTTAAATATCACCAAAGTCCATTGAGTATTTTTAACCCACTTCAAAAGCTAATAAATAATGACGTGGTAAACACAATGATTGTAAATAAGTACAATAACAAGTTGTTTATTGAAAATTAAGAAAAACAATTATTTTATTACTCTTTATTTTATTTATATTTAGAAGTCGGTTTTTATTTTTATAAATTGTGTAACATACTTAAATCTTAATATATATAAATCTCGTGTCACAATGTTTGTCCTCAATGGACTCCTAAACCACTTAACCGATTTTAATGTTTTTTCTTTTAAAATGTGTGCTTTTCTCCAACTTAAAAGATAGGATAGTCTATTTCTCAAATTTGAGATTGCAATTTTATTTATTGCAAATTAATTGTTTTGACAGAACGAAGTCTGTAGAGTCCGCTAGTAGTATATAAAATAGCTTTCCCGATCTTCGATCAATTATACCCGATAGTATAATTGATCGAAGTTCCCGATACTCAAAATAATATTTACCTATTGAACAAGGAACTTAACGTCGAAGCTATTATTTATTCATATTCGACAGCCAAATATTATGACGTTATAACAAGAGGAATAATTAGGTTATACCTATACAACTTTAGATCAATGACTGGTCACACTAATGGGGACAAGCAAAGGCTTCGAATCCAATCAAGGGCAGATAACTTGTTTGTGGTTATTTATAACAGTTCTTTTATTTTCGTTGCTTTTTACGCAACAAGTTCTTACAAGCTCGGTGCGGGAATAAAATTAATTATTCTTTACACAGTATAAAATATTATAGTCGCTTTTTGTGTTAGTCTGTTCGTGCGTCGATATTTCCAAAACCTATGTTACTGATTACTTAATTGATAATTGATTACTTAACAGATTTTGATACGGTTTTCACCGTAGGCTTTACTATGAATTAGGGCAGGTTAAAAATATGATACATCATATTTTTATCATAGGAAATTCAGAATAAAATTTTTGTTTGTTGGTTTATTGTATATTGTAATTAATCAAAAACGAATGAAGCTATTTCAAAAATTCTTGGACACGAAAGATACGTTATTACCGAGTTATATGGCTATACAATGATCCTAATCATGACTGTAAATCTGAGTTCTCGCGGGCGAAGCTGCGGGCTCCAGCAAGCAAAGTAGTATCACATAAATCAAAGTGTAAGTTTATTGAAGTGAAACTTCTTTACGCGCATGAGTGTAAAATTTTTACGGATGAAACGCGTCACGAAAATGTGCAACGTTGTCGAATCTTCTTCGACAACTTCAAAAAGGGAGAGAGCGATTGAGAGAGAGTGAGAAAGGGCGAACGTAGCATGAAGCAACGCTTTTGGTTGGTGTATTCGTTTAGTAGTTAAATATTAAAAATTTAAGTTTTACTTCTGTCATGTGTACTTTGTACGCACGCATTTTTATTTTTATTTTATGAAACGATATGTTTAGCCAGTGGAGTATAAAGTGGATATTTATCTCTATGTGAGTGAATATAAAGGCACTACTTACCTCTAATTACTAAGGCGCGACATGGGTAAGTGCCTGAGCAATTACGTATGTGTGTCAGGATAAAATACCCTATCAAATTAAATTGTAAACTACAATTTAAGTGTAAAATTTCATCAAACATTAATACATTACTTTAATTTTATTAGTTTTTAATTTATCAGTAAAGGTGCGGCTCCACCGCGGCGCAAGGGGAGGTTAAACATAAACAAAAAGTTCCCAAAAAGTCTAATTAACGAATGTGCCGTACTCGTAACCAGAAGCAGAAAAAAAAACCTTCTAACTATGATAAGTACAATTCAGCACTTGAAAGTCACTTGAATACAACTTAGACAGCGTAAGTGATGACTTCTAGTTAGCTCTTACGTCAGTAGGAAGCCCCTGGAATGCTTATGAGGTTTTTTACGTAGGCAGCGAAATGTGGAAGGCTTAGTATATCGCCTTTACTTAGATAATTCTTTAAGTAAAAGAAGTAGTTTATAAAGTGTGACTAGAAAGAAAAATATATGTTTTTTATGAATTCCTGTTAAAGGTACATTAATTTAAAGACAGAATAATAAACTATCCTCGAATTGTATAGATTACTTAAATTGGAATCGGTGAAGGGAGACATCGAGAGGAAACCTGCATGCCTGATGAGATTGAAAGTCTTTGAAGGTATGTGAAGTTCACCAAGCCCCATTGAGTTAGCCTTGGTGAACTACGGCCCAATACTCTCCTTACCTGATTTGAAGAGGAGACCCGTGCTCAGCTGTGGGACAATTATGGGTTGCTATTTTATTTTCAGTTTAATATTTCTTTTCTGAGGTCAATAAGGCAACTTGAGCGCAACCGAGCTTCGATAATTACGACATGAACCTTGAAAGTTTATGATGACTATTGGAATGTGTAAAAAGCGTTGGCAAACCGCCGACTACCAGAGACTTTAATAAAGAAAATGGCTACGGTTTGGTCGGGAGTGCTTTTAGTCATAATTCTAGTTTTATCGTAAATTATTTTTTAATGTTTTGTCAAATATTTTATTGGAACGAAGTTCCTTACGGCAGGATTTGCGGGGATAGGGATTTTGCTGCGCGACCGAACTGAAAAATATGTGATAGTAAAACCGTAAGAAAAAGTGCGTGGAATAAAAGCGTTAAATGAGACGTGCGCAGGCGCGACAGTCGCATACACGAGCGAGTAGTGTATTTTCCTTTCCTTCCTTTCTTTTTAGCCGAAGGAACTTCGTTCCTACCTGGAGTCCCACGACACCACATTTTTTTTTAATTAAAATATTTCTGCTTTTATTATTTATTTTATTAGCACTTTAATGAGCATGTTTGTTTGGTACGATTGTACGCCTAATCTACTGAACTAATTATAAAAATTATTTCACCTCTGGAAAGCTCATATAGGTTTCCATTGGTAGATGAATCAGCGAGTAACATTGGCTGAAATTATTTCCCGTGTTCGGGTACTTAAGTGAAATCGTAAGAGATAGTGCATAGTTATAATTTTCTTTAGAAAGCCCTTAACTAAGTTGAAATTCTAAATATCTTTTTTTACATTTTATTGATATTTCTTTCAAAATGTTATATTTATTGTTAAAACGCATTGGATCAAAAGGTACTTTCTATTTGAACGTATAATCTCGGCTATCTTCACTCTTACAGTTAGGTTTAGAAACATTGTTTTATTTTTATTTTGTTTTGTTTTATATTTAACACAGATTTATAATTCTGTGGTCATGTGGTGGTGACATTGACAATTTATAACGATAACTTTAATTTAAATAAAATTTTAAATTATATTAATAATACATAATATTACACTATAAAAAGCTGTATTGTAAAAGAAAATTGGAATTTTATGGCAGCGATATATAAATAAGGAAAGACCTAAATCCCTTCCGTTCAAAAACTAGAAACATAAGAACATGCAAACACTAATAAAATCAAAAACAGAGCCTGCGCGAGCTGTGTGTGGGCGGAGGTTGTTTTCCGTGGGCGGCTGTGTACCCGGGATATAAATAAAACCTGCAATTGATGTTCTCGGTATTGCTGTGGAAATACATTTTTGTTTGTTATTACTTTTTATTGTGTTTTGTTATTACACGAGTTGTACTAGCAGAGCCGTAAATGGCCTTTTTTGCGCCCTGTGCGAGCTTCTATAACTGCGCCCTTAGCAAAGCGAAAAAAATAATAGTCCTGCCTGGTCTGGCCATTCTTATGCCCCCCAGAGTCTACGCCCTGTGCCTGGGCACCGGTGGCACCGCCCTATTTACGGCTCTGTGTACTAGTTAAGGAACCCTAACCATACTAATATGCTGACGGACCAAACCGATGGAAGCTTCCCATGCGACCGCCTCATGATTTCCCTGTATTTCATGTCCAATGTTATAATTTATTTCCATTCAAATTGTAATGTCATTTTTGGCCACTCTTTATTCCCACTTCGATTGAAGCAGTCTTTAGTTATAACTTATAAAATAATAACTGTATAAATAATTAATAATTAATCGTTTTTTTTTTCGGTATCCTAACTGCTGCAAACGTAATTTACTCAATAATACTACCATAATTATATTGCTATTGCATTTGATATTATCAATTTATCTTGTGATGTAATGTAGAAAAATATCGTATACACTTGACTCTTAAGTTCTTCGTTAAATCTATACGTACTTAGTCATACAAGGTCACAGTGAAAACAAAAGATAATACGTTAAGGCAAGAAAAACATCAAAGTCGAATAAAAACGGTAATGACTTTTCTTTGCTGCAGAAAGAACTATGTATTATGCCTAGGTGAGAAATCGCTCGTGCAAAGGCTATATAATACCAACGCACAAATAAATTAAAAAAACATAACATAATAAGCATTTTATGAAGAACAAGGTATGAGTTATAAATATTGTTAACTAATTTTCTTTAAATCCCACCAAGACAGCGAGTGGTAGAGAAAACATATAACACATAATTACATTACGATAGCTCGTATTTTTTTTTTACAAGTTATTACATAAAATACAATTGCATTATATAACATTTATTACAATTAATGGTGTTTTATATTGTATGATGCCTTTTTCAAAGTTAGAAGCCATTCCAAAATATTCTCATCTAGTAGAAGGGACTACATCTACAATTCGATCGTCCTTATTATTTGTGTATCTATATACTTGTTGAAAGATTTCCCACGAACTATCTGAACTTAAAAAACCAGTATTGTTTCGTTTACCTACTTTATCAGGGCATATGTTTTAATTAATCCCCGTTATTATTGTGACATGCTACTTCTCTTTCTTTATCTTTGCTCACGCAGCTGCAGATCGTTCAGAAATTAGAAATTATATATTTAACCAGCCCATTTTTCTCTATAGGAGGGGGGAGGGGGGTTGTCCTTTTTACAATATACAAATTACTTTTAATAAAATATATAACCTATTTTCATACTTCTAAATCCAGAAATTCTTTTTCTTAGTGCTACTAGCCCAATTTCAAGGTATTATGAACAGTAGTACTATACGTTTATTTATAAGTCAGCGAGTCTTGTCTTTTATTTAAATAGATGCAGAGCAGCTGTATTATGTCATCACCTGAACAATAACATTAGCAGGTCTCTGTTTTAAGCCAGAATCGTCATACCACTAAGCTTAAGCCGGCTTAGCTATTAAACGTCATACGAACGTAATATTGACGCAAAATAAGCCTATAAGTTAATTCTGTTTGTTTGTTACAGGTACAGTGAGCGAAGCGCGTCCGCGGAGGTCGGATGAACGGAAGTGATCAAACTCACCCATTGATAATGAGGAACTATTATTGTGACTGCTAAAAAGTGAACGATGAAAGCATCGCAATAAGCTAGGAGCTAAAAGCTCTCTTCACATTTGCACCATCAATGCTAAACTACAGACTCGTGTCGACGCATTTTTTGAAGCAACCATAAAGAAGTGGAAACCCCCGCAGCAAAAGACTGTCCGTTGCTACAATGTGCCGTGACAGAGATATGATGGGACACAGTGACATTATCAAATAGACGTACACCAGGCGAGTGCTTGGTCTAGTGTTAGTTCTCCGGCAAAACGGCGCGAACTTCCGCGGTACCGTTTCGTTATTTTTCTTTCATTTTGTTTTACATCAAAGGATAAGCAATAGAACAGGATCGCTTGTGGATTTTGTAAGGCATCGCGCCCAGGTTCGGGCGACAGCGCTACACTGGCAGGGAGCAGTCGCCACTTCTCCAGAATCATTGATACAATAGTCGACGCCGCGAGGTATTGCATTGTAAGTATATTTCAAACTCTATTCTGTGAATTTGAAGTGATGAATTATTCGATTATAATGTATAAATTTTTACAAATACGATAAGAGTGAATTGATTAACTGAAAGTAAGGTAACCCTTATATTTTGTCCCAACGCTTCGGACGGGTCTCCTTCTTGAAATCAGGCGAGAAAAGTGTTGGGTAGTAGACCACTGCTCTGACTCACTGCGTGTTAATAAATTTCAGACACCTTTTTACCATCGTCGTTTACTTAAACTGTATTAGATAATATTCATAGATAGAAGATAGTCTAAGAAGTTATTAGCCAGGCTCCACCGTAGCGCACGGGAAGGCTACGCACGTTTGTAATGAAAATGAAATGTACAAGAAAATGTATTTGATTTCCTCCACTGCAATCCACGGAGACGCTATGCATTAATTGACATTTTCTTGCAAGCCGAAGCTTGACACACGTGTATTACCTCTCTGTGTGCGCTGGTGAAACTGTGCCTTAAGACTTACTAGTTTTGAAACAACAGCACCATTTAACCATAAATGTCACTGCAGGATGTCACTGTTTGGTCTAATTGTACTACATCTCAGACAAATAGAGAGATAGTTATATAAACTTTTAAATCACAATTTTACATTACACCCATTTTAAGTTGAATATCGTGAAGCTACAGTAGGAAGATATATTTTGAAAAATGGAACGCTCAATGGAAAGTGCCATTACAGACTGTAACAATATCAGTATTCGCGAACGTATTTTTTCGAGTACTTTACTACCTATATTTTAGTATGATGGTATAAATTTACCTTAACATATGGATTGAGTAAAAAATAAAAATATATAAAGTTGCATCTCGTTCTATTAAAGCGCTTTGAATAGACGACTTTTAAATTATTTAAGTGGGTAATTTATGTAAATGAAGTGCGGGACGATTTGCACGTGGAAGTTCTTGTCCTTCTATGTTGATATGAAAGAGAGGCGAAAGACGTTGCGACAGTACGATATTTGAATCAAATCATTCGAGTGCATTATTAATATTTTAAAAATATAATTACTTAAATCGATAAATAAAAACAACAGTGCCCCTTACTATCATTCTGTTATTAATTTTATCAAGTTTTGTTAATAAATAATACTAATACAATTGCTAGAATGTAAATTTTAATATTTTATGATTTTTTCTATCGGCATTAATCAATAGTCCACTAGTATGATCAAAATTACATTTTGATGCTCCTAAATGTGTACATTTGCCTAAAAAATAGTTTAGATAAGCCTATCTTGACTTTGCATATAGCGCCTTAACTAATTAATTATCTAAAATAGTCCTTCAATTTATTTTTCCATTTAAAACCTTTTGGACCTATTTAGGATGTTTTATCAAACCCTTATCACAAGTTATTTAGGTTTGGGAAATCTAATTTCAGAATCAAGTAACGGACGAAAAGTGTCGAGAAATTATTTTCGAGTAATATTTTTATCTGAAGCAAAAATGGTACATTTGAAAAATAATCAGGTATTTTCAGCTGTAGGTGACTTTGTAGACATTTTTGTCTGTCCTTGTATATGCATAATGTCCTCGCTTGAAATTCGCTTCACAATATATTATAGTTCTAACAGCTAATCAATGATAAACGTAATTTAATTAACATTTTAAGTACATAAAAATTTCTTTATGATAACTTTAAAATTATCGGGATATAATAAAGGCTATTTTCTTATCCATTTCCAATATATAAGTCATTACCATTTCAACTTAGGTAGGTACTTCTAAATCAAACAAACATCTAAGCTTAACAAATTTCTCATTTATAGTTCTAGGAACATGTATAGACTAAGCTTATTGTCATACTGTGTAGATACTTAATAAATTTAACTTATTGACAAAAAAATATTTGCTTGCTTTTCTTTTTACATACATTAAAGATTGCCATAGAAATAAGTTGAAATAGAATAATAATGTCCTATTAAAATGTGCGCACATTTAAATAACGCACTTTACCGTATTTATTTCACACTTTATCAGAGAAGTTAGAGCTTTTTAAATACACAGTTTAGTAGAGTTTACGCATAACTGACTTTCTTTATAAATTCTTGGTGGTATTAAAGGCATAAGTAAATAACAAAAATTGTCAAACATCAAAAAATTGCAAGTATTGGTGTGTAATTTAAATGTAAGAAAGAACATTTAGATAATGTGAATTTAGAGCATTTCTTTTATCACCATAAATGTTAAATTCTCTCTCTCTCTCTCTCTCTTCCTGGGACAAAATACTTTTTTCGGTATTACATGCTTAAGCGGCAAAGTGCTTCTAGTTTCTTTTAAGCCTTGCTATTGCCACTTTGCCAATCCTTTCTTCTATCAATTCCTTGAACTGCTGATCTGAATATACAACCTGTACCTTCTCCTTTATCTGCTCTATAAAAATTCTCTTCAGTCTACCGGTTTCTCCCTTGCCCGTAACGCTTTTGAGTTTTGGTAACATGTTAGATAATAGCTGCCTCTCGGAGCCAACACAAAAGTTTGTGGTTAATTTAAGTTAATTACATCAAAGCGCCTTGAAATGCTATAATATTATTATGGTAGTAGGTAGTGGTAGCTAGTCAATCACTCATTAAGGACGGAACGTACCACTACTTTTTATCCCAGCAAAATGTGGATGGTATTTTTATTCGCTAACTCACTATGCTGAATATCTTAACAACCACGCAAGAGCTATGCTGTAAGCTCGTTAAGCATGAAATGTGTAAGTTTTGTAGAGTTCAACAAAAGGTAAAGACAAATCACGTTCAAAATTTCTTAATTCCTTCTGTCCCTACATATTTTGTCAATTATTGCATTCCTAAACGGTTATCGAGTTTCTGAACTGAATATTCCTTCTTCTACAGCTTTGGACTTGTTTTACTCATTGGAGCCTTCATTTTTTATTTATTGAAGTGTTATTAATCTTCAGTAGTCTACGCTTTGTTTTGGACTACTTTTTGAATTCATAATTCGACAGTCTTGATATTAATTTATATATATATTGCGATATTTAAAGTTCTCCCACGTTTCTGAGCACATTAATCAATTTACTACGACTAATATTAATCATCTTTATATGTCACCTGGAAGAGGTGAAGGTAGGATTGGACAAGCAAAAGCTGCTACCTATAAGATGTCCAAAGTGCTATGTGACCCCAAAATTAATTTTTCCCAAAAACACCGCATTATGAGATGCTATGTTTGGTCCACTCTCTTGTACGGATGTGAAACATGGGTCTTATTAAAAGAAATACGTAACCGGATATTGGCGTTTGAAATGTGGACATTACGTATGATGTTAAAAATTCCTTGGCCAGTCTCACTTCAAACGCCAGAGTACTTGAAAAAGCAAACCGCAGGAGAGAGTTGATGTCGACTGTAATGCAACGGAAAGTTGCCTTCTTTGGACACCTGCAGAGGGGATCCCATTATGAATTTCCAAGGTTGATCCTAGAGGGCAGGATCCCGGGAAGGCGAAGCCCAGGCCGACAGAGGAGAAAATGGGTAGACGACATCAAAGATTGGACCAAACAAAGTTATACGCAACTGAAGAAAGCAGCCTGGGATCGTAAAAAAATTTCCCAACTGACCTCCGAACTTCACTACGAAGATGGCACCTGATGATGATGAATATTAATCAGCTTTATATGACGTGCAGAGATGCTTCATGCTATCTTCGCATAGTGTTTATCATGAAGTATATTTTTAAAAGCTTTGGATGTTTAGCTTTTTGCTACAAAGCTCAATGTATGTTTGACCGTGGGTAAACACCGTGTTAATAACTCGAAAAAAGGAGGTTCTGTATTGTATTTTTGTATTTAAGTTTTCTCCATTAATTGACGATTTTTTGTCCTGAAATCTTCTCGTACATTGGATCTGGGAATATTTAAAATGGTTGTCTCCTGCAATATACGCCAAGACAACCGATCCCTTGCCACTCGCATCCAACACGGACAACCACTGCACGGAGATCGAGTTTCCATCTTGTTAAAACCAACAAACACTTCGTCCACTCTTGAACTTTATCGGACTTTATGACCAGCCCTCTTCCACTTAAACGAGTTTATTCTTAGCGTGATATCTGTAACTTTAGCTGACTGAGTTATATTGGATCAGCCTGGATGCTAATGATGTTGAAAAAATGATTGTCTGGTGTTGTGTTTGATACTTACTTTATATTTGTATATATAGTGTTTGACTTACAAAGTCCTCTAAGCCACATTAACTGTACATTGATCGACAATGGCTATTAACTAATGATGGAGGCGCGTGTTTCGGTCAACCATAACATATTATACACGCTGTCGACCAGATTATAATTGCTTTCTATCGATCATTTTATGTTCAAAGGCTTATTGGGTACGTACTTATTTTCGAATGGACCTATGCTGTTGGCCTTAAGGCCTTTAAGCTTCATCGGAAAAGTAGAAGAGCAGATGGCTTATCTACTCATTCTTATCGGGTATGTACTAATGTAGATAGCTCCATAGGTACCGTCTATGTCAGTATTCTTCTAGAAGAAGCAACTATTTGCTATTTCTTTGTTTCAAAGTCAAAGTCAAAAATTTTATTCAAAATAGTTCAAAGTATCTTTTTGAACGTCAATTGAGTCTACCACCGGTTCCAAAGCAAGTCCACTGAGAAGAACTGGCGAAACAAACTCAGTAGAAAAGTTTGCTTTCTAATCTATTTGGTAACAAGTGTCCTAACATTAAAATTGTATGTCTTTTTTATGTTAATTGAATAATTCAAACTGCCAGCCCTGCCACCCGATGGTAAGTGTTTGACTTCGCCTATGAACGTAAACTAGTTTACCTGGAACTAGCCCAGGCAATTAATTTATGTGTTATCTATCCTGCCTCCCTACACAAATGTCACAAACGCTAAACGAATAGAATAGAAAATTTTCTCCAAATTTTTGTAAATTGTATTGTATATAAATCCTATTGTACGGTTGAGAGTTTAGATAGACTTTTTTACACAAGTAAGTAATCTAATGGATAATTCAGATAATTTCATATAAATTCTAATATTATCTCGTCTTTCATATACGTGCTTAGCCCGATCAAAGTTGGCATATAAAGAATTCCATCTCATACTGCTTTAATTACATAAAGAAATTCGAAAAATGAATAGTCAGTTACGTTTATCATTGAATATATAATAATATATTATTGGACAAAAAACTGTTGAGAAAATTTATAACATAGACGCTTTAATTATAATTAATTAGATTGGCAACACTAAAAATAATCATATAGACCAAGAGCCTAGAGCCAGAGGTCACGTATATTCTGACTGAGGATATGTGGACGGTTGAGTAGTATTCGTACTAACATCCTACGCCTACCTGCCAACCTGGTCAAACGGCAACTCTCCAGTAATCATGGGATCAAGGGATCAGGATACATTATTTTCTTCACGTAATTTTTAAGGCTGATTTTCAAGTATGATTTAGACAATATCTTCAAAATAAGCGATGAGCGTAATCGATACGTAGAGCGTTTGGAGCAGGTAGACGTACGATGTTAGTACGTACTAATACTACTCAATCGTCCACATTTAGTCCGTCAGATGTGACTTTTAGCAGCTCTAGGATCTCTCTCCAATAGCTTTACGCATAGGTACTAACATACATAAGTACACCTATATTTTAACACGTCAAATTCACATATACAATTTGCCAGACATCTCATCGTCAACCGCATATTCATAGCAAGGCTTTGCAATTCACGACACACCTGGCAAGTTGCAATGTTGTGTAAAAAATTAATTTCGCTCTTAACACAAATTATATTAAAATTCGATATACTTAATCGATTTTATCGATGTAAATACCACACTATACATGAGGGTTATGCTTGAACTATCGATATTTTAATATATCTGCACTTATACATTTTGCATTACACTAATACATCCATCACTACACTAGGGTTACGGCCACGATTCAGAGTGCTCGAGCGAGCGTCACGTTGTAATAACTGGTCCTGGGTGGCGTGCACAGTGCTGCGAGCGTAACCATCGAGAGAAGGAGAGGGAAAATATGGCGGCGCCTGAGTGCGAGCGAGAGGCACGCAAGCGTCGCGAGCGCCGCGATTCTGGTTGCGCGCATGAACGCAAAGAACGGAGGCCCCACAGTGAAGAAAGAATACCTCCTCCACCACCACCACCTCCGCTTCACGACTTTAACCGACTCGAGGTAACTTTTATACTATTTTGATCGAGGACTTGATAACCAAGTCGATTGATGGTAAGTGGTCACCATCGCCCATTAATACCAAGAGTTGACTATATTGAGACTCAAGATGTTAGTTAGACCGCCACTCTTCAACTTAATCTTTATAACGAAGCTGTTTCCCAATATCAGGAAGAATGTACATAATTACTCAAAACGCATCCTTCTATGGTGGTAGGCCCTGAAGGGAATCCTCCGACCGAGCGGGAGCAATGCTCGGTCAGGCCGAAGCCCACTTGCTATTGTGTCAGATCTTGTATATATAGCAGACGGACGTTGGAATTCTGATAGCGCGATGCAGGATTGTAGCGCTTTGATTGGTCCGCTACACTTCCTACGATTTAAAGCAAAGATCTGATGCACGCACGTTGAGGATTGGGCATTTACTACATTTCTAGTGAATCAGATCAGATGCTCTTTAAAATATAGTAGGTTTCGTATACGTCTGCTTTTTCTTCTTCTCACTAAACCTTTTTTATTGTCTGTATTTGATTTTTATTCCATTGAGTCTGATATCTGTGTATTATCTCCAAGTCTGAACGCCGCGCCGAGCGCCTATCACGTGCGCGACGCCCGCAGCTGGGCGGCAAGCGGCGGCGCGCCCCCTCCCGCGCGTCCCGCCAGCCAAAGGAGAACGACTACACGGTTGTCGAGGACTCCGCCGCCGACACGCCGCCGCACTTCGAATATGTGATTCAACAAAAACCCGAAGGTAATAGACATTTTCATGTACAACACTTGATGGCGCGTCTTTGAAGTGAAATTGAATGTCGTGATAGTAAACGGCATGACGTTGTAATAATGAAAAATATAAACTTCTTGTATTCTTTCGTAAGTAAGTAAACTGTTAGAGGGGGAACTGAATAAAATTCATCATTACGAATATACCTACTTGCATAATATGTGATGTTTCACAGTTCAGTTCTTGGTCAAGTCGCAAATATAATATTATTGTTCCCAAATCCCAAGCCCTCATATGGACGATTGTAAAGGCGTTGCTATTCCTTGGTCAAACACGTCTGGTGCTCATTGCTAGTAATTACACTGCCTATCCTACTTCTTCCGAAACACTTAAAAAGTGGCACCAACCATATGAACTAATCATTATTTTAATTTTGTGAGAACAGGCAGAAGTGTAGCCTGATAGAGAGGGAGAGAGAGAAACAATGTGGTGATACCTGTGCAGCCGGGAGAGCGGCACCCATCGATAAGTCTGTCACCGTCAAAATATAATAAAATTTAAATGTTTTAACATCTCAACATTACATAAAATTGTACCCAATTTACGAAATGATCAGGAAAATCACTAAGAATAATAATAATAATGATGATAATAATGATGTTTGTACGGCATTTCCAGTGGGTGATGAAGTAGAGTTGTCTGCAATCAGCACTCGTCATGAAGAAGCGGAACGCAAGCGGCGCGACGAACGAAGCCAACCACCGCGCAGAGCTCAGGCCAGCCCTGAACGGCGTCTGGAGAAACTTAACAAAAAGGTTTGAGAAACTAAGATACGTCTACTTTCTTCAATAGGGATGTTGACACATGTTACAAATTCATGTAAAGTTATGTTTTACATATTAAATACAGTATTTGAAAACCTAAAATAGCATTTAAAAAGTCTACTTATTTGTCTTAAAATTTAGAAAATTAATTTAAAATGCGTTATTTATCATGCATTATCACGTGACTGCAAACGCCAATAAGGCGATAACGTCACTGAACATTGAGCTAAGTACAAACTCACCTAACAAAGCGCGAGCTCCGTATGCGGTATGTGACGTAATGACGCTTGGAGCGTTTTAACGGCGATTTTAAAGACATTTTTTCTTTATTTAATTTTTTGTTAAAATTAGACATATTTCTTTACAAAAATCTTTTTTTCGTGTTTATCTCTATCAAATAAAATCAATTAAAAAAATAGTCAACATCCCTATTAGTGTTATGTGCGATTTTAATATAGGTAATACATATTATTAAAAGTTATATTTGTGTACATTTTGGAGCACTTTAGAAGTTTAACTTCGAAAAACCGCATACAATCGGTTCATACACCTTACAAACAGACACACATAGCGTTTTGCGAGTTTTATCAATCGATTTATGCCCAGATAAATATAACAATTCCAAATTCTTTTAGTTTTTGCGATTCTGCAGCACACATACTCTGTATTTAAGTGTATTACTATTAATGCTGTTAAAATAGTTTATTTCTTATATTTTTTTATATGTATATGTAATGTGAAATTGTGAAAAAAAGTGTATTTATCTATATCTGTCTAAATATTGAAATACTTATTTTTTTTTTACTACACAGATAAGTGTCTTGAAGAAAAACATTGCCAAATACGAGAACGAGTTTGAATCACAGAACGGCTACAACATAACACCGGACGAGCGACTGACCAACGTCCAACTCACGCGCATGTATGAAACACTGCGCAAGCTGCAAGCGGAGAAGCGGTGCATGAAAACCGACCCAGTCGAATATGCTCTCAAAATACAAGCTGCCAAATTACAGAAGGAACGAGACGACAAGCTCGATGCGGCGCTGAAAAGCGACAAACCCATGGCAGAAATAGTCCGTGATATCGAAGAGGTAAGTGACAGGGTCAAACAATTAAATTTGATAGAGCTGAGAAGTAAGACGAGGCCTTTATGCAAATGAGTTTCATTATCAATTGTACCGAAATAACTCTTCAATTTTTGGGGTGAAAACTTCTTCAGCCGCGTTAAGAACTTTTTGGTTGTCGAATATGGGGACATTATTATTATCTATTGTTATTAGGATATACTACCTATAGTGACTCTACTATCTACGTTCCTTATTTTTTACAAATTAAGCCCGCCACTCGTTCCTACCTCCGCTACTCCCTACTGATTCCTCAGATTTGACAGCAGTAACCACAAAATAATTTTTACGATCACTTAGATTACATTACGTTATGGTACGCTACGTTACGTTACGATACGTGACATTACATTACGCTAGATTACCTTTCATTGCATTACGTTACATGGCATGATTACATTATATTACTGAGGAGCTCGTCGCTCATTATGATGATGATGATACTTACATAAGAACCAGGGCCTGGGGTAGATAGAGATCAACTCCTAAAGCATAAGCAGGTTGTGTTGTGATAAGTAAGTTTTTAAGAAGTAAATTAATAATGTGGTGTGAACAGTGGGTGGAGGCAAGTCGAGCTGCCGCCGGTCGGGGTGCGTCACAGGAGCGGTGGTCCGCAGCACAGCTAGCGGCAGAGAAGTGGTGCGTGCAGAGGGCGCTGCTGCGGCTGGAGGCGGCAAGAGGTCGCCCGCCCGCGCACTCGGCAGAGCGAGGCGCGGCCCGGCACTTGTACGAGCGCTACCGCTCCGTGAAACGCGCGCTCGCCGCCGTGCGACCTGATGCGGTATGCCTCACTATTCACAATGGCTGAAGGTTTTCGGTAGAGGGAAGATGAAGAGGAAAGTTCACTCTAACTAAATAGGACGGCAATTTTCATGACTGGTCCTGATTTATTGGACCGTATCACTGTTCATTGAGGGAGGTCGATGTTAGTAGTCTAGATAATATCTGAAATGCTTAAGTTTATGAGACGTGATTTATTTAACAATGTGAAACCATCATAAAAGCTAAAAGTCGATACAAATTACGAAGAATTATATATATATATATATATAATTCAAATACACAAGGAATCGTATTATGGGTCCACTGACACATTATTTTGCATTGTAGTGTAATGTTTATGAGCAAGAAAATATTATTATATATCATAACAAATAAAATGATTTTCATGCTTTAATTTCAATAGACTTTTTGATATTTTACAGACAAGCACTCATGTTCAAATCTTTAAAAAGAAGAGACAAAGAAATTAATTAAGCATCTATGACTCTACATGTATTATAATTAACAATCATTAATTATTCAAGAATAAAATATATCTAGTGCTATAATTGAGCATCTGTTGTAGGTGATCACCGGCAACGGGGAGCTGGCCACCATCCACGAGCACGAGGCCATGCTGTTCAACACCAGCGTCGACAGCTCCAGCGACTCCCAGGAGAAACCCTCTGACTCTTCTCAGGTACAAATATTACACCACTATTATATAACTACCAAAAAAATATGGGTAGTATATAAGACATACGAAATCGTATATAATATGTAGTCATAATTTTTTTTTACTCAACAATGACGAAGTTATAAAATGTTAAAGTTTTCCCATATTCAATGCAAAATCATGGACACAAGAATTCTACAACAAAATATACAATGTGTCATTTCATTAATGAAAACCAAGTGAGACGTAAGCTATTGCGCTCCTTTTCATACCGTTGGCACTCGGCGATTAGTATGTAGACTACCTACAATTTACTAATCATAAACATCATAACCCTGCCGCCCGACCGTCGCCTCATACCCTGCCAACTCGTTGTTTATATAATATTTAGTGTTGAGCTACTAATTCTCAATGAGGGCGCGTACGTACTCAAATATTTTATTGCATTTGTCCAACAATTAGGTATAATGTGGGATTTTTTTTAATAACGATTTTCATTTTTTTTATTTCTGTATTGTGTTCAGTAGCGGCGACTGATATTGCTAATTTTCTTTTGGTCATTAAAAAATAGTGGTGTATAATAAAATAACTTTTTGTT
This sequence comes from Lycaena phlaeas, assembly GCA_905333005.2. NCBI lineage: Eukaryota > Metazoa > Arthropoda > Insecta > Lepidoptera > Lycaenidae > Lycaena > Lycaena phlaeas. The sequence continues at coordinate 13,768,322 of HG995173.1, forward strand.
TAAAATATTCGAACCCTTAAATGATATTACATTTACTTCAAAGTGAGCATTTACCATTTCTATGTGATTACAGGATACTGTTGAGAGTTCAGCTCGCTCGTCATCTCCAGTAGTGCCCGCGGAGGAAGCCTCCCCAGCGTCCTCGGCACCATCTGGCACTGATGATGCTCACAACGAGGGTCTGCACTGCCTCCCACTAGACGAGCTAACTCGAGCCCTTGCTGAAGCGAAGATGCTTAAATGCGTAAGAATTTTGTAATTTCTTTTTATTTTGGTTACCATTTCATAAGCAAACTGACAGAGGATACATATTATGATGGTCACTTTACCTGGATGGATTTATAGCCCTGGATTAGAACAGGTAACTTTAAGCGCTGCATCACTCCAGAAATTACTCGATATTCTCGCTGAACAGCGCTTCTTTCCCACTGGCAAATTGTTTATGCAAGAAGTTTAAATACCGAATATTATCGTATATATTTTCTTAAAAAATATTGCATAATACTGACTAATAAAATATAATGAATGTTTGACAAAAACAAATAGATTTATGCAAAGCAATGCCCGATTCATATAACTATACTTACCTTTTTTTTTTGATGACGCAGTGGAAATCCTTTTCGGACCATACCTGCGTCAGACGGAAGGTGAGGGGTTTGCGCTTACGGCGCATCCACCGCTCAAGGACCGGACGAAGAGCAGCCGTTAGGCGTTGGCCATACGGCTGACTCGCCAGTTCCTCCCCCCACCTCCGCATTAACGCTTCCTGCCCTAGCCGGCGGACCCGTAGGAATCAGTCTGACGAAGGGGTCAAACCCAGACACCTCCTATCCGAGACGTAGGAGTATGTCTCGGCCAGAACCTCCGCCACGAGTTCCCACGGGGGGTGGCTGGCCACATATAACTATACCTAATAATTAATAGTTAAAAAAATACACTTTTGCTTTTGCAAATTCAAAAATGGAATAATCTCGTCTAATTAGTTTATTATAGAGTCGGTTACAAACAAACATACAGGTGAAGCTGATAAAAAGCGTGTAAAAATAGCTTAAGTACAGTTAAACGACGAGTAAGACGGGCTTATTGAAGCGCATGACACTCATTATGATAAAACTACTTTTAGGGTGTATTACATTGCTTCTTTTAATTGCAGATTCTTCGTCGCAACATAAAGGAGTATGAAATAAACTTTGAAATTCAGAACAGTCGGAAAGTCCAACGTGACGACAAGAAGGGCTACGAGGAAGAGTACCACAGATACAAATCAATAAAAGCTCGAATCAAGCTGTTAAACGCGTTAATTAATAAACAAAAGAAAGAGTAAATTGCCAAAAACACATGATTATTGGGATGGCGGCATAAAATTCATAAAGAAAAATCGAGACCATTGGTATTGTAAAGTATTAGACTGTACGCGGGTAAAACAGTGGATGATTTTTATAAACTTGCAATTCAAAATCACATATAAATAAGCTTCCTAGTAATATTTATTTTAATTTATAAATTAATCATAATTACAATATCTCGCGAGTAAAATATTAATTTAAAATATTATGTAAGTACATGTGTTAATCAAAGTACCGTAATCGTCTCGTTAAGATTTAAGAGAGACGAAAAAAATGATTTTGTCTAAGATTCAAGCCTGAAAAGTTTAATGCGGCTGTACACTCTCCCCCGAGACAGACCAAGGCAGCGCGAGAGTTTAGAAGTAGCGCTCGCTAACCTCGGCCTTTCATTTGTAAACTAGCAGACCGAGAGCCCTTGGGCGAGTAGTAACGAGAGCTCTCGACCGAGAGTGTACATTCGAAATAAAAATAAGCAGTGTTCGCAATCGCAAAAGAACTAATTAGTCATAAATCCACAAGGGTACCTACAAGCTCTTGTTTTCGCCTAGATTTCAACACTTTTATTATATTATCATCAATATGCTAGGTAACATAAGTTATGAATAACGGCAATTGTACAAAAAAAAACTGTTTCTCTGAATCTCTGGAGGTTAGATCGACGTATTAGCCTTTTTTATAGTGTAAATATGATAATATATTTTATAGTATAAAAAGTTTTGTACAGGACTATTAAAGTTGTACATGATAATATGACAAATTGAAAAGGTCGTTAAGGCATGCCAATGCTTTTTTGAAGTACATATAAAGTGTTTGTAAATATTACAACTAAAGATATATCGGACTAAAGAGTAAGGTACTGTTTATGCATTTTTACGCGGCTGCATACTTATGTATTTTGGCAAGATTCTGGCTCGCTTTACTCGCTTACGATCTACCTTAGTCTTTGGTTTGGTCAATACAAAGTTGTAGTAAATAAACAAAATAATTATAATAAAACAAATTGTAGTTAAGTACTACTTTCGTACCTACTAGGGTTTGTAATAAAAATCTTTTACTATGAAAAAGTGTTTATAAATCTGTTCTACATTATCTAGATTCTAGACACACATACATGTATACACAAGATTGAGCCTTGTGTATTAAAAAGGACGATATTTTGAAAATATAAAGAACGCGGTTTTCCATGGAGTGTTGCGTACTGTGGGGAAATTAGGGCGCACGACAGACAAGACATCTTAACGTAGAGTCGTAGAGGCCGAATTTAGCTAGGTTCAATGATGGCCATTTATTAACAGTTATAATTAATATTTTGACGCTCACAAATATTTAATTTAAATGGCGGATTAATATTATGTTATACATTTTTATGGTTGAATACAAATTGAACATAAAAGGCAAACAAATATGGGTCTATATTTCCAGTTTCAATGCGATTTACCACAAATGATATAAGTTTTTTTTTCATTGCTAAAATTTGCTCAGTTTGATATGATTGATAACTTAATAAATGTTATTATGTACTTAAAAAATTAACATAATTGAATGTACCTGTTAAACTTACTAGTGTGAGAGAGAAAGGAACATGTCGACGGAGTGTGGACGATTCAATTTTGGACTGTCATTTGATGTTTGGCTACGAAATATTTTAAAGAAAATGTAGATTTTCTTTAAATTGTTCACTGTAAGGACTGAAAATAAGAAATATGTATGATAATGACTTTATTTTATTATAATCTAATTAACAAAAAACATGGTTATTTTAGTAACATATTCTTTAAGTCATGTTTAATTATTTTAAGCAGTTACTAGTAGAGTATAAAATAACGTTAAGCGGTATTAAATACATTTTAGTATTTGTTATTTTGTAGGATATATCTTAATTGACATTTTCTTCCCTGAATAAATTGTTTTTCTCTCTAAGAGAAAGTGTAATCGTGTTTATAATGATTAATGTGACTAGTCATAAGTAATTTACCTGTGATTTAAACACTATCGGAAACTCTTGTGTGACAAGACTTTACGTTTTTATAATTGTATTGTACGTTGTTTTATTTTATTATTAAAATGTTTTTTTAGGCGTTTTCCTAAAGTTTTTTTGTATAACAAATGCCGGCATATTAATCTTAAAAAATATAACTCGAATGTTTATAAAAATTTTGACGTGCCGTAAAAGTGGTAACAAATGAAGAGAATATCAACAATATTATTAATTAATAATTCAAATTGATCAAAGTTTACGATCGAAAAATACACGCAGTTATTATGACTATTGCCCCTTATGATTTTTATAAATCATTGCCTTTCTTTTGAGGAAAAAAAAGCTTTTGACGGCTACAAATTAAGGACAATTTTTGTTCAAAAATTAAAAACCAATAACATTCTAAATTTAAAAAAAAACAATGTTAAATTTAATTCCGTCCAAAGACGTTTGTAACTTACGCCAAATAACGTTTTCTTCTGTAAAACCTAGAAATTGCTTCGTGTATTTTTCGATTTTCTTTGATTAAAAGCGCTAAAAACGTACTAGATGTAAAATGTCAAATATAGTAATATATTTATTATCGACTAAATACGGCGATGTAGTTATACAGATCATGTAGCGTTCAATAAAATTTATTACTATTGGATGTTCAAAATAAAACAATAACATGAAAACGAATTTTATTTGTATAACAAATCAGCCCATTTGTTTTTTCAACATGCAACAAAAAAGTTATAAGTTAATGGATATTATACGGAATAAATACGGCCTTATACGGAAAATACTCTTTAAAAAAGTACAGATCCCTGTAAAAGAATAAACAGAGAGACATAATATTATTAACGGGATGCTCATCTCATAATACAGCTAGTTACATTTTAGGCCCCGTACAAACTTGCGCTTTTATATCAAGCGTTAAAAAAACAGACAAATGGATACCCGGCGTTTTTAAAGTTGCATTTCATAATGTTTTACATTATTCAAATCAAAGGTATCAAAAAAAATCTAATGTTGACGTAAAATTAGACTTGATCACATCGCCAGACAGAGCAACATTAGAACTATAACTATAATATATCATTGGCGAATACGGTGAGGAAGCTCCTGAAGTTAATCTGAATCTGATTAAACTTTATTGTTTGTCATTGAATATTTGCATATTAATTATTTTTATTGATCTTTAACAAACAATATATCAAGGACTCCTCTGTTGGTTTAATAGCTCACCCAGACTACTAGCTAACTCAGACTGTTAAGCCAGAAGATCGGAGTTCGATTCCCATCCAGGACAAATTCAGTGTCTGGGCGTTCTATGAGAACTTATCTTAAATGAGAACTTTAAGAGCGTCAACGTCGGGTTTTAACGTGTCGCTTTTAAAGGGCCTTATGATGAAATAATAAATAATGATAAATAAAAAGCGAAACACTTGTCACAGACGAATGAAGGTCAATCATAAAAGATTGATATAAAGTCAATAACCTCTTTTAAATATCGGATTTCTGTGTAGTGCACGTAATTAAAAAAAACTACATTGATAATTGTATACTCGTGTTGGTGATACCGAGCCTCACTTCATGTAATAAAACGACTATTAATGGTCCCTAAGACTATACATAGATTGCGTAAAACGATTTTTGGAACGAAGTTCCTTACGGCAGGCTTGGAGGGGATAGGGATTTTCCTGCGCGACCGAACTGAAAAAAATGTGATAGTAAAACCGTAAGAAAAAGTGCGTGGAATAAAAAGCATTAAATGAGACGTGCGCAGGCGCATAATACCTTTCTTTTTAGCCGAAGGAACTTCGTTCCTACCTGGTGTCCCTCGACACCACATTTCTTTTTTTTTATGAATAATAATGTTCTTTAACGGATTTCTATACATGTTTTGCCCATCGTGTCATACAGTACATGAGATGATGATGATGATGATGATGAAAAGTTCAAATAAGTATATTCAAGTTCAAATAACAAGATGAAAAAGTGGATGCTGACCCATCCGAGTGTTGTCCTCATCGTCTGGCAGGGAGCTGAAGACGTTTGCCGGGCCTCGGCGTCTCTGCTTTGCTGTGTGAAGGCAGGGGGGTAGCGACCCTCCTCTTACTCTGCTAAAGTACCCTGAATAAAGGCTGATAGCTATAAGGCACCCTGCCTTATAACTATCAGCCAGGCGGAAAGGCTGTTATGGGAGGTAATAGCAGCATTCTATCATCCAGAGAGGTGACAGCAGCACTAGTGCGCTCTCTCTCCCGTTCCGTCTTCTTGTGCGACATCTCGTCCTCGTATAATATTATATTACCTCTACTAAACATGACAAACGAGGTTTACAGTATTTGTAATATGTAGAACCCAATATACTCAATATTTTTTTACAAAACTATTAATTTAGAAAATAGACTCAACCAAACAATGTTTGTTGTGCACCTTCTGACGTCACGCACGACGCCATGATAGATGACCGTGTATTAGAGTTAAAAAAGTAAAATAAAAATGTTAAAATACCATAGAACGCTGGTGTTTTTACAATGAAATATTCATACATATATCGGATAGGTTTAGACCTAATGTATATTTTAAAACTACATTGGCCGGACATCCCATGACAGTCAAGTTTTTATTATAATAAGAAGATAATAATATGTAAGTAATAATAATAATAATAATAATGTCTATGGACGCTTTTATACCACGTCAATCTGGTCCCATGGTAAGTATCCGAAGAACTTTTGTTACGGCTATCAGACAAAGGTAATACATATATTTAATAATTTAATATTCTGTAATACATATATTTAAGATTTTTTATTATATAATACATGTATTTAATACACATCCATAACCCAGGAACACAAAAACTTTTTTGTTCCCTGGCGGGATTAGATCCGCTACATCAGCTTGTGCGCCAACGCGCTAACCACTGAGCCACAGAGGTCGTCAAAAGTACATACATTTGATGTTCAATAAAGCTTTTTTATAAATGTTGTCATGTGGTTGCTATTTGTCAGAATACAAGTAATTGAATTTATATTGATCGAAGTGATCGGTCATTAATCAGGTGGGAAGGCGATCTCCGTGGAGTTGCCGGTCCTTGTTGAGTTCTAGTGGCAAGGGATCGGCCGTATTTGCGTTCATTGATGGAGGCCTATGTTTAGCAGTGGACGGATAAAAGCGGAAAAAAAATTTACGCACATCTGAAAACAAAATATACCGTATCTATGACCTTTTTCTATTATGTAATTAAGTTATCAGAGGTCAATGTCTCTTGGGACATACACGTGAATAAGAAGGAGGTTGTATCCTTATTAGATAAAGGAATAACCCAATAAATATGTATAATACCAATTTGTTGTTTAATAATATGGATGAGCAGCGAGCATAATAATAGCGTAAGTATAGAATACACTAAAACCCTGTTGACATGAGCGCTTTTCCCCATGAGAGGTAAAAAAATGTTTAAACGCAATAATAAATGGCATATTATATTTATTCTTAGCGTTTTTAAAACTCAAGTGCTGTTGGATTTTCGTTGTTAGTTGATGTTGAGCGTTAGGAATTAAATCGAATTGAGCATGCGCAACTTGCAATACGCGAGAACGTCGGTTTTTAACGTTTATTAAACTCTCGTGCGAACGGGCTTTGAATTAGAATAATTTTTGGATTTTGAATAATTTAAAATCTATATGACCAATTGACCAACATGCGAATTAAAATATTGAAACTACAATCACATTAATGTTTGTGCTTGACGAGAAGAAAAAAAAATTTTACCAACAAAGGCGTACCTCAGGGATGCATTACCGATCCTTTAGCCTTTATAATATACAGCGATGACGAAAGGCGTTAAACTTGACAAGTATTTGGTTGATCCAAAGATCTACAGGTCTTTCCATGCATCTGAAATAAAGGTCACATGGTTGTATCTACAATGCAAATATACTGCAATCAACGTAAACTAAAACTATATTTTTGCTGGTGATATAGATTACTGTATGGTCCTAGAAAACCAAGTTGAGTCTAAATGTAGTTAAAGTAGAGTTTTAGGTTGTCTGATGTATAAGCGAAGTAAATAGATTGAATGCAAAGATCCAGTTTAAAATATCAGATTTAATATTAAACGTAAGGCTATTAAGTATTACCTCAATCATTTATTTCCTATTTTTGAAATTTTTCGCTTAAAAATATAATAGGTACGCTAAGTTTTTTAATTGCATCATAATTATATATAATATCTTCTGTCTCATCGCTAATGGCAATAACTTAGCATCAAATTTTGGTCTCCGTTGCGAAGTGTTAAATTGCACTCTACCACCCGAAACTTTTATCACTTCTAAGAAAAAAATATGCAAAAGTACATCAACAGATGGATGACATAAAAAGCCGCGAGCGTATCTTGTTTGAGATGATTCTGGCTAAGATAGATAAATTTCCCTGTAAGATTCACGAAAATGATAAAACGTGGGAAGTACTCCTTGATTCGCAGACCCGCATACAATAGATAAGATCAGTGCAACTGAAGTGTGACCCTAGAATGTCCACGAGAAAGCGTGACCTTTGACCAAACATCCAGGCTAATAACAGATCAGCGAACTTGCTGGGATTTAGAAAATTGTTATCACGAATAGTAGCCGTTATTTTTTTTTAAATATTCCATTACATAAATAAATGATGATCCGCTTACTATGTTATCATGAAAAACATAAGGCCTGGGGTCAATCTAAGCACTGAGATAACATCGTTGGTCCATCAAGCGTTACGTGGGGCTATTCTGTTATCTAAGAAGTTTAATTCGAACTCATAATTTTAAATAATGAGCTCGGGTCTTCTTCTCGAAATAAGTAGGAGGGTGAGGCACAATGTAAAGTTAGGCCAATAAGAACCGTGAACTTTACATAGCCTCAAAATATTTCAACCTCATCTGGAATGGTTTCTTCACGATGTTCTCCTAAAACATAGTGATGTAATATGACATTTCATTCATTTAATAAAACCGATGAGGTTGTTTGTTTAAACGCTGAAATCTCCAAAAGCTATTAGTTGAATAGGGATGTTGACTATTTTTTTTAATTGATTTTATTTGATAGATATAATATAGACAAACACGAAAAAAAGACTTGTGAAAGAAATATGTCCAATTTTAACAAAAATTAAATAAAGAAAAATAGTTTTTAAAATTGCCCTTGAAACGCTCCAAGCGTCATTACGTCACACACCGCATTCAGAGCTCGCGCTATGTTAGGTGAGTTATGACAGTTTGTACTTAACTCAATGTTCAGTGACGTCATTCGCCTTATACGCGTTTGCAGTCACGTGATAATGCATGATAAATAACGCATTTTAAATTAATTTTCTAAATTTTAAGACAAATAAGTAGACTTTTAAAATGTTATTTTACGTTTTCAAATACTGTATTTAATATGTAAAACATAACTTTACATGAATTTGTAACATGTGTCAACATCCCTATTTAAAAATATCTTTGTTAATAATTATGTTTTCTTAAATTGTAAGTATATTTCCTTTTATAAATTTAGAGGTGCCTAAAAATGCGGAGATCACTAATTCATCATTAAAATTCTCGTGTTTAAGATTTGAGTCTGAGATCAGGAGACTGACAGGCCGGAAGCCAAACTACTAACTAAATTAAAGTAAATGAAATTAAATAGAGCCGGTGCTATAAGAAGCCACGTCGTCTTATGAACTAATGAAAAACCTTTAAAGGCTTCCTATTGATTGTCCATTTAAAAAAAAATGGTCGAAATGCGTCTGTGTGTTTGTACTAAATGATGTCTTATTACGCTAGTTCTAAGACCATGATTAACATAAGCTTTTAGAATTAACTTAGTGGTCTTTTTTCTAACACTTTTGTTACTCCATTTTCTCCACGTATTCCAAACAATACATTTTTAATTGTTTCTTTTCGATATATAGATCGAAGTTATTCAAATATACATAAATTATAGCATAAACGCGTGGTATGCAGATGCAAATATTGTTATGTGGATTCTAAGGTATCTGATTCATTTAAATGCGTCGACAATTAAAACCTTATACGTGTTGCGAGTGTCTATAAAGAGTTCTTCGACATATTTTCGTTGACTCTGAGAATAGTTATCTTTTATAAATAAACAACAGGCTTATATAAAGGCTGTGGTCGTTTAGAGACTCAGTTACCATACGTCTTCAGGATAGAGTGGGTCTCTTGTTAGTCGCGGATAAACACATCAATAAAACATGCTCTGGAAAGCGCTTCTCGTCGCCTGTTTGGCTGTCGGTATGTTAAATATATTGAATATTATTTATTTAGAAATGACTCATAATTATTATTTTCAATATATTAATTACCCATAAATACTTATAATGTTATTTTGAAAATTTAATAATTTTATTAAAAAATCCTTTAATGATATCACTTGAAAAAAAATATTGTTTGAACATTTATATACATAGACGATATTATATACCACATTTTTTTCAAATTAAATAAAAAACTTCAATATTTATTTTTATCCTAGTTTCCGAGGGCTATTTAAATATAATACTCTTAGATTAAAATACCTACCTACATCAAATTCTACAATAATACCAAGTTTTTACGAACACAAATTCGAGTGTTTAACAAATACATACAGATACGAGATATTGATATATGGACAACTTGGCTTCCAATGACAGAGAGATAATCCTATAATCGGTTTACACCAGCATTGACGATACATCTGACATTGGCAAAATTGATCAGCATTGATCCGTTTCGGTCTGATGATAAAGATTTGAAAATTTTTCGTATTTCATAAAAAAATGCTAGCTAAGTTGAAACTGATTTTAGAATGGAAATGTTCTACATTCTTAACTGCCTTAGGAATTGTGCTTTTGAACCGTTTGTCCGAATGCTTTAGGTTATTAGAGGCTGACTCTAGTTTTACATTCAGCGTAGCACTTCCATCAAACTCGCTAAAGTATAATATATTTGTATCAACAGAAAATGTATCGTAATAAAAATATTCGCGACTACGCCCGCGTGGAGGTTTCAGAAGTAGCTTATGTATTTCCTTTTAAGAATTTGATTAAAAAAATATAATTAATGTAGAATAAAAGAAATCTAAATGTCTGTTAATGCAACTCATCGCTTTTTAGGTACATAAGTATTTACTAAATAATGTACTTTGAATTTTTCATGATAAAACGTATCATGGTATATATATAAGCTACAACACTGCCAGATTTCATCAAAATCAGTTGACCAAACATCCAAGCTTTTTCCAATTTTTTTTCCTATTTACCTACGATTTAAAAAAAATGCTGCTCATTTTCACTATTTTCATTCTTATTTCGCTCAATATTTTAGTCGTTTTCTTGTTGTTCTTCTTCCATTCCTTTCATTCGTTCTTTGTTTGAATTTGTCATCGAGTACACATTAATATAAACGGATGATGTTAACGCTAAGGGATATGATGTATTCACTACATCACATGATGCAAGTCCCGCTGGTGTGTGAGTATGTGTGTGTATGTATGGTCCCCTCTTCCTGCGCAACAATCGGCCATTTACCAATTTACCTCATCAAAACGGTCACCTACATACAAAAATGGTTTAGAGACACGCCGTTTTGTTATCTACTTCCTTGATCTCTTAAATTATATTATAATTGATGACATTATTAAGGGTCTCCTATTAAGTAAAGGGCCGAATAGGCATCATTATTGGAACGAGAATCCAAGCTTAATCTAAGAATAAATAATCGACGACTCTCTTACATAGATATATAAATTTCGTTGGCGCTCAAGCCGGAGCTTCTTAAATATAGTAATAGATACTTAAAAAGTATACATACGCACACAGACATACTCTTAAACTCTCTTTCTGTGTGTATGTTACTTTTTTTTTAATTTTGTTAACAATCCATTAAAAAAAACATTAACGCATGTAGTCCGGGTCCTCTGGTAGGCCTTTTGTCCCTATGCGGGACACAGGGGTGTTACTGGGAGACTATAAGTAATAAGTCTCCTCCGATGACTGATGAGGGAACACCTTGAAGGTGTACTGGGCCTAGTCCACCGCTGCGTACATCTTTTACCTTACAACAAAACCACTGGTCCGGTTTCGATAAAATTTGACAAGGGGAAAGACGACGAAAAAACATTAGACTAAATATAATCATTAAGGTAAGTCCACGTAAACGCCGATGCCTATATTCAGTTAGATTTAATAACTTACACATTTCTCCAAAGAAATAATTGGTTTAAATGTTCATTTATTAGCATTATTAAGATACCAAATACCACGTTATTGAAGTTTAAGGTCTAGTTCGTAGCGTGTTTGTGAAAACGGTATGTATTAGGTATTTTACTTTTGTATCAGCTTCGCCCGCATTGTCATATAGGACACCGAAAGTTAAGCGAGGATATCGTTGATACAGTTAGCATCAAATAATACTTTCTATTTAAATCGAGATATTTACCATGATTTGCTATCTCGTAAACCAGGCAATCGTCTTTGGCAAACTTACTTTTGACAGAAACTGGCCAACAGCAACGACTAAAGTAATTACGCTATCCATTCTGCTTCTGCTGTTCTTTCGATTATCAGCAGAGCCGATAGAAGAACAAGCAAGACGGTAGTACCAGTTTAGCTAAGGATTAATAACTAACTAATTAACAATATTATTATTGGTTTACTCATTGGTTTATTATTCTGTTAGCGCGATTCAGGATTGTGGCGCTGTGATTAGTCCGCCACATCACTCCCCACCAATTAATTAATTAGATTTTATCTTTAGTTTTGGTAGTAAGCTAGCCCTCCAACCAATATTGATTTTTAATACATATAAATAAAATTAGATTTTCTATTTGTAATATTAAAAAAACGACTTTACTAAATACCTAAAGGCGTATACACCAAAATATCATTTTTTACAATTTTTGTCTGTCTGGCCGTTTGTTTTGGCCAATCTCTGAAACAGCATGACTTATTTTGAAGGGACTTTCAGTGGCCGATAGCTAATGTAACAAGGAGTAAGTTAAGCTATAAATGTAACAATCTTCAATCCGAATATGTCTATAAATCTGAAAACACGGGCGAAGCCGCAGGCAACAGCTAGTAGTAATATAAATTGCAAATAGTGTGTTTCGTTTGGAATGGTGTGTGTTTATTTTCTCGCATATGATAACTTTCAACTTTTATCATCAGTAAACGTAATTATTAAAAGCGATAATACGTTTATCGCTATGAACTTGTAACCTTTGTAAATAAACTGTGGTTAGTCCAAACAATTAAATATAATTACAACATAGTTTTAATATTTTCCTCAAATCCATGCAATTCACTTTTTACTCGGATTTGATGGAACAAACAAAAATATCTTGCTTTGAAACCATTTAAACGGGATATTATGTTATTTCTAATTCGTGGTTTCGTCGAAAAATAAAGTAAATTAAAAACATAGTAAATATTCATTTTCAAACAGTTTTAATCATTATAACACTCATCATGATCAGTCTTTACCCATCCACTGCTGAACATAGACATCCTTCAATAAACGTCAAGACGACCGATCCCCTGCCACTCGCATCCAATACGGCCGACCACTGAACGAAGATCGTCTTCCCATCTGATTATAGGCCCGCCTACATATCCGATCAGAGACTTTCAATCTCATCAGGCATGATAGTTTCCTCACGATGTTTTTCTTCACCGGTGAGCGAACGATGGGGTATTTGGGGTGCACTTAGAAATTTAGAAAAACCCATTTCAAGGCACACACGGGGGGGTCAGAATCGAACCCGGTACCTCTCGCATAAGAGGCCGAGTCCACCCACTACTGGACCACGGTAGCTCTAGTAATATGTAAAGAAGGATGGTGCAATTTAAAGCTTACATAAATTTACGTTGATTGCAGGTGTATTTGCCGAATATAAATTGAGCGACCAGCAACGTGAACAAATCAGGGAAAAACTAAGGGAGGTTTGCAAGAAGAACGGCAACGAAGACAAAGCAGAAGCTGTTGAGGTAAACATTTGGAAGATCTAAAACATAATATTATATTGATTATTGAATTGAAAATTGCAGTGGAAGCGTAATGGGCCCATTACCATAAATAACACGCCTATTGGATTAAGTTATCGATTTATTGAGAAGTAAAAGACATGCACAGAGTCAAAACCGATTGAGGTATGAGCCTCAACAGTAGCGCCGCGAGTGAAAAGGATGTGAACCATTAGAGGCAAAGGCGTCGCTTACATACTTACAACAGTTAACATGTAAAATATTTTAAAACTATTACCCGATTGAAAAGAGATAAAATATAAATAAAAATAATTACAGCCTATGTCATAAACGATAATTATGTTTATCATAATCGCATAATTATTGCTGAAAGCCTACAACGAAACGTACATAAATGCAAAAATTATTGTTACATTGTTTTATACCTAAATCGGACTGCTAAAATCATAATTATATCATTTTTGTTTTAATGACGGAAAAAATACGTTATAAAGGAAGAAGCTCTTAGGTGTGTGTGTTTTTGCTGGCACTTTAGCTATTTAATATTTATAGATGTTTTTTTTTTGTTTTCAGACATCGGTAATGAACTTTGCGGAATGCGTGAAGTCGCTGTTCGATCCCGAGACACTGAATAAGGAAATCGAAGCTGCCAAACCAAACGGAGAGCTGGATGAAGTGTTCAAGAAGTATGTCTTGTCTGTCTATAATCTATTATCCTGTCTTTCTGACTTTATCTTCATTTCAAATGCAGGACATTTCCAGTAAATACACTTGCTAACAGGTGCATGTAAACTATGCATATAAGCTATACGATTATTTATTTCTACTCTACATCTCAATTATTCATTGTAGATAATAAGAAAAGGACGATAGCAGTTTTTAATACATCCATAACATTAAGTATAAACAGGTCAATGGTTTTGTGTTCAGCGATAATTAATATTACTATTGTAAAAAAAAAGTAAAGTATTAAGCCTTATATTATGTCTCACTGCTAGCCACGGGTACGGGGTATCCCTCTCGAAATCAGGCGTGAAGGGTAATGGGCCATAGTTCACCGATGCGCTAGCCCGATGCGGGTTGGTGAAATTCACATACCTTCAAAAGCATGCAGGTTCCCTCACGATGTTTTCCTTTACCGGTGAGCGAGAGATGGTCTCGAGTTCTTTAGGGTGCACTTAGAAATATAGAAAAACCCTTTCAAGGCACACTCTACGGGATCGAACCCGGAACCTCTCGCATAAGATACAGAGTCCATACCTACTGGAACATTGTAGCTCACGTTATGACAATTATTGTTTTTTTTTAATCTACTTTTATTCTGTGCCTATTCAAAGACGATCGTTTTTAAGAATTAAACTCTGGTCTAATACAGTCAGGACTATGCGTGTTGCATCAGGCATTAGCAAGCGGATCAAGGTTAACAGTTAGAAAAATATTTATAGGTACTGCGCCAAGTCTCCCCAGCTGAAGACCTGCATCCACACCCTGACAGCTGGCGTGTCTCCCTGCTTGGACGCGACCATGCGCGAGCACATCGCCTCCGCTGACAATTCTACCGATCAGCTCATCGACTTCCTCTGCTACAAAGATGGCGACAGGATAGCTTGTTTGTTTATCTCTATTAATATCCATTGTAGGGACACACAGTGTATTGTAATAAGATAAGAAAAAACTAGTTCCGCTTTATCACCTATTTAAAAAACTGGCCTCCACTATACGCCTGCAGCGAAACAGCAAAAAGTACTCCTCTGAGTCACTAAAGCTGAATCGGAACAATCTTTGTATTTTGGTTAGGTTAGATTAACCCTGGTCGCAGTAATACGAAGGCAGGCCTTGCCTGGAACAGCCACTCTTTGAATAATAATAATGCCTGTCAGATATGAATCGTCTATTTTACTATCACAATTCATCTACACTAATATTATAAAGAGGAAAACTTTGTTTGTTTGTTTGGTTGTAATGAATAGGCTCAAAAAGTACTGGACCGATTTCAAAAATTCTTTCACCATTCGAAAGCTACATTATCCACGAGTAGCATAGGCTACATTTTATTCTGAAAAAAATAATAAAATGTGTGTGTGTCAGCTCCGACGCACGACTGGAGTTTACTCCTCAAGTACGAGTATCTAACTAAGCTAAATTAGAAAGTTGCGCACTAAAGGTGCGCACCAAAAACGTGACACTTTTTCGTTAGTTCAGTTGGTTTTACCCCTCGGATTTTTCTCATACCGGGCGCCTTATATATGAAAATCGATTCTTAAGGAGTAAACTCCAAAAAAGATAGGGTTCCGTAAGATCTTTGGGTTTTTCGGACACAAGGTATAAAAAATCAACCAGAAAAGTTACTTATTTTGCGTACTAAGCTCCCGTGGTAAATTTTAGTTAACGCAGGCGAAGCTGCGGGGGCAAAAGCTAGTATTTTATAAAAGCCTTTAATGAAAGGTGAAATAAAATAAGGAAGTTTAGTAAATCCGCGTCGCTGACAAGAGTTCAATGTGACGGAATGACATGTCGTGACAGCGTCATGCACCGCGCCACGAGGCATTCTACATATAAGAAGTCCAAACGTAATGTTGAACGAATAGTCGCAATTTAGGGTAGAGAATTTTTGAAAGCAGAGCGCGCCTTCTTAAGAAGTACTCGTATAAATCCTATATAAATCATTCTAGTCTCGTTTAAGTACTTCTCAAATAGGGGCGCTCTACCGACAAAACTTCTGTCATCTAAATTGCTACCATTCGTTCAACATTACGTTCGGACTCCTTATATACTTCGTGCTCCAAGCTCTCGTACAGTAAAGACATAGTTTACAATTTGAGGTTATAAAGTCCAAACAAACAAACAAAGTCTCTAGGTGTTATAAAATAAGGTACTATTTTCCGCAGTATTCATCGCTGAAAATGGTCCCCAGTGCATCCAAGCAAAAATGACACCAATCCGCGATTGCTTCACCAAAGTTGGTAAAGACGTCAAGAGCATCGAAGATGCCAAGAGCCTAGGACTCGAAGTAAGTAACTCTAAGAAGTAAATTTCTTCACTTTACATTAAATAAATATAAAGGCCGATGATGATGATGAATCACTTTACATTACACCAATTTATCTGTGAACTGATGGGTGTCGCCATCGTAGTTTCAATGTTTCAATGTGCACAAAAGTGAGGAAATTTTTATTTATATTATTTAGTTTGTATTTACGATACATTATGACACCAAATTCGTAGGGAAAAACTGCTGTGTGGCAGAGATTCTAGTTAGATAGGATTAGTTCCTATTTTTGCCACTTCACAGATAAGTTGGTGGCACTATATAATACGTCACTCAAAATGTCTAAATGGAACCATTGAATAAATCCGTTTATCTATTAAGATAGACAGTCTATCTCGTCTTCCCAATCAAAAAAATAGTGTATACACCCCCTAGAAATAGAATCCTGAAATTCTGCGAGAACCGATTTCACTGACCGAAAATAGTTGTTACAAAACACAGACTTTTTGTGGAGCGCACGAGTTCCATTTGAATGTTTAACACCAAATTGTAACGTAAGTTACGTGAGGGTATGAAAATCAGTTGCCGTATTGCGAACTTACTCGTTACATATATATTTTATGCTACAATTTAAGCTCAATTTATAATTATTTAAATATATATTATATATTTAAAAAAAAAACTTTCAGCAACAATGCGCTAAGATCGACGAGTTGTTTACCTGCATGGTGACTGCACTAGAAGAATGCTCCTCCCCCACTCCCGGCAACATGGCGGAAGCTCTCTTCAGATACATCAAAAATGGAACCCCATGCAAAGTAAGTATTGATTATTTTGTTTGTTTGACGACCTCTGTAGCTCAGTGGTTAGCGCTTTGGCGCTCAAGCCGGAGATAGCGGGTTCGAATCTCGCCAGGGAACAAAAAGTTTTCTGTGTTCCTGGGTCATGGATGTGTATTAAATTTGTGTATTAATATAATAAAAATCTTAAATATAAGTATTAACATAAAAGTATTCAAAATATGTATTTCCGTTGTCTGTAACACAAGTCTCTTAGAGAACTTAGCACGGGACCAGATTGACGTGGTGTAAAAAGCATCCATAGATATTATTATTCTACGTAGGGACGACGGACGGCACGGCAACTGACTTGATGGAAGTCAATTGTAGGCGACTGGGGATCGATCTAAGTATCGATCATTTTGACGTCTATTAATAGACATGATCCTGCAGGAAGGATTCGAGCTAGCAATGATTGTGATGATGTAAATGTAGTATTCTATTACTATTTCAATAGTCTATTTTCTAATTCTATTACTATTTCGTAGTATTTATCCAGGGCTGTAATGTACAATATAGTTTTAAGCGTATAGTGCGTTCGCCTAATTGACAACATTACAAAATTGACATGACCCTAAAATAAAAATACTATTTCTTAATTTTTGTATCCTGAGTTCAAATATATTTTTATATATTTTTTTAGTTCTTCATTTCTGAGAAAAAAAAACCAAAAAACATGTGATGACGTCACTTTTGTGGTAGAATGAGGTAGTTAAAAGTAATTAAAAGCATTATTGCAATTTCACCATAAGTGTGACGTCATTTGGCGCTTACGTCTTTTTAGAATACACCGAATTTCAGAGTTAAAATTATGAATGAAAAGTTCATAATTTCTAAAAACGGAAAAATACGTGTGCCCAAGTTTTGTATTTACTTTCATATAACGTTAAAATATATGCAGCTTAAAATATGAAATGTTGTCAATTGTATATTATATACATTAATAAATTAAACAGGTCACACGTAATCCATAAATAGTTAAAACGTTTTTTTGCGTTTTTCAGAAGCAGTGAGGTGATCGAAGGAGTGCTCCGAAGTATTGACATGCTGACAAATAAACATGTAATACAAACAATAGATTTTTATATAAAAACGAATTTTATTTTTCCTATGCATTCAATAATTTAATTAAGCCTGACATATATATATATATATATATATATATATATATATATATATATATATATATATATATATATATATATCGCCTACACTATCATACCTCTTCGTTTTTCAAAGTGTTCCAAATACACCCGGTATACTTTCTAATGATATATTTTTTGTTACTAAATATAATACTCAAATATTTTGCGGGTAATAATAAAACGACATATTATATTATGTAACTATCATTTATAAAGCAACATACAGTACACGACACTACACACATACATCATTTAAAATGGTACAAAATAATTAAAAATAAAAACAATAATCTATAAAAAAAATATCAATAATATCATCAAACATGTTTAAATGTAGGAAAATACAAGCATCGACTTTTGAATGTAGATAAATTATATAAACATACCTATCTACTTATATGTATCTCGCAAAACAAAATTATTGTCGAAAAAGAGAAAATCAAGTACAAAACCAAATCAATAGCTACCAAATCAGTAAAATTTAAAATTATATAAAAACAATGTCATTTTTAAATGTATATTATAAAATATGCTGATATTATATATACGTTTCTTATACTTAAAGATAATTTAATATGATTGATATGATTTAATATGAATTGAATATGATTGAAAAGGAATACTTAAAGTCACCATTAAATAATGGTGACTTAAGTGTTAGAATTAAAAACTACACAGTCCGGTCTTTAAAGTAAAAAAAAGTTAATTATATTTCATAATATTCGGCCAAAACTAATATCAACACAAGAAACGGCTAAGTAAAATAACTGCTTACTATAATAATGGAAGAATGTTATTATTAAAATAATGTATTTTTGATTTTAATAATTAAAAACTATGTTTATAAGTAACGTAAATATTAATTATGAACTATATTAAGCTTAAAATATAACCACTTATGAAATATATCATTTATAACCTGTATTTTATCACATTTTGCATTTGGAATGAATAACATTATCACACAAAAATATATTATTATATTATTCGTTCTAGTGATACTTTTAGCTAAATCATATCATTTTGATGGTACTTTATAAAAAACATGTAAAAAAAATGACATTTGACATTATAAACAAAGTATGGGGGGTAGAGGTAAGAAGTACCATCTCATATGGGGAAATAGTGTAAAAAGTGTCCAGCTGTATGCTATAAACAGTTCGAAAACCGTCCGCAATGGCGCTGGTGTAGTAAAAGGATATAGTATTTGTATACATATTAATGTGTGTGTGCGTGATTTCTGGTGCACACACGTTTAAAAGTTTACCCTTTTACGACTGTGGCGCCACCCTTATTTAACGTTTTTCGACGGAATCTTCTTTCATACAAAGAGATGTACACTCCTTACCTTTACCCTCCATAAAACAAAGATACTAAATGCAAATTCGGCTCTATACGCTTGGCAAACAGCAAAAACCAGACAACCAACGCGAACATGTGTACCTATAGTTCGCTAGTGTACCTATAGGTGCCAGTTTTTCTTCATAGCACGCTTGGTAACAATTGATCATCCAAAATAGTCTTCGTTTTCATCTTTTTATTTTATTTTCGTTTTGCTTGAGTTTATAACAAATATAACGCAAAACTAATAGCTGCCATAAGATCGTCGTTATCCATGTTTGAAAACCTGTATATACGTTCGCCAAGCTTGAGGACACTTGTTTGTGTTGGCTGTTTTTGTGTTTGGCATTTACTGTTCCCTTTTAGGCATTTACGACAAACACCAAGCGTGTAGAGCCGGCTTTACTTACACAGTAATGTACGATGTTTTAACAATTTAAATTAATTTATTAACATCAAAATATCATAACATAATGTTGAGGTATCAAAACTTACTTGAAAACTGAGCAGACATTAATCAAAACTCCACCCGTTGTAAACGTATAATATAACTCAGAGCGATAAATAGAGCGGTGCCACCGGTGCCCAGGCACATGGCGTAGACTCTGAGGGGCGCAAGAATGGCCAGACAGGCAGGACTATTATTTGTTTCGGTTTGCTATGGGCGCAATTATAGAAGCTCGCACAGGGCGCAGAAAAGGCTATTTAGGGCTCTGATATAACTAGATGATACTGAATATAAGCTGCAAAATTTTGATCCCACGCGCCATTTTGTAAATGTAACTCGCAATCATTTTATGCTTAGTTCTCGCCGAGTCAAACTGCACGCGCGTAGGGCTAAAAGAATATGTATGAAATATTTCTTTATTTCCTAAACTTATAATTGGGAGCCGGCCACCAAATTAAAATTTAATATTGCTCCATATTCATAGATTTTTTATATTAACACTACGTCCTTCGTAGACGGTTCAAATCGAACGCGATTACGAAGCGGATGCACGTGAATTAAACACAATGCGATGCGACGCGGCGGCTATATTCTACGTGCACGCGAATAGTCTCACACAGGGGCTACCAACGCTGGCACGTTATCCGGTTTGCGGGAAAATATCAAGCCAGCTGATCGCGCTCGCTTCATTTCGCGTTGTTCCCAACGTGCGATCGTGTAGGACACTTCAATAGGTTTTGACAGCTTAATAGCGCGCGACGCTTCGCGTTCGCGTCTAAATCGCTCGCGCAGGACGCAGCCTAATATATAAGTACCTTAATTCAACCATACACCTAAACTATAATTACCATGTCTTAGTCAGTCGTTTTTAATAGTCTATAAACGGCTTATTTTTAACGATTGGCAAGGATCTTGAGCGAGACTTCGATCTAGCTTATAACCTAGTCCGAGAAATAGATTATCAAAAACGACAGTCAATGAAAGCATTATTGAGCAAACTATTGATATATAAATAGATATGTTCGCACCTACGAGCTGACTATTATTACGATAGCATCGTCCTTACAATAAAGTACAGTACAAATTATGTTTCCGACATGAACACAGCAACAAATGCTTGCGCAACTAATTTCAGGCTAAAATGAGTATTTGCGGAAGTGTTCAGGTAATCAAGACAATTTGACTGCATGTCAATACTAACCGCTCTAAATGTTGCTATAACGTTAATATAGTACGAATCCGATTCTAAGCGAATTAAATTTTTAAACCCTTTGAAAATGAAGCAGGATTTACAAAAAAAAAAACAGTTAAGTAAAAGTTTCGCGAAGTATTTGTTTTGAATTGCCCAAACTTATTCAGACATCGGAAAAGTTTTAAGTTGTGGCATAAGTATGTTATATATGTAGAAAATTGATAGCGATATGGGAAACTACTCATTCAAGACGATAAAGCACACAAAAGCGCTGCCAGTTAGCGCTGAACTGCGCGGGGTGAGGCGGGGTGAGGCGGGGTTCCGGCGTCGGTACAAACCCATGTGTTATAACACTATTTTGATTGATAATAGACCAGGGCATAGTTATTTTTGGTAAACAATTAAAGGGATTTTAGTTATTTTAATTAAGGGATTATATTAAAATGTATAAAACAAACTTCAATGAATTTAAGTCTAGTTTCAAACATATGATCACAAAAACTTGTCTATCAACGTTGTAGCAACGAAGCGTGGCGGAACAAGTAAATATTTCTATGGACAAAATATCTATAATGTGACAATAATAAATGTTCTACAAAAATATGATAACTCTCAAAGTTTGCACTAAAAGTCACAACGTACGTACAGGTAAGCATGTAAGTAACAGACATTTTCATTACTTTTGCCTAGAGACGTGTAATACTACAAAAAGAAATCTGATAAAAATCTTTTTTAGCTGTAACAATTTTTCTGGTAGCATTTTATAACTACCCTCCAAAATAAATTCCCAAGAAATTAAGCCGATTTGTACTTACAACTATATTTGGCGGGATACTAAATACTTATATTAAGAGGGCGATCACCATCGCACCCATTGTGATTGACTTTAAGGCTAGCGAAGCGGCTGAGTTCTGTGGCACCTGTAATACAATATCAAATTTTAATAAAGACCTTAAAACGATCGATTTATAACATATTACTTTTTTGACTTGACAACGTCTAATAACTCGATATTACGGGCAGCATGCACGAAAAAGATGACGTCATGTAGCGTTCCGAACGCGAGAGGGCGGTACGAACGAGTGAGAGGCATGATCGGCTCGAACGATCGACTCAGTTCGGTTCGTGCTGCATGTAATGTGTGATGTTGTCACGTCAAACTACCGTCCGTAAACCGACTTTACAGAAAACTAATTTTTTTACTTTGGAGACAATATAGCATATTATACCAACAATCTGCATAATTCTGTATGTATGAAATACTGGCCGCTTAACATTAATAAATATGGATCTAATCTATTTATTTTATATATTATTGCTCGTGACCAGCAAGTACTCTACAGTCTACTAGTCTAGGGACCTAGATAGAGTAGGTAACCGTCAATAATATTCATAATATTTCATAGATTGCCTGAACGCCTCAGTTATTCTATACATTGTCTCGGTGTTATACAGATTCCTGGTAACGCATACTTTTTACTACTTTTAGCCACATGCTAGTTTTTCACCGAAGTTAGGCTAGCTAGTGTAGCTAGTGGAGCAAATCATTATTTGTATTTTAGACTAAGTTTAATATGTATAGTGAACAGGAAGCAAAATCATTAAAATCTGATCTTGCCTTTTTGGTAGTATAGTTTATGTTCAATATATATGATTTTGACGTTGTGCTAATATCGGACGGTCGTCTATGATGTGTTGCTTATGTGGTGAAATCCTCTAACGGCGGTTTTCAATATCCTATCTATCTTAATATTATCTATCTTGAAATTTTAACACATTTTCTTACAAAATCTACCAAAATTTTAGGCTAAATAAGAAAATTTTAAGATAGATATGATATTGAAAACCGCCGTAAGACAAGAAATGTTGCCTCTGTAAAGTGCTAGGTGCACCGCTACATCTATTAATTGCCAATTAATTGTCCTTCTATTCGATATAGTCGAAACATGATAACGGAAAAAAAGAAATATGACAGTACAAACACAAATCCAAAATGACGCACACAAAGCGTATTTGCTCAGTAAAGATAATCTAATTTGAATATAAATTTATATATTTAGTAAGCTAAGCTAGACTGTACAAAGCCAAATATTTTGTTCACAAACAAAACAATTGAAAAACAAACAAAACAACTGAAAACAAACAAAAAAATGTGAACGCAACACTATATTGAAGCCGTACAAACTATCAACAAAAAACTTACATTGTTCATTTTCCTAGCATTAATCTCTTCGTCTTCCTAATAAAATATAAATGTGTGAAAAACTTTTAATAAACAGACTTAAATTAAGGTATAATTTTGGTATATTACGCGCCATTTAACTTGGATTGAAGATAGATTGACAGTTTTGAACCTGCTCCTTGAGCATTTTGTGTGCCGAAAAAAAAAAGATTGACATTTGCCTCACTTCGCTCACGTCAGAGTGGCCAAGTTAAAACGCGCGTAATATTTGTAGTAAAAAGTGTAAACTATAAAATTATATTGAAGTCACGCAGGTTGTGAGTGTTACTGTTTGGGGGGTTCTGTTTTACCTCTGTTGTAACTAAAAAGAGCCAAGATGTACTGAACTAATGGCAAGTCAATCTATGAACATTAATGATACTTTGCCTCGAATTGGTTGAGGCAACTCGTGCGTTGTATCAGCTTTACTGAGTCATCTTAGAAGTAAGTCTCGAAAGAAATGCGTTGTCTGTCCAGTTTTTCTTTGCAAAAGCAAACCTGTGTCAAGAAAAATGCGAATCGTATGTTAGAGAAAAAACACCCTCGTTAGCCTGATCTCCGCTATCTCATAACTTAAATCAATAATTAAAATTGGAGTGTCTGTTTTTGATATTAAAATAACCCACTTTTTACTAAATGCTAATGGATGTCCACACGATGATCACACGATATATTTTTTACCACTTTTGCCTGTCAATCTGTTTGTTTTAGCTAATCAGCTAGCTGGGCTGATTTTGTCGTGACTTTCACTGGTAACAGATTTTATAAGGAGTCAGTTACACTATAAAAAAAAATAATCATCAAGCCGGTTACATCCGTAAATCTAAGATAACGCGGGCGAAGCCGCGGGCAATAGCTACAGCACAGCGTGTGTCGTTGTTTGTCACGACTTTCTCATACAATACTGTTATTTAGATGTTCTATAATATCTTGTATAGATATTGGCCAAATGTGAAATTAAGAATATGATTTGTGGCACAATTTGTATGCCCGGGAAGACGTCATTTTCCTTTACGTGAACGTACACGTAAACGAAACGACGGGTCGTGAAAGGGTGTATAGTGAAAGGAGGAACTCACAGCAAGCTCGCCGCACGGAGTGGCCTTTCTGATAAACTTGAACAGAGATTCGATGATGTTCGCCGATGTAGTGGAAGAGCATGTCTCCAGTTCATGGACCATGCACTTCTGGAAATCGGTCAGCTGATTGCACTCTTTCTCCTGGAAATGTAAGAAACATTAACGATTAACAGGCGGGAAATGGAAAAAAATAGATAAGAAATGTCAGCGTACAAGTATCATCATGAAGTAGTATTTTTAATGTATCTTTGTTGCCAATGTTCAATAATTGTCTTAATTCCTTTTTTATGTTTGTTTTAATTCTGTTTGAATTTACTGTTTTACTATTATGTTAAGCTCCTTGTGCAGTGTCATTATTATTAAAAATATATTTTTAAAGTAGTTTAAAATTAAACTTGACATTTTTGTGTCGGCAGACATGGGTCTGCAGTCATGGACTGCCGGCCCATATAAATGAACCAATAGACTCATTAGATCTCTTTAGGCCAGTAAAAATTTAATTTAACCTCAGGGTGAGGTTTACCAGGGGGTCAGGATCGGACCCGGACTCTCCTCCCCGACAGGCCGAGCCCATACTCACTAAACTCGTCGCTCGCATGTGGGCATAACTATATTTTTTTCTCGAAAAAGCATAGGCTTTATGATAGACCAGTATTGTGCTTCTTACTAGTCTTACTAATATTATAAACGTGAAAGTTTGTAAGCATAGATGTTTGTTACTCTTTCAGGTAAAAACTACTGAATGGATTTTAATGAGACTACAATAATATAGCTTATATATCAGAATAACACATAGGCTATAATTTATTCCTGTACTCCTACGGGAATGGAAAGTACGCTGGTGAAACCGCGGGACGCTGCTAGTATGTTATAATAATTCCCTTGACATATTCGCATCCAGAAATCCATAAGTTCGGAAATCGGATAGCCTCTTTAATGAATTATAAAAAAATATGAAATCAACAACCGGTGGAGGAAAACATCGTGAGGAAACCTGCATGCCTGGTGAGATTGAAATCTTTGAAGGTATGTGAATTTCAATAACCAGCACTGGGCCAGCGCATCGGAGAACTATGGTCCATTACCCACCTCGCCTAATTTCGAGGAGGAGACCCGTGCCCAGAAGTGGGACATAAGGGTTGATACTTTACTTTTTTTATAAAATCAACAAAACTTTAGTAGGTACGTTTAAATATTATTTTTTCAAAATGTTAGTTTAAAATATATTTTATTATTACAAAAGAACAAATGGTTTTTATAAACATTCTGACACGGCATAATTGAATACCTAATATACAAAATACAAGCATTGTTTTGACTTCCTATTGAGGTTACTTGGAAGTATTGACACTTGACATTTTTGTGTCGAGTGTCGACGCTTTGCAATAACATCAACATTTCGTAGGAAGTACTTATTCATTAAGTTTACGACCACTCCATAAATCACGTCACACGTTAATTGTTAAATAGGGAGGGTCGAACAAAGAGTGACATTGTGTGACAAGGAGTAGTAGGAGTTGTAGAGGCTTTGCGACGACGTCACATTTTAACATTAAATATATTATAGATATAATAATAATAACTTAGATAAGTTATTGAAATACGAATTTTGGACTAACGTGTACAGCAGCCTTTACAATTTACATAATTTACTTACGACCAATGCAAGTTACTATTTTTGAATATAGAATAAGAGTTACTTCAGTCAGAAATATTCAATCAGTCAGTTGGCCATTATTCACGTCTAAAAGAAGTTTTAATAATCACTATTTTAATTTTTAAATATGGAACACTGAGCGTTACTACCGCCAGAAAAAAAATTGAGTTACTCCCTAGTTGCGCCTAAAGAGGTTTTACTTCAAAAAAATGTTTTAAGCGTACTAGACAGTGGACTGCCAGTGGATACTCACACCAAATCTGATCTTGGGCATGCTGTTCAGGTTGAAATTGGTTATATCGTTGGGGTCCAGCGTAAGGCCGCCGCCCATGGTCTCGTTGACACACCTCTGGATGCCCGGCTGCTTCTCCTGTATACACTCTGGTCCGTGCTCCGCGATGAATACTGAAATACAAAAAACAACTGATAGGAAACCTCTACTCTAAAACATTTAATATATAAGGAGCCATCCATAAACAACGTCACATTAGGGGGGGATAAAGGAATAGATTAAATGTGACAAGGCATGGGAGGAAAACCTATATTTCGTGACGTCATATGTTCATATTCCTACCAACAAAAAAACCCACGTCTCAAACTTTAATTTCAGAAAAAAAAAAATTTAGTTGGATAGGCATAATGGCAGATGTGAAACATGATGGTAAGTAGTCGACGACACCCATGAACTAGTTTACCTGGAACTAGGCCTGCTTGGCCTAGTTCCAGGTAAACTAGTTCATGGGTGTCGGGTCCGACTTATTGTGTCGTATGTCTTTTTTTTTAAAGCCGGGAAGATCCCGCGGGGGAGTGGGTCTCCCCAAGCGGGTATGTGGGACTCGCTATACCCGAAAGATGTTAAGTGGACGCAGCTCTACCCACTAAAACCCGGCGAGTGCTACCACTGCCGCCTTTGGTGCGGTGCCCCGGATCTACACAAAACAGGGTACCTCGACGGCTAGTCAGGACCGACTCCACCTCCAGGAGTTGCCCCGCACCACAGAACAACCCCTCCCAACATCGGGACAGTACATTGTGGCGAGGTTCCCGTCCTCGCCCCTTGCCTCCTGCTCTTTTGCCCCCTCTTCTTATAATAGGGGTACAAAGAGCCCCCTCGGCTCAATTCGTTTCGTTCAAGGTGCTGGATGTACTGAGCCCTACCGCCACGATAAGACTTGAACCATGGTGGGGTGTCGTCTATCCTAAGACTTAATATATGAAGTATCTTGTGCCAGTCGTTACACTGTGTCTTGTCGTTCTATCCGGCACAGCAAAGCTGTATCACAGGCGATACAAGCAATATGCAGCCGGGAGCGCGGCACAGCGCATTCCTCCCACCAGTGAACACCGTACATACAAACGAAACAATAATGTAAGTACATTTATTCTGTACACAGCCTTGCTTTGCTTTGTATCAAAATAATTTTGCACCCAAAAACTAGTTTTAGCTTGTTTTTGGTAATATATTCTATTCACGTCATAAATTGAAAATAGATATTTAAGTTGTTGGTAGTAACTTCACAGCATAGAATATAAACCGCGATAAAATCCGTAAAATTTGTTTCATTACAATCGAGTGAAATACGCTAAAACAGACGAAAACGATATAAAAATTGAAATTTCAGTTGGGTTAGTGACCCGGGGTCACGAGTCATGACTCATGCCATCAAATCAAGTCGCAATTTTCGGAATGGCAAATCGTTTGTAAGTTAAGACTACAAACAAATACAAAAACTTATTCCATCGCACGCATGTAGTAACGCACCCAATGGAATATAATATTATGTATGTATTTTTAAATTTAAAAATAATTGAATGGAATTCCTTTTTTCACTTTAATAATTCATTGTTTTTTAATATGTGAATCATTGTGTAATTTGTTTTAAACAAAAGATTTTTTAAACTCATAAAAATAATAATAAAAGGTATTGTTTTGATTTATTAATTTATTTTATTTTTTATTTGGGAAATTAACTGAATAAATAACAATTATAAAATAAATTACAACGTGAAAAACAAATATCTTGACCTAATTCCCACTTGCAGAAATATAATATGTTTTAAGACCATTTTGCTCAATATTTTGAGGGACGGATGAGTTACATGTTTATTATTTAATTAAAACTCGCAGAATAAAATATTTTTTTACTTCCCGCCGTATCTGGCAGGATGATTATTATTCTTTTAACCCTCAATAAGCTCAACGTGGGTACAATTGACCAGACTAAATAAAAGTTATATATTATTTTTTAATTAAAGTATATTTTAGACTTAGAGGTCAAGGTTATATTATATTAATTTCCCAAGTTTATTATTAATGTATTAGTCTTAAAAACAAATAAGGACAAGATATTACATAACGTTATCCATTTTGTAATGTTGTTCCTATCGTTATCTTCATAAACAAACTATTCCAACATCCGATGTGTCATAATTGACCATTTCTCGAGCGAAGGTTGAATAACATCTCATTAAAACTGTCATATTTACTTTGGACAAATTGCACATGGTTTGCAAAATTTCATTTTAAAGTTTAGGTGGTTACCCGCGAAGGAAAGACTGACACGAGTTTTTTATGTTACTCGGGACAAACGAGCCGACGAGCCATCTAATGGTAAGTGGTTAGCACACAAGCAAGAATATATGATATATATGTGATCGAAAATGCGTGTGTCCTCATTACGAGTTATCATTTCCAGAGATATATTTATATCTGACCCCAATTAACAAAGACGATAACTTATTACGAAAGGGAAATAGCAAGGGATCTTATTTATTTATGTATAAATTATTTAATAATATACATAATAGTTTAAAAAACTAAAAAAAATCACTTTTTACAAGTCTCTCCGAGATCGCGCACTAGCTCTATCTCTCTTACTCGCATGCAAAGGATGCGGAAAGGAATTAATTAATCCTGGCGAATCTAATTGGGATAATCGGATTTTGTAATCGAATTATTGCATTGTCATCGATCTTTGACAGGTGTGCAAAGTTTGAATTAAATCTGATCGTTCAAAGTAGGACAAAATCGAGCTCAAAGGAGTCGGTTTTGTAACCGACTCCTTTACATACAGGTGAAGCTAATAAAAGCGTGTTAAAATGGGTGTTCTTCTCATGCATTATACTTTTATACTTATAATTTCGATAACTCCTACTTGATAATTTTCTCAGACTGTTGTAACTGGTGTATTACAGAGTGAGGATGAGCCGGGTACGAGCTGACTAGCGAGACAAATTATTTGATTTTCCCGCTCAAAAAAAACATTCTACAAAACGGCAATGATTGCTATACAGCATCCCAAACGCCAGGCATATAGAAATCTGAATCAAGCGCAATTTAATCCGTAAAAGTCGTTTCACTATGAATGAAATTTGCGTAAACATTAAGAAACAATAAGGAAAACTTCCTAAGAAAATTTGCACATTTGGTAAAATAAATGTTTTTCTGTGTGCGAATTATCTTAATAACCTTAACCGGTCTTATGTAAACAATAGCCTAATATACTCGCTTGACACCGAAACGACAATTCCAACTGTAGGATGTGTAGAAGTCGTCAATAAATATTTACCTATACAAATAATTACGAGCATCTTTCTCTCTCTCTCTCTCTCTCTCTCTCTGCGATTTAGTTCCGAGTTTAGCTAGTACACTGCTAATCTCGGAAAACGGTATGTCCTATAAAAGTTCCGATTTGTCATTATGTGGAACGGGACCATAAAATTTGGTAAAACTTCAACCCCTGATATTTAACATCTATCAAAAATCTTTACATCTATGGGCAAACGTTAAGCAATGTTATCGTTATCATCACCCTTTTATCGGACCACTATTGAAAATCACTCAATAATGCATTGTCTAGATAGATCAGCGGTTCTCCAGCTAAAGAAAGTTAAAAAAAATATTGATTTGACAATGAATACAATACATGCAAGCTCTAAAGCCTTAGGACGGGTTGCATCGACCGATTTTAACGAATAGGTATGTATTTGTTAAAGCGATAACGAACGTTAGTGACCAAAGAGCGTTGCTTTTTACAGACGTCAAAATTTAACGAAGTCCCTTACGTTAATAGATGATTTGAAACTACCGGCCCCTATTGAGATAATTTTAACTAATACAAATAACAAGATGTTATAAATTTTATTCACTTAACGTGAATTGTTTAGATTAAAGTTTGTATTATTTTGACGATTCTACTGTTTTTTAACTCGTGATCCCTGGTAATCACACTAAAATCAATCCTATCAATAAAAGACATCTGACACCTCAGTTCTCCAGTGACCATGGTTGCTGTAAAGTATTCGAAACGACGGGCTCGTAAAAAACTAAATAAACCGCGATAAAATCCGTAAAAGTTGTTTCATTATAAGTATCAATAAAAGGTTGGGATTCTGGTTTAGACTTTGAGTTACGCAGAGTCGTAAATAGGGCGCTGCCACCGGTGCCCAAGCACAGGGCGTAGACTCTGGGGGGCGCAAGAATGGCCAGACCAGACAGGTCTATATTTTTTTCGGTTTGCTAAGGGCGCAGTTATTGAAGCTCGCACAGGCGCAAAAAGGCTATTTACGGCTCCGAAGTTAGGATACTAACGTGCGATCCTGTCGCCATCCTTGAAGCAGATGAACTCGGCCAGCTGTTCGGTCACGTTGTACACCGTCTTCAGGTTGCCCCGCTCCTCGCTCGTGTAACACTCGTGCATGATGTCGGTGAGATTGACGAAACAACTCTTGAATTCGGGTTTCTTGTCGCAGTATCTGTAAATATTCACCCGTTAGTATAATACACACACACACACAAATATTCACAAACTAGTGGTAAAGGGAACGGAAAATACTGATCCCAAAGAGTAACATCGTATGGCTAGAACAGAACATCGGGCCTAGCCAAAATGCCATTAAGAAAGCGTTAGCGAAGTCTGAAAATGATAAAATGTATGGGATTGACATAAGGCCGCTCTTAATCACGTGGTCCATCCTGCACATTTTATCTTTTTCTAACTTCGCTAACGTTTTCTTAATAGCATTTTGGCTATCATCATAATACAATATTCTTTTACTAACATATTATCGTTACTATTTTTTGCTGTGACTTAGGTGATCATGTGGTGTTTGCCTATAAGTGATTGATGCAGTATTAAATGTAAAAAATCTATGTATAAACCAAACTGTATCTGTGTTATCAGTTGTTGGTAAACCAATAAAAAAAAATACGATTGACCGCTGTCACTCCCATAAGAATAGCATCTCATTTTCTACAAATTAATACACATTCAAACAGAGTTCGATAGACCGACCCGATTAGAACGGCTGCCGTGTGAAGTGGACGCATAACACTTTAAAATGTGACTGATTTATGACAAAAGAATTCTGATCGACAAACTACTTAAGCAGTTAAGTGCATCGTACTCAGGCATATTTGCCTATTGCCTGACATTATTAGGAATTTGGGCAATTAAATTACAAAGGCATGCAATTAATCAATGAACGAACCTGGTGTTATTAATACGGTATATGTACTGGACAATATAACGTAAGCACTATAAAATCCAGCTTATTCCTGCCACATGTAATCTTACTTTACAAGGCCTTCATAATGTACTGGAATATAGAGTACCACCTCTGAGTATGAAAGTGTATCTAAAAGCGTGAAATAATCATAGAACTAAGTAGGCAAATTTTAAATATTTGAGCGAAGATATCGGCTGCTGCTACTCCATCACAACCCTTTTACACCAGCGCCACTAAGGGGGAAAATACATCGAGACTACCAACGTAGGATGTAGGGGAAATTCCCCACCATGGTTCAGGCCTTGTCGTGGCGGTGGGACACAGTAGCCCAGGGTGACCCAAACACCTTGGGTGAAGCGAATCGAGCCGAGGGGGCTCTTTGTACCCCTCTTATAAGAAGAGGGGACAAAAGAGCAGGGGGCAAGGGGTGAGGATGGGAACCTCACTTCATTGTACTGTCCAGACGTTGGGAGTGGTTGTTCTGTGGTGCGGGGCAACCGCTCTGTGGAGGTGGCGTCAGTCCCCTGAGGGACTGGCTAGCCGTCGAGGTGCCCTGTTGCTTTTAGATCCGGGGCACCTCACCAAAGACGGCATTGGTGGCACTCGCCGGGTTTTAGTGGGTAGAGCTGCGTCCACTTACCATCTTTCAGGCGCAGCGAGTCCCACATATCCGCCTGGGGAGACCCACTCCCCAGCGGTATGCGTCAGTGCATTTCCCGGCGTAAAGGAAAAAAAAAGGATGTAGGGGAAAACTCCAAAGGGAGACCAGCATAACGAGATGGTATGCTCGGTCAGGCCGAAGCCCCACATGTTTATCTTATCAACTTTTGTGTATATAGTAGCTTGGATAAGGCGATTCAAAACTGTGGCGTTGATTGGTCCGCCACATCATCTAGCCAGAGACCTTTACTTCAGAACCTCAATAGTTCTTTGTACACTTCACTTTTTACGTAAGGGCCGACGGTTGTTTGTATGCGTTTGAGTTGCAATGTCCGGTCCATTGCAATAGAGTTTACCCTTGGGCCGTTGGCTGCGGCTGTTTTTAGTATTGATGTCTTGCTGGTTGCTGTGTTAAGGATACTAATCACATTATGTTTTATATAATAAGGCCAGGTTACATTAGATAATTCATTATATCCCTATTTTGGACAACAAGGGGTGAAGAAATAGTCTTGATATGCCATAAGTCGATAATTTCATAAGTATACAATCTCGTGAGTTGACTCGGCATCTTATGCGAGAGATTCCGGGTTCGATCCTGACCCATCCGTGTGAGACCAGCGTTCGCTCACCGGTGAAGGAAATCATCGTGAGGAAACCTGCATGCCTGTTGAGATTGAAAAATCTTTAATGGTATGTGAAGTTCACCAACCCGCTGTAGGCCAGCGCCTCGGTCAACTATGGCCCATTACCCTCCTCGCCTGATTTCGGGGAGGAGACCTGGGCCCATCAATGGTACCTATAAGGGTTGATAATTTAGGCGTAATTTATTTTCATTTTTTTTTATCAATGTAGCTTGCATACACGACAAACTATTTCAACATAAGTTGGAATTTTTGACCCGTAAACAATAAAAATTTAAAAGGCATTGCACAGTTATTGCATTGCCATGGACTGCATCAGGACTGCGAACCTAAAATGATTAAGTATCTAAATTCTCTACATTAGGAGCTTGGAAGTTTTTATCACATTATTTGTCTACGCAAACTGAAACTTTGCAAGTAAAGTAAAGTACATACTTTTTAAACACTTCATCCATTTCTCCGTTAGGTTTCGCCTTGTCTATTTCGTCTTGCAGCACTTGGAAGTCAATGAGCTCGCCCAAGCAAGCCTGGAACTCCGTTAGGGCATTCTGTAAGAGATGTTTTTCAGTTAGTTGAGGTAACTGGCAGGCGAGAAAACTCACAAGTTTTTAAAAATACTTATAGTAAATAAATAAATATAGTCATCGCCACTTTTAAAGTCCTGCGACTAATGGCCGAACTAAATTTGACAACATTGACATCTTGACGTCTGTCTGGAGTAAGAAGTTGTGATATTTTAAATTGTTTTACGTGAAATATGGAGCATATAATATAAAGTGAGGTGTAAAAAGTGAAGGCCGTAAAATGATCATTAAAGTGAAATAATTTTGTGAATTAGAAAGTAAAAATAAACAACAATTAACCCCGTTGAATAAAATGTTTATAAATGTCACTGCCATGACAGGTAAATTTTAGAGATGCCAGAGTCACTTATTTTTGCCTAATTTATGGTTAAAATATTATCATTAACTCTATACCTACATTTATCTTATGATATTTTATATGAATATAAATACAAGGTAAAAGAATTAAATCCTTGCTCAGATGAATTATATTTTCAGGTGTTTCTGTAAAAAAGGTCGAATAACAAAAGAAGTAACAATGGCAGCAATTACTTCTGGGAAAATCGTCACTCCTGGCAAAAGCCGAACACATCCAAAGAAGCTTGTTTTAGATGAATTCTACTAATCGGTTATACGTAAAAAATACGAATGAAATATTTACAAAAAAAAATGTTTTATTTTACTAAAAAAATCATCGTACCTATTTCGGATGTACCAAGGCTTAGCCCTCGTTCGCACGAGCGCTTATAAAGCGTCGCTGTAAAACCCGATGTTAGCTCGAGTTGCGAGTTTGACGTACTCAATTCAATTTAACGTCAAACACTCAATTTCGAAAATAAAGTGTTCGATAAAAAAGCGTTCACTTTAAAAACGCCATCGTGTGAACAGATTTGTACAAGGGTGTATATTTATCTCATTCAAACGCTTTTTTAACGCTCGAGTCAATGCTCTAAAAGCGCTCGGGCGAATGGGGGTTAAAAGTATATTTTTCCCATAAAAACATATATCTCTTCACGTTATTTCAACTATCACGGGCTGATATCTGAAGGCACCACTCTGTTCGTGTCATTATATCACAAAGAGAGTATTTGGCACGCTGCCAGCCATGCCTGAATACAGGTTTGAGCCCGGCCTCATCACAAAAGCATCGCATACCTAGTACATAATATCATATAGTACCTACATAAATGGTCAAATAGTATATTGTAGTATTTTTTCGAGGTTTATTAAGATTTGCCAACTAACATCAACAAAACATTCCCGTTACATTAGAATTTTTTCAATGTAGAATTGTAACATATTTTTTTTCTCCAGTGACAATGGTTGCTGTAAAGTAACGGAAAAATCGTTGGGAATGTAAAGGGAAATCCCTAAAGTGTTTTAATATACTAGCGTTAATTATTATTTATATATTTTTATGTCATATTTGTATGTCATTCAATCATGTAAAGCTGGAATGCAATTTGGATAAAATTTGGCACACCACTAGTTTATTTAAGGCGAATGTATTATTACATAATATCATACGAATTTATATACAATTTTATTCCGGAAATATTCTTTGACTAAATTGAATATTTTAAAATAAAATAAAAATCTGTTCAAGAAATATTTTTAGGTAACAATAATAACATTTTTAATATACATATTTTTTTATTAAGTATTATACTTTTAAAATATATTTTACAAGTTTAGAATTATTTATTACGACGACCAGTATAGTAGTAATAAAATACTGTGTCTTAATAATTCATACACATTATAATAACATTTACATTTTCCACAATTTACATTTTATAAAAATTAACCTTACAACAATAAGCTAACACCATCATATCGGTTATCTTGAAATCTTTACTAATATCTTTACTAATATTATAAATTCAAATAGAAAATATTTTACCATTCTGTTACATTGTGTACATGTGAAAGGGTACCTTTCACGTGTACATCAATAAACCTATTTTAAAAATTATATCACCAAGGACTACATTTTATACTATATTTATTTATGTATTTTATATATGCTGCTATAGTGTAAATAGCATACATACTATTTTTTAACTTACAATTTCGAGAAAGCAAAAAGTCCATAAAAAAATACCCACTGTGTTACAACCTCAGCTAATATCTTGCGGTTAAGCAATATACGTGTAATATAGGTATAATTAAGATATAAATCCGGTATAAAGTCCTGCATTTACATGTCTTAAGTAGGTACAAAAAGAATTACTTTGAGAGCCTTGAAGACAAAAGATTAATGTTATGATATGGATTATCAGCGATTGTCAACCTACTCCTGGTATAAATTGTGACCGTCTGACGTAATGAGTATTTTTAGACCAATTATCAAAATATTACTAACTAGCTGTTGCCCGCAGCTTCGCCTGCGTTAACTAAGATTTACAAAGGGATTTTAGTACGCGAAATAACATTTTTTACACCTTATGTCCGAAAAACCAAAATATCTTACGGAACCCTATTTTTATCAGAATAAAATTTAGCCTTTTTTTTTCTTTTACACCGGGAAATGCACTGACGCATACCGCTGGGGAGTGGGTCTCCTCAGGCGGGTATGTGGGACTCGCTGCGCCCGAAAGATGGTAAGTGGACGCAGCTCTACCCACTAAAACCCGTTGAGTGCCACCAATGCCGCCTTTGATGAGGTGCCCAGGATCTACAAGCAACAGGGCACCTCGACGGCTAGTCAGTCCCTCAGGGGACTGACGCCACCTCCACAGAGCGGTTGCCCCGCACCACAGAACAACCACTCCCAACGTCTGGACAGTACAATGAGGTGAGGTTCCCATCCTCACCCCTTGCCCCCTGCTCTTTTGTCCCCTCTTCTTATAAGAGCGGTACAAAGAGCCCCCTCGGCTCAATTCGCTTCACCCAAGGTGTTTGGGTCACCCTGGGCAAGAATAAAATTTAGCCTATGTTACTCGTGGATAATGTAGCTTTCGAATGGTGAAAGAATTTTTTAAATCGGCCCAGTACTTTTTAAGCCTATTCATTACAAACATACAAAAATAGGTTCAAATCTTTCCTCTTTATAATATTAGTGTAGATTGACTCTAATTTCGTACGTATTTCGGCAATGAACTCTTCCTGATAGGCTGGACGTGTTTTGATGACTTTTTTCGTGTCTTCATTTAAGAATGCTTCAGATTCACAATTGGGTCCACGGTCTTAATAGCAAAAAATGTTTATTATAATTTTTACCTATTTCTAGTGGTTGACAAAAGTGTTGTATTAATGATGATTATGATGATGATAACGATCCATTTTAAGAGTTTATCTCGCTTACCTCCGAAGCTACCATTCGCTTGTTAACGTTCTTTTTGGATTCGATGGCCCAATAAGGCCCAAACCATGTTTTTGCTTTTATTACGGAGTCCTCGTGAAGAAGACATTCGTGCACGATGTAGAAATAAAGAGCTTGACAAATTAAAATTTAAAAATATTATAAGTAAGCCCGTTTTTAAATAATTTTAGTATAGTAAATAACAATATTTATAGGAAATACTTTGATGAAATATCTATTGGCGCGCCTTGGCCACAAAATGCCGTGACGGTAAATGGCTTTTCGCTAGCATGTTGTGATGAGTATGCACAAGGTGACCAAATCAGGAAATATTGTCCATAATTGAATTACAAATAAACATTTAACTCAAGGTGTGTCATTATAACAATCTTCCAGTTCAAGATAGAGGAAAACCATAATTAACGGCCATAATTTAATAAGATGACTTGTGTTCGTCATTGATGATGAAACCTGTGATCATTAACCATACCGTGACCATGGTTTTGCAATAAATGTCTATACTATAAGAAACGTCGAGAATATAAAAATCTAATAACCGCAATAAAAACGATTAATTGTGCTTTCATTAGAATAGATTCGCGTAAAAATTATAAAGACAATGTAGCCAAAAGTCCTACCGTGACCATGGTTGCTGTAAATCATCCGAAGAACGAAATAAAAAATTCATAATCTTATGAGATATTTGAATTTTGAACCACGCAGTAATAAGGCAAATTTGCGATGCGAATATGCATGTAATGGCGAGGGCTCGGTCGTCTTGGCGTTTATAGAGTGAGGTATGTTCGGCAGTGGAATATGATGATGATATGCATGCATGCAAGACCTCATTCCGAGACCGAGACAGCCAGATCAGAATCAGATTGTAGATTCTGCGATTGTCAATCTAATAATATGGATTTTCGAAAAGTAATGCCTGATTGTAATGA
This sequence comes from Lycaena phlaeas, assembly GCA_905333005.2. Classification (NCBI taxonomy): domain Eukaryota; kingdom Metazoa; phylum Arthropoda; class Insecta; order Lepidoptera; family Lycaenidae; genus Lycaena; species Lycaena phlaeas. Next base: position 13,806,185 of record HG995173.1, read on the forward strand.
GCTATTTTAATATGATTAAAAACATATTATTACAATGTAAGAGGTAGTGCCATGCCGCTTTGTTGCCAAATTACCTCTCGCTCACATGAAATCGGCGTCAAGTGACAGCTATTGCTGTCGCGTTTCGTGCGGTTTGTGAGTTTCCGGTGGCCCATTGGGGGGAGGGGGGGGGGGGTTTGATAGGGAACAGGAGGGCATCGTATCTGCATAACCTCTGGTTCTGTGGGTATTAATGGGCGTCGATAGTAGCAAGGCTTCGAGTGTTCGTTTGCCCTCCTATGCTATAAAAAAATACAATCCTATGTAGTATTTGCATGCTTACACAGGAAGTTTCTATAGACTACTCTAAAAGAGTTCTAGAACCTTCAAAGTGTGTAAGCGGAGAGCTTATGCAATATTTTTTTCGGTATTTAAAGTTACGTAATGGTGCGCCATGGGGGTGACATCTATTATATAACACGTTATTCTTACACTGGGTTATATTGTTTAGTCTGCCATTGGACACAAAAGACAGCCTTGTGTTTTTGTTTTTTTTTTTTAAGTTGCAGGTGGCCAACAAAACCCAGGCCAGTCCAGGCAATATATGTTGCCTATTTTAAGATAAAAGTACCGATCACACACTGATGGTTCTGTCCCTAGTCCCTTCTATCTGAAACGCAATACAGCTATTATCATATGATTTCTAAGCAGATTCGCTGCTTCTTACCATTTATTATTTTGAAACACCTATCTTTATTAAATAGGTCGTGAATACGTTGCAGTTGACAAATGTTTTATCCGTTTTATAAATTTAATATGAATAATATACCAAATCATCCGATAAGCCAACTTATCTTGAGACTTTAAATAATTAAAGATAATTATTTGAAGTGATATGTTACGATTTTTGGGTGGTTCATTTTAATTTTATTATTCCAGAAGTTTCACATCAACAGTTGTGTATAGAGAAATGATTAATCATTAATTATTATAGTTATTACTTATTTATATAATAAATGTGAAAGTAGGGATGTTTGTTACGATTTCACGCGAAAACTACTTAACCGATCATCATGAAACTTTGTACACATATTCTCGGAGGCACTAGAAGTAACATAGGATACGTTAAAAAAAAGGATTTTTTTGTGCTAACGCGGGCGAAGCCGCGGGCAAAGCTAGAAACTTATAATAATAGCAATGTATCCAAGATGTATTTATAATGGACTAGAAACGTAAATTGTTTTTTTTTATTATTATTTTATACGACCAAGCATTGTTATCCACTTCTAAGCCATGATTTCGGGGCCCTATCTAACTCATAGGGAATTTAATTAAAAATGTTTTAGGAACTCCTACCCAGACAGGCAAATTACGAATTATTTTCGGTTCGGATCCGCTCCGAGTTCGTCACAATACGTTCCAGAACTCCGAAGTATCCGTAGCATTATTTGTATGGTCGTTTACGCACTCACTCTCCATTATGGGTGAATAAAAATATATAATCATATCATGCCTTGTACCTTTATTCTATATGGCACTTTTGGGGTACAAAAACTGCGTTTTAATTATAAGTACATATTATATAATAATAATAATAATAATAATAATATCTATGGACGCTTTTACACTACGTCAATCTGGTCCCGTGGTAAGTTCTCGAAGAGACTTGTGTTACGTGTACCAGACAACGGAAATACATATATTTAATACTTTTTATATTAATACTTATATTTAAGATTTTTATTATATAATACACATATTTAATACAAATCCATGACCCAGGAACAAATAAACTTTTTTTTGTTCCCTGGCGAGATTCGAACCCGCTACCTCCAGCTTGTGCGCCAACGCGCTAACCACTGCGCCACGGAGGTCGTCAAATCATTTATTGTTATAATCGCTTTTGGCTCTTGAAATATTAATATTCATAATAGTAGTTTTGCATTGGCGAGCCGCTGAGGTCGACAAACATTCTGCGAAACAAAATTTACACACAATGCTAATCCTAAGTCCTAAATCCAAACTTACTTAAAAATAAAACTTAGTTATTTAAAAATAAATTTTAATTAATTCAACCGAATTTGTGTTATTATATATATAATATTGTGTTGCATATAATATTATTTAGAAGTAACTATTTACGTAAAATAGATAATAATATAACAAATTACATAATGAAGTTATCTGATTGTAATAAAGGTCGTAAGGTCTCAGATCTGGTCGTGATGCTTCGAGAGAAGAACGTTATTGGTGGATACAATGTAGGTAAAACAGTGGATTTTTTCTGGATAGCTCAGACAGAATAGGATACGACCTGTGTCCCTACCATGGTTTAGGCCTAGTCGTGGCGGTGGGGCTCAGTAGCCCAGGTGACCCCAACACCTTAGGCGAAGTGAATTGAGCCGATGGGGCTCTTTGTACCCCTCTTATAAGAAGAGGAGACAAAAGAGCAGGGGGCAAGGGGTGAGGATAGGAACTTCACCTCATCGTACTGTCCAGACGTTGGGAGTGGTTGTTCTGTAGTGCGGGGCAACCGCTCTGTGGAGGTGGCGTCGGCCCCTGAGGGACTGACTAGCCGTCGAGGTGCCCTGTTGCTTCCGGGGCACCTCACCAAATGCGGCAGTGTTGGTACTCACCGGGTTTTAGTGAGTAGAGTTGCGTTCACGTACTATCTTTCGGGCGCAGCGAGTCCCACATACCCGCCTGGGGAGACCCACTCCCCAGCTGTATGCGTCAGTGCATTTCCCGGCGTAAAGGAAAAAAAAAGGATACGACCTGTGTATGGTATATAATGACGAAAAAAATGCAATTGTATGAATTGTTTTTGTATACGTTTTTATTCCTATTGACTTCTTCAGAGTTTTTATGTATTCGTTTGGCAAGTTGATCATTAATTGAACATGTGTGGATGGGTGACAAAAGGTCAATTGAAATAAAAAATTGTTGTTGCATACAATATTCTCTATAATTTAATAATAATAAAATGATATTCCATAATCCATTACAGTTTAATAATGGATACAGCGAGGACACGATTCATGCGCGTACTGATTAATTTTAAAAGGGTGTTATTTAAACGACTGGCATTAAAATTCGTATTTTTGTGAGCAGAAAAATATAATCTGGTAGCAGAAATTACTAATTGAGCGGCAACTTATGTTCAGCAAGCTTTTTAAAATCAAACAACAACTTTGTGTCATTCTGGATGGCTGTAATTATTTTCGGATGGCATATTAATTGAAGGGTGTTATTTAAATGGCTAGCACAATATTCGTATTTTTGTGAGCAGAAAAATATAAAACAGAACAGAAAATACAAACAGCAATTTTATTTCATTCTGGATGGCTGTAATTATTTTCGGACGGCATATTAATTGAATGAAGGGCAATGTGCTGTCCCCGTTTAATAAAATTTGGGTAAGCACTCAAAGAGCAAGCAAAAAAAATCATTTTGTGCTGCATATATAAGTAGCATGAATATAACTTCAAGCAACTTTCTTTTTCATTAAATTCTGCGTTACAGTAATCCAAGTCTACAGGATTTAGCGTCATGATTTGAATTAATTCCCTAGTCCTTTATTAAGAATGATAATGTAATTTATTAATTTCTTCTTAAATTTTTATAATTTGTTCACAATATTTTAGTTTGTAAATCTTATTTGTAATTGTAATACAAAAAATATTATTTAAAAATGTATAAACAAACAAAAGAAAAAAGTCAACCTAATGCTGACGGTATATGGAGGATTTGAACTGATGAACGATAGCGTACGGCTTGAACCGAGCGGAAAGTATTAACCATTGAGCTACGCATCTAGTTACTATTATGCTTAAAATTGTGGATCCATTCTTGCGTAATTTTGAACCGTTAAAGTGTTTTGATTTAATTTTTGTACGTAATGATTGAATTGAATATTACAAGTTTTGAACTGCTTGTTTATTTAACACACCACCTACAATTTTTTATTATCTGCCTAATCTATCTACTATCTACATAAATCTATGAATCTGAAAGAAAATAAAATCTTAAGAAAAAAAATTCATCATCATATCAGCCTTTAGTGGACGGACCACTGATGAACATAGGATTTGTCGACGTCATGGCCTGAAATAATTCCTAGTGAATTATTTCAGGCCATGACGTCGACAAATATTCGTCTTTAATTAAGAATGATAACATAATTTATTAATTTCTTCTTCAATTTTTATAATTTTGTTCAATAACATACAACACCATCTAGCGGCAAACCAGTGTAGGTTTGCGCCATTTGCCGCTAGATTATATTTTAGTTTGTAAATCATATTTGTAATTGTAATACCAAAAAATATTATTTAAAAATGTATATAAATAAACAAACAAAAGAAAAAAGTCGCCTGCAGCTAACGGTATATTGCTCATCGTGTTTTTAATAGGCATACCAATCAAATATACTGCTTGTAGACGTTTTTCTACCGAGCAATATTTAAATCTTACCGTTTAGGTAGTTATTTTGCCAGGCGAATATTTATTATGCGAGCTCACAATATTGTAAGCTGATTATTTATGATTTAATTTTTGACCAGTATGAAAATTATTTTCTGAACAAGAATTGCTACCAGATTTATTTTATTGCGTACAAAATCTTTGTATGCCAACCAAATTATTTAAATGCCGATTTTTTTTGGCCCTCCAAAATTTATAATTGCCGTTCATTTAATTACTTCCCATTTTAAAATACAGGTACAAATAGGTTCTATCTTCGAAAACCAATTCAAATTAGTAATTAGTATTACAAACTACTATTACAAAAGTAACCGGATTGAGAGATTCTCTTAATTCTCTTTTTGATATAACTCAATTTGTTATTAATATTACAAACTACAGGGAAATACCGAGACTTAATAATATACTAATTATAAAACTTTTAACGCGGTAAAAAAAAATGATGTTTTGTAATCAATTTCAGACTCAGCTCCTCCAAACCCCTTTACAGTAACAATCATTATCACTCATCGTTGGTTACTTTTTTTATGTAAAAGCACAGAGCTTTTTCGTCAAGCACTGTTTTGATATGCTGACTTTCCAGGTTAAATAGAATTGAGCATGCCGAACTCTCAACTTGAGCCAACGTCGGGTTTAAACGCGACGCTTATAAAGCGCTCCTACTAATCGGGCCCTGCGATTTGCACAGAACTGCTACCTCGAGCCGAGTCGACAAACTAGGTAGTGACCGCTCGTCTAATACAATATCTGAATGTGGTTTCTTATAGTTTCATATTGACGTTACGATAACATACTCCAAAGATGCAAATGGCGTGTAAATAACAAACATTTAATGCAGATATGGATCGTAACGATCTCCGTGCAGTGGCAGATCCGCGTTGGATGCGAGTAGGATCGGTCGTCTTGGCGTTCATTGAGGGAGGCCTATGTTCAGCAGTGGACGGATAAAGGCTGCTGATGATGATAATGAATCGTAATTCATAATCAGATGATTATGTCGTTCTAATAGCAGCGCTGGGGTTTCACTCGCCTAGTCCCAGATCCCGTCGGAATACGGGATTAATTGGCGGATTATGTAGCCGTCAGCCGACAGTTTAAAATCCGTTTAGAGTTAGTTCAGACGAATTCCCGAACCCGTTTATAATATTAGGTACCACACTTACAACAATCTAAGACGGTTATTGTTAGACCGTGTAACATAAAATAATATCTTACAATAATTTGTGAGGTACAAACTACAAAGGCCTCGCTAAGTCGGATGTAGGTATGTACTTTTTGTACCGAATGACGCACGAAATCCGAACCAAGATTTTTACAATTTTGTTTATTTAAAAATTATGTGTCGCATTGTTAGCCCATTTGTTTAGGTAGACCCCGGTCCTGTAGGGCTATTCTGTAAGAAACTACTTCAATATCGAGCTTCACCTGAGTAATAGAGCTCACATTACGTCACTTCGAAAATGATCTTTATTGATATAGGTAGAGAGTCGAGTTTTAAACAATACTAATCCGTCAAATTCGTCATATAACCGCGGATTCCGCTTTCGAGATTCGAAAACAACCTTACAGAATAGCCCTACTGGTATAGTATAGGATACTTTAGTTTTTATAACGTCATAGGATGATCCAACCGGATCACCCCATTTCCGATGACGCATAACGGTCACTAGGACCATTAGCATAGATCCAACCGAAAAAAAAAAAAAAAAACTTTAGTTTTAAAGTTCATCTTAAAAACGTGTGAAAAATTCGACTAAAATATGATCTGTGTAAAACTCTCCATGGGCCAATAATCATCATCAGCCTTTATCCGTCCACTGCTGAACATAGGCCTCTTTCAATGAACGCAAAATCAACCGACCGAATATTTTAGGACCAGTCAAACAATGCATTAAGTATATTCAGTACATTCATTAAATAATTTTCGATATTTTTTTAATCGACGTCTTCAATTCATACAAAAAATATATAAAAAGAACTCATGCCAAATATTTCAAGTTATTTGCAATCCCCAAGACAAATCAAGTTATATCTTGAAGCCAACTTTGTAGCTGTTTCGAATGATAATATTAAAAAGATATTGTATGTATATCATTATGTAAATAAAAAACTAAATAGTATATAATATTTCTGGAAGTGTTCAATTAACAAACATAATTTCAAACATTATACACTTAAAAACATACAGAAACTTGTTATCAAGGGAGGCAATTTTTGCAATGACTAAATAGACTGCAACAAATATTGGTACAGTCTTTGCATATTAGCATGCAACGTTTTCATTCTATAAAAGCATACAAATATTATAGTATATCTTTATGTTATATTGATCACTAGTACAATTGAAAGATATTTTCTGCTCAAAACATTTTGTTGAATTTAAACTATTCTAAAATTATTTTTTATTAGAATTAGTCTACCTGTTTAGAAACTCAGTGACATACATAAGCCAAGAGGAAATATCAATGATGAAATGGTACATCATTTGATATCATCATCGTCTTGAGATAAGCTATTAATTAAGAAGCTATAAGAAGCCTCAAGATATCACAGATATTTAGGATTTAAAAGTTAAATTATTTGTATCACATCAAATATGCACAAATAATAATATATTTGGAACAAATTTATCATGATTTTTAAAAACTTATTTTATATATTCATTTTCAGCGTGAAATCTAGTCTTTTATTTAAGTTTTTAAATTGATATTAAAATCGCAGACAGACCTTTATTTAGTTAATTGTTCTAAAAGACATTAAAATTATATGGCTAGAATGAAAAATCCTTGTCCCTTGTACTTTGTAATTTCTTAATTCTTTATACAAAACACATGATCCACAATAAGGGTACCTTTAAAGTTATAATACTCTATTCTATAGAAAAAGTATGACCTAGGTCAGTCAAAGATTAAATATTTTTAATAATAAACAAGTCTCCTCAAATTGACTATAAGAAGATACCTATTATGTCTAAGTTATAATTGCAACATAATAATGAACATTAGGGTTTATCATTATTTAGATAAATATTGTTACTATAGTTTTTAAATGTACCTTAATAATTACTTACCTCAACGGCAGGGTACGCATCGGGACCACCATTTTTATCACACATTTCTTTTAAAACTTGAGCAGTTTTGTTTTTTATTTGCCCCTCAGATATATTTTTCATGATTTCTGGCGGTAGTGTTATTGGAGAATCTTGAGCGTAAACGACACCTGTGTGAAATAAAATGAAATACTTACGTAAAATCGCTACTCGTCTTTAAATACGTAAAAGAATAAATAAATACGTAGCGGTTCGTTCAAAGGTCACAAGAGTTAATTTATTGGTAAAATTAAGGTAAAATTATGGAATCAACCAACCTGCACCGACCGATTTTTGACTGATGAATACAAATTGTACAAAATAAGTTGTTCAGTCTTTCTTAATAGATTTACATTAAAATTAAATTCTCATAACTTACCAACACACAAAATCAAAAAGAAATATTGAGGAGACATTATACTGGTAGATATAACACAAACAGGCACGATGAAATTAATTGCTGTATAAACTCAAAAACCGGTTTTCACTCAAATAAATGTAAAATATTCCACGACACGTCTTAGCACAGCGAAACTTTACGACGACTGATCACCGATCAGTGAATCAGTTGGAATCAGTGATCACTGATCAGTGATGTGTCAACTGTCATGTGTGATTAGAGTAGAGTATATTAAACATCGATAGACTATCGATATTATCGAGTCCTTGACTATCGACAGCATTATTATTATTTTGTGCTATTGGGTAGCTAATTTAAAGACCCTTCCTAACCCTTAATTTTCTTTTTTGTTAGTAGTAATTCTGTTAGGTTCGGAATGGTTTAAAGAGCACGCTTAATATAACGTTATTTTTGTGTTTTGTTAATACTACAATATGTATTTATATTATTTTTGAGTATAGTATTGTTTCGTTTCAGGAGAAAAACGCCAAATTCCAACAAATTTTGTATCAACACTGTATCGTGTACTCTAATTATTGCACCTGTAAAAAACTTTTCTATCAACTTTTAACTTGGGTTACTAACTCGAGACCAATTCGAGTTGTGCTAAGTTCAAGTTGGCTCAAGTTGGTGCTCGCTTTAATATTCCCGCCATATACAATATTAGACCATAATTTGTTTTGTTGTAAAATAAAATTATTTACTATAACTCAACTAGGACTTTAAGACTGATCCAAAATAATTCAATGTCAAACACGCCGAACTTGTGCGTGTAATCTTTACGCTCGATTGAAGTAAACCTTCCCGATAATTATTCGTATTTTTTTATGATTTTTGCTACTAGTAATTGATGTTGTTCTTGTTCTTCTAGTTGCCACAACGCCCAAAACACGTTGGTCGCTGTCCGAACTCACGCACCAACCACACTTGGCCAACGTACATAGCAGCCTTTACAATTTACATATTATAATACGAGTATACCCACGAACAATCCATTATGCAAGTATTACCGACTATAATATTTAATATTTATAATAATATATTAATTATTATACTATTTTTGATTATAGAATGGGAGTTACCTCGTCATAAATCTAATCAGTCAGTTGCCAACTAACTCGAAATGTGTAACTCGAATTAACTCGAGTCGGGTCGGCTGCACCGGCTTTGCGAGCGGTCGCTCTCACGTGGGATGGGGCAACAATGTCCACGCATGTGGCATCCCACACGAGTGACCACCCGTTTTTCCACGGGATGAGCGTCATACCATCGGGCCTCCTGCCATCATCTCGGGCGATGTCATTGGGTTCAAGCACTGCTGGTACCCCGCAAGAGGCAAGGGCGCGACGGATGACGTCATTTAAGGCGGCATGGCGCGGAATGCGTCCTGCACTGCGACGACACGCTAAGCCGTGATGACCTAGAGGATCGACGCCTACCCCACAACGACATCGATTGGGTTAGTTCGTCCGGTATGTACAAACTGTCATATTGGCAAGTATCACCCGCACCATGCTACAGCGCATGGAGTATAAAGCTGAATAACTTTATTTTCAAGCTTACTTCAGCATACTTCAAATAAAAATAAAAATTATGTCAATCATGAGTTAATGTTGCGAGAACTGTTATGCGAGTTCTTTGTTTCATTTAGCAAATATTGTAGTCACCTAAAAATTTTGCTTATGAAAAATGATAAAATAGCGAAACGATACCGTTATCTCACATAATATGAGATGATATCGTAATATTGTTTTATATATTTGGTGATGTCAGGACAAAATTATATGCCAAGGTTTTTTGAAACGCGGATAAAATGTTTTCGAGTTACTAGTGTAAAAAGAACAAATACAAATATATCTAAAAATAAAAGCACCCAAAAGGTTGTGAGATTTGCAAACGGTGAAAGCAATTCCATTTACTGTAAGACAAATACAATGACGACAAATACCGTAAAACATTTACCAAAATGTTACGTAAATCCGGAAAATTGCGACTGTGTTGATGTTAACTGGGAAACTTACAATGGCAAGGTTTGGAAAACTGAGCCCGACAACAAACTATGGACTAAAAAAACTCATAATTTTCGTAAGGATTTCAAACAAAATAAACATGAAATGGCACCGTTCAGAAAGGAAAATGAAGAAAGTAGCTACGATGGACATCAAATAAATCATAAGAATACTATTAATTTAGAACATAAAAATAAATTTAAAGATAAACACTATGCCGACAAGATAAAAATTTCAAAGGCTGAGAAAAATGTAAAATGGACGCACTCGAAAAAACCACATGAAATAGAGCGAGATGAAATTGGAGACTTCTGTGATAATAATCAATGCAAAGATTTGCACGATTATTATATTAAGAACTCTAGACCTAAAAAAGATAAGAAATTCACAAAATCTAATGTACGAACAAAAATTAACAATACTAATGAGAATGAAAAAGTCGGATTTGGTGACCAAGTCATAAACAATGATGTTATTTGTAACAGTTATAAGAATTTGAAGAAATTACTTACAAGTATCGTTAATAAAGAAAGTAAAAAAAGCGAGGAATTAAAGCAAGCGCCTGCACTTGAAATCAGAGTTGATTCAAATAATATGCGAGTGACAAATGCTAATGAAATTAGAAGTAAAGTGAGGGAACTAGGCACAGTTAAAAATGATGTTTGCGTTTGTCCTTCTCGAAAAAAACGGCTGAGTTCAAATGTATGTGAGAGTGGTATGTGCAAAAGTGCATATAAAAACAAACAAGATAATTTTAATTGTAGATGTATTAAGACCAATAACGAATGCAGTGATTCTACATGCAATAAACAAGACCAAGGCAAAGATAAAAGTAAATGTATACTACAGCGTTTCAAAAATAAACCAACGAAACGAAACAAACATTTGTTTGAAGTCAAACTAGATTCATCTAACATGGACATTGTTAATTCTGACGAAATTAAAGAAATATTTAAAATAGCAACAAACAGGGAAATATGTCCAGATGGAATTTGTCGTAAAGCTGTTGCTAGCAACAAGAAAAATGTTAATATAAATTGTAGATGTATAAATAAGAAATTAACACCAAACACCATAGAATGTAGCGACAGGACATGTGAAGGTGACAGTGATTTCGAAACATATAATCCAATAACAAAAGTATTCAGAATTTGTAGTAAACATTCGGGTCGCACTAAAAAGTCTGGAATGAAAGATAGAGATGGAAAAATAAACGATAAAATAAGAGGTGGCATGACTAGAAGAGCAAATGAAAAAAGTCGAAGACTGGGTGGAAAAACCAAAAGAATTGGTGGGATGAGTAAGGATTCAATTATTGTTACATCTATGTCTCGTTAACTAAACAGGACTTTTAACTAAAAATAAACATAATAAGCGCAGGTTTAAATTATTGCTAGGAAAATTTAAAATCAAAGCACAAGAAAAATTTGTTATAATGAATATTTTTAGTTCAAATTCAAAATTTTAGCTATTCTCTTAAGTTTACCAATCTATTTTGGATTGCATTTGCATCTAGATGGGCAAAATAAAAATATGCAGTTTTACGGACAAGGTTTACAATGTGATAATCAACAAAATTGTTAAATTCGTTTGTATGGTAAAGAATATTGATAAGTTAAAGACCTTGGGATTGGGGCGTTTTTCCTAGGCATTCAGGAAAACAATATTTGAAATAATTAGTTTCACTGAATTTGTATCGCCCGTTCATCTAAGGCCTAAGCGATGATTGGAGCAGGCGCACCTCGGAACCGGCGGTGGTAGATTTAGTTGACGTTTAAAAAGATACTTTGTTGATATCGCTTAACTTTAATGTGTGCTTAACTTATAATAATAATATTGCTATCAATTAACAGGTATCGGTTCGGTAAGTTCAAGTAAGAAAGGAAAGCGGCGTAAAGCAAAACCGAAAAAGAAGCCAGATGAAAGTTGCACGGAAAAATTGGAGAGGGAAGAAAAACTTTACATGGAACAAGAAAAGAAAACGAAGATAGAGAATGCAAAAATACTCCAGGCTATTAAAAATCAACGGAAAAAGGAGGCAGGACAGTGGAACTGTTTATCGAACTTTATATCCGGAATATTAAATTTGTCTATTGAAACAGTCAAAACCATATTCAAGATGATATTTTCAATAATTTCGAATCCAATCGGAAGCTTTGTCTATGTCAAAGAAAAAGCAAAAGATCCACAAGGAACAGTAACAAGAATTAAAGAATGGTTTCAAAAAACTTGGGGGTCTAAGAAATCTCAGATGTCTAATATTATGAAGGATTCAGAGGCGTTGAGTGTTATTTCTGATCAGCTTGAAGATATGGCCGTGTTTGATGCAATATTCGCAAATAAAGGAAAGACGAAGGAAGAGCAAAAACTATACGAACGTAGGAAGCGAATGCGAAAGAAAAGAATGCAAAAACGTCACGATCAAGCGCTGTATGGTTGTGAAAATTTGCTTTTAACTACATTAAGAAAGACTCCATGTTTGTGGTGTTACTATTTATGTCCCAATATGTATCCCCAGTGCCTCAGTTTGATGATGTTCTTGAAGAACTTCTTTCATATACTTATTTATTTGGCTGCTTTAGCTTGTTGGACTCCTTGTATCGCCACCTTTGAATTGTGTCGCGCGCTACTTTGTTGTATTTTGTGTACTGGTTGAAAAATAATAAAGGCTTATCATGAAATTGTACTTATTTTAATAAAACGTATTCATTCATTCCGCTAAAATTCATGGATATATAAAGGGCCTACTACACGCGCAAGCTTCACACTTTTGCTTTTTGCCCAGGCCGGCTTGAACACGGAACACGGTGCGTGTAGTTGGTAAAATTGTGTCCGTGTTCCGTGTACAAGCCGGTCTGCGCAGGCAAAAATGTGGTGAAGCTTGCACGTGTGGTCTACCACCCTTAGAGATTTTGTAGGTTGTAGTTAACGTATGAGTAAAATTGGCGAAAACAAAAAAAAATACATTTTTAGCAATAGCATAAAATAAATAGCAATCACAAAAAAAAGATGCACAAAGAGTAAAGGCGTCATTAAAACTAAATTTTAGCTGGTAATCGCTTATCGTCTAAACTCTAAAGCTATAATATTCTCTTTTTAAACGACTTCAAGGAAGGAGACGTTTCTCAATTCGACCGTATATATGCTTTTTTTTATGTTTGTTCAAGGCTTATCGTCCTTTTTTATGAACCGATTTTGATAATTCCTTTTTTGTTGGAAAGTAAATATTTCCGAAGTGGTCCCATGTTAAGGAAATCAGGATCTGATGATGGCAGACCAGAGAAATCGAGGGTAACTTTCAAAAATCGTAGGGATGACTAGTGCGTTTCTAAGTTCTTTCATTAAGTATTTCAAAGCACTACAATTCCATAAATGTTTGGAGATGATCCGATGATGGTGCCGAGAGACAGTCGAGGGAACTCCTCAACGAACTACGGTAGCTACCTCGTGTTTGAGCTTGAATAATTTGCATTAATAAGTACTTTGTACCTAGAGGTGTTGTGACTGTCATTAGCGATCTGATGATGAAGAAGAAAGACAATTCAGGGAATTCATTAATAGTTTGGAGTAGCTATCTTGTGTTTGGACTTAATTCATTTATATTGATTAGAACTTTGCAACTATATAGGTAATTATGCAGGTTTGATGTGATGATGGAGCCGAGAGACAGTTGAATGAACTCTTCAACGATTCACAGCAGCTAACTTGTGTTTTAGCTTGATTAATTTGCATTGATAAGAACTTTGCACCTAGATGGGTTTTGACTGTCATTAGGGGTCTGATGATGCAGACGAAGGACAATTCAAAGAACTCCTCAACGCTTTGGAATAGCTATTTTATGTTTGGACTTAATTCATTTATATTGATGAGAACTTTGCACCTATATTATTTCTCGGTCTACCTATCACTTAAAAGTGTAAAATAAAATATTTTTTAACAAAAAAAAGAAACTTCTTAACGACTACAAAATTATGAAATGATGAATTATTTATTCATTTTGATTTAACTATATAAAAATACGTATTACTTTATGCAAAGTAAATTTATTTTTTGGTTTTTAGTTTACTGTTTGAAGTCGTTTCTTTTTTTGTTAAAAATTATACTGAACTGCTTTAACTTTAATTTACTTCAGAAATTTTTTAATTGGTGATAATAACACAAAAATAATCAACGAAATAAAGATTTTAACCTTTATAATATGAACAAAACCATGTAGCACGAAACAGAAGTGTACAAAACAAATAATACATTAATTTAATAATAAAGAATCGTCGTCCAATTATTTCTTTGTAGTACAAAGCGTTCTAAGCGTTTGAGAGTATTCGCTTCAGGTTTGGTTGTGGGTGCGGTGTTTTCAGCCTCAGTGCCAGTTTCTTCATCAACAGTGGAAGTTTCAGTCCTGTTATCAACAACTGTCGGAGTAGTTTGTACAAATACATCATGATAATTTGTAACAAGAGCTTGCAAAATAGTAGTTGTATAAAGTTCTGTCATCCCTTCCGTTCGCAACGCGGTGTCATACTCTGTATCGTTTCGAGAACATTCCGTGATATCCCCTGGTGTAGGAACGAACGTCTCCATCATTGGACGAGCCTTTGAATAGCCGAGGCTGTAGAACATTTTGTCTAGGACGCCGGTAGCTCTGAATATGAAGAAGAGAATAATGATTGCCAATAGCGACATGATGCAGTCGCAAGCACCGCCTCTATTGACAGGGCAGGGTCCTCCACCACCACACATGAAGCACTTAAGCCGAGCAGACACCAGAAACACCACACAAATCGGGATCAATGATAACAGTTGGAGTAAGAAGGATATAAAATTGTATAGCGTTTGTAGGATCATCCTTATGAGGTTCTCTAGCATTAGTATGATTGTCATAAAGACACGTACCAGCATCTGCACGCCGCATATTAGTGTCTGAAGGACCGCATGCACGGTCCGACACATTTTGTTTTTTTTTTCTGAAATTAATAATTAAAATTCTCTAAGAAATATATCTACATTTAATCCGATTGGATTCAGTGGTCCTTTAAAAGACAAAATCAATAATAGGTTTGGATTTTAGCAAATCAAAACTATCTGTTATTGCTGCCGATTGACTCACTTTATCCTTTACATCGAATATATTTTACAGCTTTCGATTGGCATGCAATAAATTGTAACTGCATCATCAGTGAAAATATTATAAACTAGATTACTTTAAAGACTGACATTGCTAGAAAATTTATTGGTATTGTCAAATATTTTAATGTCATTCAGAAAAAGAAATGTAGTCGGCGCCAGCAATGAAGTCCACGGCCGAAACGGACATTTTGGCAACCCTGAGTCTAGCCCCTTTAGACAAGTAGCAAGCGCTCAATTCTATTCCTTTGCGATTTTTGAAGAACGTTTTAATTAAGACACAATGAATCGTTTAGTTTGTAAAAACCTTTAACAACCTCTGTACTTCGTTTAAAACGAACTATATTATATTTCTTGAATTTTTTAAATGTCGTAAGCTGGTGTAATTCCCATATAATAAGTATTCTTTTCTATTATATTCGTTTAGCGTTTATGACACTCTTCTAGGGTAGACGAATTACATAGATTCTTAGACGTTTTTACAAACGAAACCATATACTTTATATGTCTTAATAAATGTTCTTCAAAAATTTTGCAGCAACCCTATGAGTTAGCGAGGAAACGCAAAGGAATAGAATGGACGCGTATGCCACTTGTCTAGGAGAGCCGACTTCTTCTGGTGTTTCTGTGAAAAATAAATGTCGAATAACAAAAGAAATAAAAATAGCCGCAATTACTTCTAAGAAAATCGTCACCCCTGGAAAAAGCCGAACGCAACAGAAGATTGTTTTAGATGATTTCGAATAATCGGCTACCTATACGTATAAGTTTGAATAAATAAAATTAATTTTTCAAATTTAAAAATTATTCAGGCTGGCCAACAAACCCTAAGATAATGCGGCAAATTTAAAAAGTTTATTGTCTAAAACAAAAGCATCCGAAATACCGATTATTAGCAAAATTATAATTTAAGAATCGCCTGTTGGACGCCTATAATTGCAAATGGGTCCAAACAATAAAAATGTTTACGAAAATTGATAGAAAATAACGTACTCTGTCGCTCTGTTAAGTGTTATATCTTACACCGTATGTCTTTTCTATTGTGTTATTTTAGCGCCTCATCTATATTTCATGCGCAATCTATGGTCTCAATTCATTGGACTATTATATTTTTCTATTAAATTATATTTTCACATTTAATCCGTCGATTAGATTTCGAAAAAGTGTTCCAATTAACATCATGTCAAAGTTAATAAATATTGTCTGCCAGAATATGACTAATCGGGTGGAAAATAAAAACAATTTAAAATAGTTTATATTTCATATATTGTATACAATATAATTTAGCATGTGATAGTATAACACACGAAGTACAAAGGGTCCGAATGGTATAGGCTTTTCCATAGTATTCATGTACACAACAATAAACCCTGATCTGAGTTCTGTTTTCTGCCACTGGCTGCGCTAGAATCGCGTACGTACCGATGCTATTGTAACTTACTAATCAGCGCCACAATACTTCCCGCGTAAAGATTTAAACGAGTACTTTCGGCGGCGTGGCTTGCGGCAGGCGCGTTCTACCGGCATTCTGTCTCCTTAATTGAGACCGTTGGTTCAACATTACGGACTCTTTATATCTATACTTCGTGGTTAAACACGAGTAAGCTTTCTAGTAACATTAATAGATTAAAAGTGCATTTATATGAAAACGTTGTCTTCTTCCCGCACGCTGGTGTTAGTGAATAGAGTGTAACCTGTCTCAGGTTAAAGTTTGTAGGCCTGACGCATCATGAGATTGAAGTAACAGTCGTTGTCGATGGACATACTGATGCAGCTGTAGTAATTCATGAAATCTTCCAATGTAATCTGAAAACATTTTAATGAACTATAACAAAATATATATATTTTTTAATGAGATTGTTTGTTTGCTTGGTTTTTGAAGCATGTTTCTTTGAAGGTGCTAAATTTTAGGATTCTAGTTTAAAACCTCTCATTATTAAGGTGTTGCTTATTTTTGAGTGGGGAGTAGCCGCGGGAAACAGTTAGTGTAATATTTTGTATGGAAAAAGTTGAAAGAATGAATAAATATACTTTACTAGCGGACTCGACAGACTTCGTTCTGTCAAAACAATTAATTTGCAATAAACAAAATTGCAATCTCAAATTTGAGAAATAAACTGTCCTATCTTTTAAGTTGGAGAAAAGCACACATTTTAAAAGAAAAAACATAAAAATCGGTTAAGTGATTTAGGAGTCCACTGAGGACAAACATTGTGACACGAGATTTATATATATTAAGATTGTGCACACATTACTACAATATAAATGAATGACAAAATAACAAAACAAAAATAAGCATGCGAACACAAAGGGGACTTTATCGCTAACAAGCGATTTCTTCCAAGTAACCTTTGGGTAATGGAAATTATTATAAAGAAAAATGATTTTTTAATGTTTTTTTTTTCTCAAGTATGTTAAAACTTTAAAAGTAATTAAAATTTACCATTCATGAATGAAATGGGTTTTTCGAAGAATAATTTGCTAAATCATGGTCTTTATAAGCCTCAATTAAGAAGTGTTAGTTGTTTTATTTACAAACTTTAAGGTCTTCAAACAACAATAGATTTTTGAGAAAGTTACCGTTATAATCTTTTGATTTCAATGCTGTCAATATGTACAAATATCTCTACAAATTGAAGAATATGAGACCAACCTTGCCGTCCACAGTTCCTTCAGTTTCAAAGTTGGACAGGAAATTACTGAAGATCACATCAGCCGACTCCTCTCCGCTCATATACCTAAGAGGATAAATACAAATCACTATTTTGTAATACTAAGCCTTAGAAAATGGTGAATAGTTGATTTATAACAATATATTCATCCATATTCCATAACCTCATAATCGAATTTAAAGAAAACCTTATTCATACATTGCATATCTTAAGATGTCCGATGAATGAATATCTTGTCTTATATGAAACACGATTTGATTAGTGAATCATCAATTACAATAATAAAATTCGTTAAGCAAAATCTATAAACACAAAAAAATAAATTAATAACGTCATGCCATTCGTCGTCACGGCATTCAAGTCTATTACACTCAACGCACCGCGGATGCGCCGTCAGAGAGTACAGCCCGCGGATTTCCTCAACGGTGACCTGGCCGTCGCCGATCTTGTCCAGTTTCCTGAACGCTTGCTCCACGATTGCACGACGAGGTTCCGACATTGGTGGCTGGAAATTATAAAATTATATTCGTCTCTGTAAAGTTTTTTAAGTCAGATGATTGGAAAATTAGCCAGTCGAGCTAGCTGATAAGTGGCCAGCATCACCCAATACAAAAGAGACCTCTTCTTTTTTGAAGTCGGACAAAATTTTAATTCATCTGTTGGTTTTTTTTTTTTTCATTTATACTCTATTCTTTGATGCTTAAATATATTTTATCGAATGATTTTTTTTTCGAAAGGTCTAGACTTTTAGGCCTGATGGCCTTTAAGCTCAATCGGTAGGTATGTGAGCAGATGGCTCACCTAGTAAAATTCGAAAGGGGGGCGCCCCCCTGCGTTTACTGAATGAAGCCATATAACATATTCGTACATATAAGAAACAAAATTAAAAATACTCACACGGAGTTCAGAAAGAAACTCGTCGAGACTTATGGATCCGATGTTGTCGGTGTCGAATCTGTAGAAAATCTCTTCGGCATCCTAAAATAAAATATAATATTACAAGACTATAAAAAGAATCCAAATATAAAAGACGTGGAAACGGTCAAACCAATTTGGATGAAACATGTCTAAGAATCTCGAGCCGAAGATACTCTCGAAGTCGTGCAAGAGTATGTCTACCTTGGGCATACTTTGCAGCTAGGTCGACATAACTTCGAGAGGGAAGCCGATAGGAGGATTCAATTAGGATGGGCAGCATTCAGGAAGCTTCGCCATATTCTCACGTCGTCTATACCGCAGAGAAAACGAAAGTTTTCACCAATGCGTTCTTCCCGTGATGACCTAAGGGGGTCGAAACGGGGCCTCTTAATTTACGACTGGTCCGTAAGTTTGTTTAATAAAATATTATACATATTAATATACTAAATAATTACAATATAGTAAAGCATAAATCGTATCACACAAGTTGCCAGTATAGGTGCAGTTTTTCTAAAAGCGGGAAATGATCCAGCTGCAACCATTTATTATTTAGAATTAATACATAAATAGCTATGTGTGATTAATTATGGGTATGTTTATTTAAAGTTGTTTGTATAAATGTTTAGTTATAATATAAATACGTAGTCAGTAGCAACCCTTTTAAAATGGGAAGTAATTAAATGAACGGCATTATAAATTTTGGAGGGGCAAAAAAAATCGGCATTTAAATAATTTGGTTGGCATACAAAGATTTTGTACGCAATAAAATAAAGCTGGTAGCAATTCTTGTTCCGCAAATAATTTTGATAATGGTCGAAAATTAAATCATAAATAAGCAGCTTACAATATTATGACCTCGCATAATAAACATTCATCGGGCAAAATAATTACTTGAGCGGCACATTTCTTTGCTTTACATTTTATGTCCTGTGTTCACACCGGTGTAGGTTTGTGCTATTTACCGCTAGATGGTGTTGTAAGTATGTTATTAAACAAAATTATAAAAATTGAAGAAGAAATTAATAAACTATATTATCATTCTTAATAAAAGACTAGTGAATTAATTCAGGTCATGACGTCGTCAAATCCTGTGTTCAGCAGAGGTCCGTCCACTAAAGGCTGATAATATGATGATGAAATTTTTTTCTTCAAGTTTTTATTTTGTTTCAGTTTCGTAGATTTATGTAGATAGTAGATAGATTATGCAGATATTAAAAATTGTAGGTGGTGTGTAAAATAAACAAGCAGTTCAAAAACTTGCAATATTCAATTCAATCATTACCTACAAAAATCAAATAAAATTAAAACATTCAATACGCAGGAATGGATCCACAATTTTAAACTTTCATCCACCACATTTGTAACAAGACGTACAGCTCTACGATTAACACCGTCCGCGCGCGCTCAGGCTGTACGCTGTCGTTCGTGAGTTCAAATCCTCTTCATACCCGTTATCTATGAATTTCTTCTTTTGTTTGTTTATATTTAAAAATGTATAACATTTTTAAATAATATTTTTTGATATTACAATAATTATAAATACGATTTACAAACTAAAATTTTGTATAAAAATTGAATAAAAAATTAATAAATTATATTATCATTCTTAATAAAGGACCAGAGAATTAATTCAAATCATGACGTCATCAAATCTGGGTATAGCCCAGTCCACAGGATTTGATTTAATTTAATGAAAAACGCAGAATTTAATGAAAAAGAAAGTTGCTTGAAGTTATATTCATGCTACTTATATAAGCAGCACAAAATTATTTTTTTTGCTTACCCTCCGAGTGCTTACCAAAATTTTATTAAACAGGAGCAGCACATTGCCCCTCTTTTAATTAATATGCCTTTCGAAAATAATTACAGCCATAAAAAATGACAAAAATTGCTGCTTGATTTTAAAATGTTTGCTGAACATAAGTTGCCGCTCAATTAGCTATTTCTGCTACCAGATTATATTTTTCTGCTCACAAAAATACGAATATTATGCTAGTCGTTTAAATAACACCCTTTTAAAATTGATCGGACAACAAAATCGGTGAAAATACTTTCACAAGTTGACCATTTCAAACAAAATATTCTCTTACTATACACAAATCGTCATTAATATTTTTTTTTCGTGAGACACGTTTGTCGTGCTTTGATATTTAATACTACGCAACGGCTCGGCGTTTGGAACCATACCTAGCTTTAATTAAGGTGCTTTAAAATGAGCTGATCTTTATCTACTTTATTATTCTAAGATATCTATACCTATTTTTAAACGAAAACTTTTTGATGATATTTACTGGAACCGACCTTATGGATACTCCATATTAATCGTGACCAGAGAGGAATGCTAGTAACCATAAAATAAGACTTACCTCTCTGCTCATGTCGAGACCAGCTTCTTTGAAAGCGTTAAAAAACTGTTCTTTGTTAAGCCGCTTTCTGCCATCGTCGTCCATTCGGCGGAAAATTCTGGAATTATAACATTTCAATAATAAAATATGATCATTTCAAGTATTTCTTACTATCGATAGAGGCGCGTCAAAGACTGGCCAGCAGCGAGACAGTACAGGCTACAAAATAAATAAGCATTTAGATATCTTCTTCTTTGAATTCATAAGATTTTGGCTCGAAAGGTGACGTCGACTACCATATGGAGCCTCGCAATAGTAATAGTGGATTTTGTACGTTCGAGCTATGATTTATTAGTAAGGTATATTAATAAAAAGGTAAAGGTAAAAAGTATAAATAAAAAAATTGAATTTATTTAGTGTTTAATTTATCGTAAGTGTTTATGTTTATACTCGTCAGCGCGGTTTCACCGGCGTAGTTTCCGTTCTTGTCAGTTTTTTTTAAGATCATAAATTTAAATTTAAAATCAGAAATCAAATAAAATACATAAGGAATTTTTCAAATCGGTCCCGTAAAGATAGAGCCTATTCAATGACAAAGAAATAAACAAAATTGTTTCTAAAATATTAATATAAGGAACAGTCCGCTCAATCAGCGGTTTTGAATAACATTAATATGACAGTTACCTTTCCAATACCATGATGCCAGAAGCACCACGAGACAGGCAGAGGAGACGAAGCCTGTCCAGCGGGTCGGTGGCCGATGCCAAAGCCCTGGCGCTGCTCTGCATCAACTCCTGTTCCTCGCGGGAAGCCGTCGATTGCGGACGGTGAAAGGCGACTGCAATCGAGGAATAGCCGTTTCAGTGCAATTGTAATCGCATTCAATAATTAATTACTTATTTGGTTTTTTTAATACACTCGTTTAATCCCTTGGTAAGCTGGTAAGAACTTATAATCCGAATGGAATATACAACCTTATCCTTAATTAATATTATAAATGCGAAAGTAACTCTGTCTGTCTGTTACGCTTTCACGCCTAAACCACTGAACCGATTTCGATGAAATTTGGAACAGAGATAGATTAGACCTTGGGAAAGGACATAGGCTACTTTTTGTCGCGAACAAAGACTTGGAGAGGTTGTTTTGAACGCGCTAATCTCAGGAACTATTGGTCGGATTTGAATGATTCTTTCAGTGTTAGATAGCCTATTTATCGAGAAAGACTATAAAGTTTTTTAATTTTTACTTTAATTCGTGTCATAGATAGGCAAAGGATTGGGAAGTGATCAACGTCGACCTGAAGCAACTGACCTAGCAAGTTAACCTGAAAAATCCCAGGTAACTCATTCACATCCATCTGCTTTGGCATCGTCTTACCTATCCTTAGACGTAAGTAATGTAAGTTTTGGTGTTAATTATACTCTCTGTCCGCAACTCTTACCGGAACACAGTAAGAACTGGTTCACCGTAGTTACATTCGAGACGCCTCCCACACCAATATACATGTGACGTAATGGAAGAAAATCTCATAGTATGCGATTGCTTCCTTATGTAGAACAATTGTGACAAGTCCGTATAAATTATTTTCTAAGGATGGAGAACGCCTACGTAAAACGCATAGTTTAAACGATCTTTATATTGCGCCCACGCAATCTGTAACAGCGTAAACATACTAAAAAAATTGTTGACCACTTATAATAGCAGTGATAATAAAAGGTGCCTTATAAAAAAAATAGATCTAATACTTTTAGATTCGTTAGTTTTACGGGTTACAAAAGACAGCTAACGGAACCCTGTTACTGAGATTTGCTGTGCCTTATCTCTTCGAGCTATATCTTAAATAAAACATGTACACATTCTACATGTACATTCTACTATAATAAGTAATAAGTGTTTCAACATTATGTTATTACGTAACTACAACTTTAAATTCAAAGAATGACCTATCTCCTTGAGATTAAAAAAAATAAAGTTGATGTAATTAAAACCAAAAATTCAAGTAATTTTAGTAGATTCCCATAAGAGTATTATTATAATCTACAATAGTAATTTCATGTCACTTTTTTTTTGGTTGATTTTAATTGCACAAATTTTCAAGTAAGAAATTAACTAAGCAATCATTTGTCTTTTTTTAATACCTCATTGGTCACTCTCCTTCTAGGTTTGGAATTCTAAATATAATTTTTTATTCAATATTTCAAAAGTAATTTTGATTTACATTGACGATAATTAACATATAATATTTTACATCATATTTTAAAACTCGTAGATGAGCTAAGGACATTCAATTAGAAGGCCAAATTATACACCTCTATCGGCATCCTAATATAACATTGGTCTACTTTTACTTATGTGGACTGGACACTCTTTAAATTTTAAAAAAAGGTTAATGGCAAGAAATTATTCATTTGTCATATCCTTCTGATGTTAGTGTAGAGTTTCTAAGAAGTAGATAACTGCCTCACAATTATACAATAGACTATGTACTTCAAAAATATTATATGAATAACAGTTGAGAAATTCATCCATCCGTATTATGCTTTTCTCTTTTCTCCTTCATATTTATATATATATAAAATTAGAGGTGTGTGTCCCTATATTTCACTTTGCAGCTAAAACTATGCATCGCAGACAAATATTGTTAGTATGTGGCAATATGTACAAGGTTCCCGTTGTTCGTATGGTGGTTGCAAGTCGATAATTATAAGGGCGCAAAAGATACCGTGGTTGAAAGATGTTAACTTTGAAAATGTGAGACTATTATTGATCTAAGCTGGTTTGGATTGTTCACGAAACTTCTGGAATGTTCTAGAAAGCTTTGATATGTATATACCGATGATTGATGAAGAATGTTCTAGAAAATTCTGAATTGATCTAGAAAATATAAAATGATCTGGAAAGTTCTAAAAATTATGCTTGGATTCTGATCAAATGAGAATGTTCTAGAAAAATCCAAGGATGATCCAGAAATGTCTAAAATGATCTAGGAAATTATAAAATCATATAGAGAGTTCTAAAATCTACATTTAGATTCTGATTGAATGAAAGTGATTTAGAATAATCTAGAATAACTCCGAGCAAACTAGAAAGCTTTAAAATGTATATCAACATTCTTATTGGTCGAAAATATGCTCAGTGTTTTAGTGACATCCCAAAAATTCTATACATAAATAAGTATACAATTAAAAAAGACCCAGCGAAGCGGGTATTCATGGCTAGAAATGCACATAAAAAACCATGAAACATGCTTAATTGTTTGATATGCTCAAGTTTTTAAAAGGTTTTTTTTTTCTACATTTAACATGAAACCACTTTTTTTGTACAATTTATATTCATAAGAGGTATAAATAGACTCTCTTACTCAAAGATTCTACATTTGTTCAGATTAAGAACTTCATGATAGACAAAGATATTACGGTCAGGACTGATTTTAACTCTGCTGACATAAGACGCAGTTGCTTCATTCTACTTTTTGAGTGAGTCCTGGCAACCAACTTATATTCAGTCATGTAACATTATGCAACAAGGGAGACCTTTTGTCCAAGTAAAAGTGCTATCAGGATCAATTTACATACCATGGAATCATTAATATTTAGAAAGTTCTAGGTGAATTTGTTTGCTGGTTTGCCAACTTGCTTGACTGGCTTGACTATTAGATTGGAGATTGTCTTATTTAAAACTGAATGCTAACCACTAAATATGATTATTTAAAAGTGTGAAACAAAATACTAATTGCAATATCATATTGTGGGTGTGTTGTTATAATATATAGCAGGCAAATCAATGACCAATTACAAAAACCATTTCTATGTATTAATGTAAGTAAGTGTAAATGGATTATGGAGGGGCGAAATTTTAAGATTAGATCTTGGTAAACTATATCAGTAGCATTTATCAGAACTTATTTACAAAACTCTAGATCATTTTTTTGTGATGTAACAGAATGCAATCAATACTTTGAAAATGATTGATAATAAAGTATGTGGCACACATTTTAGTCTCAAACAAGTTGTGCTAATTGCTTATGACTACAATATGTAGACAGAGTTTAACTTTGACTATTAATGACACAGATTTATAGATATATTTTTATAAACCTGTAATTAATGACGTAATTTTTCGAAAGTTTCAGTATTTTAGTGTATAGTCGATAAAATCTTGGCGACATGCGATGTACTTAAAAATTTATGTAACAATGCCGGTTAACGGTTTACCCCCACGACGCGCAACATTGACGCATAGTGGGGTTGATATTCAATTTTGCTATATAATTTGAAATACATTCATTTTCTATCTTATTATGACCCTACAAGGATTATGTTCAAATATGATGATTATCCTTTCCTAATCCTTAAACGCTCGTATCTAGACTAGACTTAAAGAAAATAAAAAACAAGATTCATAAATCATGATTCATCATTCAATATGACTTTGTTTTTGTTTTTTGATTACATTATGAATAAAAATACATATTTTTAATTATTCTGAAATACATTTTTAGGCGTAAATATCTCAAATGAACATTTAAACTAAAACCTTAAGACGATATTATTGAAAATAGATGCGTTTAAAGTAATTTATATTCCTATCTTTTATAATGTATTTTAATTATAATCAAAATTCAAATATATTATTAAAGATTAATTTTCTCTATAAAGCAATAACTTAAAACTAAAAAATTACAAATATTTTAGATTTGTATGTTGACACTTACTATTTGAAGTTGTTGTAGTTTTCTCGTGAAACATTTTCACTTCGTAAATATTAACAATTTGAAAAAAAACACTAAACAAACTGCTTAGGAAATATTCACGATTATATATATTTAGAACAAGATATGACCACGCACACCGGTCGCGATTTTGTTGTAAACAGTTTTAAACAACTGACAGTTGACAGTTCAAAGAGAAAACCAAGGAGTATAGATAATAGTTTCCGTAGTATCAATTTACTCTATGGATAATAGATATAAAACCGGAACCGCATGCTTGCCGTGGCTTGATAAGCCTTCACAAATTCAAACATGTGGAATACAGAGTTGGTATTGGCTTGCGTGGGCTTGCAAGGGTTTGTGGCTAATCCGACGAGTGTCAGTATTGTGCAAAAGCCAAAGAGAACAAAAGAAAATTTGCCGCAGGCGCTTTCGAGGCGTCCACATGCTTGTGACTTGTAGCGGTTTGGAGCTTGCTGCAGACCACAACGTGTGGATCCGGTATAAATAGTCCGAACGATGGGCTTTTTCGTAGTTTTCACGTACACAATAATAAACCCAGATCTTAGTTTTTTTCTGCCGCCCTCTGCCCTAGGATCTGTTGATTACCGATATTACGCTACGCTGATTGGTCCGCTTGTAGCAGACAGCAGCTTGCCACAGTACTTTCCGCGAGCGGGCCAATCAGCGCTACAATTCTTCCCGCGTAAAGATTTAAACGAGTATTTATTAAAGAAGAGGTCTACCGACAAAACTTCTGTCACCTGAATTGCGACCATTCTTTCAAGATTACGTTCGAACTTCGGACTCCTTATATCTATACTCCATGGAGGAAAGGAAAAGAAATACTCAAATATCTGTTACATCCATGATCCACGGAGCCCGAACGTAATGTTGAACGAATAGTCCGCAATTTAGGGGACAGAATTTAGGCTCGTATTCTAAAATGTGACTTGAGCGCTGATCGGCGCTTGATACTAGTCTTGGCGGTACCCAATTCGCCGATCAGCGCTTAAGTCACGTTTTAGAAAACGAACCTTAGTTCGGTAAATTGCTGGTAGAACACGCTTAGGCACGTTAGTGTAAATTTTCGTAAATACATTTTTTCCGAGTAGTAATTCTGTTATACTTACTATATATCCATGTGTCCTCATGTGTCATACTTACTGCGTCCATAGTTATATCAGAGTTTTTTTAATGGACTGGACTTAATGCATTGCCAATATCAGCTGAATAAGTTTATAAAAAAAAAAGTGATTAACGAGCAAGACATAGATATATAAAAAGCATAGATAGCGTGTATCTTGGAGGATCTGAGTAGCTAATGCTGTCCTTTATTTTCTTAAGAAGTACATCATAAGTTAAAGAGAGACAGATATGGCTACTCTATTTGGTCTCAAATGGTTCAATGGAGCCATTTCTTTGAACTATATTTTTGACAAATGTCACCAGGATTAGTGTTGTGCAACCTTCATCGTAAGCTTTTGTGGATAAAATATCCTACTAATATTATAAACGCGAAATGTTTGTTACTCTTTCATGGAAAAACTACTGAATGAATTTTAATGATTATTTAAACTATTTAAAACGGGATATTTACCATGTCTCGTGAACATGACATTCGTAGACAACGAATGTCGAAATATCGAGCTCCGCGAAACAATGATAAAAAACATGGTAAATATCCCGTTTTAAATAGTTTAAATAATGAAAATAATCATGTTAATTTAAAATCCTATATAGAATTTTAATGAAACTTTACAATACTATAGCTTATACATCAGAAAAACACATAGGCTATAATTTGTCAATTATAGTTTATTATCTAGTTAATTTGATATTTATGACAGCTTAGCTACATCTATAATAGGGTTAAAGCGAATAAATTAAAACACGTATCAAGATACCTATATTTTTTTATTTATTAAATGAACACTTGCACATATTATAATACTTTAAACAATACGAGTTTGTTATATTGGTATAACTTTGTATAAATTGGAAGCTCTCTCCGATTTCTTCCGCACATAGAATCTGCAAATGAAAATAAAAAATAAAAACAAAATTAGTCTTGTACTTTTAAAATACCTACATAATCATGGCCTAAGATCTGTTGAAGAGGAGGAATAAATTTAATCCTAGTAATAGAAATAGTAATAGTAATAGAAAGTAAGAAAATCCCAGTAGTTACCACTGGTAACACATGGATTTTTCTTCTCTGCATTATACTGTTCTAGCTAAAAACAATATATTTATTAAAATAAATAAAAATTTCCAATAAAATAAATAATTCGTTGAAATTATTTTTAGTTTAATTCAATTTTATAATTTCATTTATTTAAATAATATATATAAAGTAATCCATTGAACCTAAGAATCAATTTCATTTTTTTATTTTATAAAATAACTAGTAGCAACTTTGTCTTCATAGAATAAGTAATTTAAAAACTATCCTATAACCTCTTTGGGGTTTCACTGTCTCTATACAAAATTTTGGTATCGGAGAACGCTGGACCGAATTCTGCCGCAGTCAGGATTTTATAATAGTTGAGAAGAAGAGATAAAAAATAAAATAAAAACATAAAAAAATTGTTGTTGGTAACAACTGTAATAATTTGACAAAAATAAAATGAATTCAATAAATGGTTCACCTGTTGTTCATAATTAGTAGCACTTGAAGTTGTTGCCGTTGAATCATTATCATACTTAGCAATAAGTTTCCTTTTTTTTCTCAATTTCTGCAAAACAAGAAAACCGTTCTGAATATACCTACTAAACACAGAAATGAAAATGAAGGCATTCTTTTAAATTTATGGGTTTGATACCTTTTCTTTTGTCAGCTATCATGTTAAAACTTGTTTAAAACAATAAAAAAGGGATCTCCAAGAGTTCCTTGTTTTGTTTTTCAGAAAAGCAGTATATTTATCTTCAGAATATAGATTCATCAAAGCTGACATGAACTCAATAAACAATATAATACGTCAATGTTGCATATTATCTGTTTGATTAAATCACACTAGCTTAGCCAAATAAGTATTAGAAGTACTAGCACTTTTGTGCATTAGACTTGTATAATCTGAACATGTACACTTACGAGTTGATATAATAGGGGATGATTAACAAATATTGTTGGCACTGCATGCAAATGGAGAGTTTTTCGGGTGTATCCCTGACGAAAGCAAGATTCTTCAAAATGTGCAGAGCATATCCTTGATTGATGACAGAGTATTGTGTGGGACTCCATTCCTCGCCTCTGTTTATATTTTTGATCCATTCTTCTCTTATAGAAATAGGAGTCAGTCGAAAACCTATTTATAATAAAAATATCAGTAATAGCCAGTGAATTTGGCACCAGCAAGTAATTAACTAGCCAGCATAGAGCTACACGATCCATAAAAATTACAAGGACAAACTCGCTGCAGGCAGATTCACTTATAAGCTTATCCTACCATAGCCTTTCTAAATTAAATATCGAACGTTATCGATATTTCATGTTACTAGTCGTACAACACTATCTGGTATGTAAAGTGTCAAAATATCAGATTGTGTTATTTATAATTAGAATTATTATGTAATGATGATGCATATACGCAAAAATAAATGCATAAAATAATACATACTTTTACAATGATCAAAATTCAATAAGATCTACAGGTATTTCATACCTTAATAAACATTAAATTAACAATATTTGTCTTTAAGCTTACCGGTGGAATGATACATTTGAATCATTTTCACTTAGTACACCCATTTGGTGAGAATACCCTGGTACCACACACGCCACATTTCTTGTTAATTACGTAAATATAACTAAAAGTTCACTTTTAATACAAAAAACCACAAATTATTAGCAAAACACAAAAGCTTGTTTGGTATCCAGCTGGCTACCAACTAATATGGCCGCCGAGGCAATGTGGGGCGCATGGCCTGAAGATAGAGCTGAAGACATATTGCTATCTCGTTTCAACACAGGTAGTTTGACGTAAGAGTAAAGAGCGTATTAGTTATGAAATTTGTTCAACTTATTATCCTCTATCTAAGCTTTTTATATATCTATGGAGCAAGAGGAGTTGTAAGGTGACAAGATCACAGAGTATAAAAAGTAAAGTAAGAGGGGAGAGGAGATAACAGTGTCGGACACCAACACGAGGGCAATCTCTCAATATCGTGGCATGTAAAATATTGTATAAAATATTATGTGTCTTCCATTTTGTCCCACTCGATATCGGATGCCGACACAGATATTATGTTGACTACAGTATCACTTTACTCTGTGGACTACAGCATCGGACACCCGTGCTTTGTGAGTCGTCAGACGTTAATGTATGTTTATGTTTTCATCCTCCTTGCCGAAATTTTTAAAAACTTTCTTCTTGGTTTTTGATGGGTTTTTCTAGCTTGCCAAAATGAATTAATATAGGATGTATCCAAAACTCTGTGGAATTTTTTTTTGCTTCTCTATTATTGAATAAAAAAGCTGTTTTCCCATTATTGAATTAGGATATTTTTTCTCAATTTAGCCAACGCCGTGCCGTGGCAAGGGATTGGTCGTCTTGGCGTTCATTGTGGGAGGCCTATTTTCAGCAGTGGACGGATAAAGGCTGTTGATAATAATGGGTTGAAAATAAAATCAATTTAAAATAAGTAGTTTATATTTCATAAATTATATTCAACACAATATTTAGCATGTGATAGATATAACACAAATAAGCTTTCGAGTAACATTATTAGATCGATGAAAGTGCATTTATATGAAAACATTGTCTCCTTCATGCGCACACGCAGGTGTTAGAGCGAGTCAGGTTACAGTTTGTAGGCCTGGCGCATCATAAGATCGAAGTAACAATCGTTGTCGATCGAGATACTAATGCTGCTGTAGTAGTTCATAAACTCTTCCAGTGTAACCTGAAAACATTTTAACATATAATACGAAAAGTTTGTTTGACGAGGCTAAATTCTAAAACTACCAGTTGGCCTTATTGTTAAGGTAAGGAGGGTAGAATTCATGTTATCCTAAGATGCTCTTTTCAATTTGGAATGGGTAGTATCCGCCGGAAACAGTAAAATGTGGTTTGGAGAAAGAGGATGTTTATAATGTATATCAAACGTATTTTTTACCATTTACTTATGAATTGAGTTTATTGAGAAATAATTTCAATGATTTTTTAAGGCTTTAATAAAGTAACTGTTTTTTAAAGTACAGATTTTAAGGTCTTGAAACAAAAAAAAAATTGTGAACAATGTCTAAAGAAAGTTACCGTCAAAATCTTATTATAAAAAACAACTTAAAGCTAATTCTTTATACCAAGTTTTTCTACTAGAGACAAATCTTGCTACAATATAACTTCAATACGCAGTAATCAAAACTAGAACCAGACTACCAAGCTTCAGTAAGTATACATGTATAAAGAGAACTACAAATTGAGGAATATTAGTAAGGCGACCAACCTTGCCGTCCACAGTTCCTTCGGTTTCAAAGTTGGACAGGAACTTATTGAAGATCACATCAGCCGTCTCCTCTCCGCTCATATACCTGAGGGGTAAAAGTAGTTCACTATCTTGTTGAATACTAAACCGTAGCAAATCGTCAATACCAGATTTACACATCTATTACATAAACTCATAATCCTTTATATATAGGATATGCGGAACTCACAGCCACAACTCAGTTTTATTAGTTACGTCATGGGTAAACCAGCAGACTCATTACCAGATGTCATGTGGTCATATGTCTTCTTCAGTCACTAAAGAGTTCATTTGAGACTACCTAATTAAACTTATTCATGCGTATTCTATTTTGAGATTTCCTATTTACGTTGTCTATCCTGAAGTACTTTGAACTAAAAAAATCTCCCCGCTGGCCTAATATTTAAGTAATTTGGAAAATGTCAGATGATCTGACAGTTCATTTGCTTCTTCTCCGTAAAAAAATTCACAGGACGCCTGACTGGTGAGAGCCATCTGTCAGTATTTGAATTCATAATAATAGAAACAATGACAAATAAAATACTACAAAATATGACAGCCATCATGCCATTCGCAGTCGCGGCTTTCAAGTCGAATTCACTACGAAGGCGCGCCGATCGATTGATGTTTCAATATACCTTGGATGCGCCGTCAGCGAGTACACCCCGCGGATGTCCTCGACTGTGACCAGGCCGTCGCCACTCTTGTCCAACTTCTTGAAAGCTTGCTCCACAATCGCACGACGAGAATCCGACATTGGCGGCTGAAAATAATGTAATATATCATACACTGAGAAATTTTGATGATTGTTTTGATAAATGTGATGAAGTCTCAGTTCCAGCAGCTACAGAACCTACCCTTTGTTCCATTATAACATAGCTCATAGCTGATCGATTAAAGAATTATTTCTTTTTATTGAAGCAAACCACATTTGTAAATCTTACTAACTATTACTACTATAAATATACTACTATTACTACTATATATACTATTGTAAGTATGAATGTTTGTTACTCTTTCGCGTAATAATGGATGTTGATGAAACTTTACAGTATTGCTATATATATAGTATAGCTTATAAGTTATACATCAGAATAACACAGACTATAATAGTACTCCCACGGGAATGGCAAGTACGCGGGTGAAACCGCGGAGCGCTACTAGTTGATAAATAAAATAAAAATACTTACACGGAGTTTAACCAGAAACTCGTCGAGGCTTATGGAACCGCTGTTGTCAGTGTCAAACCTGTTGAAAAGCTCTTCTGCATCCTGAAATAAAATACAATATTGAGCGCACAGATTTATAAATAAAGGCAGATAGAGCATGCCGAACACGCGAGTGACGCCACCAAAGCGAATACAAATACAAATATAAATCTGTGATTAAACGATTATACCTTAAAAGTCCAAATGCAATGCATGCATGAGATAAGGATTAAGCGTGTATACTGTATATGAATCATAGCTAGAAAATCTGCTTTCAAGTTAAAAAGATATTTTTCTTTTTCTTTTATTTACCACTCCCATAATTGGTTTGTGATTTTTTTTCGATTCGAGTTTAGTATAATTCAAGTATAATATATAAATCTATTATCATCGACGTATATATTTTTAGTTTATAATAAATTATAAAAATCTAGAAAACTTACCTCATTGCTTATTTCAAGACCAGTTTCTTTGAGACCGTTAAAGAACTCTTCCTTGTTAAGCTGCTTGCTTCCATCGTCGTCCATTCGCCGGAAAATTCTGAAATTTTAGCATTTTTATAGTAAACTAGCTGTTGCCCGCAGCTTCGCCTGCGTTAACTAAGATTTACAACGGGATCTTAGTATGCAAAAACAGTAACTTTTATGGTTGATTTTTACATCTTGTGTCCGAAAAACCCAAATATCTTAGGGAACCCTATTTTTTTCCAGAATAAAATTTAGCCTATGTTACTCGGATAATGTAGCTTTCAAATGGTGAAAGAATTTTTGAAATCGGTCCAGTACTTTTTGAGCCTATTCATTACAACTAAACAAACAAACAAACAAACAAAGTTTTCCTCTTTATAATATTAGTGTAGAAGTGTAGATTAATATGTTCCAGGTATTTTTTTCTAAACACGTTCATAGAAGATAGTAAAAAAGTGAGACAATATCCTTACTAATATTGTAAATATGAAAGTAGAAATGTTTGTTACGCTTTTACGCGAAAATACTTAACCAATCATGATGAATCTTTAAGACGTATTCTCGGAGGTACAGTCAGCGTCAGATTGATCTTAGCAGCCAAAGTGCTCAAAAAGATCTGACGGACAGAAATTCAATAATATCTAAGCATTCAAAGTTGTCATATTGATGTTAGCATCCAAAGTAGTCAAAACATCTAAGCAACACATTTTCCATATTTATCGGAGCAGCCAGAGTAGTCATATACATCTTAGCATACAGACTGTCCAAAGGTATCTAAGCATCCAGAGTGTTCAAAAATATCTTGGCATAACAGGAAAATCAATCTTATTACCAGTACTTAAAGTGTATGTGGCTTATATTGATGGCAGACGTCAGTCGTAGATATACAAATAATGTCTTGTTAAAAGGAAAACATTACCTTATTAGACGTAGTTAGAGTGTAAAATTAATTAAGACAAACAATATTTACTATTGATTGTCAAAGTTGTAATTTAAAGAATTTTGCTTTTCTTCGATGTTTTTGTCTAAATTTAGATTTTAGATAATAATCAACAGACGATATTGCGAACATGAAATTATACCAAATAGCAAAATAAATATGTAATGGACACAAATTCTATATCTTTTATATAATATATAATCAGAATCTCGGAAACGGCTCCATTGATTTTCATGAAATTTGTATACGCGGGGTTTTAGGGGCGATGAATAGATCTAGCTAGGATATATTGTTGGAAAATATCGTTTTATTCGTGTTATCAGGTAATGATAAACCGCTACAATATCATTAGGATACAAACGTAAATTTCGCAATTAAACATTAAGATTGAGTAGCTCGGTTAGAAAATCCAACTTTTTCGAATCCAAAAGAGCCTGGTTCGTATCTCTAGTGCAATAAATTTCTTTTTTTTTTTTATTTTTGTTATTCCTTCTTTTGGGAGAAAACCTTTATCATAATGTCATATCAAAGGGTATCCAAAACAAAACAAATAAAAACCAAATATTTGCTCGGTCAACCTGGTACTTCTATATTATTTGAGCATTCACATTTGTCATCTTCCTGTTGTCACGTCAAATATCATCATCATCGGTTTTTATCCATGCACTATTGAAAATAAGCTTCCTTTGATGAATGCCAAGACGGCCGACCCCTTGCGACTAGCATCTAAAACTGCCAGTGCACGGGGATCATTTTACCACCTAGCAAATGGTCGACCAACACTTTGTCTAACTAAATACAACCTCCACTCTTGGACCAAACTTACCTACCGGCTCATCGACAACCCGGTACCTAAGTGTTTGATCAACTCTCTGCCACTTCAACTCGCTTATTTTTCGCGTGATATCGGTAACTTTAGGTCTCTGGTAGAGATTTTCGTTTCGAATCCTATTTGTCAAAAAAACACCCGTTATAGCACGCTCCATAGAACTTTGAGCTATGACAAACTTTCTGGTAAGTCGTATATTTACAGGCCACATTTTGGCCCCGTACGTCATCACGGTGAAAGAGCATTGGTTGAAGTCCTTCGTCTTGAAACTCTGAGGTGTAGACGACGCGAGAATATGACTGAGCTTCCATAGAACGGGCACCATTCCAAAGGTCTTCCATCTCGAAATTCAAACTTTTGTTTAGTCCATGTTTATTCTAAGGCCCACACGTCGAGTGGATTCACTTAGATTGCAGGATCTCCTGCAAGCCTTCCAGCAGCATCATTTATAGCAGTAAAGATAGACGCGCAAAAAAAAAACATTTTTATCGGAGTTAGAGCCGGAGTATTCATAAATGAAAATAAAGTGTCAACCCATATTAATATGTCCTATTCCTGGGCACAGATCTCCTCCTCGAAATCAGACGAAGAAGCTATTGGACTACAGTTCACCAATGCTTTGGCTCAGTGCTGGTTTGTGAATCGAGAGGCGAGTGAGCGATGTATCATTCTCAGAGTGTAATCAAAAATTTAGAAACCCACGTTTCAAAGCACTACATACGATCATGATTGAACCTCGAGCCCTCACTCCAGAAGAGACCAAGACTATACCTACGTTTAGCCAGGTGACCAGCTGATTACGTTCATGCAACATGGGTGCTTATTCCACAAAGCAAGACTGAATCAAACCAATTATGTTTTCGAAAGCAGACATTTAAATCTGATCGCTTTGATGGCGGCTACACGCGATTATTGTATCATTATTATTTTTCTGACCACTTCCAGACATAGGTCTTTTCAATGAACATTAAGATCAGTCGTCTATATAAATTTCTATCTATTTTTCTCGATTGCTTTTTTGTAAAGAAACAACAGTATAGGTCATCATTTATTCTGTTATTATTCATTTTAAACTTTCAACTCTAAATTTTTGCTGTGTTATTCATTTCCTTAGCTGGTCATCTTTTATTTTATGTATATATTGTATTTACTTGTTAACTTTGATTTGCCTAATTTGATTTGTTGAATTTTATTTCTTATAAGTTTTATTGCCGGTGCATAACAAATAAATGATAAAATAAAATAAACTGTATAGGCAATAGTAATAATAATAATTTTACTTAGATAATTCTCAAATATGCATCGCAATTTTAGGTATCAGATGAATATGATAGAAGGAGCTAAGAAGTCGGACCAATAACAGGCAATTATTGGTCCAAAAGTTTTCCGTAGTTCAGTTTCCACCCTATTTCTAGTGGGACATTCTAGCGTTTAGGAAGACTTGTTCTAGTTGTAGTCAGTAAGAAAGTTAACCTTCAATACTTGATTGACGATCACATGCCTAGATAATGGTTTGATGCTCATTGTAAATTTTTAAAAATCTTTCGGTAAGAAGCAACTTTCAGAAATACATATCGGCTTACGTAAGTGGACGGCTACAGGTTGATGATGATAATGGATAGAAAGTTAGTTTTTTAATAAATCATTTATGCTGTCAAAATGGTAATTGTTAAGGACGCTCTACATTCTCGTCAAAAGATTTCAGCGAGCGTACTATACTCTGAGACACAAGTCTGGGTCAGCTCTACACATTTTTGTTCAGAGAATTTTTTCACTCGTTAAATTATACACGTTTTTTTGTAATGTAATATACTACAACATATATTTATCGTATCACGTATACAACATATATTATTATTATATTTATTTTATTTGTCGGCGTTGGATGCGAGTAGCGAGGGATCGGTCGTCTTGGCGTTCATTGAGGGAGACCTATGTTCAGCAGTGGACGGATAAAGGCTGATGATGATGATGATGATGATATTATTCTTATCATTAGCGACAAGTTTAAAGATAGTTTTCATATAAGCTAATCGATATTTTTAAATATCTATATTAGTTTTATGTAATACAAGAGTCCTTTGATTTGGTCACAAACAAAATTTACACACATACTACATAGCATATTCTTGCCGAATAGGCGAACTCTTGTGTTTGATAAACTTAAATACCTATATTATAATTAATTTTGGCGATAATGTGTAACACACTTTATGATCACATAAATGTTTTATATAAAATATTTGCTTTTAACAAATTCTGAAATAGAAAAATGACATGTCAAAAACCTAACACATTGAAGGAAAGGGATAGCTTATTAAAATTTGTTTAAGTAAATAAAGACAGATGATACTAATTTAATATCTACGACTGACGTCTGCCATCAATATAAGCCACATACACTTTAAGTACTGGTAATAAGATTGATTTTCCTGTTATGCCAAGATATTTTTGAACACTCTGGATGCTTAGATACCTGTGAACAGTCTGTATGCTAAGATGTATATGAATACTCTGGCTGCTCCGATAAATATGGAAAATGTGTTGCTTAGATGTTTTGACTACTTTGGATGCTAACATCTATATGACAACTTTGAATGCTTAGATATTATTGAATTTCTGTCCGTCAGATCTTTTTGAGCACTTTGGCTGCTAAGATCAATCTGACGCTGACTGTACTAGAAGTAAGATAGGATACATAAAAAAAAGGATTTTTTTTGCTAAGGCGGGCGAAGCTAGTAGGATAATAAATACATAAGTATTTTGATATAATTATTTTCTTTTTTTAATTTATGACATTTATCTCGAATCGAAAGCTAAGGGCATGGTCTGACGTGATTATCTGTTTAAATATATTTTTATTTAAAAATAGATAATGCAAAAACCATTCATGCAAATGTTAAGTAGAATAAACCTATGTGAAAAGCTGGGTTGTGAGCAGCGCTATCGCCTGCGCGAGCCCCCAGGGATGTTAATACAGGTATTTGTTTATCTCAATAGAGGCGCAAATCTTTCACAGCAAATGTATATTATATACTACAGACATAGCAATTTCAATTCGTTTTTTTCAAACTTAAATTAATATAAAATTTTACAAGCTTACCACGGCAATGACTTTATGCATTTGAAATGGTAACAAGTAACGGAAATAAATGTTTACTCCCGTTATATATACCTATTATTCTCACGAGCTTACAAGTAGACTCACAAAGCGGTGTTTATAATTACATAACAGGTTACATACGGCAAGGGATCGGTCGTCTTGGCGTTCATTGAGGGGGGGGGGGGCTATGTTCAGAATGGACGGATAGAGACTGATGATGATAATTATGATTGCGGGCTCGTTAAGTCGCTTTTTTCGCTAAAATATTATTGATTGTTTAGAACAATTTGTCTTAAACATCACTTTTGTATCCATAGGCATGTTCTTGATCTTCGCCAATAAACCATCCAGTTTAAAATAACGGATAGGTTCCTTCTTTGGTTACTTACAATATAATCCGTGTCGCACTATAACTAGTTGTTGACCACAGCTTTGTCCGCCTTTACTTATATTTAGAACTGATGATTATACTAATAGTCTATTTCACTCTGCATATATTTAGTAGTAGTGACATATACTGGTAATATATATTATATTTAGGAACATTTACAAGCCGCATACCTACATCGTTGGACATAGGCCATGGCAGTCGGGTTAGTAGAAAAACCTTCATGATCCCGAATCGATGTTGACAGCTGCAGTGGGAACGAGTGGTGGGCCTAGCCCTGAAAAGTTACCTTCCCAATCCCAGGATGCCAGAAGCGCCTCGTGATAGGCAGAGAAGGCGTAGTTTCTCAAGCGGGTCGGTGGCTGAAGCCAGAGCCCTAGAGCTGTTTTGCATCAACTGCTCTTCCTGACGGGAAGTCGCCGATTGTGGACGGTGGAAGGCAACTGCAAATAATAAATATATATTTCAGTCATTATTTTTAACTTGCTTTGCTAGCTTGACCACGTCACGTCACGGCGTTGCCGACGTAGAGTACGGTTTCGTGACACGGTGCATGAGAAATATAATCTCTTGTGACTCTTGTCCCAAGGCACTGAATGTTCATAGAAAAAGTGGAATCAATAAATTACTTCATCATCTTTTTCACAAATTAATTCCATCTGTTACGGGGTTCGAACCCGCAACTTCGGTTTCCGGTGGCCCATTGGGCGATAAGGAAAAGGAGGGCAACACCTCTAGTTATGTGGATATTTATGGGCGTCGATAGTCGCAAGGCCACGACTGTGCGTTTGCCCTCCTATGCTATAAAAAAAAGCTCAGGTGTTCAGTGTCCGAACAATCATCCATCTTATTTAAGTGTAAGTAAGGATAGATTACTAGCCGAGAGATTAAACAAACGACGCCCGTAGTTTTTTTGAAATTCGTATAAACTACATCATAAAGTTTGTCGTATCTGATGGCGGTAACCGGTGCCGTAATGAAATGAAATCTAATTATAGTAGGCGATAAGCGATTGTTTCCTTTTGTAGTACAATAGTGACAAAATAAATCCTTTTCCAAGAAAGGAAAACAGACGAAAAACACAATCGACCTTAACCACAAAAGGTTTTAATTTGCGATTCAACGGTTGGAACTGTAATACAAATAATTCGTTTAACATTTAATGACTCCGTAAAACGCCTTTAACAGAACGACCTTTATATAGCGATGGCGAGATACACCACACGCAATTCGTAAAAACGTAAGCACACAAAAAATCGTTGACTATCACCTATACCGGTGATAGCGACCTAGTAAAAAATTGGGTCAAATTTTACTCTATATTTCTAAGGGTGCCGTAGTCCGTAACCAAAGATTCCGCAATCCCCACACCTGGCATAAAGCTATATCTTATAAGCTGTAATAACTGTTACGTTATGTAATTACAACTTTCAGAACAAAAAATAAAAATTCAATAATGCTAAAACGAAACTCATCGGCATTTTATATTACTTATATTGCTCGACTTTAGTTAGGGAATCTCTTGAAGTAAATATTCATAGGGTTCAATAGGGGTTGGTTAACTTTACACGCCGCAAACACCTAATCGTTTGCTTACGATGATTTTCTTGACCGATAAGCAAGCTATGTACTCATGATCAGGTGGACGTAGAAAGGCACCGCAGGGTTGAATACATCTTACTCAAGAAGCCGAGCCATACCCACGAGCCCGGAGGCACCCAATCTTTTTCTCATAGACCCCTGCTGCTAAATTTCTACCATTATATTTTCTAAGCTTGACAAAAAAAAAATCACACAAATTGAGTCGCGGCTGAGATACGCCCAGGAATTAAAAGTTTTCGAAAAACAAGTGAGGATTGATTAATTAATTGATTCTACTGTGAGTGATGATAATTTTGTGAACCACCTCTTACGTATTGTGAACATCATTTTTTGTCATTCCGACCATGAATATATGTATACATAAAATACCCCCCTCCTCTAATTTCGAGGAGACCCGTGCCCAACAGAGGGACATATTATATTAGTTTGATACTTTACTTTAACATAACAATATACTTACAATGAACATTGTGGCTCATAATAATTCATATCATTAATTACAAAATATAAAAAATAGGATTTATTTTACAACTTAAAATGTAATCTAAAACTTGGCCAAGGATGTTAGAAGGTCAAATTGTAAGTACACCTCTATCACCCCAATAATTACAGAAATAGTGGACTTATGGTAATTGGATAAGATTTACAAAATAAATATACCAACCTAACATCATACAAACATAGTCACTATAACAGACATCTTTTCACCATAGGTGTTACGGACAGTCCGCTATGCAGAGCCTGCGTAGCGGAGAAAGAAACAGCAGCCCATGTACTACTGGAGTGGACAGGAGTAGCACCGCTAAGGGCAGCCCATCTCGGATGCTCGAGAACGCTCCCGGAGATA
Organism: Lycaena phlaeas; assembly: GCA_905333005.2. Classification (NCBI taxonomy): domain Eukaryota; kingdom Metazoa; phylum Arthropoda; class Insecta; order Lepidoptera; family Lycaenidae; genus Lycaena; species Lycaena phlaeas. The sequence continues at coordinate 13,846,763 of HG995173.1, forward strand.
TGCGCTGATGTCAAGAGACTGCTAGCATTACTACGGGAGTATAACTGGCAGTAGGGAGTGCTTCAGGCTTGCAGCGCGCAAAATAGGCGCACAAGCGACGAGTTGCGGAAACCAGCTTGACCTCAAGTTCAAGTTCAACATCATACAAACTACAATGATATTATTTAACAATCGAAAAATGTATACATCTATACCAGCGACAATCCTGTCCTCTCCAGTCCTTATTTAAAAAACCCCGCTCATTACCTAAACTTTAGAGATATGTATGCTTTTGTAGTAATGTTCTTAAAATGTACAACTAGGTACTTTTAACAGGAAATGTTTCTATTGTTAAATTTATGTATTTGCAGGAGGTACATTTAAGTCGCAAATCATATAACATTTTAAAAAATACATACAAAATACGAAAATTTTACAAACATAGCCTTGACACGTCCCTAGCATAAGAAAGATGGGAATATACTGTGAGTACTGACTCTGTATACTATAACATGAAACTCAAACCTTATGCTACCTATTGTGATAGATCCTAGCAACCCGTTCATTATATTCGAAAAGCTAAAGTTTGGTTCTTCATTTATATGGACAATGTACACCACATCACACCGAGACAACTAATCTGTGTCTGTGTAGATTTACATGCCGAAGAATTATCAACATATTTAACAAAAACAGGCGTAGCTTTAATCTGGATAAATTCATTTACTGGCTTGCCAATTTATGACTTGATTGCTAGAATACAGTAGTAGTCTAGCAGCAAGTAGCCTACCTACCAGTTATCTTTTTAATATTATAACCATATTCAAAGTGGAAGATTTTTTTCAATAATGAAATAGCAGAATGCAGTCAATGTCTGGAGAATGTTGTCATAATTTTTAGTGCTGAATATATAATGTGATGAGCAATATGTTAAAAAAATATTTATTTATTTATAATTATGAGCTAACGGTTGGTAAGTGATTGATTATGACGAATCGGTAATTCTATCATTCATGTTGTGTTCATTGTAGAGAAAATGTTTCTTAACTAACTACATGTGGGCCAAGTTTAGCTTTTACTATACTTAATGACGTAGTATCGTAACTCGTAATCATTACACTTTTAGTAATGTGTAGTCGATTCAATCGATACCCTTGGCGAGATACGTACTTAAAAATTTATATAACAACGCCGACTTTACCCTCCCGACGCGCAATATTGACGCATAAACGTGGGGTTGATACTTGTTTCAGCACAATACGCATTGCAATCAAAGTAATTTTACACGAATTTTGCAATTTACATAAATAGGGATATATTTCATTTCTATATCATTATGAAAAATAAAAACTTTAAATATCACGATTCAATATGATTTTGTTTTCAAAAAGGAATTGCAGACTTATTTAATAAACACTTTTATCATGACTTATATATTACATAATTTAGACGCAAATATCTTAATTTTAATGTATGTATTAAAATGTAAAAATATTTACCCTAAATGTGAATGTGTTAATTTATAAAAATATTAATCTTCTTATACGATAATATTGATTACAGACGTGTCTTAATAAATTTTTAATATTTTTTTTATGTACCTACTCTCCTTTCTTAAACATATTATTTCCATTCAAATCTAATTTTAATTTTCCCGACAAAGTTTAACTAAAAACTGGATAATTACAAATATAGATCTGTATTATATTTAAAAAATCACTTACTGTTTGAAGTTGTTCTAGTTTTCTCGTGATACATTTTGCTTCGTAAATATTAACAGTTTAAAAAATATATTGCAGGTGCGAAAGTATTTACGAATTCATTTTATACGTTTAGAACTATTATCCAACACGTTTGAAATTTTATAAACAACTGAAAGTTGAAACGGAAAACCGGTCACCGGAAAATGGAACCAACTGACGTCTGACACTTGACACTTGACAGTGGACCAGCAATAGTGTTGCCCATTGATAAATTAAAAATTACCGTATAAATATAAAAATAAATATTTTAATTATTATGATCAACTTTACAGCCTATGACTACTGGTTCATATTGTGTTATGATTTTTGGATACATTTATTAATATACGATGATGATTTTTTTTACACGCTTCACTTGTATGTCAGTTTGTCAGTTTGTCAGTTTGTCAGTATGTCAGTATGTAACTCCGTGGGTAATCTGCGCGCCTGCGGCCTTCCTTGGTTCTGGTAGCCGTTTCTCAGGCTCCCTCTCCGAAATCGAACTCTGATTCCCCGTATTGTTAAAACTAAAAAGTAAAAAATAAATAATAGTTTAAAAAAACTAAAAACACGCTTTTTATAGAAACTCAAACTAAAAAATAGAAAATAAATTTTAATAAATTTAAATTAAGAATAGTGTTAAAAATTTCAATAACTATAAATTAATAATAGTGTAAATAAAAAAAAAAAATATTTTATTTAAAAAAAAGCGTGGGGTGCATGGTGTCAATATAGTTATAAATATTTTATTGACAGATATGAGTAAAGTGATTATCATTTTGATAATATCTTAAAAAGCACCCCACGCTTTTTTTAAAATAAAATATTTTTTTTTTATTTACACTATTATTAATTTATAGTTATTGAAATTTTTAACACTATTCTTAATTTAAATTTATTAAAATTTATTTTCTATTTTTTAGTTTGGGTTTCTATAAAAAGCGTGTTTTTAGTTTTTTTTATCTATCTGGCTTGTACTAATAGCACAGTGTAAATAAATTCATACAGTTGTCCAACGAACAAGTCTAGACAGAGCAATCGTGCGGGGCGTGCGGGGTGAGAGAGGCGCGGTAGCGAGCCCAAGCTGCCATACACTCGCTTGGGACACGTCAGTCGGGGTTGTCGCATTTTAATTTGATTATTTTAAGTGCTTTGCGACCGATAGTGTTTCGTTTCAATATCAGATATTTTTTTTATTTTTAATATTTTCAAAATTACATACAAATCTAATACACTGATATGTTTTTTTCGTAATAGTTGAATCAAAATAATTTGTATGTCTGATAATTTGAATACAGGGAAGTAAAATTAAACTCATTTATTTATTATTGATATTCAAAGTTTTCAAATAAATTAAAAATTAACGATAGATACTTTTGAGTATCAATCAATCAAATCAATTTGAGTCTTAAGTCTATTTTACTAACCAGAAGAAAAAAAAAGTGTATTAATTTTATCACATGGATGTAGTATAATAACAGGATGGCGTACTCGGAAAAAATGTATTTACGAAAGTGAACACTAACTCAACGCATTAAGTATTATATTCTAATGGGCATTACACAGATGCTGATCCGAGCCGAGCGGGATAGCAATATGTTAGGAGTGTGTCTCGTTCTTTTCTCTTGCCAGCTTAAAAATGTATTTTATTAAAAATTTTGGCTGACCAAAAATTTCATCGAAAAAAATTGTCTTTTTAATATTATTTTGACAATTGTATGTCAAGAAAGTGTAATTGAATTTATTTATTTAAATATATTTCCAATTCAAAAATAAAAAAAAAAATTATTATTTTGCTTATTTATTTTATTTCTTATGGTAGCCCAGTTAAGTGTCATCTTGACATTTTGTATTGTAATGGTTGCTATGGTTACTTAAATAACATAAATAGTAAATCAAACTATTATGGTGACCATGATTTTTTTGGAACGAAGTTCCTTACGGCAGGCTTGGAGGGAAATAATAGCAATGCGAAAAGCAATGGTCAGAACGTGAGACAGAGTGACTCCGTACTAAACTTCCCACGTTCCTACTTATTTGATCAGTTTGAATCCATGGCATCTTTAGTCTCTTCTCTTTAATCTTAATTCAAGAATGCGTTATTATGAGAGTGAACCTAAGATTTGCAGTTAATATTTTAGGATGATAATGATAACTCGACCACCTGATGACGGATTCCTGTCAAGTCTGTAGTATGGAAGTATTTGTATTATATATTTCGTAATCCATCTACTATTCTTCAGATTTTAACCATTGCTAATGTTGGTATTTTCGTTTGTAAGTCAATTTTGATATATATCAAGAATAAAATATCAATTGATATATAGGTAGGTATATCATGCGAACCCTGAGCTTTTGTATACGCATTTGTATTTTTTATAATAAAACTCCTTAATAATACTTCTTTAAGTATCCATTTTTTTGTTTTATTCCTAGTACTTTACATACATATACTACGAATATACAAAATGTAAAACAGATTATAATAAAACACATCATTGTGACAACCCTGAAGCAATGACGTATACCTACACAAAAGCGGCATTTCGCACAATTTGTTAGGTTAGGTTAGACTACTTTAAGCTATATGTCTGTAAGATGCTTTATTTTGCTATGATACTTTTTTTGCTTTATTGATGCATAAAGAAGATGCTTGTGTGTCTGGCACAAAAAGAGTTAGTCTTGCGTATGTTCATTTGCGACGTTGGCCACGCCCACATATTATAATGTCTATGGAGCCAGTTTGGTAAATAATAAAAAATATTTTAATGCTTACACCATGTACCACGTATCTTATCTATCTTTTATACCTTTAATTATCGTTTAATTATCTTCCAAGCGCGTATAGAATAAATATAATCTAACCATCGTGGCATGGCATGTTGCGTGCCCTCACAAAATACACACGAGTATAAACAATATCCATGCAAACAGTAATTAAGGTAACGCCTAGTTACAATATATCTCGCTTTTTAAATAGTTTTATTACCGCGCAATAGTTATGGTAAACATTTTTCATTTAAAGGACAACGTCAAGGTTGTAACATGTTTTGATAGTGTATGGATTTTCTAGCAATTGGTATTGTTACAGTTGTTGTAATAGTTTAATTTTTGTTTGTAATCTCAATGAAGAAAAGGAAAGCAAAAAAGTTGTGTTGATTTTTCCGTCATATTGACTTAAAACACTCATTTTGAAGTGGCAGGGGGCTGGTCATACACTCAGTAGAACGGAAAGGGGATGGGCCAATAGGGTTCAAGAGTGCAGGCCACGTTTAGGTTGACGAAGTGTTGGCCACCCATTAACCAGGTGGGAAGACGATCTCCGTGCAGTGACCGGCCAATGTTTGATGCGAGTGTTGGCGTTGAGTGAAGCTGTACATAGACAGCAAGGGATGGATAGCGACTTACCATCTTACGGGCGCAGCGAGTCCCACATACCCAGCCTAGGGAGACCCACTCCCCAGCGGAATACGACAGTGCATTTCCCGGCGTAAAAGAAAAAAAAGGGGATGGATATCGGCTGGTTATGATGATTGATAGGTATCTACCAAAACTAGATTGGTTTTAGGGGCTTGCTTAATAATTTTAATACTTATGACGATAATCTTTGTATAAGATCTAAAATCATCTCAAATAACGTTTCGAATGTTTGACGGTATTTTTATGCACAATTTGTTCGCTTTTTTTACCCCTATAAAGTATAGCATTGTTGTATCAATAAAATTGATGTACACCTCACACGGTAAATAACAGCCATTGTCACACCAAAATTCGATAAACCTAAAAATATTGTGACAACACTCGACAAAAGAAGCTTAATTTATTCAAGGTTATCTATCATAGATTATTGTAGCTTTCAAATAAAAACGCTAGCCCGTATACAACAAAAAACTGTAAATTCATGAGGGTTCATAAAGATTATATACTGTTAACTTTTTGTACCTGTTTTCCCTTTGTACACATAATATTGTCATGTGGTATAGTGTAAATTCATTTTTGTGTACCAAATTTATAGGAAATGCCAGGACGGCATGACGATGACATGTCGTGATACCCCCCTGCGATGCCGCTTTCGACTTCTCTGTGGACGTGGACGATAATAGAGCATTAGCAGTCGTTATCAGTAATTTATAATACGGTAGTTGAAAGTAATAAACAATAAATTAACGTTTTTGAGAAATAAATTTACGAAATCACGTAAACGCGAGTCAGAGGACGTGACATCATGGTCCGTAGTGCTAAGTTGTCAGTTGTAATTTTGTTTTAACAGCGCTGGTTCAACATTGCGGTACTTTACAGTATTTTTAATATGTAGAAACTGCATTATACTCGTAAAAAGTAAAGTATCAACCAATAATGTCCCACAGCTGGGCACGGGTCTCCTCGAACCCATTATACTCGTACTTAATAATTTTTCACAAAGCTATTAATATAGAAAATTAGCTCAAACAAACAATGTTTGTTGTGCACCTTCTGACGTCACGCACGACGCCATGATAGATGACCGCTTGTTAAAGCGGTAATAGTAAATCAATAGTTTATACTCATCGTTTTCTTTTTCTACTTCGATTCCCGGAAAAAAAGAAAGTAGTGGAAATTTAGACGGACACGTCCCAGGGGCCACGGCACAAAGCTCTCGGTCTCCCCCATAGATAAAGCCGTACTTATCGTGAATACAAAAACATCTACTTACGTCCGGCGTCCATGATGTTCAGACTACTATCCTTCTTGTCCTCCTTGGTGACCTTGGGCAACTCCTTGTTGTCGTAGTTGAAGCAGGCTGTAACAAAATGAATTGATTAACCACTTATTAAATGTTATGGTATCGACTATACCCAGGAATGTAGGAGAATCATAACAAGGTACGATCGTATTCGAAATAAGAATAACTGGTAAAAAAGAAAGATATGACTTTTTGTTTGTTTATGTTTTGAGTATGTTACGAAAGTGCCAGTCACCTACAGAAAGCCACCAGCAAGTAACATAGACTATAGGTTGTTTACTCGTATACGAAGCAGGGATCAAACGCTAGTTATATACTTTCTAAGTTTTGGGATGTTACATTTTACACATCCTGGTACAAATTGCAACGCCACTGATTCTCGGATCATATAACGTTATGACGTATTTTAGTCTTAAATAAAAGTTAACATTAAAATCTTTTGCAGTGTGCTTTTTAAGTATTACCTACACATGGCTGAGGATCGGCCGTTGTATCGTCCCCTGATAGAAGTCAAAGAATTAAGACGTATATAGAAAAATAGTTCTTATGGGCGTTTTGAGGACTAACTTTCTGCAAAGCAAACGTCCGCTAGGCAGCGTGACGAGAAGGATACCGCGATGTCCCCAGCATATAAGCCTACGAGAGCGAGCGAGTGCGAACTAAGCCCGCTGGGGGCATGTCCCCAATAAATTCGGCACAAAAAAATCGTTAAGAACTGTTCTTCTATATACGTCTAAATTCTTTGTAGAAGTCTAGGTACGTTAATCAGGCCGCTGAAAATTGCTGATGATGATATATAACATGAAACTCGTACCCAATTCGGACTATTACGCATATAAGTATACTTGGGTAATTAGTTACACACATTGGTCATATGTCATACTCAAAAACATGTCACGAGCCCAATATGGTGACAATTTCGTTTCCGACCATTGTCTAGGGAAATCATATGCCATTAAAACGGGACCATCACGAATAACAAAGGACGGCATTGCGCCATGTAGTTTATACTTGGCACCTGGGCTGGTGGGCTGAAAGATGTAGCTCAAGATTTTATTAGATATTATTATCAAGCGAATGTTCATTATTTTATCATCTTATACCTTTAAACGAGCAATTCTTGTATATATATATATATATATATATATATAGAATCGGGATCTCGGAAACGGCTCCAACGATTTTCATGAAATTTTGTATACATGTGTTAAAAACGGCGATAAATCGATCTAGCTAGGACACATTTTTAGAAAACTTTTTTTATCCGTGTTTTGAGGCATCAATAAAATATGATTATAATACGAACGTAAATTTCGCTGTCAAATTATATGTCATGGTAGCTTAGTGGTGAAATTAGGCAGGTAAGTTCGAACGAACCTGGTTCGAATCTCCAGTACAATTTTTTTTCCTTTTTTTTAAGATCATTTTTTTTGGAAGAAAAATTTTATCGTATTTTATCACTTAGGGTACCGAGCAAATGCTCGGTCAACCAGGTACTGCGTTAATTAAATGCCCAAGTTCATTCAGATCAGATACCAAATACCAGCTTCCTAGTTCGGATGCAAGATTTTTTTGTTGGTGGTGTTAAAAAAAATAGCTTCTTCTTTGACCATAAACATGTTTATCCGGGACTAGCCCGAACATCATCGTCCACTCAAACACATAAGAAATGAAGAGACTGCCTGTCATGTCTTTTATAATTTGAACAGCTAAGCTGTTTCACGGAAGAAATAATCAGGACGGTTGTAAAATGTAAAACTTTTGTTTGTAATTATTATTATGTATTATTCTCACACTTTTCTTTTATGTGGGTCTCGCGTTTGTGTGAAATAAACATTTCTTTTTTCTTCTTTCTTTCTTTCTTTTTATTCTTCCCCCGGGGTAGAAAAATGTTAAAGTAAAGAACACTTCACATACAGTGAATATTTTCTTGGTTGACCCGAGGGTTACAAAGTAATATTTTTAGTTATATAAATTATTGGTTTTATGTTTATGATCGCGTGTCTCCTAACAATAAAAAATAATAACACTTTTACATGGACGATTCCTTTCGGATTAATTACTATTTAATACCTAGTATACACGAATGGTGTTAAATTATTCCTCTCAAATACTCTTTGATGGTAGTCAGGTAGTGTCTATTGTCTTTACAGTGTTCCGGTAAGAAACGACCATGGTCGACGAACTACGTGTAGGTACTTCTATTACATATTTTTTGATCTCTTTTTCAAAATGAGAAAATGGATCCCTTATAATATCACTCCAATGTAATGAGTCTATCTGAACATATATTGGCTGTCCGACATCTATAGAATAAGCTTGTTATCGATAGCAAAAAAAAAAGCAAAGTACCAAAAATATGTCCCACAACTGGGCACGGGTCTCCTCCTCGAAATCAGGCCCACTGAGGCTCGGTGAACTTCACACTCCTTCAAAGACTTTCAATCTCATCAGACATGCAGGTTTCCTCAAGAGTCAAGACGTTTTCCCTCACCGGTGAGCGAGTAATGGTCTCGTGTTCAGGGTGAACTTAGAAATTTCGAGAAATTCATTTCAAGACACCACATGATCGAATCCGGACCCTCACGCTCAAGAGGTCCAATCCATAGCCACTGGACCGTCGCTTGTTTTTCTACCCATCATTATTATGCCAATAACGACAATAGGTCACTTGGAATATAGTTTAGTTGAATATTTAACGATCCAAAACAATTACAGCTTATTTTCCAGTTGCCACAGCTGTCAGTGTTTCCAAGAACACACACTTTCAGTCTGAGAAAAACCTGAATGCTGAATGTGTGTAAGTATTAAAAATTCATGTAATGGATTGATTTGTTTGAAATTGATTGCTTACAAAACTGTGCTATGAAAACACGTCCTACTTTCCTATGAATATTATAAACGCCAAAGTTTGTAAGAATGTATAAATGTGTATGTTTGTTACTCTTGCATGCAAAAACTATCAAATAAATTCTGATTAAACTTTAATCTTTATAATAATATAGTTTATACATCAGAATAAGACACATGCAATTTTTTTTTCTTTTACGCCGGGAAATGCACTGACGCATTCCGCAGGGGAGTGGGTCACCCCAGGCCGGTATGTAGGACTCGCTGCGCCCGAAAGATGATAAGTGGACGCAGCTCTACCCACTAAAACCCGACGAGTGCCACCACTACCGCCTTTGGTGAGGTGCCCCAGATCTGCAAGCCACAGGTCACCTCGACGGCTGGTCAGTGCCTCAGGAGACCGACGCCACCTCCACAGAGCGGTTGTTTCGCACCACAGAACAACCACTCCCAACGTCGGGACAGTACGATGAGGTGAGGTTCCCATCCTCACCCCTTGCCCCCTGCTCTTTGGTTCCGTCTTCTTATAAGAGGGATACTAAGAGCCTCCTCGGCTCAATTCGCTTCGCCCAAGGTGTTGGGGTCACCCAGGGCTACTGAGCCCCACCGCCACGACAAGGCCTGATTGGCCTGAACCATGGTGGGGATGCAATAATTTACCCTCGTACTTTCTAACATAGGAATGTTGTGCCATAAAAAACCCGCCTATTATAATAAGTCTAACACCTAAATCAGATTGAAGAAATTAGCTATTGCACTAGACAGTTGTGTGACCCCAATACCATTTGCCTATAATTTCTGCATAATTTAATTAAAGCACATTTCCCAGAATATTGAATACACCCCTCGTGCTATATACACTTAATACCATTACATAAAATTATCTTTTTACTTTGTTAAGGTCTTTCTAGTTATTGAAACTGAAACTAAATATATTTTATCTTATTACTCTCACTAATACAATAACGATGGTCCAGTGGGTAATGGGTTCGGCCTCTCAAGCGAAAGGGTCCGGGTTCAATCCTGCGATGTCTTGAAATGGGTTTTTCTAAATGTCTAAGTGCACCCTAAACCCGAGACCATCACTGACTCACCGGTGAAGGAAAACATCGTGAGGAAACCTGCGTGCCTAATGAGATTGAAAGTCAAGAAAAAAATAATTAATAAAGTCTTTGAAGGAGTGTGAAATTCGCCAACCCATATTATGCCAGGCCAGCGCATCGTGAACTATGGTCAAATAGTATTGGGCCATAGTTGACCGATGCGCTGGCCAATACCCTCCCCGCAAGATTTTGAGGTGGCGTGGAGGTGGAAAATTATCTATAAGTTTAATTGATGACTGTGTTTGCCATTCTAGCCGACAGTTCAACATATTCTTCATCTTTGGTATTTGCTATTACAGCTTTATTATTTGAAAGCATTATTTTAATTTCTTTCTAAAGTAGACATGTAATAAATATCGATTCAGTTGTTTCGAGCTTTATTGTTATTGAAGGTTTCATTTACGTTTCCCTGCCCAGCCCTGAACAAATCATAATGCGTCGTTTAGTTTCCAAGGCACATAACACAAGTCATATTTATTATTACATGAAACGCATGGCTGACTTTTCTAGGGATGGATCTTACGAGTCAGCAGAGATGAGTTGCTTCAGCCTTCAACACAATAGGAGCTATCTCAGAGTGCCCTCGTTATTGTTTCATTGTTTCATCTATCGCTAGGCGCTCGTGGCCAAGCCCCTTCAATTCTAATGAGTGTGGGATCGGCTGGCATATGAGGCGAAACGAAAAACTAAGTTATTACTTTTACGCGGAGTTTTTGCAGTGACTAAATACTTTTTTTTTTTCGAAAGGTCTAGTCTTTTAGTCCAAAGGGCCTTTAAGCTCAATCGGTAGGTAGGTGAGCAGATGGCTCACCTAGTAAAATTCGAAAGGGGGGCGCCTCCCTCCGTGCCCCGCAGGGGGCGCGGTATATCGCGCGCGCTACTCTGGAGAGTAGGTGTTTGGCTAGTCAAATCCAATACGGTCGACGAGTCATTAGCGGATGAAGTTAAACTATTAGTCGGAGGGCCAACTAAATGCTAGGGAGCGTGCTATGCTGAGTATTTCTTTAGCAGATAGGATTCGAAGAGAAGATCTTCGCCAGAGAAATAAAGTTACCGATATCACGGAAGAATACTGAATATTAACCTTGTTGAAGTGGCAGTGGGCCAGTCACACACTCAGAAGAAAGGATAGCGGATGGACCAATAATGGTCAAGAGTGGAGGTCGCGTTAATGTAGACGAAGTGTTGGTCAGCCATTAACACCTGGGAAGATGATCTCCGTGCAGTGGCCGGTATGTGTTAGTTGCGAGTGGCGAGGGATCGGTCGTCATGGCGTTCACTGAGGAAGGCCTACGTCAAGCAGTGGACGGATGAAGGCTGATGATGATGACTTATATCGTATAAACTATAAATATGGCGTGTCTGTCCTGTAAAAGAAAAATTTAAAACCGATGCAATGTCTGCTGACTGCCGAATGACTTGACCGCGGTATTAGAGACACCGATATATTATAATTATTATAATTACTGGACCGGGCAGAAGCCATCCTACCACAGACGACAGCGCCACCTGTCGCGTCTAAAACTTTTCTCATTTTGATTTCAAAACCGGTTCAGTACTGAGATAAAATAGCATCGAGACATTCATACATAAAGACTAAAGTACATTTAAAACAAAAACCTCCTCACCGTGACCGAAGTAAGCAACGGGTATCACCACTCGCGCCTACCACGAGACAGGCGTTTCAGGCCGCAGGCGATATGTCACCCGGGGATCGATCGGCGTTAATAATGTATCAGCCATCCACCACACGACATGACATTGGAGCGATATCCAATAACCATAATTACAATAAATTATTTTAATTAGAGCAGAGAAAAATTTACATAATTCTACATTAATCATCATCAGGTGCTTCGTCATATTGAAGTTCAGAGGTCAGGTGGGGAAATTATATATTGTCAGTTTTATGAATTTCGTTTTACAAAAAAACGCAGAGCATAAAACAATCACGATTCATTGATTTTAGACTACGACATCTAAGTACCTACTAATCCCATTTCTACATCTAGACTAATATTATAAAGAGGAAAACTTTGTTTGTTTGTTTGGTTGTAATGAATAGGCTCAAAAACTACTGGACCGATTTCAAAAATTCTTCCACCGTTTGAAAGCTACATTATCCACGAGTAACATAGGCTAAATTTTATTCTGAAAAAAATAGGGTTCCGTAAGATATTTGGGTTTTTCGGACACAAGGTGTAAAAAATCAACCAGAAAAGTTACTTATTTTGCGTACTAAGATCCCGTTGTCAATCTTGGTTAACGCAGGCGAAGCTGCGGGCAACAGCTAGTTTTAAATATTATGCATATTCCAAATTGCATTTAGCATACTCATGCTAAATTACTGAACTTCATTTTACCATGCTACCGAATCTGGCGAAGTTGTCCTCGACGACAAGTAGAAAACATTTTTAAGAGACTGAATTGTGTATGAAAAGCATTAGATATATCGTATCAACTTCAACACACATACACATTTTTGGACATACTTTCAGTTTATGATATACAAACACAGAACAATTATTACTAGGCATATAAAAATTAAAAACACATTTTTTTAAGTTTCTTAAGCACTGTATATCTTTAAATATTATATCAACGGTGACAACAATGAACACGCAACAAACATACAAAAATATACGCACAATTACCTAAAAAAATGTAATTTAGGCTAATATTTTCTATACTAATCACTAACAAAGTATTCACCCATTATTCCATAGCAACTTACGTTTAGATATTTATCTATCCAATCGTGTAGAAACACAATTTTATAAGTCTCAATAATGATCTAGAATGTGTGTATTCTAGAATCTAGATCCTAGATTATACATCCGATGACGCATCGTTACGTAGGCTGTGATAACCTTGTTCTCTTTTGAACAAATCAGGTAACATTAGGTAGGTATTAAAAATATATTTAGAAGATAAAAAAATATGTTTCAAAACTGTTTTCTGCTTATCCGAGTACATTCTATTTTCTAAGACTAGTCCATTTGTGACACAGGATGCTGTAAATAAGGTATTCGAAACGTTGCATTTAAAAAAGCGTATTTAAATTGATAAACAAGTGTGTAAAAAGCGGCTTTTTTTTAACCCATATATGCCCAGAACTATTTTTAGTTGCGATATCATTGATTTTTGGATATGTTCACACCTGATGGGTCCTTATGAAGACTGTAAGTAGTAATTTGGAGTAGGAGTTGGGGAAGGGTGTTTTTTTTAATGGGTCGAAAACGACCCCATGGGCAGATTTGTTACTTAAAATGAATACAGAATAAAAATGCAATGATGGTATTTATTATTCACTTATGATATAAAATCGAAAATTAAACTCGTCGAAACATTTTGGTTGCTAATTTTACACCACTTGGAGTTTCCGAGAGAGCCCAGGTAGGAATATTGTGACTTTCTTCATTGCTATTCTAGTACATGCGGCTTCGTGGCAGCGATGCATGCTGACAAAATAAGGATAGCAATCAGTTGCAGTCGAATGAACAGCATATAACTGTTGGTTTGACTAAATGAGTCAATTATTATGATTGAAAAACAGTTCAAAAACTGTTACAGGTTCTTCGTTTTCAGAAGAAATTATAACAGACCTAGATAGCGGTGTACTCCCTTCACTCACGGTCGTTTAAGTGATCTTTCTTCACCCTAGCATGCTCTCCCTACTACTACCAGCTTGACGTTGAGTAGTTCGACCTCGTCCTCGACTGCTTTTACGTTCACTCTGCGTCCTCATCCAAATTATGTTCCTCGCAGGCTTTCACATGCCATTCCACATGATCTTCCGCGTGCTCCTCCCACGTGTTCTACCACGACGGTCTAGTTTCAATGGCGATAATGGTGTATTATCTGGTTACTCATCCTCGCTGGATGTGGTGTCTTCACCATGTGGATGTCCAAGTAAGATTTACAAAAGCGAGTAGCTATCCATGGGATAAATTATGAAAATATGAATCTGCCTCATCGCCAGAGTTGCCGTCAGGTACCATACCATCACCGGAAGGTTCCATTCACATATCAGAATCTTGGAACTCATCGTTGGAGTTTAAATTTTCCAATATTTCTATGCTGTCGTTCATTGTAAGTTGTCTTTTGCACTTGAAATAAAAATATTAGCAAGTCATACATCTGCCCAAGGGGTCGATATCGACCCACGTGTGTTTACGTACCTATATCTCCGTAATAAGTATTTCTATCCGAACACTTTTACTGTAAATATATAGGTAAACTATCTTATTTTATGACTATAACAGCACATTAGATAAATTAGTCTAGAAACAAATGTTACATACATTTTTTTCCGCAAAGTCACACTTTTTTGCCAACTCAAAAGAAGTGCCGACTTCAAATGTCACTAGAAGTTTAAAAATTGCCCGTCAAGGAAATTTGTTTATTTATTTTGGTTGAAAATACTCTCATCATCTTATAGATAGTGCCAGACGTCGCAAATAAGTAGTAATATTAATAATATCACATTTCTCCTGCAACATACCTCGCAGGGCAAAAACGACCCACTGGGCATATATGGGTTAATATACTGACTTTCCTAGTGCGAATTTTTTTCGAATCCTATTCAAGTATATTGCGATTTTTAAATATCTTTCCGACGTTTCGGACACTTTTTAAAAATCATAATCACAGAAAGCCAATTAAAACACAATCACGTGATTTTCCCTTAATCTCATTACAAAACGACTGTTAAGAATGGAGTATTTCTGAGTCATTTTCAGAAGATTACACCCTAATATTGATGATGATGAATTGACTGTTGATGGATAAAGTCACCATCAGACAAGGGAAGCAACCGACGTAACTATATTGTACTTCAGTACCATGTATGTACGACTCACTACTTCACAACACTGAAGAAGAACGTAAGAAGTAAGTGGAACGTAAGAAGTTATCTAGTCCACGTTCGGCAAGATAGAGGTTCGCTTAACCTCCGACAACATGAGTCCTCCAAAGTTTTGGTGTCCATTAATATTATTATGTTTTAAGCGTGTACCAATGGATATATTATTATACTAAGTATTGTTAATGATGATTATATTGAGAAGCGAAATACACGCAAGCTAAGTGATTGTTGATTTAATTGCGATTGTTTGGATGTGAATGTCTTTTTAAAATATCTGGACTGAACGGGGGACTCTAACGCAGTCTTCACTGAAGAGCTTTCTCTGGATGCATCGTACGATTTCGCGGGTTACCTCATCATTACAATCTCAAAAGTAATTTTTCGCAGAATATGACTTCTATGTACATTTTTATTAATATAAAAAAAAACGTTTTTTACTTTTTCCTGTCATAACTTATTTAAAAATTAAAATAGTAAAACTTACCCGCCATGGAAGAGCTGTTCATTTTGCTTTGAGTTAAATAGACTTGAATAATAATAGTATTAATAACAGAAAATAAAGTCTTTCAATTTCAATAGAACACCCTGACAAAACATGTAAAACTGAAATGTCAATTTTATTTTAAATATTACTTTATAAATAGATTTCATTTACATTTCATTTTGTAAAGAGTATGAAGAAAAATAATAAAACTAACATTAATGACTATTTATTAGGGTATATAATATTAGGGTATTATAAAATATTGAAGTACACCCGCATTCTAATAATAAAACAAAAAAAAATAATTACAGCAGGGTAAGTAAAGTAGGAATTAGGATCCATAATACCTACCTAGTACCTACGTACCCAAGTAAAGTTATATTCCATAATTATTGAGTTTTAAATAGCTAAATATTTTATGTGCATTGCAATATCAATAACTACCTAATCTATATAAAATGAAAGTATTTTTTTATTATTTTATTATAATAATAGTTATTTATAATCTTAGAAGTTTTTATTTTTATTTTGTTTAAATGTCCCATGTTGTGGAAACGATTAAAGCAAAGCTATTAGATACCTATTTTATATTTATTCATTTTTCAATAGAATGATTTCTTCTTAGCGTGTCGATGTAGACTCATGATGATTACTTTATAGTTTTTTTTAATATAAGATGGAAAGTCGGTTCATCTTCTGGTAAGTGATACACACATAGATGTCCTCTAAACCAGCCATGTAAAATTAAATTTTTGATTAATAGAATAACGATTACGACAGAAAAGTCAGCATGGCCTTTGGTCTTAGCTTTTTCCGATAGGAACGAAAAAAAAAGAATAAAAAGCCGACGACATTGACATTTGACATAAGTAACGATTTGTTAAATGCTAGAATCACAGACTACTTAGTATATCTGCTAGAATTCCTTTGGTTATACATTTAATTCATTTAAATAAACCTATTATTTAGATATTTTTGCTGTTTGTTGTCTACATTTCATGGGAATATCGAAAGATATGTATTAAAATAATATAAAAATCAATAAGTTTAAGTGCCCACACCTATAATGGCACCGGGACGAAGAAACAAAGCATTTGCTAAGTCGTCCAATCGTCATGTTGAACGAGAATATGCCGACAGACTAAATGAATTATCAATTGAATCTTCGGATGATAGTGATCATAGCTCAAACGCATCTAATGGGGAAGGTGTTGAACCTTCGTTTTCTGTAAGCATGTGGGATTTGAACCATTGTGACCCAAAGAAGTGTTCGGGCAGGAAACTTTTGAGACATAATCTCATTAAAAACTTAAAACTTGGTCAACGTTTCCAAGGCTTAGTCCTATCACCTGTTGGTACTCAGTGTGTCAGTCCAAATGATAGAGAAATTATTGAAAAATTTGGACTCGCCGTTATAGACTGTTCTTGGGCTAAAATTGATGAAACACCATTCGGAAGAATGAAATCTCCACACCCTCGACTGCTGCCATTTTTAGTAGCTGCCAATCCTATTAATTATGGAAAACCCTATCAACTAAGTTGTGTAGAGGCTTTAGCTGCTGCTATGTATATTACGGGACATAAGCAAGAAGCAAAATTCTATTTATCCAAGTTTTCTTGGGGACATTCATTTTTGGAACTAAACTCTGATGTGCTGACTTGTTATGCTAAATGTTCTGATAGTACAAGTGTTATTGAAGCTCAAAATAAGTTTTTGAAAACAGTTGAAAATGAAAGGGATTCAAGATCCATGTGGCCATCCGACTCAGAATCTGATAACAATGAATGATGGACTTTTAAAGGATAAAACATGTCATAGATAATATATTATGTTACATGTTATTTAAATACTTTACATCAGTGGTTCTTTACCGGTGGTCCGCTGACCACTCCCTCACTGGAAGCATCCCAAGTGGTCTGTCCGTGGAGCCATCTTAATAAGATGATAGTGACGAGTCAACACAACGCGATCCGCAAAGACAAAAATTTTGACAAATGGCCTCATGACCTTGAGTTAACTTAAGGTTAAGAACCACTGCTTTACATGATCATGAAAAAGGCTTGTTACCTTTAATATTTATCAAAAAAATTGTATATAATTTGTTTTAATTATACATAAAAAAATAAGACTTTTCTTTACAATTCTCTAATTCTCTAACATGATTACTTTAAGTATAAAGTATATTGATAATACATTTTTTAGGTTGAAAGGTTTGGAAGTATGTATTCATGGTGAAGGAAAACGTTGTGAGGAAACCTGCATGCCTGATAAGATTGAGAGTCTGAAGGTATTTGCCAATTCAAATACCTTCAGACTTTCAATGAGTGCATTATGGCCCAATACCTTCCTTGCCTGATTTCAAGCATGAGAACTGTGGCAAGCAGACATATATGGCATGACGTTACTTTTTTGTGTATATTAAACAATTTTTATTTATTTTATTGTTTTTTAACAGCTAATTCCAAAGGTGTATTACAATCTTAACAAAACAATCATCACTAGCTGTGGCTTTAGATGGCATTATGAATTACATGAGTGTTCTATAATTCTATATATTTCACTTGCGTTCAAATCACCATTCCTCTAACCAAACCTTACCAAGTCTAGTCTTTGTCATGATTTCGAGAATACAGTGGATTCACTGACAGTCACCTAAGATCTATATGCATACAAACAAAATCAAATCTCATGCTACATAATCATAATCAAAATCAAATAATAAAATCGTCGAAACCAGATGTATGTAGTATCTCTTTTCTAATTCTTACATCAAACAGTGAAGTAGGAAACAAACTCATTTGGTAAATTAATAAATATGTAAAATATGATGAGAAAGTTGATGATCCAGTGGCTTGTCTGTAAAATAGGCCAGTTACCAATATATTTCTCTAGGTACCTATTTGAGTAGGACCAGGCTGGTTCGAAGTTTATGATGGTTAAAGTTATATGAATGGTAAAGTAATATTATATATATACTTATAATACTACTATACTATACTTTAATTTATTCTACTATAATTTATTCGTCCACATCATAATAATTGAGCATTTTTTACAAATATTATAAACTAGCAGCGCCCGTGGTTTCACCTGCGTATTTCCCATTTCCGTGGAAGTACGATAATAAATTATAGCCTATGTATTATTCTGATGTATATGTCGCAGTCATCTGGTTGAATCAGTCATTTGATTGTATCAGTAGCGCGTTAATCAAATGACGACATTTAATTGAATTACTAAAGGACAACTCGTCAAGTTGTTGAATGTGACGTTTAACGCCTTGACTGAACGTCATTTAGCATTGACTTTGTAATGTTTTTAGAGTGACCATAAGTTCGCAACTCAAAAGGTAGCTTCCTTTACATAACAAAAATGAGCAATGAACATTATGATTTTATATTGTATTTTAAGTCTTATCATAGGCTAAAAATATATGATATTTTTTTAAAAGTAATGTATTAAAATATGGAAGTCTCTATGACTCCAGAAAGTTTTTAATTTAAGTCTTTGTCACCTTGTGAAATGAAAGTTTAGGTAAAAAAAAAACAAAAAATTTATAATCATAGGATCAGTTTCTAGCTGTTTTACGCCAAGTTTGTTTTAGTGACTACTAACGCCGCGGTGGGAAAAAAATGAACTAAATTACAATCACCTGACTGATTTTACGTCCGCTCTGTTCAAAAGGCTATGTTACAATCCGCTATCTAGTTGGACGATGAGCGACGCTTGTTCAATAAACGTTCGGCCTAGTCATTCAATTAAATGTCGTCATTTCATTAACGCGCTAGTGATACAATCAAATGACTGATTCAACCAGATGACTGCGACATATATATATAATAGTTGTTAAGTTTCATGAAAATCCATTCAGTTGTTTTTACGTAAAAGACTAACAAACATCCATACTTACAAAGGAGGTGGAGGCCTATGTTCAGCAGTGGACGGATAAAGGTTGATGATGATGATGATACTTACTAACTAATATTATTAGTAGGATATTACGTTAGAGCGCCATCTCTGTGTAAACTATTATACTGAAGTGAAAATAAAGACTTGATTTTATCGCGACATCTATCGTGTCTTTAACAAACTACATAAATATTGTTTGCGTTTATTGCTATTTTTATATAGATGGCGCTACAATGGAATTTTCACGCTGTCGCCGGAAACTCGTGTTTCGTGTTTTATCCAACTGAATATTTAGTTTCGGTTGACTTTTAGATTGAGAAGGTCTGTTGTAACTCGCTCCACTTCTTTGCGAAACTCGCGAAATAACTTATTAAACTGAAACTCAATTTTGTTGTGTGAACGTGATAATTTTATATGTGCATGTGTGTTTATAGTGGGTGATCATTTTTATTTTATTTGGATATACGAGTGCAAATCTTTTAGGTAAGTTTATTCAAGTTAGTTTTGTACAACCTGTCACGCAGGTGTCTTTCGAGTCACTAACCTTTGTGAGTTGTGAGTTGTGACTGATGAAGTAAAATATAATCTTCATTCTCGTCGTATCGATTCGAATAAATGAATATATTATTATGTACCTATATAAAATAATATAATATATATATATATATATATATAAACAGCCAAAAAAAAGTTTTTATTGGCGTATAACTCTGGCATACAAACTTGTATTTACTTTTTTCAAATTGTCATCGACTGTAATTTATGTAAAAGGACATGTTTTTTTTAATTCTATAAATTTTTGTGAAATAAATTTCTGTGATAAATCGGATTGTATAAATTCGAAATGTTGAAATGATATTAATCTAATGTGTCGATATTTAACACGTATGATTTGGAACTATTTGGGTACTTCATACTTTTCATAACTTTTGCCTCTTTTTTTGTCTATTCAAACTACGTAGGTACGACGAGTATGATTAGACTTTAGAGTATTAGGTATATAAGTAGGTATTTACATTAATACAACATATTATATTTTGTATTAGTTTGTTTTTTTGACATTGCTAGTTGGAAAAGAATCCTATCCTACTAATATTATAAATGTGAAAGTTTGTAAGTATGGATGTTTGTTACTCTGTCACGTAAAAACTGCTGAATGGATTTTAATGAAACTGTACAATAATATAGATTATACATCAGAATAGGAATTACGCGGGTGAAACCGCGGGATGCTCCTAGTGTAACTATAAATAGGAAACTGCATACGTATGCTAACTCAGATATGCTTTTTGTTCGCTATTGTCTCCTATACTTCAGAACTCAATACTTACTGATTTCATTGAAACAACTGTCACCCTTCCGTGACTGGTTGCTCTGAAAGTAATGTTTTTTTATCTTTCTAAAAGGGATTTCAAATTTCCTAAGCAATCATAGTTTAATCAATCTTTCAATCAATTACACACAGCACAGCGCATCCCTGCTACGGGTTAATTTATTATAACTAGCGCAAGTATCTGAAAAAAACACCGTAAAAGTTTTTTTTATCCCATACTATGTTGCGCATATCCTGTTCATGTTCAATTTTTTTAAATTCTGGCTGGGCTAAATCTGCCTGTCACATTTTACTGGTGGGACATACTGTTAGGTTTATATCTTAATATATATATTTCTTGTGTGCGTGTGTATGTGACTGAACTCCTCCTAAACGACTGGACCAATTTTGATGAAATTTTTTGTGTGTGTTCGTGGAGATTCGAGAATGGTTTAGATTCACAAATCAGACCGGCAGATGGCGCTGCAGTCGGTATCTAGGTTATTGATCTGTACTGCCACTATCGATTCGTATCTAAAGGATAACGTCTGTGGGGTCCGCTAGTATTTATATATATCTGCTACGAAATAGCTTTATGTTTCGCAAAGAACGGCCAAACAGAGGTCATGCAGCTACTGACACCAAGACACCAGCTTTAACCACACAGTCTAGTCTAGTCTCAGACTTTTACCACTTACCATCCGATCTATGAGGTACGAGCCAACCACGATCGGATATCGGAAAAAGTCAGCTAAGTCACATAATATGGGTTCTACTTCTTATAAATTATAATTATTCTATTATAACATACTTTGTTTATTCTAGATGAGCTATTGAAAGCGAATAACAATGCAATGTATTATAAATCAAAAGGCATGGAGATTTTTCAATAAACAAAGTTGATTCGTTGCCAAAATGAAGGCTAGAAATGAAATTGAAGATACTTGTTCCTGTGAATCTTGTGTTTATAAAAGCGAATCAGACAACCCTTCTCTGAAGCGGTTTCTTGGAAATGCATCTGAGGTTGATAAATTATATTTCGGCAAATATATTCCACTGAGAGAGAGTAAGCTTCTGGGGAAATTAGTAAGGACGCGAGCAGAATATGATGATCTAAGAGCTCAGCTTCTATCTGACAGTACTTTAAGCTCAGGTAGAAAACCACATTTAGGTCTCAAAAAGCAAAAGCCTAAAACAAACATCAATAGCTCCGTAAATATTGCTGTCCAAGAATTTGTCGATTTGATTGATCAAGGTTCAAATTTCAAGTCCTCAGTGGTAGATGAATGTTGTAATTGTTGCAATTGTTTATCAAAAGTCAATCGTCATGTGCAAAACTCGCCAAATTTCCATGACAAATATGGATACATAAGGAACAATTTTAATGAAATTGAAATGGATATTACAAAGAAAAGGGGTGTTAGATTTAGGCCAAAATATGTTAAATCTGAACCCTGTATATGTACGAGTAAATTAAGACATTTGATTAAAAAAACATCACAAAATTTACATGGAAAATTGAAACATGACAACTCTGTCCCCGTATTGGCTCATAAAAATGAACTATCACAAAGTAATAAAAGAAACAGAGTAGATAAATTTTCTCGATCACCATATCAGAAAAAGAAAGAATTGAGTTTATATGATGAAGATATCACGTTAGAAGGCACTCAGAAACCAAATGAATCGAAAGATACATTAATACAGAGAAGTAGAAAATATTTTAAATCTCAAGATACAGTTGGAGACATAAACGACAATCAGCATGAAGATATCAAATATCAAAAGCGTAAGAATAAACATAGTATACATATATGTCCTTGTTCTAATGGACAGTTGGTATTGAAACTGCGAAAAGACTCTATTAGAAAATTTAAGGATGACCTTGCTATGAAACGTATACTTGAAGATTGGGAATGTAAACCTGAATGTATTGAAAGTATTTGTTTGCCTAAAGTATGTGTAGAAAAAATTAAATTGAAAGAGGGTCGTGTGAAAAAAATCCATCGTCAAAAAGACATAATTCATGATAATACAAAGCAAAGAGTTACATACGACATAAATCCGACTACTATCAAAGAAAAAAGCGATCTTTTTAATGTAGACACTAAAACATTTCACAAAGAAAAGACAAAACAAAAACGTAACTTTAAAAAAAGCATAAAAGGAAAAACAGTATCCAGAAAATGTCTTTGCAATGAGTCATTACAAAGTGGTGATTTAATAAAGCCTACTTTAAAGGTCTATCCACCAAATGACCAAATTAATGAATTGAAAGTGGTAAGGCCAAGTAAAAATTCAGACAAAAATATAAGATCAATGCAAAAATCAGAATTGATTAAAAAAGAACAATACGACTACAGTTATAGACCATACACAGTTCAAGAAAATGATGCGAGTTATAAATACAGACAAAGAAAACAAACTACAGCGTCAAGGCGCTCACGGAGTTCACAGTTTAAAACGGAGCACTCGCTTAAAGATACTCAATTTCGTGGACATATGTTGAAACGCTGTTTATGTACGTTAAAATTTAAGCCAAAGCTGCATAAAAGGAAAAAGTCATTGGATGAAACAATTTCTGCCCCACAAGGTTCTAAAAGACAGAACATAAACAAAATGCATTCTTTAGTATCATGCATAAATGATCCCTCATTATGTGTAAATAACAAGTGCGGCCATAATGAATGTGAGACTATATTACAAAGTTCTATTAACAACAATACTCAACCAGTAAATTTTTGTGATCAAAGCAACTGCTTGAAAAAGGATTTCAAAAAAAGGGCTCGAAAATCTTCTAAACATATAGGGACCGATCGGACACAAAGAAAATCTACATCCAGTACTACGACTTATTATATACCTTCAAAATCAAGAACAATTCAACCAAAGTCAATTTATAAAGATAATTTACAACCAAGTTTATATAAAACTGAGCTTTTAGACGAAGAGAAAATTGATGATCCTCAAGTCGTTAAAATTGGATCTAGTTTTAATTTTAATATAGAATTTTACAAAAATACCCCAGCAACAGATTTTAATAGTTCTTTGGACTCTAAAATTATAAATCCATCGCCAAAAAGAAGGCGACGCAAACCAATGAAATATATTCAAACTAAAGTCGATAATAAGGAACAAAATACTTATAATAATTTAAAACATCACAGGAAACGTAACGGGAGAAAAGAAACTTCTAATTTGTTGAATGAAATTAACTATCAAGATTTGAAAGTGAAAATGGCTAATAAAGGTACGAAAATTAATAAAAAATATTTGTGTTTGTCGAAACATAATGAGTGCGTACCTGGTAAATGTGATCCATATGTGTGTTTGAACAAGTTAAAAAAACGCTTTAAACATACTAGTGTAGCGGCAGAACTTCCAGATACTGTTTCTGTTTCTAGTGCTACCGATAATAATGAATTAAGGCATATACATGTTCAATCTCGTCCATCTTTTAAAAGACGAAAGTCTTTTGTAAAATCGAATTTTATAAGGAATATTACTGGTACTTCTTCTAAGCAGTCCAATTTTCTTTCTGAAATATCAAGGAAAAACTCAGTAAGGCTTAACTCTACGTTTAGTTTTGCTATTGAATTTCACAAAGAAAAAAATCCAATCGCAAGACCTAAAATATCACACTATGAAAAAGAATCCCATGGAATTGGTTTTAGTAAAAAAAGCAAGCACAAGGAAATTAAGCCGACAAAATTAATTAATACTGATAAATATTTGAAGGTTAATAAGCATAACAAAAGCTCTTTGGTTAATACGTTGCTAAGAAGATGTTTTTGTACAATAAACCTGGCAAAACTTGGTAATAGTGCATATGATAGTAATATTTTTTCATCAAAAAAAAACTTAAGTATCTCACCAAAGGCGTATACAGTAAATAGAGTTATTGTTAGTGATATCCGATTACTCTCTTATAAAACTGAGACACCAAATAACTGTTTATTAAATCTTTTATTTGACACCAAAAATACTAAACGCAGTTGTGATTATTCCATTAGTGACAAATCAAACGACTTATGTGATTTTAAAACGAATATGAAAAGGTTTATGTGCCCAATGGATCGAAAATCATTTAGATATTGGTTATGTAAAGGCACAGTAAAAAAATATTATGCGAAACATAGTCCAGATCCCGAATTAACTATATGTGTTTGTACTAAAGATAAGTTTACAAACGAAAACAATATTTCAAAATCTCCAAGTTATAAAGAGCGATATATCTTATCTACGAATAAAACAAAAAGTATTTTAGAAATTGTTAAATCACAATCCCTAAAAGTGTGTGTTTCTGATTTATGTGCAAACAAAACTTTAACTGAAATAAGTACAAGTCGGAGAAATTATTACGCCATGAATGTACAGACAATCTATTATGAGGCTAATAAACAAGCCAATCAAAGTGGCGAAACAAAGTTCCAATCTCGAAATAAGATCAAAGACACAAGTGAAATTCAAAATGAAAAGGCTAAAAGTCAATCACATAAGTATGAGCGCGACAGTAATATATGTCCATGTTCCAAAGAACAATTAGTATTGAAATTGCGGAAGGACTCCATAAGAAAATGTAAAGATGACATTGCCAAGAGACGTGTACTTTTAGATTGGGATTGTAAGCCTGAATTTATCGAAAATGTTTCCTTGCCTAAAGAATATTTAGAAAAAATCAAATTGAGAGAAGGTCATCAGAAAAGAACTTCTGATCAGAAAGACGTGAAACAGGATCACAGAAGAGATACAATAACGTATGACAAACCAAATCCAATAACTATCCCGGAAAAAGAACATACTTTTAATGGAGATACAAAACAAACTCAAAATACGAGGTTGAAATCAAAACGCCACATGCCACATAGTTTGAAAGCAAAAGACATCGAAAATAAAAGTTTAAGAAAATGTCTTTGTGACGAATATTCAAAACATAGAAAATATTTGAATAATAAATATACAGAACAAGAAAAAACTATGGAATCAAATCGTTCAAAGAGTTCACAGTTCAAACATAACCAATTTAGTGGCCATAAGGTGAAGCGCTGTTTTTGCCAATTAAAATTTAAACTAAAAGGACATAAAAAAAAGTCATTTCAGAGCACATTTTTTGTGCCACGTATACCAGATTTGCCACCAAATATAAAAGAGATAAAAACGTTATCGTGCCTCAAAAGTCCTTCATTATGTGTTAATAATGAGTGTGACCGTAGAGAATGTAATAGATTTTTTAAAAGACTTTTAAATAAAAATACTCATAATTTAAAAAGTTGTGATCAGAGTAAATGCTTACAAAGCAATTACAAAACAAATGCTCTAAATAATAATTTGCTCAAACACATCGAGACCAAAGGGATACAAAGAAAATCTAAAATCAGTTTTATTACATCTTTACCTTCAAAATTGAGAAACATTGAATCAAAATCAATATATGAAGACCATTCACAAAGTGAAATTTATGAACCTAAGCATTTGCGCGAAAAAAAAATAAAGCCTCGACAAGTCGTTAAAATTGGATCTAATTTTAACTTCGATATAGAAATTTACAGAGATACTACGAAAAAAGACATTCCTAGTTTATTAAATTCTAAAATTATAAATTCATCAGCGAAAAGAAGGTGGATAAAATCAATGAAATATAGACCAACAAAAATTAATAATCAAGAAATGAAGGTAGAAGTAGCTAACAAAGGTACTAAAATTAACAAAAAACATTTGCGTTTATTGGAATCATATGAACGCGAATATAATGATTACATAGCCAATGAATGTCATCCCTATGATTGTTTGGAAAGGATAAAGAAACGCTTTAAGCATGTTAATGTAACAACAGATATTCCAACTACAGTATCTGTTTCTAATGCTACCGGAAAAAATAAGTTAAGAAATAGACATGTTCAACCTCGACAATTAATTAAAAGCCAAAAGTCCTTCGTAAAACCAAATTTGATTACTGATCGTATTGAGCCTGTACAGTCCAATTATCTTTCTGGCAAGTCAAGAAAAAAATCAGTAAGACTTAGCTCTACATTTAGTTTTTCAATTGAGTTTCATAAAAATAAAAATCCGTTAGAAAAAACCAAAATGTCACAGTATGATAAAATTTACAAACACACCGAACCGAACCAATTCATTGATACTGACGCACAACTTAATGATAAAAAGCATTACCAAAACTCTTTATTGAGTACCGTACTTAGACGGTGCTATTGTACTCTAAACTTCGCAAGGCAAGGTCATATTCCTTATAATAATAACACTTTTCTAATCAAAAAAAACCTTAAAAATTTACAAAGAGTTTATACAGTAAACAGAGTCATTCTAAGCGATATCCAATTATTTTCATATAAGAAAATGCAGACCACAGCAAATTGTTTGTTAAATGCTTTGCCTAACAATTTACACTACAAATGCAGTTGTAGTGCATCAATTTGTAACCAATCAAATGACCTAAGTGATTTTCAGACTGATGTAGATTTAATTCATGCAATTGAAAGAAAAACTTGTAGAAGTTTCTTGTGTAAAGAAAAACGAAAAGCCGATCTCGTAAAGAAATATTCACATCCCGAATCCACAACATGTGTTTGTACAACAAAAAATAAAATCACAACCAAAAAATATTTTTTTAGGTCTTCTACCTATATACCATCATATAATTTAACCGCGTCTAAAACTAAGAATTGTAATATTTATGTATCTGATTTACATTTAAATACAAGTGTAACTGAGTTAAGTCAATGTTACAAAAGCTATTTTGCTATGAACGTTCAAACAATCTATCGAAGAGATAGTAAAAATTTCAAGCAAAGTGGTAGAAACATGTTAAGGTCTCAGGATTTTGTTACTGACATAAGTAAAAATCTTAGTGAAGAAGTCAATCATAAGAAACATATCCTTAAACACGACATAAATGTATGCCCATGTTCTAAAGATCAATTAGTATTAAAATTGCGGAAAGACTCCATTAAAAAAATTAAGGATGATGTGGCAAAACAACGTAGATTTAAAGATTGGGAATGTAAATCGCAATGTATTGAAAGTATTAGTATGCCTGAAGAGTGTATAAAAAAATTAAAATTGAGAGAAAGCGGTGTGAAAAGAATACCCAACCAAAGAGATACAAGAAAATTTCACCAAAAATCAAAAATTAAGTTTGACGTACAAAAAAAAAGGAATAGTAAATATTTAAAGAACCTGGAGTCATATGACTCTAAGCATAGAGTAAATGTAAATGGCGAATCTAATCCATATGATTGTCAGAAAATACACAACAAACACAATCTTAAAGACATAAGTGTATGCCCATGTTCTAAAGAACAATTAGTATTGAAATTGCGAAAAGACTCCATTAAAAAATTTAAGGATGATGTTGCAAAGAAACGTAGATTTAAAGATCTGGAATGCAAATCCGAATGTATTGAAAGTATTAGTATGCCTGAAGAGTGTATAAAAAAAATTAAATTAAAAACAGATCATGCGATAAAAACGCCTATTCCGCGAGATCCAAAATTTGTTAATCGAAAGCAAAAATTGAATAATAAATGCATGTCCATAAATGAAACATACACGCAAATAAATATGAAACCCGTTTACAGTCACACAAGTACACATAAGCCCAATTCCTTGAAGAATGCAATTTATAATTTAGCCCCGTCTGAATGTATACCAAATATTTGCGTTCCTGGACGTTGTGATCCCTATGATTGCCTGAAATTGATGAATAAAATAAATTATAATGAAATGACCGATAAAGCTACATCTGCTAAAAATAAAAATAAAACGGTATTTAGTCATACAAATAGATATTTAAATAAAAAATCATTCGCAACAAATAAGTCATACAAAAATGTATCCAAAGAACCGAAACCTAATGATGTTCTCTCATCAAAATCGAAACAATGTGTACGTTTTGGATCAAACCTCAGTTTTAATATCGAGTTCTTCAAAGATGTATCTGATAATAACAATATAAAGTATATCAAACCGCACATTAAGTTGCCAGTAGTTTCTCATAAAACCAATCAAAAGTCAGCTTACCAGCAACATGTGCAACTACAAAAAGAGTTGCCATCAACGGTGTCTGTAGGATCTTTATCGCCTTCTTTATTTAAACGATGCTTTTGTACTGCTAAACTATTTGAAACAAATGAGCAACATACAAATGAGCAATCAATAAATTTTTTGAAAAAATGTTTTTGTTTACTTAAATTTATGCAAAAAAATAAGGGTGAAACAGAATCTGCCAATAATCATGAGATTTTAACAGCTGATAAGACTATAAATGTGTCTCAAAGTTTTATTCAAGCGAAGCCAATTTTAGAAGCAGGAGAATGTTTACCTGGTATCTGTATTCCTGGCGAATGTGACCCTTTTCTATGTTATGATATAATGAATAAACATAAACAAAAGAAGTATTCAAGGGCTACTGCTACAAATTTGGTAAATAAAAAATCAACTGCGATATATACAAGCCTGGCAAGACTTAAATCTGCGGGAACACAATCGAATAAGATAAAAAAGCACAGAGATCTAGAATATTATACACCCGATGCGCATTCAGCTAAACAATGTTTGAGAATAGGGTCTAATTTCAGCTTCAATATAGAATTTTCTAAACAAACGTATCCCAAAAGTCATGGTATAGTTTCAGAAAAAATATACGATGGACAATACAAGAAAAGTACAGCTAATGCAAAAAAAATTAAACAAATTGGAACAAACTATAGAGCAGTTGCAAATGATAGGCAAACCCAAAAGCAAAATATAAAGAAGGATCGTAGTGTAAATACAAAATCTTTTATAAAGCGATGTTTTTGCCTTTTAAAGCTACGAAATGACCACAAAAATGCCGTGAAAGAAAAACCTTTTCTAAACAAAATGAAATCTGTTGGCGTTATGACTGCAGAAAAAAATAAACTGTATTCAGGAATTAAAATATTAAAGGAGTTTCAAAATATAAACGATGAAATGCTTCCATATGAATGTGAACCTTACACTTGTACTCCCGGAAAATGTAATCCCTTAGAGTGTCTAGAAATAATAAAAATAAGGAATATTCATAGAGCAAATACTGGTACACTCACAGATAAATATACCTATAATTCAATCGGTAGTCCCACAAACAAATATGCCTTGAAATCAAAGCATAGAAAATTACAAACAGCCAAATTCAAAGAAAAAGGATTAGAAACACCAATGAAATTTAAAACAGAATGTGACAAAAAACAGACATCGAATCGGCAAGTGGTACGTATAGGTTCAAATTTTGATTTTAATATAGAGTTTTACAAAGATAAAACCTGTGATAAACTAGATAAAACCTCTACAACAACAACTCTCCTCTCTCCACACAAATCAATGGTTAATAAAAACTGTCCAACAGTCGATAAAAAATGCCAAAGACTTGTTTCGTATCGTCATACTAAAACAAACCCAAAAATAGATGTGACAAGGTCAGTAATGTCTCATGTAACGCCAATGTTGAAAAGGTGCTTTTGCACCTACGACCTACTAAAAAATATAAAAAATGATAATATAATAGGAAATCTTGAAACTGAAATAAGATCTACTCAAATTAATAAACCTTTCATTGAACTTCAAATGAATCGTAAAGCGAAGACAGATAATAAATCAAATCAAACACGTAAAATATATTTTCCTAAAAATAATCTACAAACTTATGAATGCGAGCCCAATATTTGTATACCTGGGCAATGTGATCCTTATAAATGTTATGAACTTATGCAAAAAAGACTCCGTAAAGATTGTGGAGTAGCAACAGTCGCTAATTGGAAGGATTTCTCATCAAATACGGCTCCTTGTAAGAAATGTAAGTCCAAAAAGGTCCAATCTATGAGTCATATTATAGATGAAAAAATAACTAGGCCAAAACACATCAATAATTTTAAAACCAAGAGAAACAGAAATGTCGTTAGGATACGTTCTAATTTCGGGTTTAATATAGAAATTAGTAAAAGGACCCCAAAAGAAACTGAGGATGTAAATAAATCGAGGGGAAGTAGAACTTCAGTAAAAAATAAAATAAATATGTTTAAGAATCAATATCACCATGAAGCTACACAATCATTGCACGTGAACAAAAGAAGTCAAAGTTCGCTTGCGAAAGAAATGTGGCAGCGTTGCTTTTGCACTAAAAATCTTTTCAAAGATCGTTTACAGTACGTGACTAACAGCGCCTTTATAGAAAACAACAAGATTATAAAAGTTCGACCTGCTAATAAAAACTGTTGTGGTCTAGCCGGAAAAATGGATAATCGACCTTCTAATTCATCACCTTTTCCTCTTAATTCTCAGGTAGATTATAGAAAAGAAATAAACAAGAAAGAAGCAAATTATCATACATGTGTCAATCACGCCACAATCAATTCAAAATCCAAAAAGCAATGTAATTTTTTCCATAATATATTTTCAAAGATGTCTCACAAAAATGTGATGGGTTCTAATTTAAGCTTTGATTTAGAATTATACAAAAGGAATAAACATGATCCAGCCATATGCATTAAACCAAAAAGTCGTTATCGACATGTTAACAATATATCTGGTCAAGAAATATATACTCGAAAAATTCAATCTAATACTAAAAACATCGTTGGAATGAAGATAGTTGAAAGTAAAAACATACAAGCTCAAGGAGATGTAAAAGTATGTCAGGAATGTATAGCCCTAAAAAGATGTTGTTCTACAATAAATTTTAAACGAAATTTTAAAGGTATTACAAATAAATATAAAAACTCATTAAGTACCAAATTATACCAGCAAACGTTTGATGTGAGGAGACTAAACTTAAAATATAATATCCAACATAGTGCTGAAGATAGAAAATTATTTTTACTAAGAACATCGAAGACCAGAATATGTAATATAAAGGAGCAAACTACTAACACTAAAAAGTACTCTGGCTTGATGCAAGATCTTCCGCATAAAAAAATATCTCCTTTACAAAAAAACAAACATAATTTGACTAATATAGATGATAAATTTTCGAATCATACGTTAATAAAAAAGGTAAACATTTATAATATCTTTAAAAAGTTGTCAAAAAAGGTAAAACTAATGAGCTTCTTCAAACTTAATCGAATAAAAACAATGCCACATCATCTTAGTAATGTTCCAAATACTCATTTCGCAAATAATCTACTGCACAAAAGGAAGATATATTCAAGAAAGAATCAAACAAAAAATGACCAATCACTGTTACATTCAAGACGTAAGAATGTAAAGTGTGTTAAATCAAATAGTAGAAATAAATCGAGCTATCATTTTATAGAAGAAACCCAGAGAATGCCGCATACAGCAGGTGATATTTTGAACTATAGTCCTTATGAAGTAAGTCAACCGCTTAAAGCTAAAAATATGCGAATAGCAAGTTCCATGAAAAATAAAGAAGGATTTAATAATATTTTTCATAAACCTGATGTTAACTTAAAGCGAAATTGTTGCAAAGTAAAATTTCTAGATACTATTTCATGTACAAATTTGCAACAAAAGAAAATAGAATGCAAAAATGGTTACCTCCATGACTCTTTTGAGGTTTTTCATTGTACAAATCCTATGACGCAAATATGTAAAGTTCAAACACAAACTGTATCTCGTAAATTTTTGAGCTGATAGGACGCTAAAAATTACAAATTCAAAAATAAATTATAAAAAAACTTAAAATTGAATTAGCCTGTAAGCGAACATTTTGCTCATACACTACTTATGCAATACAAGTCAAAGAGCGGGCTCTTTTCAAATCGCTGCGCCAATCAACTTATTTCACTCTGCTCAAAAAAAGCTCAGCATATTTAATTTTTTTTTATTCATGCGATTGTCTGGTATTTATAAAAATGCTTCGTCCGATTCTAGTGATGTTTTGTATCGTTATTGTAATTTTTGTGATGTTCTTAGATATAAGATAAATTCATTAAACTTCTGTGCACTTTTTGTTGACTGTTTTTTTTATCAATAAAAAAAAAGGACCAATATTTTGGTTCACATAATGTGAGCTCACTGCTACGACTACTAGGAATGCTACTTACTACGATATTTAAGTCGTATGCAGTTCATCATCATCATCATCAGCCTCTATCCGTCCACTGCTGAACATAGGCCTCCCTCAATATGTATGCAGTTATTACAACTAAGTTAATAGATATATAAATAATAATTATTTACTACAATCGCACTACACATATCCCCGTTGGGTATATAAAACTAGAAGACAAGACTATTTCAAATTTGAGCAAACGATTATAAATAAAACTACAACCTTATTGGAGTAAAGCAGGTAATTAAAAATCATCAATCATGATCAAATGTTCAAATTTTAATCCACTCATTACGTACATGGCAATGATTAAAACACCCCCCTTGTGCATCGATGATTACATGCACCCTTGAGGTCGATGACCGCACCCCAAAAAATTTGGGGGTGAACTGCAGTCATAATGTAACTGATGGTTATCAGGATATCGAATAATTTTCGTATGTTTCTCTATACTTATAATCTTGTTATATTTGTACTATTCGAACTATTTTGAACGGCCTTGTTTAAGCACACATTCAAGGTTTGAAGATTCAATCGGGACGGGCAGCATTCAGAATACTTAACCATATTCTGACGTCTATACTATAGAGTTTGAAGACGAAAATCTTCAACTGATTCGTTCTCGTTATGACCTACGGGGCTGGCCCAAAAGTTGTCGGTCGGTCGTCTTGGCGTTCATTAAAGGAGGCCTATATACAACTGTGAACGGATACAGGTTAATGACGATGATGATAGAATCTTGCAATAGTCCAAGATCCTAGAGCGTTCTGACGTAACTTATTTTCACATGGATGAAACCTTCACGACTTAGTAGCGTCTAGTATACTTTAAATACCTGCCTACTTGTGGAGCTTGACTTGTGGCACCTTACTTGAATAACATATTTAATAGTCAGACATGAAAAAATAAGTAAAGTTTATTAATTTTTTGTCGAGCTTTAAAACGTCTGACAAAAGCTATGATCCATGAAAAGAGTCCGACACTTTATGATTCTAGTTTAGAATAATATTCTTACAATATATAAGTATATAAAATCAGCCATACAGATTTAAGTTAGATAGCTCATATTTTTAGTTACCTTTCTCACCTGGTACCTGCCCAGGTGTCACAGGGCAAGCTCCACAAGTAGGCAGGTATTTAAAGTATACTACACGCTACTTAGTGTCATGTGAAAATAAGTTATATCAGAACGCTCTGGGATCTTATTCTAAAAGCAAACATATACGATGTATTAAATAGTACCCAAGTGTAAATAATAAATAGTAAATTAAAATCCACAGGAACAGTTTAATGGGCACGGTAGCGTGCAACAGCTAGTTTGTTCTAAATAAAGTACAATGTTGTCGCCAGTTCGTCTGCTGTATGTCTCGAATTACCGCTCGCACGACATGTTAGCGACGTGGATTTCAAAGGTAATAAATATAAAAAGAACGATAAAATATGTAGTAGTGACATATTACAGATATAAGTTTACCAGCGGACTCGACACTCGGAGAATACTTTGTGTATCGGATCGAGTGGTGAATTTAAAGTGTTCTCGAATCTATTCGAGCACTCGCTAAAAAGTATTCCTAACTAGCAGCGCCCCGCAGTTTCACCCGCGTATTTCGCGGTGATATTTCCTGTGTTATTTTAATGTACAAGCTATATTATTGCAAAGTTTCATTAAAATCCAAGTAGTAGTTTTCACGCGAAAGAGTAACAAACATCCATACTCACAAACTTTCTCATTTATAATATTAGAAGGATTTCTTTAGTATAAGTCCAGTGACATACACACGCACAGAAGAATGATATAAATAAATATCTAAAAAGGTTTTAATAGACAATCTATTAAATTGACTATGTGGCTTGAAGATACGTACACTATAATAATGGATTTCAGCTCGAAATCTAACTCGAAGCTTGTATAAACGTATATTATCTAACAACTAGGTATAAATCCAAAGAACCACAAAGGTTTTACATAAATAGAGGTAAGTAGGTACATTAATAGTTGTTCATGTTAAGCTAGTGGTAAGAGTGTTTTAGTCTCGCCATTCCTAGTAGAAACAAATCTAGATATAAATTTATGGTATAAATAGACATTATTATTCACCATAGAAATTTTATACCTACTTGACGGACGAACCAGTGACCTCTGCATGTAATATAATATATTATGTTCAGACAGAACACAAAGACAGAAAAAACCTTAACATGATAATAATGTGTTATTAACTACATAATAAATACTAACACAATATAGGTAAAGTGTTTGTTGGGATGCGGTGATCTCTAGAACCAGTCGGATTTCTTTAAGTGAAATTATTTGTGCTGATTACTTTTTGGTAGGGGAAAATCTTATATGTTCACATCACCGACATTCTAATGTGATGTCACCAAATTTTAAATTTCAGTATTTGTGCGCTATGGCACACTTGTTGCTGGGTTGGAGAATTGAAACAGGACGAGTGATGAATTGAAACAAGAATTAGTCCTTCAGAATAAGACTGTCTTGTAGCTGAAGTCCAGGCGGAGTTGATTGCTTCAGTTGACTTCTGTTCGTCTTCTTTCCTTTCAGTATTCTTCGTGACATGCAGCATCCGGTTATGATAATATTTACAGTTGTCGATGCCACATGTCCGTTGACGACACGTATGAGTCTTGTTTCTGTAGCGCAGGCACCTGAAGCATAGTCGACGACTCTTGGCGATGTCCCATCTTCCATGAACATCTTCTTTCTTGAATTTATCGCAGTCATTCGTTGTATGTCCTGTTGCCTCGCATACAGGGCACTTGGCTGTTGGCTGCTTCTCTGCGACATGGTTCACTCGCTGATGACGTCTTGGTGCTGTGGTGGGCTGCGGCTGTGAACCCACTTGCTCCGGTTGTGCGAATGGTCCGCATAGTTCAGCTTCTCTTTTCATGAACTTGTCGAACTTCAGAAGTGCTGGCTCGTCCTTCGGCAATGTTGCAGAGTAGTCGAAGTATCTGTATCTGAGTGTCGGTGTTAGCTTATCCACCATGGCCCTTGCGATTTCCGGATTGTAGAGATAGTAGACGCAGTTCAATGCTTGCAGTGTAGACACGGCGTTAGTCACCTTAGTCGAGAAGATGCATATGTCCCTCGGTGACTCGGAGAGGCGCGGCAGTGTGCGCAGTGTGTCTATTTCCATCATGGCGATTGATTCTGGTCTTCCAAATCTCGACTCCAGAGTCTTCATAATGTCAGCAGGGTCGGCGTTTGTGATAAGCAGACCATCGACGGCTTCTTTGGCTTTTCCTTTCAAATTTCTTCGAAGCCTGTTGATATTTTCCGTCTTCGAATAGAGGTTTTCTGTTTCTTCATAGCCGGCCTTGAAGTGAAGCCATTCTTGATGAGCTCCATTGAAGACGGGTAGTTCCATTAGCCTTGGACGCGCAGACTTGACAGCGAGAGTGATGGCCTCGGTTAGCTGTGATAGCTCCGACCGAGGATACTTGCATTTTTCTTCCATGAAGACAGCTGGCTCCGATTTCCTTTCATTTATTTTATTCGGTGGCTCTGGTCTTCTTTCTTCAGACACGATGACAGGTTCGTTGCATCTTCTGTCTTCAGTGTTGATCGGTTGCCCCAATG
Organism: Lycaena phlaeas; assembly: GCA_905333005.2. Lineage (NCBI taxonomy): Eukaryota > Metazoa > Arthropoda > Insecta > Lepidoptera > Lycaenidae > Lycaena > Lycaena phlaeas. Next base: position 13,883,383 of record HG995173.1, read on the forward strand.
TGTTCCTTTCTTCTGTGGTGGCAGGCTGATGAGGTTCGTGGCTGATGGCTAATACTGGTGGCTCTGTCTGAGCCTGCAGCCATGTGCTGACCCGTGTGGTGGTGGCTTCCATCTTCGAGCACACGGAGACAACATCTTCTTCTTCATTATCGGAGTCCGCTTCCAATACGGCAAGGCGAGCAGCGGCTAGTTCGACTTGGAGGCGCGCTAACTCTTCCTTTGCCTTCGCTATCTTGTAAGCCTTCGTTGACTTGACAGAGGCGGCCCGTTTCCTTTCTTCATGCTTGTCGGCTTCATTTAGACAAGCGACTGTTGTGTTCGCTTTGCGAACTGTAGGCGGCGCGTCCCGACTGGCAGTAGTCGAGGGACGTGGCGGATGATCGGCTTGTGATTCAGTATCCGGCTTCTCGGTGACGTTGGACTTCGTAGCGTCGGTGCTGGTGGTAAGTGTGGTACTAGTCTGCTCCGTAGTACCGGTGCCTGTGGTGTCGCCCGATGTTCGCGTTCGTTCTGAACCGGTGGTTTCGTATGACGTGTGCTCAGTCTCGGACGCAGACTGTTGCGCCCCCATAGCCTGTTGGGTTTTACGTGTGACCGGCATATTCGCTACGATACTATCACTATAATCGGCGATCAGTTCAATCAGACACTGTACACTTAACACTAATTAATTTCACACTACTATACACAAGTCACTATTTACTATTCACTATACACTAACGTCACTTATTAATAGTTCACTATATACAGGACACTATATTTCACACTGTTCACTCGACGCGGACCCTATCTACTCGACGCGCACTATATACCCGACGCGGACGCTATATACTCGACGCACGCACTATATACCCGACGCGGACGCTATATACCCGACGCGGACGCTATACACTCGACGCGGATCGCGGACGGTGACGCGGACACTATATACCCGACGCGGACGCTATATACTCGACGCGGATCGCGGACGGTGACGCGGACACTATTTCACTCGACACGGACGGTTGTCGAGGATTATTTCACACTTCGCGACGAGTATACGCTTCACTCTTGACGACGAGCAGGGATTTCACTCTTGACGGCGAGTATTTTCTTCAATCTTGACGACGAGCAGGGATTTCACTCTTGACGACGAGCAGGGATTCCGCTTCTTTTTTCTCTACAATCCGGCTCGAAGGACCATAAATGTGCGCTATGGCACACTTGTTGCTGGGTTGGAGAATTGAAACAGGACGAGTGATGAATTGAAACAAGAATTAGTCCTTCAGAATTTCTTCCTTTATTTTCTTCTTAGTTATCTTCCATACTATTCTTCCCGAATACTGAATGTCGATCCTTAAAATCGACCCAATTTTAATATTTATATGAATCCTGCGTAAGAGTTATCTACATTCTTATTGGTTAGCCAATCAGAATAGTTATACAATTTACCAATAAGAATCTAACTATATGCCTTTCGCTCTTACAGTATAGCCTATCTTTTCTAACAGTACAATTTCTTTACATCAAGTTTTCTTATAGAAATAATTAACAATATCATAAACTTTCTATTAAATATAAAACTTTAAACAATTAAGTAACTAAATAACATATTATTATCAACAAAAACAATCATTAACATGGTTAAATTAAACATTTAAAATTCCCATACATATTGGCATCTCTTTTACACATATGGAAAAGGAGCGGGACAACAAGCTATGAGGTAACCTCGGTTGGCGTACAACCGAGTCGGGGCGAGACTACTTTTCGGCCTTTACCTTAGTAGAAACTTACGTAGTTACACTTTCTTATTATTTTAAAGGGCTTTTATATGAATTTATTCTATTCTAATTGAGTTTATAAGATTCTAATATGATTAACTCGTATACTAATTAACTTTATGTGATTCTAATGTGATTCTAACACATTCTAATGTAATTAAAGTGACAATTCTTATAGGACTTGTTACTATATGAAAAGTATTAAAGTAAATCTTATGTCTCTAAGTAAATAATCGAGTAAATATTTACATTCCTATCAAACTATTGACTATTAAACTATATTTACATATTAATTGCGGTGTCTTCGGCGTCGTCCTGCACAGTATTAAAATTTAAAATGTTATAAGTTTTCACTTTTTTGGGCAGTCTCTAGACTGCCATTTTTTAGATTTTGGGATGAATGAGAAGTATTTAAAAAAAAAATTCAAAAGTTTTATTTCTTTTAATTTCTTTTCTATAATTTAATTCTACGACATTTCTAAATATAATACTGTTAAATATACAATGCAACAACGTAGTTACATTGCATTTTACACATTCTAAACACTACACAATCAGAAGTTTTTTTATCAATTATCATAATTAACATTTTCCGCTTCCTGCTGAAACAAAAAACTGCATCGCTAATCCTGTTCGGTTTTAATAGTTAATACTATTTCTAAAACGAGTTGGAACGAGACATAGGGAGATTGTAGTGCGAAAACAAAAGAGAACGGTATCGACCAAACCCTCAAAAGTGAGGGAGCCGCCACCCTCTTTATGAGTCAGAGGGGAGGACCCTAGTACCTCGGTACCTCAGTACATCGCATGCACTCGATATTGATCTGGGCTTTGTGGACCATGTTTTTGACCTATCGGCGATCTTTTTAGGGGTCTTTTGAGAATTCGAATTCAATCCAAAAACTCTTCAACTAGTCTATTTTTGTATCGGTGGTACAATCAGACGCTCTATTGCTACGCTAGAAACTGTTTAAATATATTGTAAAAATACTTCATATTTTGTATGGATTTGACGTCAGTGAAATATTTTTTTATAAACACAACAGTTTTCGATGCTTTGCAGTGAGCATGGTCGTGGAAGGGTTAAAATTTCATTCATCCTACTGTTCTAAAATCAGTAGGCAATAGTTAAATATATATAATCATGAAGGGACACGTGGATGCGCCTGTTCACCATTCTGATATAGGTACTTGTGTAGTATATATTCTAGTATTTTTTGGGTCATTATCATCAGTCTCATATATACCTATTTAGGCTATACGCAAAAACATGTTACAATTTTACAATCGTGTTAGATGTACCTAATTATGTTATATTTATTAAAATTATTGTTTTTTTATGCTTACGCAAATTTCACTCATTATTATGAAACAATTTTTACGGATTTTATCGCGGTTTATTAGGTTTTTTATATGCCCGACGTTTCGGATACTTTACATCAACAGTCCTCCCGTGACCATGGTTGGTGTAAAGTATTCGAAACGTCGGGCTCATAAAAAAACTAAATAAACCGCGATAAAAACCATAAAAGTTGTTTTATTGAAATTAGCATACTTCATGTTGCGATCTTTAGGTTGCCAAATGCCAACACATAAATGTAGCATATTACATGCTACATTTATCATCCTTAATTATAAAAAAACAAGTATTAAGTATATAATTAATATTTCATATAAATACTATACTCATTACACTATTAAATATATATTTGATGAATATATTAATTAATGTATAAGTTAATAATTATCGTCTTATCACCATTTTTGTATAGCATTACTATTCATGAGTGTGTGCCCAGCTCACTCGTTTCAACGAGCTTGTACTTCGCATTTCATTCAAGAGAACGGATGGCTAATGGGCTAATAAGGTTCAAGAGTGGAAGCTTAGTTAGATCAAGTGTTGATCAGCCATTAACCAGGTGGGAAGACGATCTTAGAACAGTGTCCGGTTCGTGTTGAATGCTTGTCGGTTCGGCGTTCATTGAGGGAGGCCTGTGTTCAGCAGTGAATGGATAATGATTACTATTCCCGATATGGATATATTTATGATTTCCAATCGGGATCGAACATTTTGTAAGCTTTAAAGACGCCCATTGATGCGCTCACATTTCTAACGCGCTTCCCAATCGCCTTAAGCGGTGATTTGTATCCGTATTCCGATCGTAGACTGACACCAGGCCCGGGAGAACGGGTCTGGAATGTTAGAATAATCTGGAATCAGACTAGCGAAACACTATCTATAATTCCAGAGAAGGCTCAGGCTTTCGGCTTGGCTATGCTATAGGCTATAATGAAACTCAACCTCCTATGGTTTTATTAATATATTGCTGTTTTGCGAGTGATTGAAAAATCCAATGATGAAAAATCAGTGAAATACGTTTTTATGCTGTATTTTTTTCCTTCCGTCTACATGCGTACATACGAAATTTTAGACAATTCTAAACTAATAATGCTCAATACGTGTTAATACTTAGGCAATTTCTAGATGTACAATGAATAAATAATTATATAGTAATTTATCTAGATTCATTGTTACTCTTATAGCGAATAATGTTGTACTTTGGTGAGAACTAGTCCATTTTCAGTAGAAAATATAACTTATATATTTAGGTATATTATAACATTAGTTTTTTCTCTCATATAACCGAAGCATTTTTATTTTGCGATGTCTCTTTTTTCCAAAAATAATGATTAATTATATATTTTTTACAGGTAATTCTACATCTTTCAACGATACAGTCGTAAAAGGGTAAGTTATACACATTTAATATAAAACATTTAGTTAGGATTATAGCCTCCGTAAATGAACATTTCATTTACGGAGGCTTTCAATATCCTATCTATCTTAATATTTTCTTATTTATCTTGAAATTTGGACACATTTTCTTACAAAATCGGTCAAAATTTTAAGACGATATTTTTTTTAAGATAGATAGGATATTGAAATTTGAAAGCCACCGTAAATCGCCATAAGGAGACGATCCAAAATTGCATGGGACGTTGGTTTACTCCTGTGCAGGTACTAGAAAAGGAAATATTCAAACAGATATAATTTCTTCATATCCATGAATTCGTCTTAATTTCAGCGGTGGCATAGGTACTCTAATGTTGTCAAAATATGCTATTATAGAATATAATATGGTATAACGATATTTTATGGTGTTATTTGTCAAATGTAAGGAAATATCATGGAAGTATGTATCTTGAAATAGATTTTTATTTGCTTGTTTGCTTGTAATTTACTTTAATTTTCAATTAAACTGCCTGTCCTAACCCTTCTTTCTGAAAAACCGTTATGTCACGCATGTCATAAGCAGAGTGAGAAAGATGAACCACCACCCTGCTTATTAATGTCACAACGGAAATACGCAGGATAAATCACCATCCTGCTTATTGTTTTCTTAAGTTCGAATTTCGATAAAGCGAATTTCAATCATTATAATGACAAAACAACTTTTACGTACTTCATCGCGGTTTATTTAGTTTTTTAGGCTAGAGGCTTTAGTTTTTTAGACTGAGGACTGACTCAGTCCTCCCGTGACCATGGTTGCTGTAAAGTATCCGAAACGTCGGGCTCATAAAAAACTAAATAAACCGCGATAAAATCCGTAAAAGTTGTTTCATTATAATCACCATCCTGCTTATTGATTTCACGAAGGAAATATACGGGATAAACCACCATCCTGCACATATTTTTTACGACGGGAATATGCAGGTAAAACCTGATTTCTCGCATGCAGGCGCGCGGCATACGCATCCCTCCCACCAGTTGAAACAACACAATGAAATGTCAACGCTGTCCATTAAGTCGGTCCGTTATGGAAGTTTACCCCATGATGAAACTTTTTCCATGTCCCGCTAAATAACCGTCAGCATCTTGTCGTGGGGGTTACGTTGGTAATAATACCCGTGGGGTGTTCCTATTTGGGGGAGACAATTTTTATTGCATTTGTTTGGATAACTTTTTTAGCTCTTTCAAATGTTTTTTAGATGTCGCGTTGGAGTCACTCACTTATCGAAATTAAACTTAAATCGCTTCTATGGTTATTTTTTTAAATTATATTTTTACATTGCGAAAGACCTACCTACTCAAATATCCATTTTTAGCTAAGTTAAAAAAATCACTTGCTATAATAGATATTTATAATACAATAATAATCTTAGCGGGGAACTGTATTACATATTTTTATAATGAACATTGTCTTGCCCTTTGCGTACATTTTTATTTCCATCATACAAATGTCTGCCCTTGGCATCCGCAACATTACATGCCAGTAAGCCTTTCTTCAGACGGGGAATTGCTTAATTTAGTCATCATCCACATCTAAGCTATTCTCATAATCATCACACATAAACATAACCAATGCGTACCTAACGGTCAAGCAATTCATACCTAGAGATTATAGTATAATGTTCCTGCTGCATTACTAGACCTTTTTTGTTGCTACTCTTGTCGTTCAACGTGAAAGAATTTCCAAAGTATGCTATGATTATTATGAACAGAGTATAACAATGTTAGAATTACGGCAATTTTAGAATAAAATACTCATTGTTTTCTAATGTTCACGCGAATTTCACTCATTGTAATGAAACAACTTCTACACACCGTAAGGAGGAAGTTCGCGTTGCTGGAGGCATGTATGCCTCCTCTCATCGTCTATCTCCAAGTCCAGTCCTCCGTGACCATGGTTGCAGTAAAGTATCCGAAACTAAGTGCACGTAAAAGTTGTTTCATTATATTAAGATACATTTTTAATTTTTTTTAAATCTTTTTTTTTATGTCTAAGGGCCTGTTTCACAATCTCCAGTTAAGTGCCCAATAGGCTATCGACAACATATTTGACAGATATGTTGCCGATAGCCTATTCGGAACTTATCTGGAGATTGTGAAACAGGCCCTAAATATCATAAATATTCTCTATCTGTGTTAAACTACAGGGCCCCAGCTAACGTTTTTTACAAATAGCGTCGAAGCGTGAACTGGCATTGACAATGATACAAGTAAATTGGCTGCAAAAACTCTAGATGCAGTAGTCCAAAATAAAAAAAGCTATTAGAGAAAAGTCATTGTACGTTTTTTGTACTAATACAGTAAGTTAAGTTTATTGTTCAACATATGTATAAGGCGTATTTATATATTTAGGCGTATGAATTATTTATAGTATTTCATTATTAATTATTTTAAATAATATATAGATAGTATTTACGTCTTCTTTACTATTCACATCTTAATACCCCAGTTCTAATGTATTTGAAATTAAACATTGCTTTCCAATGTTTACGAAAAATTCAATATTTAAGTCAAAGTCAAAGTCAAAATTTTTATTCAAAGTAGTACCATCAAAATATTTTTTTGAACGTTAATTGAGTCTACCACCAGTTTTGGAACCGTCCACTGAAAAGAACCGGCGAAACAAACTCAGTGGAACTAGTCTTCGTAAGAGAATGAACTTTTTTTAACGCAGCTTATTAAGGTCCTATGACCATGGCGCTGTAGTGTCCGAATTCCGAAACGTCTGAGATATCTTATATATTAAAACGAGCAATTCTTGTATGTAATATATATAGAATCGGGATCTCGGAAACGGCTCCAATGATTTTCATGAAATTTTGTATACATGGGTTAAAAACGGCGATAAATCGATCTACCCAGGATACATTTTTAGAAAACTTTTTTTTATCCGTGTTTTGAGGCATCGATAAAATATGATTAGAATACGAACGTAAATTTCGCTGTCAAATAATATCTCATGGGAGCTTAGTGGTGAAATTAGGCAGCTAAATCCGTATGAGCGTGATTCGAATCTCCATGTCGATATTTTTTTTAAATCATTTTTTTTTGGTAGAATTTTTTTATTGTGTTTTATCACTAAGGGTCAATCAGGTATTTAATATTTTAATAAAGCGCTTAAATCCTAAAAAGGTAAATTATAATTCAATCCTATTGTCTCAAAATGTTCAGTTTCAAGGCCTGAACAAATTAATCGCATCTACGCAAAACGGAACATCACCGTTGAAACAACAATAAAGTGTTGTGTACAAAATGCCACAGATAACATTGTACTGGCGTACGATCTGGATTTGTGGCAGCGATAGTCTATTTTATTGACATAGCAAAACTGTTATTATGGTTCCATTAAAAGCGGGTGACTTTTGCTATTAATATAAAATTTGAATAAGCTTTTGCCTTTTCAAGTTAGGTAAGCTTAGGGATTACCTAAGTATGGTCGTAAATGATTTCCGCTACGTCATCAAAAAAAAAAAGGGATTACCCGTACGAAGTTCGGCTAGCTTGAAATATATTTTAATGTTAGTTAAGGTGGGTTACGCAGTAGTAGCAGTAGTTGCATATCCTTAGACATAAGTCGTTAAGTCTCTGGACTCTGTGCCACTAATTACACTTCCTGTCTTGCCTATCTCACCGAAATACAGCAAAGCTGTTTCACAGGACAAACAAGCAATGGTGGTATTCATGCTTATGAGAGCGCGGTAAAGCGCAACCATCTCACTATTAAAGTGGACGAAAAATTCTGATGATGATGATTATAAAACCTCAAGCTCAAAACATTCAAGTACTTGATACAAGACCTTCAAAATATGCTAATGAAATATAAACAAACATCGCGATAGTACTATCTTATATAGGTATTTTGTTGTTATATATTATAATACGTCTATAAGTATAACTAAAAAAAAAAGAATTCAAATAAAGAAAAATACGTCGGTAACCTGAAATATGCATACGTCAATTAGCAGACAATAATTAAAAGCCAGCATACTCGTTTAATCATATTATTAATAACCTGTCGTCGCTGCCTCGCACATGACTTACTGTGTTAAGCGCTGTATACATTTTCCGATCTCTAATCTGTAATCTCTCCCGGCGTGTACACTGTCATTTATTTTTTGCTTTTTTAGATGTATCGTCGGCATGCAGAATTAATTTTATACATTCACAGTGTAAGGATTTTTAAAAGTACCTAACTTGGATTCCACTATCATTTTCTTCACCTTTTTACAATTACAAAGACAATATTCCTTCTATAACCGTTAATTCTAGATGGTTCTATGAACATCTATCAAAGTTTCGGATACATCTATGACATTACGCTTTATAATAATAAACGTATTGTAACTCAAATTATTGCTGCTCGAAAATATCTGATTGTAATACTTTTTGGTCAACCTTCTGGGCTCGCGCGCTCGGACGTTTGAGTGGCTAATAAAGTTATTATTATTATTATTATAAACGCTTGTTATTGCTAATCATTTTCTTTAATCTATGAACTATTTACTTCGCGAGAAAATCGCCAGATATAATTCAATCCAAGGCCTTCAAAATAATTGAGGAAAATATTTTCATTTAAAATATTTGTGAAAATTAATTACATACACTTGGACGGGCATATGTTTTAATGAGGTTTTATGAGTGGGGCTGCGGGATTTCTGTAAATTGATTAAGCAAGGCATACACGACAATAATTTTTATATGATCTACTAGCTGTCCCGACAGACTTCGTTCTGCCAATATTAAAATTGCAATTACAAAATAGGGGTTGATCGTAGAAGGGTGAAAATTTAGGGCTCTATGTATTTTTGTATGTCGTATCATAAAAAATAGAAATTAAAAATTTTGTCTAAAAAAATAAAATAAAAAAATTTAGGGGTTGACTACCCCTAACATTTAGGGGGATGAAAAATAGATGTTGGTCGATTCTCATAGATACCGGATAAGCACAAAAAATTTCATCAAAATCGGTCAAGCCGTTTCGAAGGAGTATGGCAACGAAAACTATGACACGAGAATTTTATATATTAGATTAGCGCGCCTTGTCAATAAAATTTGCTCTTTTGCCGTGACTGGACACGGCATGATGCTATTACTCATGTTGTCAACTACCTTGCTTTATGCTATTCCAATTTGCTACATAGATTTTCAATTATTATAATATATTATCATTAATGTGTTAAATGTGGGCATCCTTTACCCATGACAGACATTTTTTTTTGACCATGAACAGAGAATCTCAGACCGAATACTTAGAAATCCACTTTTAAATAAGCAATACTAACTTAAGTCTCGATTACATAATAATAAAGCAAAGTATTCCGTTTAAAATTATATAAAAATAGTACAAACATCGTCTTAACGTATAAAAAAAACATAACGTACAATACACTGCTATACTTCAAATTTATGAAGGTGACTTATTTGTTACCGAAAAACTCAAGTGGTTTCATAACCATGAATACAGTTTACCTAATATTGGCCAAAACCACTCACATTTTCCCTCCCTTCTGACAAAAGAAACATAATACGGGTAGGGCTTTCCCGCGAAAACGCGTTTCCAAAATGGCGTCGGTCTTTACGACCGCCGTGAAAATTATAGGTACTGCTGTGTTAAACTTTTACGGTGCATTCGTACATACGGGTTGAAATCATTGCACTTCACCATACTTAGGTACTGTGAATAAAATTTGGAAGTATGGATTTTTGTTACTATTTAACAGTTGGTTTAATGAAAGTATTTTATTTTCATTTCTTATTAATTTAAATTTTGGTGTTTCATCAAGTCTAGTAAGAACTTGTTTTATATGAACAATTTTTAAATGGTTTATCACGTGTTATTAAAATCAACGTTCCGTTTTAGATCGTTTAATGTTTATGTTGTGCTGGAAGGTTAACATCTTATTTTTGTGGATTAGTTATTTACTAAGCAAATACAAATTCTGAGCCTAAGCAGACGAAAACCAAAGCAAGTAGGTACTAGTATTTTTTGAATATACTTATTTGTTTTAAACTCGAACAAACCTTGTTAGGTTTTTTGAGTTGCCTTCTTTTTAGCAACAAGGGAATAATATCTTAAAACATGGCGCCTTATTAAGGTTAAGAGAATATACTTGGCTCACTCAGTTTTGGTGTAAAGTTTTACCGCGAAAAATATCTCCCCAAGCTCACTGCTCCTCTTATAAACTGAATTTTTATAAACCTGGAATTTATGTTAGATTAGGTACATGTATTGAGTAGTGAGCTTATATATCCAAGTCTGTATATTGAGCTAGCTTATTCCTGTTATTATGAAATGCCTCAAAAAAAAAGTATAAATTGAACAATTTTTTCTCATTTGTATGATATCGATTGAATACGCTGATAACAATACAAAAGTGGATAATTTCACGTGTACGTCGATACATCCGCTCCGCTTGCTTTATACACCCCGCAGGCAGTCTTACAAACACGGAACGTGTTTTGCTTTGACTAACTTCAGCGTGCATCTCGTAGACGAAAATTCAAAAACTTCATATTCGTGTATCGCTCACCATCATTATCATCATCCTAGTGCTTACCGGACTTAATGCATACTTTCCCTGTGCCGCGATTTCGGCTGCACGGGTACCGCCATCTTGCTTATTTCTCCCGTAAAACAGCTTTAGCAGCAGCCGAAATCGGCCGCTTTGCTGTATTTCGGAGAGAAGGGCAGGATAGACAGTGTAATTACTGGCATAGATACTTAACATCTTATGTCACAGGATAGGCAACCTATGAGTTGCCTTCGCAAGTTCCAGATATACTAGTTTATGTTGATTAATGTCGTTGACCACTTACAATCTGGTGGCACGTCTGCCAGTTTGCATGGAAACCTGTCAAAGTTTAAATTTAGGCTTTAGGACTTCTTTCTTCCTCTACTACTCCAATTTAAAACCTACTTTCCTTCAATAAATTATACTAACTAGCATAAATGGATTGAGACTGTATCTCGTAATTTACCATATTTTATCTATGCAATATTATTACCTTTTCAATCTGTTATTAATAAACTCCTTTGGTCTCAATGAGACGTATCAAAAACCTCTTTTCTAGTCATATCTACATTTCTTCAATCCCTTCTCTACGCTTATCGATATATAATTCATTCAATACATTTATTGGGGAGACGGGAGACCCTAATATGTCTGATATTAATTCCTTCTCATTGGAACTTCTGGAAATGGCGGTCATTTATCCAGGATTTACGTAAGTTTGTTTGTGACGATCGATGAGTGAGCCATACAACACACGATTTCTACTACGTTTTATTGTCTAACATAAGATGCCTTTTAAGATTTATCATCATAATCATCATTATCTTCAGCAGCAGCAGCGGCTCCGTCCGTTTGGTCCGTCCATTGCTAAAGGCCCCCTACGATGAACGCCAAGTGGGTTGTATGTTAAATTCAAAATAAAAATTCTTAAGAAAATGTTTCAATGTAGGCGACAATATTAAGGACGCGTTTACGAATCAGACGAAATTATGCTGTTTTTCTGTACCGTCTGTAACAAAAGTACACAAAATCATATATAAAAATTATTTATTTCATATAGAATGGTTCTTTATCTACAAGGATAACGCCTATTTTTTTGATAAATGTTGTTTTTTTATATAGTAATCAACGTTCTTCCATTACCATTTTCCATGAAACGAACGAAATCGATTAGAATTACGGTACCCCTTTTGTCTAATATCCACATTTATTAAGGTTTTTAAAAAATAGTAGGAGCAGGGAAATATGTTCAATTTTAAATAAAGGACAAGAAAATAACCCAAAAATGCTAAAAATAGTCTTAAAAAAAATAAAGAAGATAACTAATTATTTTACCAATTTTGCTTCCAAAGATGAATGTTATTCCATTGCATTAAGGTTTATTTTATCGTTGTGTCTGTCTTGATTTCTTTTACATTTTTGAAATGAAAACTCAGTCCGCGCTCGGCCGCGGTTCTGGGTGGACACTGCGTCGCCTGTCAGCAGCAATTCGACTCAAAAAACATCGCGATTTATTTTTGATATTGGATACTTTGGATTGGATTTGATACTTTACAATATTTTTTTTTACCACAATATATTTTTATGGAATTGGTTTATTTTATATACATAGGTAGACGAAATGTTGGTTGGTCATTATAACCAGGTGGGAAGACGTTCTCTCTCAACGTTTGCTCACTTATTATCATCATCATCATCATCATAATCATCATCATCATCATCATCATCGTCAGCCTAAATCAGTCCACTGCCGAACATAGGCCTCCCTCAATGAACGTCAAGATGACCGATCCCGTGCTATGCTGAGGCAGCAGTGCTGCCGATGCGATTCCTCATCATCATCAGCCTAAATCCGTACACTGCCGAACATAGGCCTCCCTCAATGATCGCCAAGACGACCGATCCCGTGCTATGCTGAGGCAGCAGTGCTGCCGATGCGACTTCATCATCATCAGCCTAAATCCATCCATTGCCAAACATAGGCCTCCCTCAATGAACACCAAGACGACCGATCCCTTGTCACTCGCAAACAAATAGATATCATCATCATCATCATCATCAAACTTCATCCATCCACTGCTGAATAAAGGCCTTACTCAATGAACACCTAGACGATCGATCATTTGCCACTCGCAAACAAATAGACATCACCATCATCATCATCATTAAACTTCATCCATCCACTGCTGAATATAGGCCTCCCTCAATGAACACCAAGACGACCGATCCCTTACCATTCGCAAACAAATAGATATCATCATCGTCATCATCATCAAACTTCATCCATCCACTGCTGAATATAGGCCTCCTTCAATGAAACCAAGACGACCGATCATTTGCCACTCGCAAACAAATAGATATCATCATCATCATCATCATCATCATCATCATCATCATCATCAAACTTCATTCATCCACTGCTGAATATAGGCCTCCCTCAATGAGAACACCAAGACGACCGATCCCTTGCCACTCGCAAACAAATAGATATCATCATCATCATCATCAAACTTCATTCATCCACTGTTGAATATAAGCCTCCCTCAATGAGAACACCAAGACGACCGATCCCTTGCCACTCGCAAACAAATAGATATCATCATCATCATCATCATCATCAAACTTCATTCATCCACTGCTGAATATAGGCCTCCCTCAATGAGAACACCAAGACGACCGATCCCTTGCCACTCGCAAACAAATAGATATCATCATCGTCATCATCATCATCATCATCATCAAACTTCATTCATCCACTGCTGAATATAAGCCTCCCTCAATGAGAACACCAAGACGACAGATCCCTTGCCACTCGCAAACAAATAGATATCATCATCATCATCATCATCAAACTTCATCCATCCACTGCTGAATATAGGCCTCCCTCAATGAACACCAAGACGACCGATCCTTTGTCACTTGCAAACAAATAGATATCATCATCATCATCAAACTTCATCCATTCACTGCTGAATATAGGCCTCCTTCAATGATCGCCAAGACGACCGATCCCGTGCTATGCTGAGGCAGCAGTGCTGCCGATGCGACTTCATCATCATCAGCCTAAATCCATCCATTGCCAAACATAGGCCTCCCTCAATGAACACCAAGACGACCGATCCCTTGTCACTCGCAAACAAATAGATATCATCATCATCATCATCATCAAACTTCATCCATCCACTGCTGAATAAAGGCCTTTCTCAATGAACACCAAGACGACCGATCATTTGCCACTCGCAAACAAATAGACATCACCATCATCATCATCATTAAACTTCATCCATCCACTGCTGAATATAGGCCTCCCTCAATGAACACCAAGACGACCGATCCCTTACCATTCGCAAACAAATAGATATCATCATCGTCATCATCATCAAACTTCATCCATCCACTGCTGAATATAGGCCTCCCTCAATGAAACCAAGACGACCGATCATTTGCCACTCGCAAACAAATAGATATCATCATCATCATCATCATCATCATCATCATCATCATCATCATCATCATCATCAAACTTCATTCATCCACTGCTGAATATAGGCCTCCCTCAATGAGAACACCAAGACGACCGATCCCTTGCCACTCGCAAACAAATAGATATCATCATCATCATCATCATCAAACTTCATTCATCCACTGTTGAATATAAGCCTCTCTCAATGAGAACACCAAGACGACCGATCCCTTGCCACTCGCAAACAAATAGATATCATCATCATCATCATCATCAAACTTCATCCATCCACTGCTGAATATAGGCCTCCCTCAATGAAACCAAGACGACCGATCATTTGCCACTCGCAAACAAATAGATATCATCATCATCATCATCATCATCATCATCATCATCACCATCATCATCATCATTAAACTTCATCCATCCACTGCTGAATATAGGCCTCCCTCAATGAACACCAAGACGACCGATCCCTTACCATTCGCAAACAAATAGATATCATCATCGTCATCATCATCAAACTTCATCCATCCACTGCTGAATATAGGCCTCCTTCAATGAAACCAAGACGACCGATCATTTGCCACTCGCAAACAAATAGATATCATCATCGTCATCATCGTCATCATCATCATCAAACTTCATCCATCCACTGCTGAATAAAGGCCTTTCTCAATGAACACCAAGACGACCGATCATTTGCCACTCGCAAACAAATAGACATCACCATCATCATCATCATTAAACTTCATCCATCCACTGCTGAATATAGGCCTCCCTCAATGAACACCAAGACGACCGATCCCTTACCATTCGCAAACAAATAGATATCATCATCGTCATCATCATCAAACTTCATCCATCCACTGCTGAATATAGGCCTCCCTCAATGAAACCAAGACGACCGATCATTTGCCACTCGCAAACAAATAGATATCATCATCATCATCATCATCATCATCATCATCATCATCATCATCATCATCATCATCATCATCATCAAACTTCATTCATCCACTGCTGAATATAGGCCTCCCTCAATGAGAACACCAAGACGACCGATCCCTTGCCACTCGCAAACAAATAGATATCATCATCATCATCATCAAACTTCATTCATCCACTGTTGAATATAAGCCTCTCTCAATGAGAACACCAAGACGACCGATCCCTTGCCACTCGCAAACAAATAGATATCATCATCATCATCATCAAACTTCATTCATCCACTGCTGAATATAGGCCTCCCTCAATGAGAACACCAAGACGACCGATCCCTTGCCACTCGCAAACAAATAGATATCATCATCATCATCATCATCAAACTTCATTCATCCACTGCTGAATATAGGCCTCCCTCAATGAGAACACCAAGACGACCGATCCCTTGCCACTCGCAAACAAATAGATATCATCATCGTCATCATCATCATCATCATCATCAAACTTCATTCATCCACTGCTGAATATAAGCCTCCCTCAATGAGAACACCAAGACGACAGATCCCTTGCCACTCGCAAACAAATAGATATCATCATCGTCATCATCGTCATCATCATCATCAAACTTCATCCATTCACTGCTGAATATAGGCCTCCCTCAATGAACACCAAGACGACCGATCCCTTGCCACTCGCAAACAAATAGATATCATCATCATCATCATCAAACTTCATCCATCCACTGCTGAATATAGGCCTCCCTCAATGAACACCAAGACGACCGATCCTTTGTCACTTGCAAACAAATAGATATCATCATCATCATCAAACTTCATCCATTCACTGCTGAATATAGGCCTCCTTCAATGAACACCAAGACGACCGATCCCTTACCACTCGCAAACAAATAGATATCATCATCGTCATCATCATCAAACTTCATCCATCCACTGCTGAATATAGGCCTCCCTCAATGAGAACACCAAGACGACCGATCAATTGCCATTCGCAAACAAATAGATATCATCATCGTCATCATCATCAAATTTCATCCATCCACTGCCGAACATAGGCCTCCCTCAATAAACGTCAAGACGATCGATCCCATCTTCATCATCATCTGCGTTCGCCAATTCGCCTGCTCAGCGTGGCAATTATGAGCCCCCCCCCCCCCTCCACTCAAGATGAATTACAGATATCAGTTTACTTACATAATATGTAATAAATAATTATATATTATAATATTATTATAATATATAATTATTTATTATATATATTTAATATACTAATTCTAAGTAAAAAAATAAATAGTAAAAACAAACAGAAATAAAATATAATTTTGTGTTATAAATAATCAAAATAACAAATATTTGTAAAGTATCAAATCCGTTTACTTGACTACTATTCCCGCACGCAAGCGTGCGTATTGTGCGGGTGCGCTTGTATGCGTGACTTTTTCAATGTAGTTGTTCGATTCTGTACCTATCAAGTTTGTAAACGCGTCCTTAAGGTCTTGATTATATGAAGCGAACTTGAGAGCGTTCTCGATGTAAGAGGGTCGGATAACGAACCGAGAGATTTACTTAACGAAGTATAATCTAGGCTCCGAAAGTATCAAGTGTACTCGTCGACTTAGCTGTGCTGAAATCGGCCACTTGAAGCATTACATACTATATTGACAATGAGACACTCCCATTTCTGCCCATAACAGCTTTGCTGTGTTTCGGAAAGAAGAACAGGCAGTGAGACTCCGACATGAGTATCTCATGATTATAAAATATATATGATTAAGTCCTTGCATATTTAACTAAAATAAATTCAATAATGACCGGAGAGTACTAGCCTCAATTATTGCACGATCATGACAATTGATACTTGTATCTATGTACTTATGCCTTTATTCAAAGGTGAACATATTTTTTCTTCACAACGCGTAACACTTCTGCGTTACTTACCCCTATGTCTCATGACGTCGAGCTACGTCTGCTATATAGATGATATCATTATCATCAGCCTTTAACGAGCTTATTCTTCGACGATAGACGTAAGACCATATAAGTTTCAAAATAAAACATTTTTTACGGATTTCATTTCGATTTATTAAGATTTTACAGGTTGAACCTTCATCATAAACTGCCATAATATTCTTAATAGTTGTTTTATAAAAATCAACAAAATTCGCTTTAACATATCATCTGCAATCACTAACATAGTTCATAAGTATTTTTGTAACTAACAAAATATGGATTTTTAAAAATCTGAAATAAATGTATTATTATTATTATTATTTAACATTAGAAGCCAATACAACTATGATAACAAACTAAAATAATGATGAGGCTTGAATAATATCTAAGAATATTCTCGATTGTTCTCGAAGTATGAATTTAAACGACAGTATTCTTCGTAGGTAATGGGCGAATTCTGTTCTCGACTGCCAAAAAAATTACAGTCGTATTCAAATGCAGCTTCCCTTCCTATGAATATCCAATGAGATATCACTGCATCGGGGTTTCTTCCTCTTTTTGATTTCATGTTTTAAACACGAGTTGCTTGATCGTTAATGGCGCATTAATATTTAGTTTATATTTTGTTTTCATTTGTAAATTCTATCTTGATCGATGATCTGTACATCGATGAGATCGCGTGATAACAGCCGCATGGGTCGATCCATCAGGTTAAGCTCGCTTGCCGGGGTTGATTCGTGGATGGGTGACCATCTTTACATACCAATTATCCACCGTGCCTCGGATAGCACGATAAGCTCTAGTTCCTGGCCGTCATTCGTGAATATTTGACAGAGGTTACATGTCGCCAGACCGGAAAATCTGATAGCTAGCCTTACCACGGGGTACCTTATTATTCAGTTGCTGGGTTGTGAAGGTCAGGTATTCAGCTGCATTCGGTTAGACTGGAAGCTAAACCCAAATATAGTTGTGAAAGTTCACTTCGTACTATTACTAACTAACATACTAATAAATATGCTAAAGAGTTTGTTTGTTAGCTGCGAAAATAAGCGTAAGATGAAAATAAATTTTGTTGAAATAAATAGCTTAATTACTATTAGAGACGTCGTTGAATAAATCTTTACTATTTTTATTTTAGTTATATCAAATTTATCGACTAATTCGACATTTAAAAAAAAAATTAGCTAGTCTGTTTGCGCAGGATTAGAATTTGACAATTTATACAATAAGTCTGTGAATTATATGGGCTGATATATAAGCTTTATCATGTACAGTGTCATTGTAATCCATTCAGTAGTTTTTAAGTGAAAGAGTAACAAACATCCAAACGTTTGACTTTCGCGTTTAAAATGCGATAAAAACCCAAAAACACATTATATTATGTTGTATTTTTACCCTGTATGATTTCAAAAGGCACCACTTTCTACATAATCTTGACGACTTTCGATAATCGACGTTTAGTATTACGCCATATATTACACTAATTGGTAGCCCTTAATTATCCGTGATCCAAGGCCATAAACGGGATAAGGTAATTCCTACACTGCCCTTATGTAACGTGAGCTTTGAAAGTTCAAGGGTTAGTAAATTGTGCGTGCTTTACAGTGCTTTTAGCTTAAAGTTTTACTTTTTACACGCAACTTTTGAGCTTTTATTGATTGAGTGGAACGTTGAATGTTATTGGTTGTAAATAATGTTGTTATTATACTTTTTGATTTGCATTTGATGTTTTACTTAAATTTAATATAGGTATAAGCGGATGCATTAAAGAAAGGAATTATAAATGGTATACTTACGTTGACAGATACAATTAGCATATATAAAATTTTATTTTAATTTCGTGATGTCCCGCGTAAAGAGGCCTATGTGAAACAGTGGACGGAAGAAACTACCGATTGAGCTTCAAGCCGTCAAGCCTAAAAGTCTTAGACGTTTCGAAAAAAGAACGGAAGAAAGTTGATACTGATGAAAACGCAGCTAAGGAATATATCTATTTAAAATTCCCTGCATTCATCCTTATGTATCCTGTCGTATAATACGACATATTCCGCCGGTAACAATTCGTATTGAGTTCATTGTTTATGTAACGCACGTCTGCGGCTGTGCTCATCAGCGGTGGCGTGATAACTCACGGCTAATCCGGTGATATGGTTTATCCCACTTCACGTGATAACTCCGACATATCACCGTGATAATTGACTTGTGTGAGCGCCAAGGGATGACACAGAAATGTTTTGATATATATTTATATTATAGATAATATTTGAAGGTGGCTAATAAATTGTCTAACGTTAGTCTAATTTCAATAGAGAACATGGCTGGCCACTACCACCAGCTTGGGATCCCATAGTAAAAATAATAAAATCAAAATCCAAGCATAACATGTCACGATAGGACTAAATAAAATATTGTTGTATCATAGGGTAGTTTTGTATAACTTTGTAACAGTAGGACGTCTGACACCTCAGTCCTCCCGTGACCATGGTTGCTGTAAAATATCCGAAACGTCGGGCTTGTAAAAAACTAAATCGACCGCGATAAAATCCGTAAAAGTTGTTTTATTTTAAAGGGTAAAATTATAATATAATATATATAAATTATAATTATAATGAGTGAAATTTGCGTAAACATAAGAAAACAATATTTGTCTAACGTTAGTTAAATCTGTCCTAAGACCTAAATTTCGGTCATTGACTACTACTAGGTTTAACACGTTATGGGCTCAAAAAACCATTAAGATTGAATATACTTACGGCGGTTTTCAATATCCTATCTATCTTAAAATTTTCTTATCCATCTTACAATTTTGACAGATTTTGTAAGAAAATGTGTCAAAATGTGACGATAGATAAGAACATTTAAAGATAGATAGGATATTGAATTCATCTTTCATTCAAAATTCATTAACGGCGTTAATGAATTTTGAATGAAAGATGAATTTTCAGAATATCTCGCATACTCATTTTAAAAGTTTTAGTATTCACATTATGTATGTATGTATAAGTGCTCCTGGCTTTATTTCTTTTGAAATTTGTTTAAAAATTATTACTGAAACAGCTTTTTTATCATAAATTAAAGCAGACTATCAGAAATTTATATTTAAAATCAAATAATGATCAAAATTGATGATTTTTATTTTTAAATTTCATTTAAATCACTTGATGCCACTTGTATTTAATTAAGCGTGACAAATGAGTTGCAATGTTTTCCACGATATTACAGTACAGGAGGGGCGGGAGAAAAGCTAAACATCAAATTAATTGTACACAAAGCACTAAAAGAAATGCTAGAGGGAAATATTCAGAGGGAGCGCTCGCTACAGGGGTAACAGATTTGTGGAAAATGGATTTTAAATTAAAAACACTACCTTAGATTGTTTCTGAATGGAGGTAGAGATATCTATTGATATACTAGATGTTGCTCGCGGTTTCGTTCGTTATTTATACGATTAAACGGGACTGGTAGAAAATCAGATAAAAATGGCTATGTTGGTTAGCTATGTTCGTGTATATAATCGATATCATACATATGCGCTGTCTTATAAAAAAACATTATGTACTATCTGAATAAAGGCTATTTTTATTATTATATTATATGCGTTGTATAGCTTGAACAGAAAACAACACTGCCTTTCAACGGCCTGACAAAAAGGGTTATGATTTTGTAGTGAATTTCCTTAGTACGCTTCTAGGAATCCCTAAGGAGCTCAAGGGATCTTAGTCAAATGCTCAATTTATATGGGTAAGTTCACATTTACGGAGACTGCTTGCTCCATACTACAAGCTGCCCTTGTACCGCAGTTTTGCTTGCCCTGAAGGCTGGACTACAAACAATATGAAGTTACACTGGCTCTGCGTTTATTAAGTGAATAAAAAAGATAACTTAGATATTTCCCAAACATTTGTACATATAAAGAAAACTGAAAGTTCAACTCGCGTGCACAAACGTTTGTACGAAGATTCCTGCAGTGACGATTGAAATATCTGATATCATAATATCTACTTACCGTTGACAGTCAGTTTGTACAAAGTGTTTGTATTGTATTGTGACGTGACAATTTAAAATAACTGTGGTTTTGAATCTACTTCAAATACGTGAATTTGTGAGTATAATTAGCCACTATTATACAGTTTTAAGAAAGTGCATACAAACAGAAATAAATAGGAATAAAAAGAAATAAATAGGAATAAATAAATTATAAAAAAGCAATACAGAGCCATCTAGTTTATCTTTGTCTGAACCACTGCTGAACTATACAACAGACCAATATGGCTAGTAAGTGCGGTAGCTGCGGCAAATTTACCTCGGCGATAGATGGCACTAAGTGTAGGAAATGTTCACTTGTTTTCCACCGTGGATGTCTAGTAAATACAAGTCCTAATGCATCGGCACCTAAATGGATGTGCAAGGGTTGTAAGTCTAGTGAATCCAACATAGACACTTTTGTGGATGCCGATAGCTTAAGTGGCCTCGAGGCTATGATGAAGGCTATCGAGTTACTCCGTACTGAGTTGTCGGCGTGTACAAAAGAAATGTTAACATTTAGACAGGAACTCAGCGTGATAAGAACGACGTTGGTAGATTTCAACACTCGTATGGATTCCTTCGATGAGCGGCTATCTAAGCTGGAAAAAAGGGAGAACCCGGTCGAGTCTTTCGATGAGCAACTATCGCAACTGAGGTCAGACCTCAACGATAAGGATCAAGAACTCCTATTGAACGACGTCGAGATTACTGGCATATCGGAACGCGATGGTGAAAATTTGACGCATGTGGTTGCGCTGATATCTAGCAAGCTGGGCGTGAATATTGATGAGCGAGAAATCGTGAGTGTACAGCGTGCGGGTCCCGTGCGCGCGCGCTCGCAGTCTACGTCGGCGCAACAACCTGCGCGCGCCATCTGTGTGCGGCTGGCGAGGCGCAGTCTTCGTGACGAGTTGCTTCGAGCAGCTCGAGTACGACGCGGCGCGGACACAGCCGGCTTTGATATCGACGCTCAGCCGCGTCGGTTTTATGTGAACGAGCGACTCACTCGCATTAACCGACAGCTCTTTTATGCCGTTCGTGCTAAGGCCAAAGAGGCGGGTTGGCGGTATGTATGGACGCGAGATGGCCGCATATTCGCACGTCGAGACAGCAGCTCGAATAGTAATAAATATAGAATTAAGTCAACTAGCGACATAGATAAGGTTTTTTGTGTATAAGCTATTTGCCTTGTGTCTTATCAAGCCGAATGTTAGCTATTTATTTTGATTATTGTGGTCTTCCTACTCTTTTGCGTTATATAATATCAATAGTTGTTAAAATCCTGCGTGAGTTGTATAAGTTTTGCAATTTAATAACAGGTAGTAGTAGTCATGGTAGCGGTGTGTTTCTCGGAACGCGTTTAATTTTTGAGACATATATTTTACTTAAACACTATCATATTATCATTACATTTTATCAAACGTACATTTCATTTCATTTTATTATTATATACATCCTATTTTATTGTATTATAATAATATCAAACCTATATTTTCTATTTAACATATTATATTATAATTCTCTGTTAACATATATTATAAATTGTTTATCTTGATGGCACCTGGTAAGATTAAGATTGGTCTAATTAACCCTCGATCACTGAGAACAGGTCATGAGGAGTTTGTTGTCGCGCTAATGAAACATGACATAGATATTCTCGCTGTAAATGAGACGTGGCTTAGGCAGGGGGAGGATGAAACTGCTCCGATTTTATCTGGGTATCATCTTCGTCATATACCACGCCCTCCAGGGCTGCGTGCTCGTGGTGGAGGAGTGGGATTTTATATAAAGCGTGAAATATCAATACGAGTACTTAAACACCCTACTTCAGACTCCGTGGAGCAAATGTGGTTAGGCGTAACTGTCCACTCTAAAAAGATAGCGATCGGTACTGCATACCGACCGCCCTGGCTTAGTGTCCAGATTTTTCTAAATGCGTTGAGTGATACAATTTGCTCGCTCTCGTGGTACGATCACATCATCCTATTGGGTGATTTTAATATTAATTTCACTAACTCTGTTGATAATAGTTTTTTAATGCTTAAAGATTTTTTGTCTAGCTTTAATCTTCGCCAGCTCGTTGTTGAGCCAACACATTTTACTTCATCCAGTGACACCTTGCTCGATCTCATTTGTACCGACGCAAATGTGGTCCGAGTCTGGGTTGATCACATACCAACACTAAGCGATCATGCGCTGGTTGCATGTGAACTAAATATACCAAAACTTAAAAGTCGATCTAAATCTGTATATCTTAGACCGATCAAAGACATGGATCTAGTCCAGTTTAATGCTGTTATGGCATCTGTCGATTGGAACGCTTTGAACATGGGTGACGTCAATGAAATAGCAAATAACCTGACTTTTAACTTATTAGAAGTTTTTAATTACCTCGCTCCAAAAAAAATTGTCTTTGTAAAACGTAAAAGTTACCCATGGATTACACATAATATTCGTCTAATGATAAAACGTCGTGACGAAGCCTATCGCAAAGCCCGATCAACCAAACATCCCGCCAAGATGGCCTACTACAAAGAACTGAAGTCGATTGTTGGTCGGGCTATCCAAATTGAAAAAGACACGTATTTTAAAACATATGTTAGTTCAAATGAACGGAACCCCAGATCTATGTGGAAACACATTAAGGAAAATATTAATTTCAAGCGAACCAATGATACGCTTCCCAGTAGCTTGTGTGATCCAGATGGAATGAATAGGCACTTTCTTAATGTACCAGGGAATAATTTTGTAGCAGAATCGCTTTTAGATTTTTATAATAAAAATAAATTCGGTTCAACAACATTTAGATTTCAAATTGTTACCGAAAGAGATGTAGCTCAAGCCATACGAGAACTAAGATCCAATGCCACTGGTATTGACGACATCTCGCTAGATATGTTGATTTTATCGTTCCATCATATATCGGGTATACTAACAACACTCATAAACAAGAGCATAACATCTTCCACCTTTCCGGGAATTTGGCGTGATGCTGTGGTTCGACCTATCCCAAAAACAACCTGCCCCTCAGAATTTAAAGATTTAAGGCCCATAAGTATTTTGCCGTGCACTTCTAAGATACTAGAAAAGGTTATCTGCAGGCAATTAGTAGAATATCTAGAACGCAACTATATATTGCCCTCATTGCAATCGGGATTCAGGAAGCACCACAGTACCACTACCGCTCTGGTGAATGTGCTGGATGATGTACTCAATGCCCAAGATAATGGAAATGTAACCATATTGGTATTACTCGATTTTTCCCGAGCCTTTGATTGCATTAACATTGACTTACTCATAGCAAAACTACGATTTTATGGATTAGAGGAGGCCGCTGTCTTGTGGTTTGCAAGCTATTTAAATAATAGACACCAAATCGTAGAAATTAGAAATGAGAAGGAAAATGTGATTTCGTCGCGGCGCAGCCCCCTTAATAGAGGAGTTCCTCAAGGTTCCATATTAGGGCCTATACTATTCAGTATATACTCGGCAGACGTAATTGAATCTATACGAAACTGTAGGTATCACATTTATGCCGATGATATACAAATTTACCTCTCTTTTAAGCCTCACGAGTTGGAAAAATCCCTGCAATTAATTAACAGTGACTTAGACCGCATTTCTAACTGGGCGATATCTAATGCACTGGTTTTAAACCCGAATAAAACCAAATATATAGTTCTTGGTAGCCCTCACCAAGTGCAGTTAGTTAAGAGCAAAACCCCTCCTCTCGTAATAAATGGTAGCAGGATTGAAGGTGTAAGTGAAATACGGAACCTTGGACTATTATTGGACGAGAATATGCGATTCGAATCGCACGTGTCTCATATAGTAAGAACTTGTTTTTATAGACTTAAAGTTTTATATCGCATAAGGGATTCTCTCAATGAAAAGCTGCGCATAGTGCTATGTGAGACGCTTGTACTCTCTAAGTTTAACTACATAGATGTCGTTATAGGGCCAAGACTACTAGAGAGAACAAAAAAGTCTATACAAAGGGTGCAAAACGCCTGTGCACGCTACTGCTTCCATATACCGCGGCGAGATCACGTCACTTCTTACCTGAATCAGGCGTCTATACTAAAGATGGAGAACCGTAGGCGATTACACTTAGCCACAATGATATTTGGAGTCATAAAACATGGGGTACCTACGTATCTGGCCGAGAAATTGGAATGGACACGAAATGTTAACACCACACACTGCACAAGGTCCTCACAGTACGCCCTAAACTTGCCCATCCACCGCACAGCCGCATTTCGCGGTAGCTTTAAATATGCTGCAACGAAGTGTTGGAATAACTTGCCACCGCCACTACGTAATTTAATCAATAAATCGAATTTTAAGAGACAATATAAAAGAACTCTACTATTAAGTCAACAAAATATTTAAAATTCATATGTATATAATAATATTATATTCTCATATTCATTACCTACTTAGCAGTATTCCTTGGTTATCTCGTCTGTGTTCTCTCACTGAGTGTCACTGAGTGTGTATTTCCTTAATACTTTGCTGTTCTTGGGTGCATTATATCGTCATTGTTAAATATATCTATAATAAATCCTCACATATTATCAATTATTCTATTCCTATTATCCGTATTTCTTCTATATATAGGTTTTTTACAGTAGTATAATATGATATAGTATTATATATTAATGTATATGTAGATATATGTATATAATGAGGGCTACTACAGTTTGGGTAAAGGGGTAATTAATATTACGTTCATCTGTGTATAACGTTATTTAGTTTATATATCAAGTTTATGACTATAATAGACACATATTATATAATATCTCTCTTCGTACTATTTATTATTATTGTTACTATTACCGCCTAAATGGGAAAAGCTAACGGTGGTCCTGAAAACCAGTGTTAGGGCAATTAGCCCTGACTATAGCTGAGGTCCCACCTTTTTGCGAAGCACACTGTTGCCAACACTACTATTATAGTTACCTTACCTTTTTTTTATTATTATTATTTTTTCTTTTTTTTCTTTCCTCAAATGATTTTTATACATTAAAGTAATCAACTTAGCACTAGACTCGAGATGTTTAATATGTATATGTGTTAGAATCAGTGTGTTTACCAAATAAAGTTATTATTATTATTATTATTAATATTTTTCTTTAAAAATATGATATGCATAAAAATAAATCAACCTATTCTGTTTCAATAATAATTAAGCCAGTAATATGCTAAAAAGTCGGTTGTCTGTAAAGTCGGTTTACTGTAAAGTCGGATAGTTGAACGTGACAACGTCAGAAGAAAATACTAATGGGCCGATTGCGCCCCTTTGTCGCTCGTTCCGCGCTTTCCTTTGCACTTCAAGCCTTAAATGGAACGCCTCAGAGCCAGGTAACGCCGCATTAGTCGTGTTTTCTCGTGCGTGCAGCCGGCTCCATCGAATTATAAGACGTTGTGACGTCATAAAATATTTATACTTCACCGTTGGTCCGGAAATAATTGCGTTTTAATAAACTTTAGAGCTTTATTATATTAATGTATGTAATATGGATTTTATTTTCAATTTTGGAAATCCCAATCACATCTGTCTCTGATTTCATCATTTGACGTGAAAAAGAGAATAGGTTGAATAGCCATTGTGTCCGTAATTGTGGAGTCGTATAGACGTGGTAACGATGCAAACAACACATTCGCCTTAATTGCAACCATGGGTACCGCGCGCTGCGGTCAAACACTCGAATGTCGCCCATATTGTAATTAGTTAAGGTTGCTTCTTCAGCGTGAATGTTTAGATTAGCGCAGCGCTTATTTGGACACAGCTTAATATATGTGACATAAGCTATATGTATTAACACTTGCAGCTTTAATGCTTTGCCTTAATCCTAACTATTTGGAAATAGTATTTTAGCAAAATTGTAATTTTAATTACATAAAATTAAGTATAAGATCTCCGAGCACTGGCCGGTCCGTGTTTAGATACGAGTGGCAAAGGGCCGGTTGTCTTCTTGTTCATCGAAGGAGGCCTATGTTCAGCAGTAGACGGATAAAGGCTGATGATGATGAAAGTATAATTAAGCATGCTTGCTACAAAATCTGTCTTCTAGTATGTAACGAAATATATTTGAATACCGTAATGATCAACCCTGAAAAGTATCAACCCTTATGGTTTTAGAGCCGTGGAAGATCGTCCTTCACCGTACTAGGAAAGTAATTATAGGCATATTTGTTTATACAAAATATTTGATGAAAAATATGTCTTATATTTATATCAGTATGAAGAACCGGTCTCTTCTACTATTATATGTTCCATAGAAATCCCCAGTTCTAACAAAAACATTAATTTAAAAAGGCTTGATACGTCACATACGAAACGGTGACATAAGTGCTATTACATTAAAATGTTTAACCTGGTACAAGTACATTACACCCCTGTCTGTTGGGAATGCGTCCGTCCCTCCAGCTGCCTACGTCACGCCTGGGTAAACGTCACCCCTAAAGGAAACACAATTATTACCACAGCACTAGAGCTGTCTAGGTTTTACAATGATTTATGTAATCATTTTAAAACCTAGACAGCTCTAGTTTAAAAAAAATCATACTAAAAATGGGAAGCGTATCATTTAAATAGTCTTAAGATATTATTAAAACTATTTAAAATATCGTGAACAAGAAATTTGTGAACCATGTCGAAATATCGAGCTCCGCGAAATAAAGTTAGACATGGTAAATGTCCCGTTTTACATAACTTTATTAATGAAAAAAGCCATGCTAATTAAAAGGTCTTAAAATTATTAGGTAGATTAGATCTTTAATTTAAATATAATAAACATTTATATTTTTTTTTAAAGCTCCCATCCTAAAAATGCGGGACAGAAGTTTAAATTAAGATTTGTAGGCTTCAATTTAACTGAAAAATTGAACGTCGTCAAAATAAATTTTATTAATGAAACCTGTGAATGAAACCTAGTTTTTTACAAGCCCGACGTTTCGGAAACTTTACAGCAACCATGGTCACGGGAGGACCATGACCATGGTTGCTGTAAAGTTTCCGAAACGTCGGGCTTGTAAAAAACTAAATAAACCGCGATAAAATCCGTAAAAGTTGTTTCATTATAATGAGTGAAATTCGCGTAAACATAAGAAAACAATATGGAAACCTAGTTTATCAAAAATAACTCGCAAAAGAAACTAAATTAAACAAAACACTAGGCTTTAATATGATCAAGAGCGAAATAAAAGAGTTTATTTATCTAAAAACAAGAAATGCCCAAGTAATGTATTCAATGTCCAAGTTAGACAGAGAAGACAACATTTCATAATATTAAATAGTCTTATTTTTTTTTAATCTGACACAGCAAAATATACGTTGCAAAGATTTTATGTAAAATTCGACTTCGACTGTTTTCAAGAGACTTGACCTTGATTAGCTTAAATATTCCATTACAAGCTATTGCTATATACAAAAACTAGCTGTTGCCCGCGGCTTCGCCTGCGTTAACTAAGATTTACAACGGGATCTTAGTACGCGAGATAACATTTTTTACAACTTGTGGCCGAAAAACCAAAATATATATTTTTATCAGAATACAATTTAGCCTATGTTACTCGTGGATAATGTAGCTTTAAAACGGTGAAAGAATTTTTGAAATCGGTCCAGTACTTTTTGAGCCTATTCATTACAAACATACAAAAATAGAAACAAATCTTTCCTCTTTATAATATTAGTATTTCCTCTTTATAATATTAGTATAGATGAACATACAAAAAATCCATTTCTACGTTCTATCACATAATCCCGAAAGTCTTTCAACTTTAATGGATACGTACACATAATATTGAAATATTTAAGAATATTGGGCTAGCTCTATGGCCACCATGTATCACGTTAAGTGGCATCCTTCCTCCCTGACGCCGGCAGGTATATACAAATACACATAAAGCCTCCTTTGAAGTAAAACATTTTACACCGATAATAATATATCTACTAAAAATAAAGTTTAGGAGTAGGTCTATTGCTTCAATAATTACTGGTTAAAGCACAGAAAATTTCGCTTCACTACATATTATAAAACAAAGTCGCTTTTTCTGTCCCTATATCCCTTTGTGCGTTTAAATCTTTAAAACTACGCAACGGATTTTGTTGCGGTTTTTTTTAATGGATAGGACAATTCAAGACGAAGGTTTATGTACATAATTTATTAAGTTTTTATATACATTAGCTAAGATATAACAATAATTGTTGGAGGAGTCGGAAAAAAATTGGCCGTCTGGGAGTTTCCAACGAAAACGCTGCCTAAACCCTTTGAGATATATCAAAATAATGTATGGTGGAATTGTGTGTCTTAAATAGGTCTACAAAAAATCCGCGATGGCATATATCTATCTCTTAGGGATATCATACTATATCCATTTAATACTTCAAATAAATGGGCAATTATAACGCGATAATTTGAAAGCTATTTACTCAAATACGGTATGAATCCTTATCATTTTAAATTAGTTAATTAGCTGGAGCACTTAATGAAGATTATTTTTACCCTTTACATCATGCAAATTAAATGAATACTTTAGAAGATATGGCAATATCAAAATAATACGCAAGAAAATAAACCGTGTTGCCGTGATTTCAGAGGGCAGTGTAATATGTAATAGTATCCTAAATAGTAAATATGCATGCAGAAAGTCTGCGAAGGAATATAATATGTCTTTATATTCAAGATACCATATTATATCCATTCTAATACAAAAACTTAGTCATTATTGAAATGGAAAATGATCGTCATCAAACATAATAAATCCGTAAACCTAAGTTCACGCGGGCGAAGCTGCGGGTAACAGCTAGTCTAAATATATAATTATTAATATTATAAAGAGGTAACGTTTGTAGGGGTAATCTCTGGATCTGCTGAATTGGTTTCGAAAATTCTTCTACCAATAGAAACTTCCATTATTTGTGTATATAGTACATGTATGTAGAGTGACAGGCTATAATCTATTCCCGTACTCCCATGAGAATGTGAGGTACGCGGGCGAAACCGCGGGGCGCTGCTTGTTTTATATTTATTATTTGCACAATCTAACAACCAATCTAACAACATTTAGTATACATGTTTAGTTTAGTTCAGTAACATTTCGTATACATTTAGGATAAATTTACATCAAGTCAATAGTCGAGTCTGCTCGCTAAACGATGCGTTATCACAGCATTTTATTTATTCTTTAGTCTAGTCTAATAGTAGTTATATATATGAAAGGCTGATTAGGGCTCAAAACATTTCACAGAATTTAAGTACAATATTTAGGGTTCAATAATGTCATTTTAATACAAAACTGCGTGTGCTTTTATCTTTTTTTTTCTTTATTTATTTATAGAGGGTTTTGTCGCAAGCGACCATGCCACCCTCATAGTTCCAAGACAACATGATTTCTTAATCTCTACGACTTAGTGCTAACTTAACTAATTTATATAAACTATTGGCCTCCTCTGACAGTGGGTAAGCCAAAATGGTATTACATCTACCTACCTTATAAAGATCATAATTATATTTCTGTATGAAGCCTCAGCCTCAATCCGGACGCACTCCACGATGATGTGGTATACGTCTTCTGTGACATTACACTCAGTGCAGTTTGGTGAACTGGTTTTACCCATCAAAAAAGCGAAGCTGTTAAGTGGAATGTGTCCGGATCGTAAGCGCAGGGAAATCACAATATCGGACCTTGAGATAGACGCTCCACTAAACCAAGAAATTCTGGTCAGAGAGGGCTGGATGGTTTTATACCATATGCCCTTTGTTAGTGATCCCACATCGAAATGTTCCTTCCACATCTCTCTGCATTTTTCTTTAACAATATGCAAGTGGTCGCTGTACAGAGGTAAACACGAAAACGGTTTACGGTATCCCATCCGTGAGAGCCTCTCTGGCGAGGCGGTCGGCCACTTCGTTCCCTGCAATACCAACGTGGGATGGCACCCATTGAATTTTTTAATAACAAATTATCAAACAAATTATCTTGCAGGGCTTAAAATATAAAAGCACATCGGAGAAAGCCAGCTAACGTTCAATATTAATACACATCATATATTTTGGAAAGGTCCAAACAAACGTTGAAATCTCCATAGCATTAAGCCCATTGAGTCTCTAATCCAGGGTCCGGTTGACCCGCACAAAGCGAGTGGGCCCCAGCGATAAACGGATTTGTGTATGTATAGAAAGTTTAAATAGACACATTAGCTCAGGCGTTAGGGACATAACGGGACTAGCCTTCCTACGATACTAATAGGAATAACGCTCTATTTCTTGTCTGCTTTTTTTCTGGGTACTAAATCTCGATAATCCGTTTGATAGCTGTTACAAGGAACTGTTACATTTTAAGTTGAGAGTCTAAGCTTTGTTTTTCACTTACAAGTCTGTCCCTATTGGCTAACTTTTCTTCAAAATACATCCATAGCAAAACTTTTAAAATTAAAACAAAATTATACAAAAATAATTAGACCTTATTCAGTTAGTTATATACTTACTTTGGTTTTAGTGATTTTTCTGTTATGAGAAAAAAAAATAGATTTAATATTAAAACAGCTGTATTTAATTGTCTTAATTATAATTGAAATTTCTAAATTAAGAAAAAATTTGTAAAATCCCCTATGTTGTTTTTATTTAGCAATAAATTTTTATTTGATTATTTAGTATTAAATGTTATCCTGCGTGTTTCTATTTCATTCAGTGTACATTTATTTACATTTACTCTATCGCACAAGTTGCTGCATGATACAGGTGTGTTTCGGAGAAGGGCAGGACAAGTAGTATAATTACTGGCACAGAGACTTGATATTTTATGCCTCGGGATAGGCAAGACATTAAGGTTCAAGAGTGGAGGCCGCGTTTAGGTAGACGAAGTGTTGGTCGGCCATTAACCAGGTGGGAAGACGATCTCCTTGCAGTGGCAGGTCCGCGTTGGATGCGAGTGGCAAGGGATCGGTCGTCTTGGCGTTCACTGAGTGACGGATAAGGGCTGATGATGATGATGATAGGCAACACATAAATAAGTGGTCTGGTCTAGTTCCAGGTAAACTAGGTTATGTTCATGGGCGACGTAAGTGGTCGCACTTACCATTGATCTGTCTGTCTGTGAAAAAGTTCATTTTGAATCCCTGGGTCAAGCGACCTCCATAAACTATGCCAGATATAAAGACACCTTGTATATATTCGAGATTTTGTATGCTATGAGATTTGGATAATCTTAATTTCACACGCACAAGGCGACACACCACACAGTGTCCGTATCTTAGACCAAACTGCTTGCAATGTGCAACATCAATATGTTGTGTATGTCAACATCGATTATATAGTTTTGGAGATAATCGCGGACAAACAACTTGACAGATGTATACATATAAAATTATTAAATAATGAATACCGTCTTTCATTTTATTTTATACTTTTAATAGAACAGAGTACGTTTAATATTAAAAGTTTGTACCGTTTATTTTTATAACAACAGCAAGTTTTGCGGGTATTCAAATGTTTTTAATGTTTTTAAAACAAAGAGATTTAACTTCAGAGAAAATGTGGTTCGTAAAACGTTAAGCATTTGAGTCTTGAGTTTTTATATACTCACATCAGGACTAGCATTTATTTCATAATTATTTTATTATCTTTGCTAAGTAAATGAAATTGCCATAGTTACCAGTTCCTTATTTAATTATAATGAATTCATTGTTAAAATCTAATTTTAACTACTCCGCCGTCGTATGACCTCGCCAGGCGGGCATGGCTCGACAGATTTTGAGAAGACTATCTTTATCCTACAGCAAGATATAGTTGATTAAAGTTCATATGGGTTATTTGCTGTTTTCCATTTTCACTTCGCGAAGCTCGATATTTCTACATTATTTACGAATGTTTTGTTCAGTCAATAAATATACGGTTTTAATTTTTTTTAGAAATTGTAGATGATTGTTGATGTCATTATCAACCTTTTTTCTTGCGGTGTTTATGAACGCAATTCACTTGGACATTTGAAAAACCTTATTTTTAATAAAAATATTTAATCTTGGTAAAAACGGAGGATATTATGTTACTTCTGTAAGGCATTCATAGACATTACAGAAAATGAGCTTTTCAAAACAAAGTGAAAACCATAGAAAATCAACCAAAAAATCCAGATTAATTTAATAATGAATTAAAACCTATTAGAGGTAATGCATAGGTCAGTCTTGAACCTGGATCTCTCTTAGAAACCCAATAACGAGACCATCCTAGCACTTACATTCTAAGTTAAAACATTCATCCCACAAATGTCCTTGTATATCCAAGTTATTCCAATTTAAAGTTAGGAATAGAATTTAGTTTGAAGTACCAATAGAAATTCTCTTTGATTTGGAATCCCCAAAATTCCCCAACATGGACGCCTACTAATTTCCGTTTAAATTCAGCCTTTTGCGCTAGGTATCCTGTCCAGATATTTAGCCCTAAGAGCCTCTTCACACTATCGTTTTTCCAGCGTTGTCCAGAGTTCGATGAACTTATATGCGTGTAATACACGCTATATGTACCGACACTGCGTTGATGCAACGTCACTAATGGGGCTTATGACATTAATTTTTTGTATATTTTTGTTTAACCACGTCATGATATCCATGTAATTCCGGTACTGTCTGCGGTACATTGAATGCTACGTAGCCAAAAAAATGCCAAAAACAAATCAGGTGGAGAAAGATCGTACGGGAAAAAGTGATGAAGAAGGAACATCACGACATCAAATACTAAGAAACACGAAGCATGGAAAAGTGGCAATAAATTACAAGATTGTCCTGTGCTTCAGCAGAGACCTTGCGAGTGTGACAAAGCAACGCGTCATCGTTCATCGAATGCCTACCACTGCATAAACGCTAGTGTGAAGGCACTCTAAAAGCCTTTATAACGCTACATTAGTTAGTGTATCTGAATTCGGGGACCTTGATCCCAAATTACATACATAGATATTGAATAATTTTGTTGCTTTGCGCTTGTAATTTTGTAATGTTCTCGGGCTATAATATAGTTAGTGCAATAAACCAACGATTGTAGATCTGCTGAGTATGAATGTTTGGAATACAAACATTCAACATTTTAACAAGGCAGTAAGCGCCTTTGTCCAGTAAGAATGGAAAGGCTAGATGATTATTTCTAGCAAAAGTTTTCAATCTATAAGCTTAAATTTCAAGCCCGGATAACATTTGGGATGCATTCTGAATTCAAAACAAGCGCGAAGTTAAAGAATAATTCAAACTCAACTTTGAACGTAAGGAGTAAGTTATGATTAATGTGTATAATTAGTATCTCAGGTGTTGTTTGCCGTGGATATTAATTAGGCTGATTTGTCGAACATTCCTCTCCCCTTCCCCCCTCAACCCCCCTCAACACCTCGGGGCCAGTCCGGTAATTAGTCGTCTGCGGACGGGAATTCCTAATACGTATACAAGCTACTCGAGTTAATCTACATTCTACTACCTACAAGTTAATTGTATTGATATCCAATTTAATTTGTATGATCAATGGATCAAGTTGTGGGGATAGTCTTTGTGTGTTTTAAATGCATATTGCAAAAGATAGATTTTTGTGTAAGTTAGGTAACAAACTGGCAGCCGTGCCACCTGCTGGTTAGTGGTCGACGTCACCCATGTACATAAACTAGTTTACCTTTCTTTTTCTTTAACGCCACGAAATGCGCTTAGGCATCCTGCGAGGGAGTGGATCTCCCCAGGCGGGTATGTGGGACTCGTTGCGCCCGAAAGATGGTAAGTGGACGTAGTTCTACCCACTGAAACCCGGCGAGTGCCACCACTGCCGCCTCTAGTGAGGTGCCCCGGATCTACAAGCAACAGGGCACCTCGACGGCTAGTCAGTCCCTCAGGGTACCGACGCCACCTCCACAGAGGGGTTGCCCCGCACCACAGAACAACCCGTCCCAACGTCGGGACAGTACAATGAGGCGAGGCTTCCGTCCTCACCCCTTGCCCCCTGCTCTTTTGCCTCGCCTTCTTATAAGAAGGATACAAAAAGCTCCCTCGGCTCAATTCGCTTCGCCCAAGGTGTTGAGGTCACCCTGGGCTACTGAGCCATACCGCCACGACAAGGCCTGTACCGTGGTGGGGAAACTAGTTTATATCCTGTAACATTAGATGGTAAGTAGCCTATCCTGTAACATTAGATGGTAAGTATCCCAGTAACTACACTATCTGTCTTATCCTTCTCTCCGAAACACAGCCAAGCCGTTTCAGGAGAAACAAGCAATGTCGTTCATAATGGTGTCTATGCAGATTGCAGACAGAGGCGCGGCATAGTGCATCCCTCACACCAGTAAAGATAGTTTGAGGACGACAGAGTAATATTTGTTTGTCTGTATAGCAAACGTTACTCATTAACAACTAAAAAGGTGAGATTACTAATCATAAACCCAAATCCATAGAAAACAAGGAGCGCTCGAACCCAGAACTCTTCCAAATTCAAACCAGCAACTAAATCGTAATTGCTAATATTCCAGACAACAAAAAATCAAAATGAAGAATGTTAAACTGATTTATTTTAGATGGACGCGATGCCCTATCATATTAAAAACCAATTTTATATTTGGTGCGTAAGATGATGGTATGAAAAAATCCCTACCTGGGGTATGATTGGTGGGCGTGGTGGAACCCATAATTATAATTTGGGCTCTGTAAGTTCACAAAAACTTTAAATGTTACGTTTTCTTGAAAGTTGAAGCGAAATAAATTAAATCACGCGATATCTTTGATATTGATATAGTACCTACCTATAGCTATAACTGAATGTATGTAAGAAATCAAGTATAAATATTTTATTATGTAAAAGGAGACGAAAATGAATGGAATTTGTGCTATCTACTATCTATTGTGAGCGACGATGGTCCAGTGGTGGAAGGACTCGGCCTCTTATGCGAGAGGTCCGGGTTCGATCCTGACCCCCTCGTGTGTTCCTTGAAATGGGTTTTTCTAATTTCTAAGTGCACACCAAACACGAGACCATCGCTCGCTCACCGGTGAAGGAAAACATCGTGAGGAAATCTGCATGCCTGATGAGATTTAAAGTCTTTGAAGGTATATGAAGTTCACCAACTCGCACTGGGCCAGCGCGGTGAACTATTGGCCTATTACCCTCCTCGCCTGATTTCGAGGAAGAGACCCGTGCCCAGCAGTGGGACATAAAGGGTTGTTACTTTACTTTACTTTACTTTTTTTTACTATCTATTGTGACTAAGTTAAACTAGTAGGTACTAGTCGATTTGATCCTCAGTATTTATAAAGCAATGGATGCATTGAGATACATTGCAATCATCGCAATCGATATGGATCAACATCCAACACATTATATCTATGTCTACAATTAATCTACACTAATATTATAAAGAGGAGATTTTGTTCATGCTTTGGATCCTTATCAAAATAAATTATTTCATCACTAAGTACAGTTTATGTAGATAATATTTCGACTTTGAATGATTAAAATTGGACGATCGGTTTTGAAGTTATGGCGAAATCTATCTATACTATATATCTACACTAATATTATAAAAGCAAAACTTTGTTTGTTTGGTTGTAATGAATAGGCTCATAAAGTACTGGACCGATTTCAAAAGTTCTTTCACCATTCGAAACCTACATTATCCACGAGTAACATAGGCTAAATATTATTGTGAAAAAAAAACAGGGTTCCGTAAGATATTTGGGTTTTTCGGACACGAGGTGTAAAAAATCAACCAGAAAAGTTATTTATTTTACGTACGCTGCCTAAACTATAAAAGATAGAACCATAAAATGTTCTAATTAATTGTAGATCTTATAATTATCTACAAAAAAGTCCGCGACACGTTATACTTATCTATGTCGAGTGAGGCACAGTAACCATTTTGATTTTTTGATTTTTTTTTGGACTACATTTAAACGCGTTTATTTTACTCATGCTTTGGATCCTTATCAAAATAAATTATTTCATCACTAAGTACAGTTTATGTAGATAATATTTCGACTTTGAATGATCAAAATTGGACGATCGGTTTTGAAGTTATGGCGAAATCTATCTATACTATATATCTACACTAATATTATAAAAGCAAAACTGTTTGTTTGGTTGTAATGAATAGGCTCATAAAGTACTGGACCGATTTCAAAAGTTCTTTCACCATTCGAAACCTACATTATCCACGAGTAACATAGGCTAAATTTTATTCTGGAAAAAAACAGGGTTCCGTAAGATATTTGGGTTTTTCGGACACAAGGTGTAAAAAATCAACCCGAAAAGCTATTTATTTTACGTACGCTGCCTAAACTATAAAAGATAGAACCGTAAAATGTTCTAATTAATTGTAGATCCTATAAATATCTACAAAAAAGTCCACGACACACTATACCTATGTATGTCGAGTGACGCACAACAACCATGTTTTATTCAGAAATTGTGATTTTTTTGGACTACATTTAAACGAGTTTATTTTACTCATGCTTTTAATCCTTAAGATATGAAGCTAAAGAGTTTGTTTATTTGAACGCGCTAATCTCAGGAACTATCGGTCGGATTTTAATGAAACATTTCAGTGTTCGATAGCCCATTTATCGGTAAAGATATATCATCCCGCTAAGATCCCGTTGTAAATCTTAGTTAACGCAGGCGAAGCTGCGGGCAACAGCTAGTATATTATATAGCGGCTATGTTACAAATATTTGAAAAGTTTGGATGAAGGATCCTTGCTAATTCTGGTCCATTTAAAAAAAACCTTCACCAGTATAATTCTTTTTTTTTTGATGACGCAGCGGAAATCCTTTTCGGACTCTACCTGGGCCTTGGGTAGGCGCGCTGGCTTGTGTGTATACTCGCATTGGGTGCACTACCCTAATAAAACCGCTGCGAGAGCCTTCAGCCGCTATTTGAGGGACCCGGATCTGCAGGCGACGGGAAACCCTCAGCGACAGGCTGGTCCCGGCAAGACCAGATTCTCCACAATAGGGGGGCCAGTATAATCTAAGTCATCCTCTAGTGATTCAGATAACCATAAATATTAGCAACCAAACTAAACGTATATATGTATAACATTCCAGTCTATTAATCTTATTCCATTGAAGACATCTGCTATAAAATTGAGTTTCAAATTTCACCCAAATAAACTTATATGCAAGCTAAACTAGCTTTTCGAAACACCAAATTCATTTACAATAATCTAAAACTGCCTTTTTGTTAACTCCACCTACATGTATCGTGTAGCGGGAGGATCTATATTCAGTAATGTAGTTGAGCCCCGAGGCAAATGTACCGGAGCCGTACCCTTTGCCTTTCCCCTCCTATTTTATTTGCCCTCCAACTTAAACATTGAAACTTAACGTCTTTTGGAATACGTAAATAATGTTGGACTTTGTCTATTATACAATTTCCAATTCGTTTTATTGATTAAATAAGGACTTAAATATTTTCATAGTAAATGCTATTATATCTTTTCTGTTGTGTTAATGTATGTATAATAATTAAGCAGTGGACGAATAAAGGCTGATAATGATGATGATGTCTTCTGTACAACTAATCATACTCAGAGTAGATATTGGAAATCTTAACCCAAACAGTGCATTGTCTGTTAGCAAATTTACTGTATCGCGAAGGATATATTTAACGACCTCAATAGCTCAATGTTTAGCGCGTTGGCGCTCAAGCCTGTGTTGCGGGTTCGAATCCCGGCACGCAACATAAAGTTTCGTGTTCCTGGGTCATGGATGTACATATCAAGTATGTGTATTATATAATAAAAATATTAAATATAATATGTATAGTATAAAAAGTATTAAATATATTTCCGTTATCTGGTACCCGTAACACAAGTTCTTCGAGAACTGATCACGGGACCAGATTGACGTGGTGTAAATGCGTCCATAAGATATTATTATTATATATAAATCTGATAGTAGTAGGTACTTATATCAGTCATGGCGTAGACAACCGCACTTTTTTCCGAAAGGCCTAGACCTTTCGAAAACTTTTAGGCCTGATTGCCTTTAAGCTCAATCGGTAGGTAGTACTAGGTAGGTCAGCAGATGGCTCACCCAGTAAAATTCGAAAGAGAGGCGCGGTATATGGCGCGTGCTACTCTGGAGAGTAGGTGTTAGGCTAGTCAAATCCAATACGGTCGACGAGTCATTAGCGGATGAAGTTAAACTATTAGTCGGAGGGCAATCACAGACAACCGCACGTTCATAGTGCTATACTGTGACAATACTTAATCAATAACACTACTCAAACAATACTTAGTTGTCTTGAGAGACCTATTAAAAAAATACATAATAATGATGAATGAAAAAATGTATAAAATAGGCTTGGTTTCTACACCACAATATACATTGGAAAACGAAGTGATCCAGATGAAATCTATTCAAAGGGATACCAGCAAAGATTGACACCTACGATAAAAGCGATCCCGATGGAATGCTTCAACGTTCTTAATTCGATCCATTCTTGGGATTTCGCTATTTATTGCTACGTAGAGAATTGATTCTCAAGCTTCAATGAAATATGCGATACTTAGATAAACGGATTTCGCTCGGGTCTGTTTGAAACAAGACGAAAATGTATCATAGGGTATGTATCACATTCGAAAACGTGGCGCTTGGGGCTATAGAATTTTGTGGTTGGAATTTATCTTGATGCTAGCAATATTTGATAAAAGTGGGACAAATATTTTGTAGATTTTATATAGACGTATTGGCTATCATCTTTTTATATAGCATAGAAGGGCAAACGAACAGTCGAAGTCTTGCGACTATCGACGCCCATTAACCAAAGGTTATGCAGATGCCCCCTTCTTTTCCCTATTTCCCAAATGGGCCACAGGAATCTCACAAACCGCACGAAACGACAGGTTAGCTGTCACTTTATGCCGATTTCATGTGAGCGAGAGGTTCCTCTCTGGTCGTGCCGGCCCAATTGGACTGCAGAGCAGCATGGCACTACCTCTTATAAAATACAAAATCATTTATCCGTTTAGAAATATTATATATAATTGTTATAAGTGTATTTAAAATGTTGTCTCATTAGGAGTAAGCGGGCTAGTTATTGGTTATTGGAATAGTTTAACACTGATGGTGTAATTATTTATCTAATGTTACCAATTGTTTTATAATTATTTAATAGCTAGTAGCTTATATTATATTCCATGTATTGATCGCATTTCTTGTTTAGTTTTAATAGTAATTTATTATTAAAATTTCTTATGATCATCTTGGTTTTCTATAAAATATTTCATACATTGTAAGTGATTTAAGGTTCCTGGCTCCTGCCATTAATTTAAAAAGGATTTAGTCGTTTGCTATGCTGACCGAAATGGATTATACCGTTGAAGCCAAACTGTTATTTTATTATTCAGTAAAGCTTCGAACCTTTTCAACGGCTTTATTAACTACAATAATAAAATATTAAAAAAAGTAATTTAAGCTGTTAATATTATTAGCGTTTGACCTTTTCGTACTTGACATTATTTCATTACATTCGCCGAATGTATGGAAATTAGTGTATCTATCTATGTTCCACATAAAATAATTATCTCAAATCTTCGCCGTATTTCTAGACTAATATAACGGTCGAAATTTTTAAATAAAACATGTTTTTGTCTGCATATCAAAGAGCTTATTTAGGATTTAAGATGTTGGTAACCATGTATATTCGAGTTTATAATTATAGTACAAATTTATAATTACATACAGATCAACAGTCTTCATACAAGCACTCTTTAAGAAATAAAGCATAAAACGAAACACACAAGTTGCCATTAGAGGTGCAGTTATCTCGAAAGCGGGAAATTGCCGAGCGACTGATAACCATTTAGTATTTTAGCAATAATAAATGAAGAGTGGCAAATTATAGTAATGTTTATTTAAAGCTGTTATATTACGAGAATGTTTATTTATTTCAATACGTAAACATGAGTAGTAACTGTTTTAAAATTAATCAGTGGAGACAATATAGGCGGTGAAAATATATTCGAAATCAGGCAACACTGAGCATTCGAACAAAAGGTTCTATTATTAAATTTAAAAAATATACATATTCTATCGGCTATTATTCTGTGCTCAAATACCATGTCATAATATGACCTACGTGCACTGTATGTATATTATTATATGATACATAAAAGGAAAAACTTACATTAACTTATAAATAAGATATATTATTGTCTGCCACGAATAAGTGATACTACTTTTATAACATACCACTTTACGTTGAATAATATAACATTTTCATCACCTATAATATCATGTAATGATAGACGTTATATATATCCTAGTATTCAAGTATTAATCCTTAAATTACACAATTACACACACATTTTAAATTACACAATGCATCTTGATGGGCATTCTCTGTACTTGTTCTTATCTTGCGAGCCGTAAGGTCCGTCAATTTCATACTGCATCTATATCAATTTCTCATGTTTTTGTAATAAGCTAATTAATAAACTCATATTTTTTCATGAACAAAGCAGAATGACCTGTAGCTTTGCCTATGCGAATCATTCGAACTAATCTTACCATGTTTTACTTTCCTTATGAATGGAGTGTGAGTATCCATAAGGATACTCAAGTTAGTTTGCGTATTTTGCTGAGTGAAAACTTATAGGGGCTATGCGAAACCCCTTGATGTCGCGTATCAAATATTCAAAGGATCGATCAGACCAAACAGGGGTTAGGGGCTAGATGTGCAAACACTAGATGGAAAGTTATTAATATATGGATAATGCTTGGGCACAATACTTGTGAGTTTATCTTTACCACTCACATAATATTTGTGTTTGGTTTTGCATCGGCTTACATAGGGTCCATTTTAATTTCACGCGGTATCCCCAAACGGTTTATATAAGTTTTTTTTTTTTTTAAAGTACCAATATTATGTTTGTAAATTTACGCATTTCAAGTTCAACTTAGGAATATTCCATCCCAAATAAAACCTTATTTGTGTGCTCAGAGTTTTTTGATTTCGCCGTTTTATGACGGGCACGTCTTGAATATCACTGTCTTAGTGGATTTAAAAAAAACTCACGGTCGCTCGGCGCGGCCCCAATCACGGACAGCACAGCCAGAAACACCACCAGCATTATGGACGCCATTGTCACACTGCCAGTGTTTACTTCAACTGCTTTATATATGTGACCCTGACTGCCCACTGCCATTTATGTAATCCGGCCTTGCAATTGGATAATCACATCTCATTGTTGCGATGTGTATTGTTTTGGATCAAAGGATTTGGATTGATAGGCGCATCGTTCTGAAATGCG
Organism: Lycaena phlaeas; assembly: GCA_905333005.2. Taxonomy (NCBI): domain Eukaryota; kingdom Metazoa; phylum Arthropoda; class Insecta; order Lepidoptera; family Lycaenidae; genus Lycaena; species Lycaena phlaeas. The sequence continues at coordinate 13,926,129 of HG995173.1, forward strand.
TTTTGTCTTTTTTATGTGTTAACTGTGGAAACGAGCAGACGAGCCACATGTTTGTATGTGATCATCGGCCTATCAGTATGAACAAGTTTAGTTATGCCTAGACCAGGGTTTGCGCTGCTTCCTCACCATGGTTCAGGCTTTCTCGTGGCGGTGGAGGTTAGTAGCCTAGGTTTAGCCAGCACCTTGGGCGAAGCGAATTGAGCCGACGGGGCTCTTTGTATCCCTCTTATAAGAAGAGGGGACAAAAGAGCAGGGGGCAAGGGGTGAGGATGGAAATCTCATCTCATCATACTGTCTTGACGTTGGGAGTGGTTGTTATGTGGTGCGTGACAACCCTCTGTGGCGATGGTGCAGGTTCCCTGAGGAACTGACTAGCCGTCGAGGTGCCCTGTTCAGTTAAAAGATCCGTGGCACCACACCAAAGGCGTCATTGGTGGCACTCGCCCGGTTTTAGTGGGTAGAGCTGTGTTCACTTACCAACTTTCGGGCGCAGAGTGTCCCACATAGCCACCTGGGGAGACCCACTCCCTGGCGAGATGCCTTAGTGTATTGCTTGGTGTAAAAGAAAAAAAGGGTTTGCGCTGCTTATCCACAGAATTATCCATAGAAGCAAATTTGTTTGAACTGAGTTCTGGAAAATTAAACAGAATGGTGGTATCCAGGCAGATATATTTATATTTCCTAACCAAACAGCTTAGCTTCCGAATTATAGTATATACTCCTCTACAGAGCATATATCTGTTAGTATAAACTAGCACCCAGGCTTGGCACTAGTTTCGCAGTCTAGTCCCAGATTGAACGTACGCTTCTGACTTCACTTATGCTTGCTCAGAGATAATGAATACATCCAATTTCAACAGGTAGCATTTACAACTCATTCGTTTCTAAAAAGGCATTTGTATAAATAATAAGTACCGTATAATCGTATGTTCAATCTTTTTACGGCTTACGTAGATCGGTAAAACTGGTATTTTATCGCGATCTATTCCACGGCATGTCCATATATCGTTGTTTCAATGCAGCAGCGGGTTTGAATAACGATAAAAGTATTATAAACGCCTACTGTAAATTGGCAAAAAAAGGAACAATATTTTATTTTATTTTTCTTAAATTTAGATTAAATGTTTCTAGAGAATCTATCTTTGTTTTCGTATGCACGTATTTTTCTCAGAATCGACGATTTCATGTAAAAACTGGTTCATCCAAACAGGGTAAAAGCGTTGTTGTGATAGGATTTCAATCGGGCTACGGTAAATTTAATTAAAACATAACATCGTTATCATTTTTGGATATCAGAATAAAGGTTCATATTATGTTTTCCTGTGGGTACAGATAGTTAATTTTTACTTAAAACTGTCGTTTATCCATAGTATTGTTTCGAGTATTGCATCATCCGAGGATAGATGATAACTTTGCCCTACACATCATTTTGTTACGTGATATCTTCCAGAAGATAGGACTCTTCATTTCTGAAGTAATTTAAACACAGAATGATTATTTAAATAACACTTTAAGGGCCTGTTTCACCACTTCCTGATAAGTGCTGAATAGGCTATCCACCAGGTATCCAACACATAGAGTATGGAGTATCTGTCATATGTTGTGGATAGCCTATCCGGCACTTATCATGAAGTGGTGAAACAGGCCCTTAGTGGTTTTCGTGTCTCTTTATTTATTCATTGCCAAACTAAATCATTGGTTAAGTTTACATATCAATAGTGATCAGGGAATATACTAAGAAGTGAAGGCTATTTAAGTAAGTGTTATGAGTCCATAAAACACCATTTAATAAATCTAAGTAGTAAGTACACCCTGATACAGATAACTGTTAGTTTAATATTAAATCCCATAAACATATTCCACTGTATAAATACAGAATGTTGTTTTATAAAAGCTCGACTTAATAATGTTCCTGAATAGTTCGTGTTGTTAAAGCTACGCTGTTGTATGTAATTCCGTTTGAACAAGTATTTGCTTTCATTGAGGTAACTTACGGATAATGCTCTGCAGAAAACAGTACTTATATTGTGCTTTCTACCTCAAATGGAAAATAAGGGTTACGAGTGTGACCAAAGTAGTTCTATTTATTAGTTTGTAGAGGTTTATAATCTTAGGAGTGAGTGAATCTTCAATCTAGCTAAGAGCATTTCGCACTTAGGTAGGTACTGATGATTTTAAGCGAAATTCATGATGCTGTATAGTTAATGTGTGCAAACTTACAAGACAGACTTACATTTTTAAATGAATTTAAGTCTTATGTACTATGTGTTTAGAATAATATTTATTTTTATAATATTTGTTGAGAATTATTATTATTATATCTTATTGTGAGAGTCGCCTGGTGTGATAATGATGACTGCTTGGTGGATTGCTCTTTTCATCATCATCATCATCATCATCGTCCACTGCTGAACATAGGCCTCCCTCAATAAACGTCAAGACGACCGATCCCCTGTCACTCGCATCCAACGAGGACCTGCCACTGCACGGAGATCGTCCTATTGCTTTTTTACTTTAGTATTTACTATATTTACAAGATGATATGCTCGTTTTGGGTGTTAATAAATCTCTTAAAATTGCCGTTATCTGGTACACGTAACGGATTATTTCACAGTTTTTTGCTGCAGCCACAATAATCAGTGGGTAACACGATGTTGACGAAGTGTCATCGTCACCACGTATCTCTTACTTTCACTTCAAATTGTATCTTCTATGCTCTCTAGTGTAATGATATTTTAGTCTTACTAACAATATAAAGGCTAAACTTTGGTTTAAAGTTAAAATGGTGATGACTGATGGCTTATTCCTCGAATATTGATAAAGGCTACGTTTTGTAACGAAAAAATTTAAGTTCTCACGAGAATTAAACTTGTCTTATCATTAGTGGTAATTCACAATTCACAAAATTTATATGAACGGGGGGAACACAAGTCTTCTATACTTCTATACTAATATTATAAAGAGGAAAACTTTGTTTGTTTGTTTGGTTGTAATGAATAGGCTCAAAAAGTACTGGACCGATTTCAAAAATTCTTTCACCATTCGAAAGCTACATTATCCACGAGTAACATAGGCTAAATTTTATTCTGGAAAAAATAGGGTTCCGTAAGATATTTGGGTTTTTCGGACACAAGATGTAAAAATCAACCAGAAAAATGACTTATTTTGCGTACTAAGATCCCGTTGTAAATCTTAATTAACGCAGGCGAAGCTGCGGGCAACAGCTAGTTCAATAATAAAGCAAACGCATATGCTATTTCAACCATCACGCGGGCGAAGTTGCGGGCATCAGCTAGTCACATCGTGAATTATCAACACTTTTGACATAGTATAAATAAAATTTGAATTCAAAAATTAAAATGGCGACCGTGGCGGTAATTGGGAAACGCATGAGTCACCGAATCGATATGAATGCGTTGCCAACATCTTTAGGGGATGATCTCCCCTAGCGACGGACCGGACACCCCTAATGCACTCTGGTGATTCTGCGTATGTTTAATTTATATTGATTATAACATGAATCAAATTTAGTTAGTTCCTTTAATATCTAAAAGTAGCTTTATATGATTGTATTGCTACCTATTAAATAACTTAAAAAGTATTTTTTCTAAGTGAAATTATTAGTAAGTCGTACTTACTAATAAAGCACTACATAATAATTTCAAAAAAAGTTGTTACTTTTTTTGAAATTATTATGTAGTGCTACATTACATAATAATTATTACATTACAACACTACATAATAATTTCAAAAAAAGTTGTTACTTTTTTTGAAATTATTATGTAGTGCTTTACACATTTGACTTGACGACCTCTGTGGCTCAATGTTTAGCGCGTTGGCGCTTAAGCCCGGAGATAGCGGGTTCAAATCTCGCGAGGGAACAAAAAAGTTTTCTATGTTCCTGGGTCATGGATGTGTATTAAATATGTGTATTACATAATAAAAATCTTAAATATATGTATTTAATATGTTCGTACGTCGTACGTAGCACAAGTTCCTCGGAAACTTACCACAGGACCAGATTGACCTGGTGTAAATGCGTCCATAGATATTATTATTATTTTTATTTAAAATTGTCAAATTTATGACACCCCTTTTTTAAGGGTTAAGCAACTATAAACATTCAGCTTGTAAATAGACTAACGAGTAAACGTTGCTGGCATCGTGGGCGATAAATATTAAATACGTGTCGAGGTCACTGACCTGAGCTAGATAGTGTTACTGGACCTAGTATTTGTGTAAGAGTCTAGGATTAGTATTTGATAATTGACTAGTGGTTGCTTTATTTAAGAGGTATTAAGACTTGTACATACATGAAAAATACGACTGATTGTAAGGTTTGTGGTGTTATAAATAATTTTTGCTTATTTATTATAACGAAAACGTAAATGAATTGAATATGAATGAAATGTTTGCTGGTCCAGATATTAAAAGACAAAGTAATTACTCATATTATATAAGAAGAAAAATAGGCATGGTCTCCGATTGTCGAAAAGTTAGCAAGCGACGGTGTTAAGAGATACTTATAAAACGTATAATAATTTTACTAGCTTTGGTCCGCGATTTCGTCCCCGTATACATTAGTTTGCTCTTCCATTTCTTTTCTTCCATCCTTTTATATACAGATAACTTTATCTATAACCTAAAATATTAGTCATAAATAACCAGAAACAGGAAAACAGGACAGTAGGAAAAGATTTTTATTGCAGATTCTTTGTTGTAAATTCTGTTGCTGCTTTAAATACATATCGATCATAGATTATCTTTTGGACATAATAACCTGTGTTCGAACTAACGAAAGCAATTTCATATATTTTTGGGCCCTCGGGAACATACGTTGTAACGTACGGGTTACGTTAACGAGGTGATAAATTTGAGCGCATCATTAACTTATAACAATGGATTAACCTCTTCTGGAACCTTCGTCACTAATCCCACCATTAATAATTAGTGGATTATAACAATTACACTTAATAAAAACAACAAAGAAACGTGAAAGCTTTCTCTGTTATATAAGACTTATTTAATACACGCGATTATAAAAGCTTGAACTGAAATTTATTAATGGTTGAGTTCAGCATGAACTCAACCATTAATAAATTTATTTTAATTTGAAAAGTTAGTAGGTAATTCAGATCAACTTAAAATAACACATTATAATTAAAGCCACGCATGTCCTTTAATAAACGATATGCAGAATTCCTTAAGATGTCAAGACCGGCTTGGCTAGGAAATGAAAAAAAATTTTTGCAAAAAATGATTAGATCAGGTTCAAACCTAAAACTCTCACATCGCGGTCTGTACCTATTTATAATAGGCCATATATCTTTTATTATCTTTATAAAAAAAGGTGCATGATTTAACAAGATTCCCGGAAATAATAAAGCAATAAACAAAACGAACAAATCCTTTCCGTCCCGCCATAACTTTTAAACTTTTGAAATCTGACCGTACAACTTCGCGATTACCTTCAAAATTTCAATCGCAATAAACATTTTGTTTTCCTCTTTTCACCCCGGAACGAACTCGACTCATAATTCACGTGCGTGTCTCAAAACTTGTTCTTTTCACAAATTCCACTGAAACAAAGTTCAATTGTTCCCAGACTTGAGTTCCAAAGTTATTCGGGGATAGTAATTGTGTTAGCAAATGTAGCAAGATGGCGGCTATTTTACGGCTCACTAAAGCCTCTGACTCACCGCGGTTATGACGTCACTCGCTGTCTACCGAATAAAATGAGTATCACTTCGGCTATAAAGTGTCCATGGAGTCCATAGAGAGCAATAGATGTTTTTTTTTAAGTAAAATCGTCATAGGATCGTAACTTCACAGCAATGCGAAACAACGATGTAAAAATTAATATATAAATACTAAAACCGCAAAAATCAAATCGAAACCATTTTTTACCGAAACCGTTATTTGATGTGTTGGAAATGACATTTTAAATAAAGAATGAAAATAAGATAAAAATCCTGAAAAATAAAAACGTGTAAAATATATTTTTGTTATAATTGTAACTTTATTTTCATAATAAATATAAGAAAACAATAGGAAATCTCATTTAATTTTAATTCCCTGTCCTGTCATGATCAGAAACTGTTTGCAATTGTGGTGAGTTGCCCTCCAAATGTGATTTTTATTGTCTGTACTGTGGTGAATGCAACGTCAGTGAAATGCGTTATGCGTCGAGTAGCAACCTCACTTTTATTTATAAGTATAAATGTTTTTATTCAATATTGTCACGGCTGTTAATCTTCATAGCAATTGTTTGGGCCTTATGTCTATGGTATTGTCGATGGGTCTAGTTTAGAATCTGACGTGTTTTTTTTTTAAATTCAAAATGGCCGTCTCTCCCGTCAAAATTTGACACATCTGTGCTGTTTGAAGATACCCACACTATTTACTAACTTGTTTACGTTTGATCGAGTGAAGTTACGTTGATTTTTATCCGAGCTTGTCCTCTCAGCTAAACCAGTAATTGTGATATTTATCACCATGTAAAACAAGTGTTGCATTGAAAACTGTGCAAGTAAACGACAGGACGTTAAAATGCATCAGTTTCCCAAATCTGAGATAGGACTCCAAAAGTGGTTACAGTGCATTGGTAATGTTCACCTTCGTAGCTGTAGTTCGCAGAGCCTTCGTAAGGTGTTTGTGTGTCACGAGCATTTTGAAACGAGAATCATCAAAACCACTTCTCGTTTGCGTTATGGTGCATAGCCAACACTATTTTCGGAAAATGAGATAGAAAGCGGCGTCCCAGCAGTAGTTTCCGAGACCAAAAGTAAGTAAATATTAAAATCCTATAATTTTTCTTCCAGGAAAACAAGTAACGATTATTTTTATACAATTATTTATTTAATTATCCTGGTATAGGTATTTTATAATTTTGTTTTGATTAAACCAATACCAAAACGATATCTGTGTAATACCTTTTAACTACTTCATCTGGTCAGTAATTAATTAGTAGAGACCGGATTATATGCCACATAAAAATCTAGAAATATGCATGAAAGTCTGATATAATGTGATGAATATGCATGAAAAATGTCAAAATAATAAAATGAAACACTGAAATAAAAATTCTCTAGTTTTAATTCATTTTAAATGGGCCAACCTGTATAATATAATCTGCTATGATAAATAAATAAATGTATTTGTGTCTAAAGTAGACAATATAATTATAAATACTAAAGTTGAAAATTCCGCACCAATGCGTATATAATATATTTGCATTATGTAAAAACACTTTTACAACCCCAAGTACACATATCCAGTGAAAAAGTTACAAATTTTCCCGACAATAAATTAAAAACTGTAAAAAGTTTGAATTTCGCGCCTAGAGTGTTGCCGTTCGCCTTTCAGTCATCACAATAATTATTATTATTATTCTTACAGGTGCAGAATTGTACGAGAATACTCAGCAAAACTGTGTCAGCAAATACAAGAAGAAATTAAAAATAATAAAAAGATAAAATAATGAATGTTTGTTTTATTTAAAAATTTATTTAATGAATAAACTAGGTGTATGCCAAGTATTCCTACCAATTAATAGGAATACTGGGAATAAACCATAAAACTATACTGATAGGCTAAGGTGCTTCGTACAAATTGGCTGTTAAACACTGCGTCTTTGCCTGTATATGCCATAAGTAATTTAAAAAAAAAAAGAACTGTCAGACTCTAAACTCGAGATTCCTTATTGGCTAGTTTGAATGTAGGGGAGTGGGTCGTCTGATACGGTAGTATCCCTTAGTAGTTTGTGAATATTGTACTTAAAAAAGTAAAGTAGCAATCCTTTACGCCTTTGTCCCACTGCTGGGCACGGCTCTCTTCCTTCTCGGAGAGTATTGGATCGTAGTTTATTGATGCGCTAGCCCCATGCGGGATGGTGAACTTCATATACATTCAATTTTTAACCGACTTCAAAAAAAGGAGGAGGTTATATATCATCAAGTATGCGGGTTACCTCGCAATGTTTTCCTTGTGTTTAGTGCGCTTAGAAATTTAAAGAAACATTTCAAGGCACCACAGGGTGTCAGGATCAACCAGGATCTCCTCGCTCAAGAGGCCGAGACCGTACCCATACCATCAGTACGAGGACCATCGTCGCTCCAAACACCCAACCTCCAAGTTTCAATCATTTTCACTCTTACCTTTAGTAGTTGTCTATTCACAGCGCCTTAAAGGAAAATAAAGGCTTTAACTAAGGCTTAACCCGGAGTAATTCTAAGATCCCGTTGCGCTGCTAAATGCTTCATTCTGTATAAAGTTTCCACATTACCCCGCTTATATTGTCTACTATCTGAACTATAAAGTAAATTGGGCTATTTGCGGCTGATAAGTTACGTTTTGGCCCACTTTTACGTCAGTTTAATTACTCCTAGACTTACGGTTCGGTCTTAATGGTTGAGAAAGACTAGAACAATACAGCTTGGAATGGCCTTAATGGTAATAGTTAATCTTAGTGTGCTCGGACAGGCATATTGGTGCCGAGATTTGCCATACCTTTATTCTTTCACGCCGGGAAATGCGCTGCGAATGCACAATCCCTCCCAACATCGGGACAGTACAATAAGGTGAGGTTCCCGTCCTCATCCCGTGCCCCCTGCTCTTTTGCCCTCTCTTCTTATAAGAGGGGTACAAAAAGCCAAGCTCAATTCGCTTCGCCCAGGGAGTTGGGCTCACCCTGGGCTAATTAGCCCCACCGCCACGACGAGGCCTGAACCGTGGTGGAGAGATTTGCCATATCTGCTCTGGTCCCATGTAATCCCCATGTCATCCCATTTAGTGAAACTTTATATTTGAAGTTAAAAAATATTTGAAATTTTCGTAATATTTTTAGCAAAGCCTGATAGTGGACTGGAAACTGTAGAGTAATCTCTATATTCATTAGATTACACGGTAAAAGTGGGCTGGTCATACACTCAGGAAAAGGATGGCTGATGGACCATTAAGTTTCAAGAGTGGAGGCCTTGGTCGGCCATTAACCAGGTGCGAAGACGATCTCCGTAAAGTGACCGGTCCGTGTTGGATGCGAGTGGGTAGAGTTGTCGGATGTCTTTTCATTAATTCAGGATGGCCTATGTTAAGCAGTGGCCAGATAAAACTTGATGATAATAAAAATAATTAAAAGTAAGATGAATTCTGAAATGATATTCCAACTAACTTTACAGAATTCACAAAGTTTTAGAATACCAGTAATATACATAATTTCATAACTTGCTGCAAACTTCCGGACTTGTGTGAACTTCGCACATGTTAGTTCACGGAGATCAGGTCGTTCGGTTCCCTTAACAGGAACTTATGTGTGTTTATTATATGGAGTTATCACTGGAACTGAATGTAAGGACTCACGATGCAAGAAGGGGCTCGTCGAGAGCTACTGGAAAACTACAAGGAGATGCGGTCAGATCTTAGTGTCAGATAATATAGAGTGGTCACATTTATGATTTATTTGAGCATTTATTACTAAATGCTCAATTTAGGAGGCTTAGGCCTTGTTGTTCATAATTTCACTTCCTAAAGATTTAATGGTCATAATCCTCTTCTAATATTATTTCTTAATGTTAAGACGATTTTCATGTATAGTGTAAGTTTTTGTAGTTAACTGATTTTTCTATTTTGAAGGCATAGCTAAAGGGAATTCCTTATCGAATATCGCGATAGAATCCGTAGAAGTAGAAAACTATACAAAGCATAACAAATAATGGATGGCATCTCTAAAACCGCCAAAATGTATCTACGAGTAAACATATGATACATTTCGTTCCCGACACTCCGAGTTCCAACGTGTTTGCAAAACGATTCTGCTATCCAACATTGAAGCTCAAATATTCGCCAGAATCTATAGAAAAAGTATAGCCGGTTGGATGGTTTAAAAGCAATAACGGAGAGACATTTAGGTAATGAAGTTAACACCAGCTCTGTTCACCTATTCTATTTCTTCTTTTTGTCGTATTCCTCCTTTCTCTACCGACCAAAAAGTATACGTTTTATGTACATTTTGTATATGTATGAGGAACGATTCAGTCTTTTTTCTTTGTTTATTTCTTTTGTGAAAGAGCTGTGTTGTGTTATGAGTTGGGAATTTTACAGAAAATAAGACCTACCAGTCCAGGGGTATCTATGACTCCTTAATATGGTCGTCCCAAAATTACATCCAATATCTGCTTTGAAGACAGGGTTTGCGATGATGAATAATATGTATTAATCCAAATTCCTAAATAATATCTATTTATATTCTAAAAGTATTAAAAATAATGAACCTAAGTTAGGACATCATTTTGCTGCTGAGCTGGATTAGGAAATGAGGTTACTAGACTATTCCGCATTAACACTTCCCAATATATTTCAGAACTTTATTAAACTCGAATAAAAATAATGTTTATTGGTTTTTGTATATTCAAAAACGTATTTCGACTACATTGGTCCGGGAGCCAGGTGAAAATTTGGTCAATCATTTCCTCCCGCGAGATACTTCGTGAGACGTATCAGAGAACAGTATCATAAAGCCTCGTGAACGTCAGCTGGCTCTCGGTTGGGGGGATGAGCTTTGGGAGCCCCCCACGCATGAAGAAAAATAAAATAACAATTCAGTCACTTCCTCTCAGCTCAAACATTTGTTAAATTGTAGTTAACCCAATATCTCAACGAAAAAAAAATCTGCTGGTTATGACATGGTACATTGTACGTCAGCTGGTGACTAGAACATGAATGTTTTTTTTACTTTCAGTGGAGTGGTTTATATGGGTGATAGCTTAATATATAAGTAAAGTAAAACTAACTACAATTTAACAAATATTTCAGCTGAGAGGAAATGACTGATTTGTTTTTTCTACGTGATTGGGAGGCTCTCACCCCTCATCCCCCCAACCGCGCGCCAGCTGACGTCCACTAGGCTTTATAATACTATTCTCTGATACGTCTCACGAATTATCTCGCGGGAGGAAGTTGGTCATGAAGACCTGTTACTGGCTCCCGGGCTATATCTAGTCATATAAATATAGTATCTTGTTATAGGTAAGACTTTCGTCCTGCAGTACTATTCTCTAAGAGTCATTTTCTAGGTTGTGCGCCGCGTCGAGCTCGTCGCGTTGACTGCGCTAGTGTGTTCGATATGGTTTGACAAGCTAAGTGAATACCAAGTTCATTTCACAGCGCTGTCTCAGCGTTCCTTATAGAATAGCACTGCTGGCTATCGTCAGTACTGACAGCCACATTGAACATACGATGATTGATAATGGCAATAAAACAAACTTGATACTTTAATTTAGTTTCGTTTACATTAAATATTTGCACAGGATCCAGGTGTCCCAAACATTCACAAACAATCGGGAATCAATTATTGCAAAAGGTTTAGGTTTCGAAAAGGTCAATATCAAGAATATATAAAAGTAGTAAAATAACATTTACGTCTTACAATACATTATGTTAATGTATTTTAAATTTAATACATTAATTTTTATAAGTCGGTGCAGGCAAAGGTTTCGAGTTCATAAACTTTCAATTGTTTCTTCCTCCAGTACCAATATTAGTTCTTACAAGACCACAATGAAATACACTACTAGATAAGCGTTTACATCTAGACTGTTCTGGTAACATAGACTTATTTAGCTGTTGCACGCAGCTTCCCCTGCGTCAATTAAGATTCAAAACGTGTGACCCGAACTTTTTTGAAAGTTTAATATAGCCTATGTTCACCGGGTAGGTATATTATTATTCGTCCAGACCGATTTCGGTCACAGCGACCACTTCGACTCCCTGCTATTGTCGTCGGCCTTTCTTTTCTTCAATTTCTGCCAATAGCCAGTTAAAATAACGCCCATAATATACTGTTTAAGTTGATTCATTAGTTAAATTTGTAATATCATTGTAAATATATTGTTTTCTTATGTTTACGCGAATTTCACTCATTATAATGAAACAACTTTTACGGATTTTATCGCTGTTTATTTAGTTTTTTTTGAGCCCGACGTTTCGGATACTTTACAGCAACCATGGTCACGGGAAGACTGGTCCTCCCGTGACCATGATGGTGATCATGATGACCAAAATCCATAAAAGTTGTTTCATTATAATCAATGTAAATATATTGTGTATCGTTTAAAACAATAAAAGCGGCTTGGGAATTAGGAACAGGGCATCAATGTAATGCAATAAAGAGTGATTAAGAAAAATCCTCCGCTCAACACTAGCGGCTCTAATTCCTCAATTTGCAGTAATCTCGTTGGCCGTATTTACTCGATAGACCCCCGACGTGTTGTAGTCTTAATGGTGAAGACGTGTGTGTGTGTGTGTCTTACGCTTTTATTTGTGTGTGTGTACTGTGTGTGTTAATAAAGAGAGACATTGTCGGTGATTATTTCATAAATAACGTTAGATTTAATTTTAATGAGTGTATTATGGTAGTAAAATAGTTGTATTATATTTTAAATTTTTACCCACGATTCGAAAGTTAAGGAAAGTTAGTAAGTACCTACGTAAAGTATGCACATTTCACTTTTTATGTAATATGCTTAGATAAAATATGTTTAAAATAAAATATTAATAAAGTTAGCAGGCGTATTTCTGTTCGATTTTAAAACAGAAAAATATAAATATGCCCTTTTTAAAATGTTTTTTAAATTTTGATTTAACATTTTCATCATCATCATTATAATCAGGATTATCAGACTTTACATTGCTAAGCATTGGCCTTTCTTAATAAACTCGATGAACGCGCACTCGCATCCAACACGGACCATTTTAGAGAAGTTTAATTTCATTCCAACACAAACGTATCAATTGAAGTAAATAATTCAGTTAATGTGATAGAATCCAATTCACACAGCAAAAAGCCGTCGGCTGGAGATCTTTCGTCATTTTATAGCGGCTGCAGTGGTGTGGAAAATCAGATAGCGTTTTTAGGACTTGACGCCAAAATGTTTATGTCCATTTTATACCGTGACAAGATGTTCTACTTATGTATAACAACGTTTCATAACTCTATAAGGAAATGTCTTCTTGTTTTGGGATGGGGCTGTCTTCAATATTTTGTTAAAGAAAATGATAGTTTTGTTTTACATATAAATAAACCAATTGGTTTATTCGGTATCACGTGGCTCGTGCACGATCTTATCTCCAATATTCAATGAATATTATTGAATATAAAATAATATGAATATTGTTGGTTTGGTTATATTCATATATTAATTTGTATTATTTGTTTCAGATTCTTCATTGAACTTTGACAAACTCTAGGATATAATAAGGTAAATCGATTTTATTTAAATTACAAATATTTATCTATTTTAGAGACATTAATTCATCTTATGTTTGCCAGTCATAGACAAAATAATAACCTGATCCTAGCGTTAACTATCAACTAATATATTATATCATATTTCAAGAAACTCCAAGTGAACAATTATTTAGAGAACAAATCAAACATAATTAGCACTTCGCTATACATATAAATGTAAGGCACGTGGTCTTATTGGAAGTACGTGCTTGGAGTGGCGTGGCGTGAGTTAGGTTATGACTCACAGGGGGTAGGGGGTTGAGCAACCCCTGGTTCAAATTCCTAATGTTTAAAAACAGGCATCTAAATTGATTCGTCGCAATCATCAATCATCCTAAAATGGACGCATGCGCATTGCACATCAATTCGATATTTAAATTATTCAGTTCATAAAATCAGAAAAAGCTGGCCGTCATCGGACCCCTGGCAGATGTGATTCATTATTGTTGTCAGTGATGTTCATAATTAATACAAATCTTTACCGAAAGATGGACCAAAATAAACGACAGCATTATGCTATCTGTCGTAACGGCACTCGAGACAACTTTACAGTCGAAAGCGCGACAAAAGCTGTTTTCATATTTGTTTTTGATCGTAACCGCAGGTTATAATTATTCAATTCACACTTATAAAAATGTGAGCAAATCGCAAAACGGTTAACCGTACCTATCTATCTTTACAGCAAGTTATGCTTCTTGTTTATCCAGAAATAAATATTTTTATGATCTCGCACCTATTATTTTACACTTAGAGAGGCAATTTACTTATTTATTACCCATAAGTTTACGGCAAAATTAACTTTAAGTACATAATTCATATACATTTATTACTTATTTTATTACACTTTTGAACCCCGACGCAAAAGGACGAGTGTTATAAATTTTACCGCTCGTCTCTAACACCTCTGTTTTTGAACAAGTGTATCGGTTCGGATGCGGTTTTTTAGAAACAGTTTTTCGAAGGTTTTAGAAACGTTATACCAAAGCCAAAGAAAGCGTAGTCTGAAATCGAGTTTTGCCACCATCATCAGTCTTTTCCCATCCACTGCTGTACACAGGCCTTTAACAATGGATACCACGACCAAGACGTAAGAGACGATATCCAGGCGTAAGATGATCAAAAGTGACGTGAGAAACACTATCTTGAGATATCAGTGTCGTATATCAGGTTATCGTGAGCAGGTGCTTATCCTGAACCTCGGACAGGTTATCTCCATACCTTAACACATGACTGCCTCTGAATCGATCAGATGTTAGCTCGATCACCTTTTTATTGAATCATTAATAGTCTAACGTCTTATAATTCGATGGAGCCGGCTGCACGCACGAAGAAACATGATTCATGCGGCGTAACCTCGTTCTGAGGCGTTCCATTTGAGGCTTGAAGTGCAAGCGAGAGCGCGGAACGAGCAACGAAGAGGCACAATCGGCTCATCAGTACTTTCTTCGGACGTTGTCACGTTCAACTATCGTCAATAAACCGACTTTACAGATTTTTTATTAGTTATGAATCTAGTTTTTTATGTAAACTAGATTCAAATTCACAAAAACGAGACGTAAGGTGTTAAGTCCCGGTGCTAGTAATCACACTGCCTGTCCTGCCCTTGTCTCCGAAACACAGCAAAGCTGTTGCATGCATGACGGTGGTATGTACCGATGTAGCATATACCTTCCAGCGGTGAGGTTTTCGACAACCCTATAACGTATAGTGTGGGGACTCGTCTCTAATTGCACCGATTCATAACCAGCTCCCGGGCGTAGACGGAGTGCTTAATCGATTCATTTCTGTAAACGACGTGAATCGCTTAGCCGTAAAACCACCGTATTAACAGAATTCAGCCGTGTTTTAATTGTGTAGTCATTAAGTATTTTTGTATAGCACTGTCTAGAGTCTAGACGGTTAATTGTTTTGTTACAAATTATAGGAATTGAATATTATCAACTGGTTTTATCAAACACGCAACACTTGCACTGTTTGAAAAGAGACGATTAAGATGTCATTCACTTTTAATTCGTGTAGCCCGATATTTAGGCACTCTACAGAAACATTAAAAAATATAGTTCTTATCTTATCCTATACTAGCTGTTACCCGCAGCTTCGCCCGCGTGAACTTAGGTTTACGGATTTATCATGTCTGATGATGATCATTTTCTATTTTAATAATTACTAAGTTTTTGTATTAAAATGAATATATGTCATCTTGAACATAAATACATATATCCCTTCGCAGATTTTCTGTAGGCATATTTAGGATATATAATACTATTATTATATATTCCACCATACGTTGATCATATTATTACGTCTACCAGATTTGATACACTACGGCCTTAGACACCAGACAACCACCCGCGCCCGTTTTTTTTTTCTTATTATTTATTTTCTTCTTCATTATTTTGATTTTGCCATATCTCCTAAAGTATTCATTTAATTTGCATGATGTAAAGGGCAAAAATAATCTTCATAAAATGCACATGCCAATTAACTGATTTAAAATGATAAGAATTCATACCGTATTTGTGTAAATAACTTTCAAATTATCACGTTATAATTGCCCATTTTTTTAAGTATTAAATGGATATAGTATGATATCTCTAAGAGATAGACATATGCCATCGCGGACTTTTTTGTAGACCTATTTAAGATACACAATTCCACCATACATTATTATGTTATATCTCAAAGGGTTTAGGCAGCGTTTTCGTTGAAAACTCCCAAGCGGCCTATTTTTTCCCGACACCTTCAACAATTATTGTTATATCTTAGCCAACGTATATAAAAACTTAATAAATTATATACATAAACCTTCCTCTTGAATTGTCCTATCTATTAAAAGAAACCGTATTAAAATCCGTTGCGTAGTTTTAAAGATTTAAGCGTACAAAGGGATATAGGGACAGAAAAAGCGACTTTGTTTTATAATATGTAGTGATAATATACGTATATAAAAGAAATATTACTTTTAAATTATGATTTATGATAATTAAAAGTTTTTATAATTTTTAATTACTTTAGGAGACAGTAATAAAAGAACACCTATTGTACACTTTTTGATAGTTTTTGTTGATATAATGATTGTTGATGTTGTACATGTTTTGGATATTCTACAGCAGCCATGGTCACGGGAGGATTTTGAACATCAAATGAGGATTCGTGATCAAGTCCATTTCGTTTCTTTATAATTATTGTTATTGTTTCACACCAAAACGCTTTCACGATACTGTGGAATAAATAAGTAGTTACATTAGTCAACCGTTCACAGTGTGAGCGTTATATTAGTATGAAGCTGGCACCTAAACGATTCAATATCCACTCGCGAGTTCATAAGACAGACGTAGCAATCGCATACTCGCCGCGCGTGACTCGAATAGGAATGCCCCGTCCCTAACATCAATAGGGTTGACACCTTGACAATTTAATATTGTTAAACTTCGACAAGAGTTTGGTTATATAGATGTCAAAGGGCGTTAATATTTGACATTTATGAAAGGACTATGATTGTTAAGATCGCTAATTGATGTCCTTCCTGTTGTGTGAATTTCATAGTTAACATCTTATAATAATTAAATACAATTAGAAATAAAGGAATTTGAATTTGAATTTGAATATGACTATGAGAATCATAAAATCACGTTTAATTTTAACCGATCTTTAGTTACAATACAATGTTGATCTCCTTTTTTCCCGACTTTTATTTAATTACTAGATAAATATCCTTATTTAGCAACAAGGCATACATAAAGCGTATGCTGACGATGTTCCATTATAGAGATAAGAGACAACGAAATAGAAATTTCAATAGTGAAAACAACAATATTTGTTCAAATATAAAGATGACGGAAAGGCAACATTGCCATTGTAATTTAACAAGTTCCACGACTACTAATTCTTTTTATAAACTATTTTTTCGATATCTTAATTCAACAAGAACTTGTGAACTCTGAAGATAGCGAGTAAGCCAGATTCAGCTTCTCATTCCATTTCACTCAAATATAGAAAGTTTTCTAAAAACTGATGTTTTAAATCAAGAACATATTGTCGTCAACCCTAAATTTAACGAATATCAGTGTTCGTTACATGTGAATACGTGTTCCTAGAACAAGACGGGAATTATGATTGTTACAAGTTTTTAGTTGACTGAAGCTCGCGATGATGTGACCGACGTTTAACATTAATTACAAGCGACACTTTGGAAATATTTTTTTGCGGATTTTGTCGCGTTTTATAATTAACACACATCCCTAATTACGTCGCCATACATTCGCCATAATGACGAAAATGAAATTTGGGTTCTGTAAAGCGATAAATCTTGGGTATTTATTTGATGATGAGGGGTCTTCGTAATACAAAGTTATGAAAAATGTAGTTTGTCTTCGTTGAATATTACACGAAGTGTCACTGAGAAGTGAGTATTTGGTGAGATGATTTTCACACGTCGTTAGTATATTAATATTATTCACTATTTACTTCATATTGCTTTATGCAGATTTAAAATATTACGAATCACATAAAAAAAATCACACATGCATTTTTTTATAATTCCAAATCTTCGATTTTAAATGTTTTGAATCCAGCATCCAGCATCGCATTAGACCAACGCATCGGTAAGCTGTGGCCCATTGGTCCATTACCCTATTCGCCTGATTTAGAGGAGAAGATCCGTGCCCAGCAGTATCAACCCACATATGTCCCATATGTGGGTTGATACGATAGCCAAAAGCATTCGATGGTATTGTTGATAAAACAAACGGCCATTCATACAACTATAACAGGTTATATGGTATTGGGGGATAAAATTTTAGTAGATTGTGGGGGATCTGAGGCTCCCCTTCCCTGAAGGCATCAGGGCGGGACCAAAGAAAACACCAACTAATAGGCAGAGCTAAACCTTAGCATATATAGTAAAGTATAGTATTGAGAGCGACTATAGTCCAGTGGCATGGAATCAGCTTCTTGTTCGAGAGGATCCGGGTTCGGTTATGACCACTGTAATGCCTCAAATTGGTTTTCCTTTAAATTTTAAGTGCATCCTTAGCACAAGACTATCGCTCGCTCATCAGTAAGAGAAAATATCGTGAGGAAACCTAAATGCATGATGAGATTGAAAGTCTTTGAAGATGTGTGAAGTTCACCAACCCGCATTGGGCCAGCGCATCGGTGAACTATGGCCCAATACCCCTCCTAGCCTGGTGTGGAGGAGAAGACCCGTGCCCAGCAGTGGGACATCATATGTGGGTTGCTATTTATTTTTTTATAGTATAGTAGTTATATTATAGGAAAACTAATACGTATGTCTAGAATCTAGGCTGATTAATAATGAGTTTGTTGAGTATAAAAGTTGGAAAGTTGCAACTAACAACAAATAAATCTTTTCAGCACATCTTAAAGAAACTCGCAACTAATGTTATGTAAATTCCTGTCCTCGTGCGGATTGTGGAACGTTCGTTGCTTGTGAGACATAACTATGGCAGGAAGGATATATCCCGCGGGATGTTTCCACAAGTCGTGTACATTCCTTTAGTGCATTCCGATTAGAACATCTCGAATGTGTTTTATATTTTATTCGAATATTTAAATAATGAATATCATTTTAAAATGATAACGCGGATTTTACGTAATTATAATGCGACGTTTAATTAATAAATGTTTATTATTATTATTATTATAATATTAAGATGATTGCCCTCCTGATATTTCTGATACTTAGCTAAAAAAAACCTTACGATATAGCAGTACAAGGTACTTTTAAATATCTGTTAGAGCATAATAGCACCTTACTGTTACTAGCTGTTGCCCGCAGCTTTGCCTTTTTTTTTTTGATGACGCAGTGGAAATCATTTACGACCATACCAGGGCCTGGGTAGGCGCGCTGGCGTGTGTGGGGACTCGCATTTGGATGCCCTACCCCACTAAAACCGCTGCGTGAGCCTTCAGCCGCTATATTTGAGGGACCCGGATCTGTGCAGGCGACGGGAGACCCTCAGCGACAGACTGGTCCCGGCAAGACCAGATTCTCCACAATAGGGGGACTGCCCAGCTACGACTTGGCAGTCCCCACGACGTCGTGTCTTAAGCTGGGCCCGGGTTCCTATCCCGAGCCCGACACGAGCACAGGGGCTTTATTGAAGGCGCATTAAATAGCGCCTCTGACGCACCCCCGTTCGTCGTCTACGGGGGGAGGCTACATCAGCGGCCTCCTCTCTCACCCGTTCGTCGGCCTCCTTCTGGGACATCACTGTCTCGCAGAAAGAGGCCATTGCCGTCCAGGACTCGTCAGAGCCAAGCATCGCGGTGATGACACTCGACAAAGACAAGTCCCCTCCGATGACAGACGTCAAATTATGACGCAGCGCCGCCCATCTCGGGCACACCTCGAGGGTGTGCTGGGCAGAGTCGGTGAGAACCGCCCGCAGCTTCGCCTGCGTTAACTAAGATTTACATCTAAAGGAATGACATACGCCTCCGTCAAGATCTTTAATTTACTAACAAGTAGTAAGGACTTGACATTGAATGTGATTTCCCTTTTTCTATCTTCTTTATTTTATCTAAATACTTGGACGACCTCTGTGGCTCAATGGCTAGCGCGTTGGCACTGAAACCCGGAGGTAGCGGGTTCGAATCCCGCCAGGGAACACAAAAGTTTCTGTGTTCCTGGGTCATGGATGTGTATTAAATATCTGTATTATGTAATAAAAATCTTAAATATATGTATTAATATAAAAAGTTATTAAATATAATATGTATTTCCGTTGTCTGGTAGCTGTAACACAAGTTCTTCGGAAACTTACCACGGAAACAGATTGACGTGATGTAAAAGCGTCCATAGATATTATTATAATATTCCTTGATGCATGTATTTCGTATTTCAAAATACCTTTGCTAAGTAAATAAGGACAGTCTCGATGCTGTGCCATTATTTCTGTAGGGGCGTGTGCTTGTATTTGGCCTCAGGTGTATCACTTACCTCTCCGATATCAAACGATTTATGCACTTACTTCGGAAATTACTTAGACCGTAGTTTTAATGAGCTTCAAATGTTATACCAGTGCAGCTGGGACAGTTTATAGTAATCTCCAGAGTGATTATTATCATTGCTCAGCATTACTATTGAATATATTATATTTATTATATATTATATTTTATATTATATTTAATAACAGATGAGTAGATTCGAGAATCGTTTTTATGGACGTTTGTTACTTTGTTGTTGCACTTTCACCCAAAAAGGGACGGAATGGATTTGAATGAAAATGAAATATAATATGGCTTGTACTTGTATATTGGAATAACATATTATAGGACGTATTGTTTAAAGGTATTGTTGTATTGTCCAAAATTTAATTCAGTGTTTTTAAAATCGCGGGCTAGTACCTAATATAAAATTAATAAATTACCGATTTTCTATATGCTTTAGGCTTTTTTCCTTTCACTTTTTATATTAAAAAATGATTTTCTGCGACACACACGACGGTTACAAGCCCAGAGTTCTATAATGTAATGAGTCTCATTAAGTTAATTTCATAGTACATACCTGGTTGACCGAGCAAATGCTCGGTTTTTTTTGTTTTGTTTTAAATACTCGTTTAAAGGTTGGTATAAGATAACACTAATAAATTTTGTAGGTATATGTGGCTTGAATAATATACGTATTAAATATCAAGACAGATTTTCTTTAAGTAGCATTATATTGAAAAAATCATTCAGGAACGTGATAGTAAAAACGTTACTATATGTTGGCGTCGAGAAATACTTGAAAATTGAACTTTTAACGTGTACTTATTTCCTCACACGGGAACAGGATTTCTTAAATTGCGTTGGCAAAAGTAATAATAATAATAATAATAATAATAATATCTATGGACGCTTTTACACTACGTCAATCTGGTCCCGTGCTAAGTACTCGAAGAGACTTGTGTTACGGGTACCAGACAACGGAAATACATACATATATTTAATACTTTTTATATTAATACTTATATTTAAGATTTTTATTATATAATACACATATTTAATACACATCCATGACCCAGGAACAAATAAACTTTTTTTTGTTCCCTGGCGAGATTCGAACCCGCTACCTCCGGCTTGTGCGCCAACGCGCTAACCACTGCGCCACGGAGGTCGTCACAAGTAAGTTACAATTCCCAAACCTGTAAGTCTTACTAAAGCATTTCTTGTGGTTCAATATTTTATGTTTACTTTGCTCGTATTTAAGACATTATCATACCTCAGTCATGCTATAAAAGTGAAAGCGAACAAGGTTTTTTGTATGTTATTCATATAATAAGGCTGAGAAAAAGCCAGAAGTTAGTTGGTGGGATAAATTACTCTATTATTTGGTTGACGTTAAGGCGCGGCTTCACCGCGGTGCGTTTGTCAAGTTTGCCATAAATGTTGTGACTAGTCAAATATAATGTCTGACAAAGCGAAGTTTGGCAAACGTGGGTATCCACCGCGGTTTTGATGTTGACGATACCACGCCTTAAAACCAAACTAAGCACATAATATATTTGTATATTTATGCGGAAAGAATCCTAATCAACAGCTAGTTACCAATAAGTCAGAACAAAAAAGTTGTTGACTTTCACGTTTATAGGTTGTAAGTAAAATACGACATACATTTTTTCATGGAAGATATCTTTTTTTGAGATTGCTGCGGCCTGGCAGTGAAATTGACCTTCAGGTCAGGTCAGGACATTTATGCCATGATGGCATAATATGGCGTGACGCCGATTATTTTTATATACGCGTGTGTTGTATTATTATTTTATTTTTCTATTGACACTTTATGTTTTTCATCTAGCATTGTTTTATTAATGGAGGCTCTGTTATTAATATATTTTTTTTAGCCCAATAGCATTTGTTCATTCTAGTCGATTCCAAATTAAATCTCAAGAGTATAAGGTTAATATAAGTGCATTAATACCATAAAAACCATGTCGATTGTCAAGTATTATTCCGCTGATAGTGGAAGGTGAGCGTCTCGGTTCGATGCCTGGGAACCTGAGCTGGGAACCTTCCGTGAACCTAATTAAAGACTCCTGCTACCGCGTGAGTCGTATCGCCGTACGCATTTTAATTATTATTATATAATTTACATATACCATCCTAGCACGTTTTTATTTGGCACCGCGTACTCCCTATTCCCGTGGACTACGGTAATAAATTATACCCTAAATGTTATTCTGATGTATAGGCTATATTATTGTAAAGTTTTATCAAAATACATTTTTATGTGAAAGAGTAACAAACATCCATACTTACAAACTTTTGCCTTTTTAACATAAGTAGGATAATTATATAATGATAATAACAATATTGACTGTAAATTTGAAGCAAAATCTGTCATAGAGTGAATAAATCATTGTTTCGTTTTTGCGAACATTATGTTACTTAAGTACCTTTATTTACAGTTTTCAACAGCAAACTTTTAACAATAAAGTCGCGGCAATTACGGTAAAAGAGTAAAAGTCAAAATCACAATACCGAAACTGAAAATTGTGTGCCGCAAAATTGTGGTGCGTCACACGAATACCAAATGAAATACAGAATCGTAACATTCCTTACTTGGTCGCATGCACTCTCCCCGTCTGCAGTCCTACTTGGAATACAAATGTTCTCATTCCGATACCTATGCCGCGTGCCGCCGTTTTATGTCCAGAGTCCAGACATGGAGTGTCAGTCCTTTGTTAACACTTGCATTTTTATCATGTAAATGTCTTGACTTATTTCTTGGCAAGTCAGTAGCAGGTCCACGCACGTTAACATAGATTTACATTATGTTGGATGATAATAAATAATAATCATATGAAATGCCTGGGTGCTTCATGTAAATTTCGACATCATTCTATCCTTTATTAAATAGCAATTGATTTTATTAAACCAATTTAGAAAAACCCATTTTAAGGCACCACCGGAGGTCAGGATGGAACCCGGACCTTTTCACTCAAGAACCCAATGGACCATCTTCGCTCAACGAGTGATGAAATAATAATCATCATCAGCCTTTATCCGTCCACTGCTGAACATAAGCCCCCACAATGAACGCCAAGACGACCGATCCCTTACCACTCGCATCCAACACGAATCGGCCAGGGCTCATCTCCCGACCGAGCTTATGGCCGACCGACATTTCTACTCACCTACCGATTGAGCTTGAAGGCCATCAGGTCTAAATGCCTTTTGCCTTTCGAAAAAAGGGACTAAAAAATGTGCTTCGACATTAGAATTGAATATAAATAACGATATGATATTGTAGTATTTATTTCCATAATTATGTTACTTCAAAGAACTACTGCATAGAACTATTCTAACGTGTGCTATGTTGAACATTCTAAGTATATTTAATAAGTGAAGATAAGCTTTAACATTTTATTGTTATTTTAAATTCAGTTACTTATGAGTTTAACAATTAAACAAACAATTTGCGAAGTTAACAAATTGACCTAAATAACCTTAAGAACCAGTGTAATTAACGTTACCAACTTTAAAGTTTCAACAAAAGTTGGTTTTATTTCAGCGAAAGAGCGAAACTATTTTTGAAACTGTTGCTTGAAGATAAGTTGAAAACTAAAACTGTCGGAAGAAAATATTAAATTAAAACCTTAAAGCAAAGAAGCCATAAAATCAAATCAAAGAATTCTTGTTGCATAATTTATGTTTGTGAACAGCAGTGGCGGCTGTACCTTAAGTGCGCTCGTGCGCTGAACCACCAATTTAAGATTTAAAAATTTCAAACATTACTTGATCTTTATTTATAAATCATGTTAATAGATATTTAAGTATTTTTATAAGTACATACAAAAATGTTTATAACTAATAAAATTTCCAATTACGACGACACAATTTGAGCGCTTTGCTAAACTATTGACTATTACTATTGACTTATTTTCCATAATAGAAAAAATTTCGTGCGCTTCCGCGAGCGCACGAGGACTGCTAGTATAGCTTGTATGAGTTACGCGCTATACGCCTGACGCGTGAAACAAAAGATAGTTCATAGAAATGTACCGAGAAATTAGTCTGATTTCGTGCGCCGCACGCGCGTCCGAAGCCGAATTTGCCGAGAGCACCCGATGTTTAACGAATGTCGCCGGGCGCACGACTACGGCGGACATGATGTTTGCAAGTTGAGTTTTATTGTTTGTTTTAGTTATTGTAAAAACAATTACTATTTTTCTTTTCGTAATATTCTGTGTAAATTATTAATATTAAATTCGTAATATTCGTATTTTCGTACTGTGTACAGTGTTTGGTGTCAGTGAAAATGATTTTAAACAAAGATTTTAAAAGTGAAATGTTTAATAGAAAGAAATGGTTGTGTGGATGTGAGCGAGCGAACATTTCGCTTCAGAAAAATAATAAAAAATTAACATATTTTAGGTAAATTGTTGTTATTTCTAATCTTAATACTTAGTGAGCAAGTAAAGTGCACTACCAGTTCGATAACCCACCAGCCGCCACTGGTGAACAGTCACACTACATTAACCTAACAACGTGGTAAAATTGCAAGAAATTTTGAAACGAATAGTGCTGGGCGCTGGCACTCCAAATATATTAAATACCTAGGTTAAATAAAAATATTAAAAAAATATAAAGCATTCATTGAAAAACCCTCCCGCCATCCTCGCCCGATTTCGAGGAAGAGACCCATACCCAGCAGTGGGATATAAAGGGTTGATACTTTACTTTTATATCTATTTGAATTCACATGGTAGCATTAGAGTCCTTTGCTTGTTTCTAGTTACCTGATATGTAGGTAAAGAGGTTTTATTACAATGTCGGGGTCTTCACAATAAAAAGCCTTATTAAGTCTGTCCATGAGATAAGCACAGATTCGGTTTCAGTGGTGGCGAACCGAGAACCACCTCGTCGCGCTTGGAAGGTCCAGTGAATGGAAACATGGCTTTTCAAATTTATTATAATGAGGGTTATTCGCGATAAACATTAGAAAACAATATATTCCAAATTTGTGCGATATTTTTATTCATCTATACAAATAAGTGAAATTGTATGTTTGTAATTTAAAATTAACTACTACGGTACCTATTTAAATCAAGAAAACATTTTTTTTGTCTATCTATTTGTCTGTTTGTTCCGGTTTATCTCTAAAAGGCCTGGTCCGATTTTGACGAGACGTTCACAGATAGCTGATACTATAAGTAAACTTATTGATATATAAAAACAATTATACACGCAGCCCGTATTCGATTAAAAATATCTAAGTCCATACGAGTAAACTACGTAAAACTACCATTAATATATAGTCAATCATTTAAATAAGTTTTTAAATCTCCGTGTCCAATCTACCTTTACAAAACGTACGAATTCAAACAAAACTTCGACACGGAAAACTCGATTCCGCGAAAGTACTACGAATTCCGCACCAACTTCGAACTAAAATCCACTCCAAGTGACGAACTTAAAGACGAATCAGTACTCGATACTTAGATGTTGTTTGACTAAGGGTTGTTACAGACTGCATCCGATCTGTTTGCGGAAATAGAGTTTAAAAAATTCTTTTGGTTCCTTGCAACTTTAATCATATGAAAAAGTCTGTACGTGTAATAATTACGCGCGATTTTAGTGAAAATTCATAAAATATCTGCGGCTAAAGAATTTTTACTTTAAATATTTCACTCATAAAATTAATGAGAGGAGGAGATTGAAGTTTACAATAGCATAATATTATTATATTAAAAATATCTTATTATAATAGGCATATCACATACGTTAGAAAATTAAAAATAATTGGCGTAATTAATTTTAAAAAAACAACCATTTAAATATAGAATTAGCGTTACTTCCGTCGAAAAAAATCTTCCTCCAGGTGAGCCTGAATATTTCAGTGAAACTGTATTTTTTTCACTCCGTCCATAATCACCTCTGAAACAGATCCATAACGGAGATAAATCGGATCTAATGCTTAAGTTAGCATAAAATTGTTCTACGGCTCTTCTTATGGTACCGACGCTCTAAGTTCTAAAGTCATACCAAACTTTAGTTAGGTATGACTTTAGAACAGACATGTTCATGAACATAACGCACGCAATGGACATGCATTATGCAACAAAAGTACACCGTCACCATTGTTATCTACATTTCCTTGTTCACGCATCTTTCAACGAATGAATACACGACTGGATTCCTGCTCGTCCAAGAGAGGTGACGGACGGGAATTAGTGTATACCTAAGGTATTGTTTAATTTCACATGTAGGATCTTTATAATGATCACTTATGATCGTCTTAGCGGCTAAGATTACAATGAGGGTTCGCAACGCGCCCATGTCAGAGAAGATACCCACAAGAAACTCTGCTGGGTTCCTATCATTCTTTTAATTGTAATCATTATTTCACAAAGTTACTTCAATCTAGAGCAGTGTTTCCCAAACTCTTTTGCTTCATGGACCCCTTTCAAACTTTTCCTGCATCAGGTGGACCCCTTGCTGACCTTTTGTTTTACCTTGCTTACGATTGTGGACCCCCATTTTTTGTCACGCTCATCGTAGACCCCCTTCGAGTCTTCCGTGGATCCCTTGGGGTCCACCTGGGCCACTCTGGGAATCACTGCTCTAGAGCAATAAGAGTAAGCAGTTTGTAATAACTCCAATCCTATATTTCCAATTTTAATTTAAAAAAATATATATTTACACATTCAATAGTATCTCTCTCTCCCTGGTATGTGGTGTTATTTTCTCTCTTAAGATTTTTTATGTAAGTTGAGCTTATTTAAATTTATTTAACGGGCAGATGAGCTCATCTCCCACGACCATAAATAAGCATACTCTAGACTAGCCCAGGTAATTTCATTCGTTGATAGAAAGCCAAGGCACAGTAACTCTCCGACATGATATGGCTCATGCGAGTTTAGTCAAATTATAAATAAAAATCATACTGTCGTTTTCATATAATGATTATTCAAATAATAATTAATTTATCTGAATTCTAAACTATACGAATTGATATTCATACTATTTACGTTTCAAAGGTAGAATTTAATTTCCGCTAACTCGACGGAGCCCCAGGCGTTATTGGATCCACTAATAAATCTATTCAGCCACAATCCTCAAAAAGTGTACCCTCGTCAAAACACCTGCAAGCTCCCGTCAACTATAATAGGATTTTTGGGGGCCGCTGCGCAAATGCCCAGTGCCCATATTTTTGATTTATTCACATTTACACTCCAGCCACATTTTTTTCACAACTCATGGATTTTTTTTTACTTAATCTTCATCTCATTCACAGTCGTATGCCAACGATTTAATGAAATAATTACGATAGGATACGATAAAGTTCGACTATGCTACAGGCGTGTTTCCTCTTGCAAGATTACTAGTTGAAAAGCGCTTAAACGCAGTAAAGCCTTCGTTGTAATGGCGTGAATACTCGCAGGTTCTGTGACAAGAAGTAGGCATAATAGTCAACATTAGTGACGTGGCACATCTGCGCCATTTATTTCAGTAAGCCGCTAGTTATTTCAAGAGTGGGTGAAACCAAGTTTCTTGGCAAGCCGCTTACGTCTCCCTCGCGAATTTGCTCAAACTCGAAAACTTAATGAACAATTTGAATGCGCTGTAAAATTATACCTATTATTTTCCCGTTTACTTCGGTTTTAATGACTTGCGTAACTTTACATACTAAAGATACTTAGGTATTTTGGTAGATTTATTTCTGGCGTAATGATTTATTTTATTGAACTCAATAATACTTAGGCAATATGGGTTTCGATATTGATTTAACGACAGTATAGGCTTTTACAAGTCGAGTCGTTTGAAGATTAAAACGTTTTCGCGGAGCTTGAGATTTCAGCTTTTACTATGAATCACTTATTAGCGAGGCAATTGTAGATATTAGGTGTATAAATTAAGTATATTTTTGGCACTTTCCTTCCAATATTGCAATCCTAATTTCTAAGACTTCCAATATTCCAGTATAACAATTGCTTGCAAATATACTTAATAAAACAATATTTTTCGAGACGAGAGCAAGAAAATTTTAATTTATCTGATAAATTCTGTAATTAAAAAGTGTAACGTTAGTTTATTAAAATGAAATTGAAGTTGAGCTTAAACTATTACTGAATAATTCGGTTCAATATTATACGACCAAGTTCTGAAACTCACTATGTATAACTTCTCTGCGTCTGACTCAACAGATGCACGAAAACTTTTATATTACGCGAAACGTATGCAGTTGTAACCGCCATAGCTTTCAACTATTTCATATTATTTTATTTCAAATAGGATATAAAGTTAAATAAAAAAAATGACTTCATAACTTAAATGGTAGAAAACATAGCTTAAGAAAGCCTAAAAGCTATTTCTTGTATGTATGAGAGGAAAGATTTTTATTGTTACAGGTATGATTTAATATTTTTTCCATGATCAAAAGATATACTATAAATAAATATCGAATAAAACTTTTCGGTTTTTTTATCGAAAGGTGGCATTTAAGCTCAATTGGTAGGTAAAAAAAAATCGATGTTAATACTTCTTAGATGAAAAATTAAAATCTCAGATTTGCAAGCAAGTAAGACAAATTGTAATCAGTGTTTATCTCCTTTTTGATCCTTCGTAATTTATTACAGATAAAAAAAATATAGTAAAATGGTTTTGTAAAGTAAAATAAAAAAAAAATATTATATTAAATACACATTATTTTTTGTAAAAATATTTATGAATATTGTATTGATAAGCACACGCGAGTGAGATTTTACCGGTGATAACAGATTGCAGCTCAGTTTCCACGAATTGTGTGGGTTCAAGGGCGGCGGTCGATGCCAAGGTGAAATAGGCACACTAAAATGCCGCCACGATAACAATAAACAAAACGCACGGCTAGCCTGTTGATATAGTGGTGGTAGGTTGTGGGTTCGATTCCCATCCAGGTCAAACGTTTGTGAGTATGATCGTTTGTTTGTTCTGGGCGTAACTTATTTATGTATTTAGAAATGTATGAGAATGTAAAGAAAAAGAAAGAAAGAAAGAATAAGCTTTATTTGACACATAAAACACACATACATAATTGGGTGAAATACAAGGCAAAAAGGCAGAATGTATGACCATTTTGATATCTGGGTACATAGTATGATGGTGCTTCTTCATAAATTACGAACATGAATGAAACTATAATTAACGATCAAGAACGAGAAACTACTCTACTATTACAGAAATTGCCTCAAGCAACATAATATCTCGATGGATCCATATATTTAAACGACACTTGTCCGTTCGCTCATAACGTCTAAATTACTCATAAGAATGTGACAATTGAGGTATCGTTAGAAGCATCTAGATCGTCCGTTGGTTGTAGGTTATGTAAAGTCATGAAAAACTAAAGATATCGAACTCTAGAAGACATTAAGTCATGACCAATTTTTTCTGTAATGATACCGTGTGGGGTATCAAAATAAAGAGGTTAATTAGTATATTCCAATTAAAACCTATTTTAATCGTGCACCCGGCCTTTCACTAAGGCCTATTACTACCAGACCGTCTTTATTTATCAACTGCAAATGAAGATTTATTTTTATTTCATAAAGCTATATTTTACTGGCCTCATTTCTACGGGTTTTTGAATGTTAAATAATCTGAACTTCACACACATGAGTGTAGTAATTACCGATTTGAACCGTGTAAGCAATAGACACGACCAAAGCCAATCGACTTGCGTAAACTATTTGTCTATACTCGATTGTTTATGGTCTTACCGTTACGTTTAAAATTTGTGATAGCGTGTGTAAAAATATTGAAAGCAACATTAACTCATCTACGTACATAATTTTTTTATCTAGTCGTTATCTATTTTATAAGCTCGGAGTGTGTAAAATTCTGACTGCCTATATAATACCTGACTAGGTATTTTCATATACCCCTCCCCCAAAGTTACTTCACTAAACTTAATCTAGTAATATAAGTATATCCCTAAACTAGGACCGGAAGTTGGCCATTCATAAAAAAAAACCTTAATCAGCAATTTAATCGATTTTGAAACACTGTATGTGGAAACTTGTTCTTTGATAGTTTTTTTTTTCAATTTTATATAAGTTGGAGTAGTTACTAAGTTATCTCATAAAACTTATCAGTATAATAAAGAAAATGATTTATTAAATGTTATCAACATTACGTTTTATGTTAATAAACAGCTATTTGGACTCCACTATATTTTATCAATATCTTCTCCATTAAATTCAATATTAAAAAGGACTTTTATTTCGAATGTCTTCATTCGTATTATCGTAAAAGTAACGATTACCGATGAAACTTAACCGGTATTAGTTCATCGAATGACTCGAGGGCTTCTCTACAGGTTTCTCTTTAATTAAGTGACATGGCTTAGTGATGTCCCAAAGTAATAAAACGAATATTTATCGGTTGATCGGTAAAATGAGAATACGACGTCGCTTGACCGCATTCGATGTTTGTCTTTAGAGGAACTATTAATATGATAATATTAATAGCTTTTGAAACAGTTAGGTTGTTGGTTAAAATTAAGATATAGTACCGCTTTCAAAGGCTTTAGGCTATTCTTTGTAATGGGTTCTTTGTTAATAGACTTTTAAATTTATGGATGTAAAAGGTATGTTTATTAAAACTATAGGTAGTAGTGTGACTAAGAAAATTTTATCAAATGGAAATTTACTGAAGAAATTTTATTTTAGTTTTATATTAATAAAAAGAAATTAATAGCGAGCAAAAATATCATTGTATTCAAGTTTTACATTTCTATGGCAATTTTTAGTGAGCCTTGAATTCGCCATGTTTTCAGCATAATAATGCTTTAATATGCACAAATATATTTACTTATTAATTAAAATTGTTGGACTGGTCTCGGTCGTTGTTGAACCTGTTTGGAAGGTCTATTTTTATTTTTATATAATTGGGTACCTATATAATACGGTATTTGGTAGATGACTTGTCGGTCAGCCTTTAACCAGATTAGCAGACGATCTCTGTGCAGTGGCTGGTCGGTGTTGGATGCGAGTGGCAAGATATTAGTTGTCTTGGCGTTTGTTGAAGGGAGCTTATGTTCAAGAGTTCACGGTTAAAGGCTGATGATGATGGTGGTGGATTTACACCATACTTGTGTAAGACTCTTCAGAAAAACAACCAGTAACAGTGAAATACCATATTTATTCCAAAATCATTTTTAATCCAATAGCACTATATTTTCTGAACTCTTATCCAACTAGTAACAATATCAACAACACTTATTAAACCACAATGACGGCCTGAGACCGACTGCCCCCTAGTCCGCAAGACTGCTCCTCTTAATACCTTCCTACCCCACTTATTCTTTTTTTTTTTTTTTTTTTTTTAATTTTATTAAGAGCTGGATACAAGTCCTTTGCCCTAAACAATGTTAAATAATACATTTGTATAAAATTATTAAATAAAAGTTCTTGACGTCTCTTTCACTTCATACTTTTTCCACGCATGCACAGATGTACTTGAATAATGGTTTAAAAAATATAGGGTTGGCTAAAATTTCTTCGATCTGGCGGGGTATTCTTAGTTTATTATCCTCACAAATTTCTTTAATTTCTGATACTAAAAGCAAACGCTGCAATCCAAATGCTTTACAATTAAATATAATGTGCTTTATATCTGAAAATGCTTCACCACATTCTGTACATTTCGGTAGACTTATTATTTTTAATTTATACAGATGAGCTGGAACCATGCAATGTCCAAATCTTAATCTTGAAATAATGGATGTAAATTTTCGTGATTCGCATACAGCTTTGTTATACCATGGATTACTATTAAACTTTTTTTGTATGTTTGCAAACCATTGTCCTTTTGACTGCTTAGTTAAATTCCAATATTCTTCCCATAGATTTTTTATTTGTGTTTTTATGATTGGATAGAAATCTGAGAAAGGCGTTTTTATTATATCTCTATGATCCTCATCAAATACATTTCTTGTAGCTTGATCGGCTATTTCATTTCCTTCTATGCCTCTGTGGGAGGGTACCCACACAAATTCTACCTGAATATCTCTTAAACTAAATTCATATATTACACTTTTAATTTTATATATTAAATAATTAACTTTGAAGTGTATTAAATTAACATTATCTATGGATACCAACGCACTTTTACTATCTGAAATTATTAATATTTTCCTAATATTACTAAGGGAATTTAAATACACTAACGCCATATATATTGCATAACATTCAGCAGTAAAAATAGAACAATTTATGTTTAATAAATAACATTTAGTAAAATTTAAATTAGCGTCAAAAAAAGCAGATTTAACATCTTTACTAGTTTTGGAACCATCAGTATATATTTTATAATATTCCTTTTTAGAATCTAAAAAACTATAAAATTCACGTTTACTGTTAGAGTCTTCATCAGTTACAAAATATGTTACAGTGTTTTTCTTTAATAAACTGTCGAAGTTACATTCATAAAAAGGCCAAAGACTACTAGTGTATATCGTTTTTGACATATTAATTGTCAGGTGCAATACCGTTGACATTTGTGGTAGTATATTTGAATTAATTGATTTAGCAGATAATATTGATGGTTCAATCAATTTAGATAATTCTTCCGTTAGCTTGAGTTTTTGAACAGGTAAGGAAGAGTTCCTCGCTAACATCTTAAGGCAAAATTTCTCAGCTAACAGTAGACGTCTTATAATGAGCGGTGAAATACATGTCTCAATTTCCATACAATTTATGGGAGTCGATTTCATGGCTCCTGTTATAATCCGTAAGGCTTTATTCTGTATAATATCTAGCTTTTTTAAAATACTAGATCTAGCGTTAATGTAAGCGATACAACTGTAGTCAAAATGACTTCTTACTAAATTTTTATATAACATGCTTAAGATTTTAGGGTCAGCACCCCAAAATACACCTGCTAAACATCTTAATAAATTTATACTTTTATATGCTCTTTTACAAATATATTCAATATGAGAATCAAATTTAAGTTTTTTATCCAAAACTATTCCTAAGAATTTATGTTCATTAACAAAGGTAATATTTTCATTATTATATTTTACTTGAGTGTCCAAACTACTTTTACCAAATAACATCACTGAACTTTTACTAGAATTAATGTTAAGTTTAAGTTTAAATTTATAATAATTGCACAATTGCTCCAAACTTAAGTTGATATTATTATAAGCTATATTTACATTTTGATCTATAGAATATAATACTAAATCATCAGCATATTGTAGAATATTTACATTATTTACATTGACATATTTTTTAATTTGAGATGTGTATAAATTATAAAGAATTGGTGATAGTATTGCACCTTGCATAAGACCCTTGTATGCGGATTTAGGTCCATGAATTATATTGTTATGTTTTACATATACAGTGCGGTGAAAAAAGAAATTATATATCCATTTTAATAACTTTCCAGGTAAACCTAACTCACTCAATACACGAATTAATTGATATAAATTAACATTATCATATGCTCCCTCAACATCAAGAAATACTGATATTGCATTAGAGTGAGACATGAGTGAATTTTTAATATCAGCCAGAAATGAAACAAACCCTTCAACTGCGCTTTTCCCTTTTCTAAAACCCAATTGGAAATCAGGTAATAATGAATTTACTTCTGTATAATAATCTAATCTCACTTTAATCATATGTTCAAAAATTTTGCCTATACAAGATGTAAGGGAGATAGGACGATAAGAATTGGGATTTTCTAAAGGTTTATCTTTTTTTAAAATTGGAAGTATGCATTGTGTTTTCCACGATTCAGGAATAACTTGTTTAGACCATAACATATTATAAATATTTAAAAGTACTAATTGTGCTGTTTTATTTAATTTCTTAATCATTAGATATGGGAAGTCATCCAGACCAGGAGTTGAATCTTTTCTTGATATTAATGCATTGTGAAATTCGTTCCAACTGAAGTCTTTGATAAGAAAATCACCTTTACCTAAATTATTTAGATTAAATAGAGATATAAATGAGGAATCATGTTCTATTTTATTCTGAGAGAATTTTTCTAAAAACGGTTGTATAAAACTATCACTTTTATTATTGGATCTTGTATCTATTCTTTTATATTTTTTAATAAAGTTCCATATATTAGATATGGGTGTATATCGGTTAAATGATGTACATAAATTATTCCAACTTTTTCTTTTTTCCTCTTTTATTGTTTTCTTTTTTAAAGCTTCTAATTTTTTATAATTAATATAATTTTGCATAGTTAAATTTTTACGATATGAATGTAAGGCAATTTTGCAATTTTTAACCGCTTCTTCACAAATAGCATTCCACCAGGGCGCTGGGGCTTTATTAAATTTACTTTTTATATTATATTCTATTTTAGGAATGCATTCATTTTTTAACATATTTAAAATATCACAAAAATTATTATAATTTTGTATTGGATCTCCATTTAAATATTCAAAATTGTTAAACAAAATTTTTGATAAATTGTAGTATTTATCCCAATTAGCCTTTTTATATATAAATTTATTGACATTCTCATTCGTGTTATAAGTGGAAGGAGAAATATTTATATCTGTAAATGTTGGGTAATGATAGCTCCCTAATGGGTCATCACCAACATACCAGTCACATAATGGAGCCAGTTGTGGGCTAACTAAGGTGATGTCTATAGCTGAAATGTTTTCATTTGGTCTACGCACTGTAGTACCACAACCTGTATTTAGTATACACAAATCAATTTCATCAATTAAATCATATAAATCTTTTCCTCTGGGCTTTGTTAAGGTACTACCAAAGGCATTGTGATGAGCGTTGAAGTCACCTGATATTATGTATGGTTTTGGAAGACTGTTTATAATGTGTTTTAATTTATTAATGTTAATTTTTTTACTTTTAGGTGGACAATATACACATAATATTGTTACTGGTCCTGACTTTGTTTCTAATGAAATAGCAATATTTTGGATATCTTGATAATTTGGGGTTGAGAGCTGTACAAATTTAAGGGTGTCCTTAATTAATATAGCTACTCCTCCGTGTTCATTTTTAGCATTTTTAAAAATAAAATTGTATCCTGTAATATGGAAGTATGGACTTGAAGATTTTAACCAAGTTTCATTTAATAAACATATGTCAATTTTATTTTGCAATAAAAGAGAATGTAACAATGGTTTTTTAGTATTTAGACTTTGTATATTATGTTGTACTATCCGTAATATATCCATTATTCAGTTAAATTTTTTATAAATATATCTTTAATCTGTGAAGTTGTTTTTATTGAATTAGAGTTTCCTATTGTTACTAGAGTTTTTATAATTGTATCTAAAAATTTTGTGTTATTTATAATTTCTGAAATATTGAAATTTTCTTTCGATTTTGTTTCAGCAACTTTAGTAGGAGTGTCAACATGTTTTAAATAATTCTTATTTTTATTTGATGTTTTAAAAGTAGTTGGTAAACCTGGAAAGTTACTTTTATAATCATTATTCGCTGCCATTGAATACGTCATTCTGTTTTTATTAATTTTTGCTGACTTAATGGGACATTCTTTAGAAATGGCTAGGTGATTCCCTCCACAGTTTATACATTTAAAATTATCTGTGCTACAATCTTTAAAAGAATGATCTTCTGCACATTTAGAGCATTTTTGGTTACCATGGCAAATTTTTGCCGAATGGTTGAATTTAAAGCATTTGTAACACTGTAATACCGGAGGTATATATGAATGAATTTTATACCTCCAACCGTCTAATAATATATATTCTGGTAAGGTTGTACCGGAAAAGGTTATGGAGATTGTTGTAAATGGAGTCAATTTACCATTCTCTCTTTTCATAAATCTACGTATTCCTATTATATCTTTTTCGCATGTAATTTTTTCAAATAGCTCCAAGTTACTTACATCTTTAGGAATAAATCTAACTACCCCAACCCTCTCCACAGAAGCCGCTGGGATGTATGCCCTTTAATTCGTTTTCAGCGAGGACATTGGCCTTTAAAAAATCATTGGCAAGAGCTGCCTGATTAAAACTTATTTTTATTTTGTTCGCATTTATTCTAGAGCGTTCCGATACGCCTTTAATGTTTTTGAAAAATTTGCTTAAATTTAGTGGGTTCATGTTTCCAATTTTTATTTCTTTATTTGTGTGTTCAACGAAGACTGAAAAGTCTCCGTTCGAACTGTTACACGGCCGACCCCGATTGTCTTTTTAAAAAAAACTACTTTTCACCACTGAACTACTTTATTGAAATATTAGGGATACACTTGAACTTTACACTTCCCAAATATTAAACTTAGTACTCGAGCAGAGTACTCTTCGCGGCGGGTTCCAGAATCTAACTGATTTATAAAACATAATTAATTGAAAAGGAATAAACAAAATGCTTGATTAGCAAAACTTAGCTTGACACGTGTAAGGAGTGCTGATGATGGCTTTATAGCCTTGTAATAAGGGTTGTAACAGAACCATTGTCTGGATATTTTCTGGTATAACCATTTTTTATGAAAGGTTTATACTTATCCTCATTTTGGAAGTTTGCATTCTCCCGTTTTCTTTTTTTCGAAGATGCTTTCTTAAATTCATCGGTATCCCCGTCGCTTTCTAACTCCATTTTATTAATCTTATTGTTTGAAAACTTTTAAATCTATAAAAATTAAATAAATTACTGCTTATATTCAAAAAAAGGCGCTCTTCCCTTCCCGCCAAAAAAGAGAATCCGCCATCCACTTATTCTTTGGATTCCCAGTGTGGCCAGTGCAAGAAATTAAAAATGCCAAAATTATTATAAGCAAATGTAAACAAAGTAAACGAAACCTTACACTCGTCCATCCTGATAACGTGTATGTCCTCATACACGGACCAGGTGGAACCTTACACTCGGCGGACCAAGAAACCAAAGCTTGAATTTATACATTTATAAAAATACATTCGAGTTCAAAAAAAAAAAAAAAATATAGTACTATCCAAGTATCTTTTTGAAGGTCAATTGAGTCTACCACCGGTTCCAAAGTAAGTCCACTGAGAAGAACCGGCGAAACAAACTCAGTGGAACTAGTCTTTTCAAATACAATATTACAAAAAATAGTAATACAAACAATACATAGTACTATACTAGTATAGTACATAAGAAGAATTCAGCAAGAAACTCTGTTGGGTTGCTCCTTTCAAAATATAGTTTACAATTTTTTTATAAACATACATAATTACATACACTTATTACTATAACACATTTATTACAGTCTTATAATCTATCCTTTATCTATCTATCCTTTATCTATCCTTTATCCATCCAATTATCCATCCTTTATCCATAAAACTATCCATCAAATTATCCATAAAACTATCCATCAAATTATCCATCAAATTATCCATAAAATTGTCAATCCAATTATCCGTCCTTTATCATTTGTGTTGATTTGCATTATTCATTGTAACTTTAGCATATAGACCTCCTTTAGGTTATTCTGATATTTTTGAAAAAGGTCCTACTTAAATCATCAAATTCTAATAAAAAAACTATTAATCGTGTGCGCAGACTTCAATGTAATTTTTTTTTTAAACGGATTGGAATCATTTTCAGATTAATATTTTTTTAAATCTTACAATCTTAATAACATGTTTATGGAACCTACAAGCATAACGTCATGTATGAATATTTATACAATATGTGATTCCAGTTAGTAAATCTATAATTAATAAATTAGATTCAGCATTGTGGACAGCTGATGAAATTTCAAAATAAAAGAATAAGTATAAATAAACACAAAATATTCCAGTAAGATTAGATCGTGGTGGTGTAGCTATTTATTTAAGATCTGCCATTCCTTTTAAAATTTTAAGCTCCTCACCTCAGCCGCCGCCTGCTGATGAAGCCGAGCACTTACTACTAGAGGTCACACTAGTGCACACAAAAGTACTCCTTGGTGTCTTTTATAGCCCCCATCTATCCGTTAACTTTTTTCCCTCTTTCGACCAACTTTTAGAAATTCATACCCCTTCTTATCAGCATACAATAATAATGGGAGATTTTAATACGTGCTTGTATAAAGATGATTCCCGATCAAAAAAATTCATTTCCATTGTCAATTCTTACAACCTACATATTTTACCAACTAACGCTACACATCACTGTCCAAATTCCTCCCCATCTCTTTTAGATCTCATGATTACCTCATCTCCTTCGCTTGTTGATACATTTGGACAGTGCCCTGCTGATGGATTTTCGCATCATGACTTAATTTTTTTATCATATAAGTTACGTGCGCCTAAAATCAAACCAAAACTCCTTATGCAGCGTAACTTTAGGCGAATGGATGTACAGCGGCTTCGCTTGGATGCCGAAAATATGGACTGGACGGTGATCTCCAATGCCACAACTGTCGACGAGAAAATATTTACTTTTAACGATTTTATTATCCAACTTTACGACAGGCATGCGCCCTTGCACCTCGTAAAACTGAAACACCTACCTGCTCCTTGGCTCACAGATAATATTAGGGACATGATCAATAAAAAAAATAAAGCCAAGGCTAAGCTGAGACGTGTATACAGTGAATCCAACCGTGAAAGTTACAATAAAGTCCGTAATCGTTGCAATACTCTGTGCCGGGATGCGCAGATGCGCTACATCCACTCTTCAGTAGAAAACGGAGACCAGGCAAAAGTTTGGAAATTCTTAAAATCATTAGGCATCGGCAAGGAGCCCAAAGTCACTAGCAGTTTCAATTTAGATATAGAACTACTAAACCGTCATTTCACTTCCCCATTGCACTCTTTTGACTCGTATCTAAAAGCAAAAACTTTAAAAAATCTTTCTCAGTCACTAACTCCCAATGTTTCATCGTTTTCATTTAGTCAGTTAACCGTCAGAGATGTAGAAAAGACGATTATATCCATCTCCTCGAAAGCTGTTGGTAGTGATTGCATTGGCCGTGATATGTTAATTCCCATTCTTGATATAATTGCACCTGTTCTTACTAACATCCTTAACCATTCCATCAGTTCCTGTGTCTTTCCAAGTTCATGGAAAGACGCTTTTTTAATTCCATTACCTAAAAAACCCAATCCTCGATCCTTCTCCGAATATCGCCCCATTTCCATTTTACCTTTCTTATCCAAAGTCTTGGAACGCATGGTTCAGGAGCAATTATCAACTTTTATAAATCAACATCACCTTCTCAACTCCTTTCAGTCAGGTTTTCGCCCAGGTCATAGCACGACTACTGCCCTTGTAAAAATCACGGATGACATTCGGTCGGGGATGGATATCAAGAATCTTACTATATTAACGCTGCTAG
This sequence comes from Lycaena phlaeas, assembly GCA_905333005.2. Classification (NCBI taxonomy): domain Eukaryota; kingdom Metazoa; phylum Arthropoda; class Insecta; order Lepidoptera; family Lycaenidae; genus Lycaena; species Lycaena phlaeas. Next base: position 13,965,655 of record HG995173.1, read on the forward strand.
ATTTCAGTAACGCATTTAACACCGTAGATCACGAAGTTTTACTTTGTATCCTTAAGTCCATTAACATCTCGCCTGAGGCTGTTAATTGGTTTCATAGTTTTCTTATGGGTCGCCGGCAGCGTATTAAATTAGATAATGTTCAATCCTCCTGGTGCAGCATATCTGCCGGTGTGCCCCAAGGCAGCGTCCTGTCACCTCTTCTTTTTTCTATTTTCATCAATTCTATCTACACAATCATATCTTCTTCATTCCATATGTATGCTGACGATTTGCAGATTTACAGACAAGCCCCATTGTTTTCACTTTCAGATGCCATTGTCGAAACCAATAAAGAGCTAGACGGCATTTTGCAATGGAGCAACGAGTTTGGCTTAAACTTAAACCCACAAAAGACGCAATGTATCATAATCGGTAGCCGCCAGTTAATTGCGAAAATCCAATGGGACAACCTGCCCAAAATTACTGTTGGTGGTACTACTATACCTTTTAGCAACTCCGTGAAAAGCCTAGGCGTCCACTTAGACCAAACCCTTTCATGGCATGTACATATACAGGAGCTGCGCAAGAAAATGTTTAGTGCTGCCGCTTCTATGAGACGACTTGGTAACTTCCTTCCTATCCCTACTAAAATCTCACTTGCTCAGTCTATCCTTTTACCTATTCTTGACTACGCGGATGTGTGCTTCTGTGATTTAAACGAGAACTATCTCTGTACCCTGGAACGCCTTCAAAACTTGTGCATTCGGTTCATTTTCGGTATTAAAAAGTATGACCACATCTCGGAATACCGTACTAGGCTTAAGTGGCTACCTATACGATTGCGTCGCAATAGCCACATACTCCATCTTCTTTACAATGTCCTTTTCAATCCCCATACTCCCTCTTATTTAAAGGAAAAGTTTTCTTATCTTAGTGACAATTCTTCTTTCCTTCGTTCTTCTGATAAACTAACCCTTTCCTTTCCAGTCCATAAAACTTCTTTCCTTGAATACTCTTTTACTGTTTCTGCTATTCGCCTGTGGAATGCCCTGCCAGATTCGGTGCAGAATTCGCAAACTATTGCGATATTCAAAAAGCGCCTAAAAGACCACTATCTCTCCTTAGCCGCAATGTGACACATTGTTGTCGTCCATTGTATGTTACAATTTTATCGTTAATTTTGTTTCTCACGTTCAATAGATATTGTTCTATATGTACTAGTGTTGTATATGTATACATGTGTATGTGTGTATTTATGTATATATTGTATATGTATTTTTATTATTTATTATTAGTATTTAATTAGCATATTATATCATAATTACTATTTTTTGTATTATATTATTAATACCGAACAAAAGTATATATTTTTATTTTCGGTACTTTATTTATTTAACAAGAATGTTTGTGCCGACTCCTACCTTCTTTACGCTTTAACATAATATATTTCTTTCTTACTTTTGGTTGTCTGGTAGAGACCGCTTTAAGCGGTAAGACCGCCATTTTTTGTGCTAACTCCTAGTTTTAAGTTTATGTTGTCACCAATTATATTGTCTGGTACAAAATAAAGAATATTATTATTATTATTATTATTATTATCGTTTGAACAATTTGAGACATACCTTAATTAAAAGTCTACCAATTTTATCATGTATAGCATACTCCAATTTTTCAATCAATATTTACCCCTAAAACATTATTAGTTAGCGATACAATGATGTTCAATAACTGGGCAACATCAGAAATACATAAAAATAGGCGAATGTTGTAAGATCTATATGCGGAAAGACAATACTATACAAGTGAAGAGTTTTGCAATTATGTCAAACCTTTTCTAAAAAAACTAAGAGAAATTGCAGAGTCATTAAATCACAACATCTCTAACTCTCTATTTCTCCTCGGTCTACCTCTTCCTTTTTTTCCCATCAATCTTTCCCTCTATATTTTTACAAGTCATGTCATATCAGGTGACCAATCAAATTTCCTCCTCGGTTCTAACAGTTTTAATAATATTTCTTTCCTCTTTCACTATCTCCAAAACTTTTGCGTTTGTCACCATTTCTGTCAATTTTATCCCCTCAATCCTTCTCCAGAACCACATTATGAAGACTTTCTTGTCCTATCTTTTTGCGTCAGTGTCCATGATTCACTTCCATAGAGTGCAATGCTCCAAATATAAGATTGAATAATTGAATAAACCTTTTCCTAATGTTCAATGAAATGTTTTTGCTTTTGAATATGTATTTTTTTTGTTAAACAATTGTTATTCTAATATATTATTATTTAATTTAATTGACCTGCTATTTGTCATGGTTTTGGAAATTATCATTGTTTTAGTTGTTTGTATTTGTGATCAATCTATATATACTTATAATTTTTAAATCACTTCATCCATTTATAAAATCACAACATACAAGTTCAAAAATTAAAAACAGAAGTAATATTATTTAAAAGACTTGGAAAATTATTAAAAATGAAATAGGAATAGTCAAACCACAAAACTAAAGATGTTAAATTAAATGTATGAAACAACTATCACGTCAGATTTCGCAAAAGCTAGTTCTTTTAAATATCTTATCTCCGAACTCTTCACCTGTTGCCGCCATTTCCTTTTTTTTAAAACAATGTACCTGAATGTTATAATACCTTTAAATTCAATCATGTTACCGCATCAGAAATTATATTATCAAACCTATAAATTGATAAATCCTAAAAAGAACTGCATTGATTGTGGTGTATTTCCTGACTTAATGAAACATAGCAAAATAATCCTGTTGTTTAAATCAGGTAGTACTTTAGATCCCACAAATTTTAGACCGATATCCGTATTACCTACGTTTAGCATAATTTTTGAAAAGATTATTCTAAATCAATCAATGAATCATTTTATAGAAATAAATTACTGCATAGTAAACAATTCGGTTTCACACGCTACAACTGATGCAGGCTGGAGAATTAATACAGAATATTTTTTTAAGCCTGGGAGGAATTCACATGATGCATTAGGCATTTTACGTGATCTATCTAAGGCTATCTAATATTGTGTACAGCATAAAACGTTGGTCAGGAAGCTTTATCACTACGGCATAGAAGATATCGCGCTAGATTTAATTAATTCTTATTTAAGTGATATAATCCAGAAGGTAGACGTGAATGGAAAACAATCTCCTATTTATATTAATGACTTACCGTATCTTGTAAATGATAAACATGGAATATTATTGTTTGCAGATGACACATCAGTTATTTTAAAGACACATAGGCGGCAACCTGCAACTGACGATGTGAACAATGCTCTTTCTAAAATTGTAAAATGGTACAATGCCAATAACCTATTTTTAAACCAAATGTATTAAATTCACTTTGCCTAATGTTAAATAAAACAACTGTAAATATTAACAATGAAGAATTAAATATGGAAAGTACTACGGTATTTCTAGGAATTACTTTAGATGCTAAACTTCAGTGCGACCCTCACATATCTAGTTTATCCAACAGACTTTCATCTGCAGCATTTGCATTAAAAATATTCGACAATTAACTGACATAAATACAGCTAGGTTTAGTTTATTTTGGTTACTTTAACAGCATTATTAGAAAATATTATTATTATTATTATGTCACTGTATCCTATTACGGGGTAATGCTGCCGATATTGATGCCATATTCGTTCTGCTGAAAAGAGCTGTTCGTGCAATATATGATTTGGGTCCAAAAGACACACTTAGAGATAAATTTAAAACAGTAAATGTTATGACATTGTATAGCCCATCTATTTTTGAAAATCTTATGTATGTACACAAAAATATCCAAAAATTCAAGAATAATGTGATCAACGCAATGTTAAATACTGGAAATAAAAATAAACTTGCTGTGTCCAGCTCAAGGCTCCATAAAATGAGCTACTCCTTTGCGGGTAATTATATACGTTATAATAATATAAGTTAAGCTATTGCATAGCTTCTATCGCGGGCCTTGAGCGCGGGGACCGAGTACAGAAATTCCGTAACGAAAATAAAACCTAACGCTCCCCACTCCGACGGGCACGGAGGTGTGACTTGAAGGCCATGCATTGTCTAACGTCGTTTCTTTTCGGCAGTCTTCGACACGGTGTTTGTGTGCTTGCAACTAGACGTATTGTACGACACTACGAAGCTCGCACGAATAACAATAAAATATAACACATGTATTGTAAAATAATAAAAATATTTTAAACAATATTAGTTAATATTGTTTAAAATATTTATATTTTTTTATTTATTTAATAAAGGAAAAAAAAATGTTTTCTTATCGGTCACCACGCTCAAAAAGTGTAACTTGAATTAATATCAAAGAAAAAGAAATACTGCATTAATAATTAAAATAAATAAATAATTATAATTGCATAAGTTGATACAAAATGCTATGCAATAGCATTACCGCGGCAGTCCCCGAGTGCCACACGTCTTTTTTTTATAATAAACTTCCCGACAGTATAAAACAGTTGTCAATTAATAAATTTAGATGTATCATTAAACAGAAACTTATTAAAATCCTATTATAATGTAAATGAATATATAAATGACAAAAACGCTTTGAAATTAATTGCTATAGATTTAAGTGACTTTGTGAATTATTGATCACAATGAAAAGAATGATAGGAACCCAGAAGAGTTTCTTTTCTTCGTGGGTATCTTCTCTGACATGGGCGCGTTGCGAACCCTCATTATAAACTTAGCCGCTAAGACGATCATAAGTGATCATTATAAAGATCCTATATGTGAAGTTAAACAATAAACAATATCCATTTATGTTTGTGTATCCAATCGAGTGGTGGCCTAAAACCATGGCCTACACCCGCTCTCTGTCTGAAACAATACCGGGCAATATACTGTGTATAAAACACCTATCACCTAATATATAATATAAACCAATATTAAATTCGTTCAATTTATGTACCTACTACCTACATGTCATAGAATATGTAACGAAAGTTAACGAATTATGAGAGTCTAAGTCCTATTTTATCACTCAAATATATAATCCTCAACTCTTGCTTAGTTCAAAACAGACTCCCTAATGATCCCTTCCTTAAGCATACCATCTATCATTATACGGACTTTTTCTAAGCATTCGTGGTCTTCGCCTAGATTTACAATCATCTACTACCTTGCATAAAACATTAAACTGTGTCCAAGCTATTACCAAAACCTCTCAACACGATTCAGTATGATCATGAATAAATCCAAGCTGTTTATAAGTGGATTGCCTAATCAATGTCGCCTCACTACCAAGATCAACGTAAACTTCTACGAGCGTACCACCAACACTAACAGCTAAAAATAAATTTATCATACGGGCCCGGCAACCTGCCACAGCTGCGCCTACTTGGTTCCATCTCCTTGCTGCGGAAGTTGCGTCGCTCGCTGCTGCGACGCCATTGCTCGCTGTCCTTCCCAATTGCAGCGTCATACGAAGGAGATGCTCCTCTTTATGCCTTAATGCCAGCTAGCGCTCCAGCAGCCGGCGGTTTCGGCTTTGGCTGCTGCTATGGTCTCGACACCTACCCGCTCTCGGCCAATTACGGCTGAGGCTGCGGCTGCGACCTTGACGCCTAGTGCGAAAATGATCTCGTTGAGAAGTCGCTAGACTTCTCCAAGTTCCCTTTTCCATGTTCACATCAATCCATAACTCGTCACATGAAACCAAAAAAAAAGGATTTTGTTAAAAAAAATATATCAAAATAACAAATTATTAGTCGGCATCTACTAAACGGTGCACTCTAGACAAAACGGACATATTTTTTTTTATTCCCTTTCAAAGCTCCTGTGTATATTTAGTAGTTCTTACACCCTTGGCTAATTTTCCAATGTACCCTCATTTTGATAAAAATATGTACGGTATCGTTTGATGATAATTATTATTATTATTTTTGTATTAAGTTACTCGTTATAACAGTTACCCGCCAAAAAAAAGTCCCGTCAAAACCGGTCCAGCCATTAGACTAGCCGGAACGAACAGACAGACAAAATTGTAAAACTTTCCTTTGGTATTTTATGTAGGTGCCATATATTGTATTATACTCCTACGCATGTAGTAAAAAGCGGTTAGTTTAATATTAGAAACAGGCATTCCAATTTTATTTGTAAGTTTAGATGTCCATGATGTGAATATTATATATCTATAACTTTGATAATTTCTAATTGATTCTTAAATGAGCTAGAGACATGGGTTTTCTAAAGAACACATCAAATATACTCCTGAGGGTAGGTCGCTGCTAATCGCTACGAAATTTTTCATGTAGTTATGAATTAAACTTTCTTTCCTTAATAAGTATATGCATTACGTAGTGTAAGAAGAAAAATAAAATATTGTAGGCGTGTACTTACGGAATTTCCGACGGTGTTCCACTTCTGAGATGTAAGACTCTTCAGAAAAACAACCAGTAACAGTGAAATACCATATTTATTCCAAAATCATTTTTAATCCAATAGCACTATATTTTCTGAACTCTTATCCAACTAGTAACAATATCAACAACACTTATTAAACCACAATGACGGCCTGAGACCGACTGCCCCCTAGTCCGCAAGACTGCTCCTCTTAATACCTTCCTACCCCACTTATTCTTTGGATTCCCAGTGTGGCCAGTGCAAGAAATTAAAAATGCCAAAATTATTATAAGCAAATGTAAACAAAGTAAACGAAACCTTACACTTGTACTCTAAAACAAGTGTTTTATATCTCACTCAATATGCCTCATCTTTTCTTTATAATGATAATAGCTGCCTCGACAGACTTCGTTCTGTCAAAAGTACTACTCGTAATATCGCTGTAAGAAAACGGGGGTTGATCTTAGAAGGGTCAAAATCCTTGCCACGTCATAAAAAAATAAAAATGGAAAATTTTGTCAATAAAATAAATATATTTTGGGATGGGTCGCCCTTATCATTTGGGGGATAAAAAATAGACGTTGGCCGATTCTCAGAACTGCCCGATATGCACACAAAATTCTATAAAAATCGGTCGAGCCGTTTCGGAGGAGTATGAGAACGAACATTGTGACACGAGAATTTTATATATTAGATAAGCTATATGCACAACAAAATGCCTTTAAATCTCGTAATTTTTTTGGCAGTCTTCGAGTGTTACCTTGTCATATAAACAGATGTACATGTCGAATTTACGGAAATTTTATTTTGCCGCTTCCTGCCGAAAACCGTAAAAACCAATGATAATAATGAACCAATATTTCGGTACTTACACAAAACCGTTATTATTGTAGCGATAATTCACCGACAGTTGAACAACAAATTATTTACTGAACGGAGATGAGCATTGTTTATTGATACTTGTTTTACCGTTTATTTTGTACGATTCGTGATCTACAAAATGGGTTAAGCGATATTGAGTATTCGATCAAGTAACTAAGCCGTATGTTATAATTATGTTTAAAATGGCTACGCTGATTTTTTTCATTTTTACCAGATGTTTTTTTTTCAAAGGTTTTGACGTCACAGCGTTTAATAACTCGATATTACGGGCAGCCTGCACGAAAAAGATGACGTCATGTCGCGTTCCGCCAGCGAGAGCGCGGAACGAACGAGAGAGAGGCATGATCGGCTCGAGCGATCGGCTCAGTTCGGTTCGAACTGCATGTAATGTTTGACGTTGTCACGTCAAACTATACAGTCCGCAAAACCGACTTTATAGACCACCATTTTTTTTACAAAACTTTAAGTTTTGATGTCCTTTAAGCTCAGTTACCAGCTGTTTTAACTATCATGGTTCATGAGATACAGCCAGGTGATAGACGGACGGATAGCGATGTCCTAGTGATAGCCGAAAGGGTTCCCGTTTTACCTCTTGGGTACGTTGGGTCTATCTGGTATCTACCTACTTAAATTCCTTATCCAATCATTATAACTGTGCCCTACCTAGGCACAAGAAGCAAATAATGGCCAATAAATACATGCAATATACGTGCAACGTTTAAAACCATCTCAGTCTACATTTAATCAAATTACATTTAATGTTAATCCCTGGTGTGTAGTGTATTTAATTTTGGCCCGTAAAATGCAAATCCTAAGAGTGTTTGCTAAACTAAATCCACGTTACAAGGAGCGAACAGTTTAAATACATGGATTTAGCTGAAGTCCCATGAATTTAATTAAAACCTCTCCCATTGCGAGCTTGTTTGTGGTTTATCTACGTTTCTATTTACAGCTATTTGGCTTAGAATAAGTATAAGTTTAGCTTTTTTAATCAAAGATTCGCAAGTAGCTCGGATGTCCGATAAGCTGCGGTTCAAGAGAGACGCCGCGATTAGGCAAGCTAAGCATTGGTCGGCAATTTACCAGGTGGGAAGATGACTCGTGGTCCGTATTGGATTGGTTAAGGATCGGTCATCTTGGTGTTCATTCGGGGAGGTCTATAATTAGCAGTGGACGCATTACTGCTGATGATTATGATAGTGGTTTCTTGTAAATAGATTATTGATTAGATCTCCAACCCATTACCATTTTCTTTTTATTTTCTCTTTAATATGCTTAAAGACAATTTATAATGAAATTATAACATCATTAGCTGTTAAGTAAACGGATGCTTCTAGAAAATCAGCTCGATGAGTGATGACAAAGATGTTCAGTAATAATGCTAATGATGATTAATTATAATAAAGTAGCACATTTCTTAACGTAAATGATAAATTTCTAACACCGATTTATTATAATTTACCTTTTGCTAGGTTTCTTTTTTAACAAAATGGCGCTTGCATTATATTCTTAAATTTTAATTAACCCCGCCAAAAAAGGTAACGTTATCCATATAAAATATTAGCCAATTTCACTTTCGACGTTAATTTTAATATGTTAATGCGCAAAAGGATATTCCAAGCTCTGAAAAAGGTCATAATTTATATTGTTTTCTGTCACATTTTTTGTAATAACGATTATGTCTCTGTGCACGGATTTTCTCCTCGAAATCTGGCGAGGAGGGTGATGGGCCGTAGTTCACCGATGCGCTGGACCGATGCGTTGGAGAACTTCACATACCTTCAAAAATTTTCAATATCATCAAGCATGCAGGTTTCCTCACGATGTTCCTTTCACCGAGTGAGTGAGTGAGTGATGCTTTCGTGTTTAGGGTGCACTTAGAAGTTTAGAAAAACCCATTAAAATGCATATGGGGGGTCAGGATCGAACCCGGAACCTCTCGCACAAGAGGCCGAGTCCATAACCACTGGACCTTGGCTCCAAATACATTATGATAGGAGTTAATTTCAAGTCTTATTTAATTATTTTTTTGCTGCACAGATACGTTTTATTAACACGGCTGTTCTTACTCGCGTGCGTTGTTTCCTACGTTTATTTACACCACAACATTGGACATACAATTAATCTTTTAACCTAAAATATAGCCCTTCAGTTTATAACATTTTTCATAAAATTGGGCAATCAGAATCAAAAGGGATTTTTCATATTCGACTGATATTTTCGAAAAAAAGCGCATTCAAGTATCGGTCGTCAAACGATAAAACTCCTATCACTAAATGACATTGGACATTTATCAATAATGTTACTCGGTGATGGATAGTTTCGAGGACGACGTCATCCGCATGATGGCCGCTAGCATCAATCACTGGCAATGGGTGACGGTGTGCTCTGTTAGCCAAGCGGATCATATATCACCTTGCTCACTTACCTTGTAAACGCTTACACTTTCTAAGATGCTAATTACGTAATTAATGGGATTTGAAATTACAATGTGTGAAATTATAGAGTTATGGTAGGTTAGGTTTTTGTTATTCATATTGTTGTGTGTTTAAGTCATATTATAACGTTAAACAATACTTAGGTAATTGGTACATAGTCAGTTAAATCGGTTGTCTGTAAAGTCGGTTTATTGACGATAGTCGAACGTGACAACGTCATAAGAAAATACTGATGGGCCGATTGTGCCTCTTTGTCACTCGTTCCACGCTCTCGCTTTCAAGCCTTAAATGGAACACCTCAGAGCGAGGTAACGCCGCATGAGTCATGTTTTTTCGTGCGTGCAGCCGGCTCCATAGAATTATACGACGTTGTCGCGTCAAAAAGTAGGTAATGCATCCGTTACGCGGGCATCTCAAAAAGAATATCATGTCAATGAAGGAAATGAAGCAAGGGGTGAAACCGCAGGGCGCTGCTAGTCTACATCTACATCTACACTAATATTATAAAGAGGAAAACTTTGTTTGTTTGTTTGGTTGTAAATGAATAGGCTCAAAAAGTAGTGGACCGATTTCAAAAATTCTTTCACCATTCGAAAGCTACATTATCCACGAGTAACATAGGCTAAATTTTATGCTGCAAAAAAATAGGGTTCCGTAAGATATTTGGGTCTTTCGGACACAAGGTGTAAGAATTTATCCAGAAAAGTTACTTATTTTGCGTACTAAGATCCCGTTGTAAATCTTAGTTAACACAGGCGAAGCTGCGGGCAACAGCTAGTTTTAAATAGTATATACGACACGAGTTTGGTCTTATGAAAACTTTACATGTATATTATGTAGTAGGTCTCTATAGTGATTTGGTCAATCCTATTGAACCGAAATTGCCAAACATGTTGCATTCAAAGCGAGTTCTAATTTAATGACAGACTCAGGAACCGATTAGTGCTCTGTTAGCGGTGACAGAGCTAACACCATACTAAACCTTTGTTTGTCGTCTTAGTGTTTGCGAATAGCTTTCAAACTGATGTCGTACGGTCAATAGTTAAAGTGCTTTTTGGTCGTTATTTGTCGACTGATTGTCTGACCAGACTGGCTGAGCCTGATTCCCTAACATGGGACCATTTTGGAAATATCTCCTTTCCATCAAAAAAGTATTATCAAAATCGGTTCATAAACGACGATGATAATATATATACGGTAGAATTGAGAAATGTCTCCTTGAAGTCGTTTATAAACATAAGAAACTACACGAATTTCTATAACAATGAAACGACTTTAACGAGCACATAAAGCGAATAAAAATATATGACCTGCCATTACTAGGTCCGACACAGAATCGCATCTAGTAGACTGTCGGAATATAAACCATTGAAAAGATGTGAATTGTAACTGGTTATGGAACAGCTCATCAGTCAAGATGTCGAACTCTACTTTCATCGGTCGAGTTAAAAATCGATCATGTCATATTTATTATACACGACAGACCACTATTACTCTTACTATCCTTATCTCATTTTTATTTTACACTTTTTTATTTTATCGAATATCTGTTGTTGCAGAAGGAAAGTTAACACTCTTGTGAGTGTGTCTTGAGTTTGATGAGAGAAAGATTCAAAATACATCCAGCATATTGTCTGTACTGATAATACGATATTGTTATGAATTTGCAAGAAAGAGATATATAATTAATCCAATAAATACTATCTAAGACATTTGATTTTTTTTCCTGTTGGTAATAGGCCTATTTGAATGCTTTGATGATCCCTGGATCAAAAATATAATCACTAATTTTATATATCCTGTCGTATGTAGATATCTGTCATTATAATGCCATAAAAATCAATAATCGATTAATTATTTCAAACGGTCAATAAAATGATTAATTATATATTGCTTGTATATTTTTAAAATACAAGACTTTTTAACATCGAATATTTTCGAGTAGTAATGTTTGTTTAATGGACAAAATAATGGTGATTGGGACTTCTTTATTTTTACTCTAGTCTCTACATAAAGGGGTATGTTGAATTTGGACAAGTCAAGCCTTATTTTATGAGAGAATGTTATAATGCTATTTATTATTAAGTATATTATAAATCTAAAATATGAACCTGCTTACTACTGTCTGCCACACCCTGTATATTGCTTGTACCAGCTAGCTGTCGTATTGATAAATCATCTTAGACATTTTAGAAAAATAGCCAAGATCTATTCGAAATATTTTAGAAAATATACGTCTTGTGTATTTACCATCAGGTTGTTTACTACCTTAAGACTGCGCTGTTCCATGTTTTAGAATAAAATACTCTAACAAACTGGTATAGGAAAACACGTTTAGTAGAAATTATTTTTTAAATTCAAACGAAGTGTTGCTTGCTGCTTACTTCAATTTTTTCAGAAACGATAGTAATGCTACTTATCTAGCAAACAAGAAAAGGTCATATTATTTACTTGTGTAGTTTTTTATATAATTTATTTCATACTTTACCTAATTTATTTTATACTTTACCCTCCTCGCCTGATTTCGAGGAGGAGACCCGTGCCTAGCATTGGGTCATAATATAAGGGTTGATACTTACTTACCCTTTTTATACTTTACGTTTGTGTTTGTTAGTTTTTCGTTTTTTTTTGTGCGTGGATGTAAAGTTATCACATAAACTAAGGACGGAGTGTCCAATACCTCTACGTTGTGTTCAATATCAAAAATGTGTTTTTTTACATGTTCAAGCCGACATTAACGAAGACAAGTTTTCAATCTAACTCATTTTCGATTTGTATTTCTCTACAACCATCTAATCTAACTAATCTGGTCAGCACTTACTCATTCTATTAAGAGATTAGCAAGACATTTCAGTAACGGAATCCGTTAGGCTTAATGTGAAAGCTGAACCTTGTTAGTTAATATGTAATTAATCAGATGGGTCTTCAAGTCGGATAGTCGGGTGTATCCGAATAGCCGGCTATATCCGGATAGGCGGGTATATCCGGATCGACGGGATAATCCGGCTCCCTATCCCTAAGGCGGTGAGTGATTCTCTTAAAATATCCGGTTACGTATACATTGGGTTGTGTACTTTCAGTTAATTCTAAGTGTGTTTTGTTTGTAGATATCTAATGCTAACTTCATTTAATATAATGTGAATGAAATAATTCAATCTTACTTTGATCAAATTTTACTACATAACCGAAGTCGCGTTTAACTCCTAGTTTCTTGCAAGCAAAGACATTATCTACCGAAACGTAGTAATTATTTAATATTTAACAAGTAAAAGTTAAAAAAAATAGTTTAAGAAGCTAGAACCTGTCTACGGAAAAACATGGAGATACTTAAAAATTTTAATCAAGCACGAAGCTTTTTCGTACGATCCTGGTTTTTACATTTATTTTTATAGTCAAGTTTTAGTTTTTAAACTTTCATTTTATTTTTTTGCTAGTATAAGATTTATTTGCAGAAGTTAATTATCACCGCATGCTACATACCGTATGTCTTGTTTTTAGTACCTACCATAAATGTAATGAGATGTTATACTAATTTAGTAGACGAGCTCAGAGATGCCGCATAAAAGCTTTTGCAACTACTGTTCTACTAAAATGTATTTAAGGGGCCATTTCAAAGCGATGTCAGAACGTCACTTCGAAAAGGCACTTCTCCACCCGAACCCACTCGTTGTGAGTGCGGCAAACTACACCCCCGATAGCTTAGCACCCAATAAGTCTAGGTTACCTAAGAATGTCATAACCGATCCTGTTGATAAAATCACAGAACTGTTAAAGCGCGACGCTGAAGCGCGACGTAAGCTACAACACACACTCAGACATAACACAGCCGGTGTTAGGCACACATTCACACCGCATGGGCCCCGGGGTCGTATGCGACGTCGAACCCTACACTCCGTTGACCAGTTGATCCGGATCAACCGCGACAGCATAGGCTCAGATCAGCTACGAGTCGACACCAATATAGACCGTGTAATCACCGATAGCACTCTGCTATCGGCAGCTTGCTCGGGTCCCGCGCTTGACCCGCCTCCCCCGCTACCGGGGAAGGGGAGGGCCGGCCCTCACGATAGGTTTCTAACGTCACCCGTTCCAAACCAGTCGACCGTAGCTGACCAAGTTAGGTACAAACCCGACGCCATGAACATGGCGGGGGGCAACCCCCCAAATTTTTAACGTCATAGGATGATCCAACCGGATCACCCCATTTCCGATGACGCATAACGGTCACTAGGACCATTAGCATAGATCCAACCGAAAAAAAAAAAAAATGTATTTAATGTGTGTATGTGAACGGCGATGGTCGAGTGGCTTGGGCAAAGGTCTAGGTTCGATCCTGAAACGGCGCGGCGGTTCATTGAAATGGGTTTTTCTAAATTCCAAAGTACACCTGAACACGAGACCATCGCTGCTTTTCGATAAAGGAAAACATTGTGAGAAAACCTGCTTGTCTGATAAATCGGTGAATTATACCCTACATATAACAATACCCTCCTGGCTTGATTTCAAGGAGGAGACACGTGCCCAGCATTTGTTGGTTGAACTTTTATTATACATACTAATTTAGTCGTCAGGTCATGTCAATTTGTATGATTTTCACCGGGTCATTGATTGCATCTTTGTTTTTAATTGTTTACACAAACTTAATTTGTTTATTTCTCTTGTAACTTATTTCCTTACGAGTAGGTAACTAGACTTATTTTAAATTGGTGTGCTTATCAGTTAACATCTAATTATTATAATTATTTAACGATTACACAATTTATAAACTATAAAATCTATATTGATCCTAAAACGAAATATTTATTTATATTTATGATAATTTTTAAAATAATATGCCAAGATCAAAGGTATAATGACTATCATTAGTAGGTTATTAACATATTATGTCTGTCGCGAGTCGTATATCTTTTGGAATATATTATGTAATACAAGTATCTTATTCCTATATTCAAATAAACGTGATATCATTATTATATAAATATCGATTCACAAATCATATATTACTAAATAAACAAATAACTATGTAAAACAAATATGTAATAATTGCTATGCGTTTTATAATTCTATATTATTCATATTTCATATTTTATTATTTACAAAAATCAGTAGCGTATTTGAAAGTTGGGAATATTAATTTTTGAAGGGGGAAAACCCGAATTTTTAATAAGTAAATGTAAATGACGGATGACATGACCTAAAAAATAATAAATACTTCATACCTAATATTTTTTTATTATATATTTTATTGAAGTGAAAACTTCTTTTATCGCACCGCACACATTCGTTAGTAGGCTGAGAGTGAGGCTCATCCCTCACGCCCAGATGTGAATATTTAGAGTTTACTTATTCTTTAAAAGATTCTCAATTGGGTTCATCTACACTTTTACACTAATACTATAAAGAGGAATACATTGTTTGTTTGTTTGGTTGTAATGAATAGGCTCAAAAAGTACTAGAACGATTTCAAAAATTATTTCACCATTCGAAAGCATTTTCACGAGTAACATAGGCTAAATTTTATTCTGAAAAAAAAAATAGGGTTCCGTAAGATATTTGGGTTTTTCGGACACAAGGTGTAAAAAATCAACGAGAAAAGTTACTTATTTTGCGTACGTAATGTATTAATATTTGGTTTGCCTTAAAATAAAAGTGTTTATACAAGAGAAGAGAAGAGAAGAGATCCGTGAACAGCTGTAGGACATAGATGATGATGATGAATGTACGACAGATGTATAAAAAAATGATGAACGGTTTTAAAAATATTACGTTATTTATAAAACCGGAGAGCTATGACGAAAAACCGGTTCGGAAGCTGAATTTAATGAAGTCTACAGGTTTTACGATTCGAATCGTAAAACTCGACTGGGAAGTTTGACGGGTTACGAGCACTTTTTATACGTACTTTAGATATTAGTAGTCGAGTGCTCCTATGTTTGTAATGTTAATTGTTATATCCTTTTATGTTTTATTATAGTTTTTTATGCCAATATTTAAGAGTCAAATAACCGTCTCCTCCTCTATAGGTGGATCTATAAAGAGATCCTCACAAGAAATGGGCGTAAAGTTACAGCTAAGCTGTCGCGTTTCATACGGTTTGTGAGTTTCCGGTGGCCCATTGGGGGGGGCAACGCATCTGCATAACCTCTGGTTATGTGGATGTTCATGGCCGTCGATAGTTGCAAGGCTTCGATGTTGTTAGTTTGCCCTTTTATGCTATAAAAAAAATCCTCTCTGACCATGTGACTTCTTTATCGTCCAGGCTATACATGTGGGCACTAATTAAAACCTAAAAGTATCGGATTTAAACATCAGAAGTGAAAGTGCGTTTTAAATATAAACATTTATTATATTATCCATAAAATAACAATATTAAGGTTCACAGGTACATATTTTAAGATACATTCTTACTCACACTGCCCATATATTTACACACATTAAAATAAACAATGGCTTACGTGACCTTACAATACAATTCGGGCAGAGCTTCGTCCTCCTCAAACTCACAGACACGAATGACCCTCCTAATAATTATACCCCGCTATTTAAAGGCAAACTTAATGACCTTCATAACGCTCGGCCGTCCTACCCACACTTTGACAATGACTATGTCACGCCACACGCAGGTAAACTGGAACCTGTTCCCCGTTTCAGACTTATAGCCGCCAGATGGCGCTACGGTTGCTAACACGGAAGATAAGACATTCAAGTATTCATCGAGCAGAAGGCACTCTGACCTCACAGGGAGTCAACTTGACCGCTTGAACGCCTGACCTTTCAAGGCGCGAAAGTTGAACGCATGAATGAAGAATGCGCGAACTCTGAACGTACGAACAATGAACGCGCGAACGCTGAAGCTATGAACAATGAATGATGATATTTGATGGTTCTCTGCACGAAATATGCGTGCCGTTTGACGTTTCAAGACACTATGATTGTTTTTTTAAACACAACGACAAATAATGAAACAACTTTTACGGTTTTTATCGCGGTTTATTTAGTTTTTTTTTAATAAGCCTGACTGTTACTCCCGTGACCATGGTTGCTTTAAAGCAACCTAAACGTCGAGCTTATAAAAAACTAAATAAATCACGATAAAATCCGTAAAAGTTGTTTTATTTTAAAGGGTAAAATTCGCGTAAACATAAGAAAACAATAATGACAGACAAGTATGGGTTTGATTTAAAAAAATGTGTTATTCAAGTGGATTCAGTTTTAGATCAACAATTCTATTATAACTACTATTCGATCTACTACAAATTATTTTGTTCAGAACAAAGATTGTTAGCACTGTTAGTTACATACTTGTAAATACAAGTAGGGTAGAGTCGAAGATAGCATGGTTGCGTTAGTGTGAAGCAGGGAAAAATATATTTGTAATATCCTGTATGACAATATTATAATCTATATGCTGATTTATGTATAAACATTCTCTCATTAAAACAGGATTTGACGATGAGCGAGCTATTTTTCAGGTTCCGTACGTTTCTCAGCCCGTATACTTGGATCGGTGACCGTGGAGAATAGAATAGCATCATTTTGTTAGGTTTTTAGTAAATTATATACAACAGTGTATAGGAAGAAAATTTGTGGTATTTAGCATTGTCCTAGGACCAAGAGAAATGGGTCCATAATTTAATAGAGCTAATAAGGATTATATTTGATAATAGAAAACGTGAATTCACGGGGATTTAAGGTTGTTTAATAGTACACCTTCGTCATTATCATCACCATCATCATCATCAGCCTGAACGTCCTTCACGTGTCCACTGCTGAGAATAGGCTCCTTTTAGTGAACGCCAAGACTGCCGATTACTTATTCCACTTTATAATCCTCTATCAAATTGCAAAAAAAAAATCTTAGATAGGATTGCATTACGGAATCCCACTTTGAGTAGTCTGACAAGTTTATCAGCAAATAATCGAATGGCAATTATATTTTAATTAAAATATTATGCTAATCAATATTGTACCATAATTAAAGAGACCAATTAATATAAATATCAAATGTATGCAAAGATACAAACATTTGATGGTACATAGTTAATTAGGGCCTTAAACTATTTGGATTTTCAAACATTAAGATATCGAGAAAAGGGAGATGGTTAAATTGGAAATAATAATCAAATTTTAATCCAAAAAAAATATATATATAATGCAATATTTTTTTTTTATAAATTTTCAAAAAGTGTTCTGGTTTTTTTGTGCAAAAATTATGAGGGAATATAATTTTTAATCCTAAAACGCAATTCGAATACTCTTACACTTAGCGGAATTAAACTCAACCCCTCCTCCCAAGGGGAGGGTAAATTTTATACATATCGAACGATGTCGGCCCGTCTGTACCGACATAATTCAAATTAAGCTCATGACAGAAGGGTCGACACGACGGCAACCGAGTGGACACGAATGCTTACGAAATGGAGGAGGCAATTATTGAATCTAAATATCGAATGTTCTATTCCATTTTTAAAGTTCCATATATTCCATATAGGAATCATCATCTTCTGCCTAGCCTTTTCCCAACTATATTGGGGTCGGCTTCCAGTCTAACCGGATTCAGCTGTTACCACTGCGCCACGAGCTCCTCATCCCATATAGGAATCGTGGATCCAAAATGTTATTGAAGTGATAAGTTCTGATTAGATGCGCTTAGCTTTTTGTAGGGAAAATCTTAACGGTACGCGTCAGCGACTTGCTTATGTGATAATAGACGTAATTATAAAATTCAAAAATGTTCGTATTAAATTTCATAATATAAGTTTTCATTTATATCAGCAGACCCTGTTAAAGCAATATTTTTCATTGTGTATAATTGAATATAATTAATTAAACTAAAACAAATAATTTTAATTTAATTCAATTAAAATACAGAGAGTTGAAATGCTTTAAATTTTATTTAATATACAATATATTAAATAAATTAACAATATTGATTTGAACCTGCATTAAGACAAATGAAATAAATATCCGACTGAGAAATCTTTGGCGAAATTCGAAGCTTTATTATAAAGGCTTCACTTATATTAATTTTTACCAATATGGAGCAGCGATTACTAAAATAGCTCTTGAAAGCTGCTTCGCACGTGTGGACTTATTAATATATTATAACATACATGCTATCAAAATCTGATTAACGGATAACCGATAAGCTACTTTCACATTTATTTATTGATTAATACAAAAAACTTAGTTAACAATTCAGACAAAAATCAACATTTTAGGCCATGCCTCTGATTTGCATTTGGCGAGTGGATAATTTCTAGAATGTTCAAATCGAGAGCATTACTCATCTGACATCCATTTTTAGTACAAAACGTAGTGTTGACGATAGGTTGATTAGTTTCTGGGATGCTCGATTCCTATCATTACAATCTAACGTAGACGTTAGACAGGTCATCTGTCTACGGCTGGAACCACAAAGAGCCAATATCAGATGCCATGCTATTGTGTCCAAGGGGCTGGGTTCCAGTCACGTTCAATTATAATTAGGCGGCTCCGGAGGCGAGTGCGTGTCGGGTGAATACTCATTTGCGAACGACAACTGATTGGATGTGCTCCTGAAATGTACAAAAATTTAATAACAATATCAATTCTACCTAATATACCTACACGAAAATATATAAGTTAGGATAGGTAGGTAAATGACAAATTGGGACGACGAGTGGAGGGAGATCAGTGGACTTAGCCTTCATTGTATGGAGCTTTTTAAATGACTTTTAGGGCTGAGGGCCTTTAAGCTCAATCGGTTGGTAGGTGAGCAGATAGCTCACCTAGTAAAATTTGAAAGGGGGCTTCCCCCTCTCCGCGCTCCGCCAGGAAGTCGCCCATAAGGAAGCGACTTTGTTTTATACTATGTACAGATAAAGATTATTGGAGACGCATTAAGTAAGGTAGCACTCCCTACGCATTCCCGTTGGTGGTCTTATATCATACCCGCTCATTATCCTATTTCTGGGACATTACTGCCTCATAGAAGCAGACCATCGCCGTCCTCGTCCTCAAACTCCATGTTTGATAAAAGTAAACCTAAAACATTTACACTCTACGTAGATGAAGTCGCGGGCAAATGCTTGTCCACTTTAACCCTTTATGCAATACACACGGATTTCGTACCCCGATAAACCAAAAATATAATCCGATTATACTATTGTTGGGGTCCACGGCGCACAAATTTAATTGTAGGAATGCGTTCCCGTTTTAACGTTCTGTACTAAAAGAAATAAACGGATGAATCAGATAAAAAGCTTATGAAATTTAGATAATAATTTACGGAACCCAGCCAGTTTTAATCACACTTCATATGTTTTTTTTTTTGTTTAATACTGAACATATAATCATCATCAACTCTCCTATATATCTAGACACGCGGGAGCGTGTCAAGCCAAGTTCAGCTGGCGAGCAAGCACCGTTGTGTAAACACGAACCATTTGGCGCTACTTTTTGACCCGCCTCCCCCGTATTTGACCCGCCTCCCCCGCTACCGGGGGAGGAGAGGGCCGGCCCTCACGATAGGTTTCTAACGTCACCCGTTCCAAACCAGTCGACCGTAGCTGACCAAGTTAGGTACAAACCCGACGCCATGAACATGGCGGGGGGAAACCCCCCAAATTATAACGTCATAGGATGATCCAACCGGATCATCCCATTTCCGATGACGCATAACGGTCACTAGGACCATTAGCATAGATCCAACCGAAAAAAAAAAAAAAAAAAATTGGCGCTACTTTTTACCCCCTTACTAGTTTACACTAATAAGTGTGTTTAGACACACATTATGAGCGGCGGCGTCCAGTGCCGACAAAGTAACATTGAATGATAACAAAGTTCGAAATGAATAAAATGTATGGAATTGACATAAGTCGCGCTCGTTACTCTCTTACGCACTCGTTATCATAACAGAGTCACAAACTGTCTATTGGTTATTTATCGTTATTGTCAATATCTTACTGGCTAGGATATTATCATTGATAAGTCAGAAACGATGACGAATTTCAGTATCTTTCCGCTACGATGTTACTTTGTCTAAGCCCGGGTATTATAATTCGATAAATTACCTATACGACTGCTTATGTTAAATCTGTAAGAACATTTTGGAACATCTCTTTACAACCGAATATCTTCGGTTTTAATTCTACATCACTACCATTGTTTCAAATTTTAATTCAACTCCATCCATCCATCACGAACGTTTTTAAATGAAATTTGAATAAGCCGGTTATTCAGATTTTTACAAAATAATCACACATCCTTTTTGTCTGAATTAATACTTTTCGCTCCAATAATTTACGTGTTATCTTTTTATAGAACAAGATGAAATTATTTGAAAACAAAATATAGTCACAACGCTCTTATTATTATTATAACATGTTAAAACGATATTTGAGAGATATATGTATTTATGTATATTTAAATTGGTACTCTTTTCTCATTCCCTTTAATGATGCGAGACATTATGAAACAAATTATTTGTCTACTTGTTTTAAGATTATTAAGGCCATATTTCAAGAAACAAACATCACATGGCCTCCCTCAATGAACGCCAAGACAACTAATCCCTTGCCACTCGCATCCAGCACATACCGGCCATTGCACATAGTCTTTCCGCCTGGTCAATGGCCGACCAACACTTCGTCTACCTTAATGCGGTCTTCGCTCTAGAACCTTATTTGCCTATCAGCCGTTAGTTCTCCTGAATTTGTGATCGGCCCTTTGTTGCGTAAACGTGCTCATCCTTTGCATGATGCTGTTCGTTACCGATACGCATAGAATAGTTGAGCGAAACCGCTTAGCGCTGCTTTTATTTTATAACGACTGATCTCTATTATTCCCTTGAATAAAGTTCTGAAGTCCCACGGCCATTTGATTGGTCGAGGACTTGACATGATTTATATAAACGGCCAGCACTGAAGATCCCATAACAAGGCCCTGTTCGAACAAATTCAGCCATAAAGCGTCGGCGGTGAAGCTCGTTGCTTCCAAGCCGGGCAGTTAATCTTGCTTGATCGGAGGCATTAATTTGAAAACCATCATGGCTACCTCAGATCTAAATAGACATAATTAATGACTATCGCATTGTTTCTTAACAAATTTGTTCGCTCTTTATTTGATGTTTAAGTTACATATACCTACAAGGTACTAATAAAAAATACTGGCGTAAATAAATATAGGATTTGCAAATATCTTGTAAATTTTAAAGGAAGGCTGTGGTTTTCTATTCTGCTGCTTACTTGGAAAAGTTCAGTTTCGTATTTTTAAAGTGGGACTGGTGAAACCACGAGTAGCTATAGTATTGTTAGTATATCACTCCAAGGACAATAATATTGTCCTTATTAATCACATATTATGTGATGTCGATTTATGAATAAATAGAATTGACGTCTGACACCTCAGTCCTCCCGC
Source organism: Lycaena phlaeas (assembly GCA_905333005.2). Taxonomy (NCBI): domain Eukaryota; kingdom Metazoa; phylum Arthropoda; class Insecta; order Lepidoptera; family Lycaenidae; genus Lycaena; species Lycaena phlaeas. The sequence goes on from HG995173.1 coordinate 13,987,724, forward strand.
GACCATGGTTGCTGTAAAGTATCCGAAACGTCGGGCTTGTAAAAAAACTAAATAAACCGCGATAAAATCCGTAAATTTGTTTCATTATAAATAGAATTGAATTGGGTCGCATCTTATAATCGCGTTTGTAATGAACGAATGAAAATGAAAATACAACTGTCAGAGCCATAAGATTAGACAGTGTTTGAAAAATGATTTAGAACAAAACCATAGACGAAGAACAAAGCCATAGATGAAGAACAAAATCGTAGATTAATATAAAATATTTATATAAATTGGAAACCAGAATAAGTATTCCATACGAGTGGGCATGAATAATTCATGTTCGATCCTCGTTAACGCACAGAAGTACAGTTTCAAGGGCGGCCCCGCTACTTCACAATGGGGGTTTTGTCGTGCCGAAACTTGTTTTAATGTCTCTTCCATTAATCCACTTCGAAATTGTCATGAATTTGTAGATGATTTCTAATTTCATGAGTAACTGATGTTCACTGAGGTGAGATGATTTTGCAGTAACCACCGGTGTCATAGATTTACAAAGATATCAGAAATGACGATGAATGTATGCATATGTAGGAAAATATACATATAAAGGAAAACATTGTGAAGAAAGATAAGATTAAAAGTGTCTCGCTCAGGATCGAACCCGGTACATCTCGAAAAGGCCGAGTCACCAACTGGACCATCGTCGCGCGCTATGTTACTACTGCTCGCTGTTACTGTACTGCACTGCGCTCCCTGCTCCACGTCATATTGCTTGTTGCACCAGCGAAATACCTTTGCTATGCTAGAGAAAGCCTAGCCAAGGAGTGTAATTCAGGAACTACTTTGACACAACACACTAAGTACAGCACGGACGCTTCACAGGTCAGGTTCGGCAGCACATATATCAATTGCCTGTGCTAGTTTGAAAATTATTTTTGTTCATAGGCTACGCTAACCATTTCCTACCAGTAGTAGGGTTATTCTGTAAAAAATCATTTCGATATCGAGCTTCACCTAGAGGTAGAGCACACTTTACGCTCACTTGGAAAGCGAACTTTATTGATATAGAATATAGATAGATAGTCGAGTTTATAAGAATACAAATTCGTCAAATTCGTCATATCACCGCGAATTCCGCTTTCGAGATTCGAAAACGACCTTACAGAATAGCCCTACAGGTAGGACATGGGATGTGCCTCTACAATTGACATAACAAAACTAAAAGAAAAGAACACTTCAGAAACTACATGAAACTAGTTAACGGTAAAAGTAATTGAAAGTGGTGAGTTCTAAAAGTAACTTGTATCTACATAATATCGCTGCTACCCGCGGCGTCGCCTACTGGCTTGGGGGGATTTATCGGTAATTAATCAAAATAGAATGTCATGTCTCATGATTCCCGGGGTAAGAAAAAACCTTGGCTACCTTTCGGTTCATCATTTATCTTGATAAAGGAAGTTATGAAGAAATCTTATATTTATAATATTACTAGCTGTCCCGACAGACTTCGTTCTGCTAAAATCGCTATTAAAAAATAGGGGTTGATCGTAGAGGGGTGAAAATTTAGGGTTGGATGTATTTCTGTATGTTGTATCATAAAAAAATAGAAATTAAAAATTTTGTCTAAAAAATAAAAAATAAAATTTAGGGGTGGACTACCCCTGACATTTAGTGGGATGAAAAATAGATGTTGGCCGATTCTCATAGATACCGGATAAGCACAAAAAATTTCATCAAAATCGGTCAAGCCGTTTCGAAGGAGTACGGTAACTAACATTGTGACAGGGAAATTTTATATATTAGATTAACACTTACCCGAATGGACAGAGTTATTATTTAATAAAGAATGAAACGTATACACATAGAAAATAACATGGAGATATGTGCCCCTATGGTGTATAATAACTGTTTTTTTAATAGCGTAGTGAGGCAAACGAACAGTCGAAGCCTTTTGGTGACTATGGACACCCATTAAACATCCACACATCCACAAAACTGGTATATCCAATCGCTAAAAAGGAAGTGTCACGGATCTGACATCTTGGCTGGATCTGTTTCAATGAACGTCAAGTTCTCTAATGATACTTGTATATAGTCCTCGCCACTTTTAAAGTCCTGCGACTAATGCCTGAACTAAATTTGACAACATTGACATCTTGACATCTGTCTGGAGTAAGAAGTTGTGATATTTTAAATTGTTTTACGTGAAATATGGAGCATATAATATAAAGTAAGGTGTAAAATTTTAAGGCCGTATAATGATCGTTAAAGTAAAATAATTTTGTGAACTAGAAAGTAAAAATAAACAACAGTTAACCCCGTTAAATAATATGTTTATAAATGTCACAGCCATGACAGGTAAATTTTAGAGATGCCAGAGTCACTCATTTGTGCCTAATTTATGGTTAAAATATTATCATTAACTCTATACTTACATTTATCTTATGATATTTTATAGGAATATAAATACAAGGTAAAAAAATTAAAACCTTGTTCAGATGAATGATATTTTCAGGTGTTTCTGTAAAAAAGGTTAAATAACAAAGGAAGTAACAATGGCAGCAATTACTTCTGAGAAAATCGTCACTCCTGGCAAAAGCCGATCACATCCGAAGAAGCTTGTTTTAGATGAATTCTACTAATCGGTTATACGTAAAAAATACGAATGAAATATTTACAAAAAAATGTTTTATTTTACTAAAACCTGGCAGGGAGATTTTTATTTTGCTGCTATAATTATTTTTGTCATTATTATCATCATCAGTCTTTATCAATGCACTACTGACCATAGGCCCTATAATTATTTAAATTTTTTATTGTACTAGACTTGGTGGAAAATCATTACAATAGAAATTGGCAACATTGAGTTATGAGATCGCAGCGCCGCGTCTATCGGACTTCTAAAGTGGCGATGACTCTACAACATACACTACTAAATAAAATTGCTTTCATGCCTTAAAAGCTTGGATATGACATCTCGTAGCCACCATTTAATATTTATCCGAATCAAAACAAACAAAGACGCTCTCTTATCTCGACACTTATGAATATTTTTCTAAACCCGTATTCAGCCCATTTTCAATTCATCCTTCATGAAGGCAAGGCAAGGATTTTCGCAGAATATTTCTGTTCTTAATGCTTTCCTTAAGCTTTCTCTTTGTGAGCAGAACTCGAGGATGTTTTGATACTGCGCTCTGTATATTCATGTACGCTTATAAAAATATGACATGTGATGTATAAGCTCGGGAATCTCTGAAAAAAATATGAATATTTCAAAAAATGTTTCCGTCGGTTTTTCTAAATGAAAGCGAGGTTTCTTCGTGTCGTTCAAACTCATTCGAGATATATTAATAACATCATCTATTTAAACATATCTGAACATTTCTATTAAATAAAACTTGAGCCAGTCTACCTTTACCTAAAGATCTATTTCCTTTGAAGACAACAATATCGTATAGTCGTATTGTATTACCCATAACTGTTGATTGTACGGTTTGGGTTATTCAACTGTATCGACTTAACATTGAATTTTTAAACACCATCGTGTTAGTCGATACACTGATTGAAAAAAAAAACAAATATAAATCCCAGTCCTCTCAATTATGCTGTTCGTTTATTTGTAAATAAAAAATATTGTGAGTTAAAATTTTATGTTTGTTTTATGTCCTTTATTTTTGATCGTAAAAAAATTTGGGCACGTGTCTCCTCTTCGATATCAGGCGAGGAATAGTTCTTGGGCAACTATTTTATATAACTGTTGGGCAATAGTTCACCGATGCACTAGCCCCATGCGGATTGATGAACTATACATACTTTCAAAGTCTTTTAATATCATCGGGCATCCAGATTCCCTCACGATTTATTCCTTCATCGGAGCTGAAAATTGAACCTGTACCTCTCGAGACGTCCATACTCGATACTATACCATCGTCTCTCCTGTTTTTACTGTTAACAAATTTTTAATTAAATTTATTCCTGACATAAAGAGCCGAGATAACTAGCAAATAGTCTAGTCGCCTATATTAAGAGGCAATTAGATCAGTCTCCTTCACAGACATAAAATTATACTACCTGTACCTGTTCTTACCGAAAGATATAACTACTTGGCGGAAGAAATAATCAGGCTAATGTGATTGATTATCAGTCGTGCAGATTTAAACTCATGCTCGTAATAATAAAATAAAAATTGAAAAGCCTATATTTCTTACAGAATTTAGATGTTAGTAACATTGTACAAAAAAAACTGTGATTTATATGAACTTTTTTTAAAATCATTATTTTTATTCTGCCAAAACCTCTCCGAAAAAAAGAAAGAGAAAAATCCTCGTAGGCAACCTTTAACTTTTACGCAACACTAGTTTGAACTAGTTTTAAAAGCCTCCAGCTCATCCACCGATATTTTTTATCCAGCTATTTTCCATAAGGCTAGACGCAAACAGGCCGCCGATCTCAGCCATACATTTTCATAGTTAGAGTTTAGACCCATCCGCAAACGTGTGGCGATGAATATGTACAAGTGTGGCGGCCAATAACACCGTCAGCTATGGTACAAATTTCGGGAGCTTGCGACAACCAGCGCTGGCCGTGGCCGGTGGTCAGTTTGCGTCGAGCCTTAGTGGAAAAGGTTTTATATTTTGCTTACATGTTGCGAATTGCGAAATATAGCCACGAATAGATTGCCAAAATCAAATCAAAAATATTAGTTTTAACGGAACGCCCGGCAGATGTGAAATATCTGATAATTAATATTAGAATGAGAAATAATAACATTATTACAATATTGCCGATCCATAGTCAAGAGCGGTCTATTATTGGCATCACATTATAGTGTCACGGCTTTTACGGCCAGAGCGTGGTAATACATGTTTCACGTCAAAAAGGTTTGCTACGTGTTAATATTTTTAAACAAATTAAAAAAAAAGTATCAACCCTTATATGTCCCACTGCTGGACACGGGTCTCCTTCCTCGAAATCAGGCGAGGAGGGTAATGAGCCAATAGTCCACCGCGCTGGCCCAGTGCGGATTGGTGAACTTCACATACCTTCAAAGACTTTCAATCTCATCAGGCATGCAGGTTTCCTCACGATGTTTTCCTTCACCGTTGAGCGAACGATGGTCTCGTGTGCACTTAGAAATTTAGGAAAACCCATTTCAAGACACACATGGACCGGCCAGGATCGAACTCGGAACCCCTCGCATAAGAGGCCGAGTCCGTCCACCACTGGACCACCTTCGCTCAACTTTAACAAATAAATAGCAAGAATATTAAACCAACGTATTTTCGTATAAACCCGGTTGTGGATTTCCCCGGTATTTATTTGTCGCTACTAGATTGATAGTCTCTGCTGCAGCCATTGAGCTTGCACCAACACTTTAAAACTCCTTCGCATCCATTTCTCTTAGTCACTGTAAGACGTTTACGCCGGGGTTTTCACTATTTTAAACGTATTAGATGGTTTTCTTAAAGCTCTTACAATTTAGTATTTCGAATTATTTAAAGAATTTACTTGGGACTATTAGATTAATTAAGAGAGAAAAGATAAAATACGAATTTAATTCAAAAACAATCCTATCACGCAAATGTCATCATTTCTCATTCATAGATATCTAGCTAGCTCTCTTCATAGAGAGCTAGCTAGATATCGATTTTTACGGTGGGCTTGATTCGAACCTGGAACCTTTATTTTAACCACCTTAGCCATCATCCCCAAACATTGTGTCCTTCCGTAACCACGGTTGCTGTAAAGTATCCGAAACGTCGGGCATATAAAAATCTTAACAATCCGCGATAAAATCTGTAAACGTTGTTTCTATAAGTCTTATTACATTTTGTGTAAAAACAAATAGCTTTTGCGATACCAGGGTAGTGAACCTTATTAAATAAGACAAGATATTCACACTATTAGAAGAGCCAAATCGAATACAGGCTGTTAAAGAATCACATAGATTGCAGGAAACGTAAAAAAGCAATACGGATCCAAAGCTCAAAGTAAAATGGAGGTTATTGGATTTGTTCACTCGCGTCTACGTTCACGTAACGAAGGTTCTCCAATTCTAGGATACAATGGCGTCCGGACACATATAGGGCTTTTAATTTGACGCTTCGTATCGGTTGTGAACTCCTCCTAATCGGCCAGACCGATTTTGATTAAAAAAAAAGAAATGTGGTGTCGTGGGACACCAGATAGGAACGAAGTTCCTTCGGCTAAAAAGAAAGGTATTATACACTACTCGCTTGTGTATGCGACGGTCGCGCCTGCGCACGTCTCATTTAACGATTTATTCCACGAACTTTTTCTTACGGTTTTACTATCACATTTTTTTCAGTTCAGTCGCGCAGCAAAATCCCTATCCCCTCCAAGCCTGCCGTAAGGAACTTCATTCCAAAATTATTATTTGTGTTCGAGTGAATTTGAAGATGTGGTAAATTAACAATTCGGCCATCTTAAAATATTTACAGATGTAAACATTCAACGAAATATATGTTTTAAGTTACCTATAAAATTATGACTCAAGATAAAACGGCTATATCTTAAAATGATCTAGAATAAACAACAATTCAAGAGTTAAACCCAGGTCTTGTCCATAATAACTGACCAAAGATCGAGTGACAGCGGATAATAATAGCAATAGTGGAACCGCAGGCAAAACCAGTTTAAATAGAAAATTACTTTGTCTAAGAACCTGTACCCGTCTCGCTTTAAAATATCGTTCCGATCAACATCGAATAAATATCTCGACTTCATCTCGAGAGATAAAAGAATGCAACATATTTTTTATAATCGTAGTGGAGGAATATATGCTGAATTTGATCGCAACTTATAATATATATTTCCTACTTATAGTATGACTTAGATTTAAAGCCATATTGGAACCAATCATGATTATTTTGAACAAGCTGTTCCACGCAGGTTCGCTTGCGTCAACTAAGATTTAAATCGGGTCCCTAACTTTTTGAAAATTTAATATAGCCCATGATCACCGGGGATAGTTTCCAATAGTGAAAGAATTTTTAAATCGGTCAAGTAGTTTCGAAGCCTATTCATTACAAACAAACAATCAAATCTTAGTTTTCTAATCAAATGATATTTTTTTCCAGAATAAAATATAGCCTATGTTATTCGTGGATAATGTAGCTTTCGAATGGTGAAAGAATTATTGAAATCGGTCCAGTACTTTTTGAGCTTATTCATTACAACCAAACAAACAAACAAAGTTTTCCTCTTTATAATATTAAGTATTTAGTATAGATAAAAGAATTTTGTATTTTTATAATTATTGCCCTAGAACGGTTTAAGAGCATGCTTGTAGAATGCATCTCCAGCTTAACTTGATATGCTATCGAATAATACGGCCAGATACGAAGCTCGAGAAGATTACGGTCGATTGTAAGCGTATTGGGTTTCGGAAATTACTAACATATAATATATCATATAAGTTACAACTTGGAGAAATTATATTACAAATTAATGTAATAAAATTGTACCTATTTCTTTACCAACATCATCAGTTTTTATTCGTCCACTGAACATGGGCCTTCCTCAGTGAACACAAAGACGGCCGATCTATTGCCACTCGTAAACATAACAGGCACAAGAAAAAAAAATAGCATAATCATTTATGCTTTCATGGTCATAGAGAAAAAGTCAACTTCACCACCCTACTCGTAAGTTTAAAACTCGGTATAACAAAACAAAAACGTTGTGGGTTCATTCCTACAGACTGTGGGCGTTAGACTAACACTACAAAAAGCACTAGCTCCACCACCAGTTTACCCTAAAGTGGTTAAGATTTGGTAGAATAGTAAAGTATAAATGTTTTGATTCACTTAAAATATGTAAATACAATCAAAGTTGCTTTACAAGAACTCTGAAACGGATTTATAATTTCTTCTTTCGTTCCCATCAGCGAAGCATTAATTATGTATAAGGCAATATTACTTAAGAAGCCGCGATTAACTCGGAGACTGTTTATCTTTCATCTCGAACTTGAGTTTCGAAATCCCTCAGTTACTAACACTCTTTATCTGTGAAGTTACTAAGTACTCTTAAATGAGCGGTTTTCCGCAAGATTTCATGTTCATTTAAGTTTCTTTTCTAATAGAAGTCTTGGTAGTGATAAATGTTAAAAGTTAGGCTGAGGTTTTTTAAGTTGTTACTTAGATAAAGGTGTTAAACTCCTCAGTAATCAATCGTTAGTAATCTTAAAAGTAACGTACACGAGCCCTCTTTGACTCTTCTGTTACAATCACAATTTGCACACGTTGCAAGTAAGATTTCAACATTTGAAACATAGAATAGGCAGCCTAGCCGAGCTTAGACTTTGAAAACATAAATGGATCTTAAGATGTAGTCACAATGTAGACCAGCAAATAGAGTAGTAATAATATATAGTGAATAAATAGTGGAAAAAGTGTATATAAAGTTTCATCATAGTGGCTATAAATAGAGAAGTAGTCTAGGCAACTTGTATCTATTTGTAGTGATAAAGAATACGTATCCAAAAAGTCATAATAAATAATAAACAGTGACAAATTCAGTAAAACTGTGGCTTAGTGGTAGAGGTAACAAAATGTTTTTCTGTATTCCTGGGTCATGAATGTATATTTGTGTATAATATAGTAAAAATCTTGAATATATTGCCGTTGTCTGGTACCCACCTGTAACACAAGTCTCTTCAAAAGCTTACCACGGGACCAAATTGACGTGGTATATAAATAATGAAGCGTCCATAAATATTATTATTATTATTGTTTCATTATAGTGAGGGCATTTCAACATTAGAAAATAATACAGGCACGTTACTTAGCGGCAAAAGTCTAATATCTAAGACCCTTGTCCAGTAGCAGAATACAAGGATACGAATTAGAAAAAAAATACGTTTCGAATTTATACCCAACGGTACCATCAATATGGTTGTAAATTAAACAGCTCGGAGGCCTATTACTATTTTACGGCTGGTAAAGGGAAGATTACTCTCGTAAAAGGGAAAAAGTTCTCGTAACTCTATCAAATTTGTATGCGAGTCACTGGCGTAAGGGTTCCTGCTGCTGGCATTAGTGTATATAATGGTAATGAAATGGTTATTCAAGGTTATGCTTTTGAAAATAAAACGGCAATTGATAAAAAAATACTTGGTTTGTATTAACAAAAGAAAGTAACAATTAAATTATTCATTTATTTTGAATCCGTAACAAATTCCTTATCATGTCCATTTTCTTTATGGCTGTAAGAATCTTAGGTATATTTGCTTATATTTTTTGTCATGCTTCTTGGAGATATTTAGAGCATGGCTGTATGTGGGAGAGATATAGTAATGTTGTCTTATATTTTGTGATTAATCACACGAGCGCAGTAAAAGTTATGTTCATGGAGGAATTTATCAGCTTAAAATTTGCTTGTCTGCCAATTTGTTAGTACCATTTGAACAATATAGATGCTAAGTTTGTTTTAAACTTCGACGTCTAAATATTACATTTTCGTATCAAGGTGTTTGTTATCAAACTTCTCCAAAACGGCTGGACTGATTTTTATGAAATTTTGTATGCGTATCACGTCTACGAATCGGCCAAAGTCTACTTTTCACTATTGTCTATTTTTTCAGTTTTTTTTTTTTAATTTTTTCTGTCTTTATTTTCTTATAATTAAGCATTGAAGAATACTGTATACAACTTCAAATGTTCACGCCCTGTTTTTAAAGTGATGCTAGCACTTTTGGCGTACGAAGTCTGTCAAAATAGGATTAACGATATTTTGTATATAATTTAATAATTAAGAGGTAGTTTTCTGTTTTGCAGTCTATTTGGGCCGGCCCTCTCGCTCATATGTATAAGACAACGTAAAACTACATCTATGTTGTCGCGTTTTGTGCAATTTGTTCCTGATGGCCCATTGAAGGCGTAGGGATAAGAAAGTCAGGGCATCACCTTCATCTGCATAACCTTCTGTCGTGCGGACGTGTATGGCTGTTCTGCTCGCCTCCTTATACTATAAAAAAATCAAGTCAACCCAAAGTCACTCTGACAATTGCGCTGAAAATCAACACATCTCAAGTTAAAACCCCAATAGCTATTGTTGCTAATAATGATATTTATGGCATTAGAAGAAAGTTGAATTGCGGTTTATAGTGAAACCTCTGAGCGCGAGACTCGACGGAATTTCCATTCAATGTTGGCGAAAAGTTAAATACTCGTTCATTTGCAACAGACGTGTTGTTTTGACAGTGTTGTTTCAGTACCTTAAAAACTAGTTACTCCACTATATTGTACATTAACGCCTGGAGCAACTGCTAGTATAGCTATTAGACGGGTGAAATTTTCATATTTGTTGCTGTTATAGCTACACGTACTAAAAATAGAATTTCATATTGTCCTAATGCTTTAAAAATCAATAATGAAAATAAAAATGAAATAAACGTTAAAGGCTTTCATACTATATATACGACACCAGCTAAGTCATTACCGAGCTATCAAAATAATAGTTTGATTATTGCTTCACTCCCACTTAAAGGGTTTTTGTATTTTATCTAATTTTAATTATAACTAAAACACTAGTTACGTATTTCATAGTTTATAAAGGTTTTCCCGATCATCTCTTGATTCCCGTCACACAGCCATCAGCCAAAACCTTCTTGTCTGTGCGCTAAAGTATCTAAAACGTCGAAACCGCATCACGATAGAACCTCTAAAAAAGTAATTTTGCTTATCAAGTAACAACTTCACTGAGGGAGTCCTATGTTCCGCAGTGGACGGATAAAGGCTGATGATGATGATGACGATGAAGTAACAACTTTGCTGTACTATTTTGACTCGCTTGTCTGATGCCATTCATGACTATTTTTAAATACGCTATTTAGCTTGTCGGCTCGTCAGCTTTATTTCAAACGAGAGAATGCTTTCAGTAACAACAACGCTTTGAACATAACTTTTAATATAAGCTTTTATTAATTAACGAAATGTATAAAACAATGCGGTGTGCGAGCCATTATTGTCCTATATTAATAATTTAGAGGTAATTCCAGTTCTGCATATAGACGGCTATATTGGTTTTCATTGTAACAATGAACTTTAGAAAAGCTTTATCAGTATTAATTACATTTATGGTCTTTTATTGGAATCTAATGAAGGGTTGCTCATACTATAATAATTATTTTAGAAAGCTATCAAATATGTATTTGACGACCTCTGTGGCTCAATGGTTAGCTCGTTGACGCTCAAGCCGGAGGTAGCGATTTCGAATCCCGCCAGGGAGAAAAAGGGAGGAAAAAAAGAAAGTTTCTGTATTCTTGGGTCATAGGTGTGTATTAAATATGTGTATCATATAATAAATATCTTTTATGTTAATATAAGTATTAACATAAAAAGTATTAAATATATGTATTTCCCTTGTCTGGTACCCGTAACACAATTCTCTTCGAGAACTTACCACGGGTCCAGATTGACGTGGTGTTAAAGCGACCATAGATATTATTGTATTATTTTGTATTAAGGTATTGAAAGTTTTAATTATATAAATAACAGAATTCATATTATGTATTTTTTATGTTTCAGGTAAATATATTTGAAAATACTCAAGCCGTCAAAATTTTTATGGTAAATATAAAAAAAAAATATATGCTTCCACACCAGTCTGATTTAGACATTGGTAACAAAAGATACCATTATTAGCTGTTCCTCCTGGAGCTCTTATAGGCATACATTTATTGTATTTTTTCTCCTAAACATGCTAAATCGAGGGTCTCATGAGTATCTATTGCTTTCATTATACAAAGGGGATTGTATGAAATATAGCGGGGGCTGTCTGCGGACGCCTGATAAACGAAAATATACACCGTCTGAAGTATCTTACTCGTAATGTAAAGGCTTTTATCAATCTTGATATATCATGACATAAATATTAGTAAAGGAATTTCTATTGTAAAAGTTTCGATAGAGACGGTACTTTCATATAAACTAACATTATCAGAAGTTTCTTAATACAGGATTATATTGAGCAGTCAAGTAAGTTGGAAAAATAGAGTCTAGATTCTAGAAGGTTATAGCACAACCATGGTTTTTAAATATGGTCATTCTTAAACCGTAGATGGGTTCGTGGGACCAAAGCATGGGTCAAAATCTACCGGTAGGAAGAATGCGCTGTGTCGCGCTCCCGGCTGCATGGAGACTTCATCTTGCTTATTTCTCCCGCTAAACAGCTTTGCTGTGTTTCGCAGAGACTTAACTTCTTGTCTGAGGATGGGCTACATATTATGATGAGTTGCCAGGGTTAGTCTCAATTTAATGTGACGGGCGACGCTGACCACTCAACATCATGTGGCTCGTCTGTCCGTTTGCCTTTAAAATAATCAATATGTTAAGCCAACTTCATATTTTCATTGTGTCATTTTCATAGTTTAAAACTTTAAAAAGTACACATTTACCAATCTAATGAACACTCCACAACGTCTGTATCGAGGCAACAATGTATTTATCTAAACATAAATTCCCCATCTTCACACAAGGCATTGTTCAGGAGATCGCAGCATGAGGCTGATAAAGGCATTAAAATATGCAAGTAACTGCCTTGGGTTCCTTCCTAATTAGCGTTAGGGTTCCCTTAAATTGCTCCTAGCGATTACGTTGCTAAATTCAACATGGCGGCTTGTTTAATATTTTCATTCGTATTATATTCACAGTAAAGTCTGTTGACTCATTTATAAAGAGAATAATTAGTATAAAACATTGTGTTTTGGTTAGGAAAAAGTTCATTTAGTGATAAATAAAAATATTTTTTTTTTCGTTTAGTTTCTAGGTGCGATAAGAGTAGTTTATTTGTTCATATTTTTCGTGCAATATACAAACGGTTAAATAAAAGGAATTGAAATAAACTGATAATAAATAAATAATCATAATAAATATATTTTTTATGTGATCTTTCGGTAAGGAAACGAGAACAATCCTTATTTTACATAAATACCTATAAAACCTATGACCCAGTTCTATGTCTATATGAATCATACAAAATAGATAATTCGTATCGACGGTTCATAACGGGATTATGAATATGCGACCTGCGTCTCACTATATTAACCGTTAACTTTAGAAGATACTATGATAATGTTTTCATTTTATAGAAAACAAGGTAAATTATTTTAAAAAGCTCAACTCGATACAACTTTTCATCTAACAACTTTTTCGACTTACTCGTCTCGTGAAAATGTAATCAACTTGGCAATTTCGCGTGCTCTGTTCGCCAGTGAGATTAACATATCTCAGGTTTGCAAAATGTTACATTGCACTCTTAGATGTAGCGGGTGTGGGTTTAATTTAAAAAGCTCGTTTTATAAAATCGAATAAACTTTTGATTACTATTCTGTGTTTTTATTACTATTACTTCTCATTGACAACTTTTTGACTTACTTCAAGTGAACAAGTTGTACCTACGTAATAAAGATATTTTTGATTTTGATTTTGTTTATCATCATGATTATCAACGGTGTATCACTGGCACACGTACAGATGGGACTGCACATAAAAACATTATTAAATCCAGACAAATGTGTGTATTTATGTGTTGATAACATTTTTTTTTTTTTTTTTTTTTTTTTTCGGTTGGATCTATGCTAATGGTCCTAGTGACCGTTATGCGTCATCGGAAATGGGGTGATCCGGTTGGATCATCCTATGACGTTAAAAATTTGGGGGGTTGCCCCCCGCCATGTTCATGGCGTCGGGTTTGTACCTAACTTGGTCAGCTACGGTCGACTGGTTTGGAACGGGTGACGTTAGAAACCTATCGTGAGGGCCGGCCCTCCCCTCCCCCGGTAGCGGGGGAGGCGGGTCAAGCGCGGGACCCGAGCAAGCTGCCGATAGCAGAGTGCTATCGGTGATTACACGGTCTATATTGGTGTCGACTCGTAGCTGATCTGAGCCTATGCTGTCGCGGTTGATCCGGATCAACTGGTCAACGGAGTGTAGGGTTCGACGTCGCATACGACCCCGGGGCCCATGCGGTGTGAATGTGTGCCTAACACCGGCTGTGTTATGTCTGAGTGTGTGTTGTAGCTTACGTCGCGCTTCAGCGTCGCGCTTTAACAGTTCTGTGATTTTATCAACAGGATCGGTTATGACATTCTTAGGTAACCTAGACTTATTAGGTGCTAAGCTATCGGGGGTGTAGTTTGCCGCACTCACGACGAGTGGGTTCGGGTGGAGAAGTGCCTTTTCGAAGTGACGTTCTGACATCACTTTGAAATGGCCCCTAATCGAATCTAGTCTGAGGTCGCGGTGTAGGTCGATGTTTCTTACGTACCACGGGCAACCGGTTGCCACACGTAAGAATTTATTTTGGATCGTTTGGAGGCCTCTGAGTCTATGCTGAGGCACATGCGCGAATGCCACACAGGAGTATGACATGATGGGGCGGATACATGATTTATAGAGGGTGAGCTTGTGCCTGAGGGGCATTTTGCTCTTTTTGTTTATGAGGAAGTACAGTCTACTACTGACGAAACGGGCTTTTTTAGAAATCGCGGCGATGTGTGGTCTAAACGACATCGACCTGTCAAGGGTGACCCCCGTTGATAACATTGTTTTGGTACCTGGTGGGGGTGTTGGTTTTGGTCCGGCTCTATTAATTTAGTTATTAATTGTTTAATATGAGGTACGGTCTGCATAATAACAGATTATTAATTGACAAATACGTTTTGTTTGTAACTTACTATAGTGATCTAAATACTTAAAATCACCTCTTCAGGTAGGTAAGCCTTGCATAAAAAATTAACCTTTACAGGCCCATTCCTGTTCGAGTACAGGGATAAATGATATCCAATGTGCTATTCTGATCTATATGTTATGTTATTGTAAAGTTTCATTAAAATCCATTCAGTAGTTTTTACGTGAAAGAGTAACAAACATCCGTACCTACTTACAAACTTTAAGATTAGTAAGAAGTAAGATAAAAAGTAAGATAAGATAGTTAAATCATTAAGGTGTCAGACCAGATTGGGAAGACGCTCTCCGTACAGTTTCCGTATGTGTTAATAAAGGCTGATGATGATGAATATGATGAAGTTGGTGATGGCTCTGAGTGTAACGCTGAAAGTCGTGATTTTTTAAGACGTTACGAGTGTTTTTTTTTTAATGCAGAATGATGAAAAATTAGACTTCCAGTAATTACTTTTGTCTAAAACCTAAATTGCGTATTTTATGACATAATTATTTTTTGCTGACCATACAATGATGTGATGTTTGTATGGAATTTCATAGCACAGTAATTAGCTTAAACAAACCCCCCTGTTTGTTCAGGATGTTTTCCAAGTTATTTTTTCCATTAAGTATACGACTAATTTTAATAGCTTCAATGATTTATTTTGTTTTTTGTAATGAGATCTGATCGGCATGCTTTCTTAGGGTCTTGTACATTTTTATATTTGATTATTAAAAATTTTAACGAAGTTCCAAAATTTCACCCACCTCAATGTCTGGAAATATACAACTCAATTTTTACGGCATTTATTACTTCGTACAACCATTATAATTAGCACTTAACTTGAGGTGTACTTTATATTTATACATATATGTTATGTTTTAGAATCAGTGTGTTTTGTTAAAGTTATTATTATTATTATATGGAATCAGCTGACACTGCCTATGGTATTTCCGAACCGATACGAGGCACTTTGTAGGTAAGGGAAAAGGATATTTGAAAGGCTGGCAACACACCGCGGGTGTCTTAAGATGTCGCTATCACTTATAATCGTATGCAGTTATACGTAGATGATGAAATCGTATGATTTGCGTAAAAAAGTAAAATATCAACCCTTATATATCCCAGTGCTGGGCACGAGTCTCCTCCTCAAAATCAGGAAGGTGGTGGGCTATAGTTCACCGATGCGCTGGCCCAATGCGGGTTGGTGAACTTCACTTTTAAACACTTTTAATCTCATCAGGCACGGGTTTCCTCATGATATTTTCCTTCACCGGTGAGCGAGCGATGGTCTCGTGTTTTAGGGTGCACTTATAAATGTAGAAAAACTCACTTCAAGGCACACAGGGAGTCAGGATCGAACCCGTAACCTCTCGTATAAGAGGCCGAGTCCATACTCAATGGACCATCGTCGCTCATGATTTGTGTGCTTGGCTCAATTACATAAGCGACAGCGGAGGCGGCAGCGGTTTGGGACACGCCAGATGAACCGGCTCTCCGTTTACCTCCTCTTGTATAAAAACAGTGACCATAAATATGGTTATCTTCTATGAATGTTTCAATCAGAACCGTTTGATCGTGAGTGGTTAGCGTCGCCCATGAAGGTACAAGGTAAACCAAAACCTGGCCTGAGAGGCAATATAGATATATGAGAGGAAATATAGCCATTCATGTGAGTCTGCCAGTTTGCTAACTGAAAAAGTGTTGATGATAATGAACGGTAGTAAGTCGCGCACGAGTTAACGGTCAACATTAACTTGGTCGTTTACCGTTATAACTTCTAATCCGCGTACACAAGCAAGTAAGTGCACAACACTTTATCTTTCGTGTTAATTTATTTAGGCTCATGTAGTTGTTTATTTAGCACACAAAAAATGTAAATAACATTATATATATTTTTTTAATCTCTCCCACTCCTTAGCAAGCCTGTCGCCGAGTGGTTCTTGTAGCCTACATATTCAGAATGCTCAAAAACAATTGAATATGCTGCCAGGTGGCTTAGAGAAGGCATCCCTATCCCAAGTGCGCGTACGCATGGTAACCTAGGTACATGCGAAATGCAGTCACTTGTGTCAAGTGAAAACTTTAGCCGCGTAGAACACTTTTGGTAGGGGGAAATCTTATAGTTTGCGTCACCAACATTCTAATAACATTATGACTTCATTAGGAAATTTAAAATGCTTTGTGTTTTATTCTTAATTCAATCTTAATCTTATAAATTATAAAATCTTAATATTATAAACGTGAAAGTTTGTAAGTATGGATGTTTGTTACTCTTTCACGTAAAAACTACTGAATGATTTTTAATGAAACTTGACAA
Source organism: Lycaena phlaeas (assembly GCA_905333005.2). NCBI lineage: Eukaryota > Metazoa > Arthropoda > Insecta > Lepidoptera > Lycaenidae > Lycaena > Lycaena phlaeas. Next base: position 14,004,714 of record HG995173.1, read on the forward strand.
TAATATAGCTTATACATCAGAATAAGACTATAGGCTGCATGCATTTATTCCTGTACTCCCATGGAAATGTGAAGTATGCGGGTGAAACCGCGGGGCGCTGCTAATGATGTCATAATTCTAAATTAAGTTTACACTTTTATCGGCAGTCCAATATTTGTAACTAGGCTACTCTCGTAGCCAACGGATGTGTGGGAAACCTCGTAACGAACACTGAATTATTGGCCAAGAAAAGATAACAAAAAAGGAAGATATTCAACAAATTTAAGATAAGATTAAGATATTCAACAAATTTAAATCCTTACATACTCAAAATAAATTAATCTAGAATTATGAAATTTGAAATATATTGCTAAGTATTTACTAAGAAAGAAGTTATACATTTCCTATCTATTCAATATATCTTTAAAAGAGTAGAATCCTTTACAAATCGTATAAATGATATTCGTAATTAAATTGAAAACTCATCGCTGAGCTGTTCCAAAACGAAAAGTTCCATTGAAATCGGCTCCAAGACCGCTTTAACGGAACTGAAGAATTTAATCCACAGCAGTCATTACACCTTTTGAAGGGAGGTAAAAAGCGGAAATTCGTCGTAAAGACATCCCCCACTTCAATATGTCTGGCGAAATATAAGCGATCCATTCAATATTTTAGAATAAATTTGTTTGAATTCTGAATTGAAAAGTGAAATAAAATGTTTTCGTAATTATGAATACAATTATATACAGATGGAAAGTGATAAAAGAGAATTTGAATAAAGCCTATTTAAACATCCATTGAAATCGAATTAGGAAATAATTATCAATAAGCCAGTCGCCAAAGTTGGTCCCGAAAATAGCGCCTTTGCCCAACAGTGGGACAACAAAGGCTGGTAAAAAAAAAGTCACTTGAGTATGACTATCAATATAACCTACGTGTTATATATGATATATGTTACTCAAGTGACTTATTTAATACTAGCTGTTGCCCGCGGCTTTGCTCGGGTTCAATTCGGAGTAGCGCAAATCCGTACGTACGTATAGTAAAGACAGACATATTTTTTAGAACTACCCTGCGATCTTTCATCTCCTACTTCATGCCCACTTAGGTAAAAACCTTAAAAACGGTGGAACAATTATTAATGGTTATTTAATTCTTATCAGGTGCCTAAATGCAGAGTTTCATGGCGTCATCTTCTATGTATAATGACGAACTTCCATACAAACTTTCATCCCCTTCTTAAACCCCCCTAAGCTTTTTTTCGCAACAAAAAGTAGCCTATGTCCTCTAATCTATCTCTGCTTAAAAATTCATCAAAATCGGTTCAGTGGTTTAGGCGTGAAAGCGTAACAGACAGATAGACAGAGTTTTTAAATAATTAAAAGTATTAGTAAGGATTTTTATATTATCTAGACACGTATAGGTACTTACACGAATTATAAAGTTTCATAAAAAACCGTTCTATAATTTTTCCTTGAACGAATAAATAAGTACATATACACACAAACTTATGTGTGTGAATTACTAGCACTGAGACAAACTGTTTCTAAATAAGCAATACATGAACACGTTTGCGTATAAGACGCGTACTGACACGGCTTACCATTTACAGGCAGATCTGCATTCGACAGCCATGTCGACCAGTTCGTCCATCCAAATAACATAAAAAAAACAAACGCAAACCATATCTGATAAAAGCCGCAGGCAACCGCTAGTTCATAATATTTAAACATTCGAACATCCAAATCACATGTAATCAAATGATTCCCCAGGGAACTTCAATTCCACTAATACCCTCCAATCGGGATGAACGGTTCCCAAGTATTTCCAACTGGTCCCAATGACATGCAAATCGCTTGCCATCACAATTTGCTCGGGATATATATCACACCTGATTTCCATAATCAGAATAAGGTCGAGTACTTTAGGGTCTACATTACTCGAGGGCTTCTCGATCTACCTTAATCTTTGCCCATATCTTACTTGTGATATAGTTTGGTTTAGTTTAATCTTTATGACTAATATACGACTTCCTCTATTCTATCTTCATATCTCTGCTTTACTGTGGATTCCCGCCGAATTGGAAAGACATAAAGATATAATCTTATATACTAATACATAAATATCAAAAGTTTGTTTGTTTGAACGCGTTAATCTCAGGAACTGCGTCGGATTTGAAAGATTATTTCAGTATTAGATAGCCCATTTATCATGTAAGGCTATAGGCTATATCATGTCACATAATATAACAGATAAAGAATTTGACAAATAATATTTTCCTATTGTGTGTCGTGTGGTCATGTGATAAAAAATGGTCCCTAAATGAATGAAATGCGCAGTACCAAAAGTACAGGTTCCATCCGCTCTCGGAGTAAGGAGATACGGGTTCCTTATTACGTAAACGGGATATGTTAATAATTGGCTAAAGACCTGAAATGGTCATTAGTCGTTGACCGTTTGACATTTGGACTATATTCATCTATTTGCTAGTGGTACAGTAGTAGTAGTATTATAAACCTTATTCTGTCCTTATATTGGTGACAATTTCTGTTTTAGATTACGAAAAGTGCCATTAATACAATGGCTTAGAGGTTCCATAAATCATAGACTCGTAGGTAAGGTCTAGTGCAGGTTGCGGGTTCGAATCCTGACAAAATTGTAAGGATATCAATTGTCTTTGCAATACATGTATTTATTTGTATTGTGTATTGCAGTGTACAATAAATATGAGTATATACAGTATATTGATTTGTATGTATGCATAGATAGTTTAACTCAACTTTGCGCGTGGCACTTTATGTCCGGGCGCTTGTCACACATTACACAGCTTTAATTATCTGTGGCAGTGGAAACGACGCGACGGTCGCATCAACTGTGCAGACTAGCGCACGCAAACATAGTAAAGTTGAGTTAAACGATCTATCAATACTTCTCATTTTTCTCCGTTCTCAGACCTTATTATAGTAAAGTGTTTTGCGACTTTACTACAAATCGAGGTTATTTTAGTAGTTGCTTAGGAACACTCAGAAGAACGGATGGCCGATGGGCCATTAACCAGATGGGAAGACGATCTTTGTGCAGTGGCAGGTCCGCGTTGGATGCGAGTAGCAAGGAATCGGTCGTCTTGGCGTTCATTGAGGGAGGCCTATGTTCAGCAGTGGACGTATGGAGGCTGATGATGATTAGGAAAGTATCCTATTAGATTAGACAAACATAGGCTGAAAGTGGAAACATACTTACCATGTTTAATTGCCTTTTATCCTTTTTACAGTTTCAGTAAAAAGAACGCTGTTTATTCTTTTTCCATCTCTCTCTACATGCTGCATAGTCTCTTTATTCAAATCGTGGAGCTATTGGACTGGCACGGAATGACGTTGCCTTTTTTACGTTAATCATTATTCTATGGCAATTTCAGATTTGAGCTTTTCTGGGTCCAAGTACTCATCATTGTGCCATTTACTTAATTGACAACAGTGGGACTTACCCAAAAAGATGTCTTTAAAGTCTTCTCTATAAGTTCATACTTCACAAAGCAGTCACTAATGATAAACTAAAAACAACATCATGTATATATAACACCTCTTCACTTCCATAAACATCCTTTCTACAAACTAATATGTATTAAAATGTGTCAAATTTGAACTCTGTTCAAAATCATTTCTCCGTAGCCAAATCCAAAGCTATAAAACATGTATATAGATTTTCTGGTTCATTTTCAAGATATACGTGTCCTTAAAATATGCATGATATTCCAAATTCATAGGCGTATTAACATTTACGCGCCGTAAAGCCTAACTAGTAACGCCTGACGCCTGCGCTACATCTACTGTAACATAGGCGTATTTACATAATGACTGTTTATGTAAATTACCATAAAGATCATCAAATTTCCATTATTTATGTACAAGCTCTTCAAGGGCTTATACATAAATAATATTCTAAAACTCTTCAGAAATCATCCGAACGCTAAAGCTGTGATGAATTGAATATTTAATATTACTAGAATTTACAAAAATCTTTTCTAAGATTAATATTTTATAAGTTTGTTGATTGGACTT